>JAGIQG010000017.1:7405862-8883362 GCA_024679065.1 Sphyrna mokarran | reverse complement strand
CGGTGATGTATTTCCAAATTAAGCTGGTATGTGACTTGGAGGGAAACTTGCAGGTGTTGGTCTTCCCAGCTAGGTCTTGTCCTTCTTCAAATCACAAATTTGGACGATGCTGTTGAAGAAACTTGGCGAGTTGCTGCGGTGCATCTTGTCGATGGTAAACGTTGCTGCCATTCTGCATCGACGGTGAAGGGAGTGAATGTTTAGGGTGGTTTCCCCTTGCATTTAGTCTTTCCTCAACTAAGCACCAACTGCACTTTTCACTTATCTGGCATCTCTGACCTAGTAAAAAACTCTTGAGGTGTTTCATGGGAGTGTAATCAGGGAAAATCTGACACTGAGCCCTGTAAGAAGATCTTGGGATGATCAGCTTGCTGAAAGAGATGAGTTTAATGCAATGTCTTAATGAAGGTAGATGATGGGGGGTTGTCCCTCCCCCACCCCCCAGCTGTAAAATGTAGAAGTAAAGGTCAGTGTCTTGGGGTAAGGGGTTTAAAGGCAAAGAATCATAGAATTCCTACAGTGCAGAAAAGGCCATTCATCCCACTGAGTCTGTACTGACCACAATCCCACCCAGGCTTTATTTGTGTAACCCCACATGTTTACCCTGCTAATCCTCCTGACACTAAGGATCAATTTAGCATGGCCAATCAACTTAATCTGCACACCTTTGGACTGTGGGAAGAAACTGGAGCACCCAGAGGAAACCCACATAGACACGGGGAGAGCATGCAGACTTCACACAGACAATAACCCGCAGCTGGAATTGAACCTGGATCCCTAGCGCCGTGAGGCAGCAGCGCTAACCACTGTGCCACTGTACCATCCATTGGCCAATGGTTGGCTATTTTGGACAGTGATTGAGGGTAAATGTTGTCACACAGAAGGTTGTGAATCTTTGGAATTCCCTAGCCCAGAGAGGCTCAGTTATCCAGTACATTCATGTCAGAGATTGTTGAGATATTTGGATATTATACAAATTGATGGATAACAGGGTGGGAGAGGTAGAGCTGAGGTTGAAGATGATCTGGTTGAAGAATAGAGCTGGCTTGACCAGCCACATACCACCAAAAGAGAAAATGCTGGAAAATCTCCACAGGTCTGGTAGCATCTGTAAGGAGAGAAATAAGCCGATGTTTCGAGTCCAGATGACCCTTTGTCTGATTCCAGCATCTGCACTAATTTGCTTTCAAGCCAAGTACCACTCTTATTTCTTATGGCCCTGAAAGGAGACAGATGCCAAAATCTTGCTGCCATTTTTGCCTGGTGGGACCTAACAGCACATTCCCGCTGTGGGTTTCCCAGCAGTGAAGGGTGTTTTCAACCTGAAGCCTTGTTGACAGTGGTGGGTCTGTAAGATTCCATCAACAGTGAGCAGTGTGCCACCTGCCAGCACTGTAAAACATGCTGCAGAGGGGAGGAAAAATCCCACCCAATGTGGGAGAGGCGAAGAGGTTGAAAGGGAATTTTGTAGCCCCATCTCTTCACATGCTGAGCAGGTGACAACTTGTGTTTACATTTTACATCTCCTCACCTGCTCTATTTGTGTTCTTAGCCAGTCTGGGCATTGCTCCTTACCTCCCTGTTGTTCACATTGGATTTCCCACTTTGTGTCTGACATTTAGATTCCAGCTCTCCGTTTCATTACTGATCCCTTTCTCTCGGGGTATCTTTTATGCTGTGGGAATTCTTCCTTTCCATACATTTATATAAGGCTCCTAATACTCTGAGTTCATTCTGTTTACATTAGGCGGTACTGCCAGAGGACAGTTTGCCAAGAGTTAAATATGAATACGCAAAAAGTCTTACCCCTCAGGTGGACGTTAAAAAAAAAATCACGTCACAATTTGAAGGAGAGCAGGAAAGTTCTCTCCACGATCTCGGGCAAAAATGAAATCCTCAACTATTAGTAAAACAATCATTAATTATTCAACTCTTTGCCGTGGGTTGCGTGGTGGCACTGTGGTTAGCACTGCTGTCTCATTGTGCTGGGGGGATCTGGCTTCGATTCCTGGCTTGGGTCACTGTGTGGAATTTGCACACTCTTACTGAGTCTGTGTGAGTTTCCTCCGGGTGCTCCGGTTTATTCCCACAGTCTGGAAAACATCTGGTTGGGTGAATTGGCCATGCTAACTTTTCTCTGTGTACCTGAACAGGCATTGGAGTGTGGTGACTAAGGGAATTTGACAGTAACTTCACTGCTGTGTTAATATAAGTTTTACTTGTGACTAATAAATAAACTTTAACCTGGCTGTCACATTTCCCACATTATAGCAATGACAATGCTTCGAAATTTCTTATTGAGTTTTGGGGCATTTGAAGATATTCAGGGGTTGTGAATGGTCCTAAGCACTTTTGTTCCTTTTTCTGTATCATAAATGTGACAGAAGACCCACAAAGCTAATTCTCTGTTAAAGGCAAAACCTGTGAGAAATGATTTGTATTGCACTTTAGCCTTTGGAGTGGCAGTTGTGATGTAGAGAAAAGTCAACTTAATGCATGGTAGGTCTATTCAAAGGTCTGATGGCAAAGGTGTGTGCCAATCTGCAGCTATTGGGCGAGAATGGGATTTGCCAAGGCAGTGATGGTCATTGCACATCCACGTGTTTAGAGAAATGACCATTCGAGCAGTATTCCAGTGTGAGGGTGTTCACTCGCTCAGAACGGCAGAGGTGAGGAAGGAAAGGTGTGGGATGTCTGAAATCTTGAGCAACCCATCATCGAAATAGGAGATAAGCTGGGGGTGGGGAGGAAACTAGGGAAATGTAGAGCAAAATGAGGGAGAAATAGAATAAAAACTCAAAGAGCAACGGGGAGAGAAAGATTGGGCTATTAAGGAGTTAATGATTGAACTGATTGGCTGGTCTTGCTCCAGCGTAACAGTTCTGTCAGTGAGTTTGCTGACAGTGTTTGCTCCCAGACGCTGGGCTGCTGTCAGACTAAACAATGGCCAAGATTCAACACTACGCGAGGGGCAAACTGCCCGGGCAGGTTGAAGATCTCCTCAGGCATGTGGAGCTTGTCAGGTTGTGCCTTGTGGCTGGCCACCAATCCTGGCTATGACTTCCAAGAATGTTCTTTGAGCGTCAGCAGTGGTGCTGACAGATTTCTTAAAGGGGCCAAGCGTGCACCTGGTGTCTATCCCAAGCTGTTGGGAGGTTCAGTTCTGGAAAACGAAAGATCATTGGTGAAAGTATTTGGGAATTTCTCAAATATTTCAATTGGCTCCCTGTATTATTGGCACCCTCCCTGTAGAATATTTCCTCAGACTGCCCCCACAAGGATATTCACTTCAATTTTGAATTATTTTGCCATGGTTATGCTAACCTATTCAAGTTTAAAGTTGATTTATTAGTGTCACAAGTAAGCTTACATTAACATTGTAATTAAGTTATTGTGAAAAACCCCTAGTCGTCACACTCCGGTGCCTGTTCAGTACACTGACAGAGAATTTAGTATAACCAATGCATCTAACCAGCATGTCTTTTGGACTGTGGAAGGAAATCGGAGCACTCGGGAGAAACCCATTCAGATACAGGGAGAACATGCCGGCTTCGCACAGATAGTGACTCAAACCGGGAATTGAACTTGGGTCTCCTGTGCAGTGAGGCAGCAATGCTAACCACTGTATAGTGTCGAGCTTCTTGAGTGTTGTTGGAGCTGCACTCATTCAGGCAAGTGGAAAGTATTCCATTACATTCCTGATTTGTGCCTTGTAGATGATGGGCAGGCTTTGCAAAATGGGAGGTTGAAGGGGTGCTTAACAGATGAGTTAATGCTGCAGGATTTCCTGCCTCTGACCTGCTCTGGTATCCACAGTATTTAACTGGCTAGTCCAGTTCAGTCTCTGGTCAATAGTAGCCACCAGGGTGTTGATAGTGGGGGATTCAATGATAGTAATGCCATTGAATATCATAGGGGTCTTTCGCATAGAATCTGGGCCAGTCAAAGACAAACCAAGGGGCGATGGTTAGACCTTGTTGGAGATGGATATTGCCTGGAACTTGTGTGGTGTGACTTTTATTTCTAGTTGCAGTATTGAATCAGGAATTGATCTGACCATCCCAGAGGTTTTGGCTGGGTTTTCAATGTAGGGTCACGAATTCAACAATCGGGTGAATTAGAGGGCCTGACAATCTGTCCGAATGGCATCGCACTCACAATGTGGTTTTTAAATGACCAGGAGGTGAATTTGATGTTCTTTACAAGCTGACGAGCTTCTCCAGTAGGCAGGAGCTGCCTGCTTGTAGTGCCATTGGCAATGGCTGCCATGTTGATGAAGTCTTGCTAATCGGAGCAGGAAGCTTCTCAAGTTGGAATGTAGTTGTCATGGCAATGGCTGAGATAGGCAAGGTGACCAACTCTTAGGAAATAGAAGCAGAAAGGAGACACCTTGGTCTCTGGGACCAGGATGGAAGGAGTGATGCAGGTGACAATGAGGGGTGTAGGTCAATGTGAGAGCAGGTGGAGATAGTTCCCATGTGAGAGATGATGGGATGAATGGATCTTGAGACCAATGCAGCAGGTAGAGAGTCACAATCAACCAAAACTAAACAGTTGATCTTTTGTTTTTAGGAAGCTTGTCTTGTTGAATCTCAGTATTATTGCCTCTCTGAGTTTTTCACACCACACCAAACATTCAAACTCACCCTGGGACCCCTGGGTACACATTTCTGAAGGGAGAGAGGACAAACAAGAAAAATAAAGGAGAGTCAGTTACGTTAGAGACCAGTCCATTACAGAGAGGCAATGTAACAAGTTTGTTACGGAGTTTAACAAGTTTGATCTGATTTATTATTGTCGCATGTGTTAACATGCAGTGAAAAGTATTGTTTCTTGCATAAAACATACTGTTCATAGAGGAGGAATCAAGAGAGTGAAGAATGTAATGTTGTAGTCATAACTAGGGTGTAGAGAAAGATCAACTTAATGCAAGATAGGTCCATTCAAAAGTCTGAAAGAAGGGAGGAAGCTGTTCTTGAGTCAGTTGGTATGTGACGTCAGAATTTTGTATATTTTTCCCGTAGGAAGAAGGTGGAAGAGAGAATGTCCGGGGATATAGTTATGTTGGCTGCTTTGCTGAGGCAGTGGGAAGTGCAGACAGAGTCAATGGATAGCAGGCTGGTTTGCGTGATGGATTGGGCTACATTCACAACCTTTTGTAGTTCCTGGCAGTCTTGGGCAGAGCAGGAGTCCATATCAAGCTGTGATACAACCAGAAAGAATGCTTTCTATGGTGCATTATGGACTTTAATAAGTTTATTACGGAGTTTAAGAAGTTGTTATTGAAGGCCTCCTGCCAGTTAATATTGGAACCTTGCTGCTGTGCAGCGCAAGCTTTAAGCTTATAATTCAACAGCTGCCGCAACAAGAGAAAGATTAGAGATTTATTGCCAGTGTATCAAAACCAGTTTACCATGGATGTTGGAAGGCAAGGAGGAATCTGTGCCATTTTATCTGTATTATTTCTGCCCAAAGATGCATGGATTAAGTGGATTGGCCATGCTACATTGCTTCTCAGGGTCTCGGAATGCATAGGTTAGAGGGATTTTTTAAAAAATCATTTGTGGGACATGGGCATCACTGGCTGGCAAGAATTTATTGCCCATCACTAATTGGCCTTGGAGGGCACTTGAGAGTCAACCACATTGCTTAGACTCTGGAATCACATGTAGGCCAGACCAGGTAAGGACAACAGATTTCCTTCCCTAAAGGACATTAGCGAACCAAATGGGTTTATCTGACAATGGCTTCATGGTCATCAGTGGGTTCTTAATTCCAGATATTTTTTATTGGATTCAAATTCCACCATCTGCCATGACGGAATTCGAACTGAACCCCTCAGAGCATTAGCTGAGTTTGTGGATTAATAATCTAGTGATAATACCACTATGCCATCGCCTCCCCATTAGTTAGCAGGATAAATATGTCAGGTTACGGGGATAAGGTCTCGGTGGGATTGTGGTTGGTGCAGACTTGACGGGTGGAATGGCCTCCTTCTGCACTGTAGGGGTTCTACGATCATTGGCTTCGACCTGCCACGCCAACACTGGGTGCTCCTCAACCATTGGCTAAAGCCTTTCTGTAGCAAATCAGCACAAGTGGGGCTTTGCCAGGATCCTGGACTGCAGCTGTGGTGCTCCCCAATCAATGACTCACATCATTGCCTGTCCCATCAACATTCAGCAAAAGGCTCAAAGAACTCTGTTTAGCCACTGCGGAAGCTATTTTCCGAGTGCTGATTACTGCATGTGCTCAAAACAACAACTAGGACTGCCAATAGTAGCTAAAAGATATTCCTGGAAGTTTCACCACATAACTTTCCCTCATACACCAGCTGTTAGACTGCCAACACCTCTCTTGTGACACATTGCGTTCCTACATTAACTGGAAGGTGCAGAGACTCGTTACCCAATTCAATGATGCTAATTTTCTTTTTTCCCATTTTTAATATTCTATAACTGGTGAAGAGAAATGTTCAAAGAAAATTCCATAAATATCCTGGCCTTCTTTACCGTCCAGACGCTTTATCCCCACTGATGCACATTGGGTTTGATCTTCAGTTGAGCCCCAGGCCAACCCTGGAGAACTGGCAACCTACGATCTACATGTCATTGAATTATAGCATCCATTCTGTACAGAAGAAGGCCATTCAGCCCATCTAGCCTACACCGTCTCTCCTACAAAGCATGTTACTAAGGCTGATTCCCCACTCTATCCCCGTAACCCATTAGTTTACCCGGCCAATCTCCCTAACCTACGTACTGGAAAACAAGGGGCAATTTAACATGGCTAATTCACCTAACCTACACGCCTAGGGCCACTAAGGGGCAGGATGGCACAGCGGATAACACTACTGCCTCACATGCCAGGGGTCTAGGTTCAGTTCCAAGCTTAGTGTGTGGAATCTGCACATTCTCCCTATGTCTGTGTGGGTTTCCTTTGTGTGCTCCAGTTTCCTCCCACAGTTGGAAAGACGCGCTGGTTAGGCCATGCTAAATTCTCCCTCAGTGTACCTGAACAGGCACCGAAATGTGGCAACTAGGGGATTTTCACAGTAACTGCATGGCAGTCTTAATGCAAGCCTACTTGTGACTAATAACTTAATTTTAAACTTTAAGTTGAACATGGCTAATTCAGTGAACCTGCTGCACGTTTTTGAAGTGTGGGATCACCCAGAGGAAACCCATGCAGTCATGGGAAGGGCATACAAGCATATATTTCAAACTGAAACCAGAACTTTGTCAAAACTGTGACAAACAGAAGCCTCACAACACTAGGCTAAGGTCCAACAATTTTATTTGGAATCACGAGCTTTCGGAACACTGCTCCTTCATCACCTGAACTGCTCTGAGAGCTCATGATTCCATCTAAACCTGTTGGACTTTAACCCAATGCTGTGAGACTTCTTGTTGTGTGCCCACCCCCGTCCAACGCTGGCACCTCCACATCAAGATTGTAGTAAGAAAGACTAAAGAGGTTGTGTTTTAATATTTAATGTTACTTGCGTATTTCCTTATTTTAAACTCTGTTTTGTGGTTCTAGGTGTTGTAAAGTGTTAACCTGAGCCCCCCCAGCAGCAAGGTGACAATGAATGGTCTACAGGTCCTGTTCCTGGGCACCGTGCTTCTCCTCTGCAGTGCCAGGACTGCGCTGGGGCAGGATCCGAAGCAGAAGAAAATCCGCGTTCGCCTGGCGGGGGAGAAGCGGACACACCACGAAGGGCGTGTGGAGGTTTTCTACGATGGGCAATGGGGCACGGTGTGTGACGACGATTTCACCATCGAGGTTGCCACGGTGATATGCAAAGAAGTGGGCTATGAGGGAGCAGTCACCTGGGCCCACAGCGCAAAGTATGGACAAGGGAAAGGTAATTCATTACATCCCTCTCAACCATCTCTATTGCCCCATATTGAAATAGGTAGGGTAAGCTATTCAGCCTCTCCAAGTCTGCTATTAATAAGATCACGGCTACGTCACATTTTCTAATCCAATCCCGATATTCCATACGATTGCCTTAATTCCTAAAAATCTGTTGCTCTCAGTAATAAATAGGATTCTCTATCCCACAGGATGAGTCTAAAAGTTTACAATCCCCTAAGAGTGAAGAAATTCCTCCTCATCTCAGCCCAATAGCGTATCCTCTGACTGTGGCTAGTTCTAGAGTTCCCAACCAGGAGGAAAAGTGCCCTACATTACTCTTCCAGCAAGCTTTTAATCACTTAAAAACCGTCTTAGGGGGCTTAGTGCCAAATTTAAGAACATATGAAATAGGAGCAGGAGTCGGCCATCCAGCCCCTCGAGCCTGCCCCGCCATTCAATAAGATCATGGCTGATCTGCAGTGGTTCAATACCACGTTCCCGCCTTCTCCACATAATCCTTAATTCCCTTGTCAGTCAAAAACCTATCCACCTGAGACTTAAATATATTCAGCAAGGAAGCCTCCACCACTTCAACAGGCAGAGAATTCCAAAGATTCACCACCCTTTGAGCGAAGAAATTCCTCCTCAACTCTAATCTGAACTACGCCACCCCCTCCCCCCCACTTATTTTGAGGCTGTGCCCTCGAGTCCCGCTATCTTTGCTAAGTGGGAAGAGTCTCTCAACCTCTACCTTATCCATCCCCTTCATTATCTTATACATCTCTATAAGATCCCCTCTCAGCCTTCTAAACTCCAATGAGTACAAACCTAGCCTATTCAGTCTCTCCTCATAATCCAATGCCCTCATCTCTGGTATCAGCCTAGTGAACCTTCTCTGCACCCCCAATTTTTTTCCTATTACATTCCCAATAAAGAACTCAGGAGGAATTTTTTCAAGCAGAGGTATTATGTAACTTGCTGAGTGACATTTCTCCTCAGTCATAAGTGGCTGCCTCCTTACACTGCGGACTGTGCCCCAAGTCTTTGACTCCCCAGCTAAGGGGAAAAAGCCTCCCAACATCTCCCCTGCCACACTCTCATGCTCTTCAATGAGATTGCAATTCTCTAAACTGGAGAATATGAATTGAGAGCATTGTGCTGAATCTCCCCTCATCGGACAGCCCTCTGAACCCAGGAATCAACCTGGTGATATTGCAGGGTGCCACAATGGTTAGCACTGCGGCCTCATGGCGCCAGGGATCCAAGTTCAAGTCCCAGCTTAGGTCACTGTCTGAGCGAAGTCTGCACATTCTCTCCATGTATGTGTGGGTTTCCTTCAGGTGCTCTGGTTTCCTCCCACAGTCCGAAAGACGTGCTGGTTAGGTGCTAGATTCTCCCTCAGTGTACCCAAACGAGTGCTGGAGATTTTCACAGTAACTTCACTGCAGCGTTAATGTAAGCCTACTTGAGACACCAATAAGTAAACTTCATAGCACACCCCTCAGGCAAGTGTAGTTTTCCGCGGGTAAGGTTACTAAAACTGTACATAATATTTCCCTTGGGTCTTGCCAAATCCCAGTATAATTGCAAAAGACTTTGAGTTGGAAGGAGGCTTCAGTCTATGCTGGTGTAGTGTTTGAATTTATCTAGCACAGATGTCCCCAATCTGGCAGGACTTCATCTCAGGCATCATGCTTTAAACCAGGGCGTATCGCTGAAGGATTTGGTTGTGATGTTATCACGGGTAGAAGCAAGAACCACGCCCTGTTTTTGTGTTAGTTTACCAATGGGATACAATCATATAAATTATCACTCTCATCAACTTTTACAGATGGATCAAAGCAAGCATTCTTTCTGGTTGTATCACCTCTTCGTATATTTCCTGGTCTGCCCAAGATCACAAGAAACTACAAAAGGTCATGAGTGTAGCCAATCCATCACACAAACCACCCTCCCAACCATTGACTGTGTCTACACTTCCTGCTGCCTTGGAAAAGCAGCCAGCATAATTAAGTACCACACACACTCCAGATATACCCTATTCTTCCATTGGGAAAAGGATAGAAAAGTCTGAGGTCATGTATCAATTGATTCAAGAACAGCTTCTTCCCTGCTACCATCATTTTGAATGGATTTAACCTGCATTAAGTTACTCTTTCTTTATACCCTAGCTGTAACACTACATCCTGCATTTTCTCCTTTCCTTCTCTATGAACGGGTATGCTTTGTCTGTATAATGCACAAGAAACAGTACTTTTCACTGCATACTAATGTATGTGACAATAATAAATCAAATCGAATTACTCCAAGATCAGCTGACCTCATGCAGAACAGGCATTGAATGTGGCACCTCGTCAGGCCTCCTGGTAATGGCCAATCATCTGCCTAACCAGCTGGGAGTAAGATTTCTTCTTGGTGTCTTTCTCATGCTGAACATGAACTTGTTCTTTCAATAACCTGTTTCTGATGTGCCTTTAAGGACCTCCGCACTAGTAGGGGGCTACATATCCATTCTTCGCTCATTCAGGTCTGGCAAATTCTTGAACAGTTGTGACTATGTAACCGGCTAAGTGGGCAGACTCTGCCCAGGTCTTTGCCAATGCTTCTGTTGGCCTTTTCCACAGAAGAATTGATGTGATTTATTATTGCCACATGCATTGAGATGCAGTGAGAATTACTGTATCTTGCGCACTACACAGGCAAAACATACCATTCATAGAGTACATAGGGGCAAAGGATAGGATGCAGAATGTAATGTTATGTTCATAGCTAGGGGTTAGAGAAAGATCAGTCTAGTGCAAAGTAGGTCCATTCAGAGGTCTAATGGCAGCAGGGAATAAGTTGTTCTTGAGTCAGTTGGTACGTGACCCCAGACTTTTGTATCTTTTTCTTGACTGAAGAAGGTGGAAAAGAGAACATCCGGGGTGTGTGAGGTCCTAATTATGTGGCTGTTTTTCCAAGGCAGTGGGAAGAGTAGATAGAGTCAATGGATGGGAGGCTGGTTTGAGTGATGGGCTGGACTTCTTTCCCAACTCTTTGTAGTTTCTTGCGGTCTCGGTCAAAGCAGGAACCAGGTCAAACTGTAATACAACTAGAAAGGATTGCAAGGACAACTAGGCAATATCACCCTCTCTTGCCAAATCTTATGTGTCCTTCTGACCTTGGCTGTCCATCTGCCCCTTCCACCAATATGATTGATGTAATCACAGATTCACTTGCATATATCGGTTCTAATGGAAATTGAGGCATTGCATCATGGGGTAACACTAACGTCACCTTTTATAACCAGACCAGTGAGCATCTGCTGTTGGAATTACAGAATGGTCACTGGACAGAGAAAGCCATTCAGCCTGTCAAACTCTTAGAGCTTTCTCCAAGAATAACTTAGATGTGACCTTTCCCCCTAGTCTGGCAATTACTTTCTCCTCAGATATTTACCCTTAAGAAAGATTCCACTGAATCTGCCTCCAGCACCTATTATAATAGCCTAATGCTGAACATGGCCACTGGCTATTTTTCTTACTCTCTCAAAGAGTAATGAGTCTTTGGAACTCTCTTCCACAAAAGACAGTGGAGACAGAGTCTTTGAAGGCAATGATATGTAGATTGTGAGGTAAAGGATGAAAGGTTATCAAGGTTAGGCAGGCGATTACGGTCAGATCAGTCACGAGCTTATTGAATAGTGGAACAACCTTGAGTTGCCATCCGTTCCTAATTAATATTCATGTTTGTACAAGAATAAAGATTTTCCTTTTACTGTTCAGTGTCCTTCAGTTCTTGATTCTGTTACCACTGCTTTGTCCCTATCTATCATGTGCAGATCCTCATGACTTTGAACACCTTTGCCAGGTTTCCTCTCTCTATTCTCGTCTCCAAAGTGAACAACCTCACCTTCTCCAGTCCAACCATGTAACTGGAGTTCCTTGTCCTCTGGAGCCATTCTCGTAAACCTTTCCTGCCCAAAACCTTCACATTCTTCCTCAAGTGTGACACCCAGAATTGGACACAGCACTCCAGTGTTTTGAGCTTCACCATAGCAGTTTTGTACACGTTGGGAGAGATTTTATGGCCTCACTCATCCTGAAACTATAAAGGCCAACAGATCCTTTCATGCTCTGCCCCTCGCCCGTCCCAAACCCTGTGGCAGGTGGGCTGGTAAAATTCCAGCCAATGCCTCTCTTTATAAAAGTCTAGGGTCCTGTACACCTTAGCCTCTGCTTACTTGCTGAAAAACAAGACTTTTTTGTTAAAGTTTTTGTTTTGCACTCATCAGAAGAATATAGGAAATCAACAGATTTGTAAGCTGACTGATGGGCAAATGGACTCTGGTTAGGGTATTGCCACGGAGAATGTACCAGTTGACAGTAACTGACAAGTGAACTTGTGATTGGATTTTTGTCAAAATCCTGATGAATGCAAGACAAAAACTGCTACAGAATTTGTCCTTTTTTTTTTTGCAACACTTTACTGCAAATGACTGAATGTTGTAATTCCTCTATTTAGGTCCTATCTGGCTGGACAATGTGAAATGCAGAGGTGATGAGGCTTCTGTAGCTGCCTGCGAATCTAACGGCTGGGGTGTTAATGACTGTAGACACAGTGAAGATGTTGGTGTTGTCTGCTCAGGGAAGCAACTTGATGGATTTGACAACAGAGAGGCTGATTCCAAAATTAAGGTAGGCCTCAAACCTTCTTCCGCCATAATCTCAGCAACATTTGGCTCTTTGGGACCTGATTGCAGTGCACTCAATGAATCTCGGCGAATCTGGTGACTATTGCTGATTATTATAGTGATATTGTGGTAGGTTAATAAAGAATAATTCTTTGTTCAGAAACAGGCCCTTCAGCCCACTAAGTCAGCGCTGACACAAATGCCTTTCTAATATTTTCTTGTCTGTACGTGATGCATATCTCTCTATTCTCTGCCTATTGATGTATCCATCCATATGCCTTTTGAAGATTATTATAGAATCTACTTCCACCACCTCCTCTGGCAGTGCGTTCCAGGCATTCACCACCCTCTGTGTGGAAAAACTTGCCCCTTACATCTCTTTTAAACTTTCCCCTCTCACTTTCAGCTTCTGACCCTGAATAATTGACCCTTCGACCCTGGGAGAAAGACTTTGACTATCTATTCTATCCTTGTAATAACCTTGTAAACCTCCATCAGATCTCCCCTCATCCTCCGACACTCCAGTGAAAACAATCCAAGTTTGTTCAACCTTTCCTCACAATCCATATCCTCCAAACCAGGCCACATTCTGGTAAATCTCTTCTGCACCCTTTCTGGTAGTGTGGTGACCAGAATTGTACACAATACTCCAAATGCAGCCAAACCAATATGATTTCTCAATTCCTATACTCAGCACCCTAACCAATAAAGACCAGCGTGCCATACGCCTTCTTAACCACTTTGTCCACCTGAATTGCCACCTTCAGGGAGCTGTGGATCTGCACGCCTAGATCCCTGTGTGTGGTAATATTTCCAAGGGCTCTACCATTTACTGTGTACTTCTACAGTAAATCTTCCAAACCTCATCACCTCACATTTGTCCGGGTTAAATTCCATCTGCCATCTTTCGGAAGAGATCTCCAGCTGATTTATACTCTGCTGTATCCTCTGACAATCCTCCTCACTATCCGCTACTCCCCCAATTTTTGCATCATCTGCAAATTTACTAATCAGGCCACCTAAGTTTTTTTTCGAAATCATTTATATTTGTTTTTTGAACGGTAAAGGAATTAAGGGTTATGGTGAGCAGGTGGGTAAGTAGAGCTGAGTCCATGAAAAGATCAGACATGAATGGTGGAGCAGGCTTGAAGGGGCCAGATGGCCTATTCCTGCTCCTAGTTCTTATGTTCTTATATACGTTACAAACAACAGAGATCCAGCACTAATCTCGTCACAGACCTCCAGTTAGAAAAGGATCCTTCCACTGTTACTCTCTGCTTTCAATGCTCAAACCACTGTGTATCCACCTTACCAGCTCACCTGGATCCCAAATGACTTCACCTTTTGTATCAGCCTGCCATGAGGAACCTTATCAAACACTTTAGTAAAGTCTATGTATACAACATCCACTGCCTTGCCCTGGTCAATTTTTTTGTCACTCCCACAAAAAACTTAATCAAGTTTGTGAGACGCAACCTCCCCTTTACAAAACCATGCTGCCTATCACTAATAAGCCTATTCTCTTCCAGATATGAGTATATCCTGTCTCTAATCATCTTCTCCAATAATTTCTCCACCACTGATGTGAAGTTCACAGCCCTATAATTTCCCAGATTGTCACTTCTATTTCCTCTAGGAATGGCGCAGTGGGTAACACTGCAGTCTCACAGCGCCAGGGACTTGGGTTCTATTCCCGTTTGAGATCACCGTGTGTGTGGAGTTTCCACGTTCTCCAAGTGCCTCTGTGGGTTTCCTCCGGGTGCTCCGGTTTCCTCTTATTGTCCAAAGATGGACAGGTTAGGTGGATTGGCCATGCTAAATTGCCCCTTAGTGTCCCAGGATGCATAGGCTAGGGGGATTAGCGGGGGTGAATGTATGGGTAGGGCTGAGATTGTTGTCAGTGCAGACTTGATGGGCCAAATGGCCTCCTTTAGGAATTCTATGATCCCCTGTCTCTAATACTCCAATTGGATTGGCTTGGTGTCCTGGTTGTCAACTCTGGCTGCATCCCTGAAAATTGTGTCACATAATCTCCCGTTTTGATGTCCAGCTCCCCCACGCTCCATCATTGGGTAATGCTTCACACCCACTACCTTCCCACAGCTAACTGGAAAGAGAAACTTAACCAACTCTTGTAATCTTGTCCCATTAGCTTTGCCTGTTAGTCAAACTATCTCTTTGCCCCAGCACCAGTATTTATATAACTAACAAGTAAGTGCTCAATGAAAATTAAAAAGAACAGTTTTGTTTGTGGTGCCTCTAGAACTGCACTCAAAGCATTGTCCTGCTGATTAATCCCTGATCCCAGGGGAATCCTGGACCTCCCAACAAGGAGCTCAATCCACTACACAATGACTGATTAACCTCAGACACGAGGGAAATACAGCAACATCAAGATTTCTCAGCAGGAAACCCTAAGGCTAGCATCATCTTGCAGAACTCTTTAATATATTATTGTCCACTCAGAGTGAGTTGCAGCGATAGAGGCCTGAGAAACAGGCTTCTTGCCTGACCTCATAACCTGAGGGCATGTGACCATTAGAAAGAGGAAGAGGAGCAGACTGTAAGGTATATTAGCCTGCTTTACCCTTCAGTCCAACAAAGGACAAAGTACAGCACAGGAACAGGCCCTTTGGCCCACCAAGCTCATACCAATCACGATGCCCTAACTAAACTACGAAAGAAACCTTCTTCTCTTACTTGGTCTGTATCCCTCTATTCCCTCTCTATTCATGCACCCATCCAGATGCCTCTTAAATGTTGCTAATGTGCTTGCTTCCACCACTTCCTCTGGCAGCGCATTCCAGATACCTACCACTCTCTACATGAAAAATTTCCCCCACACATTTCCCTTAAACTTTCCCATTCTCACCTTGAACCTGTCGCCTCTTGTAATTGACACTTCCACCCTGGGAAAAAAAGCCACTGACTATCCACACTGTCTATGCCTCTCATAATTTTGTAGATCTCTATTAGGTCTCCCCTCAGCTTCCATCTTTTCAGTGAAAACAATCCTGGTTTATTCAACCTCTCCTCATAGGCCATCCTGTTCAGACCAGGTAACATCCTGGTGAAGCTTCTTTGCACTCTCTCCAAAGCTTCAAATTCCTTAGTGTGGTGACCAGAACTGTGTGCAATACTCCAGGTGGGCCTAACCAAGGTTTTATATAGCTACAACATGATTTCCCAACTCCTCTACTCTGCAATTTCCAATATTTCGACCTCCTTCTCCTTCTCCAAGATGCCCCTTAAAGGTGAGCATATTATTACTTCTCTTCCTATCTCCCATGGTTGAGTGTCTGATATTTTGTTCATATTATTCCTGTGACACACAAACTGGAGGCTTGTGACCAGCAATGTGTCTCAGGGGTCAGTGCTGGGTCCATCCATTAATTGTCATTTCTATTAATGATTTGGATGAGAATTTCAGAGGCATGGTTAGGAAGTTTACAGATGGCACCAGGATTAGTAGCATAGTGGACATGAAGAAGGTTATCTAGGATTGCAACAGGATCTTGATCAATTGGACCAGTGGGCTGATGGAGTTTAATTTAGGCTAATGTGAGGTGATTTATTTTGGTAGATCAAACAGAGGCAAGACTTACTTAGTTAATGGTAGGGTGTTGGGGAGAGTTATAGACCAAAGAGGTCTGGGAGTAGAGTTTCATAGCTCCTTGAAAGTGGAGGCACAGGGAGACAGAGCAGTGAAGAAAGTATTTGGCATGCTTGATTTCATTGGTCAGAATATTGAAAATAGGAGTTGGGATGTCTTGTTGAATTTGTACAAGACATTGATAAAGCCACACTTGGAATACTGCGTAGAGCTCTGGTCCCCAATTATAGAAAGGATATTATTAAACTAGAAAAAATGCAGAAAAGATTTGCTTGAATGCTATTGGGATTTGATGGTTTGAGTTATAAGGAGAGGTTGGATACACTGGGATTTTTTTCTCTGGCTTAGGGGTGATTTTATAGAAGTTTATAAAATAATGAGGTACATAGACAAGGTAGATAGTCAACATCTTTTCTCAAAGATAGGGGAGTCTAAATTTAGAGAGCGTAGATTTAAAGTGAGAGGGGAGAGACACAAAAGGGTCCAGAGGGGCAATTGTTTCATTTAGAGTGTGGTGAATGTCTGGAATGAGTTGTCAGAGGCAATGTCACAATGTTGGAGCTTTACTATAGGCCTCAGTAAGACATAGAAGAACAGATATGTAGGCGGATCTTGGCACGTGTACAAGTAACAGGGTTGTTGTGGTGGGAGATTTTAACTTCTCCTATATTGACTGGGACCCACTTAATGCTAAGGATAGAGTTTGTAAGGAGCATCCAGGAGAGCTTCTTGAAACAGTGTGTAGATAGTTCAACTAGGGGAGGGACCACACTGGACCTGATATTAGGGAATGAACTCAGCCAAGTGTTTCAGTAAGGGAGCAGTTCGGGATCAATGATCACAACTCAGTAAGCTTTATGGTACTGATGGATAAAAATAAATGTAATCCTCAAATGAAGGGTGGGGGAAGGCTAATTTCAACAATATTAGGCAGGAACTAAAGAATGTAGACTGGGAGCAGATGTTTGAGCGCAAATCAGCATCTGGCACGTGGGAAGCTTTGAAGTGTAAGTTCATAGGGATTCAAGGCCGGCACATTCCTGCAAGGATGAATATGGCAAGTTTTGGGAACTGTGGATAATGAGAGATATTGTGAGCCTTGTCAAAGAGAAAAAGGAAACGTCTGTCAAAGCTAGGAGACTGGGAACTCACAAAGCAAGTGTGGAATACAAGGAAAGTAGGAAAAAACTTAAGCACAGAGTAAGGAGGGTTAAAAGGGATGATGAAAAGTCATTGGCCAGCAGGATTAAGGAAAATCCCAAGGCTTTTTATACACATATAAAGAGCAAGAGGATAGCCAGGGAGAGGGTTGGCCCACTTAAGGACAGGGGAGGGAATCTATGCGTGGAGCTGGAAGAAATGAGTGGGGTATTAAATGCGTACTTTGTGTCAGTATTCACCAAAGAGAAGGACTTGGTGGATGATGAGTCTGGGGAAGAATGTGTGGATAGTTTGAGACATGTTAAGATCAAAATGGAGGAGGTATTGGGGTTCTTGAGAAACATTAAAGTAGAGAAGTCCACTGGGCCTGATGGGATATACCCCAGAATACTGAGAGAGGCAAGGGGGGAAATTGCTGGGGCCTTGAGAGAAATCAGGCTCCAGGGGAGGTCTTTTGAGGATTGAAGAATAGCCAATGTTCTCCCTTTGTTTAAGAATGGTAGCAAGGATAATCCAGGTAATTACAGGCCGCTGAGCCTCTCTCGGTGGTAGAGAAATTATTGGAGAAGGTTCATCGAGACAGGATTTACTCCCACTTGGAAATAAATGGACATGTTAGTGAGAGGCAGCTTAGTTTTGAAAAGGGGAGGTCATGTCTCATGAATTTGATTGAGTTTTTTGACTAAATGACAAAGAAGATTGATGAGGGTAGGGCAGTGGATGTTGTCTATATAGACTTCAGTAAGGCCCTTGACAAAGTTCCTCATGGCAAACTGGTACAGAAGGTGAAGTCACACGGGATCAGAGATGAGCTGGCAAGGTGGATACAGAACTGGCTCCGTCATAGAAGACAGGAGGTAGCAGTGGAAGGGTGCGTAGCTGAATGAAGGGCTGTGAGAAGTAGTCCTCAGGGATCACTGCTGGGAGCTTTGCTGTTTGTAATATATATAAATGATTTTGAGGAAGACGTAACTTGTTTGATTAGTAAGTTTGCGGACGACACAGAGGTTGGTGGAATTGTGGATAACGATGAGGGCCATCGGAGGATACAGCAGGATATAAATGCGTTGCAGACTTGGGTGGAGAGATAGCAGATAGAGTTTAATCCAGACAAATGTGAGGTAATGCATTTTGGAAGGTCTAATAAAGAAATATACATTAAATGGCAGAACTATTAAGAGCATTGATAGGCAATGGGATCTGGGTATATAGGTACACTGAAAATGGAAACATAGACGGAGAAGATAGTCAAGAAGGTGTACGGCATGCTTGACTTCATCGGCCAGGGTATTGAGTTTAAAAATTGGCAAATCTTGTTGCAGCTTTATGGAACTTTGGTTAGGCTGCACTTGGAATATAGTGTTCAATTCTGATCGCCAACTAACAGAAGGATGTGGAGACTTTGGAAAGGGCACAGAAAAGATTTACCAGGATATTGCCTGGTATGGAGGGCATTAGCTATGAGGAGAGATTGGAGAAACTTGGTTTCTTCTCACTGGAACAACAGAGATTGAGGGGCAACCTTATAGAAGTCTACACGATTATGAGAGGCATGGACAGATTGGATAATCAGAAGGTTTTTTCCAGCGTGAAAAAGTCAATTACTACTGTGTGAGGGACAAGGTTTAAAAGAGATGTATGAGGCAAATTTTTGATGTAGAGATGCTGGCGTTGGACTGGGGTAAACACAGTAAGAAGTCTGACAACACCAGGTTTAAGTCCAACTGATTTATTTGATAGTAAACTCTAGAAAGCTTGTGAGTTTACTATCAAATAAATCGGTTGGACTTAAACTGGTGTTGTCAGACTTCTTACAGCAAATTTTTGACACAGAGGATGGTGGGGTGCCTGGAACTCGCTGCCGGGGGAACTAGTGAAAGCAGATAAGATAATGACTTTTAAGAGGCGTCTTGACAAATACATGAACAGAATGGGACTAGAGGGATATGGTCCCTGGGAAGGTAGGGGGTTTTAGTTCAGTCGGGGCAGCATTGTTAGTGCAGCCTTGGAGGGCCGAAGAACCTGTTCCTGTGCTGTAAATTGCTTTGTTCCTTGTAAAAAGCATTTAGATAGTTCCATGGTTATAGAGGGATATGGGCCAAATGCACGCCATTTGGACTAGCTTAATAGTAAAATCTGGGCGGCATGGACAAGTTGGTCTGAAGGGCTTGTTTCCATGTTTAAACCTCTATGGGGATGATTTTCCCATCCCGAAAATTAGCACGTCAGACTGAGAGAATCGTGTGTGGGCTGGTTCGCAGGATACGCCCCTGCGTTCCTGCCATGCGCGCATCTCCGCGTGGTCGCGACCATGCCAGATGTCCGGCGGGGGAAGCTTGGGGTGCTGCACGATGGCACCATAGAAATGCAAGTTGTTGTAGCACACCGGAGAAGTTAAAACAAAGAGGGAGAATTCACTTCGATTATTACATGTTCAGAATGCTGTGAACCTAGTCGGAAACCACCTATGCACAATCGCTGAAAACCTCTGCCCTTGTTCAGGGCTGGGATTCTCCGGAGCCGCTCCGGTGAATGGAGTTTTGGTCGGAACAGCAAATTCTCCGTTCTGACTGGCAGTGTGGCAGGCAGGAGCGAGATGGGAGAATCCCATTCATTGTCTGGTTACAGGAAGAAGTGGGTGGGGGAAACAAGGCTGAGGGATTTTAGTTTAAGGAGTGTTTTAAATGTTGAGTTGTAGCCACTCAGAGTGAAGGTGGCTCAGCGGTTACAGGGACTGGTGTGAGTTCGGACACAGGTAGTAACGTTTAGGGTGAACCAAGGTTTGCACCTAAATAATGCAAACCTTATATAATGAAGCCTGGCTAATGTGACAGAACCCGAAACCACAAATCATCAACAGGTTTATTTCAATGCAGCACGTTATTTTCTAAAATAACATTCTGTGAATCCAGTTTCAGTGGAATCCAGGGTTGCTGTGACTTTCCTCCTTGATGTACATTCCCTTTTCTGGCCCCAAGGGTGGCATGGTGGCACAGTGGTTAGCACCTAGAATACAGTGTTCAATTCTAGCCGCCCACACTACCAGAAGGACGTGGAGGCTTTGGAGAGGGTTCAGAAAAGATGTACCAGGATGTTGCCTGGTATGGAGGGCATTGGCTATGAGGAGACGTTGGAGAAACTTGGTTTGTTCTCACTGGAACGATAGAGGTTGAGAGGCGACCTGATAGAAATCTACAAGTTTATGAAGGACCTGGACAGAGTGGATAGTCAGAAGCTTTTTTCCCAGAGCGGAAGAGTCAATTACGAGGGGGCAGAGGTTTAAGGTGCGAGGGAGCTTTACTCTGTATCTAATCCTGTGCTGTCTCTGTCCTGGGAGTGTTTGACGGGATGATGTTGAGGAAGTGTGTTTAACATATGCTGCACTGAGTTGGGAAAGATTAGTGCAGACAATATAACTTTCAAGCAGAGAAAGGTCACATTCCTGAGCACTGACTTCACATGTCGTGAGCATAAGACTTGATTTAAACCGTGTTTCATGTATTGGAACTCAAGGATTCATAAAACAAACTAACTTTTCAACAGATGATTGTGAGAAAATAATACTGATGAGAGATGTGAATGAAATCTTAATAAATTCCTCCAGTTCTGGAGGCTAGTAAATCCTGAATTTCCTTTGTCCCTCTATTGGAGATGGAATTTCCTCCCTAAAGCTGTCCTCTGATTTGCATCACTCCTGTCACATAAGCTGTTCACTGAAACATACATGAATTCATAAGATATATGAGCAGAGTTAGGCCATTCAGCCCATTGCGTCTGCTCTACCATTCAATCATGGCTGACATGCTCCTCATCCCCATTTTCCTGCTTTCTCCCCATAACCCTTCAACCCATTACCAATTTTTAGATAGGGTGGACAGTGATAGCCTTTTTCCTTGGATGCAGAAAGCTAGCACGAGGGGACATAGCTTTAAATTAAGGGGTGATAGTTATAGGACGGATGTCAGAGGTAGGTTCTTTACCCAGAGGGTGGTAAGGATATGGAATGCCCTGCCTGCTGCAGTTGTAGATGCGCCAAGTTTGGGGGCATTTAAGAGGTCCGTGGATAGGTTTATGGATGAAAAGGGAATGGTTTAGGTTAGAGGGTCATTGCTTTTTCTTAATTGGTTGGCGCAACATCGAGGGCCGAAGGGCCTGTTCTGCGCTGGAATGTTCTATGTTCTAATTAAAAATCTGTCTAACTCCTCCTTAAATTTACTCACTGACCCAGCAGCCACTGCACTTTGGGGTAACAAATTCCACAGATTCACAGCCCTTTGGGGAAAAGTAGTTTCTCCTCAACTCGGTTTTAAATGTGCTATCCGTTATCCTATTGACTTCCCATCGTAGAATGTCCCACAAGAGGAAGCATTGCTCCACGTCTACTTTATCCAGACCTTTTATCATCTTGTAGACCCCAATTTGATCTCCCCTCATTCTTCTAAATTTCGGAGAGTATCGGCCTAAACTGTTCAATCTCTCTTCATACGGAAACCCCCCCATCTCTGGAATCGATTATAGATGAGTCATAGAATCAGGAGGAGGCCATTCAGCCCATCGAGTCTGCATTGATTGTGGTCACCCAGGCTCTATCCCCAAAACCCCAGGCATTTAGCCTGAGACTAAGGGGCAATCTATCATGGCCAATTCAACTAACCCACACATCTTTTAACTGTGGAAGGAAACTGGAGCATCCGGAGTAAACCCATGCAGACATGGTGAGAACGTGCAGACTCCACATAGGCGGGAATTGAACCTCTGCTCCTGGAGCTGTGAGGCAGCAATGCTAATCTACTGTGCCACCCATTCAATCTAGTGAACCTCCTCTGAACTTCCTCCAAAGCCGCTACGTCTTTCCCCAAACACAGGATCAAAACCTCCCACCCATCCTGATATCTTCTGACATGTCGGCGGTCAGGGTGCCTGTGAAATGTCTTGGGTCACGTTAAGAGAGGCTATACAGATGTGAGTTGTTGTTGCTTTCTATCAGCATTCGGATGAGCTAACCATCAGACAATGAGTGAGCAACCCCGGGAATTCCCGGGACAAAACTTGTCCTGGCTGCCTGAGAGAGGGTTTGGATAGACGGCACAGTGTGTAATGGGCAGAGGTGTGTCTGAAACACAGCAGCTTCATTCATTCACAGCAAGGATGGGGGAACACGGCGGAATGCGTGCTAGCAGCTGAGGTCATTTGGTTGGAAAAACATACGCTGACGTCTAGACAATAATAGCTTTCTCAGATAAGGGCAGGAACATGCCTTCCTGCTTGGGTGATTCCTCACATTCCTGAGTTCCACACACAGTCAGGGAACAGATGGGACTCAGCAGAGAGTACGCACGCACCCAATGGAGGTAGATATTGATTTAATAGTTAGAGGAACCAAATCATAAGAAGGCTGGACAAGTCTGCACAGTATTTTTTTAACTCATCTATTCAGGAACACCCTCAGCTACAGTGCAGCAAACAGAGGGGAATTTGCTACCCCAAAGTGCGGTGGATGCTAAGAGTAAATTTAAGGAGGAGTTAGATTTTTAACTGGTAATGGGTTGAAGGGTTATGGGGAGAAGGCAGGAAAATGGGGATGAGGAGTGGTTGTTAATCCATCCTGAAGTTCTTGCACCTTGTGTGGAGACTGAGGTGAGAGGGGAGTCACTTTCTGACCTCGCACCGCAGACACGTGGACACATTGCTGTTCATTAAGTTTATTTATCAGTGTCACAAGTAGGCTGACATTAACACTGCAATGAAGTTACTGTGAAAATCCCCTACTCGCTACACTCTGGCGCCTGTTTCGAACAATAGGCTCACTAACGTCAATGATCAGATCATGGATAGCACGATGGCGCAGTGGTTAGCACTACTGCCTCAAAGGATCTCAGGTTCGATTCCCGGCTTGGGCCCCTGTCTGTGGTGAGTCTGCATGTTCTCCCCATGTTTATGTGGGTTTCCTCTGGGTGTTCCAGTTTCTTCCTACAGTCCAAAGAGATGCAGATTAGGCACATTGACTGTGCTAAATTCTCCCTTAGTGTGTGCGAACAGGCGCTGGAGTGTGGCGACTAGGAGATTTTCATAGTAACTTCATTTGCAGTATTAATACAAGTCTACTTGAGACACTAATAAACAAAATTGTAAACTGTGTGCCAAATGGCATGTACAACTGTTGCAAAACATTCCTACGTTTTATATTGTGGTTCCCTTGTAATAAATGACAACATTCGATTTGCCTTTGAATCACTTGCTATACCTGTAGATTAACATTTTGTAATTCATAGAATGGTTATAGTTCAGAACGAGGCCATTCAGCCTGTCGAGTCTGAATTTGTTCTCTGCCAAAGAAATTCATCTATTCTACTTGCCTGCGCTTTCCCCGTAATGCGGAAATGCTGGGTTGGACTGGGGCGAACACAGTAAGAAGTCCAACAGGTTTATTTGGTAGCAAAAGCCACTAGCTTTCGGACCGCTGCCCCTTTGTCAGGCGAGTGGGAGTTCGGTTCACAAACAGGACATCTGAAGACAAACTCAATTTACAAAATAATGTTTCGAATGCGAGTCTTTACAGGTAATCAAGTCTTAAAGGTACAGACAGTGTGAGTGGAGAGAGCGCAGGTTAAAGAGATGTCTCCAGACAGGACAGTTAGTGAGATTTTACAAGCTCAGGCAAGTCGTGGGGGTTACAGATGGTGCGACATGAACCCAAGATCCTGGTCGAGGCCGTCCTCATGTGTGCGGAACTTGGCTATCAGTCTCTGCTCAGCGACTCTGCGTTGTCGTGTCTCATGAAGGCAGCCTTGGAGAATGCTTACCAGAAGATCAGAGGCTGAATGCCTGTGACCGCTGAAGTGTTCCCAAACAGCAAGAGAACACTCTTGCCTGGTGATTGTTGAGCTGTGTTCGTGCATCCGTTGTCTGTTTCCCCGTAACCCGACACGTTTACTTTTCTGGTGTTTATCCAATTCCCTTTCAAAGGTAAGCATTGAATCTGCCTCCATCGTTCCCTGAGGCAACACAATTCTGATCCTAACCGCTCACTGCGTTCAAAGTTTGTTTTCTCATGTTGTCTTTGTGTTTTTTTTTTGCAAATCACTTTAAATCTGTTTCCTTTGATTCTCGACCCCTCCACCAAAGAGGATAGTTGTTCTCTCTGTGTACTCTGTTGGGACCTCTCATGATTTTGGCTGCATCTGTCAAATCTCCCCTCAAGCTTCGCTTTAAGAAAAGCAACTCCAACTTCCCAACCTTTCTTCATTACTGTAAGTCCCTCAGTCCTCATTCTCGAGAACATTTTCCACATCTTCTTTAAAGCCTTCACATCCTCCCTAAAGTGTGGTGCCCAGAATTAGACATCTGCCCAGGAGGTCGAGAGCATTTTATAAAACTACATTATAATTTCCTTGTTCTATACTTCGAGTTATAAAGCTCAGGTTTCATGTAGTTTAAAATTTATTTATTAGGCTTACATTGACACTGCAATGCAATTACTGTGAAAATTCCCTAGTCACCATAGTCGGGCACTTATTTGGGTACATCTAATGCACCTAAGCAGCACATCTTTCGGATTGTGGGAGGAAACCAGAGCATCCAGAGGAAACCCACGCAGACATGGGGAGAATGTGTAAAGTCCACACAGACAGTGACCCAAGCCAAGAATCAAACCTGTGCCCCTGGCACTGTGAGGCAGCAGTGTTAACCACTGTGGTGCCCAATGTACCAGGACACCAGTCCCCGGTCTCCTTATCTAAAGAGGCATGTGTTAGTCAGAGAGGGGGTGCAATAAAGGTTCATCAAACTAATTCCTGGGATGGTGGGGCTGTCCTCTAAACAGATTGCGGAGACTAGGTCTATTTTCTCTCAGGTTTAAAAGTATGAGAGGTGATCTCATTATAATGGGAGAGGCAGGAAAGATGTTTCACCTGGAGGTAGGTGATCTAGAACCAAGGGGCACAGTCTCAGAATAAGGGATTGGCCATTTAAAACTAAGGCAACGAGCAATTTCTTTGGAGGTTGGTGGATCTTGCAAATACTTCACTCCAGGAGGATGTGGAGGATGTGAGCGGCAAGTTGGTACAATGTTTAACACTGCTGCCTCGGAGCATCAGGGATGCAGGTTCGATTCCCAGCTTGGGTCACTGTCTGTGCGGAGTTTGCACATTCTTCCCATGTCTGTGTGGGTTTCCTCCGGGTGCTCCAGTATCCTCCCAGAGTCTGAAAGATGTGCTGGTTAGGGTGCATTGACCCAAGCAGGCACTGGACTGTAGCAACTGAGGGAATTTCACAGTTACTTCACTGCAGTGTTAACGTAAGTCTTACTTGTGACTAATAAATAAACTTTAACTTGAAATTTTAATTTAAACTCAGTCATTGAGTATGTTCATGACAGGAATTCATAGAATCAGAGAAGATCATAGAAACCTTGTAGTGCAAAAAGAGGCCATTGGGCCCATTGAGTCTGCACTGACCACAATCCCTCCCAGGCCCTACCCTCATTTCCTTGCACATGTATCCGCTAATCTCTCTAACCTATGCATCTCAAGACACTGAGGCAATTTTAGCATGGCCAATCAACCTAAGACCCGCACATCTTTGAACTGTAGGAGGAAACCAGAGCACCCAGAGAAAACCCATGCAGACACGAGGAGAATGTGCAAACTCCACACTAGAATTGACAGATTTCTAGACATTGAAGATATCAAGGGACATGCGGATAGTTGGGGAAATGGTGTAGAAAATCAGCCATGACCTAGTTAAATGGCTTTCTCTTACTTCTGTTTTCTATGTCCCTAATAGGCTGTTTCTCTGTTCTTATTACAAAGGCATACAAAGCTACGTTATCCCACATTGTCCTCTGTCTGCCAAATGTTTGCCCACACACTTAACCTATCTATATCCCTTTGCAGATTCATTAAACAGACATTACTCAGGACGTGGGAACTTGTTAGCTTTTAGAACAAATAATTTTCTCAGCGTCCTTTCCCTGGTGATAGCAATTATTTCAGGCTTCACTCCCTTGCACCCCCTCGCTTTCACTTCTTCACTTGCAATTATTTCCAGGATGCTATTTGTGTCTTCTCTGGCGAAGACAGTTGCAAAACATTTATTCATTTCATTTGCCATTTCCTTATTTTTCCTCATCAATTTTCCAGACTCGATGGCTGGGGTTTTCCAGCCCCATCATGGTGGGACTCACTGTGGGAGATTGACTTTCAGCGTGACCCCAATATTCCACCCACTGTCGAGAGGAACCCGCACTTACTTTTACTTACACTGTTCCTTTTTAATCACCCTGTGGAAACTCTCACTATTTGTTAAATTTTAAAGTTTTTAAAAAGTTAAAATTTGTTCAGTGAAGTGTCACAAGTAAGGTTACATTAACACTGCAATGAAGTTACTGTGAAAATCCCCTAGTCACCACACTCTGTTTGGGTACACTGAGGGAAAATTTAGCATGGCCAGTGCACCTAACCAACGGCCAGAGGGAACCCAGGCAGACATGGGGAGAACATGCAGACTCCATACACAGGTAGTGACCCAAGCCGGGAATCGAACCCAGGCCCCTGGCACTGTGAGGCAGCAGTGCTAACCGCCATTTCAGCACTGCCACCATGTTTTTCTATCGCTCACTAGCTTTCTTTCATACTCTAATTTCTCGCTCCTTATTTTTCCTTAGTTATTCTTTGCTGTTTTTTATTTCTTGCACCAGGGAAAAAGATTGTCTGCTCATTGCCAGATTGTAACATGGCTGTGACAAGAATAAAACACTTCTTTGCTTTGGGATGTCCTGAGGTTTTGAAAGCTGCTACAGAAATGCAAGTTCTTTCATTCCTCTCCAACCTCAACTTCCCATCTCGCTTCCTTCACTTTACCAGGCCTTGTTGCTGTCCTCTGTCCCTCCCCTTTTCTTCATCATTAATTCCAGGGATTTCAGAGAGTTCAGGCACCGGGTGCTCATTGAAACTCCCTCTTTGTCTAACACCACTTTGAACAGCATGCCAAAGATCTGGCCTTGAAAATTCCTCTTCAATGCAGCAGGGTGGCATTTCCTGCTTCCACGTCAACAGTGCAACCTTTTTTCCTTCTGGTTGAGACGCTGCCAATTTACCATGACCCAGTTTGGAATTGAATTGAGGCTCTTGAGGAACCTTCTGGGTTCAGCTGTGAACATTGGAACCAAAACCTCTGCCCTAACCTCGGTTTGATTAAGCCAAATGAAAGGTGGCTTGGACTGACTGGGACTTGGTTTCCAAACTGCTTCCTTTTGGGTCCGTAACCTCCCTTGTGCTTTGATATTTGCACCTTGCCCCTCGCGACTGCTCTAAACCACTTGTCTGGACCACGTCCATCAGGAGTGAGGAGGCCGGTTGGCACTCTCAGCAGTCTGCCCCACCATCCCATGCTTTAGGATAAAAGCCCTCATGTTTGCTAACAGTTCCTTTTGCCCTGTTACCATGGTGACAGCTGCAGCTCTGATCCTCCACGGACAATGTGAAGAATGATTGATGGGGTTTGTGTGATGCTCAGCATGCAGCTGGTATACAGCTGTGTCCCTTTTTCTCGATCCATATCCTTTGCCTTTAACAGATCTTAAGATGGTTTCATATCGCTGCTTCTTAGATGCAGGATATTATCTGCATGAAAGCGATAACAAGCAACAACCTCATTGTGGAGCCTGGATATTTAGAAAGGAACAGGAGCTAAAATATTTATTAATACTTTACACATTCAGGCTTTGTTCTCCCCAGTTCTGCCCTCCAACCTTATTCACTGATTTTCCCTCTGATGCTGTGGCTTTATCCCCGTTTTTCTAACGGATCCAACCCTGCGGTCCACAGCAAATCATCTTCAGCGCTGTGGGGATGAGACAATCTAATGATGGGTTTCTCCACCACAGCAGAGCCTGTTCTTTAACGCCCGGGAA
Organism: Sphyrna mokarran; assembly: GCA_024679065.1. Classification (NCBI taxonomy): domain Eukaryota; kingdom Metazoa; phylum Chordata; class Chondrichthyes; order Carcharhiniformes; family Carcharhinidae; genus Sphyrna; species Sphyrna mokarran. The sequence continues at coordinate 8,855,144 of JAGIQG010000017.1, read as the reverse complement.
GTTGCTGAAATAGCAGAAAGGAGACTTGCACGTTCACATAGCGGTTTCCACGTCAGTTGCAGTAATGTTGGTTAAAAGAACGTGTTTGTTGAGGAAATCTTTCTAGTTTTCTATGGCAAGTCATAGAGGTTTACAGCATAGAAATAGGCCCTTTGGCCCAACTTGTCCTTTTTTTTAACCACTAAGCTAGTCCCAATCGCCCGTGTTTGGCCCATATCCCTCTATATCCATCGTACCCAATGTAACCATCTAAATGCTTTTTAAAAGACAAAATTGTACCTGCCTCTACTACTACTTCTGGCAGCTTGTTCACCACGCTCTATGTGAAACAGTTGCCTCTCTGGATGCTTTTGTATCTCTCCCCTCTCACCTTAAACCTTAAGCCCTCTAGTTTTAGATTCCCCTGCCTTGCGGTGCCCAACTCAGAGCCTTGGCTGAGATCAGTTGACCATTTTGTCATTTGGATAAATGTGAGGTTATCCACTTTGGCAGAAATAATAGGAAGACAGCTTATTAATCAATGGGTGTAAATTGGGAGAGATGGATACTGAACAAGACCTTGGACACCTTGCGCATCAGTTACTGGAAGTGATTGCGCAGGTACAGCAGATAGTAAAGGAGGCAAATGGTATGACAGAAATCCTTAATTTTTGCTTTGCTGCAATTGTATAGGGCGCTGGTGGGACCACACTTGGAGTATTTGTTGGTGTCCTTATCTGAGAAAGGATATGCTTGCTACAGAGGGAGTACAGCGAAGGTTTACCAGGCTGATTCCTGGAATGGCAGGTCTGTCATATGAGGAGAGCTCAGTAAGAAGTCTCACAACACCAGGTTAAAGTCCAACAGGTTTATTTGGTAGCAAACGCCACTAGCTTTTGGAGCACTGCTCCTTCGTCAGGGAGATCTGTTCACCATCAGGGCATATAAAGACACAAACTCAATTTATAGAATAATGACTGGAATGCGAGTCTTTACAGTTAAAGATACAGACAATGTGAATGGAGAGAGCATTCAGCAAAAGTAAATGGGATGTGAGAAGAGACCAGTTCGATATACAGGGTTATATTCATTGGAGTTTAGAAGAGTGAGAGGGAATCTCATAGAAACTATAAAATTCTAATAGGGCTAGACAGGATGGATTCAGAAAGAATGTTCCTATTTGGTGAAGGAGTTGAGAATGAGGGGTTTCAGGATAACCTCACCCAGAGGATGGTGAATGTGTGGAATTCACTCCCACAGAAAGTAGTTCAGGCCAAAACATCTGATTTCAAGAAGAAATTAGATATAGTTCTTGGGGCTAAAGTGATCAAAGGATATAGGGGAGAAGCAGGGGAATCAGGATATTGAATTTCATGATCAGCCATGATCTAAGTGAATGGTAGAGCAGGCTCGAAGGGTTAAATGGCCTACTCCTGCTTTTAGTTTCTATAACCAGGGCACAGACTTGCATCTTGTGACCTTGCTATCCTGTAGCTGATTGAACACAACATTACCCCTCGCTGAGGCATCAGAGAAGCTCACTGTAGAAGCAGTGATGGGGCCCAGAGTCATCAGGGACAGTATCACTGCTGGCTAGTTGTTACTCAACCATCTAAGATTGATTTTAAATCCCAGGGTGTTTGGATTTGGTTTTCTACACATGGAATAGCAATTTCACATTGCCATGACAACTTGACATCCTGCAGTCAATTCTGCCAATGTGGTTAAAGAAAAAAGAAACAACTTGCATTTCTATAGCGCCTTTCATAATTATAGGTGTTCCGAAACATTTGGAGCCAATGAGCTCCCGTTTTCTTTAATTCATTCTTGCGACATGGGCGTTGTTGGCTGGGTCACTATTTATTGCCCATCCCTAGCTGCCCGAGGGTAGTTGAGAGTCAGCCACATTGCTTTGGCTCTGGAGTCACATGTAGGCCAGACCAGGTAAGGACGGCAGATTTCCTTTCCCCAAAGGACATTAGTGAACGAGTTGAGGTTTTCAGACAACGGTTTTATGGTCATCAGAAGATTCTTAATTCCAGATTTTTTTTATTGAATTCAAATTTCACCATCTGCCGTGGCGGGATTCGAACCTGGGTCCCCAGAACGAGAGCAGAGTTTCTGATTAATAATCTCGTGATAATACCAATCGGCCATCATCTCTTTTATTAAACTGAGTCACTGTTGGAATATAAGAACCAATTTATGCACAGAAAGCTCCCACAATCAGCAGTGTGACTTTCAATAGACAATCTGTTTAAAGTGATGCTGAATGAGAGATGAATATTGGCCAGGACACCCGGATTAATCCTCCTGCTTGGAATCTCCAGCTGACAGAGCCTGGATTTAACTCCGTGCTGCACTGTAACATGGGGCTAGAATTTATGGTCGTGTCTCTTTGAACCTGACCTGAACCCACGACCTCTGTGAGCTATCTCTGAACCACAACTGAAATCAAATTAGATATAAGAGACTGGGTTTGCGGGTAGACCTCAGGACCCCAACATCACGACCAATCAGAAGCCGCGCAGCAAGACTGGTGTTACAATCTTCCTGGAGTTGCCCTCCTATTTGATGCTGGTAAGGTACAGAGGGCCAAAACTTCCCCATTCCCGGTCCCATGGGTCAGATGGGCCAAAGGATTAAAGATGTTGGACAAGAAGGCGAAAGGCCATTTATTTGCGGGGCGCCTTTCCAATTGGATATTATCTCCAATGGACACCCAAGCAGGGAGACTGCCTCTTTCAGGCTGGAGGTCTCTGAGTGGGGCTGAGGGAACAAAAGCTGATTACCTCACTGAAATGCCCTTAAATGGGGTCTTGACAACATAAGCCCCCACTTCAGTGGTACGGACAGTTGATCCAAGGCCATACCTGCCCTTGGGAAAGTTCCCAGTGCTGGGAATATATTGGGAAGCTGCCTAACACAGCTCCCTTTGATATACATAGCACTCCCAAATCCGTATCCGCCATAAAACCAGGGCACCTCAGCCCAGTATTTGTGGATATTGTGTAAACAGGGTGTCCTGTGTGACTGCAAATGAATAACCCTTGACCCATCTCCAAAGATATGTCAGCAAGGAACTACTCATACTTAGCACAAAAACATTTGAGTGTCGGCTTAAATTTTGATTGGATGAAGAAATCTTCAGCTGGAACCAAAAGCTGAAGAGGAAATCATTGCATCATCGCTTGGGTTAACTCAAAATCTTTTCCTGCGCTGTAGAAGCCTCTGACATAGCATTTTCCCCTGTGACCGGAATGCTGTGGTTAGCATTAGCTTATTCAGCGGTCCGCAAGGAGTGTCTGCAACCCCCTACGTGCACCACGATTAAAAAAAATTCCAAATTCCTGGAATTAAACTGGAACTCAGCTTCATCTTCGGCACTGACACCGAGACTTGACGAATCTCCAGCTTTGCACCTTCAAGACCCAAATCTCAGGTGTCCTGAACATGTGCCGGCTGGAAAAGAGCCGCACGTTTAGACTTTTTATGTTGGTCTGGCCCATGTGCCTGACCAATGGGACTTGAAGCCAAAGACAAAGGTGCCTGCACAAAAAGCAGAAACTCTAATAGAGTGAAAAAACGCCCTGGGAGAAGTGAGAGATTGGGGTGGTAAGAACTCAGTAAGAATTTAGCAACACCGATTTATTTGATAGTAAAAAAGCGAACTTTTGACTCTGTGTCTTCCTTAGGCAAATGCCTGAAGAAGACACAGAGTCGAAAGCTCGCTTTTTTACTATCAAATAAATCGGTTGGATTATAAATTGGTGTTGCTAAATTCTTACTGAGAAGTGAGAGAAACAGAGAGACGTTGTACAGGGTGTTGGTGAGACTATCTGAGGAAGGATGGTCCTTGTTATAGAGGGAGTACAGCAAAGGTTTACCAGGCTGATTCCTGGGATGGTAAATCTTTTGCATGAGGAGGGACTAAATCGGTTAGAATTATATTCACTAGAGTTTATAATATAGGGGGTCGGAGTGGGGGGGCTGTGTTCTCAGCCCCTTACAGTCATGATATATCTGTGACTGCGCGGCCAAATTCCCCTCCAATTCGATTTTCAAGTTCGTTGACGACACCACCACAGTGGGTTGGATCTCAAACAATGACGAGACAGAGGACAGAAATGAGATAGAGAATCTGGTGAACTGGTGCATTGACAATAATCTCTCCCTCAATGTCAACAAAACAAAGCAGATTGTCATTGACTTCAGGAAGCGTAAGGGAGAACATGCCCCTGTCTACATCAGTGGGAGCGAAGTAGAAAGGGTCAAGAGCTTCAAGTTTTCAATCTGTCCTGGTCTCCCCATGCTGACACTATAGTTAAGAAAGCTCACCAAAGCCTCTACTTTCTCAGAAGACTAAGGAAATTTGGCATGTAAGTTACGACTCTCACTAACTTTTACAGATGCACCAAAGAAAGCATTCTTTCTGGTTGTATCACAGCTTGGCATGGCTCCTGCTCTGTCCAAGACCGCAAGAATATAAAAAAGGTTGTGAATACAGCCCAAAACATCATGCAAACCAGCCTCCTATTCATTGACTCTGTCTACGCTTCCCGCTGCCTCGGCAAAGCAGCCAGTATAATTAAGGACCGCACACAACCCAGACATTCTCTCTTCCGCCTTCTTCCTTCAGGAAAAGATACAAAAGTCTGAGGTCATGCACCAACCAACTCAAGAACAGTTTCTTCCCTGCTGCAGTCAGATTTTTAAATGGATTTACCTTGCATTAAGTTAATCTTTTTCTACACCCTAGCTATGACTGTATCATTACATTCTTTATTCTCTTGTTTCCTTCTCTATGAATAGTATGTTTTGTCTGTATAGCATGTAAGAAACAGTACTTTTCACTGTATGTCAATACATTATAGAATTATAGAGTCCCTGCAGTGGAGAAGGAGGCCGTGTGGCCCATCGAGTCTGCACTGACCACAATCCCACCCCAGGCCCTATCCCCGTCGCCCTACATATTTACCCTAACACTAGGGTCAATTTATCATTGCCAATCGAATTAACCCACACATCTTTGGACTGTGGGAGGAAACCAGAGCACCCGGAGGAAAGCCACGCAGACACAGAGAGAACATGCAGACTCTGCATAGACAGTGACCCAAGTTGGGAATTGAACCTGGGTCCGTGGCACTGTGAGGCAACAGTGCCAACCAGTGTGTCGGCCCAAGATTTGATTCAACAATAATAAATGAAATCAAATCAGATCAAAATTTTAACAGGGTAGATTCAGAAACAATGTTCCCGATGATGGCAGAATCTAGACTTGGGGTCATAGTTTGAGGATAGGGGATGAACCTTTTAGAACTGGGGTGAGGAGAAACTTCTTCACCCAGGAAGAAGGTGGTGAATGTGTGGAATGCACTATTGTAGAAAGTAGCTGGGACCAAAATGTTGTCTGATTTCAAGAAGAAATTAGATACAGCTCCTGGGACTACAGAGATAAAGGGATATAGAGGGAAGGAGGGGGATCAGGATATTGAATTCGATAATCAGCCGTGATCAAGATAAACAGTAGAGCAGGCTTGAAGGGCTAAATGGCTTACTCTTGCTTCTAGGTTCTAAGTTGGTTAGAAAAACCAGGAGACAGGACTGGGAGAAGTTAAAATGAGGTTCTCAGTAAGGAGAATTACACCTTCAAAATATTTTTACAGTTTAGAAGCACAACATGGAAAAAGTTGGGAAACGCTGACCTAGTCAACCTTGCCTCCTCCCTCTGTCCTTTCTGTTTTACCTTGGTGGCGAATCTGAATTCTTCAGGCCCCACTCTCGAAACGAAGATCTTCAAAAAAAAAAGATCAAAGAGCCCTAGAGAAAGCTTTGATGTAAATGATGAATGAACAACCTTGTTGTGTTTGGAAAAGGTATCAATGGTTCTCCTGGCGTCCTGTGCTTTGCATCCTTTAGAACCCTGAGGGGCATTCAGAGACTGGCACAAAACCAAGGAACCGGAAGGTGGAGGAATTCCTCCTGCACTGTTTGCTCGTTTCCATGGCGAATGCTCTCCGTAATTTGATTGCAATGTTGACACAGACCTTTAAAGTCTTTGGCCTTTAATTTAATTTTTTTTAATTAAAAAAAGCATGTTGAATAAATTATTCGCAGCTAGGATAGACAACATCTGCACCAAACGGAGTTAATCGTACGATGAGGAGGGTCTTTGATTTTTTTTTCATACACTCCCATTTTCCTTTTATTTACTTACACTTTCTTTTGCACCTGTTTCTGTTCACTGCCTCAGGCCGTATTATAGCGGGAGAGACCTGGATGGCTCGCTTTTCGGTGCGGTGTGGGTTCAAATCGCTCTCTGAAATTTACCCTTAACGCCTTCGTTTTGACATATCACCCATTCCCAAATCGCATTAGCACTTTGCCATCAAGAAGAAAAAATTTGCCTTTACGGAGCGCCTTCCATGACAAGACTCTGCAGCCAGTGAAATACTTTGGAAGGGTGGCCGTTGTTGTAGTGTAGGAAATGTGGCGGCCACTTTGCGCACCGGGGAGGCGATGGCCTAGTGGTATTAATGCTAGATTATTAACCCAGAAACTCAACTAATGTTCTGGGGACCCAGGTTCAAATCCCGCCACAGCAGATGGTGGAATTTGAATTCAAGAATTAAGAATCTACCGATGACCACGAAAGCACTGTTGAGTGTCGGAAAAACCCTTTATGTTCTTTAGAGAAGGAAATCTGCCATTCTTACCTTGTCTGGCCTATTCCAGAGTCACAGCAATGTGGTTGACTCTCAACTGATCTCAGGCAACCAGGGATGGGCAAAAATGGTGGCAGCTAGTGGCGCCCATGTCCCACAAAGAAAAAGCGAGTTCACACAAACCACAATGTGATAATAATCATAGAATAGAATGCCTAAAGTGCAGAACGATGCCATTCAGCCCACTGAGTCTGCACCGACCGCAATCCCACCGAGGGCCTATCACCGTAACCCCACATATTTGCCCTACTAATACCCCTGACACTAGGATCAATTGAGCATGGCCAATCCACCTAATCTGCACATCTTTGGAGTGTGGGAGGAAACTGGAGCACATGGAGGAGACCCACGCAAATACAGGGAGAATGTGCAAACTGCACACGGACAGTGACCCAAGGCTGGAATTGAACCCGGGTCCCTAGCGCTGTGAAGCAGCTGTGCTAACTGCTGCGTCACTGTGCTGCCCCAGTTAGTGGAGAGACAAATAGTGGCCACAGGGGAGAACTCAAAACGCATTAACCAATGTGTTTTTTTTTAATGCAGTAGCCTTTGGTATGTAGGAAAATGCAGCAACCATTTCACATCAGCAGGGAATACTGTCTTCCTTACAAGCCCAATTCCGCAGTGCCATGAATATCCAGTTAAGATGTGCATTTTGTTTGTTGTTGCTTGGGCAATGATCCTTGGGATGTCAGGAGAATGCCTCCATTGTCTTGGGAAGGATACGTCACGTCTGAGGAATGGTACCTTGAACAAGGCATCAGTTCCCTGTACTGCTCCATCTGTTATTGTGGGCTTGTCTGGGGATTTGTTAGCTTCTCGCTCTGAGATCTTGCCAGAGGCAATGATCTATGTTCAAAAACTATTTATTTACATGCTAACTATTTACAAAGCCCGGTCTGTCTCCGTTCCCAACGTCAGTGAGGTCTGAAAATCACACACGCAAATGCCTGTTTAGATTATAAATTGGAATATGTACTGATCCTCTCCAACACTGAGAAAAGGGCACCACAAAATGAAGCCAGGCTAACAGTTTTATCCAGCCTCGTTTGTGGCACAATGGTTAGCACGGCTGCCTCACAACGCCAGGGGCCCGGGTTTGATTCCTGGCTGGGGTCACTGTCTGTGTGAAGTTTGCACATTCTCCCCATGTCTGCGTGGGTTTCCTCAGGGTGCTCCCACAGTCCAAAGACGTGCTGGTTAGGTGCATTGGCCATGCTAAATTCTCCCTCAGTGTACCCGAACAGGCGCCGGAGTGTGGAGACTAGGGGATTTTCACAATAACTTCATCATAATATTAACGTAAGCCTACTTGTTTCTTTATGGGACAGCAGGGATGAAAATATTTTGTGACCAATTTCAGGAGCAGCCGTGTTCTGTCACCTCTCTGTGTTAGTAGACTGCAGCATGCTGATTATTTAACCAGAATTCTGAAATCAGAACGGCAGAGTGAAGGGCGGTTGACACTGGAGCTCGATAGTGACAGACTGTGCCTCACTCGCCAGCGCTTCAATGCTATCTATTGCCGGCAAGCCATTTAAAATCCCGACTGTCTTCTTTCTCTCGCCAGAGTGGGAACAAGGTGGACGAAGTCCGCATTCGGCCCGTTTTAGCCTCCGCCAGGAAACGCAACCCAGTGACGGACGGAGTGGTGGAGGTGAAGTACCAGGGCAGGTGGAAGCAGGTCTGTGATATGGGCTGGAGCTTCAACAACAGCAGAGTGGTGTGTGGAATGTTGGGATTCCCAGCGGAGCTCCCAGTCAACATGAAGATTTACAGGTAGGGCAGGCCATTCACCCTGTGCTAAAGAGTTTGTCGTGAGGAAGAGGCCATTTAGCCCATTGGGTTCAAGGCAATGTTTGTGCTCTTCGTGCCTCTTCATGTAGTCCCGTCACCGTACGTTTCCATCATTTTCTCTCGTGTTTTTCTAGCTTCCCCTTAAATTCATACACTAGAATCTTGGTTCAGGCTGAAGGGCCTGTTCGTATGCTGTAATTTTCTTTGTTCTTAATCCCTACAGCACAGAAAAAGGCCCTTCAGCCCATCGTGTCTTTCCTCGGTCAAAGACTAGCCACCCCATGATTCTAATTCCGTTTTCCAGCACCTGACCCATCTTCAATGCTTGACTGTTATAAAATGAAGGCCAGCACTGAGCTCTGAACCCTCAATATTCTGTACACGTATGACATAACCACCCAAGGACCTGAGATTTAATCTGTGATCTTATTACACTCAATCCTGTCGCGTTCCCCGGTTCTAATTTACTGGAGATGTGAAGTTTAAAATGCTGCAAAAGTGTCAGCCACTGAGGAGAAGATAGAACAGGGTTAAGGCAGCACTCAGAGAGTCATTGAACATGGAAACAGGCCCTTCTGCCCAACTTGTCCATGCCGCCAAGATTTTACAATGAAGCTAGTCCTAGTTGCCCAGATTTGGCCCATATTCCTCTACACCCATCTTATCCATGTAACTGTCTAGATGCTTTTTAAAAGACAAAATTGTACCCTTCTCCACTATTACCTCTGGCAGCTTGTTCCAGACACTCACCATCCTCTGTGTGAAAAGAATTGCCCCTCTGGACACTTTGGCATCTCTCCCCTCTCACCGTACACCTATGCCTTCTAGTTTTAGACTCCCTTACCCTTTTAAAAAAGGGATGTTGACTATCTAGCTTATCCATCACCCACAGTGCTGTCTATTTACTCAGGAAGCAGCAACCCCAGGGTAAGATGCTTTGGCAGACCATTTCTCTCAGTGCAAACTGCGAGTCAGTCTGAGTATTGGAGATTGGGTCCTGCTCCAGGCTGACACTCCAGTGCAGTACTGAGGAAGTGCTGGATTGTTGGCAGTGCTGTCTTTTGAATAGAATGTTAAAACAAGGCCCTATCCGTCTCCTCCAGTGAATGTAAAAAATTCCTTGGCACTATTTTTGGATAAGAAAAGCAGGGGAACAATCCCCTGGCCAACGTTCATTTCTCAATGATCGTAAGTAAAGAATCACGGGTCGCGATCAGATTGCTGTTTGTGGGAACCTGCTGTGCAAAATTGGCACCATGCTTCCCATGTTGCAACAGCGATTGTAGTTCAAAAGCACGTCTTTGGCTGTAAAGTGCTTTGGGACGGCTGGTGGTGATGAGAGGTGCTATCCAAATGCAAATCTTTCTCTTCAGCTGACTGCAGTGTGAATGATAAGCAGGCTGGGCCATCAAGGAGTGAATGTTTACATCTTTAAATTGCAAGATCAGCAAACCTCGGTTGTTTTCCTTTTAATTATAGTCAAACCAGAAACAGAAGAAAGTGTGTTTGGGTAAACATTGGTAATAATTACAGTGTTTCAATTGGCGGTGCAGTTAATGTCAGATGTGAGCTTGCTGTACTTGGGCGTAATGTAGGCCTCGATTTAGCCCTATCCAACATGAAGTGAGAAAGGTCCCAGCCCAAATTTTGGAACTCAATGTCATTTCCCCTGCTTTAAACCCATTCCCCGCTGTCACAAATCTGCATTTCAGCGACTGTGGACTGGCTTAATTCAGATTTAACTTGATCAATTTGACCAATCCCCATTAACGGCCTTCAGTCCAAACCAAAGCCTTGAAGCCGTTGCCACGGAAACTTTGATGGATTTAGTTGTACCTTTTTTTATTTCAAACAGGATATTTCTTTGTCAGAATTAATGAGGCAATACGCTTTGCCAATGACTTGTTAAAACCTGATTAATTAGCAGCGATGGGATGCTGAAAATACAATGTCAGAATTCATTCAAAATTTTTTTTTTAGTTTTCAAGGGAACATCCAGACCGGTTAGAAAGTCACTGCTGAGAAATGTTATCTCTCTGGCTTCTTTTGCATCAAGTATGTGAGCATTAGCGATTCCCAGAATGCATGCAGCTATTAGATACAAAGTAAAGCCAATAGTGAGGGGCCCCCTCAGTGCATCATTGAACTACCAGCCAGGATAATGTGTATAAATCATAGAATCCATACAGTGCAGAAGGAGGCCATTTGGCCCATAAAGCCTGCACCAACTCTCCTACAGAGCATCCCACCCAACCCCTACCTCATAACCCCATGCATTTATCTCGCTAATCCCCCTTAATCTGTAAATCTTGGGGCAATTTAGCACAGCTAATACACCAAACCTGCATATCTTTGGGAGAAAACTGGAGCACGTGAGGAAACCCATACAGACTCGGGGAGAATGTGCAAACTCCACACAGTCTCCCAAGGCCAGAATTGAACTTGGGTCCCTGGTATTGTGGCAGTGGTGCTGATCACTGGGTCAAAATCCTGGAATTCCCTCTCTAATTGTGGGTCAACCCACAGCACATGGACTGCAGCGATTCAAGAAGGCAGCTCACCATCACCTTCTCAAGGGCAACGAGGGATGGGCAATAAAGCTGGCCAGTCAACAACGCCCATGTCCAACAAATGAATAAAAAAAAACACACACCTCCCACTCCCTGTCCCCACCTGAAAGTCACTGGGTTGAGTATTTATAATTCAAGGTCAGTGTTTAATAAAGGCCAACCTCTTTTTCATTCAAAACTGGAGAACTCTGCATTGCCTCTGTTAAGGCACTTAGGCACTTGACAGACTTTTCTTGGGGTAGAGGACACTGGAAGTTGGAAGCCCTACATATTGAGAGATGTTGGCTAATTAGAGGTAGGCAGATCTACTGAACTGGCAGTGCCATTGGGGAGGTGATGTCTATCGCTGGTAGAATACTCCCCCCATCCTATTACTGGTTCCCCAGGCCATATACGAGTGATGGTGGGAGTGAGGTCGCAGGGTATGGGTTATTGGGAGGTGGGAGCAGAGACAGGAATAGAGAGGAAAAAGAGTTGGGGAGATTTGATTTGATTTATTATTGGAATACGATGAAAAGTATTATTTCTTGTGCACTATACAGACAAAAACATAGCATTCATAGAGTCCATTAAGGAGAAAGAAAGGGGAGGGTGCAGAATATAAAGTTTATTTACTATTGTTACAAGTAGGCTTGTGTTAATACTGCAGTGAAGTTACTGTGAAAATCCCCTAGCTGCCACACTCCAACACCTGATTGGGGTACACTGATGGAGAATTTAGCATGGCCAATGTACCTAACCAGCATGTCTTTCCCGCTGTAGGAGGAAATCGGAGCACCCAGAGGAAACCCACACAGACATGGGGAGAATGTGCAGATTCTGCGCAGACAGTGACCCAAGCCAGCAATTGAACCCGGTTCCTTGGCACTGTGAGACAGCAATGCTAACCACTGTGCCACCATGCCATCCTGTTGTAGTTAAGATAAGGCAAAGACAAATTTCAGCTTAATATATGGTTGCTAAGTCCTAGAGAAGGCATCGAGATGATCGAAAGCAGTGCCAACAGTTTGGGAGGGCGGGGGATGGGGGTGAGAGGGGGATGGAGTGGGAGGGTGATTGTTGTTTGCAGGTAGGATTGTGTGGGGTGGGGGTGCGGTTCCAGTGACGAGGGATCTCCAGTGACGAGGCGGTGAGTTGGGAGAGAGGGATAGAGGATGCCAGAATTAGAAGAAAGCATGTCTGGGACATTCACGTTGTCACTCAGTTCCCATGAGATTTGGAGTTAAGAATTTCAGGGAAAAGCACATATTTCAGAATGATAAATACCAAAAACTGAGGTCAACTCCTTAGCTTAACATACACAATGTGCGCAGCAGGGTCAAATAGCAGGGACCTCAAAATCCTTAAAGATTTTTATTTTCTCTTCTTGGCCCTGATTAGCCAAACAGCAGTTAGAAATTATAATGGAAGTGTTTGAGAATTTGCCCTGTGTTCTGGTTGGAGGGAATGTTTTTTTTTTGCTGTTAACTCTACTCTAAACCAGCACATTTCCCCAAACACAAGTCAACACCAGAAAGATGCAGCTTCTTTCATCACCTCAGGCCTCACAGCCAGTGAAGTCTATAAAATAATGAGGGGCACAGATCAACTAGATAGTCAATATATTTTTTCAAAGGTAGAGGAGTCTAAAACTAGAGAGCATAGGTTTAAGGTGAGAGAGGAGAGATGCATAAAAGTCCAGAGGGACAATTTTTTCACACAGAAGATGGGGAGTGTCTGGAACAATATACCAGAGGCAGTAATAGGGGCGGATACAATTTTGTCTTTTAAAAGGCATTTAGGCAGTTATGTGGCTAAACTAGGTAGAAAGGGATATGGGCCAAAAGTGGGCAATGGGCTCAATTTAGTGGTTAAAAACTGGATGGCAAGGATAAGTTGGGCAAAAGGGCCTGTTTCCATGTTGTAAACCCCTAAGTACCGTTAATAGTATGGTCACTGTTGCAAATTAGGATGCACAGCAAGACCAAACACACAGCAATATCCAAGATAATTCGTATTAGTAATGTTGATGGAGGAATAAATATTGGAGAGAACTCTTTATTGATGAACTGAATTTAATGTCCTCCCCCTACAGTGAGTTTGATGGCATGGAAGGCACTTAATCAGGTGGCATGTTGACGGATGAGAATCCCACAGTAGATTCAGCCCTTAGCAGGAAGATGCATTAAACTATCAGCTTGTACAAATACAAGATCATCTTTCACTTAGAGTCATAGAGGTTTACAGCATGGAAACACATCCTTCGCCTCAATTTGTCCATGGTGCCCATTTCTTTAACCCCTAAACTCATCTCAATTGCCCACATTTGACCCGTACCCCTCTGTACCCATCTTACTCATGTAACTGTCTAAATGCTTTTTGAAAGACAAAATTGTATCCACCTCTGACAGCTTGTCCCACTCCACCCTCTGTGTGAAAAAATTGCCCCTCTGGATCCCTTTTGTATCTCCCCTCCCAGCTTAAATCTACACCCTCTAATTTTAGATTCCCTGACCTTTGGGCAAAGATGTTGACTATCTAGCTGATCTGTGCTGTCAATAAACATGAGGAGGTTAGAAATGGAAGGTTGGGCTGATAGGATGAGTTAAAAAGGATGCAAGGAGGGCCAGCATGGATCAGATGGTATGGAATAGTTATGCCAAATGGTCTGTTAGTTACATGAGACTGCCTTTTCACCTCACTTTAGAATTGAGATGTACAAAATATTGACACTCTGAGTGAGAGCCAATGACTTGAACTTGCCCTCAGAACTGTTATATTAACATGGTTGGAATGGTAGTCTGTAACCACAGCCCAATCTATCAGTGAGAGGATCATGGAAATATTTTCCCATGTGAGATCTATTACGAGCTTGTCCTGCTTCAAGAATGTATCATTCATTGCAAGTGGCACCTGAACAAACACAGGAACATCTTCCACCCCACCCCATCCCCTCCCCCGCCATTTCGACCCTCACCTACAGTTCGGGTATAAAGAATGTCTCCACAGTTGACGCACAAGTGTTTAAGGAAGGAATGGGCTTTTGTTCTCTCTCCGACTGTGTCACGGAGCCTTTGGGATTGCTTGAATCATTGGTTTACTCAAGACCGAATACTCTATTACCTAAGAGCCCTTACATGAGGGCCATCACGTTTTAAGTCATTCTAGGGAGCCTTTCCTGCAAAAACCACCCTCTCCCCTCCCAGCATCACCTCACCCTTCTGTAAAACAGTGACTTCCTTATTCTCACAGTTGCCTGCTCCTTCCGGAATGTAGCCCAGGAATGTGATGTTATGGATTTGCCCAGTCTCTTGGCAACCCCTGAGAAATGCTTAATTAAACACAAAGATGAGTTAGTTTCACCAGAACAAATTGAGCAGATTTTGGCATTTTTCTAGCTGTTTATTTTCCTTCAGTGTGCATTGACAGTGAAGGGTCACTGTCCTTCAGTGTACTTTGACAGTGATGGGCCACTGTCCTTTCTTCTTGTTTGATGAATCTTATTTGGGTAATGTGGTTTGTATAAATAAATAAAACCTTTTCAACTCCAAACACATACTTGATTCAAGGGTCACGCACCCCAGACATTCTCCCTTCCACCTTCTTCCGGCGGGAAAAAGATACAAAAGTCTGAGGTCACGTACCAACCAATTCAAGAACAGCTTCTTCCTTGCTGCTATCAGACTTTTGAATAGATCTATCTTGCGTTAAGTTGATCTTTTTCTACACCCTAGCTATGACCGTAACACTACATTCTGCACTCTCTCATTTCCTTCTCTATGAACAGTATGCTTTGTCTGTATCGCGCACAAGAAAGAATACTTTTCACTGTATACTAATACATGTGACAATAGTAAATCAAATCAAATCAAACTAAATCAAAAATGTTTCACTTAGTAAGATTTGAAATTGCCTTTACTGTGCAAAATGGCTTTTTCATAGTCCATTTCATCTGTGAAGACTTGAGCATGCAATCAAGGCTGCCCCTGAATACTGGATTCAAAAGATCTGACCTCATGGTGGCACAATGGTTAGCACTGCTACCTCACAGCGCCAGGGACCCAGGTTCAATTCCCAGCTTGGGTCATTGTCTGTGAAGAGTTTGCACATTCTCCTGTGTCTTCATGAGTTTCCCCCAGGTGCTCTGGTCTCTTCCTCCAGTCCAAAGATGTATGGGTTAGGTGCATTGGCCATGCTAATTGGCCCTAGGTGTCAGGGGGACTCGCTAGGATAAATACATGGGATTATGGGGATATGATGTGGATGGGAGTGTGATCAGTGCAGACTTGATGGGCCAAATGGCCTCTTTCTGCACTGTAGGATTCTATGGTTCGATGATATGTGCAGAATGTAGTGTTACAATCATAGCTAGGGTGCAGAGAAAGATCGAGGTTGGTTTATTTAAAAGTCTAACAGCAGCAGGAAAGAAGCTATTCTTGAGTTGGTTAGTACGTGCCCTCAGACTTCCTTATTTTCACAGTTGCCTGCTCCTTCCGGAATGTAGCCCAGGAATGTGATGTTATGGATTTGCCCAGTCTCTTGGCAACCCCTGAGAAATGCTTAATTAAACACAAAGATGAGTTAGTTTCACCAGAACAAATTGAGCAGACTTTTTCCCAATGGAAGAGTCATAGAATCCTACAGTGCAGAAGGAAGTCATTTAGCCCATTGGGTCTGCACCAAATACAAACCCATCCAGGCCCCATCCTCTTAATCTCTATATACTCTTGCTAGTCCCCCTGATACTTAGGAGCAATTTAGCATGGCCAATCAATCTAACCTGTATATCATTGGAATTGGTGGAAGAGTCTACATTTAGGCTGCGTGGGATCCTTGATTATGCTGGTTGCTTTTCCGAGTCAGGGGAAGTGTAGACGGAGTCAATGAATGGGAGGCTAGCTTGGGTGAACTACAATCATTGTAGTTTCTTGTGGTCTTGATCAGAGCTGGAGCCATACCAAGCTTTGATACATCGGGAAAGGGTATTTTCTATGGTGCATCCATCAATGTTAAAAGTAGAGTTTATTTATTAGTCACAAGTAAGTCTTACATTAACACTGCAATGAAGTTGCTATGAAATTCCCCTAATCGCTACAGTCCAGCGCCTAGTCGGGTCAATGCACCGAACCAGCACGAATTTCAGAATGAGAGAGGAAACTGGAGCACCCTGAAGGAAACCCGCGCAGGTATGGGGAGAATGTGCTAACTCCAAACAGACAGTGACCCATGCCAAGAATCGAACCCGGGTCCCTGGCGCTGTGAAGCAGCAGTGCTAACCACTGTGCTCCCATGCCATCCCATTGGTGAGAGTTGTAGCTGACATGCCAAATTTCCTTTATCCTTCTGAGAAATCAGAGGTGGACTTTCTTAACTGCAGTTTTGGCATGGGGGGACCAGGACAGATTGGTGATCCGAGAAACCTGAAACCCTCGATTTGAGTTTCCCACAACACTCTACCTTATTGGTGCTTCCTCTCAGATATCTTGAAGGAATTTCTTTTTAACTAAAAGCATACTAACTGGATATTGAAATCACCATGATGGAAAGGTGAAAACTGGCTGCCCAGTCATTTGCTGATAGATGGATTGTGTTTACTGAGATCTTGTTAATGTTCAGGAATGAGAAATGCTGATAGCAAGGCAGGGCCAGTATTCATTATTGTCTCCGAGGTTTTTGAAAAGACTCAGACGTCAAGTTCCATCAGACGTTACTCAACAAAACTCCTCTTGACTCGGGACGACTTGAATGGCCTCCATTGCCGTAGGCAGGTCGGTTACCCCTGACCCCAGTGTTGCCCCTGACAGTATCGTCTGAATGCAGAGCTTGGAAGAATTAGATGTAAAGGGCCTCAGAAAGGGTTCAGAAGAGGACTACCAGGGCTTTTGATTAAGTGGTGACGCTAAATTGCCCGTTTAGTGTCCGGAGATTAGCAGGATGGTGCTATGGGGAAAGAGTCTGCGTAGGGTTGTGGTCCGTGCAGACTCAATGGGTTGAATAGTCTCCTTTTGAACTGTAGGGATTCGATGATTTAAGAAGTTGGACAAGATAGGAGTGTTCCCCTTGGAACAGAGAGGTGATCAAAATGCACTTTGATAGAGAAAATATTTATTAGTCACAATAATAAAGTGAAAATTCCCTAGTCACCACATTCTGATGTCTGTTCGGGTACACTGAGGGAGAATTTAGTATGGTCAACGCACCCTAGCCAGCACATCATTTGGACTATGGGAGGAAACCAGAGCCCCCAGAGGAAACCCATACAGACATGGAGTGAACATGCAGACTACACATAGACATTGACACATGCCGGGAGTTGAGCCTCGAACCCTGGCGTTGTGAGGCAGCAATGCTAACCACTGTGTCACCTGTATTGGCTCTGGCCAGTGTTTCGATATCTAGAGCTCACAGATTGAAAACCAGTCTAAGTGGAAGAGGCAGAAATTGCTTTTCATTCTTGTTGAGTTCTGGGTAGATGGCAAAAGCTGATTCCAGAAAGAGCTGGAAAAGGGACTTGAAGCGGTATTGATGGGGAACGAATAGGTTCAGAGACAATAAGTCGAGGTTTAGGGATCAGCCGGACTGATTCTTCAAAGAGTCAGATTTGTTATTTTTGAATTGCTGGGTAGACACCAGATGGAACAGGGTTGTATCTTTGTGAATAGTGTTTTGGAATCCACTCCAACGGGGCGGATACCACAACCCTGACATTGCAGAACTGCTTCTCCATTCTGGAATATCGCAGCGGGGAAAGGATTTAGGAGTCAGTGCAGGAGGTCACCAGGATCAGGGCTATGGACAGAGGAATATAGCATTTGGATCCCCTTGGCAAAATATTTGCCCCTTAGGCGTCATTCTGGTTAACAAAGGTCACGCTAACTGCATTTTGAAGAGCTTGTTTTCTCTCCCATTACGACAGTAATTTCTGTAATAGTGAAGGATGTGGCCCTGAGGCTTTTGTTCACCCATGTTGAGCTGGGTATTACCTGACCCACAGCCCAGTTCGAAGCTTCCGCTTTCTGTACTGATGTGGATCAGTAAAGTTACACACCCCGCTTGTTGCTGCTGCCTCTGCAGACCCTGGGTTTTACCAAACAAGTTAACTTGCCATCTGACTGGGAAAGGTCACATGTTCAAATCGGAGTTCATGTCCTTGCTGGTCGCAAGAGTTACAATCTGAGAAAATGTAAATCACTGCCCCTCGGTACCCTGTCAGTCCAGTGACAATTAGTGAGGCCACACACACACACACACCTCTCTCTCTCTCTCTCACACACACACACACGTGCACACATATAGACACACACACATCTCTCACATACACACACGCATGCACTCACATACGCACACATGCTCACACATACAGACACACACACATCTCTCACACATACACACACGCACGCACTCACATGCGCACACATGCTCACACATACAGACACGCATACGTCTCTCACAATACATACTTGCACACACACATGTACGCTCACGCACACGCATATGTACGCTCACACACACACATATGCGCACTGACACTTTAACCATTTGAATTTGATAGTTCCATTATTACATGAATGTGTTGAGGATTAACCAGACAACACATGGTAAATACTCAATCTCCTAAGCTTTTTGAATTCACTAGCAAGAAGAACAGACACAGTGAATTTCACTATGATGTTCTCCCATTTTATACAGATAATTAGCAGTTATATTTAATTACAGCAAATGAGAAACCAGCAAATTTCTAATCTTTCATTTGCATACAGAATCCTCCAATCATTACATAGCTTTTTGCCCTTTCTTGTCCAATAAGAAATTGTCCCTTTCATTAACGTAATACGTCATCATATTGTGTTTTTTAATATTCGTCATGGTAACTTGTCTTTGTTTCATTCTCTGGCCAAGGCTGGGGATGCAGTGTTTATGAAACTGACACTAGGTTAGATTAGTCTCTTTCCTGAATCTGCAGCCACTGACCTTCAACAAGGCCCTGCCTGCTGACAGAGCCACCCGCTGCAGCTATTGTAACTTCATTTCCAGAAATGATGAAGCATTTTCTATAACTTGTAATGAAACATTCGGCATGCATTAAACGTATTTAATCTTATTCACAGGGCCATGGTTAGCGAACAAGCCTGATTTCAATCTTGCAGCTGACTGAGATGCATGGCACCATAGTGGTTAGCTCTGCTGCTTCATAGCGCCAGGGACTTGGGTTCGATTCCCGGCTTGGGTCACTGTCTGTGCAGAGTTTGCATGTTCTCCCCATTTCTGCGTGGATTTCCTCCGGGTGCTCCGGTTTCCTCCCACAGACGTGCTGATTTGGTGCATTGGCCGTGCTAAATTGTCCCTCAGTGTACCTGAACAGGGATCGGAGTGTGTCGACTAGGGGATTTTCACAATAACTTCATTGCGGTGTTAATGTAAGCCTTACATGTGACACTAATAAATCAACTTTAACACTAGCCCAGGTTGCCTGTTTTAGAGGTGAAGGTGACAGATTTGGAAGCCTTGGTGAGTTGCTGCGGAGTATCTAGGGGATGATATTCGTTGAACCCTCGCTGCATCCACCCTACATTCCAAAGCAGTAAGTTCAATCGGGAGAAACAGGACAAGGGTCAGAGGTTGCAGAAAGGGCATAATTCCCTATTTGGGTAAAATAGCCTTGTCAAGTGCCAGGGTGAATAAATAACAATACAAACAAAGCTATTCCAAAAAATTGGCTGCTGTATCTGGCCACCTCCTGTCTTCCACGAAGCAGAAAGTGTATATTGATGCTTTCTGAGCCTGCCTGAATCAATTACAATGCCTTGTTAAACTGCCTCAAATCCCAATGAACCACCTCGGGCATTGCCGAGCTGCCACTGGGCTGAAATATGGCCCTGTAAATTAGCCGGTTAAACATAGTCTGGTTCAGGCAGCACTTGTGGCAAGAGAGAGAGAAGAAGACTCGGCTTCTCAGTTGTTGGTTGGATACAACTTTCCTCTGATGAATGGTGGTTGGTCTGAAGGGTTAATGCTGGTCAGCATTTTCCAGACCCTCAGGACTGGGAGGGTGGGGTCGGCTGAGGGGAGGGGGAGAGGTGTGTGAGAGGGTGATTGGGGTGAGGGGTAAGTGGAGTGGGGGGGGAGGTGGAGACAGTGAGCCACGCAAAACGTTGTAGACTCCGGTGAGACTGGAAATCCCACTGCTGACCAATGGTGGGCCGCCTCCACCACACAAGTGGCTGGAAAATCCTGGCCTTTGTCTCTCTTTCCCTCACTCTTCATAGATTCTGCAGGGCCCTCTATTTGGGAATGTGGAGCATTAGTCACCTTCTCAGAAGGTGAGCAGAAGTGGAGATTGTTGAGACCTGTTTACCCAAATTGAAAAATGTTGGAATGTATGGAATTCTTTCCCGGACTTTTGATTCTACACCTTATTTGCCGCGGTGACAGAAAGAACAGTTTGTACCTTGCGCATTCCTCTGACAGACTGTTGGAATCAAAGCAGAGGTTTTTTTTCCCCTTTTTACACGGTCGGCCTGCTGTGATTGGCATTGATCCTGGAATGTCAGAGTGTGAGTGAAGGATTCCGCGTGGAAACGGTAAAAGGCAGGAAAATAAGGGTCTGGAGTGGAACATTCCGGTCATTAAAGGATCCAGTGCTTGGGTCAAGTCAACAAACACTGAATTCCAAGTATCTGCAGCTTGGTTCCATCTCCCTGAGGCCCCCTCCAAATAACATGACATCACTCTGTGTTGCAATCGGAAACAGAATTAGCTGGCAGCTCTTAAACTGTGTATTTTACACTGGAACTCTGTTTGTATAGAGAACAATATATTATAATAGGAAGCTATTTGTCCCCTGGTGCCTGTTGCTCTCTCCCTCTTCAGAGCTCTCTCCCTCTTTCTCTTTTAGTCCCACTACTTAGAACCACAGAATCCCTACAGTTCAGAAGTATGTCATTAGACCCCTTGAATCTGCACCAACAACAGTCCCACCCAAGTTCTATTCCCCATCATCCTACGCATGTACACCACTAATCCCCCTAATTCACACATCTTTGACACTGAGGGGCAATTTAGCAATCCAACTAACAGACGCATCTTTGAACTGTGGGAGGAAATCGGAGCAGCCAGAGGAAACCCACACAGACACGGGGGAGAACGTGCAGACTCCGCATAGACAGTCATCCAAGGCTGGGAATTGAATCCAGGTTCCTGGCACTGAGGGGCAGCAGAGTTAAGCACTGTGCCACCGTGCTACCCGATCCTTTTTTTGTGTGGATATTCATTTCCCTACAATTATTTAATTGAACCTGCTCCCACCTCTCCTATACAACAGCTCCCCAATCTTAGCAACTCACTGCCTGAATAAGGTTCCTCTCCAATTCTTTCTCCAGTTACCTTCAATCTGTGTTGTCTGTTACCAGCTCTCCTGCCAGTGGAAACAGTTTCTCCCTATTTACTCTATTCAAACCCTCATTTTTCTGAATGTCTCCATTAAGTCTCCTCTTAATGCTTCCTGCTTTTAGGGAAAACAACTCCAGCTCCTTCAGTCTCCCCCACATAACTGAAGTCCCCTTATTCCCAGTACACTTCTTGTAAATTTCCCCTTCGCCCTCTCTAAGGCCATGACATTCTTCCAAAAATATGGTGCCCTCAATTGGACACATTATAAGAGCCTAATGAATGTTTCAGAAGCACAGTGGCACAGTGGTTAGCACAATTGCCTCACAGCACCAGGGATCTGGGTTCGATTCCTGGTTTGGGTCAATTGTCTGTGTGGAGTTTGCACATTCTCCCTGTGTTTGCATGGGTTTCCTCCCATAATCCAAAGATGTGCGGGTTAGGTCAAGTGGACATGCTAAATTAACCCTTAGTGTCCTGGGATATGATAGAGGGATTAACAGGGATAGGGCCTTGTTGGTTGTTGTTGGTGCAGCCTTGATAGGCTGAATGGCCTTCTTCTACATTGTAGGATTCTATGAAAGATTTAGCATATCCTTTTTGGTTTTGCATTCTTTATACAGCCAATATTGGGATTTTCCACTACCCTCGACCCAACCCCACAATCTCATCAGCAGTTTTCCGGTGATGGAAGTGCCTCGCTGTTGGCCAGAGGTGGAATCTTCTGGGCCTTCCAAAGGCAATGGCATTTCCTGTGGTCGCATTACAGAGGAACTCACCAGCCAATGGCGGACTGCTCCTACCATGGGGGGTGGGGAGAGGTTTAGACAGGCATTCTTGACCCTAGGATTGTGTATGTTTTTTTTTAACAACCTTATCAACTTGTCCTTCTAGTGTTGTAGCTGCTTTTGTGGCTCGGTGTCAGGTTGTTTGACCTGTGGAACATCTCAGAAAGTTACACCATCAAAGGAGCTATAGAAATGCAAATCATTGTTGCTATTGTCTCATCCCATTATCATGAAAGTTACTGATAACTGTAGAGATCGATGGGCTGAGTGGCCTATATCTGTCTCCTGTTTACGCAAATTGGGGGTAATCCTAAATTTCTGTTGTTGGGCAGAAAATTTCTTAAAATTTAGTGTCACAAGCTGGTTTACGCTGACGCTGCAATGAAGTTACTGCGAAAATCCCCCAGTGGCCACACTCCGGCGCCTGCTCGGGTACACTGAGGGAGAATTTAGCACGGGTCAATGCAGCATGTCTTTCAGACTGTGGGAGAAAACGCATGCAGGGAGAACGTGCAAACTCCGCACAGACAGTGACCCGAGGCTAGAATTGAGCCCGACTTGTGACATTAAAAAGAATAAATAATAAACATAGCAAAGAATAAATAAAGTAAATGCATTGGCAGAGTTCTTGAGCTATGCTCCCCCTGTCTCACTATAGAAGCAAACAACGTGAAACGTGGAGGTTGCAATATAAAGCAGAATGACTGAAATGTCCTACCTTGTCCAGTGACTGCCCCTGTGCAAACTAATAAACAGGATAGAATCTATTTTCTCTGGAACGCAAATCAGCCAATTTTGTTTTTTTTTAATTCCCATTAGCACAACATATTCTATACTATTTTTAAGGCCTGTTTATTTTCTGGGAGGAGTTATGTATCAGATCTTACACATGAATACATTAGGGAATACCGAATTAGTTCCGACCGAGTGTGGATAAAGTCTGGCCAAACTCATCAGGAAGGAACATCTCCGTCACTGAGACAGCAAAACTGCGATGATACACAAGGGGCCATTCAGCATCCAGAGGAGGAAAGATGGCACGGTGGCACAGTGGTTAGCACTGCTGCATCTCATCGCCAGGGACCCGGGTTCGATTCCAGCCTCAGGTGACTGTCCATCTGTGTGAAATTTGCACGTTCTCCCCGTCTCTGCATGGGTTTCCTCCCACTCTCCAAAGATGTGTAGGTTAGGTGGATTAGCCATGCTAAATTATTCCTTAGTGTGCAAAGGTGAGCAGGTTGGGTGGATTGGCCATGCAAAGTTGTCTCTTATGTCCTCTGTACTTGCTTCCCTGCACCTTAAATCTGTGTCCTCTCATAGCGACCATTTCGCCCGGGGAAATAGCCTCTGAGAATCCACCCTATCTATTCCTCTCAACATTTTATAAACCTCTATCAGGTCGCCTTTCAACCTTTGTCTCTCCAGGGAGAACAGTCCCAGCTCCCTCAACCTATCTTCATAAAGCATGCCCCCCAATCCAGGCAACATCCTTGTAAATCTCCTCTGCACCCTTTCAATAGCTTCCACACCCTTCCTATAGTGAGGCAACCAGAGCTGTGCACAGCACTCCAAGTGGGATCGGACAAGGGTCTTATAAAGTTGCAGCATTACCTCCCAACTCCTAAACTCAATCCCTCGATTAATGAAGGCAAAAAGTCCCACTACCTCACACATTTATCCCACAAGTCTCTCTAACAAGACACTAAGGGGCAATTTAGCATGGCCAATCCATCTAACCCGCAAATCTTTGGACTGTGGAAGGAAACAGGAGGATTGGTCATGCTAAGATCAGGTGGATTGGTCATGCTAAATTTCCCCTTAGTGTCCAAAAATGGAAAGAGTGAGGGAATAAGTGGGTAAATACGTTAGGTTACAGGGATAGGGCGTTGGTAAGATGTTCTGTTGGAAAGTCAATGCAACTCATTGGGCTGAATGGCTTCCTTCTGCATTGCAGAGACTCTATGGATTAATGTTTCAAATGGTAATATTTTGTACATGTTTAAGAGAAAGACACCATTAGTCACTGAGAATCAAGAATTAATCAAGAATCTAATGTTCTTGATTGAGATCCTATTCACGAGTTCCACAACTGGTGAAAAACCCAAGTCATGTCTGTAGGGAAGGGCCCAATTAAAGTCAGGCACAGTGACACAGTGGTTAGCACTGCTGCCTCACAGGGACCTGGGTTCAATTCCTGGCTCAGGTCACTGTCTGTGCGGAGTCTGCATGTTCTCCCCGTGTCTGTGTGGGTTTCCGCTGGTGCTCTGGTTTCCACAGTTCACAAATGTACAGATTAGGTTGATTGGCCGTGCTAAGTTGCTCCTTAGTTTCCCAAAATGTGCAGATGAGATGGATTAACCAGGATGGAGTGGAGAACATGCAGACTCCGCACAGACAGTGAGCCAAGCTGGGAATCGAACCCAGGCCCTTGGTGTTGTGAGGCAGCAGTGCTAACCAATGTGCCATTGTGCTCCCATCCCCTCCCTCCAACTCCTGTGTTCTCCACCTTGCTAAAATCCCTCATTCTCTGTATTATTTTTGATTAATCAAAATCTCTGGGCCTAGTTAGAAACCATTGAAACCCAATAGTGCAGAAGGAGGCCATTCAGCCCATCGACCAATTTTGCATAGAACATAGAACACTACAGCACAAACAGGCCCTTCGGCCCACAAGTTGTGCCGATCACATCTATACCTACCAAGCCATAGACCTATCTGTAACCTCCAATCCCGTTAGACCCCATATACTCATCCAGAAGTCTTTTAAAAGACCCCAGCGAGTTCGCCTCTACCACCACCGATTCCATTCACTCACCACCCTCTGAGTGAAAAACTTACCCCTAACATCTCCTCTGTACTTGCTTCCCTGCACCTTAAATCTGTGTCCTCTCATAGCGACCATTTCGCCCGGGGAAATAGCCTCTGAGAATCCACCCTATCTATTCCTCTCAACATTTTATAAACCTCTATCAGGTCGCCTTTCAACCTTTGTCTCTCCAGGGAGAACAGTCCCAGCTCCCTCAACCTATCTTCATAAAGCATGCCCCCCAATCCAGGCAACATCCTTGTAAATCTCCTCTGCACCCTTTCAATAGCTTCCACACCCTTCCTATAGTGAGGCAACCAGAGCTGTGCACAGCACTCCAAGTGGGATCGGACAAGGGTCTTATAAAGTTGCAGCATTACCTCCCAACTCCTAAACTCAATCCCTCGATTAATGAAGGCAAAAAGTCCCACTACCTCACACATTTATCCCACAAGTCTCTCTAACAAGACACTAAGGGGCAATTTAGCATGGCCAATCCATCTAACCCGCAAATCTTTGGACTGTGGAAGGAAACAGGAGCACCCGGAGGAAACTCATGCAGACACGGGGAGAATGTGCAAACTCCACACACGTAGTGACCCAAGCCGGGAATCGAACCCAGGTCCTTGGAGCTGTGAGGCAGCAGTGCTAACCACTGTTCCACCGTGCTTGCCCGATTATGATACTCTGGGTAAAAATGACCTCCTTCTGCTCTGTAGGGATTCCACGTCCTCTGCATCTTTACTAAGACATTTACCCTCTACCTCCGCAATACTTCTGCTGAGGTTCATCTAGTGACTGACAACGCTTAGCCTTGCTGTCCTGTCAGGGAGTACGTGCAGTAGAATGTGCAACGCTCTGTGGAAATCACAGGTCTCTCAAACACCAGAATATTTGGACCGTCTTTTCCAATGACGCTACCAAGCAATTCAGAAATACTAGCTCCCCACCACAAGCAAACACAGCACATTTTGGCGCTCCTTCACCATTATTGGGCTCCTTCTCTTATTTACTCTCCTTATACAGAGGATGTAAACAGTTGAGATATTTTGAATCCTTAACTAAGTGCCACTTGGGTTGTGGTTTTCCACACACTTTTTATAGTAACTTATATTTCCTGCCAACTTAGTACTGGTGTGTAACGTGAACATTTTGTGATGGTAATTTCAACCAAAGAAAAGTATCTAATTTCTGGGCGAAGCCGTGGAGAGAAAAACAGAGTTAACGTTTAGAATTCTGGGGAGAGTGATCTCGAAGCTTGAATTCTGCTTCTCACTCCACAGATGCTGCCAGACCTGCTGAGTGTTTCCATCATTTTCTGTTTTTTTTTTACATCAAATTTCCGGCCTCCGCTGTATTTTGCTTTTAGAATGTTCAGGATGTTTTAAATTGCAAACAAGGTGTTCAAAAATACCCCAACTCCGCAGCTGAGGAATACCACAGGACAAAAACAGTACATTTTCAGGTTACTTCACCATCATTGGCCTCCCTTATGTATAGGATGTAAACAGTTTAGATATTTTGAGCCCTGAACGTGGTTTTCCTCACACTTTTTTGCAGCTGCTGGCATTTCTTGTGGTTGGCACACAACGCGGACATTTTGCAATGATTATCACCACAAAGGAAAAAGCACCTCATTTCTGGGCAAGGTTTATATTTACAGAAACGCTGATTTTAGCCCCCTGCCCTCCTGTAGCCAGTGCAAATAGAATGTCTTACAGGGAATTCAAAAGCTTTCAGTAACCTAATCATCCCATCTATGCCCACCTTGCCCCTCATGCTATTTTAACAGGCTGGATCTGACCAGATTACTCTTCGCAAGTCAAAGGTCAAGGATCCTGTTTGAATTTGATGTCTGGAGCAGTCTTTCCGGCAGGCAAATTTATTCTTTAAATATTTCCCTGTGGGCCGGGACTAACTTCTCTGAGGCCTCACATGGTATTTATTTTATTCATTCGTGGGACATGGGCATCGCTGGCTGGCCAGCATTTGGTGCCCATCCCTCGCTGCCTGAGGGCAGTTGAGAGTCAACCACATTGCTGTGGTTTATTTATGTATTAGTGTCACAAGCGGGCTTACATTAACACTGTAATGAAGTTACAGTGAAAATCCCCTAGTCGCCACACTCCGGCGCCTGTTCGGGTACACTGAGAGAGAATTTAGCACGGCCAATGCAGTGCGTCTTTCGGACTATGGGAGGAAACTGGAGCACCTGGAGGAAACCCGCGCAGACACAGAGAGAACTTGCAAACTCCACACAGGCAGTGACCCAAGCCGGGAATCGAACCTGGATCCCTGGCACAGTGAGGCAGCAGTGCCAACCATTGTGCCATCCTGGCACTTTTTGACTCTCACATGCCCCCTCCACAGGTGGCTGGGACCTCCACATTGTTCAGGAACATTCCTGTGTGGTCCCAGGTCAGGTCTGAACCCACACCTAATAGGTATGGCCATTGACTCTTGGATGGTGATGGAGAAACGAGAGCTCGGTAAATTGCACGGCTCTGTGGATTGCGTTCCAAAGATTTGGATGCCCAAGAAACTTAATTGAATCCTACAATTGCACCATGATGATAATATGGTGATATGGCCGCAACTGTCTTGAGTGGGAGATCTGAAACAGATGCCTTTAGAATCTGGACTGGTGTCCGGCAAGACTGTGTGATAACCCCACGCTATTTACAATCTACCTGATTAGTCACCTCATCAAAGATTAATGCCCACTAAATAACATCGAAATGGAAAACTCTTTAGCGTCAGGCAGCTCTGTGTCAAAACGCAACTGGTCACCTTAGGTATACGTGATCTACAGTTTGCACTTGGCTTCAGTGTCCTTGTCCACTATACAGCAGATCTGTAAGCTATTCTCTCTCTCTTCAATTCTCCAAAGAAGGGCAGCATGGTGGTTAGCACTGCTGCCTCACAGCACCAGGGAACTGGGTTCGATTCCCGGCGCGGGTCACTGCCTGTGTGGAGTTTGCACGCTCTCCCTGTGTCTGCGTGGGTTTCCTCCGGGTGCTCCAGTTGCCTCCCACAGTTCAAAGATTAGGTGCTAGGTGGCCATGCTAAATTGATCCTTAGTATCAGGGGGACTAGCTAGGGTAAGAGCATGAGGTTATGAGGATGGATAGAATTGCGGTTGGTGCAGACTCAATGGGCTGAATGGCCTCTTTCTGCACTGTAGAATTCTATGAAGAGACTTGACTTATTTTTAATGCTGCCAAAGCAAAAATATCAATCCACACTTGTCCAGCCAAATTTCCCACTTCCTGTTTCTGTTGAAGGAAATAGAATCATAGAATCCTACAATGCAGAAGGAAACTGTTCGGCCCATCGAGTCAGCACTGACCACAATCACACAGACCCACAGTGCGAATCGAACCTGGATCCCTGGCGCTGTGAGGCAGCAGTGCTAACCACTGTGCCACCGGAATATGTTGGGCACTTCCCATACCTCGGCAGCCCCTCTCTCTCCAAAGGCCTCCATTGACAAGAAGGTCCAACATGGGCTCAGTGATCCCTAGCTCAGCACTCTAGAAACTGCAGCAATCAGTGCTAGCCTTAAAAGAGCTCTGAAACCCAACAAGAGTCCTTGTGTACAGAACTGTTGTCACCACCACACTCCTGTGCTGCAGTGAGACCAGAAACATATAATAGCGCTAGAGAATCATCAGTGCCTCTGATATGATCTAGAAACTTGAATACAAGAGCAGGCGTGTATTTCTGAGGCTGTATAAGGTTCTTGGAGTATTGTGAGCAGTTTTGGACCCCCTATTTAAGGAAGGACGTGCTGGCCTTGGGGAGGGTCCGAAGGAGGTTCACAAGAATGATCCCTGGAATGAAGAGCTTCTTGTATGAGGAATGGTTGAGGATTCTGAGTCTATCGTCATTGGAGTTCAGAAGGATGAGGGGTGATCTTATTGAAACTTACAGGATAAGGGAAGGCCTAGATAGATGTGAAGAGGATGTTTCCACTAGTAGGAAAAACTAGAACCAGAGGGCACAACCTCAGTCTAAAGGGACGATCCTTTAAAACAGAAATGAGGAGGAATTTCTTCAGCCAGAGAATGGTGAATCTGTGGAACTCTTTGCCACAGAAGGTTGTGGAGATCAGGTCACTGAGTGTCTTTAAGATGGAGATAGATAGGTTCTTGATTAATAAGGAGGTCAGGAGTTATGGTGAAAAGGCAGGAGAATGGGGATGTGAAAAATATCAGCCATGATTGAATGGCGGAGGAGATTGATGGGCCGAGTGGCCTAATTCTGTCCTGTGTCTTATGGTCTTATACTACAACCTCCAGATTCACCGGGAGGAACAAATGATGATGTCCTTGAGTCCAGCTCCACAAACATTCAGCTAAAACGTTTGCAAAATCAACTCCGGATTGGAATCTATCCAAAAAGCCATCTTGCTTGCCAAGCCCTGTTCTGTTTTCAGCTCAGATGGCCAACATTCCAGGGGGAAGACAAAGAAGAAGCTTCAGCGAGAATTTGAAACTCTCCATCTCAATCCAGCAGCTTCGACCTTAATGAGTGGGAGGAGTTTGCCACCAATTGTTTAGGTTGGCGACGATTTATTTATCAAGCTGCATCTTGTTTTTTGAGTCCCACCATCTAAATGACGAGACAGAGAAGCAGCAGAGAAGGACAGATGAAGAATCCGGAGCTAACTAATACACGGGATCTGCTGTCCCATGTGGCCAAAGAGTTTGCCTGTTCAATCAGATGAAGACCCAGGGTAGAAACTCAGTAGACACCCTTGAATCGAAGATTGGGGCAGCATGATGGCATAGTGGTGAGGACTGTTACCTCAAACTCCAGTGACACGAGTTCAATTCCTGTCCTCGGAATTGCCAGTGTGGACTCTTCACATTCTTCCTGTGTCTGCGTGGGTTTCCTCCGGGTGCTCCGGTTTCCCAAACACTCCAAAGATGTGTGGGTGAGGTGGATTGGCCATGCTAAATTTCTCTGTAGCATGAGGGGTCTAGTTAGAGTAAATACTGTGGTTATGAGGATAGGGCTTGGTGGGATTGTAATCAGTGCTGACTCGATGGGCTGAATGGCCTCCTTCTGCACTGTAGGATTCCATGTTTTATATCTATGCCCTCAGTTTTTAACTCCATATTTTTTGAAATTCCTCCAGACATGTGGTCATCACTGGCAAGCCTAGAATTTATTATTGACTGCTAATGGCTTGTGAGCTGATTTAACTTGATTTATTATTGTCGCATGTATTGGAATACAGTGAGATCTTGTGCACTATGCAGACGAAGCATACTGTTCATAGAGAAGGAAAGGTGAGAGTGCAGAATGCAGTGTTACAGTCATAGTTAGAGTGTAGAGAAAGATCAACTTAATGCAAGATAGGCCCATTCAAAAGCCTGACAGCAGCAGGAAAGAAGCTTTCCTTGAATCGATCGGTGTGTGACTTCAGACTTTTGTATCTTTTTCCCAACGGAAGAAGGTGGAAGGGAGAATGTCCGGAAGTGTGGGGTCCTTGATTATGCTGGCTGCTTTTCGAGACAGCAAGGAGTGGAGACAGAGTCAATGTATGGAAGACTGGTCTGTTTGATGGACTGGGCTTTGTTCACAACACTTTGTAGCTCCTTGCAGTCTTAGGCAGAGCAGGAGCTGTGATATAACCAGAAAGAATACTTTCAATGATGCATCTGTAAAAGTTAGTGAGGGTCGTGGACAAATTCCCTTAGTTTTTAAAAAAAGTGATTTGATTTTTATTTGAGTTGATTTATTGTTGTCACGTATTAATATACAGTGAAACGTATTGTTTCTTGCAAGCTATGCAGACAAAGCATACCGTTCATAGAAAAGGGAACGAGAGAGTGCAGAATGAAGTATTACAGTCATAGCTAGGATGTAGAGAAATATCAACTTAATGCAAGGTAAGTCCATTCAAAGTCTGCAGGGAAGAAGTTGTTCTTGAGTTGGTTGGTACATGACTACGGACTTTTGTATATCTTCCCCAATGGAAGAAGGTGGAAGAGAGAATGTCCGGGGTGCGTAAGGTCCTTATTTATGCCGACTGCTTTTCTGAGGCAGCAGGAAGCATAGACAGAGTCAATGGATGGGAGGCTGGTTTGCGTGATGGATTGGGCTACATTCACGACCTTTGTAGTTCCTTGTGGTCTTGGGTAAATAGAGGCATTGGTGAGCTTTCTTGACTATAATATCAGCATGAAGAGACCAAGACAGGTTATTGATGATCTGGACATCTAAAAACTTGAAGCTCTCAACCATTCCTACTTCATCCCCATTGATAGACAGGGGCATGTTTTCCTTTACGCTTCCTGAAGTCGATGACTATCAGGATCATCCTTTCTGAAGCTACCCTGTCACTAATACATGTAACAATAACAGATCAAATCAAATCAAAAATATTTATCCAATTTAAATACTTCAAATGATCCAGCCTTCACCACCATTTAGGGCAGAGAATTCCAGAGACTCATCATCCTCTGCAAGAAGAAATTTCTATGTACCTGTTTTAAATGACCAGCTCTTTATCTTGATGCTCTGTCCCCTTGTTCAAGACTCATTCACTAATGTAAATTTCTCACCATGTACCCTGTCAGGCTTGCTCAGAATCTTATATATTTGAATAAGATCACCCCTGACTCTTCTGAACTCAAAGAAGTACAGACCCAGACTATTTGGTTACTCTTGATAGAACAACCCTCTTTCCAAGAATTAGTCTGGTGAATCTCCTTTGGACTACCTCCAACATTACTATATCCTTTTAAAGATGTTGACCAAAACTGTATGCAGTGAGGCCTCACCAACACTCTGAATAATTGTAACAAAACTTCCCTATTTTTAAACTTCAACCCCTTTGCAATAGAGGCCACAAAATGCCTTCTTAACTACTTGTTGGTTCAACCTGTTAGCTTTTTATGATTCATACATTAGAACACCTAGATCCCTCTGTACTTCACTCACCTGCAGTCTCTCTCCATTTAAATAATAAACTACCTTTTGATTCCTCCAACGCCACCTTGTTTTAAAGCATTGCATGCTGCTGTTAAAACTGAGCAGGTGCATTGCAGACAAATGTCACAACTGTTTCTCTCCTGCAATGTCTGGGAAGCCCAATGGTATTATCGCTAGACTATTAATCTGGAAACTCAACTAATGTTCTGGGGACCTGGGTTCGAATCCCGCCACGACAGCTGGTGGAATTTGAATTCAATATAAAATATTTGGAATTAAGAATCTATTGATGACCATGACATCATTGTTGATTGTCGGAAAACCCACTTGGTTCGCTAACATGAAAAGGAACTTTACCGTTCTTACCTCAGCTGATCTACATGTGACTCCAGAGCCACAGCTATGTGGTTACTCTCAATTGTCCTTAGGCAGCTAGGGATGGGCAATAAATGCTGGCCAGCCAGCGATGCCCATGCCCCGTGAATGATTGAAAAAAAACAAGATCCAAAATACAAACAGTTATATCGGTTTGAGCTTAAACCACAAGTGACAGTGGAGAGCATTGAACTCACTAATGGATGATACTTATTAGTCGCGATTATTCCCACAACTAATGATTAAAGGGTAATGTTGATCCAAACTCACTGAGGCAGCTGAGATTGTAGGAGAATTATCTGGGCCGGAGCAGTCAGTTTTAACCGGTTGAATGTGAAGTGAAGGGCCTGTTCCAAGCTTGTTTATAAGAGCCTGCCAGATGTGTAGCTGAGGCAGGTCTATGCCAGAACATTCCTTAGGCAGCAGCTGCTCTGCTGTATCCCTCTCCCCCAGTGGCAGATAGCTCCACAGGACTGGGCAAGCTACATACAAACGCTTGCCAAATTGCGAGCAGTGTAGTAACTGCTCACACCCTTCTTCCCTTCCCAAGATTACAAAAGGAGCTGAGTGAAATTATCCACAACCGGTAAGTTACTGTGCCAGGAGAATTTATCAGCAGATCAGACTCGATGGCCCGAGTGGTATAATTCTGCTCCTATGTCTTGGGATCTAACAGGGAGATCATGGGATCATAGAATCCCTGCAGTGCAGAACAAGACTATTTGGCCCATCGAGTCTGCACCGACCACAATCCCACCCGGGCCTTATTCCCATAGCCTCACATATTTACCCTGCTAATTCCCCTGACACCAGGGCCAATTGTGGCCTTTGGGCTGTGTGAGGAAACTGGAGCACCCGGAGGAAACCCACACCGACACGGGGATGTGCAGACTCCACACAGACAGTAACCCGTGGCCGGAATTGAACCCGGGTCCCTGTGAAACAGCAGTGCTAAATATGATGCTGTGAGAAGGCGTGTAGGATAGGAGCTTTTTGTTTTATTAATTCATAGGACATGGGTGTCGCTGTTTGGCCAGCGTTTATTGCCCATCCCTAGTTGCCTGACTGCGGTTTAGAGTCATTGAGAGCCACATTGCTATGGCTCTGGAGTCACATGTAGGCCAGACCAGGTAAGGATGGCAGATTCCCTTCCGTAAAGGACATCAGGACAGTGGTCAATGGAGAGGAAATGCAGGCCTGGATTTTCGAAGGGCTGTGGAGTTGGGGCCCGATGGTTGTATAGTGTGTATGTAGTCATTGAGCCTAACATTAGTTTTAATTTATTTATTAGTGTCACAAGTAGGCTTAGATTAACACTGCAATGAAGTTACTGTGAAAATCCCCAAGCTGCCACACTCCAGACCCTGATTGGGTACACTGAGGGAGAACTTAGCATGGCCAATGCTAATCATCTTTCGGACTGTGGGAGGAAACTGGAGCATCTGGAGAAAACCCATGCAGACACGGGGAGAACATGCAGACTCTGCACAGACAGTGATCTATTTTGGGAATTGAACCTGGCTCCCTGGTGCTCTGAGGCAGCAGTGTTAACCATTGTGCCACCATCTCAGAGAGATCATGGCTAGAATGTAGACTTCTCAATCTGTTTTGCGAGCACTTGATTTAGAGAATTCCTCCCCGGTCCACTCACCCCCCCCGCCAGATATAATTAAAAAATTCCTCTTAAGTTTATCAAAGGGGGTCATGAGATGTGAGCGCAGGAACAGCTGTGTTTCTGTGTGCTCTGGCTCTATTCAACTTTCATTTATCCTGATGCACAGTCCACATGTAGCTAATCTTGGAGTGAAAACTCTGTACTATGTCCCTGGAAGAATTTTTGGTTATGTTTTGGGTCAAGGTGCCAAGAAAAGTCATGAAAATTCTTGAGTGAAAGCAGCAGTCGGAGGAAGCCGGGATAGATTTGATCCCTTAATGTGGTGATTAGGCCAGTGAGTGGGATCTCAATCTGGCAATATCAAAGACATTGTAGATGATGACTGCAAATATAATTAAAGTTATAGATGTCAAACTCGGCTTTTTGGCACAGAATGTCAGTGCTGAACTGCAGAGTGCAGATAAGAAGCTCAATGAAGTGGAGGAATCATAGAATCCCGGTAGTGCAGAAGGAGGTCATTCAGTCCATTGAGTCTGCAACAACAATCCCTATTCCAATAACTGCACACATTCACCCTGCTAATACCCCTGATAGTACAGTCTATTTATCAATGAACCTAATGTGTAATCTTTTTCCTATTAAAGGAAACTGGATCATCCTGATGAAACCCATTCAGACACGGGGAGAATATGCAAACGCTACACAGACAGTGATCTGAGGCTGTAACTGAACCTGGGTCCCTGGCGCTGTGGTCAATCCACCTAACCCGTACAAATTTGGAGTGTGGGAGGAAACTGGAGCAGCTGGAGGAAACCCACACAGACACGGGGAGAGTGTGCAGACCCCACACAGACAGTGACCCAAGCCGGGAATCGAACCCAGGTCCCTGGAGCTGTGAGGCAGCAGCGTTACCCACTGTGCTGCCTCATTGCTCTGGTCCTGTGTCAGACTGTAATCCTTATGGTTTAAAAATGTGCAGGTCAGGTGAATTGGCCATGCTAAATTCTCCCTCAGTGTACCCAAACAGACACCGGAGTATGGCAACTAGGGGATTTTCACAGTAACTTCACTGCAGTGTTAATGCAAGCCTATTTGTGACTGATAAACTTTACTTTTAATATCCCAAAAGAGCTTAAGTGTGTTGCAGAGTGCATGGGCTAGGTTTTAGGGCACTAGGGCTTTGCAACATTTACCTCTTTCCTTCTTACAATCCTTCCATTTATAGTAGAGATGTACACTGCATGGGGCCGACTTGTCATGGTTGATATGAGTCATGCCACTGCAGGGAGGTGGGTGGGTGTAAATGTTAAGGGTATGGCTCAATGACTCCTCACAGCTGGTGAGGAAAACCCACTTCAAGCCACTGATGTGGCATAGTTTGTTACTGTAATTTGGGTGCCACAGAATCTCTAATGCATCCCTGTAAAGGTGCGGACAGAGCACATACCCTAGGAAAAGACATGAGCTGGAATTCTCCAGCCGTTCACATCAGTGGGATTCTCCACTCCCACTGGTAGCATACCCCCAACCATGGGTTTCCCACCAGCAAAGAGTGACATCAAAGGGAATTCCCACTGACCAGAAAATCCCGCCAGTGAATAATGCACAGCCTCCCACTGGCAGGAAACATCCGGTTGGGAGACCAGCAAATTTCCCCCAATGTTTTACTCTTAGGATCCCTACAGTGCAGAAGGAGGCCATTTGGCCCATCAAGTCTGCACTGAACACAATCCCACCCCATCCCCATCCCCTATACGTTTACCCTAGCTAGTCTCCTTGACATTAAGGGGCAATTTAACATGACCAATCAATCTAACCCGCACATCTTTGGACTGTGGAAACACCAGGAGGAAACCCACATAAATATGGGGAGAATGTGCAAACTGCACACAGACAGTGACCCAAGCTGGGAATTGAACCTGAGTTTTTGGCATTGTGAGGCAGCAGTGCTAACCACTGTGCTACTGCACTGCCTCTATTATTTGATTTGTATTGATTTGATTTATTATTATCACATGTATTAACATACAATGAAGCGTATTGTCTCTTGCTCGCTACACAGACAAAGCACACCGTTCATTCAGAAGGGAAGGAGAGAGCACAGAATGTAGTGTTACAGTCATAGCTAGGATGTAAAGAGAGATCAACTTAATGCAAGGTAAGTTCATTCAGAAGTCTGACAGCAGCAGGGAAGAAGTTGTTCTTGAGTCATTTGATATGTTACTTCAGACTTTTGTATCTTTTTCCCAGCAGAAAAAGGTGGAAGAGAGAATGTCTGGGGTGCAGGGGATCCTTAATTATGCTGGCTGCTTTGCTGAGGCAGTGGGAAGTGTAGACAGAGTCAATGTATGGGAGGCTGGTTTGTGTTATGGATTGGACTACCTTCACGATCTTTGCGGTCTTGGGCAGAGCAGGAGCCATATCAAGCTGTGATACAACCAGAAAGAATGCTTTCGCTGGTGCATCTGTAAAGGTTAGTGAGCATCATAATGGACATGTCAAATTTCCTTAGTCTTCTGAGAAAACATCGCGAGAGATGGGGGAAGTATCCTCTGATGCAAACCTAAGCATGGTTTGAGAATCTTTGGCCATTTCTATACCTGTATCAATATCCTATACCCTTCCTGACTGAATACACAATGGCAGCGGCTAGGTTGAAAATCCTGGAATGAATGTTCTGCGACTCTGCCTCTAGCCTCCTGTAGGCAAGACCGCGCACCGTTACATCATATTCTTGTGGCTCTACCTTTATAATAACTCCAGGAGACGGCTGCAAAGGAACAGTGCTTTATTACACAAAAACCACAAAAACGAAAACGACAAGCCTGTGGTGAACACAAATAGGTCCTGATCGGGACAGAGAAATAAAGGATCCACTCAGGGTCCTGCTTTATACAGGGCTCGGAATACGAGCTCCACCTGGTGAATTAATTATTAATTCCCACAGAGCTCATATTCTACAAGAAAGGTCAGTCAGTGATTCCCCCTTGCAGGTTCTGGGGGTTATCACAATCTTGTTATATGTTTTCCCTCGCTCAGTCTGTGGAACATCCTTTCATTGTTTGTATCTTTGGAGACATCGTATGAAATGAATAATCCAAACCAATTGCATTGTCTCTCTGTATATACACGTGGATAAATGATTATGCTGTTCTGTATCGATCCGATAAGTTCTATTGCATTGTTTGGATAGTCAGATGCTTTTTCCTCGGGTAGAGAAGTCAAGTACTAGGGAACGTAGGTTTAAGATGCTTGGGGAAATGTTTAGAGGAGGTGTGCAAGGCAGGTTCTTTTTTACAGAGGGTGGTGAATGCCTGGAACACACTGCCCGGGGAGATGGTAGAGCAGGTACGATAGTAGCATTTAGATGAATACATGAATAGGATGGGAATGGAAGGATATGGACTCTGTAAGTGCATATGTTTTTAGTTTAGTTGGGTCATTATGATTGGTGCAGGCTTGGAGGGCCGAAGGGCCTGTTCCTGTTCCTTGTTTTTTTAAAGAAAAGTCTTCAATTAAAATGTATTTTTAAAAAAATCACAAAGACATTGGAATAGTCTCCAAAGGAACCTGCTCTCTGTAGCTAGAATCTATCAAGTCCTGAAGTTACATTGAGGGATAGCCCATGTTATCTTTCCAATCAGTGCAGTGGCAACAGCATAGAAAGACATGGCAAAGGAGGAGGCCATTTGGCCCCCTGAGCCTGTTCTGTCATTCAGTTGGATCACGTTTGATTGATCTGTACCTTAACTCCATTAATCTACCTTTCATAGAATTCCTACAGTGCTCAAGGAGGCCATTTGACCCATCAAGTCTGCACTGACCACAATCCCACCAGGCCTTATTCCCATAACCTACGTATTTACCCTACTAGTAATGCTCATACTAAGAGGCAATTTAGCACTGCCAATTCACCTAGCTCACACATATTTGGGATGTGGGAGGGAACCAGAGCAGCCGGAGGAAACCTACGCAGACACGGGGAGAATGTGCAAACTTCTGAGCCGGGAATCGAACCAGGGTTCTTTGCATTGTGAAGTACCACTGTGCCACCATATAGATCCTTACCCATTAACTGCCTACCCATCTTAGTTTGGCAACCCTGAATTATTCCTCAGCGTTCAAAGCCTAGTGAGGGACTAAATGTTTGTGTGAATAAATGCTTATTTCATCCCTAATCCACCCAATTCTCAGTGTAAGATTATGGTCCATTTTTCTTGACACTGTTCTTGAAATTGTTTATCTGTCTCTA
The DNA here is from genome assembly GCA_024679065.1 of Sphyrna mokarran. Taxonomy (NCBI): domain Eukaryota; kingdom Metazoa; phylum Chordata; class Chondrichthyes; order Carcharhiniformes; family Carcharhinidae; genus Sphyrna; species Sphyrna mokarran. The sequence continues at coordinate 8,816,927 of JAGIQG010000017.1, read as the reverse complement.
CCCTATCAAAACCTTGGATCATTTGAACACCTTGATCTCAATGCTTAAAAGATTAATATCTCATTTCCAAGATAGTGCAGCTATATGACTGTTACCACTGCACTTCCTCATCCATTTTTACTAGTAATATAAGTGAAAAATTATTATTCTTTTGCCATTCTTTCCCCACTCCTGATAATTTCTGCCTCCACTAATAACAGTGCATGGGAGAAGCAGAGGCCATTCAGCCCATTCTCTTTATACTGACTCTTGAAAAAGCTATCCAATTATCCACCGCTCGCTCTTTCCACACATCCCTGCCGTTTTATTTTCCTTTTGAGTATTTATCCAGTTTCCCTTTGAAACAATTTATTAAATCTGCGGAGAATTCTAATCCCACGAACCCGATGCAGAAACAAAGATCCTGGGCGGGATTTTACGGCCTCCCTTGGGCAAGACCAAAAATTCTCGCCTGACGTCAACGGAGATTTCCGTTGTCGGACCGTTGCCCGCTTCAAGTCCATGGTGGTCAAGGTGGTAGAGCTCTGCCACCTGTGGGAGCTTCCTGCAGCAATGTGAAAGTGATCAGATAATCTATTGTGGTGACTTTGATTTGAGTGATAAAATGTTGGCCGTAGTATTCGGCCTAATCTGAAAGTTGGCACCTCTGACAGTGCAGCACTCCTTCAGTACTGCATCGGGTGAGAATTTTATGCTAAAGTCTGTAGGGTGGGAGTTATACCCACCTACTTCCAACTCAAACTTTACCCAAAGCTGACATGGTATTTTCTGTGGTTTGGTGACATTATAGTGAGAACATGGTAGTGTTGAATTGTTCCGTGTTTGATTATATGGGTCTGGTGATTGATCTACTCACTGTGCTTGCTTGATTGGTTAAGCCTGGGTGTGGATGCAGAGCAAAGTAATCAGACACCACAGAAGCTACTCAAAGTTGAGCAGTGAGCGTGAGTGTGGACATTTTGTGATCGTAGAGATATTCTGGTATATAAACCTCTTGCATCTTACAAATGAGTGTCATTTCTACATAGCTCTGTGCAAGAGATGCAACAAACTGGCAAAACACAACAAATATATTAGAATTATTAGGTGTTATTATGATAAGTGAGATTTCATTACGAGTTATCAGGACTGTTTACTTTCTGTGTTTTTTATTAATTCTTACCACGAATCACTGAGATTGCAATGACTAGAAAATAAGCGTTAAGAAAGCGACTGGAATTTGCCACTAATGAGAAAAACACTACAAATATCCTCACTAATAAATCTGGTGATATATTTTAATTTAAAGCACTTCCCCTGCAGTGGGATACCGTGGATTCCATACACATGATTTGCAAACGCTGCACAACTCCATCGACCAAATGATCCAGAACTGACCTTGTCATGTTAATTAGCCGCACGTTAATGTGAGTTACCTTCAGAAAGAAATAAGCTGACAACAGGAGGCAATACAGCAGTAACAGATTCCAATCTAGATTCCCAAGCGGGATCGAGGATACCTCCTTGTGGCAAGCAGGATTTTTAGAGGAATAGATCTGGTCTCCTCTGAGTGCATCCCCTTTTCTGTCCCTGTGCGCCCGCTAAGTGTCCCCTACACAACTGATTGTGTTGGAGGACAAGCGGATGCTGATCACCTGCAGTGCCTTGCACAGTCAAATAGCTCACCAGTCCACGAATGAAAAAAAACTCTCTTGGATGAGATTTCCAAAGGGTTTGATTTGGTTTATTATTGTCACCATGGATTAGCATAGTGAAAAGTGTTGTTTCTTATACGTTATACAGACAAAGCATACCATTCATGGAGAAGGGAAGGAGAGAAAGCAGAATATAGTGTTACAGTCAAAGCTAGGGTGTAGCAAAAAATCAACTTAATGCGAGGTACATCCATTCAAAAGTCTGATAGCAGCAGGGAAAAGTTGTTCTTGAGTCAGTTGGTACGTGACCTCAGAGTTTTGTATCTTTTTCCTGACGGAAGAAGGTGGAAGAGAGAATTTACGGGGTGCGTGAGGTCTTTAATTATGCTGGCTGCTTTGCCGAGGCAGCGGGAAATGTAGACAGAGGCAATGGATGGGAGGTTGGTTTGTGTGATGGATTGGGCTACATTCACGACCTTTTGTAGTTTCTCGTGGTCTTGGACATAGCAGGAGACAGGCCAAACTGTGATACAACCAGAAAGAATGCTTTCTATGGTGCATCTGTAAAAGATAGTGAGTGTCGTAACTGACATGTCAAATTTCCTTAGTCTTCTGAGAAAATAGAGGCATTGGTGGCCTTTCGTAACAATAGTGTTGGCATGGAGGGACCAGGATAGGTTATTGAAAAGTTGAAGGTCTTGACCCTTTCTACTTTGTCCACCCAAATTTCTACTCCACAAAAGAATGGTAATTCTCGTGGAATCAAAGCCAAGCCAGAGTCAGCATCTTAACGTGACGTTCAGTAGGTTGGGTAAAAGCGGAAATGGAAAGGAATCTCAAGCAGGATATAGACTAATTCAAATGGGCACTAAGACTTTTTATTTTTCTGCTTGCCTTTGGCTCGGGGCAGTATGTCCCTCATTGTTATTGGGGCTTGTGATAGGCAACCAGCTGGCAGCATCAAGTTCTTAAACAGCATTGAAGGAAAGTATTTCCACCTGGGGAAGTGCAGTACGTTGTGATGCTCACGGGCATCTGGTACGAATTTAACCTGAGACAGCAACTGGGCCATCCCTCCGAGCTCTGGGGCCTGGCTTGTATTACAGAACAGAAGTCAGCGAAGAGTATTGCTACTTAGATTTCAGGACCTGGAGTCATTAGTTTGTGAATAGAGGATTTTGTTCTGCTGAGCCATTAAGTTCTGAGCGGCTGGCATTTTGGATTGAGGGTTCCTTGTTTTGGGGAACTGTGAGCAATGTGGGACTGTGAGGGAACTCAGTGCAGTGCAGATACGAGTGATGTGTGGCAGATCCTGTTTGAAACACTCAACTTGCTCAGTAAGTATTGCAATTGGTTCCTTTGGGAATAACTGGTCACAGTATTGAAGTCTGGATTAATAACGACAGATTGGAGCTTCAATTTCTCAGTTGAGTGAATACAAACAGTCCTATGTAGACATATATATAAAGTTATTGCGGTTGCTGAGAGGTCGTATGTTATAATTCAACAGGGTGCTCTATTTTTCTCACTGAGTTTCCTGCACTTAGGAACAGCAGGGCATCATTCAGCCCTTTGAGGCTGTTTCAGTCTTCAGTTAACGTGACTGCCTCGGCTCTACATCCTTTGAGACCCTCCCTTTGCTTGGAAATTTTGATTTTCATGGGGTCCAGCGTGCCTTCAGTCTTTATGTGGCTTTCTCCTTGTGTGAATTGAATGGGTACTGGTGGGCAATTTGACCCGGGGAGCATCGCATTTAACCCAAGGCTGTCTGCATTTATAGTTTGCAGGGTTTACCCACAATCTAACGGAATGATCCTGCTTTCCCTGTGTTTCCAGGAGCTGATACTGGGCAGCAGATAGAGACCTGAGTGAATTTCAATCCACAGGGAGCATCTGCATGGTCTAGTGGGCATGGCCCAGAGGAGGAGAAGGTTGAGGGAATGAGCACAGAATCAGTTAGTATTCACATCAAGAACTTCTAGGCTTTTCTCAATGGCCGTCCCAGGGTGGGTGAATCCCAATTACAGAATCTTCATTGAGCAGTTAGGGAGGTCACCCAGGAAATTCTCAATGTCTTTCTAGTTCACCTCTGCTGCCACTTTGCTTCGTGTACCCAGCTTATGGACAGTGGGTCTGGAGTACAAAGAGCGGAACATTACGTTACAGTTGTACATAGAACAAAAAAACAAAGAAAAGTACGTCTCAAGAACAGGTCCTGTGGCCCTCCAAATCTATGCCGACCATAATGCCCTAAATAAAAAGAAAACTTCTGTCCTTATCAGTCCATATCCCTCAGACCCTCCCTATTCCTGTACACACACAGATGCTGTTCAATGTTGCTAATGTGCCTGCTTCCACCATCTGGCGTCTTTTTCAGCCTTTCTATTCCCTTTGCCCAATTCCAACCCTCTCCGACACCCCAATAGTATAAATCTTGTCCTTTTTTTTTTGTCTTCAGCTCTGACAAAGTGTCATCCAGACTCGAAATGTCGGCTCTATTCTCTCTCCACTGCCGAGATTTTCCTACATTTTCAGTCTTGGTTTCAGATCGCAGTGTCTGCAGTATTTGGCCTTTAACTTGCTTGAATGGAAAAGGACCAACTCTACCGAAAGAACATTCGAGCTCAAACTGCGCTCCGTAACCCATGTCTCACTGACCTGCCTGCAGCTAACCAATTGTCAGATGTCTGTCAAAGGATTGTACCTTCATTATCTGTTAAGAAATAAGGATAAGTGGTGAAATAAAGATGAAGTAATCTCATTACACCTCGCTGATTTGGCTTGGTTCATTAACACAAAAATTAATATTTTCATCCTCTATAAATCCATCCTGGGTCTTGAACCTCTTACTTTTTAAACTTGCTCTGACTCTTCTCACCTCAGAGTGATTTGCACTGCCCCAATTCTGCCCTCTCACCCACAAACTTCCTTTGCTCCAGCATTGATGGCCATATCTTCAACTGCCTCGGCCGTAAGTTCTGGAAAGTTCTGTCCAAACTCCTCTCCCTCTCTCTCCTCCATTTAAGATGCTCCAACAAACTAACCTCTCGGATCAAGCTTTGGGGAACCTGCTCTGATACCTTCTTCCATAGAACCCACAGAATCTCAACAGAGGCCATACAGTTCATTGAGTCTGCACTGACTCTGAAAGAGCACTGGATAAAAGCAAATTACTGTGGATGATGGAATCTGAAACCAAAACAGAAAACACTGCAAAATCTCAATAGGTCTGGCAGCATCTGTAAGGGGAGAAAAGAGCTGACATTTTGAATCCAGATGACCCTTTATCAAAATGTCACTTCCTGTCTCCCCTTACAGATGCTGCCAGACCTACTAAAATGTTCCAGTATTTTCTCTTGTCTCTGAAAGAGCATCTTAGCCAGGCTCACCCGCCACACCCCCGCCATCCTATCCTCGTAAACCTGCACATTTACCACAGTCAATCCACCTAACCTACACATCCCGGAACACCAAGGGGCAATTTAGCATGGCCAATCCACCTATCTTGCACATCTTTGGACCTTGAGAGGAAACCAGAGCAGCCAGAGCAAACCCACGCAGACATGGGGAGACTGTGGAATTTGCACAAAGAGAGTTACCCAAGGCTGGAATTGAACCCACATCCCTGGCACTGCGAGACGGCAGTGCTAACCACTGTGCCAACTTTGGCCAGCGTGCCCCAGTCTTGTCATCAGTGGCCAAGGTGCAAGCGGGACAATCTTTAAATTTTCCTGTTGAGCCCGCAACAATGACCGTTGGTACAGGTGCTGGAAAATCCCCGCCCTTGTGTTTGGTCATGGATGTTAAAAGGTGCTGTACAAATGCAGGTTGTTGTTGTACTGCTGATCTGTTTTTGATGTCCAGCTGGCCTGGCCTGGAGATAGACTCATGTTTCAGTTACAACAACAACAAAAAAAATCCCTGATCCATAAACCACCCTTTTCCCTTTCAATTTCCTGTGGGAAAAAAAAAATTATTCTCAGGGTAAAAACCAAAGTTTAATGGAGCTGCAGTATATCATAAATAATGACATCTTTTAGGCAGCAAGCTCTAAGTGTTTTTGAGTTGGAAACTGCATTATTAAAGTAATGCAGACCCTTGATGTGATAGCTGAAGGTCAGTACATTTTCTATCACGTAACAGGACAGCACATTTCATTTTTCACTATTCAAACTGCAATCAGTTATTTATGTGGAATGGCCATAAATATGAATAGGTTTTTAAAGAATAATATTTCTGCCGTAATTGCTAGGATGCTTGGAAAGGAGCGAGTCTATCTGAAAACGTTAAGGATCCTTTGGCTGGTGTTTGTCCCTTCGCTAATGTCTCCTCATGCAATTCAGCCCTTGGGAGCTAGTTGGCTTTTGGTAAATTGCCTATCTGAAACCATCTGGAATTTCCTTTCCAAGTCACCTCTCTGGCTTGGAAATATATGTCACCGTCCCTTCAGTGTCACTGGGTCAAAATCCTGGAACTCCCACCTTAACAGCACTGTGGATGTACCTACATTACAATGGTTCAAGGAGGCAGCTCACTTCTACCTTCTCATGGGCAATTAACAGCCAATGTCCAGGTCCCACAAAGGGTTAAAAAAAAATGTGGCCAAGTGTGAACTCAGATAAGAGCCAGCGCTCTGTTCAAATACTGTTAAATCCTTATGTTACTAAGTTAGTTAAAGTTCCTGGTTGGTTAAATAAACAAATTTAATTGTAAAGCGAGTGTTGGGTATTTCTGTTTATGAACCTCTAAACATTAGTGAAGAACAGTTCACACCTTCCCACACACTTCTAACAGATTATGAAGTGAGGTAGTCCTCTTTGGGGAATTTGCCATGTCTTCTCAAAAGGGAATCAACTTCTCTGTCATAATACATGTTCAAGATGAACAGGAATCAATGAGCTAGTCATTACTATAAATTCAGATAGTCTGGAGGTTGTCGCTCTCGGAATGGTTAACGGTGAATCTCTGAGGTTTTCCAATTCACACTAATGTCAGTGGTAATTGGTTTAACTGAGGTTGACATGTGACCTGGAGGTTGTCTCTGAACCTGAACAGAGGCTGAGATATTGATTTTCTCAATGGTGCCTGGTGATATGGGGGTCAGAGTAAAGTCCTGCTGCGGCTGAACATGAATTCTCAACAGGACTCTTCTCATTGATATACTTACAGAATACCTTGCCAATTTCTCTATTTTTTTCTAGCCTGTACTTTCTCATAACCCCTCTTTTGCTCTTCTAATTGCTTTCTTAAGCTCCACCCTGCACTTTCTGTACACACTATGGCCTCTGCTAACTTGGAGATTGACCAAAAACTAAAAAATGCCATTCAGAAGAATTTTGGGGATGAGCAACCTGGTGATTTGAGGTTACAAATTTTGCAGTCGAGTATCCCGCATTTGGGGACATTGCAGGCATCAGCATATTCGAAGTGCGATGGGCTAGTCTTGTCTGGGCGAACTAGTTGCTTGATCATGGGTTACGGGGCATGTTCACAAGTCATTTACAAATGAAATGACAGCAGAAACTTTAATGATGTGAGTTGAAAGCAGATCCTAATCCTGTGAATGAATGTAGCTAAGGATGGGGAATCTGGCATCTCCTGATCACCCTGTGTTTAGCCTGAATGCTTTATATCAATGCTCACTGCTAACGTATTAATCTTTTGCATTCTTTTGTTACAGGAAGCATTGGGATTTAAAGATGAAGAACCCCAAAGCCAGGTAATGCTTACTCTGATTTTCAAAGACACATCAAGCATTTCTGTTTGAACAGCAGGCAGTCAGTAAACCCTCTCTGTGACCTTGCAATGCTGAATTCATTTTGCACTTTGACAGCCAGACTGAAAACTTTCATAAAGCTTCTGAGGATACAGAAGGTTCGCATTAGTCTAAACGCGAAACATTTGGAGTTACAGGAGCAGAGTTTATTATGTGCTAATGGCAATATGGTGTGACCTATTTAATAACTAATTACTTAACTGGGAAAGTATTTAAAAACAAAGAACGAAGAAAATTACAGCACAGGAACAGGTCCTTCACCCCTCCAAGCCTGTACCAACCATGCTGCCTGACTTAACTAAAGCCCTTCTGGGGACCATATTCCCATCCTATTCATGTACTTGTCAAGACGCCCTTAAAAATCACTATTGTATCTGCCTCTACTACCTCCTCTGGCAATGAGTTCCAGGCACTCACTATCCTTGTGTAAAAAAACTTGTCTCGTACATCTCCTTTAAACCTTGCCCCTCGCACCTTAAACCTGTGCCCTCCATACCAGGTAAATCCTGTTAAATCTTTTCTGTATAAGATGTTTCCACTAGTAGGAAAAACTAGAACCCACCTCAAGCTGAAGGGACGATCCTTTAAAACAGATATGAGGAAGAGTTTCTTCAGCTAGGGAATGGTGAATCTGTGGAACTCTTTGCCACAGAAGGCTGTGGAGGCCAGGTCATTGAGTGTCTTTGAGACAGAGATAGATAGGTTCTCGATTAATAAGGGCATCAGGGGATAATATGGGGAAAAGGCAAAGCCAACTGGGATGAGAACATAATATTCAGTAGCTGAGATTTCTTCAACAGTACCTTCCGAACCTAACACCTAGGTGACCAAAACCAGCAGGCACATGGGAGAAACATCACTTCTCAGCTCCCCTCTAAGCCACTCGCCATTCTGACTTGAAAATATATTGTTGCTCCTTCAATGTTGCTGGGTCAAATTCTTAGAATGCTCTATCTAATTGCACTGTGGGTGTACCTACACCACATGGACTGTTGTAGTTCAATAACTAACAATAACCATCAGTGGAGAAAAAAGTGCCAGGGGGCTAAAAACTGACACATCCCCTGGACCAGATGAGGTGCCACCCCAGGATATTAAAGGAAGTGGAGGATTTTTAAAAAATTCATTCATGTTGCGAGAGGGCCAGCATTATTGCCCATTTATTGGTGGGTTTTGGAAAATTGCCAATGCCACACTGTAATGGCACGGTGGCACAATGATTAGCACTGCAGCGTCACAGCACCTGGGGCCTGGGTTCGATTCCCGGCCTGGGTCACTGTCTGTGTAGAGTCTGCACATTCTCCCTGTGTCTGCGTGGGCTTCCTTAGGGTACTCCGGTTTCCGCCCACACTCCAAAGATGTGCAGGTTAGGTGGATTGCCTATTCTAAATTCTCCCTTGTTGTGACATTAATAAGTAAACTTTAAAAACTTTAAAACTTGAATTCAAAAAGGGAGGAGAGAAAAAAACAAGCAACTATGGCCCAGTTAGCTTAACTTCTGTAATGGAAAAATGTTTGAGTCCATTATAAAGATGTGATAGCAGAGCATTTAGAAACACATAACATAATCAAACAGAATCAGCATGGCTTCATGGTGTTTCACAAATGTATTAGAATTCCTTGAGGTGATAATAAGCAGGATAGATAAAGGAGAACTAGTAGACGTAGTATACTTGGATTTTAAAAAAAAAGCATTTGATAAGGTATTACATAAAAGGATACTTAATGAGAAAATAGCCCATGGAATTGAGGTGTGGATAGATGGTTTGGCTAACTGATAGAAAGTTGGGCTAAGTGGGTCTTTTCAGGATGGTAATCTGTAACTAGTGCAGTGCCACACGGATCAGTGCTGGGGCCACAATTACTTATAATATTTAAATATAAGAATGACTTGGATGAGAGAAGTGAATGTACCATTGCCAAGTTTGTGGAAAAATAATTGGGAAGGCAAATGGCTGATATAAAGTGTACAGAGAGACATACACAGGTTAGGTGAGCAAAAACTTGACAGATGAAATATAATGTAGGAAGAATAAAGGAGCTGTATAATATTTAAATAGAGAAAGTCTGCAGAAAATTGCAGCACAGAGGGATTTAGGGTCCTCATGCATAAATCATAACAACATTGACATGCAAATTTAGCAGATAATAGGGAAGGCAAATGGAATGTTGGCTTTTATTTCAAAGGGGTCAGAATATAAAAATAGGGAAGTCTTGCTAAAGCTATACAAGGCACTAGTTAGATCACTCTTGGAATACTGTGAACAGTTTTCCTTATCTAAGGAAAGATATTTTGGCTTTGAAGGCAGTCCAGAGAAGGTTCAGTAGGATTTGGAGGTATTTTTTTATGAGGAGAGGTTGTGTAGGTTGAGCCTGTACTCATTGGAGTTCAGAAGAATGAGAGGTAACCTTATTATGATATATAGGGGCTTGACAGAGGGGATGCTGAGAGTCTGGGACATGAGGGCATAATCTCTGCCTGAAGGGTTGCCTATTTAAGACAGAGACGAGGAGGAATTTCTTCTCTCAAAGGGGAGTGAATCTGTGGAATGTTTTACCGTGGAGGGCTCTAGAGGTTAGTTCATTAAACATATTCAAGGCTGAGATAGACAAATTTAGCTTGGTTGACTGGATGGCTGGTTAGTGATGCAGAACAACACCAACAAGCACGGGTTCAATTCCCATACTGCCTGAGGTTATTCATGAGGAATAAAGGAGCCTTTAGGACCTGGCCCTTTGCCTGAGGTGTGATGATCCTCAGATTAAATCACCATCAGTCAGCTCTCCCCCTCAAAGTGGAGAGCAGCTGATAGTCTCTGAGACCATGGTGATTTTACCATTATTTAGATATTTAAGCAGTGAGGAAATCAAAGATTTTCAGGATAAGACAGAAAAATGGAATTGAGGATTATATCCTGGGGTGGCTCGGTAACACAGTGTTTAGCACTGCTGTCTCTCTGTGCCAGGGACCCAGGTTCAATTCCTGGCTTGGGTCACTGTTTGTACAGAGTTTGCACATTCTCCCCGTGGGTTTCCTCCGGGTGCTCCAGTTTCCTCCCACAGTCCGAAAGATTTGCGGGCTAGGTTGATTGGCCATGCTAAATTCTTCCTCACTGTACCAGAACAGATGCTGGAGTGTGGCGACTAGAGGGATTTTCACGGTAATTTCATTGCAGTGTTAATGTCAGCCTATTTAAATTAAACTTTTAAACTTTATTCACCCATCTTTGTCACCCATAATAAAACTGTGACACGTTACTATTCAATCGAAGCAGGGTTGCGTCCTGTTACAGATACTGTGAATGGATTCTAAAGAAATTGAGGGGAGAACAAGTGTCTGAAAGGGGCAATCGATGAAAGATGGCAATTGAGAGATAATGAGAAGTCTCTCAACACCAGGTTAAAGTCCAACAGTTTACTTGGTAGCACAAGCTTTTGGAGTATCGCATCTTCTTCAGATGAGTGAGAGTTGTGTTCACAAACTCAATTTACAAGATAATGATTGGAATGCGAATCTTTACAGGTAATCAAGTCTTGAAGGTTATATGTACCTTGTTTGCGAACACAACTCTTCACTCACGTGAACAGAGAACAATACAGCCCAGGAAACAGGCCCATTGGCCTTCCAAGCCTGCGCCACTCATGCTTCCAACTCGACTTTTCATTTGTATCCCTCCATTTCCAGTTTGTTCATGTGGCTATCCAGATAAGTCTTAAATGATCCCAGTGCGTCCGCCTCTACCACCTTGTTTGGCAGTGCATTCCAGGCCCCTACCACCCTCTGCGTAAAATATGTCCCTCTAACATCTGTGTTAAACCTTGCCCCTCTCACCTTGAACCTGTGACCCCTTGTGTTCGCCACCTCTGACCTGGGAAAAAGCTTCCCACTATTCACACTATCTAAGCATAATAGTGATGCTTATAATTTTATACACCTCTATTAGTTCGCCCCTCGTCCTCTGTCTTTCCAGGGAGAACAACCCCAGTTTACTCAATCTCTCCTCATAGCTAAGACCCTCCATATCAGGGCAACATCCTAGTAAACCTTTTCTGTACTCTCTCCGAAACCTCCACGTCCTTCTGGTAGTGTGGCGACCAGAACTGGACACAATATTCCAAATGTGGCCTAACCAATGTTCTGTATAATTGCAACATCATATGCCAACTTTTATACTCTACGCCCTGTCCAATAAAGGCAAGCATGCCATGTGCCTTCTTCACCACCATCTCCACCTGTGTTGCACCTTTAAGGATCTGTGGACCTGCACACCCAGGTGAAAAAGGAACAATGCTCCAAAAGCTTGTGCTACTAAATAAACCTGTTGGACTTTAGCCTGGTGATGTGAGATTCTTACTGTGCCCACCCCAGTCCAACGCCGGCATCTCCACGTCCTATCCAGAGATAGCCATGGTTGGTATAACTGGGTTGCAATAAGGTGGACAGTGTAATTGGAGGCGCAGGATGTGGTGGCCGTATTTGTCATTCTCTGCCTCTGCTTTGTGTTTGAAAGGTTGTCCTCGGCCGTCAAGAAGAAGAGCTTCTGGATCCACAAAGTGTCGTGCAACGGTAATGAGTCGCATCTGTCCAAGTGCACGATCCAGGCTTCCGCCGGGAAGAATCAGCATCCCTGTGAGAATGGGATGCACACGGTGATCAGCTGCGTGACAGGGCCTAAGTTCATACAGGACACTGGAACTCGCTACAAGAAGGCCTACCAAGATGAGGTACAAAATTAAAATTGAATTTATTTGATTTGATTTATTATCATATATATTAGCATACTGTGAAAAGTATTGTTTCTTGCACGCTATACAGGCAAAGCACACCGTTCATAGGGAAGGAAAGGAGAGGGTGCAGAGTTTAGTGTTATAGTCATAGCTAGGGTATAGAGAAAGATCAACTTAATGCAAAGTAAGCCCATTCAAAAGTCTGATGGCAGCAGGGAAGAAACTGCTCTTGAGTCGGTGAAAAAGGGAATGTCCGGGGTGCATGGGGCCCCTAATTATGCTGGCTGCTTTGGCCGAGGCAGACCAAAGTGTAGATGGACTCATAGACTGGAAGTTTACCTGCCCGAGGCTCGTAAGATTGTGCCTGAGGCCAATGGGGAATTCTGTTCTGTGAGCGTCGCTTACCCCAATTCTGTGGTAGGTGCGCCAATAAAATCAGGGCCATGAAGTCAAGAGGAGATGGAGAGAAAACCCAGATGATTCAATCTGTTGACAAACCTCCTGTGGCATCGTCTGCATGAAGAATCGTTTTGTATATCGGGGATCTAAGTTTCTGATGTAAACCGCCTGCCCACATTAAAGGAACTTGGTCATCCTGTATCCCAACAGCAGGAGGAAAGCTACAATAACCCAGCCTGGTCTCTGTCCTGTGGGTGTAAATAGGCACATTCTGCAGTTAATTCCAACCTCTCAGAATCACTGTGGCTTTTACATCATTTTCACTCAACCCGAACACCATGAAGACTATTATCTAAATCAGCCAACCACCCAACTCCTCAATCTTCATCAATTCAATTGCAACCACACTTGGAATCCATTGCAAAAATATCCTTTGGGGGAGAAATTTATGTCAGTCTCTACATTGCAACAGTTCCAAGGTCATCCAAAGCTACAATATAAATACAAGGCAGGATGCCTGGACAGAGTGGACGTGGAGAGGATGTTTCCACTAGTGGGAGAGGCTGGAACTCAAGGACATAATCCCAGAGTGAAGAGAAGCTCCTTTAGAACTGTGATGAGGAGGAATTTCTTCAGCCAAAGGGTGGTGAATCTGAGGAACTGATTGCCACAGAGGAGGCCAGGTCACTGAGTGTCTTTGAGACAGGGATAGATAGGCTCTTGATCAATAAGGGATTTAAGGAGAAGGCAGGAGAATCATATCAGTCATGATTGAATGGCGGAGTGGACTCGATGGGCCGAAAAGCCTAATTCTGCTCCTGTACCTAATAGTCTTATGATTACTGAACAAAGCATTTTGTACATCGAGAAGGAAACTAGATAGTTAGAGTGAAGTTTCAGAAGCACGGAACGAGAGTAAAAGATAGAATTAGAAAGTTTACTGGATGCAACTTGCAAGAAGTTACCTCACTCCAGCATCATCTTAAAACAAGGCAGAGTGGGCAGGGGGTGAAAGTTCACAGCACCCTCGAGAAAGTGAAAATTGGCACATTTCTATTTCCAAATGCCGTTAACAGCAAGGGAACCCTGAGAAATTCCACTTCACTACGTGGGTCCAGATTGCTGCGTGCATGAGGGAGCTCACATGGAAAAAGTGGATGTACAGAATCACACGTCTGTAACACAGGCGGTCGAGCCACTACATGTAATTAAACTAAACCAAAAATTGCTCCTTTAGAAATAACATCCAGTCAGATGCATATTAGTCTGAGTGACTTTGAACTTGGCAGATGAACGGTTTGCTGATCTCATTGGGTTTGGTCAGGACACCTCCTTGTTCTGAACAACATTAGCCAGAAGTTTATTTCACCACAAGTCTGTTTTTATCTTTGGTCAATTAATCTCTGCCACCTCTTGGGAACTCTCCTCGCAGACTGAACTCTCTGGTAGGGAGCAGTACTGTCAGTGCTGACCCCTGGAGATTTCCTTCTATTCTGCACACTCCTGTGCTGAATGTGAGATCATTCACCTAGAGTGTGCCACTTATGGGCACAGTAAGCAGTCTCACAACACCAGATTAAAGTCCAACAGGTTTATTTGGTAGCGCAAACTTTTGGAGTATTGCTCCTCTCAGCTGATGAAGGAGCAGTGCTCTGAAAGCTTGTGCTACCAAATAAACCTGTTGGACTTTAACCTGGTGTTGTGAAACTTCTTACTGTGCTTATCCCAGTCCAATGTCGGCATCTCCACGTCATGACTTATGGGCAAGCATGGTGTATTCCCTTATTCTTCCTTGGGATGTGGGCATCAATGGCAAGGGCAACATTGCCCTTGCACTGAGTGTGTTGCTAGGCCATCTCAGAGGGTAGTCTACTGATGACCACAAAACCATTGTCAATTGTCGGAAAAACCCATCTGGTTCACTGATGTCCTTTAGGGAAGGAAATCTGCCGTCCTTATTCGGTCTGGTCTACATGTTGAGCGGCATGGTAGCGCAGTGGTTAGCACTGCTGTTTCACAGCTCCTGGGACCTGGGTTTGATTCCCGGCTTGGATCACTGTCTATGTGGAGCTTGCACATTCTCCTCGTGTCTGCATAGGTTTCCTCTGGGTGTTCCAGTTTCCTCCTACAGGCCAAAGATGTGTGGGTTAGGCTGATTGGCCATGTTAAATTGCCCCTTAGTGTGCTGAGATGCGTAGGTTAGAGGGATTAGTGGGTAAATGGCCTAAGAAGCCGTTCTTTTCAAGGGTAATTAGAAATGGGCAATAAATGCTGGCCCAGCATTTAGTTTCCACTAAACAAATAGAACAATAACTTTGGGGTACCCCAGAGCTATTAAAGATGCTATACAAATGCAGCACCTTTCTTTTGATTCAACAGGTATTTTACATTGAGATGACAGGATACATCAAGGATGCTTAAGCCACCACTGAGCCTTTCATAGTTTACTTTGCTTCCCTTTCTCAGCAACCCCTGGTGCGACTGAAGGGAGGAGCGCAGACTGGAGAAGGGAGAGTGGAAGTCCTGAAAAACGGCAAATGGGGGACTGTCTGTGACGATCGCTGGAATCTGGTTGCGGCCAGCGTGGTGTGTCGAGAGCTGGGTTACGGCACTGCGAAGGAGGCGCTAATGGGAGCTTTCCTTGGCCAAGGTCAGTGTTACGTGGTGTGAGGGAGGAAACATTAGAAAATAGGTACAGGAATAGGCCATTCGGCCCTTCGAGCCTGTACCACCATTCCATTTGATCATGGCTGATCATGCACTCTCAGTATTCTGCTCCCGCTTTCTCTCCATACCGCTTGATCTCTTTAGCTACAAAGACCACATACAGCTCCCTCTTGGATCTATCTAATGAACTGGCCCCAAGAGCTAGTTCCAAAGGAGGCTGTTGAGCCTGTCACTCCCCTGCCAGCTCTCTGGCAGAGCAGGCTACTCCCCTGCTCTTTCCCTCCTCTTGTACATCTTACGGTTGTAGATGACAGATTATTAATAAGGAGGGCATGAGTTATGGGGATAAGGTGAGAAAGTGGGATTAAGGATTATCCCATTAGATTAGTCATGGGACAACAGGTTGACACAGTTGTTAGCATTGCTGCCTTACAGTGTCAGGGATCTGGGTTCAATTCCTGGCTTGAGTCAATGTCTGTGTGGAATTTGTACATTCTCTACATGTCTGCGTGGGTTTCCTCCAGGTGCTCCGATTTCCTCCCAGACTCCAAAGATGTGCGGATTAGGTGGATTAAACATACTAAATTGTCCCTTAGCGTCAGGGGGAATGAGCCAGGGTAAATACATGGGATTATGGGGATAGGGCCTGGGTGCGATTGTGGTCAGAGCAAACTCAGTGGGCCAAATGGCCTCCTTCTGCACTGTGGGAGTCTAGAATTTTATGACCTCGTTAAAAGTGGGGCAGTATCAATGGGCCGAATGGCTTGATTCTCCCCTTACCATCTACCTCTCCCTTCCTTTAACTCATCTTGGAATCTCTGTGACTAAATGTTTAGGCACCTACACATACTATCCGGTGAAGTTGGAACTCTTGCTTGATATTGCTCCTGTGAAGTACCTTGGGAGCCATTTCTACATTGAAGGCATGATTTAAACGCAAGTTGTTGTTGGATTTCATTTCAACTGGACTAATGTGGGCTATTGTGGAACTCTGGGGATCAACAACTCAGATTTATATGCCACATTTAAGATAATAAAACATTCTTAGATGCTTCACAGGAGCACCACAACACATAATAAATCATTGAATCTCGTAAGGAGATGTTTGTACAGATAAGCAGTGGCTTGATGAAAGAGAGAGAGCTGTTGAGAAGCATCTTCAAAGAGAAAAGCGAGGCGGGGAGATTGAGGGAGGGGAAGAAGCTGTTCTTGAGTCGGTTGGTACGTGACCTCAGACTTTTGTATCTTTTTTATGAAGGGGGGGGGGTCAATTTCTAACATCTTCTTCCTCTTAATGTCAGGTAATGCCAGACTTCCATCCTCTCCCAGTCTCTCTGTCAGCACACCAATGCCCCTCTGTCCGCTTTTCCCCTACCTAGACCTCCCCCTACTCCTGAGAATTTCAAAACGTTCCAGTTGCTGGAATCCCGGGACTTGGGGAATCACTTGCAGTACCGGTCCTGTCCACTATGGCTTCTATGGCACTATGGACAAGCCATTCAGATTGTCCAATGGTTCTCTAAGTTGGATGATCCTTCTTCCTATGCAAAGGGCAGAAGTCCACCCACTTTCGGCCAGTTAACGTTGGAGTGTGAAATCGCCACGGAACAGCCAGCGTTGGTGAACACTTTGGAAGGTGGGAAGAGGAACCACCCCACTCATCTCACTCCCAACCTACGAATCCTGGCCCAGATGTCTCGGTGTGAAACAGCCATGTGCTTGCCAGCTGTCTGCAATTCCAAAAAGTTACGATTGATATCCCGACGGCCTAAATTAGAGGTTGGTTGAGAGAAGCTAACGATAGCCTGTATCCCGCAGAAGCAAAACAGAAAACCCACAACTAGCTATTCACTCATTGGGCAAAGGTTGTAGAAGTCTTGCCCAACGCAGATGTGCTCTCCCGGTCAATATACCAACTCGCTGGAAATCTCCAGCCTTGTCCATGGCTGGGATTCTCCAGCTGAATGCCAAGCTCTCCATTCTCACTGGCAGTGGGACAGGAAGAGAAGAGATTGAAAAGCCCATTATGTTGGATTTGAATACTGTGGGCCGGTGTGAAAGGAATGGAGATATAAAGCAGTCAGCATGATGGTCTCACACTGACTTTATACATTTTTCTTTATTTTCATTTTCATGGGATGTGGGGCATTGCAGGTGAGCTGGAGATTTATCACCCATCCCTAGTTAGTCTGAGGGAGTTTGAGACAACTGTTTGCTAGGCCACTTCAGAGAGTAGGTCAGGGACTGGAGTCACGTATGCATCCAAAATGAGCTAGAACAGCAGACTTCCTTCCCTAAGCAGCCCTGTACCCATACCCTATGGACTGCAGTGGCTGACGAAGGTGGCACACCCACACCCTTTCAAGGGATGGGCAGTGAATATTGATCCAGCAACTGATGCCTGCATCCCTGAAGGAAAGAAGCTAAAAAGTAAAGTGGTGGGTGACCTGTAGCCTGGAGGTTACACGTGCCCATCTGGGTTCTGAGTGCAGCCCCACGAGGCATTTTTTTGACCATTCCCCACATGCACCAGTGCCACTTTCTGCTAACTCCTGCAGTTTTTTTTGTCTTACTGAATTGTAAAGCGAGGATGAATGAAGAGAGGTGCGTGCTGATTGCTCACAACATTGACAGTGAGATCTATGTGGTCTCTTTGCGTCCAATCGGGTGAAAATATTTATTTTACTGTTTGAAGTTAATGTATTGATATATGGATAGATGCAAGGTGAAGCATTTTCTACGAGCCCTTATGAAATACTCGGGGTGTCTTAAATGTATTGAATCTTATTCATGGGGTTAGTGAACAAGTCCGATTTCAATCTTGTGGCCGCTGAGATGAAGGAGAAGCTCTCACTTGGCCAGATTATCCATCGCAGGTTGAACCAGTTTGTGAGCAAAGTGTATGGAAATGACTACGCTCCCTGGTTCTCTAATATCTGTCTCTTTCTTCCCAAATGTTTAATAAACAATGAGATATCCACCACATTATCCATTGTTTGGTGATGTTGGTTGTGGGATAAATACTGTTCAGTGTAGAATTCCCCAGTGCTTCCTCAAGGTAGCTTCGAAGGATTTTTCATTGTCTCTCTGGGAAGGCAGACAAGGGCTTGGCTTTACAACTTCTGAAAGGCATTAAGCCGGAACTTTCCAGCTGTTGACGCCAATGGAATCTTCCGGTCTTGCCGAAGGCACACCCCCCTCTGATGACGAACCCTCGCGATGGGTTTCCCACCAGCATGGGGTGGATTGACTGGGAAATCCCATTGACAGCAGTGGGATCAGAACATGCCACAGCTGGTGGGCAGCATGCCACAAGCCATCACGAGAAACAGAAAATCTCACCCATTGCCACTGCAACACCTTCCCAGTGTTAGGTTTTGTGCTAAAGTTTCTCAATTTATATAGAACATAGACACTACAGCACAAATAGGCCCTTCGGCCCATAAGTTGTGCCGATCATATCTACACTTTCCAGGCCATAGACCTATCTGTAACTCCCAGTCCCATTACATCCCATGTATTCATCCAGAAGTCTCTTAAAAGACCCCAGTGAGTTCGCCTCTACCACCACCGATGGCAGCCAATTCCATTCACTCACCACCCTCTGAGTGAAAAACTTACCTCTAACATCCCCTCTGTACTTGCCCCCCAGCACCTTAAACCTGTGTCTTCTCTTGGCGACCATTTCAGCCCTGGGAAATAGCCTCCGAGAATCCACTCTATCTATTCCTCTCAACATCTTATAAACCTCTATCAGGTCGCCTCTCAACCTTCTTCTCTCCAGGGAGAAGAGACCTAGCTCTCTCAACGTATCTCCATAAGACATGCCTCCCAATCCAGGTAACATCCTTGTAAACCTCCTCTGCACCCTCTCAATAGCTTCCACATCCTTCCTATAATGAGGCGACCAGAACTGCACACAATACTCCAAGTGGGGTCTGATAAGGGTCTTATAAAGTTGCAGCATTACCTCCCGACTCCCAAGCTCAATCCCTTTATTAATGAAGGCCTAAAAGGAAGAATCCTTGTGAAAGGAACAGTCCTAAGTCCCAAATCGTTAATTCTGTGGTCGCTGCTAACTCTCCTTCAGGTGAAAGGTCTTTAGTGTGGCAGAAGCTGTTCTGAAGTGTTCATCCCACATACTCTTATCATTACCTTTTAACTCACTCTTACACAATACAGGGAGCTGATGTGTTTACCTTTACTTATAAAAATAGTGAGATTGCTGAATTGGAAATGTGTTGTTGTGAGCTGTGCTATTTCTGGTTAGGGAGGATGCCTCTGAGGTCTTTTTGCAAACTACTTCTTGAAAGTGTGGAGAATCTTTTCCCGGGGATCTTGACAAGTTTTGCTTGCCAAAGCAAATAACAGGTTGGGTTCCCTGAAAATAGCCTGTGTTGTGGCAGGAAGTATTCACATAATGGTCGGGTCCATTAACTACTGTGGTTTAGCGATGGAAGCAGGGATAGTCTGCTTGAATGAAACATTATTTATGTGCACAATGTTTATACATCAATCTCACTTCATATTTAACACTGAGGATTTATTTTCTCTTGAGTTTTTTCCTCCCCTTATCTTCTGGTTATGTTGCGATATGGTTCTTTTAGTGCTGGATCTTTTCATGTCTGACCCACAGCAGGAGGTCATAGAATCATAGAACCTGACAATGCAGAAAGAGGCCCTTTGGCCTATTGAGTCTGCATCAAACAGAATCCTACCCAGGCCCTACCCCCATATTCCTACATATTATACCCACGAATCCCTCTAACCTACGCATCCCTGGACAATTTCTTAGCATGACCAATTAACCTAACCCGCACATCTTTGGACTGTGGGAGGAAACTGGAGTACCCAGAGAAAACCCATGCAGACACAAGGAGAATGTGCAAACTCCACACAGACAGTGACCCAAGCCGGGAATCAAACCCAGGACCCTGGAACTGTGAAGCAGCAGTGCTAACCACTGCGCCACCATGCCACCCATGGTCTTTCTTGGTGCTGGATCTTTGGCGCTTTGGCAAATCAAACTCCCATCCATTGATTCTGTCTACACTTTCTGCTACCTCAGAAAAGCAGCCAGCATAATTAAGGACCCATACACCCCGGACATTCTCTCTTCCACCTTTCCTTTGGGAAAAAGATACAAAAGTCTAAGGTTAAGAACAGCTTCTTCCCTGCTGCCATCAGACTTTTGAATGGACTTACCTCGCGTTAAGTTGATCTTTCTCTACACCCTAGCTACGACTATAACACAACATCCTGCACGGTCTTCTTTCCTTCTCAATGAATGGTATGCTTTGTCAGTATAGCTAACAAGAAACAATACTTATCACTGTAAATACATGTGACAATGATAAATCAAATCAAATCATGTTTACCATCTCCCTTGCTCCTTCTAGGAGCAGGTCACTGAGCCTGATATCAAGGCCTCATTGCCAAGGAGTAAGGCTGATTGCACCATTTCTAGCCTGATGCCAATTGACAAACTCAGGACAGGGTCCATGCTGGGGCCACCTTGGTTTGTGGGACCCAGTAGCACACCCACAATGCACTGAGCCAATGGGTTGTCAAACATTGTGATGTCATCAAAAAGGGCGCAGGAACAAGAACAGGGGCTTCAGCTCATCAAGGCCGCTCTGCCATTTTTTCTACCATGGTAGCTCTATATTTTTAACCCCAATTTCCTTGAATGGCCATATTTTACTTGCATCTATTGCTCCCAGTTAAAGAAGAACTTATATTTCATTTCCCATATATATACAGCTTAGAAATAATTTTTCTTATCATTTATGGGCAACAATGTATTTTTGAGACAAAAACAGAAAATGCTGGAAACACCCAAAAGTTCTGACAGTGTTTGTGGAGAGAGAATAGACTCATCCAGACTCGAAACGTTGGCTCTATTCTCTCTCTAAGATGCTGTCAGACCTGCTGAGTTTTTTTTTATTCATTGGTGGGACATGGGTATCGTTGGCTGGCCAGCTTTTATTGCCCATCCCTAGTTGCCCGAGGGTAGTTGAGAGTCAACCACATTGCTGTGGCTCTGGAGTCACATGTAAGCCAGACCTTGTAAAATAGCACATTTCCTTCTTTCAAGAACATTTTAAGAAGTCTTACAATACCAGGTTAAAGTCCAACAGGTTTATTAGGTTTTTTTAACCTGGTGTTTGAGACTTCTTACTTTGCCTACCCTAATCCAACGCTGGCATCTCCACGTTAAGGGACGATGTTTCCAGCATTTTCTGGTTTTGTTTCAGATTCCAGCATCTGCAGCATTTTTCTTTATCGGTGTATTTTTGAAGTGTAGTCATGTAGGGAGCACAGCAAGATCCCACAAACAGCAAAGTAATAATAATCAAAAAGTTTGTTTTGTTGATTTTTGATTGCAGGATAAATATTAAAGGATACACTGCAGGGGGCCATTTTGGCCCATTGTGCCAATACTGTCTAGTAACTAGCCCCACTTCACTGCTCTTTTCCAGTAATTTTCTGTTCTTCAGATATAGATGCAGTGGGCGGAATTTTACGATCCCACCCGAGGCCAAAGGAGAATTCCGTTCTCCGTGCTGAGCACGTCCCCGGAATTGGGGCTGCATGTCGGTAAAATTGTGGTGTCAGTGTCTCAGCAGCCTGGGTACACTGAGTCTGTGCCGGATTTCGGATTTTGCCAGATTCTGGGTTGAGTGGTTTGGGCCAGTCAGAGCACTTGGAGTGTGGAAACTAATAGGCGCGTGAATTTGATTAGTTGGCTCAGCGCCACACTAATGCAGTACCTGGCCAAACAAACTGCTATTTTTTTAAATCATCTAATAATATTCAAAATTCACTCATAGCAGCTAGAGAGGGAACGCAGTGAAAGTTTACCAGGCTGATTCCTGGGATGGCAGCTCTGTCATATGAGGAGAGACTAAATCAGCCAAGATTATATTCACTGGAGTTCAGAAGAGTGAGAAGGGGATCTCATAGAAATTTATGAAATTCTAACAATGTTATACAGGATAGATGCAGAAAGAATGTTCCTTGTGATGGGGGAGTCCAGAACTAGAGGTTATAGTTTGAGGATAAGAGGTAATCTTTTAGGATTGGGCTGAGGAGAAAGGGTGGCATGGTGACACAGTGGTTAGCACTGCTTCACACTGTCTGTGTGAAGTTTGCACGTTTTCCCTTTGTGTCTATGTGGGTTTCCTTTGGGTGCTCTAGTTTCGTCCCAGAGTCCAAAGATGTGCAAGTAAGGTGGATTGGCCATGCTAAATTGCTGCTTAGTGTCAGGGGGATTAGCAGGGTAAATATGTGGGACGATGGGGATAAGACCTGGGTGGTATTGATTTGAATTGATTTATTATTGTCAAGTGTATTAACCTACAGTGAAAAGTATTGTTTCTTGCACACTATACAGACAAAGCATACCATTCATAGAGAAGGAAAGGAGAGAATGCAGAATGTAGTGTTACAGTCATAGCTTGAGCGTAGGGAAAGATCAACTTAATGTGAGGTAAATCCATTCAAAGGTCGAACAGCAGCAGGGAAGAAGCTGAACTGAGTCTGTTAATACATGACCTCAGACTTTTGTATCCTTTTCTCCATGGAAGAAGGTAGAGGAGAGAATGTCCGGGTTGCGTGGGGTCCTTAATTATGTTGGCTGCTTTGCCGAGGCAGCGGGAAGCATAGATAAAGTCAATGGATGAGAGGTGGGTTTGCATGATGGATTGGACTATATTCATGACCTTTTGTAATTCCTTGTGGTCTTGAGCAGAGCCATACCAAGCTGTGATACAACCAGAAAGAATACTTTCTATGGTGCACCTGGTGAGAGTCATCGAGGACATGCCAAATTTCCTCAGTCTTCTGAGAAAGTAGAGGCTTTGATGAGTTTTCTTAACTATAGTGTCAATATGGGGGGACCAGGACAGATTGTTGGTGATCTGGACACCTAAAAACTTGAAGCTTTTGACCCTGTCTACTTCATTCCCAGATTGTTGTCAGTAGAGGCTTAGTAGGTTGAAGGGCTTCCTTCTGCACTGTAAAGATTCTAAAATTTCTTCACCCAGAGGGTGGTGAATGTGTGGAATTCATTCCCACAGAAAGTAGTTGAGGCCAAAGCGTTGTGTGATTTCATGAAGAAATTAGATATAGCTCTTAGGGCTAAAGAAATTAAGGGAGGAAGAGGACGATCAGGATATTAAATTCAATAATCAGGCATGATCAGGTACTTCTCTGCCATCTGCAAAGTATGAATCAGTAATGTGATGGAATATTCTGCATTTGCCAGGATGGGTGCAATTTCAACGATAAATTTTTTTTATATTACCCTAAACGAAGCAGTCTGCTTGATGAGTATTCATTTACTGACTTCCATTAACACACATTGTTTGTCAGGCAGTATATGCTATAGCAAATTGCAATGGCTTCTTTGGAGGCACTTCATCTAGAAGGACAGGGGCAGCAAATGTATGGGAACAGGATTAAGTTTACCTGCATTGTCATACAACCTCTTGACTTGGAGCTATATCAGTATCTCTTTATTGTTTCTGAATCAAAATCCTACCTGGGCGGCACAGTATGAGGATAGGTTGAAGGAGCTGGGTCTTTTCTCCTTGGAGAGACGAAGGGTGAGATGTGACCTGGTAGAAGTGTATAAGATGTTGATAGGTATAGATGGATTCTCAGAGGCTTTTTCCCAGGACTGAAATGGTTGCAATGAGAGGACACAGGGTTAAGGTGCCGGGGAGTAGAGGAGATGTCAGGGGTAAATTTTGCACTCAGAGGGTGGTGGGTGAGTGGAGTTGTGTGCTGGTGGAGGCAAATTCAACAGAGTCTTTTAAGATACTTCTGGATGAGTACATGGGACTTAATAGGATTGAGGGTTATAGATAAGCCTAGTAGGTAGGGATATAATCGGCGCAACATGTGTCCGAAGGACCCGTTTGTGCTGTAGTTTTTCTATGTTCTAAGATGAATGTCGGAGCAGGCTCGAAGGGCCGAATGGACTTCTCCTGCTTCTAGTTTCTATGTCTTTAAAAATAAACTGTCTGGTTTTTGGGCCTTGCTGGTTTGCAGATGGCCACCACCCTTTCAAGCTGCACATTCCAGACCTCATAAATGTGACAATCTCCTCACTAGGTGCTCTGTACGATCATTGGCTGCCTTCCACATAATATGATGTGGAGATGCCAGCGTTGGACTGGGGTAAACACAGTAAGAAGTCTCACAACACCAGGTTGAAGTCCAACCGGTTTATTTATAGCAAACGACACAAGCTTCAGAACGCTGCCCCTTTGCGAGAACTCCCACTGACGTGACGAAGGAGCAGCGCTCTGAAAACTAGCGGCGTTTGCTGCCAGATAAACCTGTTGGACTTTAACCTGGTTGTTGTGAGACTTCTTACTCCACATATTGTGACCAGCTTCTGCCTTTCCAAGAACCGGCATTGTGGCCCAACAACTCATCGCTTCGAAAGAAAACAGCTCTCGTGAAAGTTGTAATCTATATTCAGTTAATTAGAACCTTGCCCAGATAAGTGGCTGTGTTTGTGCTTTAAGTATAATGTTTTGCTTATTGGACAGCATTCCTTCAAGGTGCATAATTGCTGTGATGATAGTCAGCATTGCAACCGAACTGTGCTTGTCGGTATTCTTTTCTATGTTGGTACGTAGAGCCCAGTGCTAGCGTTTATCTGTGTTTAAATTTATAATGTATACGCAGTGGCAATGTTGCAGCCTTTAAGTCCTGGCTACCATATGGGACCGTTATATTTTCTAGACAACCCCTTCAGTAAGTTTGTGTTAAGCATTCACATTTAACGGCAGTCCCTTAACCATCAGTGTTTGTCAATGTCTCATGTAAGTGCCTGGAGAGATCCAAATTGGGCAAGTCAAGCAAAAATGTCAGCCAGTGGGAGTTTTTTGAGCGCTTTTTTTTTATGAAGTCGCTCTGAGCTTCAATTAAATATAATTGTCATTATTTTCTCAGTCAGTCGTAAGTTGAATGAATCCTAAAGCGGACGACAAATCTGCAGGTCATATTCTGATTGGTGAAGAGGTGGAGGCTGACGGGGGAGGGCACGGGTAGGAAAATGGAGCTGGGCTCACAGTCACTTTCTTATGGAATGACAGAACAAAAGCAAAGGGCCAAATGGCCTTCCCCAATTCCGATTCCTGTTATACATTCCGAAAATGGGGGATGTCCTTACAGATTAGCATTCTAATAATACACTGGGAGCCTTTATGAACTCCCAATGGAACAAACCAATGGGAATTTCCTTGGAGGTTCACTCAATCAAATAGCCTTGTCAGAAAATTGACCAAAAACAGAATTTAGAATGGTACATTTGAAGGGATTCATGTGTATGCCACTACTGATAGGGACAGTGACTCCAGGGCTTTTCACCACCACCTTATGCTACCTGTGGCATCGTTTGTATTGGTTTGCTTCAGTTAAAAGACTTCATTTTAATGTACTTCCGTCTGTGTGACTAATTAACTCTAAAGCTAACTTGGCCACATTTTAAAACCCAGCTGGGAATTCTAAACAAGCTTTGAAATTGACTGCATTCTTCCAAAATACAGCATTAGTAGAAATGACTAAACAAAGTTTTTCATGCTAACAGCTGCCAATTGTTTATGAAAGTTAGGGACGCAGTTTATACCAGCTTAACACAGATAAGAATTCATATACTGCAGTAACGGTATCTGTTTAGTTAGTTTGGATGTGGAGATGCCGGCATTGGGCTGGGGTAAACATAGTAAGAATTTACCCCAGTCCAATGCTGGCATCTCCACATCATGACTACCATCGATATCGCAAACTGCCAGCTCCAAGTGGAGAGGATCTCCAAGAAGATTGCTCATATTGACACAGACATCAAGTTTCTAGAAAGATGCAAGAAAGCAAACAAGAAACTGAAAGGACTACTACAGATCACGAACCCACTCAGGTCAACCTATAACACAGAGTCCGCTGAGAGACTTTGCTGTTGTACCTCTCTCATACTCCTCAACCACTTCATACACCAACTCTACAGCAAACACTTCATCTTAGAAAATAGAACCCATAATTCTTACTGGAGTTAGTTCAGTCTAGTGTGAGGTTTGAATTCAAGTCTGCACAGGACCAGACTGTGAAGCCAGTTCCCAACTTCTCTCTCTCTGTCTTTGCTTCTGTCGTATTAATTTTAAGTTTTATTCAATGAAGAAGATCATCTTAGATCCATATCAAGTGCTGCCTACGTCTATTCTAAGGAATGAATGGATACCTAACGGTACGGCTAGTGTTTGCCTGCAGTGTAGGAAAGGCAGGCAGAGTGGAGTTATTCCCTGGTTGCTTAGCAGCAGTAGTAAAAGCCTGTGGTGTAGGCTGCCTTCCTGCCTTGTAGGTCAGAAGTTAGTTTATGAGGAAGAGGAAGAAAATCTTTTCTTTTTAAAAAAAATTCTCAAAAGGCAATATCGGAGCTAATTAGGTCAGTGATGGGTGTCAAGGAAAATCTGTTTAGTTTAAATCTGGAGATCAAATGACTGGAGGTTCTGCCACATAAGCCAACTCTAACATAATCCTAATGGATTTTCTAATGAAGTCATCTTGTATGCCTAAGAAAGGGTAGAAATTTGTAGCGACCTTTTTGTGGGAATTAAATCACCAGAACACATCTGGGAAGCCAACATTCCTCACGGTGACTCACTTGGTCTAGCAAACCATAGCTCCCCTCTGCAATCTTTAATCCTGAGCATGTGCTTTCTCTCTCTCTTGCTCTCTCCCTCTCTTTCTTGCTCTCTCTCTCGTTCTCTCTCTTGTTCTCTCTTTCTTGCTCTCTCTTACGCTCTCTATCTCTCTTACTCTCTCGCTCTCTATCTCTCATTTTCTCTCTCTTTCATGCTTTTTTGCTCTCTCTTTTGCTCTCTCTCTCTGACGCTCTCTCTGTCTCTCGCTCTCTCTCTTTCTCTTCTTTAGCAATCACACGTCTCCAGCTGCCTGATCATGAAGACACAGATCAATGGAGCAGAAATATGAAAAGCATTGATGTAGCGCGAGAAATTATTCTTTCCCTTCCTCCTCCTCCGTAGTCTGGCTTGACATTGGTTAATTATGTGTCTGTGTACACTCAATTAACTGCTCACATCTTGACTTACGTACAGTTCTCCTTGTGAGATAGACTTGGAATCATGTCTCCTTGGGTTTTCCAGTGTCAACATGCTCAGTGGGAGCTTCTCAATGGCCGATGGGATAATTGGACAGACTGACTGTCTGCTGAGTCAAAGGTCCAACAGGTCCATGGCTCAATTCCCCATCTCTGCTGAATTCTGCCCAACAGGTCTCTGTGAGGGCGTTTGTATTCCATTCAAATTCTTATTTCAGTGACGCCCCCCCTCCTAATTTCTTTCTCCCTCATTAACATTATGATGTAACTAATGACAGTACAGTGGCATAGTGGTTAGCACTACTGCCTCGCAGCGCCGGAGACCTGGGTTCAATTCCCGGCTTGGGTCACTGTCTGTGTGACATACGCACATTTTCCCCATGTGGGTTTCCTCCAGTTTCCTCCCATAATCCAAAAATGTGCGGGTTAGGTTGACTGGCCATGCTAAATTACTCCTTGGTGTCAAGGGAACTAGTTAGGGTAAATGTATAGGATGATAAGGATAGGATCTGGATGGGATTGTTGTTGGTGCAGATTCTATGGACCAACATCGGCACAACATCAAAGCCCGAAGGGCCTGTTCTGCGCTGTAATGTTCTATGTTCAAACCTCCTTCTGCACTGTAGGATTCTATAATTCTATGATAACGTTGGATCTGGTATGATGTAACCAATGATGACATGATGTGAGAGTCAGCTGACCCAGAGTGATGGGAACTGTGGGAAGCTTGTATGGCCCAAGTGTTGGGGTAACGTGTCAGTATTTCAACAGCCTTCTTGGACAAGGCTCATGAAATCCCACCCAAGGCTGATGGAGATTCTATTCTGCGAACCTCACCCGCATCGGAATCAGGGTGGGCTTGGCGGTAAAATTCCGACCAAGAATTTCCCTTTCTAAACATTTTTCTTTGATTTACTTTCTGAAGTTAGTCCATTTATTGTTTGCAACTGAGGTATCCCGACTGCCAGATGAACAATTCCAGCTTCCCCTTAATTGCAGCTATGGTCAACAGTTGTTACGCGCAGCCCGGCCACTTGGAGGCGCGGTGGCACAGTGGTTAGCATCGCTGCTTCACAGCGCTAGGGACCCAGGTTCGATTCCCGGCTTGGGTCGCTGCCTGTATGGAGTCTGCACGTCCTCCCCGTGCCTGCATGGGTTTCCTCCAGATGCCCCAGTTTTCTCCCAGTGAAGGCTCGATGGGACGAATGTCCTCCTTCTGCACTGTAGGGATTCTACGATCATCTGCAGACAAAGGGCTGGGATTCTCTGGGTCTTGACCATTCCCGTCCCGCGGTCAGTGAGAACAGGGAATTTAGCATTCCAGCGAAATCTCCATTCACTTTTAGCGACACCGGAGAATCCCGACATGGGTGGAGAATAGGGATTATCGGTGAATGTCCGGAAAAAGGAACTTGGATGTATATAGCATCAGGATGCTTCACAACTGGTAACATGTTGCCGCTGTTGTAATATATGAAAGGCAGCAGCTAATTTGCTACAGACAGTAATATGATAATGACCAGATCAACTCCTTTAGTGTTGAAGGATAAATATTAGCCAGGACATCAGAGGAATTACTCCCTGACTTTTCAGAATGATGCCACTGATCACTGAACAGTGTGGCAGGGCCTCAGTTTAACTCCTTATCTGTAAGAAGGCACCCCTGGCAGTGCAGCTGTCCCTCAGTATTGGCACTGGGGTGCAGAATCTTGTACCATTCCCTGCTGTGAGGAGCATTTAATCATAGAATCCCTACAGTGCAGAAGGAGGCCATTCGGCCCATTGAGTCTGCACTGACAAGAATCTTATCCTGTAACCCCCACATGCTTTAGAACATAGAACATAGGACATAGAACATTACAGCGCAGTACAGGCCCTTCGGCCCTCGATGTTGCGCCGGCCAGTGGACCTTTTAACCTAAACTATTCCAATATCATCCATATGCCTATCCACCGACCATTTGAATGCCCCCAAAGTAGGCGAGTCCACAACTGCTGCAGGCAGGGCATTCCACGCCCTCACCACCCTCTGTGTAAAAAACCTGCCTCTGACATCCGTCCTATAACTACCACCTCTTAATTTAAAGTTATGTCCCCCTCGTGTTGGTCATCACCATCCGAGGAAAAAGGCTCTCACTATCCACCCTATCCAATCCCTTGATCATCTTATACGCCTCAATTAGGTCACCACATAACCTTCTTCTCTCTAATGAAAATAACCTCAGGTCCGTCAACCTTTCCTCATAAGGCCTTCCCACCATACAGGCAACATCCTGGTAAACCTCCTCTGCACCCTTTCCAATGCTTCCACATCTTTCTTGTAATGCGGCGACCAGAACTGTACGCAATACTCCAAGTGCGGCCGCACCAGAGTTTTGTACAGTTGTAACATAACCTCACGGCTTCTAAATTCAATCCCTCTACCAATAAAAGCTAACACACCGTACGCCTTCTTAACAACTTTATCAACCTGGGTGCCAACTTTCAAAGAGCTAGGTACTTGTACCCCAAGATCCCTCTGCTCGACAATGCTATTAAGGGTCCTTCCATTAGACCTATATTTCATATGCCTGTTATTCCTACCAAAGTGAATCACCTCACACTTATCCGTATTGAATTCCATTTGCCACCTCACGGCCCAGCTCTGCAACCTATCTACGTCCCTCTGCAAACTGTAACATCCATCCTCACTTTACCCTGCTGTTCCCTCTAAACTACGCATCCCAGGGCACAATTTGAAGCAATTTGAAGCAAAGAAGCAATTTGGCATGACCAATGAACCTAATCGGACAGAAACAGAAACGGAAAATGCTGGAAAATCTCAGCAGGTCTGATAGCATCCGTGGAGAGAGAATAGAGCCAATGTTTTGACTCTGGGTGACCCTTAGTCAGAGCTCTTGATGGTTCCCCACTCCCTGGTCAAGACCCCTGTTCCCTCTCCAGAATTCCACCCTGGGAAAGTCAGCCTGGGGTTTTGTGGTGGTTGTCCCTGGAGCGGGATTCGAATCCACTTTGACGGAATGCATTAACTTTCTTTTCCAACTCTCGAGTTTGCCCCCTCCGCCCCCTTCATTGTTACTGGTTTAATCATGTTATCTTTGCTCTCTCCACATCCCCAAGCTTGAAATGTACGATTGACATTCAGCACGAGATCCAGTTTGGGAGGAAGATTGGGACAGAGTTTTCTAGAATGAGTCGCAGTTTCCTTGGGGAAGCCTCTCATTCTTTTGGTGTGGGGAAATTAAGTGGGCCTAGGAAGGGTTCAATCTCCCTGGTGTTTGCAGTAGTGGACATTCCTGATGGATTGTCTGTATTGTTTATAGCTCTTTCAGTAATGGACAGTATCTGAGACCATCCCAAAATATTTGCACCCTCAGAATAGCCCAGGGTTTGATTGGGTGGTTGGAAGGAGGTAAAATGACAGAAGATCTCAGACATGCATGAGACTGAAGGCCCTGTTATTGACAGGCTCATGGAGAGCAGCGAATACAACATTTCCATGGATTCGTTTGTGGAATAAATGTGTAAAATGAATGCTTTCCCCTGTAGACTGTTGATTCTGTTTTTCTCTGCTACTGTCTGGATGACTTGGTTTATTTCTTACATAGAAAAGAGCCAAAAGAAACAAAGGCTATTGGTTGGTTTTTATCGCACACATTATAAGACAATATATTACTTGATTGAAAAGTTAATAGCCTGAAGCACTGGGGTTCCTTGCATAAACCTCCCCCTCCCATCCCTTCTCTATCTTTCTCTCTCCCTCCCTTTCCCTCCCTCACTTTTCCTCTCTCTCACTTTTTCTTTCTCCCTTTCTCTTATTCCCTCTTCTCTTTCTCCTCCCCATCTCCTTCTCTCTCCTCCCTCTTATCCTCTCTCCCTCTCCTTTTTCCCTCTACATCCCTCCCTCTGCCTCATCCCCCCTCTTTTCCTCTGTCTTTCTCTCCCTTACTCTTCTCCCTCTCTCCTTTTCTCTCTCTCCCCTTCTCTCTTCCTCTCTTTCTTTCTCTCTCTCTCTTTCAATCTCTTTCTCTCTTTCTCTCCCCCTGCTTTCTCTTTTCTCTCCACTGCCCTCTCTCTCTCTTTCTCTCTCCTTTCCCCTCTGCCTGTCTCTCCCTCTCTCTATCCCTCTCCCTCTCTCTACCCCTCTCTCCACTCCAAAAGCTGCTTGTTTTAATTATATTTTAGTCACCTGTCCTAATGTCTGTTTAGCTATGTCAGTGAGACATAGTGAACAGGGGTCTTGACCAGGGAGTGGGGAACCATCAAGAGCTCTGACTAAGGGTCACCCAGAGTCAAAACATTGGCTCTATTCTCTCTCCACGGATGCTATCAGACCTGCTGAGATTTTCCAGCATTTTCCGTTTCTGTTTCTGTCCGATTAGGTTCATTGGTCATGCCAAATTGCTTCTTTGCTTCAAATTGCTTCAAATTGTGCCCTGGGATGCATAGTGAGTGACTTTCTGTTTGAGAAAATTGAACAGTTCATACTTTCCCAGTGACACAGTGCTGGGTGGATGAGTGACTGAGTAATAAGTACACTGTCTGACAAGCTGCTGCTGAGTCATATCAATTGAGACAGTTCCCAGCTCCAGCCGCCGTCTCGGCTTAGTCTAAGAAAGAATTATTGACATTTCTACATTTCTCTCAACAGCATGTGTCAGAGCTTCTGCTCCGCACAAGCCTTCACTTCTGTGCAATATTCCGGGTGCCATGTAAATACAGTTGGTATATCTGAATCATTTCTCAATCCTACTGCAAACTGCGATTCCCTCCACTTGTACACAATCCCAACTGAGTGTTCAATCAGAGATTGACTCAGTCTGTATCAAGGCCGATGATAGGGTGGCGCAGTGGCACAGTGGTTGGCACTGCTGCCTCACAGCACCAGGGACCCGGGTTCGATTCCTGGCTTGGGTCACTGTTTGTTGGAGTCTGCACATTCTCCCCGTATCGGCATGGGTTTCCTCCAGATGCTTTGTTTCCTCCCACAGTCCAAAGGGGTACAGTTAAGGTGGACTGACCATGCTAAATTAGCCCTTAGTGTCCCAATTTGTGTAGGTTAAGGGGGATTAGTGGAAATACGTGGGATTACAGGAAAGGGTAGGATTTTCTGTTGGAGAGTTGGTGCAGACGTACAACATAGGGATTTTGTGACTCACTTTACAAAAATTCTACGCCCAGAATCAATTGTAACTGGGGTCAAGACCGACTGCAGAATGTGATCTTGTGGTCTAAGCTGACATTGCTGAGTGGTCTAGTGTCATAGAATCTCTTACAGTGCAGAAGGAGGCCATTCAGCCCATCGAGTCTACACTGATTCACTAGGTGCTGGGAAGTTTAGCTGAGTCTGCCCCATCAGCTTTTTGCAGTTTGGTGCAGAGCGAAAGAGCGGAGATTTCCAATCTATTCCCAAGCCTAACCCTAATTACCATAGTAACTGAAGGAGCAGATATAGGGGCAGCATGGTGGCACAGTGATTAGCACTACTGCCTCACAGCTCCAGGGACCCAGGTTCAGTTCCCGGCTTGGGTCACCGTTTGTGTGGAGTTTGCACCTTCTCCCCGTGTCTGCGTGGGTTTCCTCCGGGTGCACCGCTTTCCTCTGACAGTCAATGCAGGTTAGGTTGATTGGCTACACTAAATTGCCCCTTAATGTTGGGGGGGTGAGCTGGGGTGAATGCATGGGAATAGAGCCTGAGTAGGATGGTGGTTGGTAGAGACGTGATGGCCTCATTCTGTACTGTAGGAATTCTTTCTATTCTATGGATATGATTGTATTCCGATTGGTCCTCTGGCTTCAAATGCCCGCCCTTCATTGGACAAAAAAAATTGTCTCCATGATAAATAAAGGAGGTGCCTTGGTCAAAATTGTAGGGCAATGATTGCTTTACTCCCCCCTCTCCTGCTACCTTGCCAACCCTTCTCTGGCAGCACAATGAGGGGGAAAACTCAACTCTCTGAAGTTTTGAAGCGTATTTGAATTCTCAGACTGCTGGGATGTCTAATGATTTAACGATTACATTAGCCAATGCTGAGTTCTTGCTGACATGTTGCAGGTGTGGGCCCCATCCACATGACTGAAGTATCTTGCACCGGCTTCGAGAAGTCCCTTACTGACTGTAGCTTCAAGGAGGCGAGCAGCAGGAATTGCAGACACGGAGAAGATGCGGCGGTCCGATGCAATGTTCCGCACATGGGGTTCAGGAATAAGGTAAACAGAAATATCTTTTCGACTTCAGCTGGTCCCCAAATAGAATGGCCCATTTGAGAATGAGGGATGATATTGATGTTTGCACATCTGTAAATGTTTGAGTGTATCTGTGTATATCTCTATGCATTCATGCATGTGTGCGTGCATGCGTCTGTATATCTGTGTGCATTGTCGGAAAGAGAGACCTCGAAGCTTTTCATCTTGCACACACTAAGGCAATACCAAATTTCAAATGGTCACAACAATTTTGACCGTAGGAGAAAAGAGGAACTGATTGGTTGACAGATCACAGAGCCATAGAGGTTTACAGCCATGGAAACAGGCCTTTTGGCCCAACTTGTTCATGCCATCCTTTTTTATAAAACCTCTGAGCTAATCCCAATTGCCCGCGTAACCGGACCGGCTAAGGATGGCAGATTTCCTTCCCTAAAGGACGTTTGTGAACCCGATGGATTTTTACGACAATCAATGATAGTTTCAGCTCTGATGAAATGTGGTTGACTCTCAACTGCCCCCAACGGCACCTAGGGACGGGCAATAAATGCCGGCCAGCCAGCAACGCCCATGTCTCATGAATGAATAAAACCAATAAAATGAATGGTTATCCATACTGGAAATGTTGGCTCTATTCTCTCTCCCCAGATGCTGTCAGACATGCTGAGATTTTCCAGCCTTTGTCTCCGATTCCAGCATCTGCAGTATTTTGCATTTATTAGAATGATAGATTCATAGTCACCATCACTGAGACTGCTTTACATTGCAGATTCATTGACTGAATTTAAATTCCACCAGAGCATTACCTGGATATTATGGATTACTAGTCTAACTAACATTACCACTGTGCCACTACATCAGGGCAGGGGTGGGTGGGGGAGGGGAGGGGGGACGCAATCCAGTGTAGTTAGGCAGGTTGAAGTGATTTATTGGCATGTGAGGGTCTTATCCAGATTATTGCGATGAAGGTGGGGGACCCCTGTCTCAGGAGCACATTGCAATAGGATAAGATCCTTTCGTTAAACACTGAATTCCAGTGGCCCTTTAAGCACAGTAAAACCCTGCAGTTAGAAAGGAAAGTCTGCTGAGTTTGGGCATTTGGAAGTGTCGACAATACCAAGTGAAGGGAATGTTACACATGGTTGGAAACAATGATTAAATATAGTCCGTGTTGATGCAGAGAAAGACTCATTAATATTTATTAGATTCCCTGATCAAGATGCAGATTTTTAAAGTAAGTTTGAACTCATCATTAACTTCTTTATATTTTTATGTTTTGAAGGAATCTGATTTTGTTCTAACCATTTTTTTCTCAGGGGTCAGGGGGTGGAATTGCTAATTTTTGGTCTAAAATTATGCAGCGCTCTTGACCCTGTGCTTGCTGGCTTCCTCATTGTTAAGCCTTTAACGGTGCAGCACTCCCTCAGTACTGACCCTCTGACAGTGCAGCACTCCCTCAGCACTGACCCTCTGACAGTGCAGCACTCCCTCAGCACTGACCCTCTGACAGTGCAGCACTCCCTCAGCACTGACCCTCTGACAGTGCAGCACTCCCTCAGCACTGACCCTCTGACAGTGCAGCACTCCCTCAGCACTGACCCTCTGACAGTGCAGCACTCCCTCAGCACTGACCCTCTAACAGTGCAGCACTCCCTCAGTACTGACCCTCTGACAGTGCAGCACTCCCTCAGTACTGACCCTCTGATAGTGCAGCACTCCCTCAGTACTGACCCTCTGACAGTGCAGCACTCCCTCAGTACTGACCCTCTGACAGTGCAGCACTCCCTCAGTACTGACTCTCTGACAGTGCAGCGCTCCCTCAGTACTGACCCTCTGACAATACAGCACTCCCTCAGTACTGACCCTCTGACAGTGCAGCACTCCCTCAGTACTGACCCTCTGACAGTGCGGCACTCCCTCACCATTGACTCTCTGATAGTGCAGCGCTCTCTCAGTACTGACCCTCTAACAATACAGCACTCCCTCAGTACTGACCCTCTAACAATACAGCACTCCCTCAGTACTGACACTCTGACAGTGCAGCACTCCCTCAGTATTGACCCTCTGACAGTGCAACACTCCCTCAGTACTGACCCTCTGACAGTGCAGCACTCCCTCAGTACTGACCCTCTGACAGTGCAGCACTCCCTCAGTACTGACCCTCTGACAGTGCAGCATCCCTCAGTACTGACCCTTTGACAGTGCGGCACTCCCTCAGTACTGACCCTCTGACAGTGCAGCACTCCCTCAGTACTGACCCTCTAATAATACAGCACTCCCTCAGTACTGACACTCTGACAGTGCAGCACTCCCTCAGTATTGACCCTCTGACAGTGCAGCACTCCCTCAGTACTGACCCTCTGACAGTGCAGCACTCCCTCAGTACTGACCCTCTGACAGTGCGGCACTCCCTCAGCACTGACCCTCTGACAGTGCAGCACTCCCTCAGTACTGACCCTCTGACAGTGCAGCACTCCCTCAGTACTGACCCTCTGACAGTGCAGCACTCCCTCAGTACTGACCCTCTGACAGTGCAGCACTCCCTCAGTACTGACCCTCTGACAGTGCAGCACTCCCTCAGTACTGACCCTCTGACAGTGCGGCACTCTCTCAGTATTGACCCTCTGACAGTGCAGCACTCCCTCACCATTGACCCTTTGACAGTGCAGCACTCTCTCAGTACTGACCCTCTAACAATACAGCACTCCCTCAGTACTGACACTCTGACAGTGCAGCACTCCCTCAGTATTGACCCTCTGACAGTGCGGCACCCTCTCAATACTGTTGGGATTCTATGCTGATATGCTGCTTTTGTGATTTACAGACATATGCTAAGCCTGGGCCAAGGGGACACTTGATTTATAACTCATTTCAACTTCAGAAGCTAACCATGCAAGGAGAACAAAAAGAAATATGCTGACACTTCCCATTAGATGTAATGGCTGGAGCTTAACACATGGAGTTACTGCATCAGTGCTCTATATGATGATGATAAACAGATCGCTGAGTGGGCATCGCGCAAGTAAATGGGCCTACTCATTACAGCTGTGTCGAGGCTTTGAGTCTTCAATAGTAAACACATTCTGTGTTACTATTCTACAGCAAATACCTGCTCTCACTTGTAGCACAATATTCTCGCCTGAGGCTACTTCAATCTCCACTCCACAGTCAGTACAGAGGGAGTGCCGCACGGTCGGCACAGAGGGAGTGCCGCACGGTCGGCACAGAGGGAGTGCCGCACGGTCGGCACAGAGGGAGTGCCGCACGGTCGGCACAGAGGGAGTGCCGCACGGTCGGCACAGAGGGAGTGCCGCACGGTCGGCACAGAGGGAGTGCCGCACGCTGTCAGAAGGTCAGAACTGAAAGAGCACCAGGGTGTCAAAAGGGCAGGTTTTAAAGGGAACTCCAAAGAACTCCAGAATTTAGAGTTTAGACAACTGAAGAGGTTCCTGCCAATTCGAGGACTGATAAAAACCAAGAACCCATCAGAGAGCAGATTTGGAGGAGCACAGAGATATTGGCGGTTACAGAGAAACATCCAGGGGTGACTGAAAGATCTTCAAGGGTTATAGAAAGAACTCCAGGTGTTACAGAGAGATCTCTGGGGGTTATAGAGATACCTCCATGATTATAGAGAGATCTCTGGGGGTTATAGAGATACCTCCATGATTATAGAGAGATCTCTGGGGGTTATAGAGATACCTCCATGATTATAGAGAGATCTCTGGGGGTTATAGAGATACCTCCATGATTATAGAGAGATCTCTGGGGATTACAGAGAGATTTCCTGGGTTAGGAGAGATCTTTGGAGATTATAGAGTGATTTCTGGACATTTTAGGATTTCATGGAGATGGGGAGGGACGAGGTCATCAAAAGATCTGGAATTCTTCGAAGAGTTAATTATTCTTCTTTTCTCCAATGTAGATCCGTTTGAATGGTGGCCGGAACTCCTTTGAAGGCCGTGTGGAAGTTCAGGTTGAATTCAATGGCACCACGACGTGGGGCGTTGTATGTAGTGATAATTGGGGTCTGAACGAGGCGATGGTAGTGTGCCGACAACTGGGATTTGGCTTTGCCAACCATGCCCTAAAGGTAGGCCTTCATGGAGAAGATAAAATTCGATCACACTTTATCCATTAACAATGAGGCTATATCATGGACTTTCCATTCAGGGAAAAGTGTATCCAGAATAATGCAGGAGAATGGGTCATGGAATGACTATTCAGCCAAGCAGTTTGCTCCTTCGGTATATTATGTACACCCTAGGCTATTGTGGGGTTGTTCTCGACCATTTCATCACCCCAGGCAAAATTCTACATCGACACTTACTGAGTACATTCTCAAACACAACCACCCCCACAAAATTATTTAACCAAATTCTAGAATATTAGAACATAGAACATTATAGCACAGAACAGGCCCTTCGGCCCTCGATGTTGCGCTGACCAATTAAGAAAAAGCAATGACCCTCTAACCTAAACCATTCCCTTTTCATCCATAAACTTATTTACTAACCTCTTAAACTTGGCGCATCTACAACTGCAGCAGGCAGGGCATTCCATACCCTTACCACCCTCTGGGTAAAGAATCTACCTCTGACATCCGTCCTATAACTACCATCCCATAATTTAAAGCTATGTCCCCTCGTGCTAGCTTTCTCCATCCAAGGAAAAAGGCTATCACTATCCACCCTATCTAAACCTCTAATCATCTTATATGTTTCAATAAGGTCTCCTCTTAGCCGCCTTCTTTCTAACGAAAACAACCTCAAATCCCTCAGCCTCTCTTCATAAGACCTGCCCTCCATACCAGGCAACATCCTGGTAAACCTCCTCTGTACCCTCTCCAATGCCTCCACATCTTTCTTATAATGTGGGGACCAGAACCGTACACAATACTCCAAGTGCGGCCGCACTAGAGTTTTGTACAGTTGCAACATGACGTTGCGGCTCCGAAATTCAATCCCCCTACCAATAAAAGCTAAGACTCCGTATGCCTTCTTGACAACCTTATCGACTTGATTGCCAACTTTCAGGGATCTATGCACATATACACCAAGATCCCTCTGTTCATCAACACTATTAAGAGTCCTACCATTAGCCCTATACTCTACACATTTGTTATTCCTGCCAAAGTGAATTGATATAATTTCCATTGTATCCATTATTCAATATTGGCCAGTTGCCTTCCTGAACAATGTGTGCTTTGTGTATATTTAGAACATAGAAGAAGGCCATTCAGCCCATCAAGCCTGCTTCGCCATGCAATTAGATCTTGATTGATCATTTACCTCAGTGCCGCTTGCCCACACTATCCTTATTTCCCTCCGTGTTATTAATCTATTGATTTTTGTTTTGAACACACTCAATGATTGAGCTTCTCTCTGGGGTAGAGAATTCCAAAGATTCTCCATCCTCTGAGTGAAGAAATTCCTCCTCATCTCAGCCTTAACTGGCTAATCCCTTACCTTGAGATTATGTCTCCTAGTTCTTGACTCGCTAGCCAGGGGAAAACTGTCCTGTCACACCCTGCAGGAATTTTGTTCGTTTCAATGGGGCCCCCCCGCCTCCTTTATCAAGCTCCATGGAATTTGGACCCAGTCTCCTCAATCTCCCCTTACAAGACAATCTCGCCATCCCAGGGATTAACTTGGTTAACCTCCATTGCTTTGTCTCTGATAAAAATCGTCCTCCTGTGATAAGGGAATCACAGAATTGCAGAAGAAGCCCTTTGGCCCATTGACTCCGCAGACATAGCAGGGTAGCACTGTGGTTAGCACTGTTGCTTCACAGCACCAAGGGCCCGGATTCAATTTCAAAACAGCTTGGTTAGGGAATGAAGGGGGTCTGGAAATAAATTAGGATGGGAAGTAGGAGGATAGATTCATCGACCATCTTGTTCCTTAATCAGTTTGGCTATCATTCTCTCCATCTTGGTTCCATATCCCTTAATATATTATTTCCCTCAGAAAAGCACAGAAATCACTCAGTTACTGAACGGCTGGGGTAGTACCTCCATATTGTCCCAGACCCAGATAAGAAGGGATGGTTGACTTCACGGATGGGACTTGTTCCGAAACTGGAAAATCCCACCTGAGGTCAACAGACCTTTCCACGGTCTACCCCACTCACCTGCTCCGATTCCCATGGTAAGCAGGGTAGAAAAATTCACTCCGTTGTATATATTCACCCTACTTTCTGCTGTAGTAATAATAGTTTAACAAGATTCCCATTCTCTTGTATACTTCTACCTGGCCCAATCGTTATGTTCAAAAAAGAGCCAAGTTTAACCAGGCTTTCTTGAGTTTTCATTTGATTTGAGCTGATTTATTATTGTCGCATGTATTAGCATATAGTGAAAAGTATTGTTTCCTGTCCGCTATACAGATAAAGCATACCGTACATAGAGAAGGAAAGGAGACAGTGCAGAATGTAGTGTTAGAGTCATAGCTAGGGTGTAGAGAAAGAACAACATAATGCAAGGTGGGTCCATTCAAAGGTCTGACAGCAGCATGGAAGAAGCTATTCTTGAGTTCACTGGTACATGATCTCAGACTTTTGTATCTTTTTCCCAACAGAAGAAGATGGAAAAGAGAATGTTCAGAGTGTTTGGGGTCCTTAATAATGCCAACTGCTTTGTTGAGGCAGCAAGAAATGTAGAGTCAATGGATGGGAGGCTTTGCATGATGGACTTGCCTTTATTCACACCTTTTGTAGTTTCTTGCGGTCTTGGGCAGAGCAGGAGCCATACCAAGCTGTGATACACCCAAAAGGAATGCCTTCTATGGTGCATCTGTATAAGTTGATGAGAGTCGTAGCTGACATGTCAAATTTCCTTAGCCTTCTCAGAAAGTAGAGACCTTGGTGAGCTTTCTTAACTATAGTGTCGGCATGGGGGGACCCGACAAGTTGTCGGTGATCTGCACACCTAAAAACTTGAAGCTTTTGACCCTTTCCACTCCTGTAGACAGGAGCATATTCTCCTTTACTCTTCCTGAAGTTGATGACAATCTCCTTCATTTTGTTGACATTGAGGGAGAGATTATTGTTGCCGCACCGGTTCACCAGATTCCCTATCTCATTCCTGTACTCTTGCCTCATCATTGTTTGAGATCCGACCCACTACGGTGGCGTTGTCAGCAAACTTGAAAATCAAGTTGGAGGAGAATTTGGCAGCACAGCCATAGGTGTATAAGCAGTACAGTAGGGGGCTGAGAACACAATCTTGTGGGGCATGAAGATGATCATGAAGGAGGTGTTGTTGCCTATCCTCACTGTTAAAATAGAGTAAGTTTATTAACTACTAAAAAGGTAAGGAGAAATGGGAAAACACATTCATCTACATTCATACGGATTGGAAGTAAGAATTGAGTCTAATAGTAAGTAAATGTAAAAAGTGTATACTGAACAGCCCTCTAATTATGCAGAGTAAGTGATGAGGCATTGTGCCCATTACAAATCGATTCCAGATTGTAATCTAATGAAATCCAGACATCCAAGGTAATGCTTTGGAGATCCGGGTTCGAGTCCCACCACAGCAATGCTCACATCCCCCGAATGAATAAAAGAAATTGTTTGATCATTGGACTCATTGCCCACCTAGAATACTTGGTGAAGGAGTTTCCCAGAGCGAAGCGCTGAACCTTCTACTTTTTGTCTCGAAGGAAACCTGGTACTGGCAGGGAGTCACAACCGCAAACAACGTGGTCCTGAGTGGGACTTCTTGCTCGGGGACAGAGCTGTCCATCTTGCAGTGTTTACACCACCGTGCCCATGTTGAGTGTCAGCGAGGTGGGGCTCGGTTTGCTGCTGGAGTCATCTGTTCGGAGAGTGAGTATTAGACCTGTCTCCAATTTCAAAACAGCTTGGTTAGGGAACGAAGGGGGTCTGGAAATAAATTGGGATGGGAGGTAGGAGGGTAGATTCATCGACCATCTTGTTCCTCAATCGATTTGGCTATCATCTCTCCATCTTGGTTCCCTTAATATATTTATTTCCCTCAGAAAAACACAGAGAATCATAGAATCCCCACAGTGCAGAAGGAGGCCATTCGGCCCATCGAGCCTGCCCCAACCATAATCCACCCAGACCTTATCCTCATAACCCCACACATTTACCCTAGGTAGTCTCCCTGACACTAAAGGGCAATTTAGCACAACCAATCCACCTAACCTGTACATCTTTGGGCTGTGGGAGGAAACTGGAGCACCTGGAGAAACCCATGCAGACACAGGGAGAACGTGCAAACTCCACCCGGACAGTGACCCGGGGCTGGAATTAAACCTGGATCCACAACAGCATAGCCCTAATTTTAAGGTCCTGCCCTCTTGAGGCTGTAACTACCCACTCTCACCCTCCCCCTGCCATCTCTATCAACCTTAGCAAATCAATTTCATTAATCATCTTAAGCACCTCAATTTGATCACCCCATAATCCAGGGGAGAGTTTGGCCCAGTGGTATTACCACTTGACTATTAATCCAGAATCTCAGCTAATGTTCTGCGGGCCTGGGTTCAAATTTCGCCACGGCAGATGGTGGAATTTGAATCCAATTAAAAAAAATCTGGAATTAAGAATCTACTGATGACCATGAAACCATTGTCAATTGTTGGAAAAACCCATCTGGTTCACTGATGTTCTTTAGGGAGAAAATTTGCTGTCCTTAGCTGGTCTGGCCTACAGATTGAGGTTGGCTATAGGGGGGACGGGAGGGCGCGATCTGGACTGGCCATGGGCAAGGGGGTGGAGATTGGAGTTGGCCATGGGCTAGGGAGGGGCTGAACATGGGGAGCTGGCAATCGGGGCTGGCCCTGGGGATTAGTGGATAATGGGGTTGCATAAGACAGCAATGGTTGGCCGTGGGGCTGGGAAAGTTGAGAAAATATTGGACGGATTGGGGTGGTGGTGGGAGGGAGGTATTGGGTAGGCCGGTGATTGGGCGGTGATGTGGGAGGACAGTGTGCATGCATGGCATTGACACCCACCTCTCAGCTGGGAATAGCACCACCCCATTCCCCATTCCACCTCCCCAACTGCCAGCATGAATTTCTCTGAGGCCCAGAGCACCGGAGATTGGTTTTACTAAGTACATCCAAAAAAAGGCAGGAAATTTTCCCATTTCCCACACTTTTTTTTCGGGAGAATCCAGGCCAGGGTATTTGACCTTGATTTTCCTGGGTCAGGAAGGGGATAAATAAACAACCAAGAGTTCGGTGCCAATCAGAGTGTGGCAGCTCTAGTGAACAGCAGCGCCACCTGGAGAAGGTGGCAGTTGCCGGTATTACTGCCCAAAGCCCAATACCAGGACTGGACACACATGAGAGAAGGGGGTGGAAGGACAGACATGGGGGAGAATCACAGCAAGGGCAGGGGGAGGGTCTTGATGCCCACGTCCCCTTCCCAATACCAGGTCTCTCAATTGGACATTGAGTGTCTTTGAATGAATGACTGCCTCTCTGCCCTCTGGAAGTCTCCAAACAACCCCGCAGAGGTTTGCTTGTTCTGGTCTGCACATGGTAAACACAACCCCACCCAAAGACTAACCTACCACTGGCTCTGTAGGCGGTGGGATGGGAAGGCTTCCTACACAATCAGGATGGAAACAAGAGCAGGGAGTTGGGCCTGATTAAATATCCCCATCCACCACCAAACTGACCATGAGGCAAGGCCGTAGATTCCACCCTGAGTTTGATGCGACGCGTTCTACAGTTGAATTCACCAACCAGGCTCCCATGTGGGGAATGAGCACTTGGAAGGCAATGGAGACAGAGTTCAGGTGAGAGTCACAGGGATGGGAAGAGGGAGGAAAAGAATAAAAATGCTTAAAAC
This sequence comes from Sphyrna mokarran, assembly GCA_024679065.1. Classification (NCBI taxonomy): domain Eukaryota; kingdom Metazoa; phylum Chordata; class Chondrichthyes; order Carcharhiniformes; family Carcharhinidae; genus Sphyrna; species Sphyrna mokarran. The sequence continues at coordinate 8,773,562 of JAGIQG010000017.1, read as the reverse complement.
ATGTGACGAACGGATGAAGGAGATAATCACTCTCTGAACATACTCTTTGCCTGTTGCTGTTAGCTCTTCCAGACCTTGTCCTGGACGCCCAGCTTGCTCAGGAGTCGGCATACCTGGAAGATCGGCCTCTCCAGCTGCTCTACTGTGCCCATGATGAGGGCTGCCTGGCAAAGTCAGCCAACAACATGAACTGGCCATATGGACACCGCCGGCTACTCCGCTTCTCCTCACGGATACAAAACATCGGCCGCTCGGACTTCAGGCCCAGAGCCGGACCCGAATCCTGGATCTGGCACAGCTGTCACGGGTAGGTTCGTGGATGGGTTGTGCTTCATTCTTCAAAAAGTCATCATAGTAATTTGTGAAACGGAAAATTGATAAATCTGTTACAATACTATTCTGAATCCCTTGATTAGATTCCAGTCTGTAACTCACTCCTGGGTATCTGTTATTCTGTATATAAACCACCTTGAACCCCTTGATTAGATTCCAGTCTGTAACTCACTCCCGGGTATCTGTTAATCTATATATAAACCACTCCGAACCCCTCGATTAGATTCCAGTCTGTAACTCACTCCCGGGTATCTGTTAATTTATATATAAACCACCCCGAACCCCTCGATTAGATTCCAGTCTGTAACTCACTCCCGGGTATCTGTTAATTTATATATAAACCACCCCGAACCCCTCAATTAGATTCCAGTCTGTAACTCACTCCCAGGTATCTGTTAATCTATATATAAACCACCCCGAACCCCTTGATTAGATTCCAGTCTGTAACTCACTCCCAGGTATCTGTTAATCTATATATAAACCACCCCGAACCCCTTGATTAGATTCCAGTCTGTAACTCACTCTTGGGTATCTGTTAATCTATATATAAACCACCCCGAACCCCTTGATTAGATTCCAGTCTGTAACTCACTCCCGGGTATCTGTTAATTTATATATAAACCACCCCGAACCCCTCAATTAGATTCCAGTCTGTAACTCATTCCCAGGTATCTGTTAATCTATATATAAACCACCCCGAACCCCTTGATTAGATTCCAGTCTGTAACTCACTCCCGGGTATCTGTTAATTTATATATAAACCACTCTGAACCCCTCGATTAGATTCCAATCTGTAACTCACTCTTGGGTATCTGTTAACCTATATATAAAACATCCGAAATCCTCGATTAGATTCCAGTCTGTAACTCACTCCCGGTATCTGTTATTCTATATATAAACCACCCTGTACCCCTCAATTAGATTCCAGTCTGTAACTCACTCCCGAGTATCTGTTATTCTATATATAAACCACTCTGAACCCCTCAATTAGGTTCCAGTCTGTAACTCACTCCCAGGTATCTGTTATTCCATATATAAACCACCCCGAACCTCTCGATTAGATTCCAGATTGTAGTTCTGTCCCGGGTATCTGCTGTTCTGTATTTAATCATAGAGGTTTACAGCATGGAAACAGGCCCTTTGGCCCAACTTGTCCATGCTACCCAGTTTGTACCATTACCCTAGTCCTAATTGACCCATATTCTTCTATACCATCTTATCCATGGAACTGTCGAAATGCTTTTTAAAAGACAAAATTGTACCCCCCCTCTACTACTACCTCTGGCAGCTTTTTCTAGACCCACATCACCCCTGCGTGAAAAAATTGCCCCTCTGCACCATTTGTATCTCTCCCACTTCACCTTAAACCTATGCCCCTACCTTTGGAAAAAAATGTTGACTATCTAGCTGGTCTATGCCCCTTATTATTTCATAGAGCTCTTTGTATCACTCCTCAGTCTTCCACACTCCAGAGATAAAAGTCCCAGTCTATCCAGCCTCTTCTTATAACTCAAACTTACAACCTTATAAGTCATGATAGCAGCCTAGTAAATCTTTTCTGCATTCTTTCTAGTTTAATAAAATCCTTTTGATAATAGAGTGACTGGGGCTGTGCACAGTATTCCAAGTGTGGCCTTACCAATGTCCTGTATAACTTCAACAAGACGTCCCAACTTCTGTATTCAGTGTTGTGACCAATGAAACCAAGGACGTTGAATGTCTTCTTCACCACTCTATCCACCTGTGACTCCACTTTCAAGGAGCTATCTGAAGCCCAGACTTAGATGTCTTAGGTTCTGTCTTCCATTGAGTGCACTGAGAATCATCTAATAAGTTAGATGATTCAAATAGAATCATCTAATAAGTTAGGAAGAAGACAACCCAATTCTGTCAATCGCTATATACCAGCATTTCCATGGTCCATCAGTCAGTCCTGTGTCCTGGCTGCCACCTTCAGTAAAACTATCACCTGGGGTCAGCGGGGAAGAGAGAATTGAGGATTGCAGTCTCTAGTGGGAAGGGATGGGAAGAGCTGTGCAGCGAGAGTTAATAACTCTTTCTTTGGAGTTCTTAGAAAACATGCACAATGTTAATTTCTGGAAAGCCGCAGAGCAGATGATTGCTGGTGAGAGTATTACTGCTGTCTGGGGCCCATATGTGGAGTTAGTTGCTTTATCTGACAGTTTGGGTCTTGCCAGCGACTGCACTTTGCCAAGTAAATTCCAGCCTTCTGCAAGGCTCACGTCACTTGTCAGAATCCTTGGGGCCTTTAGGAGCTGCTTTAGCAAGCAGCAGCTCAGCAGTGCGATTCCTTTGGAGCTATGTCACGTTAATTCAAAGTGAAAGATATTTTTGAGTTGTGTGGTCTATGTATGGAGATGAGGAATTACGCAGTTTGGAGCCATCAGTGCCAAAGACAGCAGCAAAGGTGCTAAAATTGACCTCAATGCTAAACTGAGGGAAAGGGAAGGAACTTGCTTTTAGCGCGTTAATGTTCACAGAATGAACCGAAGTGCTTTGGCGGCCAGTGAGCTACTTGTCAAGGTGTGGTCATTGCTCTTATGCAGACAAACATGACGGTCAATGTCTGCCCAGCACGAGCCAAGAAAGCACAATGAGACTATTGAGGTGCGAATTTATGTTGGCAACTTGTGCTGAGGGGTAAATATTGGACGGGACACCGGGAGCACTCTCCTGCTCTTCTTCAACCAGTGCCAGAGACCTTTCCCATCCACCTGGAAAGGCAGCCGGGGACACCGGCACAAGGAAAATGATGGCAAATTCCCCAGCAGGAGGGGATTCCCATCCCAGGGCTCCTATAGGACGTTGATGAGAACATTGCAGACTCGTGTGTCGGAATCTTACTGCTCTGTCTGCCCAAGGCCTGTAATATCCCGCCAACAGAGAATGCTGATCTGCAAGCCTCACCCACCCCAGAATCTGGGACGGACATTATAATTCCGACACTTAGCCAAAGCTTCAGTTCAGGAACATTCCTTTGGGTTGGAAAATTGCACGCAGAACCTTGTGATATAAGAATAGTGAGAGAGAGAAACCAGGGAATGATAGAGCGGGTTCACCTCTAAGCTTTCATTGTCAGGAAGTTACTAAGCACGTTAGCCCAGGGGAGGGTGACTGAACACTTTGAAGATTTTCAAGATAATCACAGGTTTGGTCCTACCAGATGAATCTGATTAAATTTCTTTGAACAGGGAAAATATATGGATGCTGTTTACCTGGATTTTAGGAAGGTATTTAATAAAGTCCTCCTTAAGAGACTGTTGACTTACATTGAAATTCATGAAATTAAAGGTAAACCTTTGAGAATTGGCCAATGATCAAGAATAGGGATAATTGGATGGTATTTTCAGGACGTGCACAGTGGTATCTGCAAGGATGTATGTCAGGAATTCAACTATTCAGTATGTATTAATAACATAGATGATGGAATAGACAGCCACATATCCAGGTTTCTCTAAAATTCATTCATTTTATTGCCTATCCCTGAGGATGGTTAAGGGTTTATTGAGTGGATCTGGAGTCGCATTTAGGCCAGACCAGGCAAAGGTAGCAGATTTCCTTCCCAGGTGGACATTATTGACCCAGATGGGAATTTACAACAACCGTTTCATGGTTATCATCAGACTTTTAATTCTGGGTTTTTATTGAATTCAGATTTAACCATCTGCCGTGGTGGGATTTGAACCCAGGTTCCCAGAGCATTACCTTGGGCCTCTGGATTACTAGTCCAATGACAACAACATACAGCATCACCTTCCCTCTTCCCTCCCTTCTTATTCTCATTTCCGATGGATGAGTGCCTCACCACCCTCAATCTTTCTTCTTACTCACTTGTTACGATGTCAAATATCACAAATGTTGCTAATTCCGTGCGCCATCTTTAATAGCCTCACTCTGCAACCATAGAATTCCTACAGTACAGAAGGAGGCCATTTGCCCATTGCACCTGCACCAAAGCAATCCATCCCATGGGACTAAGTTTCACTTGGACAGACCTCAGTTGATATTACAACATTATCAACAATTCAAAGTGTCTCATTGGCTTCAAAATGTTCTGGCATTGGATTTTACCACAATGGTTTCATGGCCATCATTAGATTTTTAATTCCAGATTTTAATTGAATTCAAATTCCACACCTGCCATGGTGGGATTTGAACCAGGGTCCTCATAACATTATTCTGGGTCTCTGGAATACTTACAATGACACAAAGATGGGAGCAATGCAAGCAGTGTAGATGGAAGTATAAAATTGCAAAGAGATATGTTTAATAGGTGAAGTGAAGGGGCAGAACTGTGGCCAATAGATTTTGGTGTAGATAAATATGTGATCATCCACTCTGCATCTTTACAGGGTAGAACAAAATCCTTCCAGAAAAGTGAAAAGCTGGGGACGCTGGGGTTCCACGTATAAAATAATTAAAATATCATGAATAGAAACAGAAAATAATCAAAAAGACTTATGGAATTCTGGCCTTATTATCAAGAGGATTAAAATCTAAGGGAGATAGAGCTCATGCCTTAATTATACAGAGCCTTTGATTTGATTTGGTTTGATTTATTATTGCCACATGTACTGATATATAGCGAGAAGTATTGTTTCTTGCGCGCTGTACAGACTAAGCATATCATTCATCAAGAAGGAAAGCAGAGAGTGCAGAATGTAGTACTACATTTATAACTACAGTGTAGAGAAAGATCAACTTAAGGTAAGTGGGCCCATTCAAAGGTCTGATGGCAGCAGGAAAGAAGTTGCTTTTGATTCACTTGATACATGTCCTCAGACTTTTATATCTTTTTCCTGTTGGAAGAAGGTGGAAGAGAGAATGTCTGGTGTGCGTGGGGTCGTTCATTTTGCTGGCTGTTTTCCAAAGCAGCGGGAAGTGTAGACAGAGTCAATGAATGAAAGGCTGGTTTGAGTGATGGATTGGGCTACATTCACAACTCTTTATAGTTTCTTGCAGTCTTGGGCAGAGCAGGAACTATGTTAAGCTGTGATACAAACAGAAAGGATGCTTTCCAAGGTGCATCTTTGGAAGTTGTTGAGTTTCTATGACCTTGCCTCAGAAAGGATATATTAGCCTTGGAAGGAGGGCAGTGGAGATTTACCAAAATGATGGGATACTAAGTGTTAAATAATGAGGAGCGATTCACAAACTAGGGTGTATTTCCCTGGAATTTCAAAGGTAAGAGTGTGATGAAGTTTTCAAGGTGTTAAGGAGAACTGATAGACTGGACAGAGAGAAACTACTTGTGCTGGATGGATTGGGGAGCTAGTTTTAAAATTCAAGGCAGGTTTCTCGGGAGTGAAATTAGGAAACACATTTACACACACAGAAGGCAATATTTAGAACATAGAACATAGAACAATACAGCACAGAACAGGCCCTTCGGCCCTCGATGTTGTGCCGACCAAAATAAAAAGCAATGCCCCTCCTAACTAAACCATTCCCTTCTCATCCATATACTTATCAACTAACCTCTTAAACGCCACCAAACTTGGCGCATCTACAACAGCTGCAGGCAGGGCATTCCACTCCCTAATCACTCTTTGAGTAAAGAACCTACCTCTGATATCCGTCCTATAACTCATACCCCTTAATTTAAAGTTGTGTCCCCTCGTGCTAGCTTTTTCCATCCTAGGAAAAAGGCTATCACTGTCCACCCTATCCAAACCTCTAATTATCTTATATGTTTCTCCACGTGCTCATTTCAGCAAATGACAATTGTTGTTAGAGCAGTGGTGAATTTCAAAATTCAAATTGATAGTTTTTTGTTAATCAAAGGTGTTAAAAATTTGGGGTGAAAGTGAGAATATAGAATTAGAGTCATAAAATCACTACAGTGCAGAAGAAGGCCATTTGGCCCATTGAGTCTGCACCAACCACAAACTCATTCGAGCCCTATCCCCATAACCGCATGCATTGTCCCCCTGACACTAAGGGACAATTTAGCATGGCCAATCCACCTAACCTGCACATCTTTGTGGGACAGAGAAACCAGAGGAAACCCACGCAGACAACATGCAAACCCTGTCACAGACAGTGACCAAGTCAAGAATCGAACCCAGGTTTACTAACGCTGTGATGCAGCAGAGCTAACCATTGTGCCACTGTGCAACCCAATGGTTAAGTTAGGCCTTTGAACAGCAGAACAGTGATGGCCTAGTGGTATTGATGATCGACTATTAATGCAATACATGTAGCTAATATTCTGGTGACCTGGTTCGAATCCCCCCATAGCAGATGGTGGAATTTGACTTCAATAAAAAGAAAAAAATCTGGAATTAAACATTACTGATGACCATGAAACTATTGTCGATTGTCAGAAAAATGCATCTGGTTCACTAATATCCTTTAAGGAAGGAAATTTGCCATCCTTACCTGGTCTGGCCTGCGTGTGACTCCAAAGCCACAACAATATTGTTGACGCTCAATTGTTCTCCAAGGGCAACTAGGGATGGGCAATAAATGCTGGCCAGTCAGCAATGCCCATGTCTGCGGAATGAATAAAAAAAGCAGACCCGAGGGGCCATGTGAATTAATAGTGTAGCGTTAATACCTATTAGACCAGCACTCCTTGCTAATTTTACCCCACTAATCCCCCTAACCTACACATCCTGAGGAGAAAGGGAAGATGGACTATTACTGAAGATAGCGAGTCTCACAAAACAAAATTCCAATTATATTTAATGAATACATTTTACAATTTGGCTGCTGTGGTAAACATAGCTGGTTGCATAGACTAATCTAAAAGGAAAGCAGCAGTTTCATCTATTCATTTATATGTGTATATACACGTCAGTGTGCAGTCACGCTAAGCCAGGCAAGTGAATGAGCTGTTGTTGAGTAATGAACAGACTGTGAAAACTAATAGCATCTTCCCAGCATCAGGGCAGTGAGAACTGAGCTGATTGTAAATCAGTTTGTGGGGCCTAGCTTCACGGATGCACTCTTGTCCTCTGTGGCTTTGTAGCCACCCCAGAACTGATGTGAACATCTGGCAGCGAATTAGCTACTGGCCTGGAAATCTCGAGGAAATAGCAACTGGCCCGGAACGCTAGACCTTATGCCCTGTGGAATTCCTAACTGATCCCATATCCCCTCCCTAATTTCTTCATCTGGATAAACAAAAATTACATATCCCTATCCCTGTACACTCTCTTCTACCTCAGTCCAATGGCATCCCCCATGCTTCCCTAGATCATAAAAATGCAGAAAGGTATTTTTAAAATATATAAATCTTAGACTATTTCTCGCTTTGATAGTGTAAGTGGCAATGTAAAAATGTTTCTAGATTTATTTTTAATTAAGTAAACCCACCTAACCCCACCTACTCATGATCTCATTGAGTAGTGGTGTTGACTCAAAGGTCAAATGACCCATTCTGCTCCCATGTCTTACGGTCTAGAAGGACACCAATTGGATGTTGGATGCCTTGGGGGTAAAGGCAAAGTTTATTTTCTGATTGTTGACCCCTTTGGGGATCTTCAGCTGGATAATTCTTATTGGATTTTAGAAAGGTTTCAACAGAGCCCTTTTGCGGCACGGGACACTGCATTGTGGGGAGATTGCAGTGTGGGGAGTGCAAGAAGATTGTGGGGGGTGGGGAGATTGCGGCACAGGGAGACTGGCTGATGGGAAGTGCAGGGATACTGCAGGGAGACTGCGGCCGGGGGAGACTGTAGCACAGGGAGACTGTGGGTCAGGGAGCACAGGGAGACTGTGGCGTGGGCAGACTGTGGCACGGGGAGATTGCGGCACGGGGAGACAGCGGGGCTGGGGCACGGGGAGACTGCAGGCTCAGAGTGCAGGGAGACTGTGAGGTGGGGAGCGTGGGGAGATTGCGAGGCGGGATGTAGGCCAAACGGGGGTGATGGCCTTGCTGGATTTAATTGTGGGAATGGGAGATTCACGGCAAGTGAAAATTACTCTGCAGCGAGCTTGGCTCTGTTATGCCCATGGGGGCTACAGGGGAGACAATGTGACAACATCTCATATTATTGGAGGGCTGAGTGGGGGAAATGGATGAATGAGAGGCCAGTGATGGTGGCATAGTGGGCGGGGTGTCTCTATGAGGATAGCAGGCAGAGTGAGATTGTGATTTAAAATGGGAAGCCAGGAGCATCCCTGTGGGGCCGGGGTGGGGAAGGGGCAGCTCTTGTTCCTGTTTGCATCATATTGATGCCAACATTTTCTCAGAATGCTCAGGTGGTCCCATTCCAACCAACAATTAAATAAACTTCATCACATGTCTCCCCAAACATCATCAGAGATAAGACCTGATTTCTGGGAAAGAATGAGAAAAATATCCTTGCGATGCACACTTGCATGTCTTCCAAAGAATGAATAATATTCTGATAAACGTGGGAATGTTCCAGAGATTGTGTGATCATTGGGAACATTGCCTGCTATTTATTAAATCAGGGTCAAGCCAAACATCTTTTTTGTTGTCCAACTGATTTCCTGCTTCTAACTCTGGGTTATATTGGAATCAACATTTTCCACTCAATCCCTTACCTGGACATCAAAACACCAAAATAATTGATCAGTATCCTGTTCACACCTTAAACATTCACTCCCTCCATCAACGACGCATAGTGGCGGCTGTGTGTACATCTACAAGGTGCACCGCGGCAACTCACTAAGGTTCCTTCAACAGCACCTTCCAAACCCACAACTTCGACCATCTGGAAGGACAAGGGCAGCAGATACATGGGGAACACAATTACCCGCAAGACCCCCTCCAAACCACTCACCATCCTGACTTAGAAATATATTGGCCGTTCCTTCGCAATCGCTGGATCCAAATGATGGAACTCCCTCCCTAAGAGCACTGTGGGTGTACCTACAACTCAGGAACTGCAGTGGATCAAAAGAGCTGCTCGACACCATCTTCCCAGGGACAACTAGGGATGGATGATAAATGCTGGCTTAGCTAGTGATGCCCATGTTGCAGGAATGAATGAAAAGGACTGTGGAATTTCTCTCCTCCATACGCCTCCCTGTCGCCTACAACCTGACCCAGTTTGCATTCTAGAAAAGTCCCTTTTCCAGGGGATGTTTCCTTGTGAGGGTGGCTCCAAGATTATGGCATGTTGTGTGTTTTGAGTCTGGTGATGTATGTATGTATATAAATTATCTGTTGACATTTAATGCTTTAAAAGTATTTTTGATGTAACTAATTTTAGAGAGTTCATATCCTTGGCAATTTGCTGCTCAAATTATCCAGCGTCTAATGGAGTCAGCCACCAGGTCAGTCGCTGATATGCCTGCCCAACACCCACTCGACAAGACTGACAAAATAAACACTTGTTTATGCTTAAAGAGGAAGCTTACTTCTCCAAATTGCCACAGACCTTTAAATGTTTTACATATATATAAAGACAGCTAACTATGACTACATTAACCACAACCTTTCATCCCTTGCTCTCGTCACTGTAATGCTTTGAAAGGACTCAGACCGTCAGCTGATTGTAAAAGGTTCTTTAGGAAACTGAACAGAAGGGAATGGCAATATCCCACTATCGTGTACTAAGAGCATAAGAACTAGGAGCAGGACTGGGCCATCTGACCCCCTCGAACCTGCTCCGCCATTCAATAAAATCATGGCTGATCTTTTTGTGGACTCATCTCCACTTACCCATCCGCTCAACATAACCCTTAATTCCTTTACTGTTCAAAAATTTATCTAATTTGCCTTGAAAACATTCAATGAGGTAACCTCAACTGCTTCACTGGGCAGGGAATTCCACAGATTCACAACCCTTTGTGTGAAGAAGTTCCTCCTCAACTCAGTCCTAAATCTGCTCTTCCTTATTCTGAGGCCATGTCACCTAGTTTCATCTGTCAATGGAAACCACCTCCCTGCTTCTATCTTATTTATTCCCTTCAAAATCTTATATGTGTCTATAAGATCTCCCCTCATTCTTCTGAATTCCAGTGAGTACAGCCCCAGTCTACTCAGTCTCTCCTTATAAGCCAATCCTCTTACCTCCTACACTGTGGTGTTGTCCTGAGGTTAGAGTGGATGCCTCTTGTTGAGGCAGGGAAGAGAGATTCTACAGACTTACGTCTGGTGCAATACATGATGTCTTACTGGAGATGCAAAACAGATGGTCAACTCCAATAATACATTGCTCAGTGTCTATCTATCACTGATGGGCATTACTGGGAAGTGTTCTCTGTATCATTGGGTGTTGAAAATTGTAAAGTCCAATTCTCTGTGTACTTCACAGTTAGCTCACTTAACGAGCAATGACCTCCTTGTGTCTTTGGCTTTTGTGTAAGTTCAGGGCCAGCCCATAAATATGACTGAACCAGTTGTAGGAGACACAAGTGATGACAGAAGGCTACTTTAGTAGTTAGAAGCCAGTGTCCAGTGGTGTATCACAGGATGTTGGGCCTCCTATTATTCGTCATTTATATAAATAACATAGATGACTTATGTGTGTGGTAGAATTAGTATGTTTGTGGATGACATAAAGATTGAATGGGTGTTTAACAGTGAAGCGGAGTGCCTTAGACTACGAGAAGAAATAGACAGAATGGTCAAATGGCAGATAAGTGGCAGGTGGAATTTAACCCTGAGAAGTGTGAGATGATACACTTTGGAAGGAGTAATTTGACAAGGAGGTGCTCAATGAATGGGAGGACACTAGGGAGTTCTGTGGAACAAAGGGATCTTAGTATGTTTGTCACAGATCTCTGAAAGCGGAACGGCATGTTGGACGGGTGGTGAAAAAAGCACACAAGACGCTTGCCTTTATCAATCGGGATATACATGACAAAAGAAGGGAAATCATGTTGGAATTGTATAGAACTTTGGTGAGGTCACAGCTGGAGAACTGTGTGCAGTTCTGGTCGCCACACTATAGGAAAGATGTCAACACGCTGGAGGGTGCAGAGGAGATTCACCAGGACGCTGCTTGGGATGGAGCATTTAGGTTATAAAGAGAGGTTGGATAGACTTGGGTTGTTTTCTCCAGGGCAGGGAAGGCTGAGGGGAGACTTGATTGAGGTTTTTGAGATTATGAGGCGCATCAACTAAGGGCTTCTTATCCACTTTGTTGAAGGGTCAGTCACAAGGAGACATAGGTTCAAGTTAAAGGGCAGGAGGTTTAAAGTACTTGGATGAGCACTTGGCACATGATAACATTCAGGGCTATGGGACAAGTGCTAGCAGGTGGGCTTAGGTGAGAGTTTAGGTGTTTCTAATGTGTCGGCATAGATTCGAAGGGCCTCTTCTGCACTCTATGATTCTATGAACATGAGCACCTCTTGGGAATGGTACTGAGAGATTGGGATCTTCCTGTTTGCTGGTTTTCTCTTTTCACTGACTCTTTGGTGCGATGAGCCCTTCATGCTAGGCTCTTGCTGCTGCAAAGTCGGAGAATTTGTTGCCCAGCTAAATCTCCATTCACTGCAGCAGAATGGGAAAATCCGTAAACAGCTGTAGCATTCTGACTTTTGTTTCTCAATCTCACTCTCTTTGGCCACTTTTGGAATCTAATCATTGTGTCTTAAAACCCTTGGTATATCTGTAAAGGAAAAACAGTGCTTGAGGGCAAACAATGGCAAGGCCCTTTATTAGCTGCTGCTTCCTGACATTGCAGTCCCCTGGCCACTGTGGTGCTCCCAGCACGCTAAATGTGAGGGATATCATTAAAAAAATATGTGTACAGATCAGTTATCTGCAGTGAGGTTTAAGGATGTTTCTGGGGTTCATGTGTTCTGTCCCGCTGTTTGAAAACCAAGCTCAAATATGTGGAGGTAAAGAAGCTTGAGTAAAGTGTTATGGGTCAGGTCAGAAATTCCAAAGTACTTATTGTTCAGATGCAGCCCCCTCACCGCTGAACCATAAGTTTTACAGCTTGTAGCCAGCTAGGTTGAGCATGAGATATTCCACTTCAAGTATGGTTCAAGTGACCCACTAGGGAGCTTTTATCAAACAAAGTTTATTTAAAAATATAGTTAACATGTATAGAAAAAGTTTAGCTATACCTTTATTAACTACAAACAAAAAAACAGAAAGAAAATAATGTATTGATTCTTGATTAATCCTTATGATTTGATAATTGGACTGGACAAGTGGTGAGATGATTACTGGAAATCTCTGACCTTGCCCACTGCCAGGATTCCCCTGTACCGCTGCAGTGAATGGAGTTTTGGCTGTGCACCAGATTTTCCGTTCTTACCAACAGTGGATTAGGGTGGGGCAAACGAGATTGCAGAATCCCCAAAAAGCTGTCCCAACAAACAAAATCTTTTCACGGACAAAACATTTTTCACAGCCTTAATACAGCATAGATTAAAATCTCACTTGGCTGGAATTGAATCTTTTTGAAGCCAAAACTTTCCTTCCAGAAAGCAAAACATTACCAAGGGATAACCAGAAGAATTGCCAAATTGTTTGCACATTCTCCCCATGATTGCATGGGTTTTCTCCAGGTGCTCCGGCTTCCTCCCACACTCCAAAAACATGCTCTTATGCTGATTGGTGTAATAAATTGTCCTTAAATTGGTTCTCCCTAAATTTTGCCCAATTGGTGTAGAAAAATGTCATAGGTAGACGAGGGCACTCATAATGTTAAAATGGTGGTACAGGCTCGTTGGGCCAAAGGGCCTGTTTCCCATGCTGTATTGTTCTTTGTTCCTTGTTTTAGAACAAGGAGACAGAGAGAGAAAAAAGAGAAAGCGACTTCAGCTTCTTTCTTGCGTGATGCCCCTGCTAAAACAAAAAATTAAACTGCAGCCTCGGAACTCTCAAAACTGAAACCTTAAGCTCACTGGAAAAAAGTGTCCAAAAACACATGATGACAACTATACAGGAGTATAACACTAATCCCATTTAAACTATTTAAGAAGCAGTATTGGAGAGGCAGTGGCATTGTCACCAGACTAGTAATCCAGAGACCCAGAGTAATATTCTGGGGACCTGGGTTCGAATCCCACCATGGCAGATGGTGAAATTTGAATTCAATAAAAAAAACTGGAAATGAGTGTCTAATGATGATCATGAAACTGTTGTCGATTGTTGTAAAACCCATCTGGTTCACTAATGTCCTGCAGGAAGGGAAATCTGCTGCCCTTACCCAGTCTGGCCTACGTGTGACTCCAGAACCACTGCAATGTGGTTGACTCTTAAATGCTCTCAGGGATGGAAAATAAATGCAGGCCCAACAGTGATGCCCACATCCCATTGGTGAATAATAAAAGAACTCAAACCGAAAGACTTGGAGAAATCATAGAGTCATCGAGGTTTACAGCCTGGAAACAGGCTCTTCGGCCCAACTTGTCCATGCTATCCTTTTTTTAAACCCCTAAGCTCGTCCCAATTGCCCGCATTTGGCCCATAACCCTCTATACCCATCGTACCCATGTAACTGTCTAAACGTTTTTTAAAAGCCAAAATTATATCTGCCTCTACTACTACCTCTGACAGCTTGTTCCAGACACTCACCAGCCTCTGTGTGAAAAAATTGTCCCTCTGGACACTTTTGTATCTTTCCCCTGTCACCTTAAACCTATGCCCTCTAGTTTTAGACTCCCTTATCCTTGGGAAAAGATATTGACCATCTAGCTGATCTATACCCCTAGTTATTTTATAGACCTCTATAAGATCACCCCTCAGCCTGCTACGCTCCAGAGAAAAAAGTCCCGGTCTATCCAGCCTCTCTTTGTAACTCAAATCACCAAGTTCTGGTAGCATCCCAGTAAATCTTTTCTGCACTCTTTCTAATTTAATAATATCCTTTCTATAATAGGGTGACCACTTTTTTTTAAAAAAAGAACTCTCTTAAAGGGACACTAACATCACAAAAGGCAGAGATGGTCCAGGCTCTGAATTGAAACTTGCAGTTGAAGCCACGCATTGTATTTCATTCACTGAAACCAGATGTTCCTTCCCTTTGTAGCCACTATCACAGCATGGAGATCTTCACGCACTATGACCTCATGGCAATGAACGGCAGCAAGATTGCAGAAGGTCACAAAGCAAGCTTCTGTCTCGAAGACTCGGAGTGTGATATAGGTATGTCTCCTGGGGGAGTAGCGATGTTGGGTGGGGTAGAGCGGGGGAAACAAACTAACGGGTGTGAACTCTTGCCGTGCCTGTCAGAGCTGTATTCATTTCCAGTAGAAATAAGATGGGAAGGAGACATGACTTCCTATTCCAGAGTGATGAAGAGATGTGGTGTCGGATTTTCAACTTACAGTTTGGTCTAGATGAGTGGTGAGTGAGACAAAAACGGGAAATGTCCGACCTCGCCCACAGCCAGGATTCTCCGGCACTGCCGCAATGGAATTTTGGCCGTGCGCCAAAAATCCGTGCGGATTTTCCGTTCTCACTGGCGGTGAGGCAGGGTGAGCGAGATCAGTGAATCCCTACTGGGAGAAAGAAATTCCTCTGGACTCAAGAGGTCACGAACGGAGTAAGTATGGCTGGTGGACGCACTCATCCGCAAACTGGAAAATCCCATCCCAGGTCAACGGACCTTTCCATGGCCCGCCCTTTGTCCACTCCAATTCCCGTGGCAGGGAAAATTCATCCCAGTGTGTTGACTAATTTTGACAAAGGGATTGGTGAGACCCCTGATTCAGAGCAAGTTGCAAAAGTAGCTGTAAAGTGCGATGGTCAGCTGCTTGTTGGGAGTCGATTTTCACTTGGCCAGGATGATGTTGAAGGAACGGTGATAGACTCGAGATGGGAGGGTAACTTTGCTGCACACCAACTCTACGGCCCGCATGGTTTACGTCATCAGCTGTAGCTCAGTGTGCAATACACTTTGATTAGGTGAATCGCAGAGTTGTGGGTTCAAATCCCACTGAGAATAAACATGGAGGCTGAGGCTCCTGGTGCAATACTGAGGGGTTTCTGCACTGTTAGGAGTGCCGGGTATGATGTTAAAGCATATGATGTAAAACCAGAATGATAGGGAGTGGAATAGCTTGCTCTTGGTTTCAGACAAAGCTCGGCACAACATCAAGGGTTGAAGGGATTGTACTGTGCTGCACAGTTCTATGTTCTTAAACTGCCCGCTCTGTAAAATAGACATAAAAGATCCTCGAATCCTACACTGCGGAAGTGCAGTTGAGTTCTGACCAGTATCCTGGCCAATATTTATCCCTCATCCAACATATCAAAACCTGATTGGGTCGTTATGACATTACAGTTCGTGGGAGCTAATTAATTGCACTAATTGGCTGCAGCCTTTCCTGAAGTATAATTGTAACTACCCTTCAAGATGTACTTTATTGGCTGTAAAGTGTTTTGGAACATTTCCTAGTTACGAAAGGTA
Source organism: Sphyrna mokarran (assembly GCA_024679065.1). NCBI lineage: Eukaryota > Metazoa > Chordata > Chondrichthyes > Carcharhiniformes > Carcharhinidae > Sphyrna > Sphyrna mokarran. The sequence continues at coordinate 8,757,912 of JAGIQG010000017.1, read as the reverse complement.
CTATTTTAATATTCATCTTCCTTTAACAGCTCAGATCTGTTTCTAAGCTCCACAAGTCTGCGATAGACTGTCTGACCCTTCATAAATGTACCTGCAGATAATGAGGAATTCGCTCTTGCCATCTGCCCATCCCTGAGTCAACCACATTTCTGTGGTTTGGAATCAGGTGTAGGCCAGGCCAAGTAAGGATGGCAGATTTCCTTTCCCAAAGGACACTCGTGAACCAGATGGGTTTTTATGCTAAATGTGGTCATCATTGATGTGGTCATCAATGTGGTATGGAGGGCAAGTCTTATGAAGAGAGGCTGAGGGATTTGAGGTTGTTTTCGTTAGAAAGGATGCGGCTAAGAGGGGACCTAATCGAAACATATAAGATGATTAGAGGTTTAGATAGGGTGGACAGTGATAGCCTTTTTCCTAGGATGGAGAAAGCTAGCACAAGGGGACACAGCTTTAAATTAAGGGGTGATAGTTATAGGACGGATATCAGAGGTAGGTTCTTTACCCAAAGGGTGGTTCGGGAGTGGAATGCCCTGCCTGCAGCAGTTGTAGATGCGCCAAGTTTGGTGGCGTTTAAGAGGTTAGTTGATAAGTATATGGAAAAGAAGGGAATGGTTTAGTTTGGAGGGTCATTGCTTTTTATATTGGTCGGCGCAACATCGAAGGCTGAAGGGCCTGTTCTGTGCTGTAATGTTCTATGTTCTATTCTACATTTCTATTTCAGATATACTTAATTCATTGAATGTGAAATGAGCCCAGTGCAATGTTGGAATTTGGACTATTGGCTCCATATCATTAGTCCAGCATCTCTGAGTTACCAGCCCATTAATATAAGCCCGTTGTTATACTACAACTCATTGACATATTTTTCCTGCCCAAAACCTGGTTAGAGTTCAAATAGACAGGCCCAAATCCCCAGTTATAATAGTCCCTATATAAACCTGTCACTCACCAGTTATAATAGACAGTCCTGATGTAAACCTGTCACAGTCAGTTTAATAAAGAATGCCGATGTAAACCTATCACACCAGAGTTACCACAATCACTGGGCTAGTAATCCAGAGATTACTTTGGACCTGGGGACCTGGGTTTGAATCCCAACATGGCAGAAGTCTGAATTCAATAAAAATCTGAAATTAAAAAGTCTAACGCTGACCATGAAACTATTGTTGATTGTTGCAAAAATCCATCTGGTTCACTGATGTCATAGGAATCATAGAAACCCTACAGTACAGAAAGAGGCCTTTCAGCCCATCGAGTCTGCACTAACCACAATCCCACCCAGGCCCTAACCCCATATCTTTACACATTTACCCACTAATCCCTCTAGCCTATGCATCTCAGGACACTAAGGGCAATTTTAGCATGGTCAATCAAGTTAACCCACATATCTTTGGATTGTGGGAGGAAATTGGAGCACTTGGAGGATGCCCACACAGACATGAGGAGAATGTGCAAACTCCACACAGATAGTGATCCAAGCTGGGAATCAAACCCAGGTCCCTAGAACTGTGAAGCAGCAGTGCTAACCACACAGTGTCCTTTAGGGAAGGAAATCTACTGTCCTTACCAGGTGTGGCCTACATCTGATTCCAGAACCACAGCAATGTGGTTGACTCTTAAAGGCCCCTGTGAAAGGCCGGTCCAGACAGTGACACCCATGTCCCACGAAAGAAGCAGAAAAGGAGAAACTGAACCAATACAAAGAGCGCTTCCTTCAAATGATTTAGTTCCTGGAAAAATCCAACATTAGAACAACTTGAATTATTTGCAACTATAGCAACCGCCTACTGTTTGGGGATTATACTGTTTGGGGATTGTTCCTGAAACAGATTGAAAGTCCATCTGTGCTTTGATCCAAAGGTGAGGGAAGAGAGGATTGTGTGAGGAACTGGGAACCATCAGTCTAAATTTGATGACAGCATTTGGAAGTATGCAGAGTGTGCTGCCTGTTCTGGGAAAGTGATTCAGTGTGTGGAGGCAGTTTCCTGCTGGGATTAGGAAACACAGTCAATCCCACTAATTATTCCAAAATGTAATCATTGCCAAAGTAGCACAGGGCTTCCCGAAACCTCCGGAAAGTTTTAACCTTCTTTAACAGCAGCCGGTCGAAGTCACTCAAAACCATTTTGTTTCAACCTCACATATGGTAATATAGGAAGAGAACTCCCACTAATACATAATATATCTTCTCAGACATCAGAAACAAGCAGAGAATGGCACAATGGTTAGCACTGCTGCCTCACAGCGCCGGGGACCTGGGCTCAATTCCCATTTGGGTCACTGTCTGTGTGGAGTTTGCACGTTCTCCCTGTATCTGTGTGGGTTTCTTCTGGGTGCTCCGGTTTCCTCCCACGGTCCGAAGATGTGTAGGTTAGATGGATTGGCCGTGCGAAATTTTCCCTCACTGTATCCAAACAGGCGCTGGAGTGTGGCGACTCAGGGATTTTCATTGCAGTGTTAACGTAAGCCTACTTGTGACGCTAATAAATAAATTTTAAAATGTTTCTGAGGAAGAAAAGCCCTAGGACATCCCAAAGCCTGTTACAGCCAGTGAGCTACTTTTGAGTTGCCGTCGTGGTTACAATATAGGAGAGGCCAGTTGACGCACACCAAGCTGTCACCAATAGCAATGATCACAGCTAGCTAACCTGTTTTTAACCATATTTTGGGGATAGCCCTTGGCAGTGCAGCACTTCCTCACTACTGCAGAAGAGTGACAGCTTACTCAAACCTTCACTGTAGGATTTGAACCCACAACCTTCAGTCGTTAGGGTGAGACTGGTTTCTATCTGAGCCCAGCAGAGACAAGAATTAAGATCATAAGACCATAGGTATAGGTGCAGAATTAGGCCACTCTGCCCATCAAGTCTGTTCTGTCATTCAATCATGGCTGATATTTTTCTCATCTCCATTCTCCTGCCTTTTCCCCATAACCCCTGATCCCCTTATTAATCAAGAGTCTATTATCTCTGTCAATGACCTGACTTCACAACCTCTCGTAGCAAAGAGCTTCACAGATTCACCATTCTCTGGCTGAAGAAATTCCTCCCTTTTTCTGTAAGGATTGTCTCTTTAGCCTGAGGTTGTGCCCTCTGGTTCTAGTTTTTCCTACTAGTGGGAACATTGTCTCTACGTCCACTCTATCGTGGCCTCGCAGTATCCTGTAAGTTTCAGTAAGATTTACCCCTCATCCTTCTAAACTCCAATGAGCAGAGACCCAGAGTCCTCAACCGCACCTTATACGACAAGTTCTTCATTGCAGGGATCATTCTTGTGAACCTTTTAATTAAGGTGCAGGGGAAGAGCTGGCACAGGTACGATGGGCTGTATGGCCTCATTTATAAAATTATGTGGCTGAGATTTTGAGGGAGGCGACTGAGACTTTGGAAGTGGCAGGGCAAGGAGGATTCACTTCCCAAATGACTAATCACTGCGCCCAGATTTCGGAACACGGCAAATTAAGATTTTGAGAATAAGGGGGGGGGTAAGGTGTGTAATTCCTTCACTCTGAAAGGGAACTGATGCAATCCATGTCAACGAGCTTGAGATATAATTTGACACCATTTGGAAAGAATGTGGGCTGTGATGAGAAAATAGTTTGTCTGGGAAGAAATGAAGTTGGCTCAACTGATAACACTTTACACATAATAACCAGGATCCTCCAACCTCGCCCGCGGCTCAGATTCTCCGGTAAAGTGTGTATAGAGGGATATGGGTCAAACACGGGCAATTGGGGTCACCCCGAAAACTGGGCATCATGTACAGGTTGGGCCAAAGGGCCTGTTTCCATGCTGTAAACTTCTATAACTCCATATCTCTGTTCCCACACCGCAGTGAATGGAGCTTTGGCTGAGCATCAAGTTCTCCATTCTCACTGGCAGTGGTAGTGGAACCATACAACCGTAAAAAGCACAGAATGAGGTCATTTGGCCCATCTTGTCCAAGGACACCCAAATGCCCTTTCAAATCCCACCTTCCTTCACCTAGCCCCTAGCCCTGTAGTTTACAGCACCTACGGTGCAGATCCAGGTACTTCTTGAAAATGTTTAGTGTCTCTGCCTCCATCAGCAACCCGGGCAGTGAATTCCAGACACCCACCACCCTCTGCGTTAAAGAAGTTGTTTCCCATGTCCCCTCTGCCACTTATTTGAATCCATGTCCCCTGGTCCTCGAATTCTCTGCTAATGGGAGCAACTATATCCTGTTCACTCTATTTCTTTCTCTCGTAATTTTGTACACTTCTATCAAATCACCTCTCAGCCTTCTTTGTTCTAAGGAAAATAACCCCAATCATCCAATCTCTCCTTATAGCTACACTTTTCTGTCCCTGGCAACATGCTTGTAATCCGCCACTGCACTCTCTCCAGAACACTTACATCCTCCCTGTAATATGGTGACCAGACATACATGCAATGCTGCAGTTGTTTGACACAAATCCAAAATTATATCTTTACTTTTATAATCTATTCCTCTCTATGCCTTCTTCAGAATCTTGTCTACCTGAGCGAATGAGACCAGAGAATTCAGGTCAATATTGCCCAGGTCCCGGCATGCACAGGATGGGAAGTATATGGGATGTCTGGCCCCCTTTATAAAATTCCGTGGCTGAGATTTTGAGGGAGGCGACTGAGATTTTGGAAGTGGCAAGGCAAGAAAGAAGAGTGCAGTGTATTTGATTATTTATGTCAATTGTGGCTGTGGTACTGTTTTGTCCATGCAGGTTCGTTGCCAGATGGAGAGAGATACCATGGAACGAATTGTCCTGCTTTTATGGTCTGTGCAATTATCCAATTCACCCCTTTTCCTCTCTCTTTCTACTAGGTGTAAAAAAACGATATGCGTGTGAAAACTTTGGAGATCAAGGTATCACAGTGGGTTGCGTTGACACGTACCGTCATGATATTGACTGTCAGTGGATAGATATTACTGATGTTAAACCAGGAAACTATGTCTTTCAGGTACGGAAATAATGTGAATCTCTTTCTTTCCAGAGTAATGTACCCATGTGGTAATGATTTGTACATCTCTCTAAGTTAATAAAAACATGCAGACATTAAAACTTGGAGGTAGACAATAAGGTAGCAGCACTGTGGCACAGTGGTTAGCACTGCTGCCTCACAGCGCCAGAGACTGGGTTCGATTCCCGGCTTAGGTCACTGTCTGTGCAGAGTTTGCACATTCTCCCCGTGTCTTCATGGGTTTCCTCCGGATGCTCTGGTTTTCTTTCACAGCCCGAAAGACATACTGCTTAGTTAGGTGTATTGGCCGTGCTAAATTCTCCCTCAGTGTCCTGAGGTTAGTGGAATAAATATTTTCTCCCCGTAACCTTTGATCCCATTTGCCCCAAGTGTTATATCCAGCCACTTCTTGAGTACGCTCAATACTTTGGTATGTGTCAGGAAATAGTCAATGATGATTGGGGTGAGGGAGAAGCAGGATTTCATGCAGAATGGGACACAGATGCCAGGAAATGTCTAGCATTTACATAGAATGCAGCAGAGAGCACCGGAAATAGAGGCCGGAACATTCCAGCTGTTCACCCAGTGGGATCCTCCAGTCCCACTAACCTCAGCTCCCATCAGCTCGGGGGTGGATTCAGTGGGAAATCCCACTGACAGTGACAGGATCAGAAAATCTCATCATCAGCCAATTACACACCATCTCCCATCACCAAGAAACACACCACGGGAAGGCCAGAGAATCTCGTCCAGAGACTGGGGCTAACATTGAGGAATGGAGTGAAAATAGAAATAAGGAGGGAGAAAGATTGTTCGCTAAATTGATTCTGGGGACGGAATGGTTGACATACGAAGAGAGATTGAAGAGTTTGGGTCGTACTTGTGGAGTTTAAAAGGATAAGAGGGGATCTGATTGAGGTATATAAAATTTTAAAAGGGATTGAGAAAATAAATGTAAATCAAATGTTTCCTCTCATGAGACAATCTGAAACAAGAGGTCGCAGATATAGGCTGAGAGGCGGTAGGTTTAAAACTGAGATGAGGAGAAACTGCTTTTCACAGAGGGTGGTGAATTTGTGGAAGTCATTGCCCTATAGCACAGTGGAGTCTGGATCACTGAATGGTTTCAAGAAGGAGAGGGATATATTTCTGATTTTAAAATAAGGAATAAGGGGATATGAGGAACAGGTGGGGAGGCGGATTTGAGACCAGGGAGAAATCAGCAATTGAATGATGGAGCAGACTGGAAGGGTTGAATTTGACTACTTCTATTCCTGGTTCTTATGTTTCTGTGAAGAGGGAGACACAGGGAATAATCTGGGGCAGTGCAGATTTGATTTGATGTGATTTATTATTGTCACGTGTATTAGTATTCAATGAAAAGTATTGTTTCTTGCGTGCTATACAGACAGAGCATCCTGTTCATAGAGAAGGAAAGGAGACAGTGCAGAATGTAGTGTTACAGTCATAGCTAGGGGTGTAGAGAAAGACCAACTTAATGCAAGGTGGGTCCATTAAAGGTCTGATAGCAGCAGAGAGGAGTTGTAGCTGACGTGTCAAATTTCCTTAATCTCCTGAGAAAGTAGAGGTGTTGGTGGGCTTTCTTAACGATAGTGCCCAGATGGAAGGACTAGGGATGGGTGATCCTGAAGCTCTCGACCCCCCCCCCAACTACATTTCCTGAAGTCGATGAGTATCTCCTTCATTTTGTTGACGTTGAGGGAGAGATTGTTGTCGCTGCACCGGTTCACCAGATTCTCGATCTCATTTCTGTACTCCGTCTAGTCGTTGTTTGAGATTCGACCCGCTGTGGTGGCATCATCAGCAAACTTGAAAATTGAGTTGGAAGGAAATTTAACCGTACAGTCAAAAGTGTGTCGGGATTATAGTAGGAGGCTGAGGACACAGCCTTGTGGAGCACTAGTGTTAAGGATATTCATGGAGGAGGTGTTGTTACCTATCCTTACTGACTGATGATGGGATATTGCCTCTTGCTGTGTGATACAGTGGAATATCTCATATCCTGCACTGCTGTAGCTATTGGTCTTTTTCAGATGGAGAAGGTGCTCTTGATACTCTGCTGTGAAGGTTTCTGAAGTGGATATTTTTATTGCCTCTCCCCTTGAAAGTATATGCACTAGCTGATATTTTCCTTCTCCTTGGAAAAGTCCTGAAATTTTGCCTCTCTCCTTTGTTCAGGTCCACATCAATCCCAACGCGGAAGTCGCTGAGTCAGATTTCTCCAACAACATTATGAAGTGTAGCTGTAAATATGATGGCTATCGGATTTGGATGCATGGTTGCCACACAGGTAGGTCACCCACGTTGGAGACCGAGGCCGGAATTATACTGGCAACCCTCATCCGAAGCTCGTAACATTGTGCCCGAGGCCAACAGGGAATCTCGGGATGGGTGTGTAGGTAGAATCAGGGCCTGAATCTCAAACCATTACCGAGAGTGTCCACACGGCAAATTCAGTTTAATACATTCCAGACTGGAATAGCTAAAAACTATCTCAAAATCCAGTCTCACTTGAAAGTTTCTTCATAAAACACGCAGAAGAATTTCACTAAATTAGTGTCCTTTTGAGAATAGATCGACATAGAATATTAAATGATGAGGAGATGCCAGCATTGGATTAGGGTAAACATAGTAAGAAGTCTCGCAACACCAGGTTAAAATCCAACAGGTTTATTTAACAGCACAAGCTTTTGGAGCACTTCTCCTTCAAGGAGTGACAGTACGAAAGCTTATGCTGCCATATAAACCTGTTGGACTTTAACCTAATGTTGTGAGACTTCTTACTGTAGAATATCAAACACAGAAACAAGGCCATTCAGCCCATCACCCCTGTGCTGGTGTTTATTCTCCATGCGAGTCTCCAGTCCTTCTGCTTTATCTTATCCATTTAGTGGATCTCCAGGGTGTGAGCTGGGCCAGCGCTCATTCTCCATCACTCATCCCCTTTGAAAAGGTGGCGGTGAGCTGTCATTGAACAATCCATATGGTGTAGGTACACCCACCATACTGTTAGGGAGGGAGTTCCAGGATTTTGACCCAGCGACAGTGAAGGAACAGCCAATATATTTCCAAGTCAGGATGGGAAAGTGACTTGAAGGGAGCTTGCAGTTGCTCTTGCCCTTCAGGATAAGGGCATATCTCCGCCCCCTCCAATTGCCCCCGCCGCCCTCCTCCCAGTTTCTATGTTTATACCTTGACCAACACCACTACAAAATAGATGATCTCATCATGTCTTGTGGGATCTTCCTGTGTACACATCAGCGGTGACATTTCCGACATTAAAACATCAATATAAAACCCATTGGGTATATCCCAAAAAATACCCCAACTACAAAAAGTTGCCCAATCCATCACTCAAACCAGCCTCCCATTCATTGACACTGTCTACCCTGCCCCAGAAAAGCAGCCAGCATAATCAAGGACCCCACGCACCCCGGACATTCTCTCTTCCACTTTCTTCCATGGGGAAATCTGAGGTCACGTACCAGCTGACTCAAAGACAGCTTCTTCCCTGCTGCTGTCAAACTTCTGAATGAGCCTATTGCATTAAGTTGATCTTTCTCTACACCCCTAGCTATGACTGTAACACTACATTCTGCACTGTCTCCTCTCTTTCTCTATGAACGCTGTGACTTGCCTGTGTAGCGGACAAGAAACAATACTTTTCACTGTATGCTAATACACGTGGCAATAATAAATCAAATCAAATCAAACCATTGGCTGGAAAACACTCCTGAGGTTGTGAAGGGCGCTACACGAATGCGAGTTGTTTTTATATATGCTGGAGTTTAGCAGCAGCGCATTGGTAGCTGGCTGTTAAACACAGCCATGTTATCTCATGGATCAGAGCAAACCTATTTAATATTAATCAGGCAGCATTCTGCGATTTACTGTGACTTCAGTCAGAGTGAGATTTACTCAGGTCAGTTCCAGATATCTAATACTAGGCTGGCTTATTGGAAATGATTATCTTCAGTTTCTCTGTGAGAGCTCAGGTCACAGCGTCAAGCTGTGATGCTGTAATTGAAAGATGGTAGGCTTGATAATCTGGAAGGGTGACATCTAATAGCCTGAAGGGCCTTATTCGTGGGAACATCCCCCGCGTTGGCAAGTATTGCAACGCTACCTTTCTTCCTGTCTATGAATGCTGAATCCCTGGAATCGCAGTCTTCCCAGCACTGAGTCCATACGCACTGAGGAGAAACGCAACAGGGTCTTTAGACACTGGCTATGATGCTGTATTGTCGCAGGAGGTCGTGTGTTCGAATCCTGCCCCAGAAATGTGAGCAATTCAGTGAACTCAACATTGAATTGCAATTGTTTTTATTATTTTATTCCTTTCTTAAAGTTACAAAGTGCGGAGTGGATTGCACGAGCCCAAATCCATCTCCCTGCTTGCTCCAAAAACCAATTCAAATTCTCACTGAATCCAATTCATAACCCCACAAGAAAGACGAACAAGATCCAAACTGATAAGGCATAGCACCCGCCTTGGACTTGATCTGACACTTTTTAAAATTTGATTTGATTTATTATTGTCACATGTATTCATATACAAAAAAAAGTACCGTTTCTTGTGCGCTGTCCAGACAAAGCATACCGTACATAGAGAAGGAAAGGAGATAGTGCAGAATGTACTGTTATAGTCATAGCTAGGGTGTAAAGATCAACTTAATGCAAGTTAATAGGTCCATTCAAAAGTCTGACAGCAGCAGGGAAGAAACTGCTCTTGAGTTGGTTGGTACGTGACCTCAGACTGTTGTATATTTTTCCCGACGGAAGAAGATGGAAGAGAGAATGTCCGGGGTGCGTGAGGTCCTTAATTATACTGGCTGCTTTGCCGAGGCAATGTGAAGTGTGGGGAGGGTCAATGGATGGGAGGCTGGTTTGCGTGATGGACTCTTTCATGTAAGCAACATTTATTGCCCATACCTCTTGAACTGAATGGCTCTAAGGCAGAAGATTCCATGCAAGTACTTGAAGGCCAAAATCATAAAGTGGTCAAAACACATTGAGGGTTGGCACGGTGGCACAGTGGTTAGCACAGCTGCCTCACAGCTCCAGGGACCCGGGTTCAATTCCCAGCTTGGGTTACTGTCTGTGTGGAATTTGCACATTCTCCCCATTTCTGCATGGGTTTGCTCTGGTTTCCTCCCACGCTCCAAAGATGTGTGGGTCAGGTGCATTGGCCATGCTAAATTGCCCCTTAGTGTTCTGAGATGCACTGGTTAGAGGGATTAATGGGGTAAATATGAGGGGCTGCGGGAATAGGGTCTGGGTAGGATTGTGGTCGGTGCTGACTTGATGGGCTGAATGGCCTCCTTCTACACTGTAGGGATTCTCTATGATTCTATGAACCTGTAAATCATTCCAACACACCAATGGCAGGCTGTAAGAGAGGGACAGATTCCTGGTTGGCCATGAGTAGGGAAGAAAGTTGGAGCCTCGGCCATTATAGCTCCAGAGCTTCACATACCTGGTAAAAGCAGGCATTAGAAATCTCATAACACCAGCTTAAAGTCCAATGGGTTTATTTAGTAGCAAACAGTGCTGCTTCTTCATCAGGTAAGTGGGAGTTCCTGACAAAGGAGTAGTGCTCTGAAAACTAGTGGCTTTTGCTGCCAAATAAACTTATTGGACTTTAACCTGGTGTTGTGAGACTTCTTACTGTGCCCACCGCAGTCCAACACCATCTCCACATCAAAGCAAGATGGCAACTCAGAGTGAACAAACGCGAAACAAAAATCTTTTCAAAGACAGAAAATGCTGGAAAATCTCCTGACAGCATCTGTGGAGAGAGAATAGAATCAATGTTTTGAGATGACCTTCATCAGAGCAGAGAACTTACAGCATTTTCCGGTTTTATTTCAGATTGTAGCCTCCACCATATTTTGCTTTTATATAAAAATGTCTCCATCCCAGTTTGACTATTGTCAGCTGACCCTAAACTACTTGGAAACATAGGAGGCGATTCTCCCAAATTCGCAGGGAAACTATCCTAAATCCCAAGTGTTCTGTCAGTTCAGCTTCTCACTGGAATCTTTGCATTCTGTGCACTGAAGAGGTCCCAGTCCTGAATATCCTGATGGAGTCGGAGATTTGTTCGGGACCCGATCAAATACCTAAAATGCATATTTTAAACACATTAAAAACAGATTCAAGTGACCTGCTTTACCACCCAGCGTGGTCTGACTGGCGATTGTTTGCCAGCACTGGGAGATGCGCGGGCATTCCCAACGCATGTGCAAATCCCGGAACAAAACCGGCAACGCCCGACTCCCAGCTCGATCCGCCAGAAAAGTTGCGGGCTGCAATGGGAGAATCGTGGCCATAGAAACGTAGAAGATAGGAGCATTGGACCCTTCAAGCCGACTCCGCTATTCATTACTATCATTGGCTGATCATGCTACTCAATAATTAGCCCAATCCTGCTTTCTCCCCATAAGCTTGGAGCCCATTCACGGTGGAGAGAGTTCTCTAATTTCTGCTATCCTTTGTGTAAAGCACTCCTTCCTGACTGTCTACCCGTTCTCTTCCAGGGGATGCCTTCAGCTCTGCAATTGAGGATCAGTTTGAACATCAGTCTTTCTTGTCCAATGACCTGTCTTAACAGGAGAGATATCACTGAGAATACCAGGCAATACCTCGGAGCTCCTCCTCTGGATATGTAACCTCACCCCGATCACATTTCGGCTGCCGTTTTGGACTATCCCGCGACTCATTTGGGGAACGTGTTTGCGAGTCAACAACTCAATGGGACTCTGGTGGTGGGAGGTGGGGGAGGAGAGGCAAAGAGTCCGATCATGCACTAGAAACTTGTGGTCATGTCCCAATACAAATGATGCAAGTCTTTGGGGGAGATTTTGACTTTTAGCGCCAGGCAAAAAAAAATGGGTGATAGCAAATCAAATACCTGTTTTCTCTCTTCTCCTAATAGGGGCAAGTTTTTTTTTGCCTGACAATAAATGTTAATAGCAACCCCCACCCTCTCCCCCGCAACACCCCCTCCCCCCCATTCTCCGTGTGTGGTCTAATTTCCTTTCATTTTTAAAATTTTATTCAGTTCAGATCGCATAACTTCAATACTTGCACATTGAAATACTTGAGGATATTTTTGGAAAGATCTATATAAATATATAATATTAAACAAAAAGGAATGTACATCGTGTTCAATTATAATCTGAATTCTGTTCAGCTTTTTTATCTCTTTTTGCTATATCTGGTGCTATGTTACAATCTATCGGAAAGGTAACTCTTAAATATTACTGGTTAACTGCAACAGAAATCTCTTTACAATAATCTGAGGTCCCTTCAAGAAGATGACCAGCATCCTGGTACCATAAAAAAGCCTTAACGATGATTGTCCAGTGGCTCTGGTATCCATCAATATGAAGTGTTTCGAAAGGTTAGTCTTGGCACGAATCAATTCCAGCCTCCCAGATTGCCTGGATTCACTACGGTTTGCTTACCACCACAAGAGGTCCACAGCAGACACCATCTCCCTGGCCTTGCTCAATCCTGGAACACCTAGATAACAAGGACACCTATGACAAGCTCCTATTCATCAACTACAGCTCAGCCTTCAACAGTATTATTCTTTCAAAATTCATCTCCAAACCCCATGGTCTGGGCCTCGGCTCTGTGACTGGATCCTGAACTTCCTATCTAACGGACCACAATCAATAAAGACAGGCAACAACATCTCCTCAACATCTGCGCCCCACAAGACTGTGTTCTCAGCCCCCTACTATACACCTATGCCTGTGTGGCCAAATTCCCCTCCAATTTCATTTTCAAGTTTGCTGATGACACCACCATAGTGGGTCGGATCTCAAACAATAACGAGACAGAGTACAGGAATGAGATAGAGAATCTGGTGAAACTGGTGCGGCAACAATAATCTCTCCCTCAATGTCAATAAAATGAAGGAGATAGTCGTCAACATCAGGGAGTAAAGTGGAGGACACACCCCATCTACATCAGTGGGGAGGAAATAAAAATGGCCAAAAGCTTCAAGTTTTTAGGTGTCCAGATCACCAACAGTCTGTCCTGGTCCCCCCATGCCAACACGATACTTAAGAAAGCTCACGAATGCCTCTATTTTCTCAAGATACTAAGGAAACTTGCATGTTCATTACATCTCGCACCAACTTTTATAAGTGCACCATAGAAAGCATTTTTTCTGGTTGTATCACAGCTTTGTATGGTTCCTGCTCTGCTCCAGAACTACAAGGAACGCCCTCATATTAAGTTGATCTTTCTTTGATTTGATTTATTATTGTCACATGTATTAGTATACAGTAAAAAATATTATTTCTTGCTTGCTATATAGACAAAGCATACCGTACATAGGGAAGGAAAGGAGAGAGTTGCAGAATGCGGTGTTACACTCGTAACTAGGGTGTAGAGAAAGATCAACTTAGTGCAAGGTAGGTCCATTCAAAAATCTGATGGCAGCAGGGAAGAAGCTGTTCTTGAGTCGTTTGGTACACAATCTCAGACTTTTATATCTTTATCCTGACGGAAGAAAGTGAAAGAGAGTATATCTGGGTGCGTTGGCTCCTTAATTATGCTGATTGCTTTTCCAAGGCAGAAGGAAGTGTTGACATTATTAATGGATGGGAGGCAGGTTTGAGTGATGGACTGGGCTACATTCACGACCCTTTGTAGTTTCTTGTGGTCTTGGGCAGAGCAGGAGCCCATACCAAGTTGTGATACAACCAGAAAGAATGCTTTCTATTGTGTAACTGTACAAGTTAGTGAGGGTTGCAGTGGACATGCCAAATTTCCTTAGTCTAAATCTTCTGAGTCACATTTCTAAATTTCCTTGGTTTTTCTGAGAAACAAAGCAAACTTTTAAATTGACTTGGAGGGGAATTTGGCCACACAGTCAAAGGTGTATAAGGAGTATAGTGGGGGGCTGAGGACACAGTCTTGTGTGGCACTGGTATTGGGAATGATCATGGAGGAAGTGTTGTTGCCTATCTTCATTGACTGCGGTTCGTGGGTTAGAAAGTCTAGGATCCAGTTGCAGAGGGAGGAGTTAAGTACCAGGCAGCAAAGTTTGAAGATGAGATTTGTAGGAATAATGGTGTTGAAGGATGAGCTGTAATCAATAAATAGGAGTCTGACATCAATGTCCTTGTTATTTAGGTGTTCCAGGGTTGAGTGCAGGGCCAGGGTGATGGCAGTCTGGCAGGCAGGAACTGATTTGTACCTTGACTAACCTTTTGAAGCATTTCATAATGATGGATGTTAGAGCCACCAGACAATATTCATTAAGGCACGCTCCCTGGTTTTCCTTTGACACAAGGATGATGGTCATCTTCTTGAAGCAAATAGGGACCTCAGATTTGTGTGGAGAGGTTGAAGATGTCTGTGAATATCTCCACCAGCTGGTTCATGAGTGCTTGTCCGCGTACTCCATCCGGGGCCGTCGCTCACTGTGGGTTGAGTTTTGAGAAGGCCTCTGTACACCCTACATGGCCTCAGGCTTTTATATCGTTTTCTTGATAGAAGAAGGTGGAAAAGAGAATGTCCCAGTTGTGCGGGGTTCTTAATTATACTGGCTGCTTTGCCAAGGCAGCGGCAAGTATAGACTGAGTCAGTTGATGGGAGGCGATTTTATATGATGGACTGGGCTTCGTTTATAACCCTTTGTAGTTCCTTGCAATCTTGGGCAGAACAGGAACCAAAGCAAACCATGGTATGACCAAAAGAATGCTTTCTATGATGCATCTAATGATGAGAGTCGTAGCAGACATGCTTTCTCACCTATAGTGTTGGCTTGGGAGCACCAGGACAGGTTGTTGGTGATTTAGACGCCTAAACACTTGAAGCTCTCGACCCTATAGTGCAGAAGGAGGCATCTGGCCCATTGAGACTGCACTGATTCTCCAATAGAACATCCCAGCCAGGCCCACTGACCCCACCGTCCTTTCCTGCCCTAGTGATGGTCAATGTGATATGCCAGTACTATATGGTACTAATTATATTATTTCCTAATGTCCTGAGGGGGATGGTTAACTCTGCTAGACAGATGTGATTTCCAGCATCCACAGTGTTTTGCTTTCCTGACTTTGCTGGCTCGGTGCTTGTTATAATTCAGGTCTGAAATTCCAAGGTGTTTTATGAAACCTGCCTGGGTCCTGGATTTTGCACTTTGAATTTAGCTAGAGTGAACAGGAGATGCTTCATTTCAGGAATAATTCAAATGACCCACTAGGGAGCTTTTACCAAACTAAGTTTATTTAAGAATACAGTTAACATTCTTCTTTACCCAAAAGGTTCTTTACCCAAAGGGTGGTTCGGGAGTGGAATGCCCTGCCTGCAGCAGTTGTAGATGCGCCAAGTTTGGTGGCATTTAAGAGGTTAGTTGATAAGTTTATGGAAGAGAAGGGAATGGTTTAGTTTGGAGGGGCATTGCTTTTTATATTGGTCGGCGCAACATCGAAGGCCGAAGGGCCTGTTCTGTGCTGTAATGTTCTATGTTCTAACATATACAGAAAGAAAATTGGCAACAACTTACAACAATTACACACAAAAATGCCATGATATTGTATAAATCTTAATGAATATAGGAAATGCTCCAAATAAAGAAACTTCCCATGAACAAAATCTTTGCCCCAGGTTCAGCATAAAATACAAATGCTCACGTGATGCTGGAACTTAGCCTTTTGGTTGAATGTTGCCGTTCTCTTGATGCACAGACAGACAGACAAGCTTGGAGTCAGAACAGCTTCCTAAAAACACCAGGGAGAGAGAGAGAGAAAAAGGCTCTTGGTACTAACTAGCAACTCAGCAATAGAACAATTTTCACTCTAGGAAGGCAAGAAGCCTTGCTTCCAGATAGTCAGCAGAACTGCCAACACTGGGGCAAGCGAAACACAGCTTTTCAGTCTAATATCCAAACCTCTTCTAAACTAAAACTGAAAGTAAATGCTTGAATTCTTATGGGAAAAAAAACACATGGCTCTGACTTGTTAACGTGTCATGAAAGATCCCAGAAAGTATCTGAGGTCAGGAATAAAAATAAACAAGATCAAGTTAAATAAATCTTTGAAGCAGAGATAAAAAGACCGCTAAGCAGATAAGCCAGCAACAATGAAAAAAACCAGAAACCATTATAGCTGCAGAGTAAGAAGCCTCACAACACCAGGTTAAAGTTCAACAGGTTTATTTGGTAGCAAACGTTTTCAGAATGTCGCTCCTTCTTCAAGTCATTCACCTAAGGAAGGAATGACACTCTGAAAATTTATGCTACCAAATAAACTTCTTAGATCTTAATCTGGTGTTGTGGGACTTCTTATTGTGCCTACCCTCTAGTCCAACACCGGCATTTCCACATTATAGCTGCAGAGAGCATGATTTAAAAAAAAACACTTCTTAAAGGTACACTAACATCACAGTGAAGCAGAGCAACAGCAGCAGTGGGTGTCTGCCTCCCATTCTGGCTGGAGAGGGACCCGCTTCCTCTCCCCCGTCCCTGAGAGGGGAAGGCAATGCCACAACTGACAAAGGACGGTCAAGAAAAACAGCCCAGGCTGACAATGAGGCAAGAACTGTCTTTGGGCAAAGCACTTATATTGCATGTACTGACTGCTTTAATGTTCTACATCCACTTTGACTCAATTTCATCAATGGACAGGGTTCGGCAGACATTTATTAGGAGATACTTACAAAATGTACCTGAGCATTGCTGCTCTTGAATCCAATGCACGTTCATGAAGTACAGAGTATTGACAGACCACTAAATTAAAAGCAAAATACTGCAGATGCTGGCTATGTAAAATACAAACAGAAAATGCTGGGTAATCTCAATCTCTGTGGGGAGAGAAACAGAATGAATGTTTTGCCTTCAATATGACTTCTCCAGAGCTTTATTGAGGATTCACACAACCTTGAATCATTAACTGTGCTCCTCTCTCCGTAGCTTGATGCCAGACCTGCTGAGATTATCCAGCATTCTCTCATTTTATTTTAATCACAATAGTTTCCACCTAAAGAAACAGCGCACCTTAAGCCGGCACTTTGGAAACTGGTGTGAATGCAAATGAAAAACCTTCATCACCATGAAGTCAAAGAGGTTGTCAGTTTTAAACAAATACAGAAAATGTTGCAAAATCTCAGTGGTTCTTTGATTTATTATTGTCACGTATTGGAGTACAGTGAAAAATATTGTTTCTTGCACTCCATACAGAGAAAGCATACCATTCATACAGAAGGAAATGAGAGAGTGCAGGATGTAGTGTTTCCAACATAGCTAGGGTGTAGAGAAAGATCAACTTAATGCTGGTGGGCAGAATTACCAATGCTAAGGAGAGAGAGAGAGAAAAGCACAACTTTTCAGTTTGATACCCAAACCACTTCTAAACTAAAACTGAAACTAAGTGCTTGAATTCTGTGGAGGAACTACCTGATTTTGACTTGTCAATCACTCTTCCTCCTTCAAAAGTCTGATAGCAGCTGGGAAGAAGCTATTCTTGAGTCGCTTGGTACATGACCTCAGACTTTTGTGTCTTTTTCCTGACAGAAGGAGATGGGAGAGAGAATGTCCAGGATGCGTGGGATCCTTAATTATGCTAGTCGCTTTTCCGAGGCAGCAGGAAGTCTAGACAGAATTAGTAGATGGGAGGCTGGTTTGTGTGATGGATTGGGCTATATTTTATAATTTCCTTTTATAATGACCTTTTATAATTTCCTGTGGCCTTGGGTAGAGCAGGAGCCATACCAAACTGTGACACAACCAGAAAGAATGCTTTCTACGGGTGCAACTGTAAAAGTTGGTGAGAGTCATAGCTGACATGCCTAATCTTCTGAGAAAGTAGAGGTGTTGGTGGACTTTCTTAACTATAGTGTCAAACTGGAGGGGACCAGGACAGGTTTTGGTGATCTGGACACCTAAGAAGTTGAAGCTTTCTATCATTTCTACTTTGTCCCCATTGATGCAGACAGGGGCAGGCTCTCCTTTACACTTCCTGAAGTCAATGATTATCTTTCTCATTACAGGGCTGATGGCAATTCTAGTTGTCACACTACCTGAGGGATGTGGAGGCTTTGGAGAGGGTACAGAAAAGATTTACCAGGATGTTGTCCTGTATGGAGGGTATTGGTTATGAGGAGAAGTTAGAGAAATTTGGTTTGTTCTCACTGGAACAACCAAGTTTGAGAAGCGACCTGATAGAAGTCTACAAAATTATGAGGGGCATGGATAGAGTGGATAGTCAGAAACTTTTTCTCAGGGTGAAAGTGTCAATTACTAGGGGACACAGGTCTACAGTGCGAGGGGCAAGTTTTAAAGGAGATATACAAGGCAAGATTTTTACACAGAGGACGTGGGTGCCTGGAACTCACTGCCGGGGTAGGTAGTGGAAGCAGATACAATAATGAGTTTTAAGGAGTGTCTTGGTATATGAAAAGGATGGATAGAGGGACATGGTCCCCAGAAAGAGGTTTTAGTTTGGACCAAGCCAGCATAGTTAGTGCAGGCTTGGAGGGCTGAAGGATCTATTTCTGTGCTGTAATTTTCTTTGTTCTTTGTTTCGAATCTGGATGACCCTTTGTCAAAGCTGTCTGCATTAAACGTGGATAATTGAAGTAATGTGGATTGTAGTGAAGGAGTTAATACAGTCATAACAAATTACTTTCAGTGCTATTTTAACAAGAATTTTAATATATATATATATATATGTGTTGGGGTAGATTTACATCTTTGCAGCTAACTAAGCAGAATGGGATACAGTCTTGTTATATAATCACCCTCTCCTTCAACATTTATCCCACTGTCACTGATTCGATAGAAGCCAGATCATGCACTTCCCCAAGCCCTGAAGGTGAAACAAGTCTTTCTAAGTTGCCAACCATATCCAAATCTGTTTTGGGCTTCCCCTAGGTCTTGCCTATCTGCCAGTGGCGTGGGTATCTGGCCATTGGCTCCGTGTTGGCACAGTATCAGGCAATTCTGATACCGGATGGGCAAAGGAGGAAGGCGGTAAGTGAACCTGGATCTGTACTATTCTTGTGGAGCTGAGGGGAACACATCCCTTTTTCTCGCCAGCTGCACAAGCCCCTGAAAACTCTACTGTGGGTCCGCCAGCACCTCCTGAGCTTAAACCATCAAAGATCAAAAGAGGCAAGTACATGCTCTGGCCTCAGCTGGCCAACAGCAAGTGCCCACGCTTCCTAGAGTGATTGTATTAATGGAGTTCCACATCTAACTGACCCCATTGGAAGATTAATGCAATTCAACAGCACCATTCACAACCTCAGGACTTCCCAGGACATTTTGTGGCCAATAAGATACTTTTGATTTGTTGACGGCATTTTGCAATACGAGAATTAGTCAACAGTTTTATCCAGGTGAAACTTAGTCCCATGGGATGTACCCACAGTGAGATTGCTGTCAGTGCAGTCTTGATGGGCCAAATGGCCTCCTTCTGTACTGCAGGGATTCTATGATCACACAGTGGGACTATTATAGATGGTGCACAGAGCACGGAACAACATTTGGGACATTCACATTGCGACAAGAGAGGAAGAAGAAAACTTGATGCTGGTGGGGCATTCCTCCATTTAAAATGGGAATAACAAGGGAGGGAGAGAAGGAGGGGAGGTGGTGGTATAGTGGTACTGGTCACTGGACCAGTAATCCAGGGTAATAGTCTGGGGTACCGGGTTCGCAGTAGATAGCAAAGTTTGAATTCAATAAAAATCTGGAATTAAGAATCTATAACCATGAAACTATTGTCAAATATCAGTAAAACCCATCTGGTTCACTAATGCTCTCCAAGGAAGGAAATCTGCTGTCCTTACCCAGTCTAGCCTACATGTGACTCCAGAGCCACAGCAAGTGTGGTTGATTCTGAAAAATGCCCTCAGGGATGGGCAATAAATGCTGGCCCAGCGAGTGACACCCACATTGCATGAACATAGAATCATAAAATCCTACAGTGCAGAAGGAGGCCATTTGGCCCATCTGTACATACCACAGACCCTATCCCCATAAACCCATGCATTTACTCTAACTAGTCTCTCTGACACTAAGGGGCAATTTAGCATTTACCAATCCACCTAACTCTCAAATTTTTGGACTGTCGGAGGAAACCAGAGCACCCGGAGAAAACCCACGTGGATACACAGGGGGAGCGCGCAAAATCCACACAGGCAGTGACCTAAACCGGGAATCGAACCCAGGTCCCTGATGCCAAGAGGCAGCGATGCTAACCACTGTGCCACCCTATGAATGGAAAAAAATGAGCGGAGAGAGATGGATGGAATTCTGTGGTTCTATGTAGCGTAAG
This sequence comes from Sphyrna mokarran, assembly GCA_024679065.1. Classification (NCBI taxonomy): domain Eukaryota; kingdom Metazoa; phylum Chordata; class Chondrichthyes; order Carcharhiniformes; family Carcharhinidae; genus Sphyrna; species Sphyrna mokarran. Next base: position 8,737,631 of record JAGIQG010000017.1, on the reverse strand, counting down.
ATCCATGTAGCAATGTGAAAGGATTGGAACTGGAGCGAACTCTCATCTTTGGGTGAGCTCGGCAACCTGAAACACTCTCTTCCTCCTTCAGGCACCACAGCGGCGACCATGGAGCTTCACTGGATTTTTCCCCGTGGTTTGCAGTTGTCTTCTGCAGTGTAGCTCTCCCGCTCTCTTACCCGCCCCCGCTCCCCCGCTGCCCCTGGAAGAATTTACAGGCTGATAATCAGATATATCTTCTGTGGCCATGAAGTCCTGAAGTGGGACTTGGGCCCAGGGCAGGGCCTGTAAATTTTTACTGTAAAAATTATCAATAGTTCTAAGATGAAAGACTATAGCAATAGAACCGCGATACAGCAAACAATCAGCAGGGATTCATTGTAATGGAATTGTAAGGTTTGTAGAATTGCAATGCACATTATAAATGTGCCAGCTATTCTTGGTCATTAGTTATTTAGATGTGTGTATATTTATATCAGTTTACTATTTCAGCAGTGTGTGTGGCTTTAAACCATGGATTCTTTCTGTGACAAATACACCTCAGTACAATCCCAGAAATCAACGGACTTTTTTTAAATTCAAATCTATTTTGTGAAAAGTAGGTTTTAGTCAGTGATGATGTAAAGGTGTTATTGCTGAACTATTCACCCACTCAGTATAGTACTCTGTGGACCCTGCTAGGAATCCCGCTACAACAGATGGTGAAATTTGAGTTCAATTAAAAGTCCAATGATGACCATGAACCATCAATGGTTATAAAAAACCCATCTGGTTTCACTAATGTCTTTATAGAATCATAGAAACCCTACAGTGCAGAAGGAGGCCATTTGGCCCATCGAGTCTGTACTGACAATCCCACCCAGGCTCTATCCATAGAGCCATAGAAAATTACAGCTCAAAAACAGGCCTTTTGGCCCTTCTTGTCTGTGCTGAACCATTTTTTGCCTAGTCCCACTGACTTGCACTTGGACCATACCCCTCCACACCCCTCTCATCCATGAACCCGTCCAAGTTTTTCTTAAATGTTAAAATGATCCCACGTTTCCCGTTGTATCCGGCAGCTCATTCCACACTCCCACCACTCTCTGTAACTCAGCTTCTCAAGTCCCAGCAATATCCTCGTGAACCTTCTCTGCATTCTTTCAACCTTATTTACATCCTTCCTGTAACTCGGTGACCAAAACTGTACACAATACTCTAAATTCAGCCTCACCAATGCCTTGTATAACCTTATCATAACACTCCAACTTTTATACCAGATACTCTAATTTATAAAGGCCAATATACCAAAAGCATTTTTTACGACCCTATCCACCTGTGACGTCACTTTTAGGGAATTCTGTACCTGTATTTCCAGATCCCTCTGTTCAACTGTACTTTTCAGAGTCCTACCATTTAGTCCTTGTTGCATAATTAATATCTATAACTTACACATTCCGGGACACTAAGGGACAATTTAGAATGGCCAATCAACCAAACCTGTACTTCCTTGGACTGTGAGAAGAAACCAGAGCTCAGGAAGAAAACCCTTGCAGATATGGGGAGACTGTGCAAATCCCATACAATGCTAACCACTGTGCCTCTGTGCCATTTCACTTTAGAGAAAGAAAATGTCATCTTTACCTCGTTTGGCCTACATATAACTCCAGGGCTATAGCAATGTGGCTGACTCTCAACTGCCCACTGAAATCGCTCAGTAAACTATTCGCTTCAAGGACAATTAGAGATGGATAATAAATTTTGGCATGCCAGCAGTGCCCACAGCCCCTAAATAAAATGTTGTATCTTTTTAAAAGCAGAATGCATGTTGAGTGGTAAGGAAGAATGGATAGATGTCATTAGCTTTAGGGCAGGCCATCGATCTATTCAATGATACAAGGCACCATGGGGTGGCACAGTAGCTAGTATCAGGGACCTGGGTTCAATTCCAGCCTTGGGTCACTGTCTGTGTGAGGTTTGCATGTTCTCCCTGTGTTTGCTTGGGTTTCCTTCAGGTGCTGCAGTTTCTTCCCATAGTCCAAAGACATGCAGGTTGGATGGATTGGCCATATTAAATTGTCCCTTAGTGTCCAAAGATGTGCAGGTTAGGTGGATTGGCCATGCTGAATTTTCCCTTATTGTCCAAAGATGTACAAGTTAGGAAGATTGGCCATGCTAAATGGTTTTTAGTGTCTAAAGATGTGCAAGTTAAGTGGATTGGCCATGCTAAATTGTCCTTTAGTGTCCAAACATGTGCAAGTTAGTTGGATTGGCCATGCTAAATTGCCCCTCAGTGTCCAAAGATGTATAAGTTAGATGGATTAGCCATGCTCAATATGCGGGATAGGGTGGAGGGGAGGCTGGAGGGTGGAATGCTGTTCTGGAGAGTCAGTGCAGACTCCATCCAGCCTCTTTCTGTGCTACAGACTCTGTGGGTCTGTGTTTATATCATGACACGGTCAATAATGTCTTTTTTTAACTAGAGATGCTGCACAGAAATCTCACCACATTTCTCCAGGGAACCCTGATAAGCTGGACAATGTCTGCAGTGACACGTGTAGCTGGTCCAATACTGAATACATTGGGATGTGTCCAATCACTCCACAGAATCATTGGATCGTGTGCTGGAAAGGGGTTGGGATGGATGAATCCATTGCTACAGCCCTGTGATCACTTTGATAAACTTTGCAGGGAGGTAATTCAGAGAGACGGCACTAAAAATGTGTGACTGCAGGAGGCCATGGTTCCATGCACACACTCTTTAAAAATGTCCCAAAAGTGAAGCATGTTATATAATCCTGACAAAATGGGACACCAAGGCCTTCCAAGTTCTGTTTGTTATGTGCAGTGTTGTTACGTTGCTCCCAGTGTTAGTTTATCTGGAGGTGGATGAACAATGGGGGTTGTAAATTGTGCTCTGGGTGGTGATTGTTACAGATGATGAGGAGTTATGCAGAGAAGACAAAGAGCTGGAATTTGTTTGGCTTTAAACAGAGAGGGTCAAAAGGGGAAATTTGATAGAGGCATTCAAAGTTATAATGAGTTTTGACAAAGTAATTAATAAGAAACTGTTTTCTCTGGCAGAAAGGTCTGTTACCCTGACAACATGGATTTAAGGTCATTGGTTAAAGAATTGGGTAGAGGTTTTTTCCAACAGTGAAATGTTACGATCTGAAAAGGTGATGAAAGTAGATTCAATTGTAACTTTCAAAAGGGAATTGGATAAATAATTGAAAAGAAAAAATGTAGAATTTATTAAATAGTTCTTTCCACAAAATGGATCAGGATTGTGACCGAATACTCTCCACTTGCCTGGATTAGTGCAACTCCAACAACACTCAAGAAGCTTGACACTATCCATCGAGGTCATAGTTTAAGGATAAGGGGTAAACCTTTTAGAATTGAGGTGAGGAGGAATTTCTTCACCCACAGGGTGGTGAATGTATGGAATTCACAGAAAGTAGTTGAGGCCAAAACATTGTGCGATTTCAAAAAGAAATTAGACATTTCTCTTGGGGCTAAGGGATATGGAGAGAAGATGGGATCAGGATATTGAATGAGATGATCAGCCATGATCAAAATGAATGGCAGAGCAGGCTCGAAGGGCCAAATGGCCTACTCGTGCTTCTAGTTTCTATGTTTCTCAGACAAAGCAACCTTGTTTGATTGAGATCCCATCCACTACCTTCAACATTCATTGCAGTGTAGCAAATCACCAAGGCTCCTTCAACAGCACCTCCCAAACCTGTCTCCTGTACCATCTAGAAGGACAATCGTAGCAGATACCTGGGAACACCATGACCTGTGTCTTTCCAAGTCACTCACCATTCCGACTTGGAGATACATTACCATTCCTTCACTGTCGCTGGATCAAATTCCTGAAGCTCCCTCCCTAACAGCAATGGGGGTGTACCTACACCGCACAGACTGCAGCGGCTGAACAAAGTGGTTCACTACCACCCTCTGAATGGGAAAGGCAATAAACACTGGCCTAGACAGAGATGTTCACATCCCACAAAACAAATTTTAAAAATGCACTGTGAGCCTTGTTATGTGCTGTTTCTTTATGATTTAAGGATTAAAGTTTATTTTGTTATGTATAATATACTTCTTTAGGTGAGGAAATATGTCAATGCAGGACTGCGACGTTAAAGAGTTCCCAAGTGCTTTATTAGTCAGTAAGTTAAAAAAACACAAAGTTTTGTCCATTTAGCAATGTAAAAATGATGAGGCAAGATCTTTATAAATAAGGGGGCATATGGTGGCACAGTGGTGAGCAATGCTGCCTCACAGAGCCAGGGATACAAGTTCGATTCCCGGCTCAGATCACTGCCTATGTGGAGTTTGCACATTCTCCCCATGTCTGCGTGGGTCTCCTCTGGGTGCTCTAGTTTCCTCCTACAGTCCAAAGATATGCAGGTTAGTTTGATTGGCCATGATAAATTGACGCTGGTGTCAAGGGGATTAGGAGGTAAATATGTGGGATTGTGGGAATAGAGCCTGGGTGGGATTGTGATCAGTGCAGACATGATGGTTGAATGGCTCCTTCTACACTGTCGGGATTCCGTGTATCTATGAAATAGCAGAGTTAATGAGAATCCTCTATGAGGTCTGGTTTTGTCCTTGGTGAGACGCTGATGGCTTGGCTTTAGTTTTGTTCCAGTGTATTAGGTCGAAATCCATTCTTTCTTTGGCTGTTGGCAATTCTACGAATAATAGATGTGGTAGTTATGGCAACAGTAGTCTGCATTTGTGCCTATGGAGCTGTACCATTGATGATTGTTGCAGTTCAGGAATTTGTACGTGACGATCTCTTCCTGGAGCTACTTTCTCTGCTAAGTGCTAAATGCTGAAAAGTGTACAAGATTATAGAGTGAGTCCGAGTGAGAAAATCAGCTGGAAAAATGCAATAATTTCTCCTTAAAGGCACAGAGCAAGGAATTCATTACCAAACGTTATTTGCCAGTTCCCACATGGACAACCTTTCTATTACAGGAATCTGATACTTACGAATGGGACAGGTGATCTGATGCTTTCCAGCACTGGCTTGATGGACCAAATGGCCTCCATTTGGGATTTGTTAATCAGCTGTCACACTGCAGCAAGTCTGTTACAGCTACTGGATAATTGGCTGCATAGGGAAAGCAGGAGGCCACTCAGCCCCTTTAGCCTCCTCCATCATTTGGTTAACTCACAGCTGACCTACATCTTAATGATCTTTGCTCTGTATTCTCTGATGGTGTTACTTACTAAAAATCGATCTAACTCAGTTTGAAAATTTTCAATAGAATCCCAGCCTTAATGGCTTTTGGGGGAAGACAATTCCGGATTACAGAATCCTTACAGTATAGAAGGAGGCCATTCAGTCCACTGAGTCTGCACTGACCACAATCCCACACAGGCCCTTTTCCCGTAAGCTCATAGACTTACCCTAACTAATCCCCCTGACACTAAGGGGCAATTTACTATGACATCCTGCACTGACAACAATCCAACTAAGTCCATATTCCCATGACCCCATGTATTCACCCTGCTAATCCTTCCTGACACTAAGTGGCAATGCAAAGTTAAAGTTCATTTGTCACAAGTAGGCTTGCATTAACACTGCAATGAAGTTACTATGAAAATCCCCTAGCTACCACATTCTGTTCGGGTACATTGAGGGTCAATTTAGCACGGCCAATGCACCCTAACCAGCACATCTTTCAGACTGTGGGAGGAAACCGGAGCACCCAGAGAAAACCCATGCAGACACGGGGAGAACACACAAACTTTGCACAGACAGTGACCCAAGCTGGGAGTCGAACTCCGGTCCCTGGTGCCATGAGACAGCAGTGCTAACCAGCATGGCCTATCACCTAACCCTGAACATCTTTAGTGTGTGGGACGAAATCGGAGCACTCGGAGGAAACCCATGCAGACACGGGGAGAACATGTAAACTCCGCACACACAGTCCATAGCTGGAATTGAACCTGGATCCCTGGAGCTTTTAAGCAGCAAGTGGTAACTACTGTGCCACCTCAGTTAGTACAGCTCCGAGGAGCACATGGGCAATTATCAAAGGTTGGGGGATGAGTGAGGGTCTGTAGTTCTTCTGAACGAAAACCATTAACATACTGAACAAACTATCAATGCAAGCAAATTAACACAAAATGAGACACGTTAATAGGAATACGAGAGATTCCTGGCATTGAAAGTGTTTATTTTTTTAATATGAATAACAGATAACTTGAGAAAGAAAGGGAGAAGTAAAGTAGATGAATGCTGTGTCTGAATGTTGTAGGTTCAAGTCCCATACTGCAGGGACTCCAGGGCTGAAAGGCCTACAGTTTAGTGTAATACTGAGAGGAGGTAACTGTGCTGTCAAAGGTATCCTCTTTCAGATGAGAGGTTAAATTTTGGCACAATCTGCCCTCATGGTGGTTGTAAAAGTCACTCACCTTCCTGACTTGGAAATATTATCGGCCATTCCCTCACTCAATATCACCAGGATTACCTCCTGGTCGTTTGTGGGATTTTGCCGTGTAAATTGGCTGCCATTTTTCTTACTCTGCAACTCTGACTGTTTCACTGCTGTCTGTACAGTGCTTTGGGATCTCCTCAGGTTGCGAAAGGTGTTATATCACTTTTGTTTTGTCTGACTAAAATGTGTTAGTAATTCTTAACTGAAAGCAGATAGGAAGGAGGGAAAAATATCTTCTGAAATTCAGAGAAATGCGATGAGGTAGTTCAGTCTCTGGGGCCTCCAGTTAATGAGATCATAGAATCCAGCGTGCAGGAGGAGGCCATTCAGCCCATCGAGTTTGAATCAATAACAATCCCACTCAGACCCTAGCACCATAAACCTCATGCATTTATCTTAATTAGTCACCCGATACAAAGGGGCAATTTTAGCATGGCCAATCCAGCTATCCTGCAGATCTTTGGACTGTGGAGGAAACTGGAGCACCCGGAAGAAACCCATGCAGACACAGGGGGAACGTGCAGACTCCACACAGACAACAATTCAAGCTGGGAATTGAACCTGGATCCCTGGCATTGTGAGGCAGCAGTGCTAACTACTGTACTATCATGCCCCATCACTCATGTCTGACCAAATCCCATTTACCTGCTCTTGCTCCATATCTCATATACCTTACAACCAAGATCTATCTTAGCTTTAGATTAAAGCCTCAATAGACTTTACCATCCTTCATGCAAAGAAATAATTCCTCATATCACACCATGCTTCAAACTTTTAAGATTATACCATCTTGTTTTAATCAATGACATCTCCACACTGCACACCAGGAAATAGTTTCTCCTTATTGAACTCTTCCATCATCTTCAACATGCCAGATAAGTCATTTCTTATCTCCCATACTCAACTGATCTCATAGCTGAACTAATATTTGATTTGATTTATTATTGTCACACGTATTAGTATACAGTGAAAAGTATTGTTTCTTGAATGCTATACAAAGTATACCGCTCATAGAGAAGGAAACGAGAGAGTCCAGAACAGCCTTAATTAGGGTGTAGAAAAAGATCAACTTAATGCAAGTTAGATCTATTCAAAAGTTTGATGGCAGCAGGGAAGAAACTGTTCTTATATCAGTTGGTACGTGACATCGGACTTTTGTACCTTTTTCCCGATGGAAGAAGGTGGAAGAGAAAATGTCAAGGGAGTGTGGGGGTTCTTAATTATGCTGGCTGCTTTACCGAGGCAATGGCAAGTGTAGACAGAGTCAATGGGAGATTGGTTTGTGTGATGGACTGGGCTTTGTTCACAGCTCTTTATAGTTTCTTGTAGTCTTGGGCAGAGCAGAAGATCTGATACAACCAGAAAGAATGTTTCCATTCTTAAAGAAGAATTTGAAAAAAAATTAATGCATTATTTCCATGTCCTGGTTAAAGAATTATCTCAAATTCTGATATAGTGGTATTACAGTGATTTATAATAATGTCTTTCCAGCATTTAGATTGTAGCTTCATGTTGAAACATCTCAAAGCACTTCACAAATTACCCCAGGCTCTTTGTGTCTGTATTTATCAGCGGTGACCAATACACAAAATTAATCCACGCTCACTTATTGTCACATGTACAAAGCAGATGGATTAAATTTCTTGCTTGGACAGAATCACATTATTACCGAAAATTACACGCATTTATTCACAACCAGATTCTTTGTCAATTTTATTAGCATAAAGTAAAATGGACGTTAATCAAGTACTTACATTTAGATAGCGCCTTTCAGTAAATGCCAAGGTATTACATAGAACAAAAAAATTAAAATGCTGGAAAATCTCAGCAGCTTTGGCAGCATCTGTGGGGAGAGAACGGAGCCAATGTTTCGAGTCTGGATGTCCCTTTGTCAGAGCTGAGAGGAAAGAGAGTCAGCAGATGTTTATACTATGAGGATATGGAGCGGCGATGGAATTGGACAAAAGGGATGCAAACGAGAATGCAAAAGGCTGAGACGGTGTTGAAAGTGTGCATTGAGCAATCAGAATATGAGAACGATGCAGCATGGTAAAGGACCGGCTGAGGGATATTGCAGTCGGCCTAAAGAAGGGGTGGGTTGTTAGGGGTGGAAAGGAGAGCAACAAAATGGAGAATGAGGTGAGATGAAATTAAATAAAATGAATGGAAATGGGGTGAAGGGGGAGGAGAGGGTTCATTTTGTGCAGTTGCTGAACCCAATGTCCAGTTCGGAAAGTTGTGTCCAATCGGAAGTTGAAGTTCTGTTCTGTTCCTCCAGTTTGTGTTGGTGTTCACCAAGACATTGCAAAAGGCTAAAAGCAGACACGTGGACAGGTGAGCAGGGTGAGGTGTAAGCAACAGGAAGGCCTGGGTCCTGCTAATGGACAGACCAATGGTGTTCAGCAAAGCAGTCACCCAGTCTGCGTTTGGTCTCTCTAATGCAGAGTAGATATTTTGGAGCAGCAAATGCAATAGACCAGATTGAAGGAGGTGCCCGTGTGACGCTGCTTCACCAGATAGGAATGTTTAGGATTTGGGACGGTGAGCAGGGAGGAGGTAAAAGGACAGGTGTTGCACTTCTGCGATTGTATGGCAAGTTAGTATGGACAGGGGCTGAGATGTTGATGGAGGACTGGACCAGGGTGTCCCGGAGACAGCGATCCCTGCGGAATGCTGACAGAAGAGGGTAAGGGGAAGATGTGTCGAGTAGTGGTATTTCATGGAACTGTAATCAGACGAAATGTGTCACATGAAGGACAGGTATCCAAAAGCTTGGATAAGGAGGTGGGTACGACTTAAAGGAAGAGAGATGTGATGGGAATCTGGGAGGGATCCAGACGCTGAAGGCGTGACAAACACGTTTTAAGGAAAATGGAGCAGTAGGGAGCTTTAGAGAGATGAATCCACAGCTTAGGAGCTTCAGCGAGCTAAAGGCAGGATCAGCACTGGTGCAGCACTGAAAATCAGTGATTAAATTGCCAGAATTGGAGGAGCTCAGAGATCTTGTAAGCTTGTCAGAGGTTCCAGAAATTGGGAGGGGATTTTGATAAAAATGTTCTTTTCATTGAGGCAAAATGAAAGCTGGAATTGGAAATAGAGACCTACTTAATGCTTTAGAAGAAATTGCTTTTTTGAGGTTTAAATCGAGGCCTGTGGTTAGATCACAATCATTAACTTACATCTAGTGAGGTTAAAGCCAGTTGGAGAATATTCATGGGCATTTACTAACTGCACCACCCAACACAGGCCATCAGTCATCAAGAATACAGGTCAAAAGTTCAGGCATTGCTGGCAGCCTTTTTATTATGAGCTATGGGTTCCGCTGGTGAGACAATATTTATTGTCCATCCCTAATTGCCCTTTCAAAAGATTGTGGTTAGTTGCCCTCCTGAACCGTTGCAGACCCTGAAGCGTAGGTGCACCCACTATGCTTTTAGAGAGGGAGTTCCAGAATTTTGACCAAGCAACAGCGAAGGAACGACCAATATATTTCCAAATCAGGATGGTGAGTGAGTTGGTGAGAACATCTGGATGTCTGCTGCCCTTGTGGATGGAAGTGGTCATGGGTTTGGAAACTGCTCTGTAAGGATCATTGGTGAGTTCTTGCCGTGCATCTCGTAGATAGTACACACATTGTGCATCGATGATGGAGGAGTGAATGTTTGTGGAAGAGGTAGCAATAAAACAGGCTGTTTTTTCTCCTGGATGGTGTTGAGCTTCTTGCGTGTTGTTGGAGCTGAACTCATCCAGATAAGTGGAGAATATTCCATTACGCTCCTGACTTACTCTTTGTAGATGGTGGAAGTGAATTACTCACTGCTGGATTCTTAGCCTCTGATTTGCTCAGGTAGCCACAGTATTTATGTGACTAGCCCAGTTCATTAGTCAATGATAATCCTCAGGATGTTGATAAGTGAACACTATATACAAGGTCATATATTTGCTTTGTGTCTCTGGTGACTGAGGTGACATACAAGGAGAACAAATTGTGAAAATTATTTATCCAGTACTGAGTTAGCAGAATCAATAGTAACTTCAACGGGGAATTGGAGAAATAGCTGAAGGGAAGAAAGTTGCAAGTAAATTGTGGGGGAGAAGCTCTGAAGTTGGGCCTAATTGCTCGCTCTTCCAAACAACCAGCACTGACATAACGGGCCGAATGGCCTCCTTTGCTACAGTATTTTGTGTGAAGTTCCTCACTATTTCATGCAGAAAATAAAAGGTACTCATTAAAAGTGGGAGTTTGAAAGTAAAACACCAACGTTATGAAAATCTGACCTTTTTAAGATTGATTTTCAAATGAAAGAACACAGGTCGAGCAGGAAAATTACTTTAAAAATCACTTCATTTCCTGTCTTGTATTGCTTCATGTTGCGTTGTTCAGGAAGCAGCTTACGCACCAGTAATAAGCTTGGCATCTGATCTAAGGCAGACGTTAGCCAAAACACACTCTCCATTACAGGTACTGAGCCCCTCCCTGCAGTGCACCATCAGTGGTTATCTGCGTGCCTTCCCGTATTCAGGCTTATTCAATCACACCATTGATCCAGGCTGGCTTTTCCCATTTATTCCTGGCAATTTGAACACTTCACATTTTTGGAATTCTACAGCCAATTAACACAGTTAATAACACAGTTAAAAGCAAAGTTGGCATCGTTTAAAGCAATGAGAGAGAGCTGTGTACCATGTTTGTCTACCTTTATTGATATTACTTATTACATCTCTGAATGTTCTTCTTTTATTCCATCTATATACCCTCTGGACATGAAAAACGAGCTCTTTTTTTATAGGCTGAGTCAAATTCTGGTGCCCAAGTTGTACGCATAGAGTTGGGAAAATTCACAACTTCCTACACTCAACTTGGGAGAAAATTCCCCAAACGGTGGGATACTCGCTCCGAGTGTAGCCTGCTCCCTCTGGAAGAGGCAGCCACATTGTGTTTAAAAAGGCCCAACTCATTCCAGTTACAATCAGATCACTAGCCCCTCTGACCTTTCATCCCTCACACATCCTCACTTGACACACCATCCCTATGCTCCATCCATGGCACCTCATAGGGAGGCAGTGGCTTAGGGGCAGCACAGTGGTTAGCACTGCTACCTCACAGCATCAGGGACCCAGGTTCAATTCGCAACTCGGAATTCACTGTCTTTGCAAAGTTCTCCCTGTGTCTATGTGGGTTTCCTACAGTTTCCTCCAACAGTCTGAAAGACCTGTGGATTAGGTGGATTGGCTATGTTAAATTCTCCAAATTCTACAAAATGAGATTTTGTAACAAATTTTGGAGAATGAAGAAATTAAAATAAAGCACAAAAAGACCTTTAAAATAAAACACTTGTGTTTCTGATCATTCTTCTCCTAGTAACACGTTCTGTTATATTACCTTTTGCTGTTATTAACACAGCAGCCCTTGATGGTACCATTAACACACTGCATTATCTTATGTCCTTGATACCCGCGCCAATCTCCTCTACTGCAACCTATCCCTGTCCTTTCATTCTATCCCACCTCCCCCACCCACCTCTCCTACTAAATAATTAATTTCATTTCAAACCCTCCCTCATTCTATAGTAGGGACATATAGGCTGGACATGTTAACTCCCTTTCTGTCTCCACAGATGCTGCCAGACGTGTTGAGTGTATTCAGAATTTTTAGTTATTATTTCAGCTTTTGCTCCAGTTGTACTATTTCTGAGTGATGTATGCCTTTTCTGCAAAGATGCCCATGTTCTCTGAAGTTGAGAAATGTGAATTATTGAGTAATCTGTGTTGTTCACAGGTCTTGGCCAGCGTACAAAATAACTTCAGATGTTGTCCTCCACTTCCTCCTTCCCACAGATATACCCTTTTGAGATATTTCCCTGTTCCTCCAACTGATGGATTTTTTACTGTCAGTTCAAATTGTTTTTACATAATTTGTGTTTCTAAAGGCTTTATTCCCAGTTTTAGAAAAGATCTGGTTCCCAGGCTATGAAAGCATTGAAGTTTCAGTAAAGATTCTTTAAGATTCTTGTCACTCAGTTTTAATTCTATAGAAGAGTTTGCATGCTTACCTCCCAGTTTCTAGATGCTGAAAATTAATGCCCAGACACATAATTCATTTTTGTGTTCCGATGTCAAAGACTTGCTGTTAAATTCTTTCACTTTCTGCTCTTTTGTTTTAAGCTTTTGTTACAGAATTATAAACAATCTCCAAATTCATGATCCTTCTCATGTGTATGAAGCCAGCACGTAATTCAGCCCCTAGTTATTGGATCTGGAAACTGCAAATGGCATTAGCACATGGATTCCCTGTGGGCACACCATCCACATGGTGTTGACTGCAGAATTTGTTCTTTGTTGAACTGGAACAGCACATGACCGATTGCTCCGAGATCATTCTTCACACGACAGGTCATAAACAAATTGAGAGGCCAGCACGTAGAATAGGTAAACATGCACTGTGTTCCACAAACCCGTCCAACAGGGAATGCTGACATTGTTTTGCAATGACTAATGCGAAATAGTGCTTACTTTCAGTTAGTGTCACCTAAATATTTACAAATCCTTTAACTCCTTTAAAGGAATAAAACTGTCAATACTAATACATTCAGAGTTTAATCTTCTGCTGCTGGTCAGAACTATTACAGTGCAGTATTACAGGGAAGAATGAGGGGAGACCAAATTGAGATATACAGAATGATAAAGGGTACGGATAAAGTGGACATGGAGCGAATGCTTCCTCTTATGGGGCATTCTAGGACATGAGGTCATAGCCTTGGGATAAGAGAGAGCAAATTTAAAACAGAGGAAACTACTTCTCCTAAGGGGTTGTGAATCTGTGGAATTTGCTACTCCAAAGTGCGGTGAATGCTGGGACAGTGAGCAAATCTAAGGAGAAGTTGGACAGATTTTGAATTGGTAATGGATTGAAGGGTTATGAGGGAAGGCAGAAAAATGGGGATGATATCAGTCATGATCAAATGGTGGAATGGGCTCAATGGGCTGAATAGCCTAATTCTGCTCCTACAGCTTATGAACTTATATTCTGCTGCTTCTTAATTTAAACAGGTAAATAACATACTGACATTGTTTGATCAGATCAGGGCTATAATTGGGCTAATGGCAGGATTGGTCCTCAGTGTACAGTTGAGCCAAAGGTCAACCTGACAAAGTGTCAGATTCTGAGGTTATTGTCCTCTGCATTGAATTTGGACTTTTGCACAATGTGGCCAAAGCTCCTGAAATAAAGTCATGGACATTTCAACCTGAGGATGATGGGGAGGGGTGTGGATGACCATGTGGCCACCAGTGTGTGTCAGAGAGTGGGAGGGGGGGGAAATCAGATAGATGGGGAAGGTGATCATAACCCCCACTGGTCCGCACTCTCTGACCACGGGGGCCCTGCACTCTCCGACCACTGCCCACGCCCTCAGACCACCAGTCCCCGTTCTGGGATCACCATCCACACACACTCTGACCACCGTCCACATACTCCGACCACAATTCAGGTCTCCCCGGAGCAGTTAATCCTAGAAATCATAGGCAAACAAAGTCAGCCGGGGAATGTGTGGACACTCAAACTCCATAATTGTATGGGACAGTAGGTCACCATGCACAATGGCTGATTATTACAGTGATACTGTCTACACACTCCCCATCGCTAATTATCATATCATGTGATCATGATCTACATCAGTAAAGAATAGAAACACAATGATCGCACTGGAAACTTGCACACAACCTTGGTTAAGGGTAAACTGTCTGGTTTTACAGTTGGCTGTCTGGAAATATGATAACACTTGAATTTATAGAATGCCTTTCATCTCAAAGGGAGTTCTAAATGTACTTTATGTTTTGAATTACTTTTGAAAGTGTAAGTTACATATGCAGGTACTGAAACTTTTAACAAAGAGACTCAGAGTCTGGATTTATGAAAGTAATCAGTTCCCTTTTGCAATAAACTTGCCAGCGATACCTATATATTGATAATTAATTTAAGATATTGAAGTCGTTTAGAAAATATGTTTATACTACTCCTCAGAAACCAAGTGTTTAAAGGATTTTCCTCTTTGGTTGATTCGCCATAGGAAGAGGCTGGTGTGCTGGAGTGAGCTGGTTTCCAGATGCACCCTGTTGTGATTGACTGTTTTACTAGGTTAGGGTTACTTGTGTGTTTGGGAAATTTGTTGCTGCTTGGAAATGTCTGTGCAAAAACAACTGCTGATACTTTTCAAACTGCAGACTTGCATCCAGTAGTCTTCCTGACAGAAGACTGGAGGGAATGGTATGGAGGAGGGGGAATTGCATTAGCAATGGATGGAAATAATTTAAGTTGAGGGATGTGGTGCCCCTGGCAAGCCTGGCATTTATTGCCCATCCCTAATTGTGCTTGAAAAGTTGGCGATGAATCTCCTTCTTGACCCACTGTAGTCCACGTGAAGGTGCTCCCACCATAATAGAATTAGGCCATTCGGCCCATCGAGTCTGCTCTGCCAATCAGTCATGACTGATATGATTCTCATCCCCATTCTCCTGCCTTCTCCCCATAATCTTTGATCCCCTTATTGATCAAGAACTATCCATGGGTCATCCGGACTCACAACGTCAGCACTTTTCTCTCCTTACAGATGTTGCCGGACCTGCTGAGACTTTCCAGCGTTTTCTCGTTTGGTTTCAGATTCCAGCATCTGCATAATTTGCTTTCATTCACTTATCCATCTCGATCTCAAAGACATTCAATGACCTGGTCTCCACAGCCCTCTATGGCAATGATTTCCAGAGTCACTACTCTGTGGCAGAAGAAATTCTTCCTCATCTCAGTTTTAAAGGACAGCCCTTCACTCCGAGGTTGTGCCCTCCAGTTCTAGTCTCTCCCACGAGCGGAAACATCCTCTCCACGTCCACTCTGTTCAGGCCTCTCGGTATTCTGTAAGTATTCTCAGTGCTCTTAGGGAAGGAGTTTCAGGATGTTGACCCAGTGATGATGAAGGAACTGAGTGATACTACTTGGATTTTTGAAGTTGGGATGGTGGCCCACATTTGGAAAGGGGCTTGGAGGTGATGAAGTTCCTTCCACTTGGGAGTCAAGAGATTGTGGGTTTTAGGAAATAGTTGGACATTCAATTTAACTTCCCGCATGACAATTCAGTGTTCCACAGACAACCTGAACTACTTTGCAGTGGTAGAGGGTGCCAGCATTCTTTACAAGCACTCCATCAAAGCACAAATGTGCGGGAAGCAGTTACCCAAGGGAGATTGCTTGGCCTAAAACAATTTAACAAAAAGCTCAAATGAAAACATTGTGTTAGAAGTCAAACAAATTTGAAATGACCATCACAAAATGGTTAGCAAGATTGCACGATCAATGTAAAATAAAACAGATTTTTAAAATCAAAAAAACATTGCTGTATTTATTGAATATTTAAAAAGACATACATGACAGAGGTCTATTTTAAAATTTAAGACAATGGTTTTCGTATCTTGTGAGTACTTGCACAGCTTAGTCCCTGGTCACTATTACTCCAGGTGTAATAGTGACCAGGTATTAGTTGCAGTTTCACTGATATTTTGATAGGCTCTGAAACAAAGTAAATTAATACCTTGCTTGAAACTTTTGTCCTATTTTGAAAGGTCAGTTCTGGAGAAAATGCACAGCATGGCCAGAGGTTTAAATACCTGAGAGAGGATTAGTTAAAAAAAATTAACAGATGAAAATAAATCAGACAGAACTTGACTTTAAAGAAAGGATAATCAAATTGTGGAATAACATGTTACCCCCACAGAAGGTCACTGAAGCCAGATTGAGTAAATAGGTTCAAGAGAAAGATCTGTTTCCGAAAAAAGATGTCATGGGAATGGAGGAATATGGGAGTCGGAGCAATCATAAATGGTTTGATTAACTTGCACTCTCACGCAAGTGAACAGCCCAGATTTTACAATCAGTGATACAGAATTTGTGACTGAACGTTTGAACTGTGTGACCTGTGAATACCGTAAATATACACAGAACTCTCTTTGAATCCTCACATCGTCAACTTAATAACGATTGAATATATCTCGAGTACCACACTATGCCCCAAGCCACTGTTTTCCTTTCACAGTTAAATACACAGGATCACAGAAACAAAATGCTGATATATTAAAAGAAATCCACACAGTAACCAAATCTGACTATTCAGTCGCTGTAAAACCAGTGGCCTTGAGTGTGTCCCCACAAGTTCAACCTCACGCTTGTAATCCCGGCTCTGTAAATTACTTGGGTGATTACATTCAATGAATAAGCTGCAAACTGAGCTCCAGTGTAATAAAAAGGTGGATAAATTAGTCAAAGGGTTCGGCTGAAGTCAGCAAGTAGGGTTTGATTTCCTGACAATGTGCTGGTTTGGTAAATTCTCTTTATGTCCTATTCTAATTCCAACAGTTAAGCCATTTACTTTCAATTTAAAGCCCCTAAATTGAAACTTAAGAATCACAGATTAAATTAAAGAAAGACTAGCATTATATAGTACCTTTCACAACTGGCGGATGCCTCAAAGTTGTTCACAGAAGTGTTGACGTGTAGACACTGCAATGCAACAGTCAGTTTGCACACAGCAAACCTCAGTGTGCACACAGCAAACCTCAGTGTGATAGTGGCCAGATAATGTTTGTGATGTTAATTGAGAAGGAAATATGGCCAGGGCATCAGATTCAAACCTTCAGCTCTTCTCAAAATAACGCTAAGTGTTCTCCACAGCCACTTGAGATGGCAGGTGAGGAGCCGTGGTTCAATGTCTCATTTGAAAGGCTAGATCTCTGAAAGTGAGCTCTCCCTCAGAGTTTCAACAGGAGTCCCAACCTCAATTTATTCCAATCAACTCCTGGAGTGGGACTTGAACCCACAAACCTGTGGCTTATGAGAACGTCATCCACTGGGCCACCGCTAACATACTGGATGGGATTTTATAGCCTTGCTCGTCCTGAAACCATAAAATCCTGCCTGAGGTCAGCGGACCTTATTATTGTCTGCCCCTCATCCTGATGCTCTGATGCCTGTGGCAGGCGGAACAGTAAAATTCCAGCCAATAGGTCAGCTAAATGCCGAATCAAAGGGTGGTCTTGAAATCACTTTGTTCGTTCCCCCACACCCTGTTTACTCATTATCTCCATATCATTCTGTATTAACCAATTTGTTTGTTTTTTTTAGTGAAAGTTGAGGGGGAAGAGTGGGGGGAAATGGTTACCTGTCTGACCCAG
The DNA here is from genome assembly GCA_024679065.1 of Sphyrna mokarran. NCBI lineage: Eukaryota > Metazoa > Chordata > Chondrichthyes > Carcharhiniformes > Carcharhinidae > Sphyrna > Sphyrna mokarran. The sequence goes on along the minus strand of JAGIQG010000017.1, from coordinate 8,719,971 downwards.
TCTTGAGCTAACACTGCCTCAATACTCATGGTAAATAGTCTCACAACACCAAGTTAAAGTCCGACAGGTTTGTTTGGTAGCACAAAATTTCGAAGTACTGCATGAGTGCCACATTCCGAAAGCTCATGCCACCAAATAAACCTGTTGGACTTTAACTTGGTGTTGTGAGGCTTTTTACTGTGCCCATCCTAGTCCAACGCCGGCAACTCCACATCATCAATGATATTAGCTACTATATACTGCTGTCATAACTGGTCAACAACCTTACATGCCCTCTGTTTTTAACTTGGGCACATTTCCATTAGAGCAGCAGATTGATAAATATATGATAAAAATTTTTCAGAACTTGAGCCTTTGCATGAAATGTCTGTAAAATTAAATCACACAGCATAACGGCCAAATGACTGTGTGTTTAACCAGAAAATAAACTCCAGTATTATTAAATTAATCCCCAAAAGTAACCCAGCATTTTGCCTCTTTGAACACTCCTGACGTTTAGTGGAAGTCAAACATTTACCTTCCAAGTGAAAATAATACACATCAGGAATAGTTTCAAAGTCTTGGGTTTCTGACTAACTGCAATCAGACCAAGTGGCTCCTGTGTTTATATTTCAAAACTTAAACTACTGATTGTAGTCACATAAAAGGAGACTGGCAATTTTTTAAAGACAGTGTATGCACCGATGGGGGGGATCGTCACTGCCTGCATATCTCAGAGATGGGATCATTCCACACGAGAGATGGTGGGTAGGTGGAGAGGAGAGAGGATAACAGAAACACCACAATATTGTAACACCACGTCTGTTGCCGCTATGAAGACATATTGGACAGAGACACAGGTTGCTCGCAGCTGTCAAAATAGAAGTCAAGGAAATAGGGAAAGCAGCCATAGAGTTTTCAGGATTATCAGAGAGAGAGAGCCAACTGGCCCAACCATTCTGAAACAACCTGTAACTTTCCTCTCCAAATAGTACTGAAATAATTCCTGCTGTCCCGATTCAAAACAGCAACCCACACTGACTCAATCTGTGCAGCCAAAACACGCCAGGAGCTGGATAATAGTTACTGCTCAAAATACTCAGGATACAACTGGAACCTATTCACTGGAATATGCTATGGTGGTTGTTCAACAAATTAATGAAAGAAAGAGCCTTAAAAAAACAGATTTAAAAGCATCTTCAATGCAAGGCAGCCAGTGACTTTATCAACAAATGCACACTCTTTGTCCTTTCACAAATTCATTTTGTATTATACATACTATGAGATTCCCTCTCATGGTGCTTCTTGGCCTCTCTCTGTCCAGATAATGCAACACTTGTGTACATTATGAGGCACGTGTTGCATTCAATCCCCTCCCAGTGCTACAGACTGAAGCACTTTCACACTGAGATCAGAGTGCGGAGAACACTGTCGATCGCTGCCGTCCACTTGGCGCATGTCTATCAGATTTCTTGCGCTACCTTCCTTCCCAAGCATCTTCTATCTGCTGTGCGGCAAGCAATTTCTGTGCTGCAAGTGAAAGAAGAACATTATTTCATTTACACAGTAGAGGTCATGGATATTCAACTCTTTTTGCTTACACTGGGTGTCAGAGTTGTCCAATTGATTTCACTCTCCTGTTCTCTCCCCATTGCCCTATTAAAGTTTAAAAAATTTGAGTGTCACAAGTACTCTTACATTAACACTGCAATGAAGTTACTGTAAAAATCCCCTAGTTGCTACACTCCAGCACATGTCTGGGGACACTGAGGGAGAATTTAGCATGGCCAATGCACTAACCAGCATATTTTTCGGACTGTGGGAGGAAACTAGAGGACCTGGAGGAAACCCATGCGGACATGGGAAGAATATGCAGACTCCACACAGACAGTGACTACTGCTTGTAACTACATCTACCAGGAGGCCTGCTGTCATGCTATGTCATGATGTCTGCAAAAGTAGAGGCCTTTGAAATGTGGATGTTAGGACATGTTTAAAATCTCGTATACAATTCGCATTCAAATGAACAGAAACTAAAACAAACTAAAAGGGACATTCTGAAAAGAAAATGTCAGTATTTCAGCTTTTGATCTTAGCTGAAAAGTGACAGAAATCTTGGATAGAAGACAACGTGGAGGGCAGAGAAAAGAGGCCTAAATCGTGGTGTAGTTGGATGATTGACATCACAGACCAACAACAGTGGATGGGTGAGGATGGCAACATTTGTAGCCTGGCAAATAGCTCCTTCGCAGCTAATTATCCAATTCCTCTTTGAAAGTTGCCACCTATCTCCGCTATCCTTCTTTGATCACAATAACTTTGCCGGAGATTTTACCAATTGTCTTAAATTAGTGTCCTCTAGTTATCTACACCATTGCCAGTCAAAAACAATTTCTCTTTATTCGCTCTGTTAAAACCCACCATGATGTTGAACACCTCCATTAAATCTCCCTATCATCCTGCCCTGCTCCAAGGAGAACAATTAGTTTTTCTAATCTTGCCTCGCAAGTGAAATCCCTCCTCCCTGGCAAATCTCATTCTGGTAAATTCTCCTCTGCACCCTTCCTAAGGTCTTGTAAGAAGTCTCACAACACCAGATTTAAATCCAACAGGTTTATTTGGAATCATGAGCTTTTGGAGCACTGCTCCTTCTTCAGTTGAATGGCTGATGAAGGAATAGGGCTTCGAAAACTTGTGATTCCAAATAAATCTGTTGGACTTTAACCTGGTGTTGTGAGACTTAGAACATAGAACATTACAGCACAGAACAGGCCCTTCGGCCTTCGATGTTGCGCCGACCAATATAAAAAGCAATGCCCCTCCAAACTAAACCATTCCCTTCTCTTCCATATACTTATCAACTAACCTCTTAAACGCCACCAAACTTGGCGCATCTACAACTGCTGCAGGCAGGGCATTCCACTCCCGAACCACCCTTTGGGTAAAGAACCTACCTCTGATATCCGTCCTATAACTATCACCCCTTAATTTAAAGCTGTGTCCCCTCGTGCTAGCTTTCTCCATCCTAGGAAAAAGGCTATCACTGTCCACCCTATCTAAACCTCTAATCATCTTATATGTTTCGATAAGGTCCCCTCTTAGCCGCCTCCTTTCTAACGAAAACAACCTCAAATCCCTCAGCCTCTCTTCATAAGACCTGCCCTCCATACCAGGCAACATCCTGGTAAACCTCCTCTGTACCCTCTCTAATGCCTCCACATCTTTCTTATAATGTGGGGACCAGAACTGCACACAATACTCCAAGTGCGGCCGCACTAGAGTTTTGTACAGTTGCAACATGACGTTGCGGCTCCGAAATTCAATCCCCCTACCAATAAAAGCCAAGACTCCATATGCCTTCTTAACAACCTTCTCGACTTGACTGCCTACTTTCAGGGATCTACGCACATACACACCAAGATCCCTCTGTTCATCTAGACTGCTAAGAATCCTACCATTTGCCCTATACTCTACACATTTATTATTTCTGCCATAGTGCATTACCTCACACTTTTCCACATTAAACTCCATTTGCCACCTCTCGGCCCAGCTCTGCAACTTGTCCAAGTCCCTCTGCAAACTATAACACCCCTCTTCACTATCTACCACTCCACCGACTTTAGTGTCATCTGCAAATTTACTAATCCATCCTTCAATACCCTCATCCAGATCATTTATAAAAATTACAAACAGCAGGGGCCCCAAAACAGACCCCTGAGGTACACCACTTGTCACCGAACTCCACGATGAATATCTCCCATCAACCACCACCCTCTGTCTTCTATCTGCTAGCCAATTCCTAACCCAATTAGCTAAATCACCCTCTATCCCATACATCTGCATTTTCTGCAGAAGTCTTCCATGGGCCACCTTATCAAACGCCTTACTAAAGTCCATATATACCACATCAACCGCCTTACCCCCATCCACCTCTTTGGTCACTTTTTCAAAAAACTCAATGAGGTTAGTAAGGCACGACCTACCCTTCACAAAACCATGCTGACTATCTCCAATCAATTCATTTCTCTCTAAATAACTATAAATCCTATCCCTAATTATTCTCTCCAATACTTTGCCCACAACAGAAGTAAGACTCACTGGCCTATAATTCCCTGGAAGGTCTCTCTTCCCCTTCTTGAACAACGGGACCACATTCGCTATCCTCCAGTCCTCCGGAACCACACCCGTAACCAACGACGACCTGAAGATCAGAGCCAGAGGCTCTGCAATCTCCTCTCTTGCCTCCCAGAGAATCCTAGGGTAAATCCCGTCCGGCCCAGGGGACTTATCCAACTTCTTACTGTGCCCACCCCAGTCCAATGCCAGCATCTCCATATCATTTCTGGGGTCTTGACATCACTTCTAAAGTGCAGCGTCCAGAACTGGACTCAACTTTCCAACTGAAGTCTAGTGATTTATACAGGTTTATTATTCATCCTCTCTTGGTCGTATCTTTGACCAAAAAGGCAGCAGATTGTTATTTATCATTCTTCCAAACATGTAAGCAGCAACCACGAGATGATGCACTTAGAAATGTTGAAGAATCGACAATAAAATGACCTTTCATAAATGCTTATGCTTCACAGCCAAGTGATGAATGAGCTTACGTCAACAGAGCAACTTGGCAGTAGCAGAAAAAAAAACAGACAATGCTGCTTTTAAGACTGGTCAGGTTTTAACAAATTCTAAAACCAAGCAACAAGCTGGTTTGCAATATTTTATAAAACCACTGGATTGCACTTGAATGGCTGACTCCACCATAAATATTAAGACTCTCCGATCAAGGTCGGCAACCGTTAGCATGAAAGAGGCTAAACACGGGTGTTCATGGTCTCTCCAAGTTTAAACAAATCAGTTTTGTGGACAGACTGAAGCGAAGCCAGCTGGCTCGCTGAAGGACCTCTGTCGCAAGTGCAGTGGTGCTCACATAAAACACTCCATAAACTTACAGATCAATCAGGGTGCAGTCAGCTTGTCAAGAAAGGACAGTTGCTGCGCAGGGTCAACTCAGTGGCCACGCTGCTTCAAAAACAGATTTTAAACACCAACAGTAAGATGAACATAGGAACGGGTGTAGCAGGAGGATTCTATAGAGGTGTAAAATAAACCATCTGGCGATGGAAAGGAAAGTTCAGCTCAGAGTGAAATAGAATCCACAAAGAAAAATTCACAAAGTCCAGAACACTCCAACTGCAATCCACTGCCAAATTTCCTGCCGGAGGCAATTAAGTTGAGAAACCTTATAATTCTTCTGTGCAAAGTATGCTTTTGATCCTTGTTGAGGTTAAATAGATGAATGGTCAAAAGATTTGTAAACTCAATACTTTTATTTTGACTTTTAATCAGTCTATACTCAAGTACATGATTTGGAAAAATATTTATGCTGATTGAGATTTGATTGCGTGCTGGTTATTGCTTTGAGCTTTGCAACTCAACAATCTGGAAGCAATATGCCCAATATTGAATAAGGTGCTCGATTAGATTTCCCCAGAACCCAATAAAAGGCAGATTCCTGGTTAGAGAGGGATCAGCGTACAGAGTCCTGATTATGCAATGGCGTTTTAAGTGTTAATTTGACATTCCTATTCATTTCGCGCTGGCCCTTAACTAGTTTAACTGCAGCTTCTCATTTCTGAATTGCTACACCAGGGAAAAAGACTTGCATTTGCAAAGAAAAAACATAATTCTTATGTTTATTTTTATAGCACCTTTGACAATCCTGAGGGTGTTCCAAAGTGCCTTACCACTAATGAGGGGCTTCTGTAATGCACAGTTGGAATGGAGGAAGAAGATCAGGCAATGTGTGTACAGCAGCATACCACAAAAAGCAATGAGCTAATGACTAGATAATCCACTGATTGAGGGATAAATGTTAGTGAGAATACTTGGAGACACTTGGCGTGCTTTGAAATAATGTTGCAGGGATCTCAAGTGCCCATTTGAGGGAACATCTCAACTAAAAGCCTAATTGCAAGTTATTTCAGCTAGGAATATGCAACGCTGTACGTGTATACTACAGTGTCTCAGTGTTTACATTGATTTTTCCAAGCAAAGATTGTCCTCAGGAATTCAAGTCTGGCTTTAACATTGATTCCTATGGGAAAACATGCTTTATTTAAAGGAATGCAAACACTGCTTTAAGCGAGCACTTGCTGAATAAATTGGTTAGCACTGCTGCCTCACAGTGCCAGGGACCCGGGTTCGATTCCCAGCTTGGGTCACTGTGTGTGTGTGTGTGTGGATTCTGCACATTCTCCCCTTGTCTGCATGGGTTTCCTCTGGGTGCTCCAGTTTCCTCTGGGTGCTCCAGTTTCCTCTCTTCATCCAAAAGATGTACTGGTTAGGTGCATTGGCCACGCTAAAATTCTCCTTTGGTATACCTTAACAGGTGCCAGAGTGTGGTGACCAGGGGATTTTCACAGTAGCTTCGTTGCAGTGTTAATGTAAGTCCATTTGAGACACTAATAAATTAACTTTAAATTCATATTTATAATGGAAACAGCCCATGTAAACTTCTGTCACAACGCAATTAGGCTCTCTATCACAGGGGACATTCTGCACAGAGAAAGAATTTGATTATTACAGAACAATACGTAAAGAGTTCGTGTTATAAATCTGGGCCTTGGAAGTTTAGTAGGATGTAGCAGGAAGTATGAGGGGATTGATTTTTAAAAATACACACTACAGACAAAAAATATCTTCTCCGAGTCTAAAAGCAACAAATATAACAAAAATTAAAAAATAAAATTTCTAGCAGAAAATACAGTCAAGCACAGACCTGAACGAACTTGCACTGCTAAGACCAAAAGTTTTTCAATGTGCAATATGAAGATTTATTTTACTCTTGGGGGAAGTTAGATAGATGAATATCCTTCTGATTCAGTAATACATAAAATATAAAAAAATAAATTATCTTCACAAGCTCCAAAGATTAATTTTGATTCCATTTTTTTTCCCTAAAGGCCTGAGCCAGATTGGGTAGATGTTGCCAGAAGAGGTAAATCTTACTGCATAGCCTCATCTAGTGGCTACAGCTGTAAATCAAGGGTGCAGTGTGAAGCAGACGGCCTCGGGAGGATGCTGTGGGGGAAGTCACAGCTCACTCGTGGCAGCAGCATCTGGACAAAGCTCTGCTGATCCCAGAGGAACAGGAGGCACTCAGCAAACTGGAGACTGAAGCTGGGCATTTGCTGTACATTATTCAGCAGGCGCTTATACCTAAAGAGTCAAAATCTCTTTTTTTTATATATGTCAGTCATGGCTCAGTGGTCACAATTTCTCTGCTGTCTAGCCCCCTGAGTATTTGTAGCGTTTTCTGTTTATATTTTAGATTTCAAGCCTCCATAGAATTTTGACACAGTCGGAAGGTCATGCATGCAAGCTCCATTCCAGAAATTTGAGCAGACGGTCCACGCAGTACAGTCCAAGCATTACCGTATTATCAGAGGTGGCATCTTTCAGCGCAGGAATTAAACTGCAGCCCCATCTGCCCTTTTGGATGGACTATTTGAAGCTGGGTTCTCCTTCATGTCCTCGCAGTCTTTGCTCCCTAATCAGCATCACTAAATACTGCTCTCTAATCGTCATCACATTGATATTTGTAGCGTGAGATGGCACAGTGGGGTTAGCACTGCTGCCTCCGAGTGCCAGGGATCCGGGTTCAATTCCTGGCTTGGGTCACTTTCTATGTGGAATTTGCACATTTCCTCTGCGTGCTTTGGTTTCCTTCCACAGTCCAAAGGTGCGTGGGTTAGATGGATTAACCTTGCCAAATTGCCCCTTAACGTTAGGGGGACTAGCTAGGTAAATGCATGGTGTTATGAGTTAGCAGCTGTGTGATTATGGTTGGTGCAGACTCGATGGGCTGAATGGTCTCTTCTACACTATAGGGATTTTATGATTTGCCACATTTCCTACAACAGTGACTACACTTCTAACATACTTCACTGGATGTGAAACGTTCTGGAACATCCTGAGGTTGTGACAGGTGCTTTACAAGTGCATTTCTTTAACAAAATATTTTTACATTGATGATATGCAGTTTCTGGCAGGAAGGGAGCATTAAGACCACCGCCAACATAAAGGTGATGAATCCAAGTCTTAGGAGTTACCTATGTCCCAAGATCGGTAATCAGAGGCAGGAGAGAATGCTTGCGGCATTTCCACACGTCATGGAATCACTTCCCAAGTACACCGGCAAGTTAAATTGTGGAACTTGGAGGTCACTGGCCCTGCTGGAGTTCTGCTCTCGTGCATCTCTGCATCCACACATAATCAGATTTTAAAAACTCTCACTATCTGAAGTGGAAACATTTGCAGGGCTTGAGGAAAAAGACAGGGGACTAGAGCTAGCTGAGCAGCTTGCAAAGAGCACACACTCTTGTCTCTTGAACAAAAGGCTGAAAGGTAACCTAATAGAGGTCTTCAAACTGATGAAAGGTTTTGAGAAGAGTGAATATGAAGAGAATATTTTCTCTTGTGGGGAAGAACATAACAAGAAGCCATCAAAATAAGATAGTCACCAAGAAAGCCAAAAGGGAATTCAGCAGAAACGTCTTCATCCAAACAGCAGGGAGAACATGGAGTTGTTATCACAGGGAGCGGTTGAAACGAATAACATGGATACATTTAAGTGGAAACTAGACAAGTTTATGAGAGAAGGTTACAGAGGGAGATTTAGACCAGAAAAGGTGGGAAAAGATTCGAATGGAGCATAAACACCTTCATGGGCTGAATGGCCTCTTTCTGTGCTGTACACACTCTGCCTCTTATCCAAATTAAACACATTTTCTAGTCTGTGATCTCCTTACTCTGTATATTATCTCACACACACCCATATTAAAGTTCACTTGTCAATCATATGCCCATTTTACATGTTTGTTAACGTCTTTTTGATTCCGTAACAGCTTCTTCTGTACATCCCCCAATTTGGTGTTATCAGCTAATTTTGAAACTATATTTCTGGCTTCTGAGTCCGTGATGAGTGAACAACAGTGACATCAGCACAATGGAACACCACTTCCCATCATTTGCTAATCTGAGTAAAGTTTAAAGTTTATTTGTTAGTCACAAATAGGTTGACATTAACCCTGCAATGAAGTTACTGTGAAAATCCCCTAGTCACCACACTTTGGCGCCTGTTCGAGTACACTGGGTGAGAACTTAGCACGGCCAATGCACCTAAGCAGCAGGTCTTTCGGACTGTGGAAGGAAACCTGAGCACACAATGGAAACCCACACAGACACGGAAGAACGTGCAGACTCCACACAAATTGCGATCCAAGTCAGGAATCAAACGTGGGTCCCTGGCACTGAGACGACAATCCTAACCACTGTGCCAGCGTGCCATTAAAAGTGACACTTTTAACCCTTACTCTGTTTATCCTTTTGTAGCCAGCTTATTATCCATTGTTCCCTGATTCTAGATATTCTGTCTTCAATCTTGAATTTACTGTGCACGTTCTAATCAAAGGCTTTATTGGAAATCAAAATATGCTGTATCTACTATATTACCCTTATCTATCTTTCTTGTTACTTCTTCAAATAATTCAATAAGGTTGGTCAAGATTAATCTCCCCTGTGAAATCATATTTATGATCATTATGTTTCTAATAGATGGCTTCACCGCATCTTTGACTAAAGGGTTCATTATTTTTCTTAGTCAGAAAAATTAAAACCACTAATAACATATGAATAACTAAAGCACTAACCCATCCCAACCACGCCCAAAGGAAACCACCCTCCCAACAATCACCCCAAGGGTCTCCTAAGCAGCCCCCAAACTCCACCTGACTAGCCCAGCTCCCAAGCCTGACATTCTCCCTCCCTACTAACTCAGATCTCACTCTTCTTCCCCTCCCTCTTGACTTCCCAGGCCCGACACTCCCAAATCCCTCTCCCGAAGCTTGACCTGCTCCTCCAAGTCCAACTCCACTTGACATCCCACCAATGCCTGACTCTCTCCCTCCTCCAGGCCTGACTCCCAACTATCTCCCCCCCACAAGGACTGTGCAGCACACATGCCCCCTTACCTCAAACTCCCCCCCCGCCTCTGCAAAAACCCCTAGGCGATGGCCTAGTGGTATTATTTCTAGACTATTGATGCAAAAACTCAGCGAATGTGTTGGGGACCCAAGTTCGAATCCCATCAAGGCAGATGATGGAATTTGTATTCAATAAAAAATGTATCTGGAACTAAGAGCCTGCTGATGACAATGAAACCATTATCGATTGTCTGAAAAATCCATCTAGTTCGCTAATGTCCTTTATGGAAGGAAATCTGCCCTCTTTGCCTGGTCTGGTCTACATGTGAATCCAGAGTCACAGCAATGTGGTTGACACAACTGCCCTCAGGCAATTAGGGATGGGCAATAAATGCTGGCCAGCCAGTGATGCCCATGTCCCGCAAATGAATACTACCTTTTTCCTCAGGTGAGTGCTGTGGTACCCAGATGCTGGTACCTTACAAAAAGGGACCTGGTTTACTTATCTTTCGTCGACTGTAAGTTCTGGAAGCACAATGCAACGCGCAGTTCTTACCCAGCCTGAGTCGGAAGGTCGGGTCAGATAGAATTGCCTGGATTTTCAGCGAATGTTGAGCAGTGAATACAGGACTTAGGACATTTTGTTAAAGTTGTACAAGACATTAGTAAGGCCACACTTGGAATACTGTGTGCAATTCTGGTCACTTTATTACAAAGAACAAAACAGCACGGGAAAGAGGCCCTTCGGCCCAACGATCCCGCGCCGCCACCCCGACGTTCCCACCTCTATCCGTGACCCCTGTCTACGTTTATAGATCTATGGATTAAAAACCAAATTTGAAATAACTTAGGGAGAATTTGTTTGCCAATTAGCTTAAGAGCACATCTTTGGGATGTGGGAGGAAACTGGAGCACCCGAGAAAACCCATGCAAGCACGGGGAGAATGCGCAAACTCCCACAGACACAGGCCCAAATCCATGTATCTGCACAGCACAGCGCTAGTCACTGAGCTGTCGTGTTGCCCATCAAATGGTCCAGGTCGAGCGTACACTATTGACGTGAAGCACTAGGATACTCTCGAAAAAAATCCAAGAGCAGTCCTCTCACGACCCATCGCGTGTATGCCCCTTGTTAGACAACAAGGTGGACCAAAGCACCTGTAGGATAAAAACAAGTACCTCAATATCATCATCTATTTACACACTTCCCAGGGACTCCCAAGGCTCATGATCCCTATTTTAAATCAGTTTTCTATACCTCTCCATTCCCATTCTGTTCATGTGCCCATCTAATTACTTCTTAAATAACTCCAGAGTACCTGCCTTCACCACTTTACTTGGCAGCGCATTCCATACCCCCATCATCCTCTGTGTGAAAAAACTCCCTCTAGCATCCAAATTATACCTTACCCTCTCACCCTAAGCCCATGACCCCTCGTGCTATTCGAGTCCATCCTAGGAAAAAGCTTAACCCTGTTTACTTATTGTAGAAAGGATTTCATTAAACTAGAAAGAGCGCAGAAAAGATTTACTAGGATGCTACCGAGACATGGTGAATGCTGAATAGACTGGGACTTCTTTCTCTGGAGCATAGGAGGTAGGGGTGACTTTATAGGGGTCTATAAAATAATGAGTGGCATAGACAAGGTAGATAGACAATATCTTTTCCCAAAGGTAGGGGAGTCTAAAACTAGAGGACATAGGTTTAAAGTCATGGGAGGAGTGATACAAAAGTATCCAGAGGGGCAATTTTTTCGCAGAGGGTGGTGAGTGCCTGGAACAAACTGCTGGAGGCAGTAGTAGAGGTGGGTACAATTTTATCTTTTAAAAACCATTTGGATAGTTACATGGGTGCGATGGGTATAGAGGGATATGGCCAAAAGCAGGTAATTGGGATTAGCTTCGGGGTTTTTTAAAAAAAAGGGCGGCATGGACAAGTTGGGCCGAATGGCCTGTTTCTATGCTGTAAAACTCAATGACTCTATAACTCTATGACAATGTGGCAATCCGACTCAATTATTAATCTACTGGAAATCATAGCCTAACATTTCTGCTCTCTCACCACTTCTGAGTTCATCATGTGTCACCTCAATCGCTTTATGCAATTTTTTTCTTTTAAAAAATTTGTGAAATCTTTTTATATTTATGTAATAAAATCTAACTATTTAATAATTTAGTTTTGTAGCTTCTCTTTGCCACTCTAATTGTTTTGCTGCTTTTTTCTTAACCCTTTTTTGTGTTCCCTTTCATTACCCTCTCCTCTCCTGTCTATGTACTGAGTATATATTATTTTCATAGAATCATAAAATCCCACAGTGCAGAAGACGACCATTTGGCCCATCAAGTCTGCACTGACTACAATCCCACCAAACCCTATCCCCATTATCCCATCCATTTATCCCAGTTAGTCCCCCTGACACTAAGGGGCAAGTTAGCACGGCCAATCCACCTAAGCCACACATCTTTGGAGCATGGGAGGAAACCCGAGCACCCGGAGGAAACCCATGCAGACACGGGGAGAAGGAGCAAACTCCACACAGTGACCCAAGCCGGGAATCGAAGCTGGGTTCCTGAATGTGAGGCAGCAGTGCTAACCACTGTGTCACCGTGCCGCTCTTTTGATATTGCCCTTTATTGCTTTATTCATCCAGTGTGTTTCAAATATGAATAGTTGCTTTTTAGTGAGATACATTTTCCCTCAACCCGACAGATTGTTGTTTGAAATGTTTTCCCCAGCCATTCCATTTTTTTGTCAATGTGCTTAACCCCGTTTCTTCCCCCAGTCTCATCTGCAGTCCCTCAAAATCAACCAATTTCTCATTCATTATTTTTGTATATGTCCAAAATTTTATTACAAAAGCCCACTTTTGGATGTTTGCGCACTATGCGTTTCCAGAATTTCCTCATCTGAACACGATTTCCAGCACTTTCATTTTTACCTGAGCATCAAGATTCTGCTTCTTTTCTCCCAGTCAAAGCTGTTATTCTTTTGAATGTTCCAGGTTCTGCATTGATCACTATAATCACAGTCCGACCCACAAACTGCAAGTATGAAGTACTCTTTACACCACATATACTTCTTGCATTCCTTGCTTTACAACTACAGCAACCCCCTTCCGCATCCCCCCGATTCCTATTTGCTAATCACCTGCCCAGGTGATTGTTTTCTGTAGATAGAACCAACTAAATGATACAGCATTAATGAGGGCCATTCAGTTCAACTTGCCCATGCTGACCCAAAACCCTTTCTAAACCCTCTGAGTGGCACAGTGGTTAGCACTGCTGCTTCACAACTCCAGGAATCTGGGTTCGAATCCTGGCTTGGGTCACTTTCTGAGTTTGGACATTCTCCTGGAGTCTGCACAGGTTTTGTCCGGTTCCTCTCACAGTTCAAAGATGTGCGGGTTGAGTTGATTGGCCGTGCTAAATTGACCGTAGATTCATAGTTTAGAGAGAATTAGTGGGTAAAGTATGTATGGATTGGGGGTAGGGCCTGGATGGGATTGTGGTCAGTGTAGACTCAATGGGCCGAATGGCCTCTTTTTGCACTGTAGGGATTTTATGATTCTATGAATCCCATCATTCCACACATGGCCCATAGCTCTACATAAAAAAAATCTGGATTTAAAAATCTACTGATGACCACGAAACCATTGTCGACTATTGGAAGAACCCATCTCGTTCACTAATTTGCTTCAGAGAAGGAAATTTGCCATTCTTACCTGGTCTGGCCAATCTGTGATTCCAGAGCCACAGCAATGTGGCTGACTCTGAACGGCCCTCGGGCAACTAGGTTTGGGTAATAAATGCTGGCTCAGCCAGCAGCGCCCATGTCCCACGAATAAATTTAAAAAAGCTTCTTGAGTTTTTGCACTTTTCACAAAATTATTTCAATAATTTTTAAATGTGCACATTTTATTTAGAATACGCTGAGATAATTTATAAAAATTATCAGCAGGATCTTTGATTCAACTCCATAAAGACAGCACAATCTCCACCAGAAATATTACTATTTGTTTATTTCTCACTTGTCACCCAATCTGTTTCTTTATTTCTCTCCCCTGTTAAAGATTCTATCAAATGCTTTCTGAAGGTCAGGATGTTTAATATCAAAATACATTGTCGTCATCACCAATTCTAATATGTTTCAGTGAATTTGAGTCCCTCTTAAATTCACGTTTGGTTTGGAATTTTAATCTTTGCTGACATTCTACTTATTTTAATTAATAGACTCCAATCTCACTACTGCTCCATTGCATATCCTTCCAAGGTAACAAAGAACAAAGGACAGCACAGCACAGGAACAAGGCCTGCACCCTCCAAGTCTGCACTGATCATATTGTCCATCTAGTCCAATTGCCTGTATCCCTCTAATGTTTATATGTCTATCCAGATAAATCTTAAATGTCTTAAAAATAAGCAGACAATCGACAAGAACAACACTTTAATCTTTCTTGAAGACCAAAATCAGTGACAATATTACTCCCGTGACCAATGGGTTATAAAAGAATTCCCATCACAGCATAACCCACACCTCTAGTCTCCATTTACTCATGGATGCATTGAATGTTACAGATTAGAAACATAGAAGATAGGAGCACGAGGAGGCCACTTGACCCTTCAAGCCTGATCCACCATTCATTATAATCATGGCCAATCATTCAGCTCAAAAGCCTAATTAATCCCACTTTCTTCCCATTACCTATGATTCCATTCACCACAAATGCTATATCTAGCTGCCTCTTGAATACATTCAATGTTTTGGCATCAACTACTTCCTGGTGGTAATGAAATCCAGGGGCTCACCACTCTTTGGGTGAAAAAATGTCTCCTCACCTCCATCCTAAATGGTCTACCCTGAATCCTCAGACTATGACCCCTGGTTCTGGACTGTCCCACCACCAGGAATATTCTTCCTGCATCTACCCAGTCTAGTCCTGTTAGAATTTTATAAGTTTCTATGAGATTGTCCCACATTCATCTGTACCCCAGCGAAATCAATCCTAACCTATATACATCAGTCCCGCCATCCCCGGAATCAGCCTGGCAAACCTTTGCTGCATTCCATCGAGAACAAAAACATCCTTCCTTAGAAAAGGAGATCAAAAAATTGCACACAATATTCTAGCTGTGCCCTGACCAAAACCCTGTATAACTGCAACAACATATCCCTGCTCCTGTACTCGAAATGTCTTGCAATGAAATCCAACATGCCATTTGCCTTCTTTACCGCCTGCTGCACTAACCACTATAATCACAGTATAACCCATAAACTGCATGTGTGAAGTATTCTTTACAATACAATTGCATTCCTTGTTTTACAATTACAGCAACCCCCTGCCAACTCCCGATTCCTACATGCTAATCGCTTGCCCAGTTGATTCTTCTTTGGTATCACTTTATTTGCTTTCAGCAAGGCATTTACGTTGCAAAAAACTAACCCTTATCTCACTAAACAAAAGCAAAATGCAGCAGATGTTAAAATGAATCTGCTACTCATCCTTTTGCCCCCAAGAAGAATGCTATTGACATTTGCTGTTGCAGAAAAAATATTATACTAGGATGAGAATCTGAATCGGAGTTGAGAGAAACTTTGCAAGAATATATTTTGCCCTTGGCAACTTGATGAAAGATTTCTGATGGTTTGGATATAAATTAGCCTGTGTGTTTGTATGCACATGGAATACAGATGTGTCACCTTGTGCCAAAGCACACCTTCAATATCAAGAGTTGAATTTAAAATAATTCAGTTCAACAAAAATTCATGCCAATAAACAACTTGAAATTGATTCTTTTTACATATAAAAGAAAAACTTGAATATTATCTTTAGTTATCAGTATTGAAATTTTTAGGTAACCAGGATCGTGATTACATGTCATTTCACAAGAGGGCTTTAGACAAAATAATAAACCACAAAAGCAATCAAGTGGTTTATTACTGTTATATGAACTGAGAGATGGGATTACAGTCGAGAAGACACTCCTAAGTACTCAGAATTGGATCACTTAGCCAGGCAATCCAATTGTTGGGGACAACTTCCTCTTCCTTCCCACTCCTGGGATGTGAGGGAGGACATTAGCAACTGGGAGTATCTGAAAGTTGATGTATGAACACTTCCATGAAAAGATTAAATCACATAGTCATTGAATAGTCCCAATATAGAGAGGGGCTATTTAGACCATTGAGTCTGCACTGGCTCTCCCAAAATGCAACCCAGTTAGTCCTACTGTCCTGCTCAAATTGCCCTTTAAGTGTTCCCAAGATATGTAGGCTAGACGGATTAACCATGTGTGGGGTGAGGGCAGGGGAGAGAGCCTGGATAAGATATTGTCAGAGAGTTAGGTGTGAACTCGATAGGCCAAATAGCCTTTTCTGTACAATATGCATTCTATGATTCTCCCCATATTCCTGCAAATATTTTCTTTAAGCATATATCCAATTCCCCTTTTTAAGGCTTCTCCTAAAGCTGGTACCACCACCTTATCAGGTACCACACTCTAAACCATAAACACTTGCTGTGCAACTGGATCCTCTGGTTATCAACTCTTCAGCCAAACCCATGTCTGTAGTGCAACGACTACAAATCAAACAATTTTATTTACACAGATCATCAATCAGAAATGCAGGAGGCTGAGCTACTATTGTTACAGCATGCCAAACATCAGGGTAATATGAAGCCTGAGTATCTAAACATGCGGAAGGTGAATGTGTGAGAGTTACTGAGTTTAGCTTTCTATCTTCACAGCCTAGATTTTTTGATTTGATTTTGACTTGATTTATTACTGTCACATATGACGGTGCAGAGGGACTTGGGGGTCCTTGTGCACAAATCGCAAAAACACAGTCTGCAGGTGCAGCAGGTGATTAAGGCGAATGCAATGTTAGCCTTTATAGCGAAGGGGATAGAATATAAAAGTAGGGAGGTTCTGTTGCAGCTGTATAGGGTACTAGTGAGGCCACAGCTGGGGTACTGTGTGCAGTTTTGGTCGCCGCATTCGAGGAGGGATATATTGGCCTTGGAAGGGGGTGCAGAGAAGGTTCACTAGGCTGATACCAGAGATGAGGGCGTTGGATTGAGGAGAGACTGAATAGGCTAGGTTTGTACTCTTTGGAGTTTAGGAGGCTGAAAGGGGATCTTATAGAGACGTATAAGGTAATGAAAGGGATGGATAAGGTAGAGGTTGACAGACTCTTCCCGCTTAGCAAAGATAGCACGACTCAAGATTAGGGGTGGGCGATTCAGATCAGAGTTGCGGAGGGGTTTCTTCACGCAAAGGGTGGTGAATCTTTGGAATTCTCTGCCTGATGAGGTGGTGGAGGCTTCCTCACTGAATATATTCAAGTCAAGTGTGAATAGGTTTTTAATTGACAAGGGAATTAAGGGTCACGGGGAGAAAGCGGGAAAGTGGTACTGAACCACTACAAATCAGCCATGATCTTATTGAATGGTGGGGCAGGCTCGAGGGGCTGGATGGCCTACTCCTGCTCCTATTTCTTATGTTCTTATGTATTAACATCCAGTGAAAAGTATTGCATCTTGCGCACTATAGAGACAAAGCATACCGTACATAGAGAAGGAAACAAGACAGTGGAGAATGTAGTGTTACAGTCATGTTTAGGGAGTAGAGAAAGATCAACTTAATGCAAGGTCAGTCCATTCAAAAATTTGACAGCAGTTGAGAAGAAGCTGCTCTTGAATCGATTGGTACATGACCTCAAACTTTTATATTTTTTCCTAACAGGGGAAGAAGGTGGAAGAGAGAATGTCTGGGGTGTATGGGATCTTTATTTATGCTGGCTCTTTTCCAAGACAGTGGGAAGTGTACACAAGTCAATGGATGGTTTGTGTGATGGACTGGGCTACATTCATGACCTTTTGTTGTTCCTCGCTGTCTTGGGCACTCTGTTTCAATTCTTAAAACATGCTGATCCCAGTTAGGTGACTGGTGAAGACTTCAGCTCATCTCAGTGACTCTACTCAGAAGGCAAGGAAACAGTAGACCTTAGGGGCCAGTCATGTTGGGCTAAGCTGGATGTTTGTGGGGAAAAGGAATGACAACAATGATCACCAATGCTGAGGGAAAAGCATTTTCTGTACCCTTTCCTCTTATTTGTGCTTTTTGTCCATGGACTCCAGCATCCAGAACTCAACAATTGGTGGAAGAGGCAAAGGGCTTATTCAAATGCTCCAACCGTGGGTACACAGAGTAAACTTTCCAAGGGGGCAATAGCACAGTGGTTAGCCAGGGACCTGGATTCGATTCCCAGCTTGGGTCATTGTCTGTGTGGAGTTTGCACGTTCTCCCTGTGTCTTCATGGGTTTCTTCCAGGTGTTCCGGTTTCCTTCCACATCCTGAAAGACGAGCTGCTTAGGTGCACTGATCCGAACAGACACCGGGATATGGTGATAGTAACTTCATTGCAATGTTAATGTAAGCCTTACTTGTGACTAATAAATAAACCTTTGAGTAAAATTATCAGCCCTCTCTTCAGATCCTCCAATCTCCTTTCATGATGCTTTACATTCTGAAACTGGGAGGGAGGGTAGCTCTCCCTCTGTGCCTTTCTCTCCATATTTAGTTTGGACCCATTCTAAAAAACCTGCTTCACAGGCTTCATATCCAAATAAAATTTGATACAAAGTCACAGAAGGAAATAGTAGGAGAGGTGCTCAAAAGCTTGATCAAAGAGGTGAGTTTTAAGGAACTGTTTAAAAGGTGAAGCAGGCAACTATTTAGGAAGGAAATTCCAGAGCTTAGGGAGGGACCTAAGCATTTTAGCAGCATTTAAGAGGGTACATGAATAAGGAGGGAACAGAGAGATGTAGTCCAAGTGAGAGCAGAAGGATTTTTTTAGTTTAGTTAGGGCATCATTATCAGTACAGGCTTGGAGGGCCATAGGGCCTATTCTTGTGCTGGTACTTTGTTCTAAAGACATGGCTATCAATGGTGGGGCAAAGGGCGTGAGGAATGCCTCAGCAACAACCATTATATTTTCTCTTTTCAAGTGCTGACAGAATGGCAGTACACCTCCAGTGAATTGGGTGTCATCTGGGTCACATGCCTACGTGACTATTCTTTGTACACGAGATGAAATAGTGAAGGTTGTCATTATTGCAACATGTAAGTATTTTTGTTTACTATTTGTGATTTTTCACTTTTTAAAATCTCAAGACTTTGCTCTTGAAAGTCTGCTTTGTTCCATTAACACCAGCTGTCTAAACTGTGATGACATTATTATCACCACTTGATTCTGGTTGAGCATCTTTGCTGTATAACAGAAGAAGATTAATTAAGAAACCAGATATGACTTTTGGCAAAGGCATGTCCCTCGCAAACAAAATGTACAATCTTGTTGTGCAGCAGTGATAGGCTTTGCACTAAATTATAACCTCCCTTTATATATTATAACCTCCCTATATATATTATACTGAGGGCACAGAATATCTGTCACTGAATTTACAAGGTGGTAATTCACAGGCGGCCATTTAACACGGTACACAAAGATTAATGAATTTAACAATACCAGCACTTAAGTTGGCAATAACCTTTCAGCATTTTGATCACTGGACAGGAGTAGAGCACTAGCTCATAGGAAGTATGGCTTGCGGGATTGAAGGTGACAAGACTCTGGATTATTTTACATAGCGAACAGAGAAATCATCAACTTTATGTAACCCGATTCAACACTGCAACTGATCTGATATCGAGTGGAACATCTGCTGAGAAGAAGAATCTGCTGCTCCCCTCTCCTGCTCTTGTGTACATGCACACACTGTCCAACTTACCCCTAGCTTCCTTCAACTTTTTACGCTCAGCCTCTTGTTCTGCTTTGGTTTGCTTGCTTCTTACACCGAGCGCTCCAATGACCAGCCTTCTAGCAAGCATGGCGCTTGTTTGAGGGCGTTCCTTTGCAGGTAGAAGAAATTCTAGACAAACAAGAGGTGGGGACAAAACAAAAAGAAGATTTGTTTATTTTTTTTTCCCAGTGAAAACATACCATATGTCACGCTGGGAACAGATGAGCCAAATGGATTTTTCTTTCCCGACTGACAATGCAAGCAGCATATTGATGGGGAACAGACTGCAACTTCATAGATAACAGTGCATTTAATACTAGTATACACATCAATTATGACCACATTAAAACAATTACATTCCTTTCCAATTACATGGTTTTTATAAATCATTTCAAAAAAGCTGCAGAAGAATTACTCTGGAAAATGAAATCTTATAATCTCTTTGCAACAGAGCAATATTTTATTGTTTAGAGGTCACAAATCTGTCATGTTAATAGGCTAGAACATATTTGAAAAAGCATTGGCATTATCTCTGTACATTTATTTAGATGTCATTGCTTTTTTTAAATTATGGGTTTTGCTCACTGGATGCTTTGCTTTATCTCCTGGTCCATTATTGCATGTCCTGGCAGAGTTTGCTGAAGGTTGCAAAATGGACATGCCTTCCAATTGTGATTTATTTAAATAATTATTTACTTTCCAAAGATGGGTAAAACACAGATAAGAAAATACAAATTTATTCTCACCTGCGCTTGGATAAGTACATCTGTCGCATGTTATTCAATTAACTGGTTACAAATCGCTAAATCAAAGAAACCATCTTTGAATGTCAAATCGTGAAAACATTGTAGTATTCCTCGCCTTAAAGATCGGCTACAAATAGTAAAGCATTGGAGCAATTATCTGTAAACCCAGATTCACAAGATAAAACTCTAATGGACCAGACTATGGTGTGCACAATATATGAGTGGGATGTGACGTGCGATTTACAATTTAGTGTCACATTCAGTCAGCAGTTTTAATGAGGCATTATTACCAGTTGCTAATTTTTATTTTTTCCTGTAGTCTGCAATAGCACAAATCCAATATCCACCTCCACACCTGTTCACTCTGGCTGCTTTCTGCATTTATTATCTGCAGCATATACTGCAGAATCTCAAAGTCTGCTTTGATAGTGACTTCAGGGCCTGTGATCTCAACTATCTGAAAACTGCAAGGTAGAGATGCAATGGCCTCCTCCTGAAGTCCGCAGCAGCAGAGATGCTAGTCTTCAGCCAATTCGATTCACTCCACATGATACCTACACACAGCTGAAGGCACTAAATACTGCAAAGGCTATGGGCCCTGATAACATTCAGGCAATAGTACCGAAGACATGTACTCCAAACCTTGCCGTGCTCCTGGCCATGCTGCTCCAGTACAGCTTTGACAATAGTATTTACCCAGCAATGTGAAAAATTCCCAAGGTATGTACACACAGGACAAATTTAACTTACCCAGTTACCACTCCATCAGTCTACTCTCAATTATCAATAAAGTGATGCAAGGGGTCAACATAAAAAAAGGGATAAAGGGATATGGGGAACAGGTGGGGAAATGGGGGATTTGAGACCAGGGAGAGATCAACCATGATGTGATTGAATGGTGGAGTAGGCTCAAAGGGCTGAATTTGTATACAGCCTTTAGTTGGCTGCAGCCCCAACAACATTCAGGAATCTTGACACCACCCAGAACAAAGCAACTGCTTGATTGGCACCACATCCACAGACATTCACTCCCTCATCACTAGTAGACAATGGCAGCTTTGTATACCATCTACAACATGCATTACAGGAACTCACTTTACACAGAAGCTTCCAAATCCACAATGTCTACTATTTAGAAAGACAAGGGCAGTAGATGCATAGGAGCGCCACCACTTGGAAGTTGCCCACCACGCCACGCACCACCCTGACTTGGAAATATATCACCATTCCTTCACTGTCATTGGGTCGAAATCTTGGAACGCCTTCCCTAACACCATTTGGACTGCAGCGGCTCAAAAAAGCCACTTATCACGATCATGCTCTCAAGTGCTATTAATAATGGGCAATAAATTCTGGCTATGCAACGATGCCCACATCCCATGAGTGAATAAGAAAGATCATTATCAGACCTAACTGACATCCATCCTGGTGCTGGCATACAGTGACACTTCCACATTTTTGTTGGGTCAAGATTCTGGACTATTTAGATACACTGTGACAGCAAAGGATCAGATAGTTCAGAGCAGCCCATCACCACATTATCAGGACTTTCGAGAATTGATAATAGACACAGTTATGGCAGCGGCATCCACACTTGATACGCGACTGGAAAAACAGAACTTGCAACAATGAAGCTCTAACCAGGCAGTGACATGGATGTTACGTTAATGCCAAAGGTTTGTGATGGCCCCTGGCAGTTTAACAACATATTTATATTATTATTAATGCCTTGCACAAAAGTGGACTGATTTGGGAGCAATGGAATTATGAAGGAATAATTCATTCCTTGACACTGAGCAATGTGGAAGCTACATATCTTTCAGGATCAGCTGTTGCTTTGTGGTTCCAGCACACTGGAGAACCCTAATGCATCGCTCAATGACAGGATTATTATAGCACGACACACCCAATGGAAACACAGCAGCTATGATTTCAACTGTGGCTCGTAAAATGCAGTTATCTGGATTCTGAAGCTATTATTTCTAGTTGTTAATATGTCAGACATTCTTCAAAAAAAAAAGGAAAATCACAAATGTGGCAAACCTGCAATAAAAGCATCATGCAAGAAATGCCACATCCAATTCACTGACATGCAGACAAAAGCAACTGTGGTGACTTTTTACCAGAAACTTAACCTATCTTTCAGGTGACCCTGTTGTGAATGAACAGCTTTGATTAAGTTTCACAGAACGTTATTTATAATTAGATACAGTGATGATCAGATCAGAAAACATATTTCTAAATTACTGTATTTCCAGCTCATTACTTCTGCCAGGTCCAACTTCACACACAGTTAATCCAGAAGAATTCTCCCACCTATTATTACGTCAGCTATGGCTCATTCTTGTCTGAGTGGGTTCACGTCCCACATCAGAAACTTGAGCATAAAAATCTAGGTTGACACTCAAGTCCAGCACTTGAGGCAGTGCAGGACTGTCAGAGGTGCCATGTACCAGATGAGACCCCTTGGGGCATAAATCCTCCCATGGTGCTATTTCTCCCCCATTTTCCTGACCAACAAAGCAGATTAGTCGGTCGTTATCACATGACTGTGGGAGCTTGCTGTGCACAAATTGACTGTTATGCCAGTGATTACATTTCATAAGCATTGAAAATGTATCACCATTCCTTCATTGTCGTTGGGTCAAAATCCTGGAACACCTTCCCTAATAGCACTGTAGGTGTACCAACACCACCTGGACTGCAGAGGCTCAAGAAAGCTTTCAACTTCTCAAGAGCTATTAATAATGATTGTGAATTACTTTGGGAAACCCTGAGGTTATAAAGGGGCTATAGAAATGTAAGTTATTTCTTTATGAGACACATTGCAGTCGACAAGTGTGGATAGAGAAGGAAAGAACAAAGAACCACAAAATTTACAGCATAGGAACAGACCTTTCAGCCCTCCAATCCTGCAATGACTATGCTGCCTGACTGAACTAAAACCCCTTGCCGTTCCAGGACTATATCCCTCTATTCCTATCCTATTCATGTATTTGTCAAAAAGCTCCTTACATCCCTCAGCAACGAGTTCCAGGCACCCACCACCCTTCATGTTAAAAATCTGGCTTGCGCATCTCCTTTAAACATAGCCTTGCATCTTAAACCTGTGCCCCCTAGTAATTGACTCTTCCGCCCTGGGAAAAAGTTTCTGATTATTCACTCTGTCCAAGCCCCTCATAATCTTGTAGACTTCTATCAGGTCACCCCTCAATCTCTATCGTTCCAGTGAGAACAAACCATGTTTCTCCAACTTCTTCTCATAGCTAATGCCCTCCATACCAGGCAATGCCCCGGTAAATATTTTCTGTACCTTCTTCAAAGCCTCCACATCCTCCTGATAGTGTTGTGACCAGAATTGAACACTATATTCCAAGTGCTGCCTAACTAAGGTTCTATGAAACTGCAACGACTTGCCAATTTTTAAACTCAATGCCTAGGCTGATGAAGGCAAGCATGCCTTATGTCTTTTTGGCTACCTCTCCACATGCATTGCCACTTTCAGTGACCTGTGCACCTGTACATCCAGAGCCCTTTGACTATTAATATACTGAAGGATTCTGCCATTTACTGCATATTTTCTGTCTGCATTAGATCTTCTAGAATGTATGATCTCTCATTTGTTTAAATGAAACTCTATCTGCATCTTTCCATCGAAGTCTCCAACCGATCTACATTCTGCTGTATCCTCTGATGGTCCTCATCGCTGTTTGCCAATCCACCAACCTTTGTGTAGTCCGCAAACTTACTAATTAAACCAGTTACATTTTCTTCCAAATCATTTATATATATTACAAACAGCAAAGGTTCCAGCATTGATCCCTGAGGAACACCACTTGTCACAGCCCTCCATTCAGAAATGCACCTTTCCACTGTCTTTTCTGACTGAGCCAGTTTTGTATCCACCTTGCCAGCTCATCTCTGATTCCATGCAACTTCACCTTCTGCACCAGTCTGCAAAAAGGGACCTTTTCAAAGGCCAAAGGCCACGTAGACAACATCTATGCCCATCAATCATCTTCGTCACTTCCTTGAAAAACTTGATCAAGCTCGTGAGACACGACCTCCCCTTCACAAAACCATATTGCCTCTCACTAATAGACCAACTAAGCAATAAAGAGTTTATGCACAATTATCAGTTACACAGTTCAAATACCGACTTACAACACCACAAAGAAATACAAGAAATTTACAATTCTCATAGTGCAGAAGGCGGCCATTTGGCCTATTGAGTCTATGCCAACTCTCCAAAAGAACATCTTGCCAGGTTCACCCTGCCCCTATCACCGTAACCCATAATCTACACATCTTTTGACACTAGGAACAATTTAGCATGGCCAATCCACCTAATTCACATATCTTTGGAGTGTGTGAGGAAAGCGGAGCATCCGGAGGAAACGTGCAAACTCCACATAGTGATCCAAGGCTGGAATTGAACCTGAGTCCCTGGCGCTGAGAGGCAGCAGTGCTAATGACTGTGCCACCATGCTGCCCACTGGGAGCACACATTTTGCTCAAATATACTGCATAATGTTCCTACTCTCAGCATTCACGCAGTCAACCTGCAAATCAACAGTGCATTTTGTGATGGGCATTATGTAATTCTGTGACAAGAGCCTGAGAGGCACCACTTGAGAAGTGACAGAAATATTATTACTGGGAAATTATCTGTCAAAAAAGTAATACATTTCTGAACACAGAGTTTACAACACTGCTATTCTCCATCACTAGGTGTCACTGCTCAGACTGAGAACAGTTCACAGCACTTCTATCCCAAGTCAGTGGGTATCACTATGCTTAGAAACATCTGTCTCCAGGCAGCACAACATCTGAAATTAAAACATGACATGCTGGCAATGGTCTTCTGATTAGGCGCTCACCTCAGCTTTCGTGCCTACCTTTGTCTCATCTAAAGCTCTGCTGACCATCTCCTAATGTGGAGATGCTGGCGTTAGACTGGGGTAAACACAATAAGAAGTCTCACAACATCAAGTTAAAGTCCAATAGGTTTATTTAATAGTAAAGGCCACAAGCTTTCAGAACACTGAAGGAAGAATGTTCCAAAAGCTTGCAGTGTTTACTATCAAATAAACCTATTGGGCTTTAACCTGGTGTTGTGAGACTTTTTACTGCGACCATTTCATAGCAAGCTCTATTCATGCACTATCCTGACTTGGAGATATATCACCATTCCTTTACTGTTGGCACAGTGGCACAATGGATGGTACTGCTGCCTCACAGCACCAGGGACCTGGTTTCGATTCTTGGCTTTGGATCACTGTCTGTGTGGAGTTTGCACATTCTCCCCATGTCTGCATGGGTTTCCTCTGGGTGCTCCGGTTTCCTCCCACAGTCTGACCCACACTGACACCTGCAGCAGTGTCTCAATTTCAAAATTCCTATCATTACTTTCAAATTTCTCAATAGCCTCACTCCTCCCTATGTCTGTCATCTACTCTGCCCTCACAACTCACTCACTTGTGCTCTCGAATTCTAGCCTTTTGCACAGTTCCACCACATTTGCAGCCATTGTCTCAGTTGCTTAGATTTGAAATTTTCTCCTCCATAACCTGCCTCTGCTTCTCTTTGATGGTCGTCCTTAAAGCTCACCTATGGTCTGAATATCGTTGGTGTAACTCAATGCCAACTTGTTGGTAATGTTTCTGTCTACATCAATGGGGATGAAGTAGAAGTGGTTGAGAGCTTCAGGTTTTTAGGTGTCCAGATCACCAACAACCTGTTGTGGTCCCTCCATGCTGCCACAAATTACTAAAGTCCACCAACGCCTCTACTTTCTCAGAAGACTAAAGAAATTTGGTATGTCTCACCAACTTTTATAGTTGTACCTAGAAAGCATTCTTTCTGGTTGTATCACAGTTTGGTGTGGCTCCTGCTCTGCCCAAGACCACAAGAAACTACAAAGGCTAATCCATCAAGCAAACCCACCTCACAACTATTGACACTGTCAACACTTCCTGCTGCCTCAGGAAAGCAGCCAGCACAATTAAAGACCCCACGCACCCCAGACATATTCTGTTCTACCTTCTTCCATCAGGAAAAAGATAGAAAAGGCTGAAGTCACATAACAACCAACTCAAGAACAGCTTCTTCCCCTGCAGTCAAACTTTTGAATGGACCTACCTCGCGTTAAGTTGATCTTTCTCTACACCCTAACTATGACTGTAACACTACATTCTGTGCTCTCTCCTTTCCTTCTCTATGAACGGTATGCTTTGTCTGTATAGGACGCAAGAACCAATACTTTTCACCGTATACAAATACATCTGACAATAATAAACCAAATGTGAAACACCTTGGGATGTATAGTTGTATTGAAAACACCGTATAAATTCAAGTTGAAACACTAAGCAGATTTTGCCAGGAAGTCACTGACACTATCCCTGCCTCCCTCTCTCCAGATGCTGGCTTTGTGCTGAGCGTTTCCCGAATTCGATATTTATGAGCTGCCAGTTGTTACAGCATGGACGTATTTCAGAAGTTGATGGCCTTTCCTCCACATTTGAATGTTAATATAAGCAGACGTTACAATTATTTTGAGAAATAAATTGGGGCTAAGGTACTCAGCGGCTCTTTTCTGCTATGTGTCTGCCTATTGCAGACCCTTGTCAACTATATGGATTGTTAACTCTGGCAGGAAAAGCAGCCAAACAAACATAGTTTAGGTTAATGATCTCGATGAGAAGCAGAGAACGGTACAACACAAGAAGAGGCCATTCAATGCATGATGCTTGTATTGGTTATTTAGTACAGCAATCCCCTGTTCTTTGCCTTCAGCCCTGTGAAATGTTTCCCACAAGACTGTGTATATAGTGTAAGATGTAAAGCTGATGAGTAGACGTAAACACTAGCATGTACCTGTGTGGCCGAATGGATTATTTTATGTTCTATGCGATCCGGGGTAAACGCATCTATTTTTTTGTTGTTCATGTTTCTCCTGACTAACTCTTATGGAACTCAGTTCAATAGTGCCCACACCTCAGTCTTACTGGGCAAGATATCAGCCATCAGAAATATTGAAAGATATTGAAAGAGGAAGCAGGTTTAGCATAGCCTAATTATTCTGCATTAAAAAAAACCCCACTAAAGTTTGTCAGAGGAAGGAGAAACTGGAGAAGGTAATCAGTTCCATATTTTGAATTTACAGAATCCCAATGCAGGAGGAGGCCATTTGGCCCATCAAGTTTGCACTGATTCTCTGACAAAGCTTCCCACTCAGGCCCTGTCTCTGTAACCCCATGTAATTATCTGTTAATCCCTATAATCTACACATCTCAGAACACTGAAGAACAATTTAGCACAGTCAATCAACCTATAACCTGCACGTTTTTGGACTGTGGAAGGAAACTGGAGCACTAGGAGGAAACGCAAGCAGACACAAGCTTGCAAAACGCAAGCAAACTTCACACAGACAGTAACTCAAGCCAGGAATTGAACCCAAGTTTCTGGCACTGTAAGACAGCAGTGCTAACCACTGTGTCACCGTGGCAGCGTGTTAAGACTTGGAATTATGATGACGAATCTTCGGACCAATAGATAAGGAAAGCAAGACAAGCATAAGAGGTTCTATTTGTAGCTAGTTTGTCAGGTACTGCAGCTGAAACTTTGAAGGAAATGACAGGAATATTTCAAAAGAGAACAGGCATTAGTAGTATTAACAAGAAATTGAAAGTCAACACAAGCCAGACTGCAGGGAAAGAGAGGGTGGAAACTCGAGAAGAGAATCCAATCACCAATCAGTAAAAGCAACAAATCTGGGTAAGACTTTTAACTTCTTGTGACTAAGCTTGAGGCACTGAGGTCAACTGAACGTCACAACTGAAATACCTTTGTTCTTGCTAGTATTGCTCTTCTTTTTGTTATGGTGGCCAAATAACAACATGATTGGGTTAATCATAGAAACCATACAGTGTAAAAAGCTATTCGGCCCATTGAGTCTGCGCTGACAAAAATCCCACCAAGCTCCTATCCACGCAACCCCACACATTTACCCCGCTAATCCCTATTATCTATGCATTCCAGGACACTGAGGGACAATTTAGCATCGCCAATGCATCTAACCTGCACATATTTGGATTATGGGAGGGAACTGGAGGAAACCCACACAGATACAAAGAGAACGTGCACACTTCACACAGACAGTGACCCAAGCTGGGAATCGAACCCGGATCCTTGGCACTGTAAGGCAGCAGTGCCAACCACTGTGCTGCCGTTTGCGGGTTGCAAGGTTCAGCTGTGGGATGATCACATATTAGTGACAAAAAAACATAGTCAAGCAGTAGAAACAGAATCTCATTTACGGTAATTGCTTAACCTGAGTAGCATCTTCAGCCTGATCAACAATGAGCAACTCCCACTGCAGGGACCATGTAGATCGGTGCCGGGAGAGTGTGAACTTCTCTTTACATGCTTTTTCTGACAAATGTGGGTCAGATTATTAAATCGTCTCTTTAATCAACAAACTGTGAAGGCCTTAATTGACTGTAATTACAGGCTCTTTCTCACCTGCACAGCTTCTAGCCTTAACCTTCGATGATCTAGATGCTTGTGACAAAGGTCGAGTCTTCAACATGGGGTGCTTGGTACTGATCGCGTCACGTGCTACAGAGATGCAAGAAAACAGCCATGATTAATTGCGTCTGGAGGAGCAGCCGTAAATACAGCTAAGCAAAGCATTTCTACTCTAATTAACTTTACTGAGCACCCAGAGCTAAGTAGATTTCCAAGGTCAACAAACGCACAGAGGGAAAATATCAATAAAGGGTATGTTGTATTTTCAGAACACCTTAATACGAAAGTAGCCAACTGACCAGTACAGTGGAATTGGAGAAAGTGGGATTGAGTGGCATCACTTGCCATGAAGAAGTCCTCTCTTGATCTTTGGAGCTTGTATCAAAATGCAACCAAGGCCAATGAAATTGAAGTAAAAGTAAAAGCAAAGTTGATTGATTAATCACAAGTCAGCTGACATTAACACTGTAATGAAATTACTGTAAAAATCCCCTAAGTGCTACACTCTGGTGCCTATTCAAGTACAATGAGGAAAAATTTAGCATGTTCAATGTACCTAACCAGCATGGCTTTCAGACTGTGGGAGGAAACCGGAGCATTCGAAGGCAATCCACACAGACATGGGAAGAACGTGCGAACTCCACTCAGACAGGAATCAAACCTGCGTCACTGGCACTGTGAGGCAGCAGTGCTAACCAATGTGCCATCCCAAAGGGGGCATGTTCTGGGTATTTAAAAACAATGTTTGTGTCAAAGGGAAAGCCTTAATAGAAATTCTGTTCCCTCTCATTTCCTTGTACAGTACACTTTGTCTGTACAGCCCGCAAGAAATAATATTTTTCATTATATAGTAATACATATGACAATAATAAATCAAATTTTAAAAAATGAAGAGGGAGATAAAATCCACCAACAAAAATTAAAATGACTGAAAGAGCGGAGGTGTGGGGCTGACAGGGTTAAAGCAAGATGCAGTTTGATATGCAGCAGACTGCTTGAAGCAAGATCGTCAGGAGAGAGATTCAATACACGAGTTTGAAACATCTCTGGATCAGACAACAAATTGATCAGACCTGAATAGATTTATGCCTTTCTTTAAACAAATGACTGGGGAGAGCAGATGTAGTTTTACTCAAATCAACATTCCTCCACAACTTTACCCAGAAGAGCCAATCAAACCCAGAGATTATAATGCAGCAAAGCAGTTTTAAGTCGGTCTGCTTAATGTTGCGCTGGATTTACCATTGTTCCCTTAGCTCAGAGGATACAAGGCTCTGTGAAATCAGGAACATTATTTCATGCATTGCTAAATGAGACATTCTGTTGTCAAAATGAAGCTGTGCGTCTTTAAGGCCACAAAGTCGAATACAGAACACAGGGTGAATTCAGAGGTCAATTTAGAGATTGCAGAATTGTTGGCACCGGTATTTTATGCTGCAGGAGTTTAGATATGTATGGGAGTGCTTGTCAAAATGACTATGTACATAATATGTATGCTTCAGTGGCACCCAATCCTGCATGCAACGCCAGCAGATATATCCAAAACCCCGCACGCTAGGATAAAACCTTTCCCATAATAAAGGGCAAGTGGTTACAAAAATTGATATCTTACTGTTTGAACAGTTGTGTTTGAAGAGAAAATGTGGATGACATTAGGGCAACTGACTGGGAGGAAACACTAAAATAGGCACCGTGAAAAAGCTGAATCAACATTAACAGATATGGTTATTAACCCAGTAGTGCCGCATCTTACATTGCTGCTATCAATTCGCATTGCCTGGTGCAGTAAGTCCTTTCGAGCTCTGTCTTCAATATCACCCATCCTCACCACTTTAAACAATAAATCAAAGGTTTTATAGAGTTTCCTGACAATTACAATCCCTTCAAGATTAGGGAAAGTACACACAAGATTATAAGTGAAATATTCTCTCACATGTATAAATAAATCATATACACACCCAATACATTATAATAATGGCACTGCTTATGATCATGACTTCAGCTTGTTGGATGGTGCCACAATGTCACAGTGAAAGCTGCTGTGTTTTGTTAAAAAAAATCCAACTAGTTCATTAATGTCATTCTCAGGAGGGAACCTGCCACCCACTTGTCTGGTCTGGCCTGAATATGAATTGGACCCACAATCTATGACTCACTTTTAATAGCTTAAGAAACCCAAAATAAATCACCCTTTCCTGCCAGCCACTAACTTTGCAGGGGGACCAGGGTTCATCAGCATGACACAGAGTGAACAAATGAACAAAATCAGCACTTGGTTGTTGTATTCCCTATTGTGTAACAATGACCACACTTCAAAAAGTGTACACTTTGGAGCAGCAGGGTGCTTAGCACTGCTGCCTCACAGCACCAGCACGATATGTGACCTCAGATAACTCTGCGTGGTTTGCACATTCTCCCCGCGTCTGCATTGATTTCGTCTGCATGCTCCGGTTTCCTCCCACAGTCCAAAGATGAGCAGGTTAAGTTGATTGGCATGGTCAGGAGGATAAAAATAGTAAAAAATAAAGTTTATTAGTTGTAAATGAGACTTACATTAACACTGCAACAAAGTTACAGTGAAATTCTCCTAGTTGCCTGCTCGAATCAATGCACCTAAGCAGCACGTCTGTTAGACTGTGGGAGGAAACCCACACAGACACAGGAAGAATATGCAAATTCCACATAAACAGTGACCTGAGCCAGGAATCAAACCTCGGTCCCTGGTGCTGTGGGGCAGCAATGTTTACCACTGGGCTGCCATGGAGTATTAAGTATATAGGGTTGTGGGGATAGAACCTGGGTGAGATTGTTGTCGGTGCAGATTTGATGGGCCAAATGGCCTCCTTCTGCACCGTAGAATCATAGAATTATAGAATCTAAGCGTTTCATTGGCTGTAAAGCTATCTGAGATGTCCAGTGGTCATGGAAAGTGCTATATAAATACAAGACTTCTTTTATTCTTCAAACTTACTTTCCACTTTGGTGAGTAAATGATCTGATTTGTGCAAATCTCCTTACCCCTTAGCTCTGACAACTTCCTCGGATGTTTTTTTTTAATTTTACTTACTAATAGCAGTTTAAATGAGATGAGATTCAACCTTCACTGGATGTTAGGACATTTTCCGCAAGAGATGTTGATCACCTATATTCTCGAGCCTTCTGCATCGCAGATGCTGATAACAATCAGAGCCTGCTGGCTGAGAGACAAATCCATTCGCTGAGTGTGCAAAGGCGTTTCATTATCCATATTTAATTCAGTCTTAAAAATGATTTACTACTGAAAAGTGCATCGTGCACAGCAGTGTCAGATAGTGGGTGCTAATAAATCATGCTACAGCGCAGATTTGCTTCTACAATTTTTTGTGGTGAGTTCCTGATCTCTAATTATCACAAGGGACAAGTACTCCACTGCCCCCACATGTCACCGCTCCCCCACCTGGGGAAATATCAAAGGGAACAAAAATAAGTTCATCAAAAACTCTAAGGACATTCTGAATTAACAGGCAATAAAAGGCCAGCTGGCTCATCAAGCCTTTCGCATTTCCAGGCAGAGAAGCTATACAGTTTCCCTGATAAGAGTGTTGGGGGCCCAGCCCAGGATGTCAGGGGTCTGGCCGGAGACTCGGGATCTCTGTCCAGTGCCTTGGAACCTGTAAAATGCTAACTCAGGGATGGAGTGTCCATATTAGAAACAGGAAAAGGCCTGGATAAACCAAGCTAAAGAACTGAAGGCAGAATTTCTGCATGGGTTCTGAACCTTCTGCGTCCTCTGTGGAATTCTCAAAAGATAATCCGTTCAGCAATTTTCCACTAAAGTTACAGGGCAAGGTTGAGAGAATGCCACGGTCTACTTGTTAATTGTGTATTAATTGTTTAATTATATGATTTGATTTTGTATTTTCACATGTATTCATATACAGAGAAAAGTATTGTTTCTTGTGCGCTAGACAAAGCACACTGTTCATAGAGAAGGAGACAGTGATGAATGTAGTGTTACAATTATAGCTAGGTGTAGAGAAAGATCAACTGAATGCAAGGTAAGTCCATTCAAAATTTTAATGGCAACAAGTACGTGATCTCAGACTTCTGTATTTTTTTCCAGGTGGAAGAAGGTGGGAGACAGAACGTCTGGGGTATATGGAGACCTCGATTAAGATAGCTGCTTTGCCAAGGCAACGGGAAGTGTAGAAAGAGTCAATGGATGGGAGGCTGGTTTTGTGATGGATTGGGTTACATTCATGATCTTTTCTAGTTTCTGGTGGCCTTGGACACAACAGGAGCCATACCAAGCTGTGACATAACTAGAAAGAATGCTTTCTACGGTGCACCTGTACAAATTGGTGAGAGTTATAGCTGACATGCCAAATTTCCTTAGTCTTCTGAGAAAGTAGAGACATTGGTGGGCTTTCTCAACTATAGTGTTGGCATGGGGGGGGGGGGGGGGGGGGGAATCAGGACAGGTTGTTAGTGATCTGGTCATTGAAAAACTTGGAGCTTTTGGCCCTTTCTACTTCATCCCAGTTAATGTAGGCAGGGGCATATTCTCCACTACTCTTCCTGAAATTGATGATAATCTCCTTTGTTTTGTTCACATTGAGGGAGGGATTATTGCTATCACACCAGTTTACCAGATTCTCTATCTCATTCCTGTACTCTGTGTTGTCATTGTTAGAGATCAGAACCACTGCGGTGATATCGTCAGCAAACTTGAAAATAGAGTTGGAGGGGAATTTGGCCACACAGTCATAGGTGTATAAGGATTATAGTAGGGGGCTGAGAGCACCAGCATGTGGGTCACTGGTGTTGAGGATGATCATGGAGTAGGTGTTGCTGGCTATCCTTACTGATTGTGGTCTGTGGGTTAGAAAGTTCAGAATCCAGTTGCAGAGGGAGGAGCTGAGGCCCAGGCTACCGATTTTGGAGATGAGTTCCATGGGAATATGGTGTTGAAGGCTGAGCTGTAGTCAATAAATATGAGTTTAACATAGATTTCCTTGTTATCTGGTTCCAGTGTTAAGTGCAGGGCCAGAGAGATGGCGTCCACTGTGGATCT
Source organism: Sphyrna mokarran (assembly GCA_024679065.1). Taxonomy (NCBI): domain Eukaryota; kingdom Metazoa; phylum Chordata; class Chondrichthyes; order Carcharhiniformes; family Carcharhinidae; genus Sphyrna; species Sphyrna mokarran. Next base: position 8,685,881 of record JAGIQG010000017.1, on the reverse strand, counting down.
GTTGCGACAGTAGGCAACTGTAGTACATGTAGACAGTCCGGGAGGCTGGAATTGATTCTTATCATGATTAACCTTTTGAAGCACTTCAAACTGATCGATGTCAGAGCCACAGATGATATACATGTAGTGGGAATTAACTGTGGGTTTAACTTGAGCACATATAAAGAGACACTTGTTGAAATGTGATGTGGTTGAGTTAGAAGGGATATGTTTGCAATATTTAATGCTATAAATAAATGCAAGACTGAGTAAAGGTCAGATCTAATATCCTTCATTAACTGGCTGACCAGAGATTAACACTCCCAAGGAAATTCTACCGCAAACTCAGCTTCAACAACACAAAAACTGGTCATGATATCTCTATGTTTAAAGAGGATGGGTAGAGAATTAGCTACAAACTGCAAATATTCATTGCCAAGGTTCACCTATTTTGGTGCATAATGCCTGCCCACAGTGTGGGACATAAACCCGACTGGAGCATCAACTTCAGTAGGGGAGGAAGAAAATAAATCTTAAAATGCAGCTCGACTCTCAGTGTATAAAAAATTTCCACTGACTGAAGCACTGAGCATTACTTCAAGAACGATGGACTGGACATCTTCCTGTGGTACACTAGCATGTGACCCTGACTCTTGGTTCAAGCACAAGAGGCAGATGACAGCAGCCAACTAAAAACAACAAAAAAGTAAATCACAGCACAGGCCCTTTGGCCCTCCAAGCCTGCACCGACCGTGCTGCCCAAATGAATTAAAACCCTCTACCCTTCCAGGGATCAAATCCCTCTATTTCCATCCTATTCATGTATTTGTCAAGATGCCCCTTAAAGTCATTATTGTATCTGCTTCCATTATCTTCCCTGGCAGCGAGTTCCAGACATCCACTGCCTTTTATGTAAAAAAAAACTTGCCTGGTGCATCTCCTTTAAATCTTGTCCCATGCACTTTAAACCTGTGCCCTCGAAGAATGGACTTTTCCACTCTGGGAAAAAGCTTCTGGCGATCCACTCTGTCCACACCCCCTCATAATCTTGTAGACTTCTTTTAGGTCGCCCTCCCCCAACCTTCGTCATTCCAGTGAGAACAAACCAAGTTTCTCCAACCTTTCCTCATAGCTAATGCCCTCCATGCCAAGCAACATCCTGGTAAATCTTTTCTAATTCTCTCCAAAGCCTCCATATCCTTCAGGTAGTGTTGTGACCAGAATTGAATACTATATTCTAAATGTGGTCTAACTAAGGATCTATAAAGCTGCAACATGATTTGCCCAATTTTTAAATTCAATGCCCTGACTGACTAAGGTAAGCATGCCGTATGCCTTCTTGACTATCTTCTTCATCTGCATTGCCACTTTGTGACATTGTACCTGTACACCCTGATCTCCCTGTCTATCAATATTCTTGTGGGTTCTGCCATTTACTGTATATTTCCCATCTGTATTAGACCTTTCAAAATGCATTACTTCACATTTGTCCAGATTAAACTCCATCTGTCATCTCTCTGCCAAGTCTCCAACCAATCTATATCCTGCCATATCCTCCGATGGTCCTCATCATTATCAGCAATTCCACTAATCTGTGTTATCTGTAAACTTACTAATCAAACCAGTTACATTTTCCTCCAAATTGTTTATATATATTACAAACAACAAAGGTTCCAGCACTGATCCCTGTGGAACTTCACTTGTCACAGCCCTCCATTCAGAAATGCACCCTTCCACTGCTACCCTCTGTCTTCAATGACCGAGCCAGTTCTGTATCCACCTTGCCTGTTCACCTCTGATTCCATACGACTTCTTCTTCTGCCATGAGGGAACTTGTCAAAGGCTTTACTGAAGTTCATGTAGACAACATCCACTGCCCTATCCTTATCAATCATCTTCACCACTTCCTCGAAAAACTCAATCAAGTTAGTGAGGCATGACTTTCCCTTCAGAAAATCATGTTGCCTCTCACTAATATGTCCACTTATTTCCAAGTGGGAGTAAATCCTGTCTCGAAGAATCCTCTCCAATAATTTCTCTACCACTGGCATAAGGTTCAGCGGCCTGTAATTACTGGATTATCCTTGCTACTCTTCTTGAGCAAAGGAATAACATTGGCTATTCTCCAACATTCTGGTGAGGATACAAAGATTTCTCTCAAGGTCCCAGAAATGTTCTCCTTTACCTCTCTCAATATTGTGGAGTATATCCCATCAAGCCCTGGGAACTTGTCTACCTTAATGTTTTTCAAAATCCCCAATACTACCTCCTTTTTGATCTCAACTTAACTCAAACTATCTACAACCCTTTCCTAGACTCCATCATCCACCAAGTCCTTCTCTTTGATGAATACTGATGCAAAATACTCATCTAATACCTTGTCCATTCCCTCCGGTTCCATATATAGATTCCTTCCCCTGATTTAGAGTTGGCCAACCTTCTCCCTGGCTGCCTTCTTGCATTTATATATGTATAAAAAGCCTTGGGATTTTCCTTAATCTTGCTGGCTAATGACTTATTGTAACCCCTTTTAGCTCTCCTGACTCCTTGTTGGAATTTCTTTCTATTTTCCTTGTATTCCACATTTGCTTCCTGTGTTCCCAGCCTCCTAGCCTTGACAAATGCTTCATTTTTTTTTTTGACTGAGCTTACAAGATCTCTCATTCGAAAATTCTTGAAACTTGCCATACTTGTTCTTCATTCTTCCAGTGCGTGCCAATCCTGAATTCCTATCAACCTACACTTGAATGTCTCCCACATGTCAGATGTTGGTTTACCCTCAATCATCTGCCCCCAATATATATCCTTCAGTTCCTGTCTAAGATTGTTGTAATTAGCCTTCCCCCAATTTAGAATTTTCACCTGAGGACTATGCTTACCCATCAATATCTTAAAGCTTGCTGAATTGTGGTCACTGTTCCCGAACTGCTCCCCTACTGAAACACAACCACCCGGCTAAGCTCATCCCCCAATACCAGGTCCAGAAGGGGCCAGGCCCTTTCCCTAGTTGGACTACACATTCACTGTTTCAAGAAGCCCTCCGGAATGCTTTTTACAAACTCTGCCCCATCCTCGTCCCTTAGCACTGGAGGAAGAAGCAGGCGGATGTGATGTGATTTTTGCTGTGGGTCTATTATTGACAGTCTCCGATCTGCACTAAGCTCCCTGGCCTACCAGACCAGACAATGCTTGCAGATTGGGTTACAAGGCTATGTAAAAGATTATGTGAAAACGGCAGTTAATACTCAATGGTTACCACTATAAACTCAGCTTTTAGCTCTTTTCAGAATTGAGAGCTTGGAAATTACCATTGGCAGTTATTAACAGAAATGTGTTTAACATATTAGTTTGATACATCTTTGTGTGAATATTATACCATTTACTTTTAATGGGTTAGTATCGCTGCTACTTTAGAAAGGATATCATTGAGAGGGTGCAAGAAAATTTGCAAGGTGATTTCAGGGATGAGAGAGGAGAAAAACCTGGTATCTTTTCATTACAATAAAGAGGACAAAGAGGACATCTAATAGAATCATTCCATAATAATTTCATAATGATTTCATGTTGGATCTTTGCAGACAACTTTTATCCCACCAGCTTAGCCTGCTCTTGAAACCTTGCTCTATAATCTTTTCATGGAATCATAGAATTCCTACAGAACAGAAGCAAGCCATTCATCCATCAAGTCTGTAACAAGCACAATCCCACCCAGGCCTTATTCCCGTAACCCTCATTTACCCTACTAATCCCCCTGACACTGAGGGCAATTTAGTATGGCCAATCAACCTAACCTGCATATCTTTCGAGTGTGGGAGGAAACCGGAGCATCTGGAGAAAACCTAGGCAGAAACGGGGAGAAAGTTCAAATACCATACAGATAGTGACATGATGCTGGAATTGAACCTGGGTCCCTGGCGCTATTTTGAGGAAAGATGAACAGCCAGAAGTTGGCGTTGGAGTCATTGACACAGGTAAGAAAAGGGATGAGATCTTGAAAACAGATTTTGGTGAATTAGGAAGGAAATGGTAAAGCAGGACCTCAAGAACAGTAACCTCAGGCTTACTCCCAGTTTGGTGAGCATCAGGAAAGGAAGATTGAGCAATTCAACATGTGGCTAGAGAAATGAAATAGGAGGGAGGGCTTCAGATTTCTGAGGCACTGGAATTGGTTCTGAGGCAGGTAGGACCTATATGAGGAGGATAGGGTACTCCTCCACAGGACTGGGACTATGCTCTGCCAGGGAGGTATTTGATTTGGTTTATTATTGTCACATATATTGCTAAACAGTGAAAAGTATTATTTCTTTCATGCTATACAAAGTATACCATACATGGAGAAGGAAGGGGGAGAGTGTAGAATGTAGTGTTACAATCATAGCTAGGGTGTAGAGAAAGATCAACTTAACGCAAGGTAGGTCCATTCAGAAGTCTGACAGGGAAGCTGTTCTCAAGTTGGATGGTACTTCAGACTTCTCTATCTTGGACAGTGACCACTCTATTTTAGAGTTTAGGTCAGCCATGGAAAAGGACAAAGAACAATCCAGAGCAGAGACAATTAATTGAGGGAATAGTCAACTTCGATGGGACAAGAATGCATCAGAGTCAAGTGAGTTAGAATCAAGTATTGGCAGAAAAGATTTTGGGTGCCTGAACAATGGGCCACCAAAGAAAATGTACTGCAGTCAATGTTGAGGTATATTCCTCTCAAGGGGAAAGACAGAACAAATAAATCCAGTGTACATTGAATGAAAAGGAGGATAAAGCTGAAGATGAAAAGGAAGAAGTGCGCATATGACAGATGTCAGGTAGAAAACACAATGGAGAATCAGGCTGAATATAAAAAGAACAGAGGGGAAGTGAGTAAGAAAAGCACGGAGAAAGCATGAAAAGACACCAGCAGCTTACATAAAAGAAAATCCCAAGGTCTTCTATAGGTATATAAATAACAAAAAGGTGGTAAAAGAATAGGGCCGATTAGGAATAAAAAAAAGGCAGATTGGCGTGTGGAAGCAGGAGAAATAGTGGAGTCATTAAACAAGTACTTTGCATCAGGGAGATGGCGCTACCCAGGCCGAGGTACGAGAGGAGATAACTAGTACACTAGAAAAATTTGCAATTGTGAAAGAGCAGGTATTAAAAGTGCTTTCTTAAAATTGATAAGGTGCTCAGGACTGGATGAAATGAATATTACTCTATGACTCTAAATACATCCAAGGATACTGACAGAAATGAGTGTGGAAGTTTCATGGGCATTAGTGATAATTTTCCCGTCTTCCTTAAACACAGCGGTGGTGCCACAGGAATTGTGAATGTTACACCTTTGTTCAAAAAGGGGAGCAAGGATAAAGCCAACAACTTCAGACCTCTCAGCTGGGCTTCCGTGGTAGGAAACTGCTGGAAACTATAGATTGGGACAAAATCAGTAGCCACCTAGACAAGTGCAGGATACTTAAGGAAAACCAGCATGGAATTATCAAGGGAAATCACATTTAACTAACTTTGTATTTTTTGAGCTAATAAGTTGATAAGGGAAATACTGTTGATGTTATGTATGTGGATTTTCAAAAGGCATTTGATACACTGCCACACAACAGATTTGTGAGCAAATTTCCAGCTCATGGAATAAAAGGGAAAGTAGGCACTTAAAGAGTCATAGAAGTTAAAGCATGGAAACAGGCCCTTTGATCCAACTGGTCCATGCTACCCTTTTTTAAAAGCCCTGAAGCTAGTCCCAATTGCCTGTATTTGACCCATAACTCTCTATAGCCATCTTACCCATGTAACTGTTTAAATACTTTCCAAAAGACAAAATTGTACCTGTCTCTATTACTAACTCTGGCAGCTTCTTCCAGACACTCACCACTCTGTGTGTGAAAAAGATGCCCCTCTGGGCACTTCTGTATCTCTCTCCTCTCACTTTAAATCTATGCCCTCTAGTTTTAGACTCCCCTACCTTTGAGAAAAGATATTGACTATCTAGCTGATCCATGCCCCTCATTATTGTATAAGTCTCTATAAGATCATCCCTCAGCCTACTTTGCTCCAGAGAAAAAAGTCTCATTCTATCCAGCCTCTCCTTATAACTCAAGCCATCAAGTCCCAGTAGCATCCTAGTAAATCTTTTCTGCATTTTCGAGTTCAATAGGGTGATCAGAACTGTACACAACCTTCCAAGTGTGACCTTACCAATGTCTTGTACAACTTCAACAAGACGTCCCAACTCCTGTATTCAATGTTCTGACCGATGTAACCAAGCATACCGAATGCTTTCTTAGCCACTCTGTTCACCTGTGACTCCACTTTCAAGGAGCTGCGAACATGTACCCCTAGGACTTTTTGTTTTGTAATTCTCCCCAACGCCCTACTATTAACTGAGTAAGTCCTGTCCTGGTTCAATCTACCAAAATTCATTAGCTCACATTTATCTAAATTAAACTCCATCTGCATTCGACAGCCCACTGGCCCAATTGATCACAATTCCATTGTAATTGGAGCTAACTTTCTTCACTGTCACTGTGCCACCAATCTTGGCGTCGCCTGCAAACTTACTAACCATGCCTCTTATATTCTCATTCAAATCATTAATATTAATGACATTTGGATCAGAACTTGGCTGAATGACAGGAAACAGAGTTGTGATAAATGATTAATTTCCAGATTAAAGGTAGAGTTCCAGTGGAGTTCTCCAGGGGTCAACGTTACTAAAAATTAACAACCTAGCCTGTGGTGCGCAGGGCATGATTTCAAAATCTGCAGATGATTCATAGATTGGAAAAAGTTGACAAGGTTTCCGACTTGCTAGAGAGTATCAGCATCGTCAAGCACTATCCAGCAGTTTCCAGGTTCATCGGAGCCAAGAGGCTAACACTGCATGAGCCCAGTTTACAGAGATGAACCATTCTTCTTGTACAAATCCATTTGGTTTGTAAAGCTCATTAAGAGTGGATGTGCCTAAAGTAGAAACCAGCTGTTTGGTTCTTTTCTTTGAATGATCAGACTTCTTTCTTTCAATCGAGTCTAAATGGGTTTTGCAGCTTGGTCAAAATGGAATTTGTGCCTAGCATCTAAATTGTATTCAAGCCAGGGAGAATCTGGGGTTGGGCTGGTTGCTGCAGATACTGGTGAGCCTTGAATTCAATTTGACTGATGAGGAGCAATTCTTAAGTAGCTCTTATTCAGGGAAGAGGCATCCTGCAATTCTCACCTGTAAGGAAGAATAAATGGATTGTTCCATATTCAGACAGAAATATATTCTGCAGCCTGCACTGAATGTTTCCATTTTCCATTAATTAGAATGAAAAGCTTCATAGGAGTAAATGTGATTTTGTATATAAATTATACACATTTTACAGTGTTGAGTTTGATTCCCGGTTTGGGTCACTGTGTGTGCGGAGTCTGCACATTCTCCCCATGTCTGCATGGATTTCCTTTGGGTGCTCCAGTTTCCTCCCACAGTCCAAAGATGTGTGGGTTAGGAACATTGGCAATGCAAAGTTACCTCTTAGTGTCCCGGGATGTGTAGGTTAGAGGGATTAGTGGGTTAAGTATTTGGGATGAAAGGGATAGGACCTGGGTGGGATTGCTGTCAGTGCAGACTCAATGGGCAGAATGATCTCCTTCTGCACTGTAAGGATTTTATGATATCATAAACACAGATCTAGATCCAGTTTTATTAGAAAGTGTTGGCAAAGCGTTTTATATAAGTGTTGACAAACTCTTTTATTACTTTGTAAACCAGTGTTGAAAGGTAAATCTGCTAACTTGATCTTTTCCTCTTCAAAGTTTTGCTTTTAGTACAGTGACTTTAGCTTTCGAGAATTTAGGAAGGCTCGTGACTTTTCTAGTAAGGAAATTACATAACAGAAATATTCGACAATGGACAATGTTGCACTGCTGGATACTGTGCACACCAAGTAACACTTTGGATTCCAGAGGCAAGCATTTGCTTTTGGAAGGGATTGTTGGATCTAGGTGGGAGAAATATCTGTCACAAGCAAAAAAAACGTTCTGAAGAGGTGAAGAATGCAAAACGATCGTTGTTAAGTGTGCAGAATCTCCACATCAATATAGTCGGCATTTAAAATTAATATAAACAGCAAGTTGGATGTTTTAATTATTGAGCCAATATGTTGTTTGAATGAAGAAATGTTGAGGAATCTCGAAAGATGATTTAAAAAAATCTTATTCATGACACTGACCATTATTTCTCCCTCAGGTCACACCACCTATGGAATTGGAAATCACATTTTATAACTCCATATTATATCATCTACATTCATGGAGTTCCTTAGATACAAATATTAATTATATTAGCAGCAAGTCAAAATAATGATCCCATAATTAAAAATTCTTCAACTTTATACCCGCAGTGTGACCAGAGAGTAGTTCTGACTGATCAAAAGGAAGACATGTGACCGTTGAATATCGTGGAGTGGGAGAGATATACAGTGCTGGAACAAGTCAATCCATGTCTAACAGAGAAAGAGGCTTCTGTTTCTGCTGCATTCACACAGCACATTTAGCCCAACTGGTGAATGCTAGCATTGATGTTCCGTAGGAGTCTCCTCCCATTCTACTTCATCTCATCCTATTAGCATATAGGATGTGGAGTGTCCAGAACCAGGGATCACAGTCTGAGGATACAGGGTAGACTACTTAGGACAGAGGTAAGGAGACATTTCTTCACCTAAAGAGTGATGAGCCTGTGGAATTCATTACCACAGCAAGTAGTTGAAGACAAAACATTGAATGAATTCAAGAAGCAGCTGTATATAGCACTTGGGGCGAATGGGTTGAAAGCTTATGTGAAACAAGCAGGATCAGGTTATTGAGTTGGATGATCAGCCATGATCATAATGAATGGTGGAGCATGCTATAAGGGCCAAATGGCTTTTTCTGCACCTATCTGCTAAGTATCTATGTCTCTATATCCTTCTCATTTTTTTCTCCTGCATATTTTTAATCAGTGAGGAGACGGTGGAATAGTCATAATGTCACCAGACTAGTGATCCAGAAGTCCAGGTTAATGCTCTGTTGATAAAGATTCAAATCCCAGCCACACATGCTGATGGCGTTTAAATTCAATTATTAAATAAACATGGCATTGAAAAGCTAATCTAATGATGTAGGTTGTTGTAAAAATCCACCTGGTTCAGGAATGTCTTTTAGGGAAGGAAATCTGCCATCCTTACCTGATCTCGCTTATATATTACTCCAGATACACAATGCCCTCCCAAATAGTCTGGTAAGGCAATGAATTATTTCAAATTGCTATAATGTCTAAAAAGGATGAAACAGGACAGGCAGAAACAACAATGATGCACCTTGTGCTGTCGCCCCTGCAATGTCCTCTTTACTAATAGATGGTAGCTTGTGCCAGAATTGGGGCAGCTGTCCTGTAGACATTGGCAAGCAACAAGATGACACAATCATGTCCACTGAATCAAACTTACAGACAATATCCCCAACACCGCTATCACCATCTTTGGATATGTCCTATCTTACCAACAGAGCAGACTCACTAGAGGTGGGCACACAGCACAATGTTATATAGTGGGGAGGGAGTTGGCCTGAAAATCTTCAACGTCAACTCTGGACTCCATGAAATGTCATTATACCAGGTTTGATTTATTATTGTCACTTGTATTAACATACAGTGAAAAGTATTGTTTTTTGTGGGTTATATAGATAAAGCATACCAGTTATACAGAAAGAAAGAAGAGAGTGCAGAATGTAGTGTGTCACAGCTAGGGTGTAGAGAAAGATCAACTTAATGTGAAGTAAGTCCATTCAAAAGTCTGATGGCACCAAGGGAGAAGTCGTTCTTAAGTCGGTAAGTACATGATCAACTTTTGTGTCTTTTTTCCGACAGAGAAAGTGGAAGAAAGGATGTTGGGATGCGTGGGGCCCTTGATTACACTGAGTGCTTTTCGAAGATAGTGGGAAGTGCAGACAATGGGAAGTGGGAGGCTGGTTTGAGTGATGGGTTGAGCTTCATGCACACCGCTTTGTATTTTGCTGCAGTCTTGGATAGAGCAGAAGCCATACCAAGCTGTGACACAATCAGAAAGAATGCTTTCAATGGTGAACCTTAGCGGACATGCCAAATTTCCTTAATCTCTTGGGAAAGCAGAAGCATTGATGTGCTTTCTAACTATCAGGTGATTGATGGGCAACATAAATTCCTGCTGGTTATCATTAAATATCTCCCCCTCATGAATCAGTACTCCTCCACGTGAGCACCACTTTGATTTTGATTTGATTTATATATGTCAACACATGAAAAGTATTGTTTCTTGCACACTACATAAAGCATAGAGTAAGAAACGAGAGAGTGCAGAACATAGTGCTACTTGGAGGAAGTACTGAGGGTGGCGAGGGCATGGAATGTACTCTGGGGATGAGAGATGGATGGAGGGACATCATACGGGAGGGAGAGGCAGTGGTGTGGATGAGTGGCTTAAATATTGATCATCAAAAGTGACCCAGCTTTGACTGAGCTGGCCAAGTCCTAAAACACATAGCTGCTGGACTGGGTCTTTTGTAATGGTGAAGAAATTAACAAGAGGGAAAAACATACTTGGCCTCATCCTCCCCAATCTATCTGCCGCAGATATATCTTTCCAGCACAGTATTACTATCACAAAATCATGCAATTGTAGTAAAGTTAGAACATAGAACATAGAACAATACAGCACAGAACAGGCCCTTCGGCCTTCGATGTTGTGCCGACCAAAATAAAAAGCAATGCCCCTCCAAACTAAACCATTCCCTTCTCATCCATATACTTATCAACTAACCTCTTAAACGCCACCAAACTTGGCGCATCTACAACAGCTGCAGGCAGGGCATTCCACTCCCTAATCACTCTTTGAGTAAAGAACCTACCTCTGATATCCGTCCTATAACTCATACCCCTTAATTTAAAGCTGTGTCCCCTCGTGCTAGCTTTCTCCATCCTAGGAAAAAGGCTATCACTGTCCACCCTATCTAAACCTCTAATCATCTTATATGCTTCAATAAGATCCCCTCTTAGCCGCCTCCTTTCTAACGAAAACAACCTCAAATCCTTCAACCTCTCTTCATAGGACCTGCCCTCCATACCAGGCAACATCCTAGTAAACCTCCTCTGTACCCTCTCCAATGCCTCCACATCTTTCTTATAATGTGGCGACCAGAACTGCACACAATACTCCAAGTGCGGCCGCACTAGAGTTTTGTACAGTTGCAACATGATGCTGCGGCTCCTAAATTCAATCCCCCTACCAATAAAAGCTAAGACTCCATATGCCTTCTTAACAACTTTATCCACTTGACTGCCTACTTTCAGGGATCTATTGACACATACACCAAGATCCTTCTGTTCCTCAACACTATTAAGAGCCCTACCATTAGCCCTATACTCTACACATTTATTGTTCCTGCCAAAGTGCATTACCTCACACTTTTCCACATTAAACTCCATTTGCCACCTCTCGGCCCAGCTCTGCAACTTGTCCAAGTCACTCTGTAAACTAAAACACCCCTCTTCACTATCTACCACACCACCAACTTTAGTATCATCTGCAAATTTACTGATCCATCCCTCAATACCCTCATCCAGATCATTTATAAAAATTACAAACAGCAGGGGCCCCAAAACAGACCCCTGAGGCACACCACTCGTCACCGAACTCCACGATGAATATCTCCCATCAACCACCACCCTCTGTCTTCTATCTGCCAGCCAATTCCTAATCCAATTAGCTAAATCACCCTCTATTCCACACATCTGCATTTTCTGTAGAAGTCTTCCATGGGCCACCTTATCAAAAGCCTTACTAAAGTCCATATATACTACATCAACCGCCTTACCCCCATCCACCTCTCTGGTCACTTTCTCAAAAAACTCAATGAGGTTAGTAAGGCATGACCTACCCTTCACGAAACCATGCTGACTATCCCCAATCAATTCATTTCTCTCTAAATAACTATAAATCCTATCCCTAATAATTCTCTCCAATACCTTGCCCACCACAGAAGTAAGACTCACTGGCCTATAATTCCCAGGAAGGTCTCTCTTCCCCTTCTTAAACAATGGGACCACATTCGCCATCCTCCAGTCCTCCGGAACCACACCCGTAACCAACGAGGACCTGAAGATCAGAGCCAGAGGCTCTGCAATCTCCTCTCTTGCCTCCCAGAGAATCCTAGGGTAAATCCCGTCCGGCCCAGGGGACTTATCCAACTTCAAACCCTCGAGAATTTCTAACACATCCTCCCTATCTACTACAATACTTCCCAATTTGCAACCCTGTACCTCAGTGTTCTCCATAGCTACATTTCCAGCACTCTGCGTGAATACCGAAGAGAAATATTTATTCAGTGCCTCGCCAATCTCTTCAGGCTCCACGCACAACTTCCCACTGCTATCTATGACTGGCCCTAATCTTGCCCTAACCAATCTTCTATTCTTAACATATCGAAAGAAAGCTTTAGGATTCTCCTTAATCCTATCAGCCAACATCTTCTCGTGTCCCCTCTTAGCTCTCCTCAATTCACTTTTTACCTCCTTCCTAGCTAATCTATAGCTATCCATTGCACTACCTGAGCCTTCAAGCCTCATCCTGACATAAGCCTCCTTTTTCTTCTTAACCAGCAAATCAACTCTTTTCGTACACCAAGGCTCTCTTACTCGTCCATTTCCTCCCTGCCTGACAGGGACATACTTATCAAGGACTCTCAGCAGCTGCTCCTTGAATAAGCACCACATTCCAGATGTACCCAGTCCCTGTAGTTCCCTAGTCCAATCTACGCACCCTAATTCTCTCCTGATGGCCTCATAATTACCCTTCCCCCAGCTATAACTACAGCCCCCAGCTTCATGCCTATCCCTGTCCATCACTAAGGTGAACGTAACCGAATTGTGGTCACTATCACCAAAATGTTCACTAACTTCCAAGCCTAACACCTGGTCTGGCTCATTGCCCAGCACCAAATCCAATGTAGCCTCACCTCTAGTTGGCCTATCTACATACTGAGTCAAAAAACCTTCCTGCACACTCTGTACGAAAACTGACCCCTCTAACGAGCTAGAGCTATAGCTATTCCAATCAATATTAGCAAAGTTAAAGTCCCCCATCACAATTACCCTACTACTTTCACTCCTAATCAGAATTGACTTCGCAATCCTTTCCTCAACCTCTCTAGAACTATTAGGAGGTCTGTAAAAGACTCCCAACAGGGTGACCTCTCCTCTCCTGTTTCTAATCTCAGCCCATACTACCTCCACAGACAAGTCCTCATCAAACTTCTTTTCGATCACCGTGATACAGTCTTTGACCAGTAACGCCACTCCTCCCCCCCTTCTACCCCCTTCTCTACTCCGACTAAAGCATTTGTACCCCGGAACCTGCAACATCCATTCCTGTCCCTGCTCTACCCAAGTCTCTGAAATGGCCACAACATCGAAGTTCCAGGTACTGGTCCAAGCTGCAAGTTCCTCCCCCTTATTGCGAATACTCCTTGCATTAAAGTATACGCATCTCAAACCATGCTCCACCCCACCCGTACGCCGCTGTGTTTTACAACTCTCCTCTATAACCCCCTTACTCTCATCCCTCTCAGCACCCCAACTACTTAGGATCCCACCCCCCCCCCGAATCAGTTTAACGCCCCCATCATAGCCTTAGCAAATTTTCCCCCCAAGATATTAGTCCCCCTCTGGTTCAGGTGTAGACCATCTCTCTTGAAGAGGTCCCACCTATCCCAGAATGAGTCCCAATTGTTAAGGAACCTGAACCCCTCCCTCCTGCACCATCCACGCAGCCATGAGTTCAAACTATCCCTTTCTCTGTTCATCTCTAAACTATCCCTTGGCACAGGCAAGAGTCCAGAGATAACCACTCTGCCTGTTATGGACCTAAGCTTCCACCCTAACTCCATAAATTTCTGTTTAATATCCCCTTCCCTTGTCCTACCTACATCATGTGTCCCCACATGAACAATGACTTGGGGCTGACTCCCCTCACCCTTAAGAATCCTAAAAACCCGATCTGCGACATCCTGGACCCCAGCCCCTGGGAGGCAACACACCAGCCCTGAGTCCTGTTTATTACTATTTACCCTCCTATCTGTCCCTCTAACTATGGAGTCTCCTATAACTAGGCCTAATCTCTTATTCCCCCCACCCACCTGAGCATTCTCAGCAGTCTCACCCCCAGAGACCTGCTCCCTTTGGTCAGCTCCAGTTGATTCTTCCTCAACTGTAGCCTCCAAGACAGAAAATTTATTTTGGAGGGGAACAGCCCCAGGGGATTGTCTCCCCGATTGCTTCTTACCCCTCCTCCTAATAGTTACCCAATTATCACTTATAGGAGTTACAATCTCTTTGTTACTCCTGCCTATATCCTCCTCAACCTCTCGAATTACTCTGAGCTCCTCTAATTCCAGCTCCAGCTCCTTAACACGATCCTCAAGGAGCTGCAAATGTGCACACTTCCTGCAGGTATAATCAGCAGGAACACTACTGGTGTCCCTTACCTCATACATACCGCAGGAGGTGCAGTGTACTACCTGCACTGCCATCACTGTTACTTTAATTTGCAGGAGAAAAAAAAACTACACACACACTATTATTATTAGTGTGGATATTATTATTAGTTATGGATTTAAAGGGGCCATTGTGTCTACGCTAGCCAAAAATAAACTGGCTGCTCATTATAATACCACTTTCCAGCATCTGGTCCATAGCTTTGCAGGTTACAGTGTGTCAGATGGAGATCTAAGTATCTTTTAAATGAATTGAATATTTCATGCTAAATGGGATAGACTTTAAACAAATCTAGCAACTCAAAACTGGGTATCCATAATGCACTGTGGATCAGCCGCAGCAGTAGAACATAATCACAATCCATAACGTTATGGTCCACACTCTACCATTCCCATCAAGTGATCAACTCTGGGTCAGAATGCAGAGGGCGTACCATATATCTAAAATATATATCTAAGATATATCTAAAAATGAGGTGTAAACCTGGTGAAGCTGCAACACAAGACTTCTTGCATGCCAAACAGCAGAGGCAGCATGTGATAGAGCTAAATGATCCAACTACAACCAGTGGATCAAATCTAAGCTCTGCAGTCCTGCCACATCCAATTGGGAACAGTGGTGGATAACAGAATAACTTACTGGAGGAAGAGGTTCCACAAACATCCCTATCTGCAATGATGGTGGAGCCCAGCAGAAGTCATCTTCAGCCAGAAGTGCCGGATTCACGGTCCATCTTGGCCTCCCTCCTGAGGTCCCCAATATCACAGATGCAAGTATTCCACCAAATTGATTCACACCACATGATATCAAGGAACGACTGAAGACTTGAATACTACAGAGCTATGGGCCTCAACATTTTGGCAATAGTAATGAAGATATGTGCTTCAGAACTAGCCAGGCATCGAGCTAAGCTGCTCTAGTCTGGCTACAGCACTGGCATCTAGCCGGCAACTAATGGAAAATTGCGCAGGTAAGTTCTGTTCACAAAAAGCAGAATAAATACAACCTGGCCAATGACAGTCCCATCAATAGTAAGGTGATGAAAAGTGTCAGTAATATCAAGTGACCCGTAACCTGCTCAATAATACACCATAGAATTCCTACAGTGCAGAACGCCATTCAGCCCATCAACTGTGCATCAACTCTCCAAAGAGTATCTTACAAAGACACAATTCCTACCCTGCCTCCATAACCCTGAACATTTACCAAGGCAAATCCATTAGTCTATACACCTTTACATAGACATGTGCATAGAAAAAGATATAGGCCATTCAGCCTTTGAGCCTATTCCAATATTCATTATGATTAGTGATCTTCAAATTCAGTATCCTGATCCTGCCTTTCCTCATATCTCTTGATCCATTTGGCTCCAAGAGCTATATATAACTCTTTCTTGAAATCAGAATGTTTTAGTCTCAACTACTTTCTCTGGTAGCAAATTCCATACATTCACCATTCTCTGGGTGAAGAAATTTCTTCTCACCTCAGTTCTAAAAGATTTACATCTTATTGTCAAACTATGACCCCTCGTTCTGGACTCCCCCAACATCAGGAACATTCTTTCTCGATCTATCCTGTCTAACCCTGTTAGAATTTTATAAATTTCTATGAAATCCCCTCTCACTCGTCTAAACTCCTATGAATACACCGATTTTGTCTCTCATAAAGCGGACCTGCCATCCCAGGAATCAGCCTGGTAAACCTTTGTGATACTCCCTCTATAGCAAGGATATCCTTTCTCAGAAGAGGATACCAAAACTGCACACAATACTCCAGGTGTGGTCTCACCAATGCCCTGTATAATCACCACAAAACATCCGTATTCCTATACTCAAATCCTCTCACTGTGAAGGCCAACATACCATTTGCCGCCTTTACTATCTGCTATACCTGCACGCTTACTTTCAGCAACTCATGCACAAGGACACCAAAGTGTCGCTGAGTATCCACTTCTCTCAATTTACACCCATTCAAATAATAATCTGGTTCTTAGTTTTGCTAGGGAAGTGAATAGCCTCACATTTATTCACATTATACTGCATCTGCCCACTCACTCAGTCTATTCAAGTCATGCTGAAGCATCTCTGCATCTTTCTCACAGTTCATCCTCCCACCCAATTTTATACCATCTGCAAATTTGAAAATAATGCTTTTAGTTCCCTCTTCCAAATCATTAATATATAACGTGAACAGTTGGGGCCCTAGCACAGATTCTGGCGGAACCCCACTAGCCGCTGCCTGCCAATGAGAAAAAAGCACATTTATTCCAATTCTTTGTTTCTTGACTTCGAACCCACTATCTGTTCATCTCAAGACATGACCTGAAATCCCATGTGCTTTAATTTTACATAGTAGTCTGTTATATCAAAATCCTTGTGAAAGTCTAAATAAACCACACCAACCAGTTCTCCCAGTCAACTCAACCAGTTACATCCTTAAAGAATTCCAATAAATTTGTCAAGCATGATTTCCCCTCTGCATATCCATACTGACGTTGTCTGATTATACCACTGCTTTCCAAATGCTGAACAATGAAATCCTTGATAATGGATTTTAGTAACTTCCTTACAATCAGCATTAGGCTTATTGATCTATAGTTCCTTGTTTTCTCTCTACCCTCCTTTATGAATAGCGGTTTTACATTAATTGCTTTCCAATCTGTAAGAAGCATTCCAGAGTCCAGAAAATTTTGGAAAATAACCACCAATGTTTCTACTATTTCCACAGCCACTTCCTTAATTACCCTGACGTGACATGATAAATCCCTGGAAATTTATCCACCTTCAATCCCATTGATTTCTCCAAACCATCGTTGGACATTAACAGGCAATTTAGCATTGAATCCACCTATCCTGCACATCTCTGGGTTGTGCCGGGATTAGTTCAAACATGACAAAAGCACTGAATTCCAGAGATAGGTAGGAGCAACTGCCCTCCACATAAAGCCAGATTTGACCGAGTGTGGTATCAAGGAATCCTTGCAAAATTGAAGTAATTGGGAATCAGGGGGAAAACTCTCTGTTAGCTGGTGTCATACCAAGCTCAAAGGTTGTGGTTGTTGGAGGTCAACAATCATCTTAGCATTGGAACTGCAGGGGTTTGTCATGGGAGTGTCCTAGGCCCAACTAATTTCAACTGCTTCATCAATGACTTTTTCTCCATCGTAATAACAGAAGTGGGGTTCACAGATCACTGCATAAAGTTCAGCACCATTTGTGACTCCTCAGGTACTGAAGAATTCCCTGCCTTTACTCAATCAGACCTGGACAACATTCAGGCCTGGGCAGGTAAAATGCTACGCACTACACAAGTGCCAGCAATGGCCATCTGCAACAGAGAGAATCGAACAATCATCCATTGACACTGAATGGCATTGTGATTACTGAATCCTGGCTCATCAACTTTCAGGGGTTACCATGGACAAGAAACTGAATTCAAAAAAATACCAGGGCTACAAGAGCAGTTCAGAGACTGAGAATTCTGCAGAAAGTAACTCCTTTTCTATTCTCTCCCCCACCCACTGCCACCAAATCCCGTCCACCATCTACATACCCAAGTCAGGAGTGTAATGGAATCTTCTCCACTTGACATTCAAAATGGTCAACAAGATGGACAAAGCAGATTACTTAACTGCCATCCCATCCACAGCTTCAACATTCACTCCCTCCATCACTGACATTAGTTTGTCATCTGCAAGATGCACTGCAGCAATTCTCCTTCGACACTACCTTCCAAACCCATAACCTCTCCCATCTAGGAGAACAAAGACAGCAGGTGCATGGGAGAACAGCAAGCTACAAATTCCTCTTCAAGCCACGCATCATCCTGACTTGCAATTGTATCGCCGTTCCTTCATTGTCACTGGAGCAAACTGCTGGAACTCCCTAAGAGCACTGTGTATATACCTACATATGGATTGCAGAGGATTAAGAAAGCAGCTCACTACTACCTTCTTGAGGGCAATTAAGGATGAACAATAAATGCTGACCTAGCCAGTGACATCCACATCCCACGTACAAATATAAAATAAAACCACTCTCGGTGTAAAGACATTCAGCTGAATTCTTCCCAGGCTTTATTCACAATCACCTTATATTTAGAGATCTGGTTTCAGGCTTTCCCACAAGTGGGAAGCACCTTTCTATGTTGATCTTACCAAAAGCTTTCATAATTTTAAAGACCTCTGATAGGTCACCCCCTCAGCCTTCTTTTGCTAAAGAGTGTCCCAAACTTTTAGTCTTTTCATCTGGTTATAGTTTAAAATGCACCATGTTGTCATATCTTTCTCCTTCAAATGTTGACTAATATGCTGTGAATTTCCTGCACTTACTGCCGCGTCAGTTTTAGATTTTCACTTTTGCTTTAATCTTACTGCCGTAATGCAGATGATTTCAGACAGAGGAGTGGCTCCGTGCATCTCCACTTACTATTCAGACCAGCCAGTGGCGAAAGCGGAAAGGTATGCTTGTGACAAAACCTGCAGTCTGCTCCTGTTAGTAAGCCACACAAACACAGCACCATTATAGTTTATGTCCGTCCAATTGAAATATGGTTTTGCAGATCCCTGACAGCCATCTGTTACCTTACATTCACAGCCATAATATTGAAAATTGGAGCAATGCCTCTGCATAGAAAGGATGGCAGCATTCATTTAGTTCTGGAGCCTGGCTTTGTAACCAGCACAAAATTCTAAGTTTCTCCCTCTGCATGCTGCCTGTGTGGGTACTGCATGAAATGAGCAGTCACGATCCACTTCAGTTCAACACTAATTAATACGACAAGGCTGACTGCTGTGGAAATTGGTTAAATTATAATTGGTACAGATAGAGAAAACTTAAAGGGTGGGATTTGAGCTCATGGATGGGTGCAGCTGTGTGTTTGTGCGTGCGTGTGTGTGCGTTTGTGTATGGTGTGGAGGGGGGGTGCAGGGCAGGAAACTTCACTCAACTGGCAGCAAGTTGCAGCTGTTCTAATTGAAATGGTTAAGATGATTGCAGGGGCTGTTAACAGTTGATAAAGCCAAATTATTTGCTCTGGTGGGCAGGACCAAAACAAGGAGACACAACCTTAAAACTAGCGCTAAGCTACTCAGAAATGATGTCAGGAGGAACTTCACACAATGGGCAGGAGAAATCTGGAAGATTCTTCGCCATAAAGATGCTGAGGCTGGGCATCAGTTCAAATGTTCAAAATTGAGATCTATAGGTTTTGTTAAGCAAGGATATTAAAGGGACAAGGAACCACAGCAGCTAAATGGAGCCAGGACCTCAGGTTCTCAGGTTAACCCTGATCTGATTGAATGGAGGAACAGGTCAAGGGCTAAATGACCCATTTCTGTTCTTTTGTTCCTGGAAATGCTTCTCACATTTTAAGAGTGGACTGAAGGAGCAGTGTTCAGGCAGAAATCCATATCCTCTGCATGCTGCTTTCTCCTATTCACTTCCTTTTCTGCCAATGCTCTAATCAAGGCTGCGTATCCAGGATTCTGGTTTCCAGCAGGGAATCTGAATCTTGGCTTTTATGCTCATCTAAGGACCTGACCTTCGTTCGTAAGACTCATGAAAATGTGGATGCGTTGCTTACAGACTATTTGTAGGAATGAACGCTGTTGAGGGAAGCAGGCCTTGTTCATTTATTGCTTATGGTACTCTGCTAACGCAAGTTCACCTTTGACAGAACAGAACAAAAAGGAAAGTGTGTTCCATTTCACAGCACCATCATCATTCAGGCTGACAAGTGCAAAACAATTCTCTGAAGGAAACATGATAAAGTGAAGACTCGTTAGTCACTTTACACATGTTGCCTGCGAAAAATAAGAGCAAAAATAAATGACAAGGATCAGAAACATTTATTTAAACGTCAGGCACAGACTTGTTATCAGTAAACAACAGCTGGGTGTACCGAATGCAATGTTCAAATAACTTTGTGAAATCAGCAAAGCTTCCAAATTGAAATTAGACATTTCACCAGACTGAGAAAGGTTTTCTTTCTTACTTCCTGGGTACTTTCCTTCTATTTGTGTACACACATAGACACACGTACTTGATTCATAAACAAACTTACACACATCAAAAATAGGGACATAGAACAATGATTGCTTTTTAAAAAAACGTAACAATCCAAAACAGGAACCACTAAGGGAAAAATAGGAAAATATTTATAACGTCCGTGTTTTTTTACATATTCTTTTTAATTTAATCAGAGTTGCAGTGCTTTACATCTTTCAAGATACGATACCTGACCTTCCTCACTGTGGCACAGTGGTTAGAACTTCTGCTTCACGGTGCCAGTTCAGGTTCGATTTCTGGCTTAGGTCACTGCCTGTGTGGAGTTTGCACATTCTCCCCATGTCTGCCTGGGTTTTCTCCAGATACTCTGGTTTCTGAAAGATGTGCTGTTTAGGTGCATTAGCCATGCTAAATTCTCCCTCAGTGTACCCAAACAGGCACCGGAGTGTGGCGACTCGGAGATTTTCAAAGTAACTTCATTGCAGTGTTAATGCAAGCCAACTTGTGACTAATAAATAAACTTCTTCTGCCTTCACAAAGTTTTGGAAGTTACTTTCCAACTCTTCCAAGCCACTCAGAGTAATTCCCTCTTGCCCTAACCACGTGACCCCTGTCAAACTGTGCCCTGGTCCCATCCTCCTGTGATAGGTAACATGTTGGGAGCTGGGAACCAGCAAATGGCCTGGTGTTTCAAACTTACAATATTGATATTTTTCTCCCTCTTTAGGTGATTAAGAAAGAAGACTAGGAAAAAGATCGGATAAGGAGGAGGATCAGTGTCGATGCAAAGAGAAAAGAAGAAAAAAAGTGACATGGCTACCACGTAGATGGGCAAAACTACTCGACAATGGAAATCTTGACAAACATTTTTAAGACGACCACTATAGAAACCCTTAAAACGAAAGGGATTAGTCTGCCGTCTTCAATTAAAGTTCTAGAGTCATAAAGATTTACCTTTAGTCAACTTGTCTATGCCACCCTTTTCTTGTAAACCCATAAGCTAATCCTAACTGCCTGCATTTGGCCGATATCCCTCTGTGTCCATGTTTACCCCTGTAACTGTCTAAATGCTTTTTAAAAGATAAAGTTGTACCTAGCTCTACTACTACCACCTCTGACAGCTTATTCCAAACACCCATCACCCTCTGTGTGAAAGAATTACCCCTTTGTACACTTTTGTATCTCTCCCCTCTCACTTTAAACCTATGCCCTCTTGTTTTAGAGTCTCCTATCTTTAGGAAAAGATATTGATTATCTAGCTGATCTGTGCCCTCATTATTTTATAGACCTCTATAAAATCACTCCTCAGCCTTTTACATTCCGAGAAAAAAGTCCCAGGCTATCCAACCTCTCCTTATAACACAAACCATCAAGTCCTAGTGGCATTGTAGTAAATCTCTTCTGCACTCTTTCTGGTTTAGTAATATCCTTTCTTTAATAGGGTGACCAGAATTGCACACAGTATTCCAAATGTAGCCTTACCAATGTCTTGTACAACTTCAACAAAACATCCCAACTCCTGTATTCAATGTTCTGACTGATGAAACCAAGCAAGCTGAATGCCTTCTTCACCACTCTGTCCACCTGTGACTCCACTTTCAAGGAGTTATGAGCATGTACCCCTCGATCTCTTTGTCTATAACTCTTCCCAATGTCCTACCATTAACTGAGCAAGTCCTGTCCTGGTTCAATCTATGAAAATGCATCACCTCATATTTATCTAAATAAAACTCTATTCGTCAGCCCACTGGCTCTAGAGAGGGGGGCACATCTAGAACTAGGAAGCTAAACACCAAGTTATGGTCAAAATGTCATTGACCACATGTACAATAGTTTTCAGATTACAAATTCAAATGAGGATGGCTTGATTTTTTTTTTATTTGCTTTATTATTGTCATATATATGAGGATACAGTGAAAGTGTTATATGCTATGATGTTCATTGAGTACAAGGGGAGAAGGAAAAGGAGAAGTTATATAGTGCTACAGTTACACATAGGGTATAGAGAAAGATTATTAGAAAGTTTAAAGGAGTTAAAGTTAAGTTTTAAGAGCATAAAACAAGAGTAAAAGATGGAATTACAGAGGGTATGCTGGGGACAGCTCGCAAGAAATTGCCATGCTCCGATGCCATTTTTTTAAAGTAAGTAACTTTTGGATAAGTTTCATACAATTCAATGCAAATTCAGAACATACCTGCAATTGCACTCGAAAACAAGCCTAAAGCATGTGTGTCGTCCACCCATTTGATATCGAATCCTTTCTTCCTAACAGAAAAAGAGCATTCAGAATTACAGAGTCCCTTTTGCACAAGGAAGAGAGATAGCTGTTTGAATCAAAACTGTTGAGAATTGTACAGATCTATGCAGACAAAAAGGAAAGCCTCTCCAGTGTCAAAGTTAACAAAAGCTGAGCCAGACTAATCAAGTGCCTCGGTTAGTCTCAGTTGATATTAAATTACTTGCTTCAGCTAAGCTAGCAGCTAATTGGCCTCAGCACCTTGGGTTAAGGAGGGGAAATTAGCTAGGGTTGTATAGACAAGGGTGAACTGACTCAATTCTAAGTAATTAGCAACACTGACTGACTAGCCTCACACGAGGCGAGGCCAATTGGAAAGTAGCATAGGAGTAAATGGGGTCAGTGGAACTGTACCACAGTGAGGAGAGCACAGGAAAAGAAAGGGGAAGAGAAAATTTGGAGACATGAAGAGTGAGCCAAATTGAAATTTCGGCATTATTCCACATACAGCGAGGCTCCACAGGGAGAATCGTTCCGGAAAGTAAAATACTTTCCCGTGGCACGGTGGTTAGCACTGCTGCCTCTCATTGCCAGGACTTGGATTTGATTCCCAGCTTGTATCACTGCCTGTTCTCCTTGTATCTGCGTGGGTTTCCCCCGGGTGCTCCAGTTTCCTCCCACAGTCCGAAAGACGCGCTGGTTAGGTGCATTGGCTGTATTAAATTCTCCCTCTGTGCGTCTGAACAGGTGCCGGGAGTGTGGCGATTAAGGGATTTTCACAGTAACTTCATTGCAGTATTAATGTAAGTCTACTTGCAACACTAATAAATAAACTTTAAACTTAACTGTACTGAAGAGCTTTGCCAACCAGTCATCTATCTGCCTCAACAGCAAATAATTTTTAGAAGGTTATTAGTCACAAGTAAGGCTTACATTAACACTGCAATGGAGTTATTGTGAAACTCTCCGAGCCACTACACTCCATCACCTGTTCAGGTCAATGTACCCAACCAGCATGTCTTTCAGACTGTGGGAGGAAACTCACGCAGACACAGGGAGAATGTGCAAATCCCACACAGACATTGACGCAAATTGAGAATCGAACCCGGGTCCCTGGCATTGTAAGAAGCAGTACTAACCACTGTGCCACCATGTTGCCCATACTTCACAAGATGGAAAACAAAAAAGTGAGAGAAAGACACAACTTTGACAAAAGAAATCACAATTAATCAGCCTTGGAGATGTGAAAAGAAGTAATTAGCAACAGATAGATATGAAAACTTCACAGGCAGGGCAATACAGCTGGAATTGTCAAATCTGATTATCTTCCTCCCAGCACAAATATAACAAAGTGATGCACTGCGACAGCAATGAATCTGATTATTGAAGTAATGGCATAATTACAAGGCATTTAGAAATTAATTTTGCACAACTGAATGCTGAACTTGTAACCTCCAACCATAATGGCATGCAATTCTATGCAATACACAATACAGCTTGATTAGAAAGTCAGACTTGCATTTATATAGCACCTTATCAGCACTCAGAAGCACTTCACAATGAATTAGTTTGCATCACTTGGCAACTGTTGACGGCAGCAGCTGTTTTGTGTACAGCGGCATTCCACGAAACAGCAACGAAGCAAGCAACTATTTTTGGTTTAGTTGGCCGAGGAAAGCAGGCTGGCCAGATTATCAAGAGAATTCCCTGCTCTTCTTTGAATGGCGTCAGGGGTTCTGTTAACATTGTCCTGGACAAGGAAATGAGAGCAGGAGCTTGAACACTGCAAGTTTCTGCTGCCAGTGTACTGAAACGTCAGCTTAGATTCAGTCTGAACTGTGAATACTGCATTTATTGACAATCCTTCACACTGGGATTGAAAATCTAAATACCAAGACTGTACATTTTTAAGCTCTACAGCGTAACCAAGCTTGTGGGCAAAGTTACAAAATTCGCTAACAATCCTAATAGGTTACAAAAGATGAATTGTTATTGCTGAGAAGGGATGCCAATCGACCCATATACGCCCTTCTTGCATTTAAACTTGTGGTCTCCCCTCCATCATTGCAGCTAACAAGCTCTTGAGTATTTTGAAAGCTTTTGCCTCCAGTATCCAATCAGGCATTCCATGTATTAATCACGATTTGTGCTTGCTGACATTAGTATCATTGCCTTTTACTAGTTTACCTTCATGTCCCCTTGTAACACATTTGTGCGATCTAACTTGGAACACAGGCTCTGGGTTAACTATTAACACCACATGTAGGTCCCTACAATGTTCTCCATCACCTGTCACCTTTTGAGCCTGGGTTTTTTTTTGCTATATTTGTCTGACTCTGACCTACCTGGTAAAACAGATGAACATAGAAACAAGGAGGAGGTCCGCCATTCATTTTGATCATGGCTGATCATCAAATTCAATATTCTGATCCTTTCTTTCTCCTCGTATCTCTTGATTCCTTTAGCCCCAAGGGGGCACGGTGGTTAGCATTGTTGCCTCACTGCACCAGAGACCTGGGTTCAATTTCAGCTTTGGGTCACTGTCAGTGTGAAGTCTGCATGTGCTCCCCATCATTGTGAAGCTATGCACTTTGGATGGAGGAATGGAGCCATGGGAAAGTGCTTAGGAAATGAGAAACACAAAGAGACTTAAGGGTCATTGTTCAAGATTCTCTTAAGGTTTACATGCAGTTTCAGACAGCAGTTAGGAAGCCAACTGCAATGTTAGCATTCATGTCAAAACAGATAGAATACAAGAACAGAAATGTACTTCTGAGACTGTATAAGGCTCTGGTCACCCCATTTGGAGTACTGAGAGCAGTTTTGGACCCCATATCTAAGGAAGGACGTGCTGGCTTTGGAAAGGGTCCAGAGGAGGTTCACAACAGTGATCTTTGAAATGAAGAGCTTGTTGTATGAGGAACAGTCAAGGACTCTAGGTCTGTACTCATTGGAGTTTAGAATAATGAAGGGTGATCTCAACAAGGCCTGGATAGAGTGGACAAGAAGCAGATGATTCCACTAATAGGAAAAACTAGAAACACCTCAGGCTAAAGGGACGATCCTTTAAAACGGAGATGAGGAAGAATTTCTTCAGCCAGAGATTGGCGAATCTGAAACTCTTTGCCACAGAAGACTGTGGAGGCCAGGTCATAGAGTGTCTTTAAGACAGAGACGGATAGGTTCTTGATCAATAAGGGGATCAGGGATATGGGGAAAAGGCAGGAGAAAGGGAATGAGACAAAGAATCGGCCATAATTGAATGGCAGAGCAGACACGATGGCCGAGTGGTCTAATTCTGCTCCTGTGTCTTAGAGTCTTACTTCATGGATTTCCTTACGGTGCTCCGGTTTCTTCCCAAAGTCCAAAGACGCATAAGTTAGGTGGATTGGCTATAATAAATGTGTGGGGTTATGGGGATAGGATGAGATAGAGAGACTGGATAAAATACTCTGTCAGAGAATTGATGCAGACTTGATGGGCCGAATGGTATCCTTCTGCACTGTCTGGACTCTATGTCTAATTTCTTCTCAAAATCAACAACGCTTTGGCCTCAACTATTTTCTGTGGTAGTGAATTCCACAGGTTCACCATTCTCTGGGTGAAGAAATTTCTTCTCATCTCAGTTCACTTCATTCTAGTTGCACGTTTATAGGAAAATGGGAAAAAAGAAAGGTGAGAACAGGCTAGAACTGGTTATCTTTAGACCAGTATCCCATGTTGTTTGGCAGACAAAAATCCAAAAAGAATATCAATTCTGGATGCTTACCTCATGAAGGAGCAGCACTCCGAAAGCTAGTGGCTCGTGCTACCAAATAAACCTGTTGGACTTTAACTTGGTGTTGTTAGACTTCTTACTATGATTGGTGACCAGAGTGTTCCAGTCAAAGTACATGGGCACTTTTGTCAATATTTAGAGTAATTATACAGGAAGAAAATAAGTAATTTATTGAAATTACAGGACCTCAGGAAAAGCAGTGCAAAGGGGCAGGAAGGGACAATTCTCCTTCAAGTGTAAAGCTGAATAAGATTCTTCCACTAAATTGCCTTCCGGTGACAGCTTAATAAACTAATTTCTTTAATAGTACACCTCTCTTTACCCTATGCATAGGCAATACAAAAGGCCATTTTAAACCAGGAGGGATTTGCTTCTATGTAATATTCTGGAGTACTTTGATGTCAGCCTCAAAATAAATCATAGCTACCGTGTTTCTTAATACTAACTTTAAAATGTGAAGTTTTACTTAATTCCAAGCACCTGAGTATTTTAGCCTCAGACACGTAGAAACTTAAAAGGGCATTTAAGCAGTATGAACATTTAGGGAAGATTATGATGAGGGAGCAACAATTTACTATTTCAAGTTAGGTTTATTCACTCTAACCTGCCTTATATATAACTGAGGGTTCGGTCACTGAGTCTACATGGGTAGAACTGAGAAATAACAAGGGGAAATCATCTTGATAGGGCTGTACCATAGGCCTTCAAATAATCAGTGGGAAATTGAGGAGCAAATACGTAAGGAGATTACAAATAGCTCCAAGAAAAATAGGGTAGTAATAGTCGGAGATTTTAACTTTCCCAACATTGATTGGAACAGCTGTAGTATTAGACGATTGGATGGAGAGAAATTCATTGAGTGTATTCAGGAGAAATTCTCAGTATGTGATTAGCCCAACTAGAGAGGGGCAAAACTTGACCTTCTCTTGGGAAATAAGGAAGAGCAGGTGACAGAAATGTTAGTGAGGGATCACTTTGGGATCAGTGATCATAATTCTATTGGTATTAAGATAGCTATGGAGAATGATAGATCTGTCTCAAAAGTTAAAATTTTAAATTGGGGCAAGGCCAATTTTGATGGTATCAGGCAGGAACTTTCAAAAGTTAATTAAGGGAGTTTGTGGGAAGCAAAAGGGACGAGTGATAAGTGGCATGCTTTCAAAAGTGTATTAACCAGGGTTCAGGGTAAACACATTCCTCTTAGAGTGAAGAGCAAGGCTGGCAGAAATAGGGAACCCTGGATGACTTGAGATATTGAGCCCTGGTCAAGAAGAAAGAAGAACATGACATACATAGGCAGCTGGGATCAAGTGAATCCCTTGAAGCGTACAGGAGGTGTACGAGTACAGTTAAGAGAGAAATCAGACAGCCAGAAAGGGGACACAAAACTGTTTTAGCAGATAAGACAAAAGAGAATCTAAAGAGCTTCTATAATACATAAAGGGCAAAAGACTAACAACGGAGGGAATAGTGCCTTTTAAGGATCAATAAGGTTATCTACGCACAAGAGTTAGGTGAGGTTGTAAATGAATATTTATCAGTATTTACTGTTGAGAAAAGCATAGATGATAGGGAATTTGGGGAAATAAATAATGATGTCTTGAGGAGTGTACATATTACAGACAGATTGGCACTGGAAGTCTTAAAGTGCATCAAGGTAAATAAATCCCCCTGACTTGAAGCAGTATATCCCAGGATATAGTGAGAGGTCAGGGAGTAAATTGCGGGTCCCTTAGCTAAGATATTTGAATCATCGATGAGATGCCTGAAGATTAGGGAGTAGCAAATGTCGTGCCTTTGTTTAAAAAGGGCTGCAGTGAAAAGCCTGGGAACTACAGGCCAGTGAGCCTCACATCTGTGGTGGGTAAATTGTTGGAAGATATTTTGAAAGACAAGATCTATAGGCATTTAGAGATGCAAAGATTAGGGACAGTTAGCATGACTTTATGAGTAGAAAATCATGTCTCACAAATTTATTTGAGCTTTCTGAAGGGGCAACCAAGAAGGTAGATGAGGGCAGTGCAGTTGATGTTGTCTACATGGAATTTAGCAAGGCCTTTGACAAGGTACTGCATGGTAGGTTGTCACAAAGTCAAAGGATCCAGGGTGAGGTATCTAAATGGATATAAAATTGGCTTCTTAACAGAATGTGGAGATGCTGATGTTGAACTTTTCCTGTTATTTCTTACTGTTCTTGACAGAAGCCAGAAAGTGGTTGTAGAGTTGTTTCTCAAACTGGAGGTCTGTGACTAGTGGTGTGCCTCAGGAATCAGTGCTGGGCTCATTGTTATTTGTCATTTATATTAATGATTTGAATGAGAATATAGGAGGCATGATTAGTAAGTTTGCAGATGACACCAAGATTGATGGTATAGTGGACAGTGAAGAAAATTATCTCCAGTTGCAATGGAATCTTGATCAATTGGGCCAGCGGTCTCACGAATGGCAGATGGAGTTTAATTTAGACAAATATGAGGTGATGCATTTTGGTAGACTGAACCAGGGCAGGACTTACTCAGTTAATGGTAGGACGTTGGGGAGAGTTACAGAACAAAGAGATCGAGGGGTACATGCTCATAGCTCCTTGAAAGTGGAGTCACAGGTGGACAGAGTGGTGAAGGCGGCATTCGGCTTGCTTGTTTCATCGGTCAGAACATTGAATACAGGAGTTGGGATGTCTTGTTGAAGTTATACAAGACATTAGTCAGGTCACACTTGGAATACTGTGTGCAATTCTGGCCAACCTATTATAGAAAAGATATTATTAAACTAGAAAGAGTGCAGAAAAGATTTACCAGGATGTTACCGGGACTTGATGAATTGAGTTATAAGGAGAGGCTGAACAGACTGGGAATTTTTTCTCTGAAGCGTAGGAAACTGAGGGGTGATTTTATAGAGGGCTGTAAAATAATGAGGGGCATAGACAAGGTAGATAGTCAATATCTTTTCCCAAAGATAGGGGAGTCTAAAACTAGGGGGCATAGGTTAAGGTGGGAGGGGAGAGATACAAAAGTATCCAGAGGGGCAATTTGTTCACACAGAGGGTGGTGAGTGTCTGGAACAAACTGCCAGAGGTAGAAATAGAGGTTGGTACAATTTTATATTTTAAAAAGCATTTAGATAGTTACAGGGGTACAATGAGTATAAGGGATATGGGCCAAATACAGGCAATTGGGACTAGCTTAGGGGTTTTTTAAAAAAAGGACAGCATGGACAAGTTGGGCTGAAGGGCCTGTTTCCATGCTTTAAACCTCTGTGATCTATACAGGGCACAATGCCATGATGGTTGTAATAGTGGGCTAGCAGTCCAGCCATTGAGAGTTGAATTCAATAATTTGCGGGCTGATATCAGGAAAGTACTGACCATGAAAGCAGGCAGATTATTGCAAAAACCCAACTGGTTCCCTATGAAAGGCCCTCAGGGAAAGGAACTTGCTATCCCTTACCTGCATCAGCCTACACCTGACTCCAATTCCACATTACACAGCTGAAATTTTAATGCCTCACCCCAAAAATAAACAAAGGAATATCTACTATCATATCAGTATAACACGTGCACTTCTCACCTGCGATTTTGTCAATTTAATGGCAACTTCACTGAGCTTTTGAGCTTAAATTCAAACTCGAGAATTCACTTCAGAATTTAAAACAGTTGGCAAACCCAATGTTGTGCATTTGAACTCCAGTCTCAGGCTTCAACTCATAACCTGACACACTCCAATGCAATACTTGGTGGGGTGGACTACATTGCAAATTAAATATGGTGTTAAAATAAAGGGACTGACTCCTTGTTCCTTTATTTAGATGGACATGAAAAATCTTGTCAAAGGTTTCAAAGAGGAGCAGAGAATTATTACCCTGCATTATTCCTTTAAACAAAGTCATTGAAAAAAAGCAACTGCTAATTAAGAGCACTAATGAGTTCCATGCTCAAATGTTAAATTGGCTTTGTTTTCAAATCCCACTACGTGCTTGCCCACAGCTATTCCTGTAATCTCCTCCAGACCTACGACCCTCTGAGATATCTGCATTTCTCCAATTCTCACCTCTTGGGCATCCTGATTTTAATTGCTCTACCACTGGTAGTCACGCTCATAGTTGCCTGGATCCTACTCAAGAATTCCCTTCCTGAACAGCTCTGCCTTGTTTTCCTCTTTTAAACTCACCTCTTTGACGAAGCTTTTGGTTCTTCTGCCTGAGTATCTCCTAATGAAACTCAGTGTCATATTTTGTTTTTTTTTCAATGCTCCTACAAAGCTTGTTTGAGGGACTTTATAGTAAATGATCTATATAAACAAGCTGCTTTCCTTGCAGATGTTAATTGAATTGCTGTGCATTTCTAAAATGTTCTGCCTTTGTTTCAATGACCCACCCATTTGCAAGAAGCTTCAAGTCCAGAACGATAAGCTTTGTTTGCCCAGTTAACAGTTGCTGTGTCCCAGTAACAATAATTTGTTGTGTGGAGTGTTTCAAAATATTTTGATAAGATGAGGTGATCAATAAGGGCAGCACGGTGGCACAATGGTTAGCACTGCTGCCTCACAGCGCCAGGGATCTGGATCCGATTACCCTCTTGTATCACTGTCTGTGTGGAATCTGCACAGTAAGAAGTCTGACAACACCAGGTTTAAGTCCAACCGATTTATTTGATAGTAAACTCACAAGCTTTCGAGGCTGTCCTTTTCGTCAGGTGAATTAGGTGTTCTGGTCTCAAACAGCACAGACTGTTCACAGATTACTGATTAGAATGCAAATCTTTACACCTAAAATGCTATTTAAGTCTTAAAGTGAGCGTACGGAGCACTGAGCACAGGTTAAAGAGCTGTGTATTGTCTCCAGACAGCACAAAAAGTGAGATTTTTTGCTAACCCAGGCAAGTCATGGGATAACAGATAGTGTGACATGAACCCAAGACAGTCTGCGCTGTTACATGTGCTGTTTGAGAACAGAACACCTTATTCACCTGACGAAGAGGACAGTCTCGAAAGCTTGTGAGTTTACTATCAAATAAATCGGTTGGACTTAAACCTGGTGTTGTCAGACTTCTTACTGTGTTTACCCCAGTCCAACACCGGTATCTCTACATCATGTATGGAGTCTGCACACTCTCCCTGCATTTCAGCGGGGTTTCCTTCGGGTGCTTCGGTTTCCCACAGTCTGAAAGATTTGCTGGTTAGAGGCACTGACCCGAACAGGCGCCGCAGTGTGGCAACTCGGGAATTTCACAATAACTTCACTGCAGTGTTAATGCAAGCCTTATTTGTGACTAATAAACAAACTTTACTTTAAACTTTAGTGTCGGGGGACCAGCTGAGTAAATGCATGGGATTCTAGGGATAGAGCTTGGGTGGGCATGTGGTCGATGCTGACTCAATGGGCTGAATGACCTTCTTCTGCACTGTAGGACTCTATAATTCTAAATGTAAACATTCAAAAGCAGAACATCCACTGATCAGAAGTAAAAATTTGATGTGATTTTTTAACTCTTTGAAGTTGCTGATGCAAACCTCATTTTTTTCCTCTGTAGTTGTGTCTCGAAGTGGCAAGCTTCAAAGCCAACCTTCCAACAGACTCAAATAAATATACAATCGCTGTGTTGTGCAGATACATGGATGTGGGCCTGTGTCTGGGGAGTTTGCGCATTCTCCTCGTGCTTGCGTGGGTTTTCTCTGGGTGCTCCGGTTTCCTCCCACGTCCCAAAAATGCGCTCTTAGGCTGAGTGGCAGAACAAATTCTCCCTAAATTGTCTCAAATTTGGTTTCAATCCATAGGTCTATAAACATAGACAGGGATCACAGGTAGAAGCGGGAACATCAAGGTGGCGGCGCGGGCTCATTGGGCCAAAGGGCCTGCTTCTCGTGCTGTTTTGTTCTTTGTACATCTATGTTATAGAATCTGCTCAGTGATTCATCAGCTCAACTTTCACAGGTTAGTTGATGAATCTACCAGTCAACCGAGTTCCACTGGGAGTATTTTCAATCCCAACATCAGAGTCTGGTAGCTTCTAAATTTTACTAAGTTCAATTCTGTCCTCGGCTCACATCCACATCTGCACAATTTCAGCAGAGGTTGCTGGAATGTCATCAAGAGCAGGACCATAAGTCAGGATAAAGTTCTTCATGAAAAGGGTGGAAAAGCATGGAACTCACACTCTCTCTCAAAAGGCAGCAGATGATAATTTAATCATTTTACTTCTGAGATTGCTAGCTAAGCCAGTCAAGGGTATTAAAGGATTTGGAACCAAGTCTGCTGGATAGAGTTGGTTAGGATATAGGTCAGTCACTATCTCACTGAAAGAAGCCGGGGTAGAGGGTCCCGAACCAGGGGGCATTGAAAACAATGCTGGCTTCTCTACCACCAACCTCTCTGGGATCAGTTAGCTCAATGCTATAAACCAATGATTCTTGGCTTGTGATAAGGTAACTGCTTGCAGGATTTGCTTGCTGAGCCACTGGGCCAACTTTAACTATAACATAAAATCATGGCAAGGAAACATTTATAGAAAAAGACAAAAATGAATAGAGCCATCAGCTTAGTTCAAAGTATTCTGGAAACTTGCTTGGAAAAAAAAGATGCACCTCAAATAGCCAAGTAAAGGAAAACCTTATTTATGACTTCTTAGAAATTCTAGACATGAAGATTCCGAAGTAAATAAATCAGCAAAACCATCAACCATTTCCAAATGATTTTCTTGCCAAGTATATAACTTTCAATGGATGAATGTACAGATATATGTTCATGAAAAATGACCAGTGAGGAAGAGAATTTTTCAACCTATTATAGGCTTGTAATGATGTAAAAGTAATCAAAATGGTTTCTGGAGCGATATAACTCCAAGAATCCCAAGCTATTAAAGAGAACAGTCAACACTTAATAAATGTTAAATAAAACTAACTTCCATTATGTTCTCTTTTCTCAGTCTTCTACCTCTCTGCATTGACTTCAGTTTTATCCTTGTCTAATACTGTATTCCATTCCATCAACCTTAAATTCAAAATAATTTTTTGCACTTATTTCCAGCCAGCCATTATGATTGTAAAGAAAGCAACCTTAAGAAAATAAACTGCATAAAATGGCTGTAACAGAGTTGAATATTACAATGTTGCAGATATGGCTGTCAATCTTTAATGTGGTTTTAAGTGCCAACCAAAATAGTTGAACCCAACACGAGGCGACAGCCTGATGCTATTATTGACAAACTATCAATCTCTGAAACTCAACTAGTGTTCTGGTATCCGGGTTCAAATCCCGCCATAGCAGATGGTGGAATTTGAATTCAAAATAAAATCTAGAATTAAGAATCTACTGATGACCATAAAGCCATTGTCCATTGTCGAAAAACCCCATCTGGTTCACCAATGTCCTCTAGGAAAGGAATCTGCCATCCTTACCCAGCCTGGCCTACATGTGACTCCAGAGCCACAACAATGTGGTTGACTCTCAACTGCTCTCTAAGGTCAACTAGGGATGGGCAATATCCATGTCCCACAAATGAATTTTTAAAAAACTGTTCTGAAATCTCATATTGGATGGAAACAGTAACTCTTTTTTTCCACAGATACTGTCAAAAATGCTAAAATTTTCCAGTGCTTTCAGTTTTTATTTTCGTTGAACCTATTGCTGTTTGAAAATTAAGAATTAACAAATCATTTTTGTTAAGAATAGGAAGGAGACGAATTGAATCTAAGCTTCTGGTTGTATCCTCTGTTGTCCTAATTATTTGGAGTTGCTGCTTACGTGGCCAGGCAAGAGTTAGGACGACTCCAACATACTGGTCAAAAATAGTTGCATTGCTTTGGATGCAAGTTAATGAGCCCAGCATTTCAGATTTTTCTTCTCACAGCAATAAACGCAGCCAAGCATGGAATAATAAATCATCTTCAGGAGATGAATGGTCGATTTATTAAGAGTCAATATCAGTTTTTTTGTAACCTGCACTATACCTGCCAAAAATTAAGTTCAAATATTAAAAATGTCAGACATTTAATGTCGGTTGAATTCTACATTAATGCAGAATTGCAATGAGAAGGCCCTTCCTCCAGGATCAATTATCCAGACCTTCAAAAGAATCCACCTCCAAATCTAAACTGCATTCATTAAAACAAACTACTACATCGAGTTTCAAGTGTGCATTGATGAAAGGTTTTGCCTCCTGGTCCTAAAGGCTACAGTCTAAATGCAAATCAGATTCACACAAAAAAATAGTTGGTGCAAATTACTAACTATACCATTCAATTATTTCAGATCGAATGTCTATGCTGCACCTTGAATGTACCCAATTAGACTAGTGATTGACTGAATGGGATATGAGCAAGAAAATCATATGCATTATCCAGAAGTGAAATGAAAGGTATTGGTCCTTTAAATTGGGCAAGGTTGGAGTCTGAACTGTTGATATCCGACAAGACTGATCACAGTTGCGCCACAGGGAGGAGTACTGAACTGTTACCTAGGGTTTTCGAAAAAGAGAGGAATGAAAACTAAGTGAAAGCAGAACGCCAAATATCATAACCTATTCACTCAACACCTCAGCTCACTATCGGGAGAGACTCCACTAGGAGTCCAAGAGCAACCTTTGTTCAGATTTTTGACAGTGAAGAGAGAAACAGAGATATATTGAAAGACAGAGAGAGGTAGATCAAGATGAAAGGTAATGGTAGATTAAAATTCTGCAACCGTTTCTAGAACAGGAAGAGGAATAAAACTGACCCAAATTGGAAGGGCAGAAGATACGTACTTGGAGAAGACTGTAAGAAAACGGAACAGCAACACCACAGGTGGCTGAAGATGATAATGAGGATCATTCTTTTCATACAGTACAAGAAATGGAATCATTTCAATTCTATTGAAAAGGATTCTGTATTTTACTTTCCAATTACATTTCTGATGTAGGTAATTATTGTGAAGTCACATCCCTGAAGATATAATATTCAACTTGTTCGTTCTTGTTCAACTTGTTACTCTTTTCCACTCCGCATTCTACAATAATGCCTACCCAAACTTAATTTTGTTCCTCATCTATCCTGAAGGCGTCAAGCTGTGCTGGCGTATAGCATTATCGCTACCTTATCTGTGTAACCATCCTTCCTACGTGAGTCAATACAGTAAGATTCTACTTAAAACAAGTCACAGCCGAATCTAATACTGACTTCATCAAATGTCCAATCACGGGCTACAGAGGCTATCAGCGTTGATCAATTCTGCCAGCCTTTCCCATCCTTACCCTGGGGACGACACAGCCATTTATAATGTTCCAAATGGGATCAGCTGAATCCACCTAGGCCATGAATTGAACTTGAAATCTTCTGGTTTGTATACCTCAGGATTAGAATCAGCAATTCTTTTCCCTAAATAGGTGACCAGAGGCTGTTTCCACAGTGTACTGCAACATACTCAGTGATGTGCATGAGATGTGGAGCCACACTGATTATATCTTGGAGACACTAAACAATGAGAGCATGAATCAAGTAAACAATTTGAGGGGTTTTTTTGGTTTAACTTGGCAGTCATCCAAGGATTCAACTACTTCCACCTTATTAATAGTATGACTGGATACGTACTGATAACTGTAGAAAGCTCGTAGTAAATCTTCAGTTTTAAATTCTGCAGGAAAATCATAGATCTCAACAATGTGTGAAAATTCTGAATCATCAATGTCTGGCTCCGCTGGCTGGTAGTTGTAATAGTCGAAACAAGGATCCTGAATAATCTTCTTAGGCTTTTTATTAGCGGTGAGCTGAAAGAAGAAAAGAAAGCGAGTTCAAGGAGCAAGATAACAACATTTGATTCAATGAGACACAAACACTCCACATATTTTTTGATGGTATGGACTGGAGATGTGAGGTTATAATTCATTTATTATTCATTTCTCCCACTGTGCCAACTACTAACTTCCATTGGCTTGTTTCTTACTTTCGCTGTTCTGGACATGAACCAGAGGATCATAATTCTATGATTTCAGAAGGTGGTATTTGGCCCATCGAGCTTGTGTGGGCAATCCCATCCAGGCCCTATACCTGTAACCCCACCTATCAACCCTGCTAATTCTCCCTGACACTAAGGTGAAATTTATGGAGAAAATGCTGGAAAATCTCAGGAGGTCTGGCAGTATTTGTAAGGCGAGGAAAGAGCTGGCATTTTGAGTCCAGGTGACCCTTTGTTAAAGCTTTGCCCACGCTGTTGTGAAAAAAGCTACAGGTGAGGGAAATTTATTTCAGCCACCTAGCTCTCAAGTTTTCTAGCTCCACACCCCAGCTTTCATCCATCGGATACCCGCTCCCCAACAAAGGAAAAGGACAGCTGCAGTCCCCATTTCTGAGACGATCTTCTTTCTTGCTAACGAACACAACAGCTGCGAATTACCAAATTGGGACTGTGACCCTGCCAACGGGAGAAGAGTTTCCCTCTGGTGTTAGCAGCATCTATCAGAGACCCAGCTGTTAGATGCTAATTTATTCATAGCTAACAAACCGCCAGCCAGCCCTGCTTTTCTGGGCCGCCATTTTTAAATGGTGATTTCCGATCTCATTTACACCTCTGCCCAAAAAAAATATGGTGCTTCCTCAACCTTCAGAGTTCAACATGCCAGGTTCTCACTTGTGAAGATTGTACCAAGTTTTTAGGTATCCAGATCACCAATAACCTGTCCTAGTCCCCCCATGAGAACACTATAGTTAAGAAAGCCCATCAATGCCTCTACCGTCTCAGAAGGCTAAGGAAATTTGGTATGTCAGCTGAAACTCTCACCAATATTTACTGATGCACCATAAAAAGCATTCTTTCCATTTGTAGCTTGCTATGGCTCCTGCTTTGAGGAAGACTGCAAGGAACTGCAAAAGATTGTGAATGTAGCCCTATCCATCACGCAAACCAGCCTCCCATCCATTGGCTCTGTCTACACTTCTTGCTGTCTCGGCAAAGCAGCCAGCATAATTAAGGACCCCATGCAGCCTGGACATTATCTCTTCCACCTTCTTCCGTCAGAAAAAAGATACAAAAGTTGGAGGTCATGTACCAACTGACTCAAGAATAGCTTCTTCCCTGCTGCTGTCAGACTTTTGAACGGACTTACCTTAAGTTTATCTTTCTCTACATCTTAGCTATGACTGTAATACTACATTTTATACTGTCTCATTTCCTTCTCTATGAATGGTATGCTTTGTCTGTATAGTGTGCAAGAAACAATACTTTTCACTCTATACTAATACATGTGACAATAATAAATCAAAACAAAAATCAAAGCTTGCCGGTGCAGATCCCACTAGGTAGGTGGGGGGGATGAACAGCAAGGGCTGTTTGACTTGGGCTGCATTGTATTTAAATGGGTGCATTTGAATATTAATAGACTTCTTGTCTATCTGGCCAGGAACTTGATCAACACTGGCAGCACAGCTTGGGAGGGTCACGGTGAGCTTGGTGACCAGTGTAAAACCCCGCTTTCCCACCAACACTTGATTCTCGAGGCTAGTCCAGAGGAACTCCTTTCAGCCTTAAAAAGATAAACTACTAACAAAAGAATAATTTATTATTGCAAAACTGCCTGTGGCGATTAAAGCTTGGATCCTTGAGAACATTTAGAGTAAAACTCACTTGGCCTGGCTTCCTTATTTGCCAGCTGCATTTAAACTTCATAAATAGAACTGCCACATGTGTTAGAACAAAACTCTCACCAAGACATTATCCATCTCTGTAATTACAAAAAAAGCCCCAATCAAAGCGGGAGGTTAGGCTGTTTACTTCACTACTGTACTTCATCTCCTCTGGAAGAGAGAGAGAGAACGACCCAGGCATGTCAACATTTTACTAATTGGATTTCTTCACTAACCATGTCACATTGAGGTGCTGCATTGTTCCCCTGTCAAAAACAAATAGTGCCTCTGTTTGAAGCAGCATGCCAATGCAGAATAATGGACAGTCAGGAGCAACATGGCTGTGATTTACATCAACAAGCTTCCAGACTGCTACAAACCATGGGGGCAAAAAGCACAAGTGGAAGTAAACTGCACTTTAAAAATAAGTTATGGCCTTTACCTCACTTTCCTTCATCAATTCTAATTATTATTATGACCTCAATAAAAGAAAAACAGCTGAGAGCTAATTTGAGAGTGCTTCCGTAATAGGCCAGACACTTGAAGGTATAAAAGGTGCCCTACATAGCCAGTTAGACAAGAACGGCTTTCTAAAGAAGAAATGCCACAACCTGGAAGACAGGCTGTCTCTTAGTAGAACAGGAGGTGCAGGCTAGAGACCAAGAGGTATTGAGCCAGGCTGGGACTGAACTAGAAGGGAATGAGGGGATGGTGCTAGTGCCTGATGAGGATTTCACCATGATGGAGAACGAAAGCGAGCTCGAATCTTCTCCCCAAGATGACAATCAACTTGATCAAATTTTTGAAGGAGTTACTAGGTTCGAGGGTAGAAACATAGAAAATAGGAGCAGGAAGGAGCCATTTGGCCCTTCGAGCCTGCTCTGCCATTCATCACGATCATTGCTAATCATGCAACTCATTAGCCTAATCCCGCTTTCTCCCCATAGCCTTTGATTCCATACGCCCCAAGTGCTACCTCTAGCTGCTTGAATACATTCAATGTTTTGGCATCAACTATTTCCTGTGGTAATCAATTTCACAGACGCATCACTCTTTGGGTGAAGAAATGTCTCCTCATCTCTGTCCTAAATGGTAGTCCCTGAATCCTCAGATCCTCAGGAACATCCTCCCTGCATCTACGCTGTTTAGACCTGTTCAAATTTTATAAGTCTCTACGGGATCCCCCCCTCATTCATCTGAACTCCAGCGAAAACAATCCTATCAATTTCTCCTCATACATCCTGCCATCCCTGGAATCAACCTGGATAAAGAAAAGGGTAACCTAGTAGGATTATCCACCAGGAATTTCAAGAAGTTAAACGTTGTTGCCCCTGATCCCTTGA
The DNA here is from genome assembly GCA_024679065.1 of Sphyrna mokarran. Classification (NCBI taxonomy): domain Eukaryota; kingdom Metazoa; phylum Chordata; class Chondrichthyes; order Carcharhiniformes; family Carcharhinidae; genus Sphyrna; species Sphyrna mokarran. Next base: position 8,646,418 of record JAGIQG010000017.1, on the reverse strand, counting down.
GGAAATAGAATGGAAGCCAGGATGCTCCTGTACATTTGATGCACATGAATCATAGGATCCCTACAGTGCAGAAGGAGGCCATTCATCCCAGCAAGTCTCCAGCGACTCACCAACAGGGTATCCTACCCAGGCTCAGCCCTCGCCCTGTCGCAGTAACTCCACATATTTGCCTCACTAATCCCCTAATCCACATATATTAAGGACCATCACTTAGAAGCATAAGGGAACAGAAATCAATATCTTCAGCAGATAAAAACAGACATGATGAGAACATTTTTGGAGAGGGTTGGGGAAAGCAGAGACTGTGCTAAAATCATGCCAACAGAAGGTTGCAAGGGCTGACAATGAATCCATCAGAATACCGATGGACATCCATATCCTGAGAGCACATGCAAAGGTGGTAATCCTCAATCAACATAAACGGCCAGTCAGTAAAGTGCTCCAGTGACAGTTGAAAACAAAAGCCGAACCTGAAACAGATCACTGAAAGTTTCAATTTAAAAAAACTAGAACAGCTTCTTTAGGTTCTATATTACAATAGGGACTATATTTCAAACCTACTTCATTGGCCAAGCAGTATTTTGGGACACGCTGGAGTCATGAAAGAATTTATATTTGCATAGAATCTTTCTTTCTCTTTCTTCAATACCAGCACTCAGTGCCTAAACTCCATCAAAGTTCCTATTTAAACACTAAATATTTTCTCAGAAGCAATTGCTCATTCCTTATGGCCATTCCCGTGAATAAATCCAGTAAAAAAGACTTATATTTGCATATTGCTTTTCATGACCATGAGACATCTCAAAACACCTTACAATTCATGAAATAAATACTTATGAAGTGTAGTCATTGTTGTGATGTGATACGATACTTAAACAATCTTCTGATTGAAACATTCCTCTATGCAAGCCTTCAAGAAGCAAGATCTAAAGATGTAAACATGCAAATTAGAAATAGGAGGTTCCTCAACCTCTCGAGCTTGCACCACTATTCAATAAGAATATTTGTAGCTGGCCTCACATTCCCGATAACCTTTCACCCCCTTGTTAATCACAAATTTATCCAGATCTATCTTAAAAATGTTCATTTTCTGCTTTCGTTGTCCATGGAGGAAGAAAGTTCCAGAAACTCTCAACTCTCAGAAAAAAATTCTCCTCATCCCTGTCCTAAGTAGGTGACTTTTCATTTTTAAAGAGTGATCCTCCTATTTCTGGATTCTTCAACAAGCGAAAACTTCCTCTCCACATCCACCCCGTCAAGATCCATCAGGACATGAAAATTTTTGATCAAATTACCTCAATCTTCTAAACGCGAGTGGATACAAACCAAGCCTCTCCAACCTTTTCTTTCATAAGTCATATGTTCCTGGTATTAGTCTAGTAAACATTCTCTGAATTGCTTCTAACACTTTTGTATCTTTACCCATTTTGATATTAGTTTAGTAAACCTTCTTTGAACTGCCTCTAATGCATTCACATCTTTCCTTAAATAGGGAGCCCAATACTGTAAAAATATACTCCAAATGTGATTGCACAATGCCGTGTATAACTAAAGCATAACCTCCCTGCTTTTGTAATCAACTGCCTATCTTTTTGGATCAGCCAATTGAACGTAATCAATTCCCCTCACAATAAATGATAGCATTCTATTAACTTTCCTAATTACTTGCTGTACCTGCATACTAACCTTTTGTTATTCATGCACTAGGACACCCAGATCCCTCTGTACCCTAGAGCTCTGCAATAAGTCACAATTTAGATAAATCAGGTTCTTTTTTACTCTTCCTGACAAAATGAAAAAATTCACATTTGCCTGCATTATATTTCATTTGTCAGATTTTTGACCACTCATTTAGCCTTTCAATGTCCCTTTGTAGCTTCCTTACATCCTCTTCACAATTTACTTTCCTATGTATCTTTGTTATGTCAGTAAATTTAGTAACCATATCTTCAGTCATTTCATCCAAATTATAAAAAGTTAAGGCCTCATTGGTTACTTTTAATCAACAGCACACCAGATTCCTTTAAACAACTCCAATAAATATGTCAAATGTGATTTCCCTTTCACAAAACCATGTTGATCCTGATTGCCCTGAATATTTTCAAGCAACCCTGCTGTAACCTCTTTAATAACGGCTTCAAACATTCTCCCTGTGACAGAAGCTAGACTAACTGGTCTTTAGTTTTCTGCTTTCTGTCTCCCTCCCTCTTTGGATAATGGAGTTACATTTGTTATCTTCCAATTTAATGGAACCTTCCCTGAATCAAAAGAATTTTGGAAAATTAAAACCACTGCAGCAACTATCTCATTAGCTGTTCTTTCAAGACCTTAGGGTGAAGCCCATTTAGACTAGGGGATTTATCAGCGACAGACCCGACAATCTGCTCAATACCATTTACTTCCCAAGTTGTAAATGTCCAGAGTTCCTCCCTCCTTTCCAGGGGCAGCACAGTAGTACAGTGGTTAGTACTACTGTCTCACAGCACCAGTGCCCAAGTTCGATTCCCAGCTTGGGTCACTGTCTGTGTGGAGTTTGCACGTTCTCCCCATGTCTAAATGGGTTTCCTCTGGGTGCTCCGGTTCTCTCCCACAGTCTGAAAGACATGCATTAGGTGAAATGGCCATGCTAAATTCTCCCTCTGTGTACCCAAACAGGCACTGAGTGTGGCGACTAGGGAATTTTCACAGTAAATTCATTGCAGTGTTAATGTAAGCCTACTTGTGACACAAATAAATAAAGAATTCCTGCATAACAACTATTTCTGGTATGCTACTTGTGAACTTTTTAGTGATGACTGATGTAAAATCCTTGTTTAATTCATTTGTCATAGTCCTGGTTTCCGTTATCAATCCCCTAGACCCAGCTGTTTCACAAAATGCCCTTGCAACCAAGTGTTTGGTGAATACACATGCAGAGATAGCTCTTTTTGATGCACCAGAAAAAGAAGGAATCATTGACACTGCCCGATCTGATCAACAACTTGCACATTAGGGAGATATCTTAGAATGTTTTACAGCACGAAGAAGGAAAAAAAAAGCTTCAATATTTCATTATCAAACTTTTATCTCACGCTTTTCTTTTGAATATGTACACTAGAAAGAGAATTACAGCCAGGAAAAGCTTGTAAAGAACATCATGAAACACATCTATCGTTTTGACACATGGTAAAACCATTCCAGCTCAGTTTGTGGTTGCATGAATGAAAAGGTGCTGATCAAGAATGTCACTCATATCACAGCAAAAGAAATGACAACCCAGTGATGTTGCTGCCATTAAACTGTGTTGCAGCCTGAAAGGTTCAGTGTGGGCTTTAGTCTGTGAGAAATTACGGACGTACGCAGCCACAGTAAAATATTTAAAGGAACTATGCACTGATTAAAAACTGGCTGCACAATCGCTAAATTTTAAAAGGAACGCTGGCTGTCACCATGACTGCTTTAATGTGGGAGAGGTGATTTCTTCTTGTAATCCCTTCCATCATTCAGCTCACTTACATCCTCCGTTACAGTCAGATTTTCTTTCAAACACTGTGCCCTTCTGCCCTCCCCAAATATCTCAACCCCCGACACCTGCCCTGTGACCTTTAAAAGCCAGTTTCAAATCTCTCTGCCTTTGGCCTCACCACAACAACCTCCTAAGTCTCTCCCTCAATTTCTCTCCCACGGCACTGTCTTGGGATTGTCGATTCTGGATGAATCCATTCCTGGAAGATTGGTTAGATGGCATCCCACTGCCCCAATCTAACCCTGTTCTCCCAAGCCTGTCATTCTCATGATTTATCCATTTTCCTCTGCGATTAGTAATGTGAGGACTAAGACCTCATCACGCTGTATTTTTCAAATAATATATAGATGCGTAGTGCTCTCTCTTTATGTTTCAAACTAGACAAAGAGCTAACACAGTTGAATCTACATCTGTCTGTGAACCTCAAACAAAAAAAGCTGGCTGGTGATATCGGAGGACTTCGTAATCTCCATTAACAGCATATTGTGAGCTATTCAGACCAAAGTGAAAGAGATCTATTACAAAGGCCATCTGCATTTTATAATCCAGCTCAGCCAACCGGAGTCTCATCATCTGCTGGGATGAAGAGCCCTCCAACCTGCCTTTCAATTCAGAATGGTTGAGACATTCAACAGTCTGGAGGACACAGACAATGGATACACTCTCGTTGTCACAGATAGCGTGAAGAGGTGGGAGTCATGTCATCTCTGGTTTGCAGAACCAGTAATATTGCCTTGCTGCATTGCAAAGTCTCAGTTTGCCATTTGGCCATCTTATTAACAGCTCAAAGACAAGGAGCTCTGGCCTAGGTTGGACACCTGGTCCCATCTACACTGTTTCTACTGGAAATACTGTGCTATTGTTTACAAGATTGATTCATCACTGCACGCCTATCTCATCAATGTGAAGTCAACAGCACCAGAAAAGTAAATTAACCTTCATTGGTTTTGAGCTCCATGAAGGAATGCCTCATTGGATTTTAATTCTGGACTCTGGAAACCACATGAAGAGACTATTTCTTTTCTCTATGATCTCGGCACTGTAAATGTTTTTCTTTATATTTCCTTTATTGTACAAATGCAAGAGAGCAGTGTTCCTTCCATGTTTAGAATGTGTGCAAGTAAACTAACCCTTTGAATTCATAATTTCCTGAGTTTGCTATGGGATTAGTAGAAATTGGATCACACCAAAACAGTTGGTAAATGCACCACTGTTTATAAAGGGCGAAGTAAATCAAAGTATTTTTCTGTTTAGAGATGGGCGATGAAAGGAGAAATTAGCATAGTTTAAATTAACTCCCTCCTGTTCATAACAGTATGCAAATAGACTCTTCCTAATACGTTTAGACAATCTTTCACTACAAACATTCCCCCCCTCCGTTTTTATAATAAATTGTCCAAAAAAAAATTCATTTTATTTAAAGCCCCCATTATTTTTCTCTTGAGATTCAGTGTCATTGAGATTGATATTTGATTCCTGGAGACTCCTGGTAGTTTGTGGAGGTGGAGGTGGAGGTGGAGGGGGTGGGGAAGGTGTTGGGGGGATGGATTTACACTGGAGATTAAATGGTCTGTGATGACCAGGTGCTGAGCATTCAGAACACTATGTTGTTGCATTTGCATTGTGCCATTACCTCTCAACAGAGAATTAGAAGTTTTTGCTTTAACAAAAAGATTACTCAATCCTGACATGCCTATTTGCTTTAAAAATAAAATCTACATACTCAATGCAGCTAGATGGGACTATAACAAGAGTAGAGCAGGGCAAATAATTGGATCATTGGAGCATTAAGCCTGAGCAGCTATCATTTTGCATCGTAAAGAGCTTTAATAGGATCATGGCAGAAAGATTATGCCTCAAAATCCTAGTTTTAGAAATGAGAAGGCTTGAACAAGCAAAGGTTATCCAGCTTATAAACCTGTCTTCCACAGACCATTTAATCTCCAGTGTAAACTTTCTATATAAATAGCTATCCCCAAAACAAACACTAACAAAGTCTGCAGAATAGGCATCCGTCCTGTATCACTATTCAAGATTTCCTCAGCCTTTGCTGCAGCATTATCACTGGGTCTCAGGATACAAGTAGAAGCAGGAATCAGCCATTCTGCCCTTTAAACCTTCTACAATTCCAGCTTGCTGCACTAATCCCATATTCCAATTCTGACTAACCAAATAATTATTTTGTTTGAATACATCCAATGACTGTGAACTACAATATTCTGGGGTAGAAAACACCAAAGATTCACAGTCTTTTATAAGAGTTCCATTTGTCAATGGTCCCATGTCAAGAGTTGGGTTGACATGCTTTGGCAGTAATGGTCAGCTCTCTGGAGAACTATTATCAGTGGTCAGACATAAAGAGTGCTGAAAACTATCAGTCTGGGAATCAGTTACAATGACAAGTATCTCATTTCTAAGGCCCTATGAACTCTAAGACGCAAAGACAACAGGTGTATCCAGAGGCCAAGGAAGTTGCAGTGCATTTAAATGTGGCAGTTGGTGCACAAGATCAGAAATCTAGGATACACAAAATATTCTACATGATGTAGAGATGCCGGTGTTGGGGTGCGGTGGGCCTCATAACACCAGGCTAAAGTCCAAAAAGTTAATCGGATTCATGAGCTTTGAGTGCTGTTCCTTCATGAAGATGTAGTGCTTCAAAAGTTTGTGATTCCAAATAAACCTGTTGGACTTTTAAAGTGATGTGAAAATATTCTACATATTGGAACTGTAACTTCTCTAGTGTTGAAGACTGAGTTTCTCAGGGTCTTATGAAATGAAAGCATCCTTTTGGTCTTGATTGCCGAGGATCTATATTCCATGAATTTGGACCATATGATGCCGAGTTCAAGTGGATATGGGCCCATGTGTAAACCTTCAGCATGTGCAATAAAACATGGCAACTTCCATCCATCAGATGGATAAAATAACGTTGTGCAAAATGAAAGCAAAGAAATAGATACTGGTTCAGTTTGAGTGGAGGGTGGGGAATGGAGAGGGAGTCCCCTGAAGCTAAAACACATCCACAGAAATAATTAGAATTTTTAGTCTATACCCAGTCTACTTTGCTTCTGAACAAAGAAAAGCTTTGCTTCTCAAACTGGAGGCAAAAACTGAGGGTAAAAATAACTTAAAAACTTTTGCTGCAATCAGCAAAACATCAGCAAGACGGCAGCATGCTGGCACAAGGGTGGCATAGTGGCACAGTGGTTAGCATTGCTGCCTCAGCTCCAGGGACTCGGATTCAATTCCCAGCCTGGGTCATTGTGCAGATTCTGCACATTCTCCCTGTGTTTGCGTGGGTTTCCTCCTGATGATCCAATTTCCTCCTACAGTCCAAAGATGTGTAGGTTGGATTGATTGGCCATGCTAAATTGCCCCTTAGTGTTCTGCGATGTGTAGGTTTCAGGGATTAATGAGGTAAATACGTGGAGTTATGGGGATGCGGCTTGGGCGGAACTGCTGTCGGTGCAGACTCGATAGGCTGAATGGCCTCCTGCACTGTAGGGATTTTTACATCAAAGTTGATAGTGAACAGCTTAGCTTGGAAAATAAAGTCGATTAATTTGAGGATTACCCTTTTAAAAAAAGACAAAATTGCGCATTGTGATTGGCTGCTTGAATTTTCTTTTAATCTGGTGCCATAATTTCCCAGGAACCTGGAGGTATCTTAGCTCCACCTGCTGGTGTTCTACATGCATCCCTGAATTCATGTTGAAGGATAATTATTCTGTTTGGCCACCTATTCACAGAAAAATATTAGTGCTTGTTGTGACCCACCCCCAGTTTACAGAATTCAATTTTTGTTCAACTGCATCCAATTCAGATTTTGAGATGGGTGATAGCATGAGGGGCTGGAATATATCACTTAAAGCTGCTTTGTAGCACGTCTCAGCTACAAGGAAATACTTAAGGGCCTTTTAGTGTCAAAAGGTGGCTTCTGGAGGGATGCGAGACCAGGCTTAGTCACGGAAAAGGCAAATCCTTTCAAATTAACTTGCAAGAACAGGACATGGGCAACAAGTTCAAATTGAACCTGAACTTAAATGGAGAATTGATATTGGGTTGCTCCTTATAAACAGTGGCCAACAAATGGAGCAGATTGATAACTGTAGGGTAGGTGAAAATCCTGGTTTAACTTAAACACCAATTAGAGACAATTTAGAATCACGTTGGATGTGTAAGCTTGTACTGAATGATTTTCCACATCTGTTTGCTATTCATGGACTCTCTGAATGCCTTTGTTTTGAATGCTGATATGAATGATTTTACATCAGGCTCTATAGTTATTTCTCCTTAGAATCATAGAGTCCCAACAGTGCAGAAAGACGTCATTTGGCCTCTCGAGACTGCACTGACCACAATCCCACCCAAGCCCCATCTCCGTAACTGCTTGCAAATCCTCGTGACACAAAGAGGCAATTCAGCATGGCCATCTACCTAACCTGCACATCTGGATTGTGAAGGAAACTCACACTGACATGGGGACAATGTGCAGACTCCACACAGACAGTGACCTGAGGCCGAAATTGACAGGGTCCCTGGCACTGTGAGGCAGCATTGCTAACCACTGTACCGTTCCTTGTTATTTGTATTTCATTATATGCAAGTGGGAGGGAACTAATTGGGGTTTCGCTTGAGTAGCTATCAAGCAACACTGAAGCCTGGTCGAGTTAAGGTGCGTGTAATGTTCAGCCTCTAAATAAATAAATAGACTAAGAAAAGATTGGCTCCAATTATTATATCCTTCACCAACTGGCTTTCATATCTATAAGATCCCAATTACCTCTCATTATCTTTACCATTTTGGAGCTTTGAAAATATCCCTGCCTTGAGCTATTTGTTTGTCCCTTTTGGTCTTTGGATACCAATCCCTTGCAGATGATCCAAATGATTTTCATTTTTTCCCAGTTTAAAAAGAATTTGTTCCGAAACACCCCAGTGCCAGCTGACAGGAGGAGCTAGCCAACATTCAAGCTTGGGCTGACATATTCCTGTCTCACAACTGTTGGATAATGACCATCTTGAATAAGAAAGAGCCCAAGCCTTTTCCTGACATTGAACAATACTACTATCAGTTGATGCCCCATTCCATTAACATCCTGGGGCTCTTCCAGTGACTGGAAGGTTAACTGCATCAGACACAACAGTTTGGTTACAAGGTCAGAGACTGTGTGCGTGCCAATGAGTGAGTCACAAAGACTCCGGACTCCACAAAGCTGCTGCATCATCTGTAAGGTGAACCTCAGCAATGTGAAAGAATACTCACCAGTCACCTCACTGAGAACATTCAGCACCATTCAAAACAAAGCAGTTTACTCCTGCCACAGAATTCAATATCCTGCCGAAATAAAACAACTTCTGCAGGGAATACTAACTTACCAAAAAAAACCTTTGCTCTTGTCTTACTGAACTATTTGTTTGTTCCTTCTGGTACTAGCAACCGCTTACTTCGATGGCACATTCCTACACCGTTATCACCTCCAGCAAGAAAGACAAGAGCAGAGAGATCATGGAAACATCATCACCTTCAAGTGCCTCTGCCTGTCACACTACCCTGAGTCTGATACGTATTAGTGTTTTTTTATTACCATAGATCAAATTTCCAACCATCCCGAAAGGAGTTACAATGATTCACAAAAGTTCACCATTACCTTACAGGACAAGCAGGTATAGACAATAAATGTGATCTTGCCGACATTACCACATCTAAGAGAAAATATTTTCAAAAATCACGAACATAGGATCATGCATCCTTTCTCAAAAGTTCAGATTTCCAGAAGTGCATGTGGAAATATAATCAGACTTCCCTACATTAAATACAAAAATACAACTTTGGAAATTATTTTACTAATAGCCTGATAACGACATTGAAGAAAAAGCTTCTGTTACCTCTTGCAAGAGATGAGGGTCTAAGCAATCTCCATCATCATTGAAAAGGGTATCCCAAGAGTCATCCTCAGTTTCTTCAGGCACTGATATTTCAACACAATCAGAATCTTGTATGTCAGCAGTTAGTTGGCCCAAAGCCAGTGAGATTTGGTTGACACTTTGCAAAACAACACCAATTTCAGCATCCCCCTCTGTGCTGACAGGTTTGCTGTCATCCAGATCCAATGTAACATTGCTTTCTTCTTTCAAGGGCCCAGTTTCTTCTGTTCCTCGCTGCATTTCTTGCATGGCTGAAAGGGCAACAAACTTGAAATCCGGGGAATCCGAGCATACTACATTTCCAAATGAAGTGATGGGTGGAGTAACACTGATCTTCTTTAGCAATGTATTCTCAGTTTCCTGCGAGGAACAGTCATTATCTCTCCCAGTTTCATGCTCTGTTGCATTGTTCACAGCAAAGGTCTTGTAAGAACTGTTTATTTCAGTTGCTTCAGTGCACGAGTATTGTCTACTGCTTCTTTCCATCTGCTGTGCTTCATTTACACCTTTTGAGCATTCTAATACAGTGTGTTTCACAGGATCTGAGCATTTACAGATGGCAAGTTTAGAAGATAGCTCATTTGTCTGAAGAAAATTGTCAGAATCAGGGCTTCTGTTGAAAAGGGAGACAGCATTTGGACAGAGAGATTTGTTTACATCAGTCTCATGTTCTCCTGCAATTGAATCTAACTTATTGGCTCTGTAGTTATTTCTGTGTTCTGATTGTTCATCATCAAATGTATTTACAGTAATCTGTTGTACAGGGGCTGGGATTTCTGTGTAACTGGATTTTATTCCATCTGCATTACTTTCAGCTATCGAACTGGTAACTTCAAGTAAACCATTTGCTGCTACATCAATATTATTACATTTTTCAGGCATTGCCTCTTTATGCATCAGTTCTTTCTCTCTACTGTGCAATTTACTCCCGTTTGACTCTGCCCTACATTTCTGCTGGGTCGCCTTCTTTCCTTTTAAGTGTTTTGATTCCAATCCGCTTCGTTCACCTGACCTCCCATCTTGGACAGAGTTCATGCCTTGCCTCTTTTTTAAATCCTTGGTTTTAAGCTCATTTTTACTTTTTTCCTGCTGAACCAGGTTGGTGTCTGCATGCATCTGCCCATGGGGCATTCCTAAGTCATTGCAAGATGATACCTGTACAACACCACTCAACTCACTTTTTTCTGCTGCCTCTGTTGTGCTTGTGGGCACCTTCCTGGCTTCTCCCTCTTGTTTGGGATCACACTCTGGCTGCTGCTTCATGCTCACATGCCGTCGAGCTCTGGGAACGTACAGAGCCTTGTCTGGCCTCTTTGACCGTGGTTTGCTCTTGTTGTATTCCCGATCCATACAGATTTCTTTTTTTATCTGAAAGACAATCAGAGAGACTCAAATTTTCAATCCACTTACACTACAATGGCTACTGAAAATTAAGAGAGCTCTGTCAAGCTGAATAAAAGATATCACTCCTTACTCAGCAGTTAACCTTTGTTTAAATCAAAGAGCTTCCTTTCAACTGAATAGTTATTTTCCTCTAATGTTTTCACACTGGCTTTTTTGACAGAACATCACATACAATTTATTTATTAGTGTCACAAGTAGGCTTACGTTAACACTGCAATGAAGGTACTGTGAGCATTCCATGGTCGCCATACTCTGGCGCCTGCTCGGGTACACTTGGGGAGAATTTAGTATGGCCAATGCACTCTAACCTGCACATCTTTCAGACGGTGGGAGGAAACTGGAGCACCCAGAGGAAACCTGCGCAGACAGAGGGAGAATGTGCAGACTTCTTACAGACCCAAGCTGGGAATGAAACTCAGATCCCTGGGTGCTAGGAGGCAACAGCGCGAACCACTGTGCCATTGCGAAGACCTTCAGCTTGAAAGGGAAATATTGTTAAAATATTCTGTCCTGAAAATCACAGTCACGGCAAGAAAAAGGTTCAAAGGCACTGAAAGAAGAGACAAGTCTGCTCTTCCCATTGTAGAGAAGTCAGGCAATCGGGTATAAAGACACAGCTTTATCATTGGGAGTTAAGTAAAATGTAATGTGAAATTCTCACATAGCATCCATCCGAACCATAAAAGGAATTCAATCCTGCTAAAGTATGGAGGGAGACTTTTCAGGGTAAGTAATGATGTAAGCCAGTCTAGTTGTGTTAGCAGAAATGATAATGATTTAAGAGCATCACAAATTTAATCTGTTGGTTAAACGTGATTTTTTCCCCCATTAATAAGAAATGCCAAGCAAATCTTGAGACAACAGTCAGCATGGATCTCACAGAAAATGGGAACAGAAGTAGGTTATTCGGTTCTATGGCTCTGCCATTCAATATAATCTTCTAACTTAACACTGTATCCCCACACACTCTCCATATCCCTTGAGAGCTGAAGAGTTGAGAAATCTATTTCCTTCTTGAATATATTAAAAATTGAGACTGAAGCTTATGGTAGATTGGCCTTCATTGTAAGATGATTTCAGTACAGAAGTACAGAATCATTGTAAGATGATTTCAGTACTGCTGCGTACAGGATCTTGGTGAGATCATACTTGGAGAAGTGTGTGTAGTTTTGGTCTCATTACCTAAGAAAGGATATAGTTGTCAGAGGGAGTACAGTGAAGGTTTACCAGAACAATCCCAGGCACGGCAGGATTGCTGCATAAGGGGAGATTGGATCAACTTTAGAAACATGACAGGGAATCTCATTGAAATGTATAAAATTCTGACAGGGCTGGACAGACTGGATACAGAAATGATGTCTGTGCTTGGCGTCTAGAACAGGGGACACAGTTTGAGGATATGGAATAGGCCATTTCGTACTGAGGATAAGGAGATATTTATTCACTCAGGGGTGGTGAATTTGTGGAATTTTCTGCCACAGAAGGCTGTGGAGACCATGGCTCCCAATATATCTAAGAAAGAAGTAGATAGATTTCTAGTAAGTAAAGATTTCACAGGGTATGGGGAGACAGAGCAGGAGTATGCTGCTGAAATTGAGGATCAACCAGGATCTCATTGATAATAGGCGGCATGGTGGCACAGTGGTTAGCACTGCTGCCTCACAGTATCAGGGGCCCAGGTTCAATTCTGGTTTGGGTCACTGTCTGTGCAGTTGGCATGGGTTTTCTCCGCTTTTCTCCCACAGTACAAAAGACATGCTAAATTCTCCCTCAGTGTACCTGAACAGGCGCCAGAGTGTGGTGGCCAGGGGATTTTCAGAGTAGCTTCATTGCATTGTTAATGTAAGCCTTCTTGCGACACTAATAAATGAACTTTCAGTTTTTCTAGACAGTAAAGGTTTCACAGGTTAAGGGGAGAGAGCAGGAGTATGGTGGTGAGATAGAGAAGCAGCCATGATGACATTGATACAGCCGGGTAGTGCAGTAGTTTTGAGGTAAGTTGTTAGGCTGCATGGAGCGGACATCACACTGCATCAAACACGTGCTTAATGATGACTAGAACAAGATGTTTCTAACTGTGGAAAAGACCAAAATGAAAATGGACATAAAAGTTAAGATAGTTACTAATAAATCTAAAGAATTCAGGAGAAACTCCTTCACCCGTAGAGCAGTTAGAATGTGTAATTTGCTACCATACACAGGGTGGTTGAAGCATTGATGCCTTTGAGGGAAAGCTAGACAAGTACATGAGGGAGACAGGACAGAAAGATCAGTTGGTAGGGTGAGATGAAATAGGGTGGGAAATGCTCATGGAGCATTTTAATGCAAGCACAGACGGTTGGGCCAAATGCTGTTTCTGTACTATACATTACACGCAAATTGCAAATAAGTATTAGTGCCCAAGATCACGGAAAATCAAATAACACAATCCTTTTCGTCATCTTAAAGTCCCTCCTCGGCCACATCGCTAACACTTTGTAACCTTCGAGCCTTGTGTTCTTGTTCACACCCTCTCTTCCCTCCATTCATCACATTTTTAAACTTCCTCCTGAAGCACTTCCAAAATCTTCCTTAAAAATGTTTTTTTTTGGACAGTGCCTTGCCTAGTATTTTGCTTATTACTGCTCAAGTTCAACCCCAATTTACAATGCGCCTTAGGCCATTTTGCCGCATTATGAATGCTGCATAGGAAGTTTATGTTATTGAAGCTCTTGTAAATCAACATGGGGAATAAAAGAGAGAGAAGTGATCAAGATAGCAGCATAGCATTCCTATTACCCATCTCGTCTCGAGATTTCCACTGTTAGAACTGCTTCACAAGGATTTTAAACATCTGTTCCATTGTCAGTGCATGGAACTTCCAATCTACACTGAAACACGGGGTAGCTTTCTTAGAGAAAAAAACTCCTTTTTATGTACGCTTCAAATAAGCACTTTTCATAAAATTTTAACATCGGCTCAAAATTAATTCTGTTTACATACAGAAAAAAAGGTAAACAGGAGTTTTTAAATTCTTCATAGTATCAAATACTTGAGAACAGTCTTTTTTGGCTGAAGAAGTTCTTCTAGCAACTAGATACGAATATTCCACTGCCTTTTGCTATCCATCTTTCCCTTTTACAATCTTTTTGATCTCATTTTTTGATACTTTGGACAGCTCCTTCTGTGTCATTGATATCTTTCTCCCACTAAATCCTCCAGTTACGTTGAAATTAAGATTTAAAGCAATGCTGTACAATGTTACTGCTGCTAGATTTTCAGAAAAGTAAATCCTGGGGGTCAGGGTGAAATTTTCCACAATATGCAGTACTACCTGACCGGCACAATAAAGAGCTGTTTTTATTCATTCACAGGATATGGGCATCGCTATCTAGGCCAGCATTTATTGCCCATCTCTTAATTATCCCTGAGAAGGTAGTGGTGAGCTGCCTTCTCAAGGGAATGGTTTAAGTTAGAGGGTCATTGCTTTTTCTTAATTGGTCGGCACAACATTGAAGGCCGAAGGGCCTGTTCTGCGCTGTAATGTTCTATGTTCTTGAACCACTGGAGTCCCTGAGGTGCAGATACTTATACAGTGCTGTTGGAGAAGGAGTTCTAGGATTTTGACCTAGCGACAATAAAGTGATAGTGATATATTTCCAAATCTACCAAAGTGGAGGAGACTTGCAGTTGGTGGTATTTCCATGCATCTGATGACCTCATGCTTTTAATAGTGGTTCAGGTTACAGATTGGGGAAGTGCTATCAAGAGAACCTTGGCAAATTGCTGCACTGTACCTTGAAGATGATACACACTGTTGCCACAGTGCATCAGTGGCAGAGGGAGTGATGTTAGGGTTGTGGCTGGATTGCAAATCAAGCAAGCTGTTTTGTCCTTGCTATCTGAAACTCAAAAATATGTTCTTGCCATGTCTGCTACAACTCTCACCAACTTTTACAAAGCATTCTTTCTGGTTGTATCACAACTTGGTATGGCTCCTGCTCTGCCCAAGACTGCAAGATTCTATAAAAGGTCGTGAACGTAGCCCAATCCATCACGCAAACCAGACTCCCATCCATTAACTCTACATAAATACTTCCCACTGCCTCGGAAAAGCAGCCAGCACAATTAAGGACGCCATGCACTCCAGACATTCTCTCTTCCACCTTCTTCCGTCAGGAAAAAAAATACAAAAGTCTGAGGTCACGTACCAACTGACTCAAAAGCATTTTCTTCTCTGCTGCTGTCAGACTTTTGAACGGACTTATCTTGCAGTAAGTTGATCTTTTTCTACACCCTAGCTATGACCGTAACGTTACATTCTGCACTCTCTTATTCCCTTCTCCATGAATGATATGCTTTGCCTGTATAGCGTGCAAGAAACAATACTTTTCATTGTTTACTAATACATGTGACAATAATTTATCAAATCAAATCCAAGTTCTGAATAATGTTGAGCTTCTAGAGTGTTTTTGGAGCTGCACTCATCCAGACAAATTTTGGGGAATATTCCAGCACATGCCTGACTTGTGTTTTCTCAATGGTAGACAGGCTTTGGGGAATTGGATGGTGAGTTACTCCAATAGAATTTCCATTCTCTGCTCTGTTTTTAGAATCACAGTATTTGTGTGACTGGCCCAGTTAAATTTCAATTATGACCTCAAAAATGTTAATAGTGGGGGATTCAGTGAATATAATATCAAATGTCAAGAGGATTCTCTCTTACTGGAAATGAGACATTGTCTAACACTCGGGGAAGGCGATGGCCAAGTATATTATTGATAGATTATTAATCCAGAAACTCTCCTAATGTTCTGGGGACCCAGGTTCGAATCCTGTCACGGCCGATGGTGGAATTTGAATTCAGTAAAAAATATCTGGAATTAAGAATGTGCTGATGACCTAAAAGCACTGTCAATTGTTGGAAAAACCCATCTGGCTCACTGATGTCCCTTTATGGAAGGAAATCTGCCATCCTTACCTGGTCTGGACTACATGTGACTCCAGAGCCACTGCAATGTAGTTGCCTCTCAACTGCCCTCTAAAGGCAACTAGGGATGGGCAATAAATGCTGGCCAGCAGCGAAGCCCATTGCCCTATGAATAAATAAAAAGAAAAACTGCATGGTGGTGGTGATGTTACTTGTTGTTTACTAGCCGCAAGCCTGAGTGTTGCCTAAGTCTTGCTGCACGTGGACACAGACTACTTCATTTTCTAAAGAGTTGCAATGTAACTGAGCAATCTGCAATCATCCCCATAAGTAGAACTCCTCATGATAGCAGAATATAATGGCACTATAACATGACCCTGGCCAGCCCAGAGCAGTTTATTTCTTGCAACCACACCAACTTGGAAACTATCATGAGAATGTATGGATTGTAAGCTACTTTCTTTGGCCCACTCCTTGTTTCATAATCATGATTTAAATTCAACTGCATTTGCTGCAATATTCTTTTTAAAACAAAATAAATCTCAGTTGTGCTTCATCTTATTTCTTCTCAGAGAATTTCACGTAGGTGAAAGACTTTTTGATTTCTCAAAAATAGCAAATAGTATGGATCAAAATATTGGTTTGTGATAATAATAGTAATATAAAAGCAAAATACTGTAGATGCTGGAATCTGAAACAAAAACAGAAAATGTTGGAAAATCTCTGCAGATCTGACAGCATCTGCGGGGAGAGAATAGAGCCAATGTTTCAAGTCTAGCTAACCCTTTGTCAGGGCAAAGCCTTAAAGTTGACCTGTGGAATTTAGTGCAGTTGCATCTTTAATACTGGCATAATAATCTTACCTCTTCATACTGTTTAAGTTTATTTATTAGTGTCACAAGTAGCTTACACTAACACTAGAGTGAAGTGACTGTGAAAATCCCCTAGTCGCCACACTCCGGCACCAGTTTGGGTACATTGAGGGAGAATTTAACATGAACAATGCACCTGAGTTCTGACAAACGATCATCTGAACTCAAAATGTTCCCTCTTTTCACTCCCCACAGATATTATCAGACCAGATGAGATTTTCCAGCATTTTCTGTTTTTGTACTGGTTTTCAATGCTATTTTAAAAGTGTTCAGTTCAAACTGTGCATAGGTTTAGCTTAGTGAAGGGTATAATAGAGTGATGCAAATTCAATTCCTTAACTGGTTTTCACAGATTTGCTTCTTAATTAATTTACCATTTATCTAAGTCACGGCCCTGATGGATCACTTAATTCAGGCTTTGCATGATTTTCCTGACTCAAAAGTCAGTTCATGGATAATCAAAGAACCTTTCTTCACCCGCCTGTATTTTCTTCCCTTTTAGAAGTATTTTTTCCTTGGCCCAGTGGTAACATTCTCTTTCCTGTCGAGTCAGAGGTACATGCACTAAAATTCAATTCCAGGAGAGCATATCAGTTAAAATTGTCATTTTGGAGGGACTGCTACATTGTCAAAGGTTCCACCTTACCAATAAGATCTAAATCAAGCACCTGAGGGCTTCATGGCGAAAATTGAAAAAATTCCATATCACTTTCAGGGCAAGTATGAAAGCCTCCCACCAACATGGAAAAAATGTAAATCTTCAATCAACATCATTAAAACAGTCTAGTAGCTCGTGCAATTGCTGTATGTGGTCTTTGTTTTGTGCAAAATGGTTGCCACAGTTACCCACAGAAACAGCCACTATACCACAAAGAGTAATTCACAATTTGAGCATTGCTTTGGGACATACGGAGAACATGAAATATATAAATTGCACTTATTCGGCACTTTATGCAACTTCAGACAGAGAATTATAAAATCTCTATAGTGCAGAAGGAGACCATTTGGCTTACGGAGGTTGCACTGACTCTCTGAAAGTTGGGCATCTTACCTGGCCCATCCCCTCACCCTACCTCGTATCCCCCATGCACTTCACTGGCTAATCCCCTTAACCTACATACCTTTGGGCACAAGGGGCAAATTAACATGGTCAATCCACCTAACCTGCACATCTTTGGACTCTGGGAGGAAACCGCAGCACACGGAGGAAACCCACACAGACATAGGGAGAACAAGCAAACTCCACACAGATTCATGGACAGAATCAAACCCAGTTACTCATGCAATGAGGCAGCAGTGTTGACAACTGTGCAACTATCCCATCATTGTTGTAATATAGGAAACATGACATAGCAGGGGACCAGAAACACCAACTTGATTACCAGATAATCCACTTTAGTGATGCTGTTAAGGGATAAATATATGAAGAGTTATCAAGTCTAATCCAACTTTCCAGCTTTTGATATGTAGTCCTGTAGGCTACAACACTTCAAATGCAAATCCAAGTACTTTTCAAGTGCAATAAGGTTTTCTGCCTCTATCACATTTTCAGGCAGAGAGTTCCAGTCCCTTATCTCTCTCTGAATGAAAAATTACTCAACTCTCCTTTAATCCTTCTTCCAATGACTTTAGATCTATGCCCCTCGGCTATTGACCTGTCTGTTAATGGAAATAAATCCTTCATTCTTATGCCATCAAGGTTCCTTGTAACAATCCCAAGAGACTGATAATTTTTTTTAAAAAAGAGAATCCTTACGATCCATTGAAAAGAAAAGTGCTGGGCAAGATTTCACTTACTGTAACAAACCAACTGAAAATAGAGGCCAAAATGTTAAATTTTTTCTTGAAATCAGACGTAGCTCTTGAGGCTAAATGGATCAAGGGATTTGGAAGGGGGGAGGATGATCAGGATATTAAATTCAACGATTAACCATAATCAAAATGAATGGTGTAGCAGGCTCAATGGGCTGAATGGCCAACTCCTGCTTTTAGTTTCTATGTTTCTAACGTAGCTCAAACGTTAATTAACAGGCGAAAGATATCACAAATAAAAAGAAATATTTCATTTTAAATAGTTAATGCAAAAACACACCTCATGCAGTTCCAAATTTGATCCTCTCACTTCCTATTCAATCATTTCAGCCATCAAGTTATATTCCATCCAAGTCCTTGGACTTGGTTAACAACAACAAGGCAAACATCTGCAAATCCTGTGTGTCTCTGGGCATGACAGTCCAGGTGATTTCCTTCTCCAATATTTTTTCATGTCCTCTTTTCACTTTCCTTTTGAATTTGCATTTTCTATACTCCCTTAGGTTTTCTGTAGTACTGAGCTTTTACACATCTATCATAAGCTTCCTGCTTTGTTTTATCATGCTCCGAATGCACTGTAGTGCATCCCTACTGTAGAATCCCTACAATGCAGGAGGCTGTCATTTGCCCCATCAAATCTGCCCAGAGTCTCCAACAGAGCATCGTACTCAGGCTCATTTCTCCGCCTCTCTCCCTCTGCAATCCTACACATATATCCTACTAACTTACATATCCTTGGATACTAGGGATTAATTTAACATAGACACATTTCGACTATGGAAAGAAACTGGAGCATCCGGAGGAAACCCGCGCAGACACGAAGAGAACGTGCAAACTCCACACAGATGGGAATCAAACCCGAATCTCTGGCGCTGTGCGGCAGCAGTGCTAACCACTATGCCACCAAGGAGGTCTAGATTTGGCAATGAAGAAGCAGTCTCTTCCGCTTTGGAATAGCATCACTAGATCTTATATGCTCCAAAAGGGCCAAAGAAGCTTTGACTTAATATTTCACCTAAAAGACAGAACCACAGAGTGTGCAGCACTCCTTATACTACATTGGGAATACCAGCCTAGCTTTTGTGCTCAACTCTCTGGAGAACAACTTGAAACCAGAACCCTCTGATTCAAATAAGAATGCATGGTACCTGATAATGCTGAAAGGCATGGTACATATCACGCCCCATTAAATTCAACCGAACTTTCTACTATCCTCTGTAAATACTGCATGCTGCAAGTGATGCAAGAATAATCTAAATTCCACCCACATTTTCTCTGCCACTGTGGTTGGGGAAGGGGGATGGCAGAGAATTCAAGAGGGTAACAGCATTTTTGCTCTTTTTTGAATTTTCTCTCTCAATTTTCTGAAGGGTCGCGTATTCTGTGTGTTCCAGCCTAAAGCAGGCCATTCAACAAGCAGCAGCATCACAACTTGATTCTGAGCCTTTGTCTGAAAACCATAAACTTATCTTCTGATTAGAGTGATTAGGATAGGAACAATATTAGAATACGCACTCCTAACGCAGTGCAAACAGCAAACTTGTGCAGCTCAGTAACATGACAGATTGTGCAATCAGTGCCAGAGTGTGTGACGTTTAATTCCTTTCCAGCCGTTCCAAACTCACTGTAAACTTGTCACAGTTGTGATTGTCACTGTGGACCCAGTCCCTTAACACTCATGATACAGTGGGTGGCACAGTGGTTAGCACTGCTGCCTCACAGCACCAGGGGCCAGGTTCGATTCCCAGCTTGGGTCACTGCCTGTGGAGTCTGCACATTTGCTCCATGTCTGCATGGGTTTCCTCTGAATGCTCTGGTTTCCTCCCAGAGTCTGAAAGACATGCTGATTAGGCCATGCTAAATTTGCCCTAAGTATAGCTGAACAAGCACCAGAGTGTGGCGACGGGGAGATTTTCCACAGTAACTTCACTGTAGTGTTAAAGTAAGTCTACTTGTGATAATAATAAATAAATAAACTTTAGACAGTGCTTAGGACTCTTTAGGAAATACACATCCTTTGAACATCGACAGTTGACTAGGAGATATATATGTTTTAATGAGGGCTCTAGGATCAGTAGTGCCTGGCTATTGGGGCGCCTTCTTCATTAAACTGTTAAACCGCACTTCCTGCGGTTAAGCTTCCCTCTCAGCCCTTTCGGTTACAAGAACAAAGTTTCAAAGCTTTAAACAAGAACAGAAAATGCTGGAAAATCTCAGCAGGTCTGACAGCATTCTTGGGGAGAGAATAGAGCCAATGTTTCGAGTCTAGATCACTCTTTGTCAGAGCAAAGCTTTAAAGTTGGCCTATGGAATTTAGAGCAGTTGTAGCTTTAATGCTGGCATAATCATCCTGCCTCCTCATAATGTTGAACAGAGCAATACATTATCTTGTGCAAATGGCTTTGTTGTTGCTCATTTCCCTATCTGGCCTGTTATATGGATTCTCTTGCTTCATTACAGATGGTGTAATCCTCTTAACACTCCTTAATTTACTTCGCTTTAAGTGCTTTTCTTGTCATCAACAGTTCTTTGCCATTGTATCAGCACAAGTGAAATGTACACATATCTCTGCTGTAATGCGTTCGATGGTTTTCAAGTTTGGTGCTATTGGCTGCAATGAATGAGTGGAGTTAGCTTGATTGTCAATATGATTTCACCAATAATCCACTTGATAAATGTTTTTGTACCTACAGCACAACAAATTAGGGATGGTAAACATAAATCCTTCAACAATAAATGTACCATCCAAGCATTAACAACTTTTATTTACATAGCTTCTTTTACATAGTACAATATCCCAAGGTACTTCAGCACAGTATTATTAAACAGACATTAGGACAGGTCAGAGTGATGGGGTCTGATAGAGCATTTATAAAACGTGAGGTAGAAACTTAGGTAGGGAATTCCAGAGTTCAAGTGCGAGCTACTTTACTCAATTATTCAAAGTCATGTGAAATGAAAATTGAAATTATTGCTTCTCAGTCTTTTGGCTGAGATCAAGAATCAGGTGGGAAAGCACAGTGGCTAGCGTGCTGTGTTACAGCACCAGAGTCCCCAGTTCAATTCTGGCCTTGGATCACTGCCTGTGTGGAGTTCGCATGTTCTCCCTGTGTCTCCATGGGTTTCCTCACACAGTCCAAAGATGTGGGGACTAAGCAGATTGGCCATGCTAAATTGACCCTAGAATCAGGGGGATTGGCAGGATATATGTACGGGGTTATGGGAATAGGCCCGGATGTGATTGTCACTGGTATAAACTCGATGGGCCGAATGGTACTGTAAGGATTCTATGAGCTACGGTCAAGCCCAAGAAGAGGGGCAATGCTTTACTTTGTCAGCTTGGATCTGTTTGGCTGGAAGTTTAGCTTCCAGCTTGGATCCCGTTTGCCTCTTTTGTGGGGATCTTGAATTGGATTCAATTGGAATTTGAATTTTGCTTTTGAAGCAAGCAAGGAATGGATTTGGGTTTATCCAATCCTCTCGGAACATGGGTTTTGAAACTTTAAGAACAGAGTAAAAAAATTTTTAAAAAAAATCGGAGTTGCTTAGAGCCAGAAAAAAATGATGATATAGGAGCAGAATTAGGCCATTTAGCCCATCCAGTCTGTTTTGCCATTCAATCACAGCTGCTAAGTTTCTCAACGCCATTCTCCAGCCTTTCCTTCGTAACCTTTACCCTAATCTCTTCACCAATCAAGAGCCGATATATCTCTGTCTTCAATACACTCAATGACCTCAATGGTGAAAGTTAGGGTTCAATGTGAATGAGTGGAAGGAGTTCCAAGTGGAACATTAATATTGACACGGATCTATTGGGTTGAATGGCCCATTTCTTTGCTGCAAATATTTTGTCAAATACAAAATAAATAATGCCATCTTCAGACAGAAAACTGCAAAAGAGGAATATAAGATTGTGGAGAGCACAGCAATAAGCACAGCAGGGCAAGGGATGATTTAGTTAGAACCACAGAAGAATGATAGAATCCTGACAGTGCAGAAGGAGGCTATTTGGCCCACTGAGCTTGCACTGATCTTCTGAAAGGTGGGCATCTTACCCAAGCCCATACCCTCACCCTATCACATAATCCCTTGTATTTACCATGGCTAATCCACCTAACCTACACATCTTTAGACATTAAAGGCAATTTAGCCTAGCCAATCTGCCCATATTTGGAGTGTGGGAGGAAACTGGAGCACCTGGAGGAAACCTATGCAGGCATAGGGAGAATGTGCAAACTCCACACAGACAGTGACCTGAGGCTGAAATCGAACAGGGGTACCTGGCGCTGTGAGGCAGCAGTGCGAACCAGTGTGTCACCCTCATTAGTTTGGTTTCTGTTCCCTTTCCAGCCAACGATATAGAGATCAACTGCAATTCTCGAATCATTGTTCTGGCTGATCTGTCAAATCTACTGCATTTTCAATCACGCAGACCCAACATGGAATTGTGGGCAATCGACTAAAATGGAGTAGACCAGACTTTGGCAGTTCAGGAAATAAAGAACAGCAGCTGAAGCGTGGGGAACACCAACAAAGCCAGAAGTCTAAGCAAGAAATCAGCCAACCAATTTTTACATATGGCTGTTGGAATTTGTTTTTTGAAAAAACAGATGGATGTTGAACTTTGTTTTATGGAAGTGTCAATGTGCAAAAAAGGTGCTGCCAACAGTCAATTCAGTGATAATTTAAAGTGCATTTGGTTTCAATGCTGGGTGAGGCATATGAGAAATTTAAAATAAACTCTTTGTGACATGCTCACTGATGGGAGATGTGCCTCCCAAAATGTTGAAAATCCTTGACCCTGTGAAACCTCACTTTGCAGCTCAATACAAGAGGAGTCTAACAGCAGCAGCAGAGATTTACTAAAGTGGCATCAAGTATGAAAACAAAATAAAATCAGTTGTTTGTTGGTTACAAATTTTATTTTTGAGATATGAATATCATGGGAAAGGACAGCATTGATTGTCAATCTCAGCTGTCTTTATAAAGCGGTGAGCTGTCTTCTTGAACTACTACAACGTTTAGTAGAACTGAATGGCTTGCTGGGTCATTTCAGAGAACATTGCTGCATGTCTGAAGTCACACACAGGCCAGGCTAGCCGAGGATGGCAGGAGGATGTTTGTAAATGAAATGGGTTTTTAAAGAAGTCCAGCAGTTTTATTATTATTTAAATTAGCTTTTGTATTACAGATATATTTAATTAACCACCATGATGGATTTGAATTGTTTCCTGATCATTCATGCACGCCTCTGAATTAGAATCATAGAAATCTTACAGCGCACAAGGAGGCCATTTGACCCATTGAGTCTGCACAAATTCTCCGAAAGGTGGCCATCTCACCCAGACTCTTTTCCCGTAACTCCAATATTTACCCCACCAATCCCCCTAACCTACATATCTTGGGACACCAAGGTGCAATTTCGCACGGCCAATCCCCCTGGCCTGCAAGTTATTGGACTATGGAAAGAAACCAGAGTACCCGGAGGAAATATGCAGTTAAGGGAAGAACATGCAAAGTCATACAAGGCCAGAATTGAATCCAGGTCTCTGGCGCTGTAAGCAGCAATGCTAACCAATGTGCCACAATGCTGCCCCAGTAACATAATAACTTTTTTACCATATTTAAGGTGCAGGGAAGCAAATACAAAGCAGATGTCAGGGGTAGGTTTTTCACTCAGAGGGTGGTGAGTGAATGGAACCGACTGCCGTCGGAGGTTGTTGAGGCAAACTCACTGGGGTCTTTTAAAAGACTTCTGGATGAGTATATGGAGAAGAATAGGATAGGGGGTTATAGATAGGTCTGTGGACTGGTAGATATGATCGGCGCAACTTGTGGGCCGAAGGGCCTGTTTGTGCTGTATTGTTCTGTGTTCTATGTTCATATCGTGTAATGCTCTGAGATACAGATAATTAATGCCTTTCCTACAATCAAGTAATTTATCTCAGTGCAGATCTGCTGATAATCTGTTATTGTGATGTAGGATTGGGAATGGAAGTATGATAAACATCTCTACATCTTTATTGCATTTTCAATAGTAGTTCCATCACAACTGTATTTTAAAAAGGTTACATATGTGGATGAAAAGAAAGTGTATATTTTAACAAACAAGAATTTGACAGAAAACTTAAAGCAGTTAAAGCTTCAGTATTGGTTTATGACTCCAGTAACATCTGACAGAATTACTACTGTCTAACTCCGTGCTATCAGTTATCTTCAATGACCCTATATTTAGTAACGACTGTTTTAAAGGACAGGTGGAATTTCCCTTTTATTTGCTAACCTTCTTTAATAGCTCCATTCTAAGAAGTCGCTCTGACTCTCCAACTTGCACACATCAAAAATAAGAACTCTTAAATATTCAATATTTTCTGTGTCTGGCCAGCAGGGGTGCGTTCCCAGCCCATGCTCAGACTGGCGGGCACCAGGTCATTTAAAATGATAAACAGATTCGGCAGCCTGGATATGAAGAAACTATTTCCTCAAAGGAGGTATTCAGAATGAGTGGGCACAATCTCACAACTAAATACAGGCTACTTGAGAGGGAAATCAAGAAGAGCATTTTTGATTTGATTTGTCATGTGTATTGGTAAACAGTGAAAAGTATTGTTTCTTGCATTATCCAGATGAAGCATACTGTTCATAGAGAAGGAAACAAGAGAGTGCAGAAAGTAGTATTACAGTCATAGCTAGGGTGTAGAAAAAGATCAACTTAACACAAGGTAGGTCCATTCAAAAGTCTGATGGCAACAGAGAAGAATTTCACAATAATTTCATTGCAGTGTTAATATAAGCTTTACTTGTGACTAATAACTAAACTCTAACTTTTTAACTCTAAAAAGCTATTCTTGAGTTGGTTGGTACTTGATCTCAGACTTTTGTACCTTTCTCCCAATGGAAGAAGGTGGAAAAGAGTATGCCTAGGGTCTTTAATTATGTTGCTTTTCCGACGTAGCGGGAAGTGTAGATAGAGTCAATGATTGGGAGGGTGGTTTGTGTGATGGACTGAGCTACATTCACGACTTTTTGCAGTTTCTCGCAGTCTTGGACAAAGCCGGAGCCATACCAAGCTGTAATATAACCAGAAAGAACACTCTCTATGGCACATCTGTAACAGTTGGTGAGAATCGTATCTGAAATGCCAAATTTCCTTAGTCTTCTAAGCAGAGGTTAATGGTACCATACACAGAGGAGGAAAGAAGGAGTAAAACTTGTGTTAAAATCATAGCTAGGGATGTAGAGGAAGATTAAGTTAACAAAGGGTTGTAAATATCTAGGATTTTCTGCCACAAAGGGCTGTGGATGTTGGGTCAACTGGATCTTTCAAGAGTGATTGATAGATTATCAGGTTAGAGTATCAAGGGATATTGAGTTAAGAAATTTAAGCATACATTAACCATGATCTAACTGAATGGCAGAACAAGCTCAAGGGGATGAATGGCCTACCTCCAAGTTTCTAATATATGGCATTAAATATTTGTAGCGAATGATATAGCACTGAACTAATCCTTAGTTCAAATACCCATCTGGTGCTTCATGCTACCAAAACATCAGAACTCTGATGAAAGCACTTGCCTGAAGCATCAACCTTTTTCTTTCAGACACTGTTGCGGTTTTCCAATTTCATATATTCAGCTTTTGAGTTTGATTTTATTCGCTTTCGTCAATAGTTTGTTATGGTGGAAGAATGTGGCAGCCTAGCACAGAACAGGCTGAGCTGAGTTTTGCTGCAGAAAGAATGGGGATTTAGAGGCAAAGCACTGAGAGAAATTGAACTTAAAGATTCAGACAAAGAGAAAGGTAGGTTACTGCAAAACTCAAAGACAGCAATTAAAAGCAGATGGATTTTCAATGAGATGGCGGCATGAGGGATGAGATTGGACTTATCTTCAAAATATATCAACAAGAGGAGAGTGCATTAATTTGTACCCTTCTTAATTTGGGAAAAGAGAACAGTTTATTTTGCTACTATACTTTCGAAAAAGAACCACAATCTATGCTATGACTTGTTCAAAAAAGTTGAACACTGGGTTTCATCCCATTTTGAGAAGTCCCTCGGAGTAAAACTATGCCTCAGCCATGTGGGGTGGCAGCATTCAGTATTAAGGGTGAAGTACCAGTGGTCACAGATTTGCCGTATGTACAAGCGGCAAGTGAAACAATTAGGAATGATGAACTGAGAGCATTCCAATGGAAATGCTCGCAGCACACACTGGCTTAAAATTTCACTACAGAGAATGTTGGGAGTAATGTACTAAAACTTGGTGACAGCACTAGTGATGACTTTTGCTCTCTATTAAATTAGCAATTCATTTCTCACACCATGTGGCTCTTACATAGATCCTTGCTGCTATTCTGTCTGCCATCACCCATATTTCTCCACTATAGAAACTATAACCTTTTTCTTCTTCAAACATCATTGCTATTCCAATTGGGCAAATGAAGGCAGCAAATTCTGCTACAAAAATGGCTAAAAGGGCACATTTGTGGTAGTGAAGACAATACCTTTCTCAACTATGTTGGAAGCCAGAGGGTCATTAGGAACACGTAGGGCCATTAAAGAATCTGGCAAGACCAATGTGGGAGAGTGCCAAGATTTGATTGACTTTTCTTAACTGTTATTTTTCATCATTCTTCACAATTTAAGATCATTTATTTCACTTATCAGGCTCAAACTCCTGGCAGTCCCTTCCCAGAAGCACTTGAGTGTGCTATACAACTGAAATAGTTCAAGGTGTTGCACTATCGCTTTCTGAAGGTCAATTATAGATAGTCAACAACACTCACATCCCATGAACAAGAAAAAGTTAGTGGCAATAGTTAATGTTCAAACTAAGTGTGAATGTGGAGGCAAGTGGAGCAACTAGTCACTACTAGAATTAAAGCTCCAAGCAGATCATACTATAGGCCCCCAATCTGTTTAACCTTGAAGTGCTTAAAGAAATTGGATTCATATATGTCATCACACAATTGACTCAAATATTTAATTGCTCAATGATGTTTGGCATTGTTCCATTGGACTGGAGAGAGTTGCAGTTGGTCGACATATTTCAAAACAGCAGTAAGTCCAAAAACTTATCAGCTATAGGGAAATCACTAGGAGGATGAAGATATCTTGCATGATTTTGAAAGAACAGACAACTATTAAGGAATCAGAATGGTTTGTGAAAAAGGGATGCCAGTCACAAAAACTTGACTGAACACATTTGCAGAAGGTATGAAGTTGGTAGATAATGGAAACACTATTGACTAACGTATTTCAACTTGGAGGATGAGCCTGCACATTTATGCCTGACACAAAAGGTATGTAGTGTGAAGTCCTTGGATGAACAGTGGAGACCATTCAGCTTCTCAAATTTTCTCTGCCATTTAATTAGATCATGGTTAATCGCACCTTAACTCCATTTTCTTGCCTTTGCTCCATATACCATGACATACATATCCAACAAAAAATCATCAACCTCAGCCTTGAAGACTACAATTGCCCCATAAACCTTTGGAGCACCAACTTCCAGATTCCTCCCAACCTCATGTGAAAATATGCTTTCTGACTTCCCTGATACTAATGTAAAGATCTTGTTCTCTATTTTCCCTGAGAAAACAGTCTCTTCATAGCTACCCTATCAAATCCTTTGACTATTTCAAATATCTTGATAAGATCTCCCTAATCTTCATATCCTTGGAATGTAAAGTCAAGCTTATACAACTTATCCTCTTAAATTAACCCCTTAAAGATTTATATCATTATGTGCTGTACTCCTTCTAAGACCAATATGTACTTCCTGAGCTGCAATGTCCAAAGCTGTATGTGGTATTCCAAGTGGGTGTCGAATGTTCGACATGACTATAGCACGATTTCCTTTGCATTGTATTCCATACCCCTTGAGATAAAGACTTACAATTCCATTAGCCTTTCTGAACTGGTCGACTGACTTGTAATGATTTGTTTAATGATTTTTGTACTTGAACTCCCAACACACTCTGGATATCTACAGTTTCATATTTCTGAGCATTGAAAACAAACTTCAATCTACCTTTCCTGGGTTCCCAACTGAATGCACCTCACACTTTCTCACTGAACTCCATTTCTCATAGTTTTCCTCACTTGCTTAATCTGTTTATGTTCCTTTATTTCCTGCTTAATGTCCTGTTTTATTTACCATTATCTGAAATCTAAGCTGGAGAAAAATCTAGACATGATGGTGGAATAGACCTTTATCTAGTAGACATCTTTGAATACAGGCAAGTGTAGTACAATGCTTCTGGGCTAGGTAACTCCAAATTGCTATGTAATTTATTGTCTTTCCATCACTAAATTGAGCAAGGAAACTATTCTATTTTCACTTTGGAAAAGCATAGTCTCCAAGAAGATATGACTAAAGTTCACAAAACCCAATACAGAGATTTGATTCTGCCCAAATGAATAGGTCACTTCAGCTAGACAGCCAGGGAAAGGCTAAAGGACACCAAAACAACTTACAGAAGCATTGCATTAAGTTAGATGTCAAAAAGAACTTTTTTTTTTTACAGGAAATCAAGGGCTCCTGCAACAAGCCTTCAACAGGGAGAATTCATACCCATAGCAAATGTTCAGACATTTCCACAAGCAGATGAAATCCCAAATTATAGCAGACAAGTGAGTAAATGGTGAATGAATTATCAGTCACAGTGAACACCTGACACTTGGCTGAGCGATAGTGGAGGAAAGTTGAAGATTAATTTTCCAGTGTCACTTTTTCCTAAATAGGTTATACCATTCCCCCCCCCCCCCCCCCACTCTTCCCAAAGCATGCATGAATATAGTGGATTTAGTGCTTGTTGGAAGAGTAAAGGCTCTACCATGCAGTTGGTATTTCTCTGTCTTCTTTCAAGCATGTCCCATTTTCTTCTGTCTTTACTGAAATTAACCTTACAGTTTTAATGCTCAGGAACTGGTTTAAAAAAATTCTACAATTTTTGTATCATTAAAAAGAGTGCCTCAGTGCACCATAATTTTAAAAATATATTTTTTAATAGGCTAATTTTTTCAGTACAAATCAGGGTATTATTCCCATAGCGGTAGCAGGGCTAATCAACTTCTTCAGCAAAAGCTCTCTGTTAAAAATCTATCAGAGTGGGTGAAATATATATGTTTGAGGTAGCAGACATTTTTTTTTAAATTTAATTAAATATGACAAAAAGGACCTGGGGACTTGAAGTTATGAACCAGTGATGGGACCTTTAATCAGATAATCAGTATTACTACCCTCCAGAGCTGCTGACATAGGCAGCAGTGTGGTGCCCCAACATTCTACCTCAAAATAGTAGGAAATGAGTTTATACTTGTAATATAGAAAGTCAAATATTTACCACATCAAAGGCAAAGCACTGGATTTCTGTTTGCAACAGAAAAATACAGGACACAATTCCCAAATCAGGTGTTAAAAATCTGGTCTTCCATTTCATAAAAACAACTTGTTCACCAAATACCAGTGGTTCTGGTTATTGGTAATATGTCCACTGCATAGCATGGTGGCTGGCTGCGTTGTTGGAAAGGTAATAGAAGATGGATTGATTGATTAGCTGGGGCCAGATGGATTAAAGAAAGTGATCAATTGAGTTTGAGCTGTCCCAGATACTCTTGTACACATCCTGAAGTGCAATCTATGGATGCCTGTGAATACACTGCTGGGTCCTGTCAAGAACTGAGAGAAGGACTTTTTTTTAAGATTGGGAGGGGAGTAACAATTTGACAGACCTGGGCTTGCCATACCTTCCAATGAAGTATCCAACAGCTAGAGTGGAGTGTTTCAAGCAGTAACTAGGACTTCCTTATGTGAAAGAATGAGAACAGCCCAGTTTCTGTGCTGTTCTGTATAAGAGGGACATTTACTGATCCTACTCACCTTCCTAGCAGGAATGGAAGTAACAATGCCTGAAGAAGGGAAATAATATTTGCATGATGCAGCATCTTTTCAAATCAAAATGTCTAAATCCCTAAAATTTTAATCTTGCTGGAGGCTTGTGAGGTTTATACGCATGTCATTTACTTATTATCCAAGCAAAATAGATTGCTTTTTGAAAGCTAATATTTTAAACTGATCTTTCACTATTTTAAAGACCTTTCTTGTGTCTTCTCTCAGTCCTCTTCTCAGCCAAAGTAAATTGACTTCATTTGAACCTTTCTGTATAGTCTTCAAATCATCCTGGTCACTTTTTAAAATAATCATTGACTTTTGGGGTGGTGATCATTTGACCCACAATGCATACGTTTATTCCCTGAAAGAACCAGTCAGTTTAAATTTGAGTGGAAAGCTTCTGGAAACAATTACACAGGGTAAAAATCATGATGTGGAGATGGTGGCATTGGACTGAGATAGGCACAGTAAGAAGTCTCACAACACCAGATTAAAGTCCAACAGGTTTAATTGGTTTCATGAGCTTTTAGAGTGTTGCCCTTTCATCACATGAGTGGAGAGTTGTGTTCACAAACAGGGCATATATAGACACAGACTCAATTGCAAGATGATGGCTGGAAATGTGAGTGAATTGATTACATTGAACTAAAATGGGTTTCTTAAGGGCAGATCATGTTTAACTAGTTCACTGGAGTTTTTTGTAGAGGACTGATGAAGATTGTATATGGACTTCCAAATGGCATTCGATACTGTACCTCTGAGTAAGTGACTTGTGAAAAGAGAGAAGAAGGCTAAGTGGACACTTGATAGGTCTGTTGAAAATCATGAGGGGGCTGGATAGAATAAATAGGGAGAAACAGTTCCTGCTTGTAAAAGAATAGAGAACAAGAGGACACAGACTTAAAGTGATTGCAAAAGAAGTAAATACGATTGAGAAAAACCTTTTTCACACAATGAGTGATTTGGGTCTGGAATGCACTGCCTGTGGGAAGTGTGGTCGAGGCAGTTTCAATTGACGCATTCAAGAGAACATTAAATGAATATCTGAATAGAAACAACGTGCAGGTTATGAGAAAAAAGCAGGGAGATGGCACTAAGTCGAAATGCTGAAATTAGAGAGCCAGTGTGGATACAATGGGTCGCGTGGTTTCCTTTTGCCCTGTAACAGTTATATGATTCTGTAAACTATTATATCCCCTGTTCTTCCTTCATACCTTAAGCTTTTTTTCCCTCAAATATTTATCAACTGCCCCTTATAAAACCATTAAATAATTATAGATTATTCTGGTGATTATCTTAGATTTATGACTTCTAATTATTGACTCACTGACTAATGGAAATAGATTTCTTTCTCTTTATCACAATGACACCTCATATCATCAAATCTCCTCTTTGTTCTAGTTTAAAAAAGCCTAATTTTCTAGATTATTCTCTAGCTAAAGCCTCTCACCTGGGTATCAGGACAATAAATCTCTCCACACCCTCTCAACAGCCTTGACATCATTCTTAAAATAGGCTGTTCAAAAGGTGGACAAACTGACTCAGTCAATAATTTGTATAGGGTTAGCATTACCACTTTGCTTTTGCATTCAATACGCCTTCTGCAAAACTCATTTTGGACCATGGTGTCAAATTCTGTTTGGCAATGCTCCTATGAAACATCTTGGAACTCTTCACTACATTAAAGATGAGAATATAAGTTGTCACTACGGTTTTGTTTGATACAATCGGGGAAATGGGCTTTGCTAGCAAGGCCAGTATTAATTGTCCATTCCCAATGACCCCTTGAGAAGGTGGTGGTGAACCGCTTTCTTGAATCCACGTGATATAGGTACAGCCATACTGCTGCCAGATAGATTTTTTTCTACCCGTAAGATACAACTATCTGAGCCATTTTAGAGGGAAGTTAAACCTGACTGCTGAGAATCTGGCTGGGTAAGAGCAGAGGATTTCCCCCCCAAAAAGGCATTAGCGAACCAGACAATCAATAGCTTGATGGTCATCATTACCAATTCATGTATGCACGTGCCTTCTTTCCACTCCCAAAGCTTTCCAACACGCTCCCTACCTTGCATTTAAAGAATTATATTACTGAACCTCTTATATTCTCTGCTGCTTTATTCCTTTCAAACCTTACTACTGAGTTTGTATTTTCTCACTAAAATGTATCATCTCATGTTCTTCCAGTCAAATGTCGTGATTATAGTACCTTCTCCTGCCACATCTCTCAATATTTTAGATACAAGCTAAGAGAGCTAATTTTCCCTACACATGCAACAAACATTGTGTCCAGTGCCATTGCTTTGGCTTTAGTCACCTCACCTAAACTGCTTCGTCTTTTGTTCTTGCCATCACACACTGCTGTGAAACCCAACGCAACTCATTCATTTACTATGCCTGTCATCTGCCATGAAAATTACTTTTTTAACCCGTCTGTCTTATCTTTTCCTTAACTATCAATATCTCTGGGTTCAACCTAGTAAGCATTTATTGTTGTGATTGTGTGCTGTAGGACTGCACTGCCAGTTTAATTTTATTTCTCTTCACCTATGGCTGGCACTTAGCATCTCTCTCTGTTCTCGTTTCCACCGACAAGTAAGAGAAAACTGAGTGTAATTCTACTGTTAACAAAATTGTCTTTGATTTTGAGAGCTGGGTGATGAGGCAAAGCTGGAAGATAAAGCTGAAAACAGCATGAGACTAAAGGAAGAGAACCACAAGGTGGCATTCAGCTTTTGTGAACCATGAGTTTGCAAAAGCCTGTAGGAGGTTGGGTTACAGGTTTAAAAAAGGGAAAATACAAGGTAAACCGTTAGTTCTGGAAAAAAATAAATTGTGACTAAGAGTCAAGAGGCCTAATCTTAATTTCAATAGAGAAGAGATGCAGAGAAAATTGAGGATGATTTTTAAAAATTAATTTATGGGATGTGGACATCGCTGGCTAGGCCAGCATTTATTGTCCTTCCCAATTGCCTTCAACAAAGTGGTCATGTGCTGCCTTTTAGAACTATTGCAATTCCTGTAGGTATATCCCCAGTGCTGTTAGGGAGGGAATTCCACGATTTTGAGCAAGAACAGTAAAGGAATGGCCGGTATATTTCCAAGCCAGCACAGTGACTTGAAGAGGAACTTCCAGGTGGTAGTATTCCCATGCGTCTGCTGCCCTTATCCTTCTAGATGGTAGTAACTGTAAGTTTGAATGGAACTGCATAATCTGCCTGAGGTGTATCCAAATCAGCTGGCTCCCAATAGCATCAACACAGAGAGTAAGAAAGCATTTAATCTTGTTTTTTAAATTATATGAAACTTGAATCCATCCTGCCCATCAGGGAGGACACACTGAAATTAATTGAACAGAAATGAAGGATCTGGCCTGTAATCATGCACCAATTTCATCATTTGTTGCCTTTGGATGTGGTTGTTGAGCCGATCAATAAGACTGGATTAAAAGAAAAAAAAAATAAAATGGGAAAAAAAAGGTAAGGCATTTTGTCCTTGCAGATGATAAATCATCAATAACGGTGCCTCTGCTTTCTGAGGAGATTAATTACCTACAACTGTGAAAACAAACAAGACCAGAGCAAGTCAATTATTCTGTTTCAGAGCTGCGGGACCAACATAGTGAGGAATTCATGGAATACTAGCAGTGTGATCTTCCACAAACTCTTAAAAACGCATGGATATCAACATTATAGAAAAGTTAAAAGCAGAATTTATGATCAAATCTGTAAGACTGATTATAAATCCTTTAGAGCATAAGGACTGCAATATACCAAAACTCATTGAAATCAAAATGACTGTGCTGATAGGCACAGTACATTTTTATACATATCAGCACAATGTAAGGTTAGAGTTCCAGCCAAATGGGGAATCTATCAAAAAAAGGATGTTCCTATTGAATAGAACAGCCTTTTCTCATTCCTAAAAATTGCAATGTTCTTTTCATGTGTCAGTGATAGTTGTGGGTGTGGGGAAGAGGGACTTCTCTAGATCCCTACCCTTCTGCCCTGTTGACTACCATACAGTAAAAGGAAGGTTATACAACAATCAACACCGAGATACTGAATAATCTTCAGGCTGCTGCAGCAGATTTGTTATCTTGTGCTGTGTTTTCTGTCTGCCCAATTTTATTACTGTGAGGTGAAGATAAAAAACTGTTCTTATTTACTTCTACCCTTTCTATCCCTGACCCTGCTTTAATATTATCCACCCATATAGGCACTCGATTGTCATCAATGGGCTTTGACACAATACAGCTTGCCAGTAAATTTCTATAAATCAAAGGACAGAGTGAAATATTAGCAAACATTCATTTGGCCAACTTTCTGTGTTTAAAGTGTAGTAGTTTTGCTAAATCTAGCGGTAGTTTATCCTTTCGGTAAAACTCATTATCAGTACTACTACTTTGCCCAATACATTAAAAACTCTATGCATGGTTTAGGAACACAAGCAGCATCATTCTCTCAATTCTCAAGCTATCTTTACACTGATTTGCTTTTGGTTCAGGTTAGTCACAGTCACAGAACTTTATTTATAAGCACAAAAAGAGGCCCTTTGGCCCATCATGTCCACTCCGGCCGAAATGCACCTACCTATTCTAATCCCATAATTGGTCTGTAGCTTTGTATGCTACGGTGTTTCAAGTGTTCGTCTAAATGCTTCTTAATTGTTGTGAGGGTTCCCACCTTCACCAACCTTTCAGGCAGTGAATTCCAGATTCCCACCACCATTTGGGTGAAAAGGCATTTCCTTAAATCATCTCTAAAATTTCCTGCCTCCTGGTTATTAACCCCTTTAATGAAGGGAAAAGTTCCTATCAATGTTCATAATTTGGAAAGTGTGATCAGATCTTCCCTCAGCCTTCTCTGCTCTGAGAAAAACAATCCCAGTCTAACTGAACTCTATTCATAGCTGAAACATTCAAGCCCAGGCAATGTTCTGGTGAATCTCCTCTGCACTCTTTCCAGTGCAATCAAATCCTCTCTATATTGTGGTGACCAGAACTGCACACAGTACTCTAGCTGTGGACTAACAAGTATTTTATATAGCTCTGCTCTTGCATTCTAACTTTCAGCTAATAAAGACAAATATCCCATATGCATTCTTAACCATCTATCCTGCTGCCTTCAGGGGTCTGTGGATGTGTACCCCAAGATCCCTCTGATCCTCTGCCCTGCTGTTCGTTGTGTATTCCATTGCCTTGTTAATCCTCCCAAAATGCATTACTTCACACTTGTTCAGTGTTAAATTCTACTTGCTACTGTTCTGCCCACCTGACCTGCCCATCCATATCGTCCTGCAATCTAATCCTGGGAGACTGCAGAGTAAACTAGGACTCAGAGCTGACACTGCTGGGACTTCCTTATTCCGGTACCAGAATGATGGATCCATGAACCCTACTGCCATGACTGCTGGCCTGAGCAAACCTAAACTGATTTATAAAGTCTGAAAAACTCCGAGATATAAAATTGAGCAAGGGAACAAGAGTATCATGGAACCCTACAGTGCAGAAGGAGGCCACTCAGCTCATCAAGTCTACATCAACAAGTAGTAATCAGATTTCCAGCTTGTCAATATATATAACGCATAAGAGTACACCTGAGCAGAGCGTGGCATTGAGATTTTAGCACAAAGATGTATTCTAGACATCAGCCTGTAAGTGCTCAACATTCTCGATAGCTTAGCAATGCTATATATCTTGATAAGTAGTGAGAACTGCACAAACAACTTAACTTACATATTTCTACTTGTGGGACTTGTAGATTAAGATTTATGCATTTCACCAGCAAAAAGTAGTTCTCCTATCACTCAGTAACCTCTAGTGATTTAACTGTGCACGAATCCTTTTGAAAAGGCAGAGAGAATTTTTTTTTGTGTAGGCTTATAGGACCAGGGAAAGGCAAGTCAACACGAGAAGAGTTTTACTGGAAACTCAACTTTTAAAAATAAATCAATACAAAAGCTGCACAATTTTCTTAACCTTGAAGCCAATTTCCAATTGATTTTCTGAAGCATTTTAGATATTGGAAGAAAACAAGGTTACAATTTGTTCACAGCTTACTCTGAAGCATCGACAAAAACATTGTGCAATTCTATAAATCCTTCCCTGTCTGGAATCATCCTGGGCAGCAAGTTCTAGGCTGAGCTAAGCCAAGTCAAAGATCCAGCATATCTAATGAAGTAAGAAGTTAACAAAAGGTAGTCTTCACGTTCATCTCTTCTGTCTGAAGATCCCTTGCAAATACTGATCTCTAAATAATGGACAGGAGCAGGTGTCCATGAGAGGGGAAAGAAAACTGCAGAATTTTGTCAATGTGAACACTCTGACCTCAGGTTCTATTTGCCAAAGAGTCCGAGAAGATTCACAAGGTCAAAGTTTGCTTCATCTGAGAGTAGGTGCACCACATGCTCAGGTAATCTGTATTGTAATCAAGTATTGGCTAGTTTCCTTGCAGTATTGACATTCATTGACTGGGAAGCAAAGCTATTTCTGTTGCTGTATTAAATAATATTTTACAATACTGGCACTAGTTTCCTGACAGTAGCTGACTCTGTTCTTGAGAATTAGCACCGAGAGTCAGCGTCTGGGAGAATGTAAGCATTTGCAGGTGTCTCAAAAGCATCAAGAGATTCCAGGCAATGAGATATTATCTAAGGATGTGCCAATATATTAACGTCTCCTACAGTGTATAAAATTTGTGGGTCTGCCCTTGGTATATGTTACTTTCAACAAAGGGAGCCCCCAGTGGTATTATAATTTGCAGGACATTTGTAGTAATGTCAATATTTTCAAGGAGTTCTCTCCATGCAGCCAAGTTGAATAGCACCTTAATGTATTGCTGACTAAA
The DNA here is from genome assembly GCA_024679065.1 of Sphyrna mokarran. NCBI lineage: Eukaryota > Metazoa > Chordata > Chondrichthyes > Carcharhiniformes > Carcharhinidae > Sphyrna > Sphyrna mokarran. The sequence continues at coordinate 8,609,240 of JAGIQG010000017.1, read as the reverse complement.
GCAGATGCACATTACAAACATGTGCACACCTTTCCAAGTGGAAAGGCAACAGACTGTGCAATCAGATAAGAAAGAAATGAAAAGAAAAGGTTAAAGTAAATCAAGCCAATGTACAGAAGGACGTGTTTCAATTGGTGTTCGGATAAATGCGCTGAAATGTTGTCAACTGGAGAGGAAGTTAAAAGGATCCAGATGCGAGATGGAGAGAAACATCGGAATTCCTGGACACAACCATCATCTGGTGATTCTGCTGGAAAATACACACTTTTTTAGATGTCGTGTGGATATGGGGTGGACTCAGCATCTGTCTTCTCTTTCTCATGGTTGAATACTTGCAAACAGCCATACATGGAAAATGCTCAGGAGGAACTGCAGCATCGCATTCGAACCACCCCTACCCAAACACCTTTCAGGAGAGAGGAAAAGAAAATCTAATCGGTATTACCACAAACATGCTGTGGCAAGATTCCATAGAAATGAATACTTTTGATTTATTTAAAAGCATAAGAAATAAAAGCAGTATCATTGTTAACCACAGACATAGCCTGACAGCCATATTTATATACCACAAAACAATAATGATTATTGATTCACTTTATGTCGCTCACAACAAAACCTCATTTCATTTTTTTTCTGAAGCATTGTTCCTTGTCAACGTACCGGAATTACATGGCTATAATTGGGCAACAGTCAGAATCTGTAACACTAGGAGCAATGATCAGATTTGATACATTGGCTGCCACAACCTTGCTCAAACCAGTTATTGATCCAAGTTTCATTACCGAGGTCAATAAAGAAGGGGAAATATTAAAAAAAAGAAAATCTTCCCTGCTGACAGTCTCTGATACCTGATTCCACAAAAACTATTTCTCACTGACAAGCTACTGACAAAATATATTTGAGCTTTCCTCTAATACGTCACATCAGCGGTATGAAAGAGCTTTGTTCTAGTTCCTGCTCTGTGTTTATTAGTGCAGAGAGTAGAAGTAAACTAAGGGAAACTTGGTCTAATCACACAATTAAAACAACTCAGGAAACAGCTCATTATCTTCAGTATCACCCTGAACAAAATATACCCAGATTTATTTCCTTCATTTGTTTAATTCAGTTGTTTAGTGACCAGTGTTATCTCTACACTAATGGTTGGCAATTATGTAGTAGGACACTAGTACGTGAGTCGACAAGTTTTAATATTGCACCGTGCAGTGCTCTTTTCTGTCATAAGCACAAAATCTGTAACCTCGATCAAGTGTTTTGCAACTCGTCAGACATAACACAGATTTGCAAGTGGGGAGGTGACTAAGATGCAGGGCAAAAAGTTGGGGTGGGGTTGGAAAGTTTGGTTGATTGCATTGCTGGGCATTTCTGGCAGTTTAAAATAACATGGTAGGATTTTTTTTTTGCATGCAACCATTAAGCTTCACTGAACCTGCAAGTAATATTGTGATGAATGGAAAGAAGACGCAATATATAAATATAAAATAGTCAATAATGAATCCCACAAGGATATCAGGAGCAACTTCTTTACCCAGAAAGTGGTGCTTTATTAATAGTTTAGTTTATTCAAAGTTTATTTTTAATGTCACAAGTAGGCTTACATTAACGCTGCAATGAAGTTACTCTGAAAATCCCCTAGCCGCCACATTCTGGTGACTGTTCGGCTACACTGAAGGAGAATTTAAAATGGCTAATGCGCCTAACCAGCACGTCTTTTGGACTGTGGGAGGAAACCCATGCAGATATAGCGAATGCAGATTTTGCACATCTAGAAATCGTACCTAGCTCCCTGGTGCTGTGAGGTAGCAGTGCTAACCACTGTGCAAAGCAAACAGCACAAGGGCAAGGAGGTTGAGTCCAAATTGGTGACTTGTACAAGTTTAACAAGTATAAATCTCTAATTTGGTCTCAGCTAAGAATATTGTGCACAGATCTAAGCACAATACTTTAAAAAGAACATGAAGACATAGGAGAGGGTGCAGAAAAGATTAATGAGAATAGTTCCAGGAATGAGGAACTTCAGTCATGAAGACAGACTGGAAAAAATATAACTATTTTCCTTAGAGGAAAGAAGGCTGAGAGGAGATTTGACAGAAATTCAAAATCACGAGGAGTCTGTCAAGGTAGATAGGTAGAAACTGCTCCCACTTCTGAAAGGATCAAGAATAAGAGCGCACGGGTTTAAAATAAACCAAATGTGATATGAGTAAAAGTATGCTCATTTACCTGAGTTACCTGAGAATGAGATGGAGGCTCAAACTGTTCAGATGGAATTAAACTTATCTGAATAGGAGAATGTGCAGGGTTACAGTGAGAAGACAAAAGGGCATGAATGAATTGCTCATTCAAAAAGTTGTGCTGATGGCATGATGGGCCAAATGGCCTCCTTCTGCTGTCCTTGGGCATTAGAAGAGATCAAATACATCAGTGATTCAGATCACTAGCCTGTACCATCAGGAGGTTATCTGCCTAAATATTTAATTCAGAGTTTCCAGGTGCAGATTATGTTGGATTCAAACATCATATCCCTCAATGATGTAATCAACTGCGAGACACAGTGGGGTGGGTAATCAAAGCTGCAGTGGCATCAGACAGCAGAGTCAACAGAAGGCTACGTTTACTCATCATCAATAAAAACTGATCTGCCAGCATAATAGAAAATAAAAATACTGTTAATATGTTTAATAGTGTACTGCTGAAGGCAGCTTGTAAAATCAAAAGGCCTCAAAGGAAAATTGCCCGTGTGTGGAAGGAAATGAGCACAGTTTGCAATTAGATCATTCACTAGTTCATTGCTATATGTTCTAGTTCACCAAAGTGAACGGGGTCACTCAGTGCTATATGTTACCTACCCAGGACAATCTCAACATAAAGGTTCAAAAGTTTTAACTCATGGAAGACTGTTTTGACTGAGGTGAATCTTGATTCCTAAGCTGTGGCAGAGTACATGAGATGGGTTCTGCACATTTCTGTTCAGTTCCCACCCATGTGGCAACACATAATCTGCAAATGGTGACTGCTCTCATTCCAGAGAATGAATGCCAGTAGATCTACTCATCTCAAGGGGCACCTGATTAGGGTTGGAGGGATGGGAAGCATCACAGCTAAGTTCAATCCTTGATCTTGCCGTATGCCACACATACTTACCAGCAGGGATCACCAATTCTGTTCAGAAATGGAACTCTAGCTAATTTTGACCTATCTCTGGCCCAGTAATGTTGTGTTCCTGATCTTCATTGCTGCAACACTGGTGGATGCACTTATAACTGCCTAGGCCCCACGTTTTAGAACTCCTTGCTTAAACCTCAGCCTCTCCAGCTACCTCGCTCTCTAAACTACTCCTTAAAACCTATCTCTTTGATAAAGTATTTGGTCAGCTGTCCAAATATCTCGTGTTTTGGTGTAAATTTAATAACGCTTCTGTGAAGCATTGAGAATATAAGAAATAGGAGCAGGAGTAGGCCATCCAGCCCCTCAAGCCTACCCCGCCATTCAATAAGATCATGGCTGATCTGAAATGGTTCAGTACCACTTTCCCGCTTTCTCCCCGTAACCCTTAATTCCCTTGTCAGTCAAAAACCTATCCACTCATGACTTAAATATATTCAGTGAGGAAGCCTCCACCACTTCAACAGGCAGAGAATTCCAAAAATTCACTACCTTTGCGTGAAGAAATTCCTCCTCAACTCTGAACTGAACCCCCCCACCCCCACCACCCGCCGCCGCCCCTCCAACCCCCCGCCATCTTGAGGCTATGCCCTCTAGTCCTGCTATCTTTGCTAAGCAGGAAGAGTGTCTCAATCCCTACCCTATCCATCCCCTTCATTATCTTATACGTCTCTATAAGATCCCCTCTCAGCCTTCTAAACTCCAAACAGTACAAACCTAGCCTACTCAGTCTCTCCTCATAATCCAATGCCCTCGTCTCTAGTATCATCCTAGTGAACCTTCTCTGCACCCCTTCCAAGGCCAGTAAGTCCTTCCTCAAATGTGGCGACCAAAACTGCACACAGTACTCCAGCTGCGGCCTCACCAGTACCCTATACAGCTGCAACAGAACCTCCCTACTTTTATATTCCATCCCCCTCGCTATAAAGGCCAACATTGCATTTGCCTTCTTGATCACCTATGCATCTGCAGACTGTTTTTGAGATTCGTGCACAAGCACCCCCAGGTCCCTCTGCACCGTTGCATGCTGCAGCTTTTCGCAATTTAAATAGTAATCGTTCCTACTGTTATTCCTCCCAAAGTGGATAACCTCACACTTGCTAACATTATACTCCACCTGTCAGGTCCTCGCCCACTCACTCAGCCTATCCAGATCCCTCTGCAGGCTTTCCACACCTTCCACGCAATTTGTTTTTCCATTCGTCTTCGTGTCATCAGCAAATTTCGTCATTCTGCACTCAGCCCCTTCCTCCAGATCATCTATGTAAATGGTAAATAGTTGAGACCCCATCACTGACCCCTGGGGCACTCCACTAGTCACCAGCTGCCAATCAGAATAGCATCCATTATACCTACCCTCTGCTTCCTATTAGACAACGAATTTCTGTCCAGTCTAACACCTTACACCCAATTCTCTGCACCCTAACCTTCTGCAGCAATCTTTTGTGAGACACCTTAACAAACATCTTTTGGAAATCCAAAAACAACACATCCACTGGTTCCCCTCTATCTACCGCAATAGTCACTTCCTCATAGAACTCCAATAAATTCGTCAAGCACGACGTCCCCTTAACGAATCCGTGCTGCAACTTGAGACTTTTAAAAATCATATAAAGGTGCGGTCTAAGTTATTGTTGCTAGCAAAAATACATTACCAAGAGTGAAATAAGATTTTGCTTTCTGCATTAAGACCCTGTCAGCATAATGTAAGATAGACAAAGGTAAAGAGCCAGCTTAACTATCCCAATAAAGTAGCGTGACTATAGTCTCAAAACTAGCGTCAGTTATTGCTTCACCATGACATTTCCACTTCCTAGCCCTGACATCTTTATGACCATCTCGAAGTGAGATTGTCAATTCAATGTCAATTAACAATGAATTATGAGCAGCATTGTGCTTTGGATTCATGTTTAATAGGAAGTGGGTTGAGACTGTCCCAGACTCATTATCAGAGAGAGGAGACAGTCATCCCATCAGTCTGGGTCAGATTCAAACCAAAGTCCCCAAGGTGAAAGGACAGCAGGCTATAAACTCCTATAATTGATTGCGATAAGAGATGAACAAAATTGCTAGGAAATTGGACTTTATTTCCACTTTGCATCTACCACATGCAGCAGCATTAACACAGAATGAATCGTGTATGTCCCAAGCAATAACTAAACAGCGAATGTATATATAATGATGTGCCATTAGGACAGCATGGTAACATTTTCTCATGTACAGTATGTAATTCTTCATGCCTGTACTGAAAGACATTTCACCCCCCACTCAATACATTATCGGAATATGGTCTTCAATTGAGGAATACAGCGAAGGTTTACCAGGCTGATTCCTGGGATGGCAGGTCTGTCATACAAAGACAGACTAAATCAGTTAGCATTATATTCACTGGAGTTTAGAAACTTATAAAATTCTAACAGAAATGGACAGGGTAGATTCAGAAAGAATGTTCCCAATGCTGGGGGAATCCAGAATGAGGGGCCATAGTTTGAGGATAAAGGGTAAATGTTTTAGCACAAGAGGTGAATGTGTGGAATTCACTTCCATTGAATGTAGTTGAGGCTAAAATGCTGTCCAATTTCAAGAAGAAATTAAAGTTAATGTTTTTATTTATTAGTCACAAGTAGACTTACATTCACACCGCAATGAAGTTACTGTGAAAATCCCTAGTTGTCATACTCCGGCGCATGTTTGGGTAACTGAGGGAGAATTTAGCATGGTCAGTTCACCTAACCTGCATATTTTTGGACTGTGGGAGGAACTGGAGCATCCGGAGGAAATCCACATAGACACTGGGGAAATGTGCCAACTCCACACAGATAATGGCCCAAGCTGAGAATTGAACCCTGGTCCCTGCAACAATGAGGCAGCAATGCTAACACTGTGCCAGTGTGCCATTATTAGATATAGCTCGAGGGTAAAGAGATCAGGAATATCAGGGACGTGGGGGGAGGGAGATCAGGATAGTGAATTCGATGACCCAACATGGGGCATACACGCGATGGGTCACGAAAGGGATTTTGAGAGTATCCTAGTGCTTCACGTCGTTAGTGTATGCTTGAACTGGACCAGTTGATGAGCAACACAACAGCTCAGTGACTATCGCTGTGCTGTGTAGAAACATGGATTTGGGCCTGTGTCTGTGGGAGTTTGCGCATTCTCCCCGTGCTTGTGTGAGTTTTCTCCGGGTGCTCCGGTTTCCTCCCACATCCCAAAGATGTGCTCTTAGGCTGATTGGCAAAACAAATTCTCCCTAAATTGTCTCGCAAATTTGGTTCCAATGCAGATTTCTATAAACATAGACTGGGATCATGGGTGGAAGTGGGAATGTCAAGGTGACGGCACGGGCTCGTTGGGCCAAAGGGCCTGTTTTCCGTGTTTTGTTTTTTATTCTTTGAATGGCGGAGTGGACTCGAAGAGTTGAACTCCTTACTCCTGCTTCAAGTTTCTAGGTTTCCAATTACCATCACCTTAATTTACCTATCTTCTATATATAATGTTGCCTGATGATCGACCCTGCCTTCTCTCCTATTTTCAATCTAATCTTGCCCTGTACTCTGGGGCTAGGTTCTTCAGTGAAGTTCCTCAAAAATGCATAGTTACCTCATGCCAACGTCCTCATTGCAGTTACTGTCTCATTGCAACTTGTGTGCTAATGCTAGGTTCATATGTGGTTTGCACTAAAATAGAATATCTTGCAATTGACCTCAGTTGGAACTCCATTTTCTTATCTGGATTGGCTTGGGTAGATCCTGCTCAAGTACAGCTGTTTTCAATTGATCTTACAAAGAATCTGATTTTGTCATTGGGAGTGTTATTGTGAAGCTGCATTTTGATGTTTAAAAATTGCACAAAGATGTTAATAGGTTTATACTATGAAAGATTCCAATTACAATACGATACAATAACTACACACAAAATTATATTTAGAGGTTTATCATGTTGAAATATTTCAAATACTTTAGGCAATGAATTGCTTTTTTGAGGAATAGAGTAGGCATGGGCAAAGGATGAAAGGTGGCTACATTTCTAAGAACATGCTATATGAGGTTGTAGCCAGTACCAAGAGACCAGTAGGGTGTCCAAAGCTTTGATTCAAATGTGCCATCAAAGGAGACATGAAAGCCGCCAACATCAATCACAACTGTAGCTGGCGGCTAATGCTAGTTGTGACACCAGCTGTGGATGGGGTTCGCCAAGATGCTGACATGCAGTTTCATAAACTCCAAAGCAGATGCCAGCCCTTCAAACAAGAGGTTAGCAGACATCACCCTGCACCAATTGGAGAGGGATAACTTCACGCGTGGCATTTGTAACAGACTTTGCCTTTCCAGAGTCAACTTGTTCGGCCATTGAAGGTAGTACAGATGATCTCATCTGACTGTACCAAAATTCTGAGGCTGTATTCCCATCATCTCTCAAGATGGGAGGATGCCAGTTCCGGCTGTGGGCATCACCGGGGCAGCTTGGCATCAGTGTTTACAATTCAAACTCTTCAATCTGAGGAAAACAGATCCCTGAAAAGGAAGAAGCAAGAGCAGTCCCATCCAGTTGATTCCTTGATCCCACTGCAGTGAATGGAGATTTGGTTCAGCGCCAAATTCTCCATCCTCACTTGCAACGGTGGTAGGATGTAAATGGCTAGATCCTCTTCCAATGGGTAAATTCCTATAGGTGTTCCGGTATCAGCTGAAATTATTCATGAAGGCCCCACCTTCTCAATCTTGCCCCTTGTCTAAAGTATTGTTTTCCTCAGGTTATATCCCCACTAGCCAACTCTGTCCCTCAAACAGAAGAACAGCCAATGATTATTTGACTTTATTGGCTGAGCAAAAGTTTTGTTCAATTAAATATTGGGCTCAACAAACCCCTGTGACTGATCCCAGCTTCAAGCTGTTCCTTAGCCAACAACTCCATCACTCTCTCTGGCAAATGTTGAGGTTGAACTAATACGTCATAACCTAGGTGTCATGTTTTATCCAGAGGCAAGCTTCCAACCACAACTCAGTGCCATCATCAAAATTGCCTATTCCCACCTCTATAATATTGCTTGGCTCCATCCCTGCCTTGGCTCATTTGACGCTGAAGCCCTAATTCATACCTTTATTACCACCAGACCTGACTACTCCTTGTTGGCTTCCCACAGCCTGCAAAATTGAAATCATCCAGAACTTTGTCCTTATTCAGACCTATCCCCTTTCACCCACCCTTGTGTTCATCACAAGCAATGCTTTATTTTTAAAATTCTTGCTTTCAAATCTCTCCAGGGCTTTGCCTCTTCCTATCTCTGTAATCTCCTTCTGCCCACACCACTCTGGAGATTTCTGAGCTCATCTAATTCTGCCCTCTTGTACATCCCAAATTTGGAACAGCTCCATTGTTGGTGGCCATGTCTTCAGCTGCCTGAGCTCAGAGCTCAGGAATTCCCTCCCTGAACCTCTCCACCTGTCTTTCTTCATTTATGGCCTTCCTTAAAACCAATCTCTTCGATCAAGCTTTTGGCCATCTGTTCACGTATCACCTTACATTGTTAACTTTTGCTTTATAATGCTCCTGTGAAGCATCCTGAGATGTTTTATGTTAGATAGATGGATAATTGGTTTATTAAAATACCATCACGGCAGCAGATGCAGAATTGTAATAACAATACAAATAAGTTCATGACATAATTATAGATAGTAATTAAAATTAAAATAAAAGTATCAGATAACAAAAGGATTGCACAATTATGAGCATTTCAGCACACAAATAATTATATAATTTCCTTCAATTACAAAGTAAAGATGAAAGATCTACTGCACTCTGCAGTAAAGTCCATAGATTATACATTGTCAGGTAGGGTCCTTTAAATGAGGAGCTGGTGAAGTAGTGGTAATGTCACTGAGATAGCAATGCAGAGGCGCAGGCTAATGCTCTTGGGACACAAGTTCAGATTCAACTACGGCAGCTGGTAAAATTTAAATTTAGCTAAAAATAAATCTGGAACTGAAAGCTAGTCTCAGTAATAATGAGCATGATAGATATCACCACCTGTTGTGAAAACCTATCTGGGTTAGTAATGCACTTTCAGGTGGGAAATCTGCCATCCTTATCCAGTCTGGACTATGTTTGACACCAGATTCACAGCAATTGTGGTTGATTCCGAAATGGCCCAGTAAGCCACCAAGTTCAAGGGAAATTCAAGACGTGCAACAAATACTGGCCTAAAAAAAATTCTCAAACATTTACATACAAATTATAAGCTTTATAAAGTCAGAGATTAGGCTGCCTCTATACCATTTTTGTGAAAATGGTGCCTTTTCTCTCCATTTCTATTGCACAGTTACTTTCATGTGACTGTGGCAAGAGATAGTAGCAATGGGAGATGGAATTTGCTGCCTGGCAAAGTATAGGAAGTGTATTTTCCGTCTTAGAGCAAGGGAACAAAGTAGCTTTAGTCTGCGGTACACAGGATTAGTCTGTGCTAGTTTCTGAATGCTTTCGTGCTCTTTGGTTAGTCTAGCATTCCAAACAGGCGCTGCATATTCAACAATGGATCTTGCATAACTATCAAATACAGTGAATAAGTCAGTTTGAAAAATGTTGTGGCATTGAAGACAAACCATAAATAAAAGTTGCTGTAACAAAAATATGCCCTTGAGGTTTTTCAAGGCAAGATATGATTTGAATTGATTTATTATCACATGTATTAGTATACAGTGAAAAGTATTGTTTCTTGCGCGTTACAGACAAAACATTCTGTTCATAGAGAGGGAAAGGAGACGGTGCAGAATCTAGTGTTACAGTCATAGCTAGGATGCAAAGAAAGATCAGCTTATTGCAATAGGCCCATTCAAAAGACTGACAACAGCAGAGAAGAAGCTGTTCTTGAGTTGGTTGGTATATGACCTCAGATTTTTGTATCTTTTTCCCAACAGAAGGTGGTGAAAGAGAGAATGCCCAGGGTGCATGAGCCCCTTAATTATGCTGGCTGCTTTTCTGAGATGGCAGGAAGTGGAAACAGAGTCAATGTACGTTATTGCTGGATGACATTTTTTATTTGGGCACCCAGTGTCAGCATCAAGCATTGCCATGTCAGGTATAATCGAGCATGTATTCCTTCCCAATTTTACCCCCGAAAATGCACTTCAGTCCAAAACTAACAGCACTCCCTATTGCGCTGCGTACCTCCTATACAGCCATGGCGTCTTGGATTGAGATTACTAATTCAGAATTCTTTTGCTGCAAGTTTCCTTACTCACAAGCTACTGGATATCTGAGTCCAACTGAAAATGAGGCAAATTGCTCCAATACAGAAATTCCAATTTTTACTTTCCTACACTTACAGATCAGTCAATTTTCTTGTCTGCCACATTTAACACAACATTCTACAACTACTGGTTTAGGAAGCAATGTGACTTGCTTTATGATACCGTGGCTTGAAATACAAAGCCTTATTTTTGCTGTTAAGTCTAAACAAATATCATCTTACAATTTGTTTAACTCTATAGATTTGAGTTCTTCCACACTCTAGCACAGTGCTGAAGGACCACTACATTGTTAGAGGTACTAACTTGAATGATATGTTAAGCCATTGCTAAGTCTGCCCTTTCAGTGGATGCAAGAGATCCCAAGGGGTTATTTCAAAAAACAGTCCGAAGTTCTCCCCAGTATCCTGACCGATATTTCCTCCCCAATCCACATCGCCAGATTATATTGCTGCTTGTTGGCCCACGTTACTACACTTCAAGTCTACAAGTGCAATACATTTGCAATGTGTTCTCCATTTGTCCAAGGATTACAACTTACTCTTCATGCAGCAAAAATTCCTCCTATAAATATAGCACTGTACTGTGTCACAAATATGAAATTGTAAAATTAAAGGCTTGAATGGGCTGAAAGGAATGAAATTAATAAAATTATCTGTGGAAGGAAATCAAGGCCTTAAACAAAATACAGAGTACAAAGCAAATGAAGAGGTGCTTGAAATCACAAGAGTAAAAAAAATAAGATTGAGAAAAGAAAATGTTAGTATTTGGCCACTTGATCAGAGCTGAAAAGCTACAGAGATCCTTCTGGAGAACAAGGTAGAGGGCAGCACAAAGAGCTGGATGACAGATATCATAGAGCTGCGGTAGATGAGTTACCATGGATGTGAGCTGGCGCAAGATGGGCTGAGAGTGACATGCCATGACAGCCAATCTTTTGGCAGGAGTAGCTGCAAGCAGCAGCAACAGCAAAGTCATTACAAATTCACTTATTTGTAAAATACTATACAAATGGTTTTCAATTGTCTCTCCCTAAAGCTCCCTCTCTATTTCCCTCACCTCATTCAAACGCTCCTTAAAACTCATCTCTTCGACAAAGCTTTTAGTTACCCATCCTAACATCTCCTCCTTTGATTCAGCGCCAATTTTCAACCAACTGTACTTCTATGAAGCGCCTTCTATGTTAAAGTCATGACAGTGTTGACAGTTTTATACTGAAAACAGTACAACTGCTTCAGTAATGAACGAAAACTAGGTTACTATTTCCCCCTTCTTCACTCTAAGCCAGTGCTGGAAGCGCACACACACACACACACACACACTGACAAAGGGCTTGGAGACAGCTCACCCTGGCTGTGATGGTCCCACTGAAAAACAGCTTGCCAACAATTTCAGACTATGCTTGATCATCAAACCCATCTACCAGGACCAAAGGCTTGAAAGCATAGCATAGCTAAAGAAGAGAACAGAAAACTGACTGAGGAGTAAAGATCAGCTCTTGAAAATTTGTTATAAGAATCCAGACAAATGCAAAAGCCTAAAACTACAAGATGCTCATAATAACTTTGCATGTTTATGGGGAAAAAAGATAGCTGTAGCCACATCAGCTACTCACAGGTAAGTAGCTGAAACATTATAAAGGTGTACGATTATAGACTCAATCTGCAAGTTTTGATACTAGAATGCAAGCTTTAAAACAGATAAAATTTGCAGCATGTGTTAACAATAGGCAAAACCACCTTGTATACAATGTGAAAAATCCATATATTTTATTGGATTTCTGATGATGATGATGATTATGGGTAATTCAAGTATAATTATCACAAACATGATACTATCAGATTAAATAGATTAATAATGATGCCTGTATTTAGAATTGGGAAGGTGGGTGAAGTTAAGGGAGCAATAATATGCAATTTTCTGCATTATTCCAACTTTATTACAAGCCTCAGGAGTTACTGACACTCCGGTGCACCAAACAGTTTTCAAACTCTTCATCAGCCCTTACAGTAGCATACTGTATTGTGTTTTGGTGCCTGATTTATTGTACAGCACTTCATAAGTTTAACCGACTGCTGAACCAAAAAACATTTTTTTGGGACAAAGGAAAGATGGCAGCCTGGCACTCTTTGGCAAACATACTGACGTGTTCTGACTATGGACATGGTAGTCACAGTTACTAGCAACTGTCCTCTGACAGTTGGATGCAGCAAAAGATGCATGTTAAATGATTACCAATGGTACCACTGATAGCAATTCCATGCAGAGTTAATTTTGCACACTAGCTCTCATGAGGGACTTTATTAAAAGCTTTCTGAAAATCCAAATTTACCAAATCCACTGGTTCTCCCTTATCTATTCAATTACTTACATCCCTAAAAAACTGCGATGACTTTGTCAAGCATGATTTCCCTTCTATAAATTAATATTGACCTTTTCTAATCTCACTGACTTTTTTCTGAATGTGCTGTTATTGCATCTTTTGTAACAGACTCTAGCATTTTCCCTACCACTGATGTTCAACTAACTAGTTTATAATTTTGTTTTCTGCTTCCTTTTTTTTTAAAATAGTGCTATTATAATTACAGCCCTCCAATCTCAGAGTTATAGAACACCTACAGTGCAGAAAGAGGCTGTTTGGCCCATCATGTCTGCACTGAAAAACAATCCCTCCCAAGTCCTATTCGTGTCACCTCACGCATTTACCCTGACACTAAGGGTTAGTTTAACATGGCCAATTAACCTAATCTGCACATCTTTGGAATGTGGGAGGAAATCGGAGCACCTGAAGAAACCCACACAGACACAGGGAGAATGTGCAAACTTCACACAGTGACCTGAGCCAGAATTGAACCAGGTCCCTGATGTTGAGAGACAGCAGTACTGTGCCACTGTGCTTCCACTCTGCCAGGACTATTCCAGAATGTACAAAGCTTTGAAAGAGGACTACCAATGTATCTGCTTTCTGCCACCACAAAATGGCCATTTGCTTCGCTGTACAATAGTCACTGCTTTCATATGAACATGTAAATTAGGAGTAGGCCACTTGACTACTCAAGCCTCCACTGTCATTTATTAAGATCATGGTCGATCTGACTGTAACTTCAGCTCTACATCCTTACTTATCTCCGATGACCTTTCGCACCTTTGCTGATCAAGAAACTAACTAGCTTTGTCTTATTATTTAAGGTTTCTGCTTCCACTGACTTTTGAAACAGAGCCTTTCAAAGACTTAGAAAACATTTCTTCTCATCCCTATCTTAAATGTGCGACCCCTTATTTTTAAACAGTGACACCCTAGTTCTAGATTCTTCGAAAAGAAACATTCTCTCCACATTCATCCTGCCAAGGCCCCTCAGAATCTTAAAGGTTTCAATCAAGTCACCTCTTACTCTTCTAAGCTTAACTAGATACCAGTCTAATCTGTCCAACTTTCCCTCCTAAAAACACCTGCCCATTCCTGGTATTTGTTTAATAAATCTTCTCTAAACTTTGTCTAATACATTTACATCTTTCCTTAGATAAAGACGCCAATATTGTACACAGTACTCCAAATGTGGTCTCACCACTATCCTATAGAACTGAAGCACAACCTCCCTATTTTTGTATTCAATTACCATTATAATAAATAATAAAATTCCATTAATTTTCTGGCACTGGTTAGCATCACTGCCTCACAGAGCCAGGGACCCAGGTTCAATTTCAACATTGGGTAACTGCCTGTGTTTGCATGGTTTCCTCCGGGTGTTCCAATTTCCTCCCTCAGTTTGAAAGAAGTGTTGGTTAGGTGCATTGGCCATGCTAAATTCTACCTCAGTGTACCCGAACAGGCGCTGAAGTGTAGCAAGTAGGGGATTTTCATCATAACAGTGTTAACATAAGCCCACTCGTGATATAATGATAAACTTTAAAAACATTACCTGTAGACTAGCCTTTTGTAATTTGTGCACTAGGACAGATCCGTCCAAATCTTAGAGCTCTGCAATTTCTCACCATTTTGACACCATTTTTATTTTTCTCGCCAAAATAGACAATTTCACATTTGCCCACATTATACGCCATTTGCCAGATCTTTGCCCCACTTAACCCGTGTCACTTTCTTATGTTCTCTTCACAATTAATTCTCCTAGCTATCTTTGTGTCATCAGCAAATTATGCAATCATACAATCTATCCTTTCATCCAAATCATTTATATGAACTGTAAAAAGTTGAAGCCACAGCACTGATCCCCGTGGCACACCACTCATTATATCCTGTCAACCAGAAAACTGTCCATTTATGCCACTCTATTTCCAGCTAGCTAGCCAATTCTCCTATCCACATCAATATGTTATCTCTACACTATGAGTTTTTATTTTCTGCAGTAACCTCTGATGTGGCACCTTATCAAATGCCTTCTGGGAATGTAAGCACAGTACACTCAACTTTATCCACAACATATCATTCCTTTAAAGAAATAGTCCACTCAGCACTGAGGTGTTTTAAATTGTGCAAAATGCAAAATATGATTATTCATTTTAAAAGTAAAAATTCTGACAATAAACTTTGTAGAGAAGCAAAGACACACTCAGCACAATCAGAAGCTGAGTAGCAAGGGGGAAAGAATGGAATGTAAGGATCCAAAAAGTGCCCTGGAGTAGGAACCAATGACAAGGGTCAGGTTTTTGAAAATCCAAAATGTTCTTGATCTTGCTTCAATTCTGCTGTCTTCCTCCAGCTTATAGCCTAGTACATCCTTTCGATGTACTTCACTATTTATTGGAAGAACCTCGAATCAATGTAGCAGGAACCTTCTTAAATCTTCCCATCATTTCTACATCTGCAAAAGCTTCCTCAAAATCTGCCTCTTATCCTGTCACCTCACTAAGCGATGGTCTGCGGGTATTATTGCTAGACTATTAATGCAGAAACTCAGTAATGTTCTGGGAACCTGAGTTTGAATCCTGCCATGGTAGATGGTGGAATCTGAATTCAATAAAAATATTTGGAATTGATGATGATCCACTGATGATCATGAAACCATGGTTGGAAAAACCCATCTGGTTCACTAATGTCCTTTAAGGAAGGAAATCTGCCATCCTTACCTGGTCTGGCCTACATGTGATTCCAAAGCCACAACAACGTGGTGACTCTCAACTGCCCTCAGGTAATTAGGGATGGACAATAAATGCTGGCTAGCCAGCGGCGCCCCCATGTCCCATGAATAAACACAAGATGAGTAAGCTTAACTGCTCTCCCATTTGCTGCTTGCTGAATTTCAATCCCAGTTAAAGGTTTTGGGACACTTCTTGCATGAAAGATGCTATTCAAGTGCAAGTTGTTAAAGTGAGAGCCAGGAAGCCTTTCTAACTATAAATAGAAAGAGCTGCAGGGACACCTACTGTACCATGCAAATAGGTATGCACTAGTGAATAAAGACAGACACTAAACCTTTCTGGATATGACAGATATTTTGTCCCAAATGGGTTTGGAGAATATGCTGCAGTTATGGCTGTTCAGCAATTTTCCAGCTCACTTAAACTTTTATTAATAATCTGGCTCTCTAATGCTCTGGTAAATATAATTTACCTAGACAGGATGAACAGCAGCTCAGTGAGGATCTGCATTCAGTATTGCACAGAGGTAACAGCGAACCAAAGGAAGAGGATAGAAGAACAAAAAAAAATTGCAAGAATAAGATATAAACCATTTAAAGGCAATTACTAACATTTAGCAGCCATATAACCATTTAGAAATTAGACATGTTGATTCGATAATATCCTGAGTACATAAAGACTTGCAGTTATTTTAGTTTACAAAGTTTACTGTTGTTAATCTGACTGGATCAACATGACCCATTAGCATTTAGCTGTGGCCAAAGTCCTAAGCCATGCCTTCCAGATGGATCATTTTTCAAGAACAAGTTGCCATACAATGCACAGGCAAATGGAATGAGAATGCACACAAGTGCTATCGCATATATGAATTCTTGAATACAATCCACACCGCAGTACAAGTAGTTAAGTGGCCATTTTATTAGTACTGTGGGATAGTCTCAAAGTTACACCAGTATTTCCTTGCTCAGTCTCACCGGACAGCCAGGGAAAGAGAATTGGCATCACCATTAAGCCCAAGTTTTAGCACTAGCTCAGTGCAAAGCTGGTTGCAAATTGAACCCCAGAGACACAGAGGAGAATGGCTCAGAGTCATTATGTGATAATGCAATGGAGAAGTGAACTAATGACCTGCAATATTTGTCAGGTAGTACACGAACACCAGTAGATTTGACTGAGGTGGGAGAAGATGGGGGGGCTAGCCAAACAATACTTGTGAGGAATATAATTGGAACATAAAAAGTGATTTTCCTGATTCTTTTGGATTCATTCAGACAAAGGAAATGAATTGTAACCTGTTCTGGGCAACCCTCAACCCCAACTAGCACTGAACACTTCAGAACCAACTTTCGGCAAAAGATATTAACAATGGATCATATTTATTGTCATCACTGCTTGAAGGGTGCATATGGAATAGGTGAATGTTCATGCAGCAGTCACAGAATGAGAAAAATTACCATCTTTTTTAAATTCTTCATCCACATTTTCAATTTTCCATCAGCAATCATCCCTTAAATGAAGACTAAACTGTTCAGTGATAAATCAATAGAATAATCAGGAGTGGCATTGATTAGACCAATAATCAAAACACACCACCCTGCCTCAAAGACACTGGTAGTTCCACAGTAGCTCTAATTTATGAATAAAATGCCTAACTTTTTGTTCTACCTTAGGTGGGATTGCAGTCAGTGCAGACACGATGGGCCGAATGGCCTCCTTCTGCATTGCAAGATTCTACGATTCAATGACTGATGCACTTTAAAGGTGCAGTGAAGCAAATATTTGTAAACTTATCCAGCCGCCCAGTGATTGAGGTTATTATCGCCTATTGCTTCTCTCACACAAGCAATACCAGGTTTCAGATAGCTTTGGCAGAACAGAGTTCATCTTTACAATGCTGGGTGCATACAATGAAGACAATACTCTGTACAGCGATAAAAGTTCCTTTAAACAAATGGAAAGAGTCCATGGAGAATCAATCGAACTATGAAAGCTATATTGGAGTGCAGTGCAAAGTCAAGGTACAATGCATTAACATATGAAACATTCCTTTCTGGCTACCAGCTGCAGATTATATTCTCAAGTGTGGATGGTGCATTGAGTACATTACTTGGGGTAATATTAATCCGTACGCAGAGCAGGATGATTTGATCTTTGGTCCATTCAGTGTTGGAAAGCCTTACCCATGAAGAATGGCCACTCAAGCAAACCATCAAAAGCCACCTATCTGAAAGCATGCCCAATGCGTCTCTTTGCCTTTAGAAAATAAAAGAAAACTGGGGAGCAGAGGAATAAGCAGTGTACAAGGATTAAAAATACTGTTAGGATGCCTGGTTAAGAATTGTGGCGAGGGTTCTGACATTCATATATGCAGAAACTATTACTTTTTCAGGCTCTCAGTACCAGTGAGGCTCAATAATGTTGCTTATATTTAGGACCATTTTTACAATGTTTGGTCAAATCAAATGCTGTTCTTATCAAAATTGCTATCTGGGATTTTTAGCTACTGTCCCAGGACACCACCTTACTGTACTCATTTATAATTAGAGCTAAAGAGTTATGGTGATTTATTCAATTAAATACTGTTTTTATTACATGGAGATTTATGGATTTTTATAACAATTTGGGGATTGTGCTGTACAAATCCGTCCACTTCTTGTGTGAAAATTGTAAATCTGTGGACTTAATTATGTTGCATTCGAAGTCCTGAATTTGTATTCAATTACATTTAAGGTTAAGTAAAAGATCCATTGGCACGTTCATCTGGAATTACTCACTTGGGTCAGGAGATCAAATGATAAAAATTTATTTGGTACAGTGGTAAAATGCCTGTGGCATTGCCCACAGTCAGTTTTAGTAAATAAATTATTTTTTGCCGCACAACTTGAGTGACAGAGTTAGGAAATTGCATACATTTATTTCACATTTCCACTTCATATGCAGAACTACATCTAGACAGTACAGCAAAAAAAATTACCTGGAAATGTTGATGCGGCAATTTACAATGTAAATGTTGACAGAAAAATGTTTAAAGTTTATGTTATTAATATCACATTAACACTGCAATGAAGTTGCTGTGAAAATCCCCTCGTCGACATACACTGGTGTCTGTTTGGGTACACAGAGAGAATTTAGCATGGCCAATATACCTAACTAGCATATTTTTTGGACTGTGAGGGGAAACTGGAGCATCAGAGGAAACCCATACAGACATGGAGAACGTACAGACTCAGCACAGTCAGTGAACCCAAGCTAGGAATCGAGCTTGAGACCCTGGCATTGCGACGCTGCAGAACTATCAAATATGCCGCCGTGAACAGAAGTTGTGGAAAATTTTGCAGACTACGGTCCATGCCCAACAAAAAAATGTTTAACAAATAGATGGTCAGCTGATTGGAGACAACTTTATGGGTCAAATAAAACTTCTGATGATTAGTGTCACAGGTAGGCTTATGTTAACACTACAATGAAGTTACAGTGAAAATCCCCTTGTCTCACACTGTGGCACTTGTTTGGATATACTGAATATAGAATGGCCAATGCACCTAACCAGCATGTCTTTTGGACTGTGGGACCAAAGAAGATCTCAAGATTTTGAAAAATATACGTAGGCTTCGGGGTAGGGAGAAAAACTGGGATTGTTACTGTTGATGATAACTCAGTTGCTGTTAGCAACACTCCCACATGAAGGAGATTTTGTTGCAAAATAGTGTCAAATTGTATATTCAAAGAACCTGCCAATACCTATCACACAATAAGTGATCACTGCCAAGATGCCATCCCCAGCATCTGTCAGTCCCTTCAGGAATTGAGGGCACATCCCGGTATAAGGAGCAAAACGATCATGTTGTTTGATCAGTAATCTAAAAGTCTGGATGAATGTTTCAGAGGACAGAGTTCAAATCTGAGCTCAGCATTTCAAGAATTTGAATTTAGTTTAAAATCTAAAAGTTCTCCTAGCAAAAGTGAGCATAAAGTTGTCAAATTGTTAAAACACCCAAGGGGCTTCATTAATGTCATTTAGGAAAGGCAAAGTGTCATCCTTACCTGGTCTGATTTACATGTGACTCCAGTCAGTCCCACACTAATATAGCTGACTCTTAATTGACCTCTTCGATGGACCACTCAACAGTATGCAGGGAAACTATGGATATACAATAAATGCCTACCTCATCAATAGTGCCCAATGAATAAAAAAAATCTTTATCACACATTAATATATTACAAAGAACTTTTAAGTCAGCTAGTATCTTATCTTGGGATTCAGATCACTGACATCTGAACCACTTGATAAGATTTCCCATTCGTAATCAATTCTAGCGTTTTTTTAAACTTAGGGAAGTAGGGAATTTCACTGAATTTTCCAGTAAGCACAATGACGATTGTGCAGCTTTTCAGCAGCTACTTCTTTACCATTACAAATATGTTCCAAGATTAACATGGTTTATGATTCCTTAGACCTCTGCACCAGCCTGTCTTCAGCTGGCAAGAGAACGCAGTCATAAAGGCTCCTTCTTTGGAACTGATGGAGCTCTTACTGATTGTAACATGATAAGCTGCAAGAAAGCAATGTAAGCAAATGCCAACAATTGCAGAAGCTATTCTGATCACCAAGTCAGAATTCTTTGAAACTTGAACATTTTATCTGTATTTATCTAAAAAATTCACAGAATGCTATCCACGTAAGGGAGGCATTACAACCGTTATCAGTCTCAGTTACAGCTACAGATCTACATTAGACGCTCTCTGGGGAGCTATACGCAAAGCATGCTGTAGGTATAGAGCCTCTCTGTTCGACAGGGATCCATATAACCAGATGCGTAGTTCAGAGTCTGTGAAAAGGTTATGTACACTGCGCACGCTGAAATCAGTGCTTTTAATTAAACCTCCAGCTAAGAGCTGGAAACTTCAGCACATTGACAAAAGTGATCATTTTTGAGGAAGTTCGAATTTCAATTATCTTTGATTTAATAATAAGTTAAAATAGCTATGCAGTGTCTCACACATACAAGGTGTGATCACTGCTGCCTGACATAAGACTGCGTGCTGTGCCAAGGCAATACAATACATCCGAACAGGAAAATCTGCTGCATGAATCAAACAATTTTAATAAATCAACACAGGTTTTCAAACAGGCAATTCATGTTAACAGATAATCCAAATTAAATAACTTTGAATCAAGCCGATTTGATTGCACTTGCAGAGCACTTATACAAAAAAATGATTCATTGCACTTAAATTTCCAAACACCAAGCGGAAGGATGGAAAGACATGATCAAAGAATCAAATTAAACCTCTTTTGATCTTGTTCTTAGTTTCAGCCATATCTGTCAGAAAACAAGTGAATAACAGGTGGGAAAGATGTGTTTCGGGTCACAGTAGCTAATCCAAAGGAACAATGTGAGGTCAGAAAGTGTGAAATATAAATAGACTGGCCGGAATTCTCCCCAAAAAATTCTAAATGTCATATTCACTTGAAAACTGATGTAATTCACGCTGGTTTTCTCAGCGGGAGTTCAGAGAGGTATCTTCCACAGTGTGCACCGCACAGGTCACCAGCCCCTTCTGATGAAAGGGCTTGCAGCATGGCACTGAATAGCCCACTGCGCATGCACCCATCTGTCAGTGCCAAGGTTGGTGCGTGTGCACCAGCCCTGTACTGTTGGCCACAATCACCGCAACATCAGCCCTCCAGCCCCTCACAGCCCGATCCTTGGCTCCCCTGACTATTTCCGGGCCCAGCCCCAACACCCCAAACCCCTCACCCACAACAGTTACTCTCCCCCAACTGCTGTGCCAACTGCCTCCCTCAAGCAGGTTGACACCAACCCCCAGTCAGCGTGGATCACTGGCTTCCCTCTTTCCCCCACCAATCTTATTTGCAGGCTGGCAACATGACTACCACCAGCTCCCCACATGCTCCACACCCTTGGCACTGTTGCATGCCTGATGGGCAGTGCCAGAGCCCAGATTGCACTGCCAAGGTGCCAATGCCCAGAGTTGCCACCTCTCCATCGTCCGAACCCCTGGAGTTGGGACGTTGTTGCCCCGTTTGATGAGAGCTACCGTAAACCCTGCTGGAATGAACCATGCTTGCTGGGCGGGGGAAGATGCTAGCAGGCCCGCAAAATTCAGTTTCTGTCCTGCTAATTGTATTTAAAATATATTGAAAGCTTTATTTAAATAATTTCTGCACATGCTGGTTTCTGATGCGGAATTGATGCTGCCAGAAATCCAGTACTGGGAGACACTATCGGGATGGGAACACATGCGCAAATCCTGCACATTGCCCGCCACGTTAATTTTTTAGCGCAGTGTGGGATGGGAGAATCACCCGCACTGTGCACAGATATTCAGCAGGTTAGGCAGCATCTGTGGGGAAAGAAACAAAATTAATGTTTCAGATCAATGGCAGAAGGATAACAAAGAGCAGGAGAATGGTTGAGATGACAGAAAGGATGATAGTGCAAGGCAAAAGGATGTGATAATAGGATAAGAAACAAAAGATAGGTCTAGAGGAGATAGCAATAGCAGAATCACCACCAGCACTATATATTGTATTCGTTGTCCAAAGCGTGGTCTCCTATAACCTGGGGAAAACCAAACACAGCCTGGGTGATTTCTTTGCTGCAAACTTTCCTTCAACCCGCAAGTGTGACTCTGAACTTCTGGTGACACTGATATTCGTTCTTCACCCCATTCTGTCACTAATCTCTCTGTCCTCTCCTTGTCTTCCTACACCTACAGGGCAGCATGATAGCACAGTGGTTAGCACTGCTGTTTTACATTCCAACAATCTGGGTTTGATTCCCGGCTCGGGTCACTGTCTGTGTGGACTTTGCACATTCTCCTCGTATGTGCATGGATTTCCTCCCAAAGATATGTGGATTAGGTTAATTGGCCATGCTAAAATTGCCCCTTTGTGCCCTGGGATGCGTAGGTTAGAGGGATTGGTGGGGAATTTGCAGGGATATGGGGTAAGGCCTGGTTGATATTGTGGTTGGTGCAGACTCGATGGGTCAAAGGGCCTCTTTCTGCATGGTAGAGTTTTATGATTCTATGACATGCTCCAAAGAAGTTCAAGGGACAGCACTTCTTCTTATAATGAAGCATTTTATAACCTTCAGGATCCAACATGAAGTTCAACAATTTCAGATCATAATCACTGCTCCCATTTTTTCAAGTGCTGATTCTTGTTCCTTTCATTGTCATCTCTTCTGGACTCTTTCTGTTTTTCATTTGCCCTCATACAACCAGCTCTCACCTTCCCTTTGCCATGCACCATTATTGCTTTTGGCATTTAATCACTGCTCCCATCCACCCTATTACAAACCTTCTCTTTTGTTCTCTTTTCCCGTCACCTGCTTTTTCCCTGCCTCTGAAACTTACTTAAAGCCTATCACATTTTCTACATTTCCCAATTCTGATGGAATCTCAGCACTTTGAAATGCTAATCTCCATAGCCGTTTCCATACTTGCCAGGTGTTTGCAGCATTTTGTGCTTATGGTATTGGGACAACAGCTTTGTGGGCAAGTCAGTGCTGATGTAGGGGGAGCCTACTAAAGACAGAGGCAAAGACATATGAGGCTTTATACTCGGGACAAGAATGGAATCCAATGGAGAAAACATACAGTTACAGTGGGGCTCAGAACAAATCCTGCTTGAGGTGGGATCAATTCTTCGAAAACGAGTCTGCTGTGCTAGCTGCATTAAAACAGTGATCACAATTCAAGAATACTCCATTAGACGCAAAGAACTTTGATTCATTCCAATGACTCAATGAGAGCTTGTCAGATACCTTCAGACCACATATATGAATGTGTGGAATTCACTACCACAGAAAGTAGCTATGACCATTGTCTGATTTCAAGAAGAAATTAGACATAGCTTCTGCAGTAAAAGAAATCAAGGGATATGGAGAAGGGGTAAAAAGGGGATCCGGATATTGAATTTGATGATCTGCTGTGATCAAAATGAATGACAGAGCAGGCTCAAAGAGCCAAATGGCCTACTTCTGCTTTTAGTTTCTGTGCCAATGTCAGACTTGATCTTATTACTTAGACAGAGGCATATTCAAATTGAATAGCAACTGGACCAGTCTTACAACACCTGCATCAATTCAGATGAAGATAACCAATTGGAAATAATATTCTAGACACCACTACAATTCTTTACACGATATCACTGACATCACTTCAAAAACAAAGTGCTTTATTGGCTGTAAAGAGTTTTGGGATGTCCTGAGGTCATGGAGAGTATTTAAATACAAGTTCTTTCTTTCACACTGGGGAGAATTACTGAACCAAACAACAAAGCCCTAAGTGAGAATTCAAAAAGACAATACCTATTCTATGCTACTAGCATGCATACATAAAAGCTCTTCAATAAATCGTTGCAAACATTTACAGATGAAGCAGTCCCAGGTGAACAATCTATTCCACAGCCCATGTATCCTGCCCTGCAGAGACAACAGATAATTCAACTTTTTGCACTAAAGAAATTGGATTATTTGGTAACTTTGAATTAAGCATAGTAAATAGCAAAGTTTGAATTAAATGAAGTAAAATACTGAATTCATCAGAATTTCAATGAAGTAACTTTGAACATCAGTTCCTGCAGCTGCAGGCTGAGGCAACTAGGCACGGAATTTGAATCTGAAAGTCTTGTGCTAAAAATGAGAAAGAAACTGAAAATATGTCATTTTCAGCTTGTATCTTACCCCGAGAAGGTGCAGCTATTCTGATTTATAATTGGATGGGAGGTTATCAGATGCTGGACCCACAAGGCGCCTCTACAGGGAAGGATCCAAAAGAATATAGTTATGATTCTTAATTGCAAGCCCGAGGTGCTTGCACAGATCAGCAGGACAACTGTTGGAACCTCAAATCCTTACTGTTGCGGTATGGGTTTTGTGTCAAACAATGGCAAAATGCCACCTGCACTTCCCCACAGGGCATGGGAGAAACTTTATTTACCAATTAGAATCAATACAACCCAGTGCAGAAGGGGCTAGAGTCTGCACCAACTCTCTGATGGAGCATTCCACCCACACCTTATCCTGTGACCCCACATTATTCCCTCCAACTTACACATCTTTGGAGACTAAGGGGCAATTTTAGCATGGCCAATCAACCTAACCTGCACACCTTTGAACTGTGGGAGGAAACCAGAGCACTAGGAGGAAACCCATGCAGACATGAGGAAAATGTGCAAACGCAACATAGATTCCCCATTGGCACTACTATATCACGGTGCTAGGTACCCGGATTCGATTCCCGGCTCAGATCACCGTTTGTGTGGAGTCTGCACATTTTCTCCACGTCTGCGTGGGTTTCCTCCAGTGTTCCGACTTTCTCCCAAAGTCCGGAAGACATGCTGGTTAGGTGCACTGGCTGTGCTAAATTCTCCTTTATTGCATCTGAACAGGCACCACAGTGTGACGACTAGAGGATTTTCACAGTAATTTTGTTGCAGTGCTAATGCAAGCCTATTTGTGACACTAAAAAATAAACTTTAAAAAAGCAGATGCTTCTGTAAACTTCCACATTTACAGCAACATTATTAGAAGCCTGGGACACAGCTGGTGGACAGACCAGAGAAAAAGTACAAGCAAATGCAAAGTATCTACTTCAGGTTAGTATTCAACGCATAGCCTGACTCTAAAATTTGCAACATATGGAAAATTAAAAATGCTTATTACACACAGTGACATTATACCACACTCCATTTGATCAAAACAATTAATCACAAAATACTATCATTTCAACAGATGACTATGGTTATGGCTCTTGTGAAATCTTTTCCCTTGCTTTAACCTTCAAAACATACTCTTCCCTCGAGGAATGGGTCTGTACTCATTTGAGTTTAGAAGGATAAGGGGAAATTTTATTGAGACTTACAGAATGCTGTGGGGCCAAGATAAAATTTACCTGGAGAGGACATTTCCACTATTAGGAAAAAGAAGAAACAGAGGGCACAGCCTCAGGCTAAAGGGACGATCCTTTAAAACAAAGATGAGGAGATAGTTCTTCAGCCAGAGCGGAACCCTCTGCCACAGAAGGCTGTGGAGGCCAGATCATTGAGTGTCTTTAAGACAGAGATAGATAGTTTCTTGGTTAATAAGGACATCAGGGGTTATGGGGAAAAGGCAGGAAAATGGAGATGAGAAAAATATCAGCCATGATTGAATGGCAGAACAGATGCGATAGACCCTGTGGCCTAATTCTGCTCCTATGTCTTATGGACACTATCCCACCTCCACGCAACTTTGTGTTGCAATTCAGACTCAATGTGTCATTTCCTCACTCTAACTTCTTCCTTCCCAAGGGCCTCACAACTGCAATGATTTATCTCAGCCACACACCTCCACACTGCCCCCTCCCACCCCTCAATCCCGCACTCAGGGCTTAGACCTTCTGAATGTGAGATACCCCTCTGAAAGCTGGTTTCACATCTTGGGAGTTTAATGCTTTTGAAAGCCTTGGTGCAAAAAAGGAAATCAGCTATTAATGAAAGCTAACACGCCTGTACTTAATAACTTGTGATTAATCTAATTTTTTCTATTCTTGTCCTGCAACAGAGCTTTGATCTGGGTTTCTCAATAACAAACGCATTCAGGTCAGAAAAAGCAGCAAGGTCAGTAATTACTACAAACACACAAATGTAATTCCTCTGAAATTTGGAATTAGTCACTGAGAAAATAAAACACTATTTAGCTTTCTGTGGCAGATCAGTTGTATGTTATCAAACGGCTACTGCTGACTAGCAATGTGGGATATAATAACTTAAAAGGGAGAATTCAATAAGACGCAAAATCTTCCAACCAGGAGGATCTGCATTATCGGGTTTGCAGTTATAGGAAAAGGATCATAAAAATCTGATCACATTAAGGTCCTGAGTGATTATATAATTAAAACCATTCAGCTCTAAAAAATGCAGAGATTTTGAATTCCTATTTTATTTTTCATTCATACTTTGTCAATGTTGGAGGAAGATTTGTCACTGTATCACCTGACATCATCCCAGAAACCTCCAATCCAGCCCTTTCCAAGTACACTCGAAAACTGCAGCAAGTCAGTCAATAATGCAATCCCCCTAGAGAGGCAGTGGGAAATATTGGCGTTCAATACGTCCTGATTAATTATCTAACAACAATTGCCTAATAAATAGGCACAAACAAGATTGGCCCTAGCTGTAACCTTCTTCGATGCTCTGTCATTTCTTCAAAAATGTTTGCGCTAGCTTCAGAAGATTGGTTCAAAGATGTGTGGGTTAGGAGGGCTGGCCAAAGTAAATTGCCCTATAGCACCAGAAGAACTAGCAGGGTAAATACGTGGGGCTACAGGGATAGGAGCTGGGTGGGATTGTGGTCGATGCAGACTCGATGGGCCGAATAGCCTCCTTCAGCACTGTCAGGATTCTGTGATTCTAAGGGTTATGATATGGGTTTTGGAAAACACTCAAAAACTACTGCAGCCAGAGCTCCCTCCACCAATATTTAAGACACTGACTTGTTTCAGAACTGACAATTTGGACAAGCAAACTAGCTATAAATTGTACAGTCCTGTGAAATATCACCTAACATAAGAAGAAACCATGAAATCCACAGTGCAGCGCACTAATTTTCAAAAAGCACCCAAAGTGGCAGGAAAAACACTCGGTAAAATTGGAGATGAGTATGTTAATACGAATCCTAAGACTCAAAATAAAGTAAGATTCTCTTCACGGAATGAAAGCATTGCCCACGTGCACACACATACATATTAGGTAAGTTGTATTTATATTGCCCAATGTTGAACTTAAAAGTTGTAGAATCACAGAATCCTCATAGCGCAGGAAGCCATTTTGTCCATCAAGCCTGCACCAACAACAATCCCACCCCAGCCAGATCATCCTAACCCCATGTATTTGTCCTGCTACTCCTCTTGACACTAATGGGCAATTTACCATAGCCAATCAACGTAACCTGCACACCTTTGGACTGTGGAAGGAAACCTCAGCACCCAGAGAAAACTTATGCAGAATGTGGAGAATGTGCAGATTTCACACAGACAGAAGGTGTTCAAAGTATAAGCTAATATTTACCCTAAATCCCAGTGGCTACAGGCCATAGCAAAAACACAATTCTCGCAAGTGCCCTTAATTCACAACCGCATTTAAAGAGGGCTGCAAAGGAAGCTAGGCAGCTACTGTTGGAAAACTGGAAGTGTGGAATGCCTTTTCAAAGTTGGATTTAGAGATTGCAGAAGGATCTGGGTGTCCTGGTGCATAAATCACAAAAGGTTGGTATGCAGGTACACCAAGTGCTTAGGGATGCAATGGTGTCATTTATTGCAAGGGGACTGGAATATGCAAGTAGGGACCTAGACTTGCTTATCTAGTCTAGGTATGCTTGGTGAGACTACATCTGGAATATTATGAAGAATTTTGATCACCTTATTTGAAAACAGATATAATTGTCAGAACCAGTTCAGAGAAGGTTCACTCGACTCATCCCTGGGATGAGGAGCTTATGAAGAAAGTTTGAACAAGTTAGGCAGCACGGTGGCACAGTGGGTGAGCTTTGCTATCTCACAGGATTTATTCCCAGCTTGGATCACTAAGGATCACAAGTGTTGAATCTGCATATTGTCTATGTCAGCACAGGTTTCCTCTGGGTGCTCCGGTTTCATTCCACAGTTCAAAAGACGTGTTGGTTAGTTGCACTGGCCATGCTAAATTCTCCCTCAGTGTACCAAACAGGCGCCAGAATGTGGTAACATGGAGGTTTTCACAGTAACTTCATTCCTGTGTTAATCTAAGCCGACTTGTGACACTAATAAATAAACTTGTACCATTGGAGCTTAGAAAAATGAGAGGTGATCTTACTGAAATATATAAGATTCTGAGGGAATTTGGTAGAGCAGATATCAGGAGGATATTTCCGCTTTTGGGAAAGACTAGAACTGTGGGTCACAAATTTAAAAATGAGATGGCTACGTTTAAGACGGAGATGATGAGACATTTTTCTCTCTGAGGGTCGTGAGTTTGTGGACTTTTCTTCCTCCGAAAGTGTGGAGGCTGAGTCACTCAATTTATTCAAGGCATAGTGCAGTTTAGATCACAACCAAATCAACTATGATCTTATTGAATGGCAGAGAAGACTCTAAAGGCTTGTTTCTGCTTCAAAGTCTCTATGATCTTAATTTTTAGGTGAGACAGTGGCACAATGGTAATATCACTGACCCAGTAATAAAGAGCCCCATGGCTGCTACTGGAATTTGAATTAACTAATAAAATTCTAGAATTGAAAGCTTGTCTCAATAATGGTGCCATAAAACTATCATAATATAATAAAATAATTGACAACAAATCAGGTTCACTGATGGTCTTTAAGGAACAAAATCTGCCATCCTTAACCCATCTGTGATTCTAAACCCACAGCCATGTGGTTGACTCTTAACTACCATCTGAAATGGCCCAGCAAGCCATTCAGTTCAAGGACAATTAGAGATGGGCAGCGAATGCTGGCCTTGCCAGAGTTACCCATATCTCATCAAAAAACATAAAAAAGAATCAGCAGAATTAGCCACTAATGACTCCTGATTAAGTAAAGTGCAGATATCAGATGAGGGCAGTGTGCAGATCAACTGTAAAGTCCCTTATTAACTTGCTTATTAACACTCATAGGCAGGGTTAGCCCAGGAACAATGTCAACATGTTAAGACAGCAAATGCTAAAGTACTTGTGGAACTGCAGCTCCAGCAGACTTGCAATATTCAAGAATGCAAAGGAAAAATAGGCACACATTTAAAAAAAAGCCAAGGGTTTGGCACTGTCCAGAAGATTTCTACTCAAGGTCTACTCCTGCAAAAATAAGGTCACCACATTCCAACTTTTGCATAATGCTTCACGTACATCAGTTTCTTGACAAATTTCGTTTAATGTTGCAATACAATTTTTATGGGCTCATAAATAATTCCGACAGCCATGTACTGCAGTCCTGCTGCGGTTCCCTTTCTCCAACAAGTTTGCAGGAAACGTGAAGAAGCTGAGTGATAACATTTGAGTATGGATTGAAATAAACATGCCTCTTTTCATTTACAAAAACCTAGTTTCAATTTTTTGCAAGAGTTAAAGGATAAAAATACACAAATCTTTGAAAAAGATTTACAGTATTTTAGTACAATGCCAGTAAAATAATTTCCCACAAATAACTTTCTTCCTAGCAATAGGCAATAATTTTAGTCTCAAATGTTTCCTTAAATTACAACTAATCTATAGTTGTATCGATAAAAATGAATTAACCTTGCACCTAGAAAGTAAAGCAGAAGCAGATCAAGCCAAAACATTTTCAACCTCCACTTACTGCATTGCTGGGACATGGCCTCTGTCCTTGAATGGCTGAATTTCCAACACATCCTGGAACAAACACTGTAGCTTCCCAATAAAAAGAGGCTTTTGCATAAGGACCTATTGGTGTAAGATTTAAAATGACCAAGGAAGCAGGGCTGACACATAGTAACAATAGACCACAAGGCAAGAAAACACACACTTTTGTACATAAATTTTAATTGCTGCCTTTATGTTAGTGTACTCAGCAAAAATGCCTGAGGACAACTTGAAAACATTACAGCAAACCTGCCAGATTCACCAAGGCAGTACATCTTGCTAACTGCCAGCTTTGGCAAATCTGACAAGGTTAGACACCGCAGTAGCTGCAAAAGACACCTACGTATTGGAAGTGGATGCCAACACAGCATTATCTTTGCACTCTATCAATGGGATGTTCTTACTTCATTCCCTCCAACCTGCTTTCAGTAGCACTGACGAGATTGATCAAGTACAATGCTTCACCCTTGCGTTGGGAGTTCCAAAGATTCTCTTCAGGCACAACTCAATTTGGAAAGACAAAACGAGGACAGCACTGTTGCGAATTTGCACTCCACTCCCCTATAGTTCAGCAGGATATTGAGAGAAAATTTGGCAAGCAAACCATTCCCAAAGTCCGACTGACAATATTCGCAGGTTTGGTTGGTCAGACATTGCACACGTGACAGTCATTTCATACAATTTATAACCAGAACACTGCAAATTTTGAAAAGCTCGTGTAAGAGACAATTACCAGGAGAGGCCCAGTCAAGCCAGATTGATTACAGATACAGTTCTTTTATAGTTTAACCATGGAATACTCTCCTCCAAATCCTGCGAAGTTTTACAGCAGCTAGCAGTCAGTTTTTCTGAGAGTGATGGTGCCTTTTACTGGCTGTGCTAACATCAAGCTCTTTACAGAAAACCCCTAGAATTCAAATTCAGAACTCAAAATCAAATGGCAAAATTTACCAATATTTGCTGTTAATTCAGAAGTACTGGTTTCCAAGGCACCTCTCTGCAGAACTGTATTGATGATTTGTTTGTAGTGTCCAATGTGGGCACCATTCTTCACAAACTGCGCAGAAACTAACTCAAGGAATCCAGTGACTGTTTACAAAACTCACAAGAAAAGATTCTGCTCCCTTCAGGCCAAGTCTGTTAGACAAGGGTATAAACAAATATGGAGGCAGGGTAGGCGGATGGAGTCATGTTGCAGATCAACAATGACTGAGTTGAATGGTATAGTAGGGCTGAGGAACTAAACAGTCTAACCCCTCTTCCTATGTTGATATGTTCCTACACATCTCAGTATTCCTACAGCACAGGAGGTGGTTATTCATCCTACTGAGTCAGCATCAACTCTCCTCTGAGAGAACATCTTACCCACGTGCTATCCCTGTAACCCTATGTATTTATCCCACTAATCCCCCGAACCTACAATCTTAGGACACTCTGGCCAATCAACCTAACCTGTCCATCTTTGGACTGTGGGAGGAAACCCTGATGTAGAGATGCCGGCGTTGGACTGGGTAAACTCAGTAAAGTTTTGCAACACCAATTTTAAATCCAACCAATTTATTTGATAGTAAATCCACGAGCTTTCGACGCTATGTGCCTTCGTCAGGCAAATGCAGTGTTCTGATCTGCAGAGGCACTCATATCCACACAGACAGTTACAGATTGCTGATTAGAATGCGAATCCTTACATCTAACCTGCTATTCAAGTGTTAAAGTGGCTAACAATGTGTGTGAAGGGAATCCTGAGCATTGGTTAGAGAATGGTGTATTTTCTCCAGACAGCACAGTAAGTGAGGTTTTTTGCTAATCCAGGCAAGTTACGGGGGTTACAGATAGTGTGACATGAAGCCAAGATCCCTGTTAAGACCGTCCTCATGTGTGCGGAACTTGGCTATCAGTCTCTGCTCAGCAACTCTGCGCTGTCGTGCGTCACGAAGGCCCCCTTGAAGAACATTTACCCGCAGGTCGGAGGCCGAATGCCCATGACTGCTGAAGTGTTTGCCCACAGGAAGGGAACTGTTTTGCCTGGTGATTGTTGAGGAAACCCATACAGACACAGGGAGAACGTGCAAACTCCACATAATCATCCAAGGCCAGAATTGAACCCAGGTCCCTGGCACTGTGAAACAACAGTGCTAACAACTGTGCCACATACATGATATAATGATACATAATATAATGGATTCTTTCATTGTTTCAACAAATGAATGGTTTTAGATTATTACAGGGTGTAAGTTACTCTGTCTGACAAGCAGCTGAATTAAAGAATTGATTGTTAACAGCTGCAGCTGAATTAAAATAGTAAATTCATCATTGGTTGACAAAATCACCCATCACCCGGCAAAAGTAAGCTCAGCATTGAGCAGATTCACTCATAGGCTTTGAAGTTTGTCTCAAAACAAAGGTCAAAGTCTGAAATAAAAACAAAAAAAGTTGGAACAACTCTGGCAGCATGTGTGGAAAGAGAAATAGAAGTCCAATATGCCCTTTTCCAAAGTGTATCAGGCAGTGGTTCCGACATCGTGTCTCTTTGGCTGAGAGACATGGATAACCTCCAGGCATCACATATAGCAATTGAATGCATTCTACTTTGCTGAGATCCATCTCAACATCAAATAGCAGGACAAAGTTCCTAACAAGGGGATGTAAGATGTTGCATACCTGAAAGAGGACATGCTCATTAGAGCTCAGCTTCGCCGATTTGATCATGGGGTCCAGATGGCGGGTTCCCACATACCAAACAAGGGGTGAGTGTAACTAGGCATGGGCCTAGTTTCATACTTGCTTGACTCTTCTCAAATGTTAAGATTGCTGGACAATTGAGACGTCTACATTTGGATCTGTTTATTAGCGCTGTTTATTTCCCCGATTAGTGGGGTCTAACCCACACTCCCCAAGATTGCCTTTCAGGATGTCTTTGGATCTGACTTTATGCTGTTCTATGGTGTGTGAACCCATGCTCAGATGAATGTGGAATATCCCCTTTGTTACGCGAGTTCTCCATGCGAACCACATGGTGACTCAGCAAAGCTGAGCTTGTTCACAATGTTAGGTACACGTTATATCCCATAATAAGGATTTTCATCCTGACACTTGATGTTGCAGGTTGATTTAAGCTGTGAAGGCAGAATGCATCTAATTTCTTTACATTACACCAGTTAGGTTCCTCATGCTTATTCAAAATTCATTTGTGGGACATGGGGCATCTCTGACTGGCAAGTATTTATCATCCTTGGAGGGCAGTTGAGAGTCAACCACATTGCAGTGATTTGGAGTCACAGATGTCATATTTCCTTCCCTAAAATGACATTAGTGAACCAGATGGATTTTTCCAACAAGTTTCATGGTCATCAGTAGATTCTTAATTCCAGCTATTTTTATTGAATTCAAATTCTACCATCTGCTGTGGCAGGATTTGAACATAGATCCCCAGAATATTAGCTGAGTTTCTGGATTAATAATCCAGCAATAATACCACAATAAGGCCATCGCCTCCCCTCAACTGTAGAGAAGTGATGTGAGAACCATGGCCTGATTGTCTCTGATGTTTCTTTTGAGACAAATTCCATGCCCTCTCCAAAGCCTGTGGGTGAGCTTGCTTTTGCCAGGCAATTTCATCAATCAACATGATGTTGTTGCAATTAGCATAATGCTGCTTTAATTCAGCCACTGACCAAACATACAACAAAATTTACACCCTACAGTAGTCTACAACCATCCATCTGCAACATTCTGAGCAGATCTTGGAAGCTTTCTCCAGAAACGGAGGAGTGGTTTTATTGATTTGCCAGATGAGGTGAAAATCTGAATGAAAAACATTAAAATAACGTTCCTGCAAAAGCTTCCAGATCCACTACAATTTCCGCTGACCAGAAGGAATTAAATGTGCAAACATTAAAATAAAGCTGGAATCAGTTTAGTTCAGTAATATCAATATCACACTGACATAGAGCATTTTTTGTGCCCAGTCTGTTCATTATCATTGCCAAGGTTTGCAGAAGTTATAACTTGGAGTGGAAGCATAAATATCTTCCGCATTTCAAAAAGGGAAAAAAACTTAGCTAAAGCATCAGTGTTAAACTAATCTTAAAAAGTCATTCTAAAACATCTTAACAAGCAAAATCTCAATTTAATATGGGAAATCTGGGTTACAGAGGTACAAAGTCAGACAAAATAACAGAGCTAGGCACAGTTACTAACTCCAGGTTATTTCTGCTTTAGAATGCTCCAAAACAAGGCCCAAACCTGAAGTGCTTATCTCACCTCCGTATCAAAATTCAAGAGCAGAGCCTTGTCCAATGCTGACACCGCAATCCCATACAGGAGAATGTGCTGCAGTAAAGGAGATATCACCCTGAGGACAATACACAAGGGCAGGTCCTATTCTAGTGGCTCAGAATGGGGAACAACAATAGCAGCTTGCATTTATATAGCGTCTTTAACGCTGCAATACTGAACAACTATGAAATTGCTGTAGACAAATTACTTCACCACAAGTAGTGAACACAACTTGAAGTAGTTTGTGACGTTTCAATGAGATAAGTGATTCCTTTTCTTCACAACATCTAAATATTTTTAAGACAGTCACTGCATGGTTAGGCAGCACTCATTCTGAGCCCACACCCCTGAATAATCTCACTAAATAAAAATTATATTTGAGAGTTGAGCAAACAATTGTAATCATATCATTAAAATGCTAAATAAAAGGAAATTACAGAAATTTAGTTTCACAATAGAGATGAATAACATTTAGTGATTCTAAACATCTTCAATGTCTAAAGTTTACTTATGAAGTACCTTTGCCTTAATTCAAAGCCCACAGAACATATACTTCAGATAACACAAAGTGAAAACATCAAATTGGTGTTATCTGGAGAGAAATTTAGCATAGGCTGAATTTAGTGAGGAGCAAATTTCAAATTTTGAATAGATGCATCTTTTTTGAGATAGCGGAGGTAAAGAGTAAAGCTCATTGTGTAGGATATCATCGGGGCTGAACGGAGTTTGGAACAAGGGCGGGAATGATTAGAAAGTATTCAGGGTCCATCAGGCTTGTCTGTGTACAACTAAGAAGTGGAAGAGAAAAGCAAGGAGTTGCCATGTGTTAATTCAGTAAGAAGTCTCACAATACCAGTAAAGAGTCCAATAGATTTATTTGTAATCACGAGCTTTCAGCACGCTGCTCCTTCATCAAGTGAGGACTCAGCATTCTGAAAGCTCGTGACTCCAAATAAACTGTTGGAATTTAACCTAGTGTTGTGAGGTTTCTTATTCTGTCTGGCCTAGTCCAAAGCCGGCATCTCCACATCGAGTATGAATACATGGCAGTTATGCTTGATTTAAGAAATGTAACATCCAGGGAGGAGGTTGGAAACGTGGAACATATAGCCCAATCCATCACACAAACCAGCCTCCTATCCACTGACTCTATCTACACTTCCTGCTGCCTCAGAAAAGCAGCCAATATAATTAGGGACTCCACGCACTCCAGATACACACACACTTCCATTTTCTTCTGTTGGGAGAACAATACAAAAGTCTGAGATCACATACTTACCAACTCAAGAACAGCTTCTTTCCTGTTGCTGTCAGACTTTTGAATGACATACCTCACACTAAGTTGATCTTTCTCTGAGCCCTAACTATGACTGTAATACTACATTATGCACTCTCTTGTTTCTTTCTCTATGAATGGTATGGTTTGTCTGTACAGCATGTAAGAAACAATACTTTTCATTGTATACTAATATATATTTCAGTAAAAAATCAAAATTTGAAGTTTAAGAGCAATGAAGCTCAGCCTAGCTATGTCATGGCATTTTAAAATATAAGTAAAAACAATGTCTGAAACAGCAAAGGAGAAGTTGGAAGCTGGTGTTGAGCAAGGTATTGCTCATCAGCCAATGTCCTCCATGGAGGGGAGATTCCAATGAAACCTTTGCCCAGATTTGATCAGTGGGGGAAGACTAAGAAAATGAATCAGAAAAAACAAGAGTTTCACTCAACGATATTTTAATACAATACAGTTTCCATTCCACCTTTCACAAAGCAGAGGACTAAGGAGCTAATTCTTTGTATAAAAATGCTTAACTGATAATTATAATAATCCTAAGAAAGTCAAGGTATGAAGATTTGAGAGAGCAATTACAGAAAAAACAATTCCACCAGATGAATAGGTCTTTTGAGGTGAAAGATTTAAAATCATTGGCAAAAGATGTAAAAAGACGACAAGAAGAAACATTTACACTCTGCTGTCAGAATCTGGAGCACTTGACCTGAAAAGCTGGAGGAAGCTAATTTCAAAAGAGAGTTGGGTAGGTACTCGAGGATGAAAAAAATTACAGGGTTACGGACAAGAAAAAGTCAAAGAGGTGGGGAACTAAGCGCATCTGGGCTGGAATTTTCCAGCTGTTCATCCTAGTGGAGTTCTCCGGTCCCACTGCAGCGAATGGAGATTTGGCTGAGCACCTAAATTCTCTGTCCTTACTTGCAGCTTCGGCAGGGTCTGAAATGGCTGGAAAATTCCAGCCTTGCTCTTTCACATTCTGCATGGGCATGCCAAATGGTCTCCATCTTTTGAACAACAAGGTCCTGTGATTCCAACTTCTCTCGTGATATTAATCAAATATCAGCAAGAGAAAAGAATTAATTTATATAGCAGCCATTGCGTCCTCAGACATTCCAATCACTTTTCAAATGCTGCTCCTGTTTGCAGAGCAGCAGGTTGGTCAGTATGTGCACAGCAGAATTCCACACACCATACGACTCAGTAAACGTTTTGATTGTGACAATTATAAAGTTGAAAGTGGCAGGGATATCAGCAGAACTCACTGTTTCTCTTTGAACAAATAGATAGGGCTTCTATTTAACATCTCATCCAGAAAATGGGAGAGAGGTTAAATTAAAGGAACGCAACAAAGGTACGTTTTTCCGATTCTGCTAAGTGCAATGTTCTCAGTGCCAGAACTCTAAATCTAATATGTATTCAACCAGATCGGGTTCAGAATGTAGGAGAGAAAACACATAACTATTAGGATAGATTTTGCTGCCAAAATAATGGTGGGGTTAATGGCGCTCACTGTTATTTATGAATAAATGCTACACAAAGTTCAGCAGGAGTTGATACGTGTTCAAAATTTAAAACCTACCATCCAAGTTGCACCACTCTGTCAGCTCTGCAAAAATGGTGTCTCGCTATCTGCCTTATTAACAGGCACTGAATACTGGGAAATCGCTGTATTTGTTCAGTAGATATGAATTGAGCTGGCTGCAGATATTAGAACTGCTAAGTACAAGTGCAAATACCTTTTAATACATGGTAAGTGTTAGTACCTGCCAATCAACTTCTCTGGCACCAAAGATTAACCGTAAAAACTGAAGAGGCAGTCTTTCAGATTATGAATTGCTTTGGGAGATTCCAAAAATGTCAAAGCTATAATTCAAAAATAGTCTTCTTTTACGCCATCAAATTATTCTTTTTTTCCCATCTCTCTCTCCCTGTGAACCTGATTTGGCATTGAATTCAGCCCCTTTTGTTTACCTGCCTCCTCAGTCCTTCTGCTGCTTATGTCCTGATTAGATGTCTCTGGTTAAGGTGATCCATAGTCACTGTTCACTCATGTCCCAGATGTCCCATGTTGCCCGCTGCACCATTATCAACTCTCACGTTTAGCACATTAGCTGGCAAAATCCTTTTGAGATGAAAGGTGCAGAGACAATTCGAACTAGTGGCAGATGCTGTTAGCTACCATGCTACAGCAAAATCTGCTCCATTATTTTTCACAACTGAATTCAAAGAGACAGATGTGGCCATTTCAACATGAATTATTCATTGTTTACATGGCAGGCCAGGTCAAGAAAATCTGATACTCCTTGACTGGCTTCCTCCATGCAAGGGGGGGTGGGGATAGTGGTGAGCAATAGAGGAAAGGTTTTACTCAAGGATGATTGCTATTGTCAGCGAAGAAGAAACAGAATCCAGGCATCAATTTCACTGCTATGCCACTTCTGTAATGCATGGGATTTCAACGCAACTTTTGTCACTGTTGCACGCTTTCAGGAAGGTTTCCCTTCTCCAGCTTTGCAAATATTATCCCACATCCAATGGTGACCGACATGCATCCATTTTGAGCAGTTTTAAGTTTATTTATTGGTGTCACAAGTAGGCTCACATTAACTGCAATAAAGTTACTGCGAAAATCCCCTTGTCACCACATTCAGATGCCTGTTCGGGTACACTGCATGTGCTGGTTAGGGGCACTGGCCGTGCTAAATTTTCCCTCAGTGTACCCAAACAGGCGTTGGAGTGTGGCGACTAGAGGACTTTCACTAGAGAGAAATGAATTGATTGGGGATAGTCAGCATGGTTTTGTGAAGGGTAGGTCGTGCCCTACCAACCTCATTGAGTTTTTTCAAAAAGTGATCAAAGAGGTGGATGGGGGTAAGGCGGTTGATGTGGTATATATGGACTTTAGTAAGGCGTTTGATAAGGTGGCCCATGGAAGACTTCTGCAGAAAATGCAGATGTATGGGATAGAGGGTGATTTAGCTAATTGGGTTAGGAATTGGCTAGCAGATAGAAGACAGAGGGTGGTGGTTGATGGGAGAAATTCATCGTGGAGTTCGGTGACAAGTGGTGTACCTCAGGGGTCTGTTTTGGGGCCCCTGCTGTTTGTAATTTTTATAAATGATCTGGATGAGGGTATTGAAGGATGGATTAGTAAATTTGCAGATGACACTAAAGTCGGTGGAGTGGTAGATAGTGAAGAGGGGTGTTATAGTTTGCAGAGAGACTTGGACAAGTTGCAGAGCTGGGCCGAGAGGTGGCAAATGGAGTTTAATGTGGAAAAGTGTGAGGTAATGCACTTTGGCAGGAATAATAAATGTGTAGAGTATAGGGCTAATGGCAGGATTCTTAATAGTGTTGATGAACAGAGGGATCTTGGTGTATATGTGCATAGATCCCTGAAAGTAGGCAGTCAAGTCAATAAGGTTGTTAAGAAGGCATATGGAGTCTTAGCTTTTATTGGTAGGGGGATTGAATTTCGGAGCCGCAACGTCATGTTGCAACTGTACAAAACTCTAGTGCGGCCGCACTTGGAGTATTGTGTGCAGTTCTGGTCCCCACATTATAAGAAAGATGTGGAGGCATTGGAGAGGGTACAGAGGAGGTTTACCAGGATGTTGCCTGGTATGCAGGGCATGTCTTATGAAGAGAGGCTGAGGGATTTGAGGTTGTTTTCGTTAGAAAGGAGGCGGCTAAGAGGGGACCTTATCGAAACATATAAGATGATTAGAGGTTTAGATAGGGTGGACGGTGATAGCCTTTTTCCTAGGATGGAGAAAGCTAGCACAAGGAGACACAGCTTTAAATTAAGGGGTGATAGTTATAGGACGGATATCAGAGGTAGGTTCTTTACCCAAAGGGTGGTTCGGGAGTGGAATGCCCTGCCTGCAGCAGTTGTAGATGCGCCAAGTTTGGTGGCATTTAAGAGGTTAGTTGATAAGTACTTGGAAGAGAAGGGAATGGTTTAGTTTGGAGGGGCATTGCTTTTTATATTGGTCGGCGCAACATCGGAGGCTGAAGGGCCTGTTCTGTGCTGTAATGTTCTATGTTCACAGTAACTTCACTGCAGTGCTAATGTAAGCTTACATTTGTGACATAATAAATAAATAAATAAACAAACTGAAAACTACACTGAGGGAAGTTCAGCATGGATAATGCACCTAACCAGCAGGTCTTTTAGACAATAATCCAAGCTGGGAATCGAACCCGGGTCCCTGTTGCTGTGAGGCAGCAGTGCTAACCACTGTGCCACCTATGCGGATGCTACGTGAGGCACACTGAATATCCCATTATCCCATTCATGATACTGGCCTGACAGCACTAACATTAAATTAAGTTTGTCATCACACGTGACTTACGCTCCATGGAATATGCAGCATCTCAGACCACCAACATTCCAGGTTCCGCTTTACTGCAGAACAGAAGCTGCCCGCCTATGACAGGAAAACGGCAAAAAAAATACAACTGTGCTGCAATGAAAAGCTGACAAAACAACATAATGTCTTGAACATCCTTAAAAGCATTTTCAGTTAAGTGAATTAATATTACTTCAGCAGGGAAGGTTAATTGAGGTGTTGGTAAAATCCAACAGGTAAGAAATTAATCTAACAGCAGCAATTTTCTTCTACACAATTTCAAAATAATTGGGAATATTTCAAAAAATAAGTTTAGTACCCAGTTACATTTTTAGGGGTCAAAATGTCAGCAGTCTAATAAATAAGTGAAAAGACCAATTCAAGATAAATCTAATAAGAATTGCGCCAATATGCCCGAGGCCTACCAGTGACATCTCACAAAGATTCAAGACCATCAAATATTTAAAAAATATATTTTAATATGTAAAGTTAATTTACCCTCCATTCTACCTCCAAAAAAGGCATTATAAATATTAAACAAACCGTTACAGTCATCACCATTTTGCACCTGTCCACCTGATTAGCGTTTCAGTAGTATGAAGCAAAGATGCAGAATAGCCATATTTTGGAGGTGGAAATTAATGACAGTGCTTCTCTCTGCACCACTTATAATTGTCTCCAGTGTTCTGCTGCTGATGGTGACTGGGCCACAAGTGTATGGGTGTTGGATGCCCCTCAATTCCTCGCTCAATGATCTTCTTTTAACTCATTTGTGGGACATGGGCGTCACTGGCTGGGCAGCATTTATTACCCATCTCTAGTTACCAGAGGGTGGTTAAGAGTCATTGCTGTGACTCTGGAATCACATGTAGGCCAGAATGGGTAAGGACAACAGATTTCTTTCTCTAAAGGATATTCAATGCTATTATTTCCACAAAACGCATCTCCAAATTCCATGGTGTGGACCTTGGCACCTCCCTTCGCAACTGGATCTTCCTAACTCTCAGGCCACAATCGGTAAGGATAGGCAATAACACCTCCTTCATTATCATCCTCAACACTGGTACCCTGCAAGGCTGTGTTCTCAACCCCCTACAATTCTTCAGATATACCTATGACTGTGTGCCAAATTCCTCTTCAATTTTCAAATTTGCTGATGACACCATCATACTGAGTCAAATCTCAACCAATGATGAGACAGAGTAAAGGAATAGAACATAGAATATTACAGCGCAAAACAGGCCCTTTGGCTTTCGATGTTGCGCCGACCAATTAGGAACTAGCAGTGACCCTCTAACCTAGACCATTCCCTTTTCATCCATAAACTTAACTACTAACCTCTTAAACGCCACCAAACTTGGCACATCTACAACTGCAGCAAGCAGGGCATTCCACACCCTTACCACCCTTTGGGTAAAGAACCTACCTCTGACATCCGTCCTATAACTACCACCTCTTAATTTAAAGCTATGTCCCGTCGTACTAGCTTTCTCCATCCTAGGAAAAAGGCTATCACTATCCACCCTATCTAAACCTTTAGTCATCTTATATGTTTCAATAAGGTCTCCTCTTAGCCGCCTTCTTTCTAACGAAAACAACCTCAAATCCCTCAGCCTCTCCTCATAAGACCTGCCTTCCGTACCAGGCAACATCCTGGTAAACCTCCTCTGTACCCTCTCCAATGCCTCCACATCTTTCTTATAATGTGGGGACCAGAACGGCACACAATACTCCAAGTGCGGCCGCACTAGAGTTTTGTACAGTTGCAACATGGTGTTGCGGCTCGAAATCAATCCCCCTACAAAAAAGCTAAGACTCCGTATGCCTTCTTAACAACCTTATCGACTTGATGCCTACTTTCAGGGATCTATGCACACGTACACCAAGATCCCTCTGTTCATCAACACTATTAAGAATCCTACATTAGCCCTATACCTACACATTTGTTATTCCTGCCAAAGTGAATTACCTCACACTTTTCCACATTAAACTCCATTTGCCACCTCTCGGCCCAGCTCTGCAACTTGTCCAAGTCTCTCTGCAAACTAGAAAACCCCTCTTCACTATC
This sequence comes from Sphyrna mokarran, assembly GCA_024679065.1. Classification (NCBI taxonomy): domain Eukaryota; kingdom Metazoa; phylum Chordata; class Chondrichthyes; order Carcharhiniformes; family Carcharhinidae; genus Sphyrna; species Sphyrna mokarran. The sequence continues at coordinate 8,567,374 of JAGIQG010000017.1, read as the reverse complement.
TACCATCCTCCAACTTTGGTGTCACCGCAAATTTACTAATCCATCCTTCAATACCCTCATCCAGATCATTTATAAAAATTACAAACAGCAGGGGCCCCAAAACAGACCCCTGAGGTATACCACTAGTAACCGAACTCCACGATGAATATCTCCCATCAACCACCACCCTCTGTCTTCTATCTGCTAGCCAATTTCTAATCCAATTAGCTAAATCACCCTCTATCCCATACATCTGCATTTTCTGCAGAAGTCTTCCATGGGCCACCTTATCAAACGCCTTACTAAAGTCCTATATACCACATCAACCGCCTTACCCCCATCCACCTCTTTGGTCACTTTTTCAAAAAACTCAATGAGGTTAGTAAGGCATGACCTACCCTTCACAAAACCATGCTGACTATCCCCAATCAATTAATTTCTCTCTAAATAACTATAAATCCTATCCCTAATAATTCTCTCCAATACTTTGCCCACAACAGAAGTAAGACTCACCGGCCTATAATTCCCTTGAAAGTCTCTCTTCCCCTTCTTGAACAATGGGACCACATTCGCTATCCTCCAGTCTTCCGGCACTATACCTGTAACCAACGACGACCTGAAGATCAGAGCCAGAGGCTCTGCAATCGCCTCTCTTGCCTCCCAGAGAATCCTAGGGTAAATCCCGTCCGGCCCAGGGGACTTATCTAACTTCAAACCCTCAAGAATATCTAGCACATCCTCCTTATCTACTTCAATACTTTCCAGTTTGCAACCCTGTATCCAGTGTTCTCCACAACTACATTTACATCTCCCTGCGTGAATACCGAAGAGAAATATTTGTTCAGTGCCTCTCCAATCTCTTCAGGTTCCATGCACAACTTCCCACTGCTGTCTCTGACTGGCCCTAATCTTGCCCTAACCAATCTTCTATTCTTAACATATCTAAAGAAAGCTTTAGGATTCTCCTTGATCCTATCAGCCAAAGTCTTCTGGTGTCTTCTTTTAGCTCTCCTCAACTCACTCTTTAGCTCCCTCCTGGCTAATCTATAGTTATCCATTGCACTAACTGAGCCTTCAAGGCTCATCCTGTCATAAGCCTCCTTTTTCCTTTTAACCAGCAAATTAACTTTTTTAGTACACCATGGTTCCCTTACTCGACCATTTCCTCCTTGCCTGACAGGGACATACTTATCAAGGACTCGCAGCAGCTGCTCCTTGAATAAGCTCCACATTCCAGATGTTCCCAGTCCCTGTAGTTTCCTAGTCCAATCTATGCACCCTAATTCTCTCCTGATGGCCTCATAATTACCCTTCCCCCAGCTATAACTACTGCCCCCAGCTTCATGCCTATCCCTATCCATCACTAAGGTGAACGTAACCGAATTGTGGTCACTATCACCAAAATGTTCACCAACTTCCAAGCCTAACACCTGGTCTGGCTCATTGCCCAGCACCAAATCCAATGTAGCCTCACCTCTAGTTGGCCTATCTACATACTGAGTCAAAAAACCTTCCTGCACACTTTGTACAAAAACTGACCCCTCTAACGAGCTAGAGCTATAGCTATTCCAATCAATATTAGTAAAGTTAAAGTCCCCCATAACAATTACCCTATTACTTTCACTCCTGTCCAGGATCGACTTTGCAATTCTTTCCTCTACCTCTCTAGAACTTTTAGGAGGTCTATAAAAGACTCCCAACAGGGTGACCTCTCCTCTCCTGTTTCTAATCTCAGCCCATACTACCTCAACAGACAAGTCCTCATCAAACTTCCTTTCTGTCACTGTGATACAGTCTTTGACTAATAATGCCACTCCTCCCCCCCTTCTACCTCCTTCTCTACTCCGACTGAAGCATTTGAACCCCGGAACCTGCAACAACCATTCCTGTCCCTGCTCTATCCATGTCTCTGAAATCACAACATCGAAGTTCCAGGTACTGGTCCAAGCCGCAAGTTCCTCCACCTTATTGCGAATACTTCTTGCATTAAAGTATATGCATTTCAAACCATGCCCTACTCGACCCGTACATTGCTGTACTTTACAGTTCTCATCTATGACTTCCCTGTTCTCGTCCCTCTTAACATCCAAACTTTCAGGATCCCACCCCCCCTCTGAATCAGGAATGAGATAGAGAATTTGGTGAACTGATGTGACAACAATAATTTCTCACAAAACGAAGGAAATTGTCATTGACTTCAGGAAACGTAAAGGAGAACATGCCCGTCAACATGAATGAAGATGAAATAGAAAGGGTTGAGAGCTTCAGGTTTTGCGATGCCCAGATCACCAACAACCTGTCCTGGTTCCCCTATGCTGACACTACAGTTAAGAAAGCCCATCAATGCTTCTACTTTCTCAGAAGATGAAGGAAATTTGCCTTTCAGCTACAACTCTCACCAACGTTTACAGATACACTATAGAAAGCACTCTTTCTGGTTATATCACAGCTTGGTGTGGTGCCTGCTCTGCCCAAGACCGCAGGGAACTACAAAAGGTTGTGAACGTAGCCCAGTCCATCATGGAACGTAGTCCCATCCATTGACTCTGTCAGCATCTCCCGCTGCCTCGGCAAAGCGGCCAGCTTAACTAAAGACTCCACTCTTCTCTCTTCCACCTTCTTCCTTTGGAAAGAAAATACTGATGTCTGAGGTCACGTACCAACCAACTCAAGAGCAGTTTCTTCCCTGCTGCTGTCAGACTTTTGAATGGGCCCACCTTGCATTAAAATCTTTCTGTACACCCTAGCTATGACTATAACATTACAATCAACACTTTCTCATTTCCTTCTCTATGAACGGTATGCTTTGTCTGTACAGCATGCAAGAAACAATACTTTTCACTGTATATTGATGCATGTGACAATAATAAATCAAATCAAAGACATTAGTGAATCAGATGAATTTTTCTGATAATCGACTTCATGGTCATCTGTAGATTCTTAATTCCAGATATTTTTTATTGAATTCAAATTCCACCACCTATTCTAGCAGGTCTCTAGAACATTAGCTGAGTCTCTGGATTATTGTCCAACGATAACACTTCTCGGCCATTGCCAAATTCAATGTCAGCGTTTAAACATTTCAGTGGCAACAAGCTATTCAACTTTGAGGTCCAAGAAAAGAACAAATGTCAACGTTGATGAGCTTTAAGCAGTTCATGGCCAACAATCAGGCACATATTGTTTCCAGCAGCAATCACAGGGTGGCACAGTGGTTAGCACTGCTGCCTCACACTGCCAGGGGCCTGGATTTAATTCCAGCCTTGGGTCAGAGTCTTGTGGCGTTTACATATTTTCCCTGTATCTGCGCTGGTTTCCTCCAGGTATTCTGGTTTCCTCCCACACTCCAAAGATGTGCAGGTTCCGTCAGGAAGAAGATAGAAAATCTGAGGTCATGTATCAAGCAACTCAAGAACAGTTTCTTCCCTGCTGCCATCAGACTTTTGAATGGACCTACTTTGCATTAAGTTGATCTTTCTCTACATCCTAACTATGATTGCAACACTGCATTCTGCACCCCCTCATTTCCTTCTCTGTGAACAGTATGCTTTGTCCATATTGCGCACAAGAATGAACACTTTCCATTGTATACTAATATATGTGACAATAATAAATCAAATCAAATTGGTTAGCCATGATAAATTGCCCATTAGTGTCGGGGGATTAGCAGGGTAAATGTGTGGGTGTAGGGGGATAGAACCTGGTTGGCATTGTTGACAGTGCAGGATTCATTGGCCGAATGGCCTCCTTCTGCACTGTAGGAATTTTCTGAATAATAATCAACAGTCAGTCCTGGGACGTGGAGTCATATTTCTGCATCCACACCACAGTCTATTCAAAGTAATAAAAACATGCACTTCTCTCGTGGTTTTCACAACTTCAAAATGTCACAAAGCACTTCACAGCCAATGAAGTATCTTTGTCAATTACTGTAATTAAGAAACACAGCAATTTAAATAATATGTCATTAGGACGTTAGGACGGCAGCGTGGGCTCGTTGGGCCGAAGGGCCTGTTTCCCGTGCTGTGTTGCTCTTTGTTCTTTGTAAACTTCCACAGCCAGCAAAGTTAAAACGACCAAGTCATCTGTTTTTATTGACATTGATTGAAGGCTAAATACTGGACAGCCACCAGGGAGAACTCCCCTGCCTTTATGAGAGACTGAAGCCAGGATACCTCTATATAAAACTTACAATCACTGTGTCTTGAACACAGTGTATACAACTTTGGTTAGGCCTCACTTGGAATACTGCGCCCAGTTCTGGTCTCCGTACTATCGGAAGGATGTGGAGTCCTTGGAGAGAGTGCAGAGGAGGTTTACCAGGATGCTGCCTGGTATGGAAGGACTGTCCTATGAGGGACGATTAGATAGACTGGGGTTGTTTTCCCTTGAAAGACGTCGGCTTAGAGGGGATCTCATAGAGGTGTATAAGATTATAAGGGGTATAGATAGAGTAAATGGTGGTAAACTTTTTCCACCTTCAGAAATGGATAGGACGAGGGGTCATGGCCTTAGGGTGAGGGGGGCTAGGTATAAGACGAATATTAGAGGGCAGTTTTTCACACAAAGGGTAGTGGGGGTGTGGAATGCACTGCCGAGTAAGGTGGTGGGAGCAGGCACGCTGGGTCTGTTTAAGGGTCTCTTGGACAGCCACATGAGCAGTATGCAGATAGAGGGATATATTAGGACTGTTTAACTACGGCTTTTTTCCACAGGTAATTCGGTCCATAATTTGAGCACACATTCGGCAGGTGGTGCGGGTACAGCTCTTGGATGTTGATTCATGGGTTGCCTGGTACCTCATGTCGTAAATGAGTGCTTTATGTGCACCATCTGAAGGGCACCATGACAGCTCAGAGACTTTCGATGTGGCTGTGCAGACACTTGGAATTGGGCCGGTGTCTGCGGGAGTTTGCGCGTTCTCCCCGTGGTTGCGTGGGTTTTCTCCGGGCACTCCGGTTTCCTCCCACAACCCAAAAATTCGCTCTTAGGCTAATTGGGAAACAAATTTTCCCTATGGTGAAAATTTTCCATATTAGGGATAATATATATATTATTATATAGGAATATTAAAATAGGATAATGTATTTGCTACTATATAGTATGACGGCGGCGCGGGCTCGTTGGGCCGAAGGGCCTGTTTCCCGTGCTGTGTTGCTTAATAAAAAAAAATATAATAAAAAAGCATGCCAAGCTTTTTGAACGAATTGTGACACTGAACATATCAGGACAGATGGTTGAGGGGTAGGCGATGAAACAAAGAGGTTTAGGGAGGGAATACCAGAGCTTGGGGCCCAGATTAGTGGCAGAGTGGTTAGTGGTTAGTGAGAGGCAGCACAGTGGTACACTGCTGCCATATAGTACCAGGGACCTGGGTTTGATTCCCGGCCTGGATCACTATCTGTGTGGAGTTTGCACGTTCTCCCCATGTCTGTGTGGGTTTCCTCCGGGTGTTCCAGTATCCTCCCACAGTCTAAAAGATGTGTTGGTTAGGTGCATTGACCCAAACAGGTTCCACAGTGTGGCGACTAGGGGAATTTCACAGTAACTTCATTGCAGTGTTAATGTAAGCCTTACTTGTGACTAATAAATAAACTTTCTAAACTTTACTTTCAGAAGCTGAAACCTGGTCATCAATGGTGGGATAGTTAAAATCAAGAGTGTACAAAAGGTCAACGTTGGAGATGCAGAAATCTTGGAAGTGTTTTGGGATGAAGTTTGTTACAAAGGTAGGAGTGGAAAGACTGAGGGGATTTGAAAGCAAGGCTAACACTGCCCCATTTCGCATGAAATATTTACCCACTGACACATCAAGCAAGGAAGCTTAAATTCTATTCTTTGTGCCTTAACGCTAGGAAACAAATGTGTGCACACCAGGTTCAATTACATTTCAATTACTCCATCATTTATCTGTAAAGAAATGCATCATCACAGCTTTTCATATGTAAATAAATGACTATGATCAGGAACTGGCTATGTAAATGATCATGCCCATAAAACTGCGTGCTGTCAATTTGTACAACCCCACGTTAGGATTGCCAAGACTGGGCATTTTTCTTGTAAATTATACAGAGCAAAAAAATTCACAGCAACAACAATGGGATCCAAACGCATTGTGGTTCAGCTAACCTGGATCATCAATCAGTGGTGCAAAGGTCTGTCAAGGATCTTATATTAAAGGCCCTATAAAGAGACTCCATCTTTTGCTGGCACCATCACCTCAAATGATAAATGAGCGCCGCAGTTATTAGCATCTCATTTAACCACAAGCTGCACCCAATATTAGCTATACCTGGCCAGATGCAAAATTAATTTTCTGATTACTTCAGCCTCAGAAACATAAGTCTAGATTTAATAGGCTACAGCAGCTAATCATGTTTTATTCTACTCCCCTCTCTGAGAAACTATTGGAGTGTAGCACAAAGTCTGAATCTTCAAAGTACTTTGAAAACCTTTTCCAACACTTTTGACAGCATTCAGCATATTGGCACCAATACACTGGAGTTAACACAAGGCACTTAGAGGTTCCCTAATGCATTTAATTCATCACCTTAAATTGATTCCATTGCTGGTACCAACAATGACAAACATGCAATTACTGCCATTTCATTCCAGTGTTAGGATCAATATTCTTTCCACAAATACAGCCCAAGTTTGGAAGAATTTTTAAAATCTAGGATTATGTTGCTGGGTGTTTCCACCACATCCCCTTCTATTGCCCCCCCCCCCACCACCTCTCCCACCACAAACACATGAATTCCCACCCTCATAACTTTAACAAACATCTATAATCAAAATATGGTGGATGCTGAAAATCTGGAATAAAACTAAATGCTGGAAATGCTTGAAAAGTTGACTCCATTCTCTGCAGATGCTGTCAGAGCTAAGGAATACTTCCAGCACTTTCTAGCTATAATCAGCCCGTGCCATTCAGACATAATGTCGTATCTTTCAGAAAAAATGCAACACCTGCAATGTCCATGAATAGATGACAAACGATGTGAGATGTCACTGTTGGACTAGGATGGCACAGAAAGAAGTCTCACAATATCAGGTTAAAGTCCAACAGGTTTATTTGGAATCACAAGCTTCAATGGACCTTTACATGATCTGCCCTCCCACCCACTAGAATTCCAGCGGCAGATGGGTGGGAGTAATCTGGCCAGAGTCTTTGAATATTTTTAATGTCCAACAGGTTTATTTGGAATCATGAGCTCTTGGAGCACTGCTCCTTCATCAGCTGAGTGAAGGTGCAGTGTTCCGAAAGCTCGTAATTCCAAATAAACCTGTTGGGACTTTAACCTGTTGTTGAGAGACTTCTTACGGATGAAATATGGTTTAACTTTCATTAACATACCTGGGATTAATACCTGCCATCCCTAATCAGAAGGCATTACTGATGCATCATTCCTGCCTTTCCCAATTTATTCCAAACACACAGCTCCATCCTTTCCGCCCTTATGTCTTACACCATCCATGTTTTTCTCATCAACTGTTTTCATTCTTTTGCTTGAATGTAGCATTGTATATTTAAAAATGTTAATACTGTACCATTTATCCAGATTGGGTTTAACAAAAAAAATCAAAGAATGTATTCTCAATACACAGTTACTTCATAATCTTCCATAAAGTTTCAGTATATCCTTTGCTCACCAGGAGTAGTATCACAAGAGGTCCGTGAGTACTGTGTAAACTCCACTCCGCTACTACATTTTACACAGCCAATAAACTTTACAAAAGGTGATGGGTATCCATTTCTTCCAGCCAACCTCCGCAGGTATAAAATCAAGACCAATTCAGTGCACTGGTTCTTCAAGAGGATCACAACTTTGTGTAGCACACATTGGATCACTTCTTAACTGGCACAATCTCCATTGTCTGCATTATTGTATGTTCTGGTTAAAGATTTTCAGAATCCAGCTTTTCTTAATGATGCAATCCATTTAGTCTATCCAAAGAACATCAGAAGCAACTAAAAACCTCATTACCAGTTGGAACTCAATTTTTAGCTTGGACTGGTTTTATATTCATAAGTGTCAAAAATCTCTACTTCTCCCAATTTCAACAAGCTCTGGTTGGATCATGCCATCCAAAAAATAAATGTTTTCAGTTGGAAAGACTCATCTTCCAAACTGATTTTAATGATGTTACTTTAAATTGGTGACAAATTAAGACTTTCTTCCTTGTTTACTCCACAATAAATCAGGAAGAATGAATGTTGAGAACACCCTTGAAATGAAAATTATTTCTTCTCTTCCCCCAGGCAATTAACAACGTGTGCCGTTCACATGTTTAAATGGAAGGTATGCAACTTTTCATTCTCCAGGACATCTGACTTCATATTATCCGTTACGAAGCAATAAATGTAAGACTGTAGGTTGAAATATTTCAACATTATGAGGCACCTCTATCAAAATTCAGATTTCACATATGCAAATTCCTTTTGCACAAAATGCAGATGAAAGGTAGACTGCCCCCTAATTAACCTAAGAATATAACAAGATCAATCAGCTTCTAATCATCCCAAGAAAGGAACAGCAATTACACTGTGTGGCCTCAAATCAATTTACACATTGTTTTATTCTCCTGCAGAAGCATAGCAATGTGTAACTCAGTAAAACACTACCCTGATAACTCTTTGCCTTTCCTGACCTCCTGTAAGCAGGCCATAGTCTGGTGTTTGACATTTTGAACAGCATGTGTTGGAAATCTATAAATGATCATTAATTTTATTATCCAAATAATTTGTGAATCAATGGTTTCATTCTCTATCTTAAAGACTGGGCGGCACAATGGCAGAGTGGTTAACACTATTGCCTCACAGCACCAGGGACCCAGGTTCAATTCCAGCCTCAGGTGACTGCCTGTGTGGAATTTGCACATTCACCCTGTGTCTGCATGGGTTTCCTCCAGGTGCTCTGGTTTCCTCTCAGTCAAATATGTGCGGATTAGGTTGATTGACCAAGTTAAATTGCTCTTTAAAGTTAGGAGGATATATATGTGGTGATTATGGAAATAGCACAGGACATGAGTGGGATTGTTGTCAGTATAGGTTTGATGGGACAAATAGCCTCCTTCTGTACTATAGATTATGTGATTTTCACTTCAGCCACAATCCTCTCGCAAGGAAACTTTTAAAGGCTAGATGCATAATTAGTAAATTACTAATCTATTTGGAATACTCTTCAAAAGAGCTGCAGAGACTTGATGTGATAATTGACCTTCTTCCATGATTTAATAAATCTATAGAACATAAAACATTACAGCGCAGTACAGGCCCTTCAGCCCTCAATGTTGCGCCAGCCAATGGAACTAATTTTATGACCCTCTAACCTAAACTATTCCAATGCTATCCATATGCCTATCCACTGACCATTTGAACATCCTTAAACTTGATGAGTCCTCAACTGCTGCAGGCAGGGCATTCCACGCCCTTACTACCCTCAGTAAAGAACCCACCTCTAACATCCGTCCTATAACTATCATCTGTTAATTTAAAGCTATGTCCCCTCGTGTTATCCATCTCCATCCGAGGAAAAAGGCTCTCACTATCCACCCTATCTAATCCTCTGATCATCTTATACGTCTCAATTAAGTCACCTCTTAGCCTTCTTCTCTCTAATGAAAATAACTTCAAGTCCTTTAGCCTTTCCTCATGAGGCCTACCCATCATACCAGGCAACATCCTGGTAAACTTTCTCTGCACCCTTTCCAATACCTCCACATCTTTCTTATAATGTGGCGACCAAAACTGTACACAATACTCCAAGTGCGGCCACACCAGAGTTTTGTACAGTTGCAACATGACATCTCGGTTCCTAAATTCAATCTCTCTACCAATAAATGCTAACACATTAAATGCCTTCTTAACAACCTTATCAACTTGAGTACCAACTTTCAGGGACCTATGCACCTGTACACAGAGATCTCTCTGCTCATCTACACTACTAACAGTCCTACCAGTAGCCCTATATTCTGCACACATATTACTCTTACCAAAGTGAATCACCTCACACTTTTCCACATTAAACTCCATTTGCCACTTCTCGACCCAGCTCTGCAACTTATCTATGTCCCTCTGCAAACTAACATCCATCCTCACTGTCTACAACTCCTCCGACTTTAGTGTCGTCAGCAAATTTACCAACCCATCCCTCTACACTCTCATCCAGGTCATTTATAAAAACAAACAACAGTGGCCCCAAAACAAATCCCTGAGGTACACCACTAGTAACTAAACTCCAGGTTGAAAATATCCCATCAATCACCACCGTCTGTCTTCTATCAGCTATCCAATTCCTAATCCAAATTGCTAAATCACCTTCAATCGCATGCATCTGCCTTTCCTGCAGTAGTCTTCCATGGGGAACCTTATCAAATGCCTTGCTACAATCCATATATTCGCATTATAAGAAAGATATGGAGGCATTGGAGAGGGTACAGAGGAGGTTTACCAGGATGTTGCCTGGTATGGAGGGCAGGTCTTATGAAGAGAGGCTGAGGGATTTGAGGTTGTTTTCGTTAGAAAGGAGGCGGCTAAGAGGAGACCTTATTGAAACATATAAGATGATTAGAGGTTTAGATAGGGTGGACAGTGATAGCCTTTTTCCTAGGATGGAGAAAGCTAGCACGAGGGGACATAGCTTTAAATTAAGGGGTGGTGGTTATAGGACGGATGTCAGAGGTAGGTTCTTTACCCAGAGGGTGGTAAGGGTATGGAATGCCCTGCTTGCTGCAGTTGTAGATGCGCCAAGTTTGGTGGCGTTTAAGAGGTTAGTAGATAAGTTTATGGACGAAAAGGGAATGGTTTAGGTTAGAGGGTCATTGCTTTTTCTTAATTGGTCGGCGCAACATCGAAGGCCGAAGGGCCTGTTCTGCACTGTAATGTTCTATATACACCACATCAACTGTCTTACCCTTGTCCACCTCTTTGGTCACCTTTTCAAAAAACTCAATAAGGTTTATGAGGTATGACCTTCCCTTCACAAATCCATGTTGGCTACCCTAATCAATTCATTTCTAAATACTAAAATAGTTCTATGAATGTCAGGTAACTTCAGGTCAGTAGAAGTTGGGTATTGAGAAAGTTATTGGAAATGAGAAGACAGTTATGTTGCATCTGTGCAGAACACTAGTTGGATCTCAGTTGGAAAACTGTGCCAGTTCTAGGCAACACTCTGTAGGAAGGATGTGAAAGCATTGGCAAGAGTGCAGAAGAAGTTTACATGAATGGCTTCAGGGATGAAAAACTTCAGTTAAAAAGGTAGATTAGAGACTGTTCCCCTTGCAGAAGAGAAGGTTAAGAAGAGATTTGATAGAATTGTTCAAAATTACGCGGGGGCTGGAAACAGTAATTAAGGAGAAACTGTTCCTGCTCACAAAAGGCTCCAGAATGAGGGGGCACAAATTTGAAATGATTTGCAAAAGAACCAAAATGCAATGTGAGAAAGAACTTTTTCACACAATGAGTAGTTTGGCTTTGGGATGCACTGCTTAGAAGTGTAGGGGAGGTAGTTTCAAACGAGACATTCAAGAGAGCATTAGATGATTAATTAAATTGAAACAACGTGCAGGGTATGGGGAAACGGAAGGAGAATAGCACTAAGGTGTCTTGCTTACAGAGTTGGTACTGACACTTTATCAGACCTTGTATTGCACAAACATAACCCACCAGATCATAGAAATCATAGAAACCCTACAGCACAGAAGGAAGCCATTCAGCCCATCGAGTCTACGCCGATCACAATCCCACCTAGGCCCTACCCCCATATTCCTACACGTTTACTCGCTAATCCCTCTAACCCACACATCTCATGGCCAATCAACCTAACCCACGTATCTTTGGACTATTTTCAGTTCAAGCACAAAATATACTTGTATTTGGATTTGTGTGATCAGCCTTGTATTTGTATATCAATGTTAACTCTTTAAATTCTCTTCTTACAAAGACAGCATTTAAGTTGGAAAATAAGATGTAACGCTAGTGGAGACACAATGGGCCGAATGGACACCTTCTGTCCTGCAATCCAGAGACACAGTGGGGACCAGGGGAGACTTTGGGCCCAGGGTTTGAATCCCACAATGAGAGATGTGGAATTTAAAACTCAATAAAAAATGTGGAATTAAGAGTCTACTGATGACCATAAAATCATTGTCGATTGTCGTAAAAATGCCTCTGATTTACTAATATCTTTTAGGGAAGAAAATCTGCCATCCTTACCTGGTCTGACCTATGTGTGACTCCGGACACTGAAATGGCCTAGCAAGCCATTCAAATCAAACAAAAAGGTATGAAACCAAATGACCACCCATCATCATTCGAGGCACTGGAAACAATGGCAAACCCAGCCCTGTCGACCCCCCCAAAATCCTCCTTACTAACATTTGGGGAGGTAATGCCAAAATTGGGACAGCAGTCTCGCAAACTAGTCACGCAGCAGCCTGGCACAATGATACTCACGGAATCATACCTGACAGATAATGGCCCAGACACCACTATCACCATTCCTCAGAGGTGGCAGCACCATTGGGAGGGAATTGCTCTGGGAGTCCTCAAAATTGACCCTGAATGTCATGAAGGCACTCATGGGCAAGAAACCTCCAGCTGATTACCGCACACTGCAGATGAATCAGTACACTTCCATGTTGAATGCCACTAGAAGGAAGCACTGAGGGTAGCAAGAATGCAGATCCATATCTGGGTGGGGGACTTTAATGTCTATCACAGATTGAGATGGTCAGGTCTTAAAGGACATACCTACTAGACAGGGATTCTGACAGATGGTAAAGGAACAAACATGAGGGAAAAATATACTTGACCTCATCCTCACCAACCTGCTTGCTGCAGACGTAATTGTCCAAGAAAGCATTGTAGGACTGTCCTTGTGGAGACAAAATCTCATCTTCACATTGAGGAAAACCTCCATCATGTTGTGTGGTGCTACCACCATGCTTAAAGGGATAGACTTTGAACAGCATTATTAGACTTATTATTTGAACAGGGATATTAGAACAGAGTTGAGGAGAAACTTCTTTACCCAAAGCACGGTGAATCTTTGGAATTCTCTTGAAGTAGTAGAGGCTACCTTGTTGAATATATTTAAGTCACAGGTAGATAGATTTCTGACAGACAAAGGAATTAAGGATTATGGGGAGAAGGCGGGAAAGTGGAACTGATCCACTTCAGATCAGCCATGATCTTATTGAATGGTGGGGCAGGGTCAAAGCGCTAGATGGCCTACTCCTGCTCCTATTTCTTACGTTCTTATAAACAGATTAAGCAATTCAAAACTGGGCATCCATGTCTTGGGCCTTCAGCAGCAACAGAATTGTACCCAATCATATTCTTTAACTTTATGGACCAGCTTATTCCCTAATCTACAATTCCACCAAACCAGAGGCTCAACCCTGATTGAATGGAGAATGCAGGGGAAATACAAGGAGCAACATCAAACATACCTGAAAATGAGATAGCAGCCTGGTGATGCTACAACACAGGACTACTTGTACGCCTAACAGCATAAGCAGAAAGTAATAGACAGGGCTAAGTGATCCCACATCCAACAAGTCAGATCTAAGATCTTATGTTCTACCACTTCAACTATGAATGGTGGAGGACAATTAAATAACTCACTGGAGGAGGACCCACAAACATCCTCATCTTCAATGATGAGGAACCCAGCACATCAGTATAAAAGATAAGGTTGAAATATTCGCAACAATCTTCAGCAAGAAGTGCCAAGTGGGTGATCCATCTCAGCTTCCTTCTCGGAATCACAGATGTCAGTCTTCAGCTAATTCAATTTACTTCATGTAATATCAAGAAACAGTTGCAGGCAGAATACTACAAATGCTATGAGCCCTGACAATACTGGGGCAATTGTACGAAAAACTCATAATTCATAACTTGTCGTGTTCCGAACCAAGTGGGTCCAGTGGAACTACAACACTGGCATCGATCGAGCAATGTGGAAAATTGCACAAGTATATCCTGTACACAAGAAACAGGACAAATTCAATCTGGCGAATTATCGCCCCATCAATCTACTCACAGAGTGAAGAAGGGGGTCACCAACAGTGCTAGCAAGCAGCGCTTGCTCAGCAATAGCCTGCTCACTGATGCTCAGTTGGTGTTCCATCAGGATCATAGCCCCTGACCTCATCACAGTCTCGTTTCAGATATGAATTAGAAGCTGAATGCCAAATCTGAAGTGACAACGATTGCCCATGACATCAAGGCAGCATTTGACAAGAGTGTGGCGTCAAGGAGCCACAGTAAAACTGAAGTCAATGGGGATGAGAGGGAAAGCTCTCCGTTATTCAAAGTCATATCAGGCGCAAAGAAAGATGGTTACGGTGATTAGAGGTCAATCATCTCAGTTCCAGGACATCACAGCAGGAGTCCCTCGGGGTACTTTCCTAGACCCAACCATCTTCAGCTGCTTCATCAAGGACTTCCTTCCAGCAAAAGGTCAGAAACAGGGATGTTTGCTGATGATTGCACAACGTGTAGCATCATTCATGACTTTTCAGATACTGAAACAGTCCATGTCCAAACATAAAATGACGCAGACAATTTCCAGGTTTGGGCTGACAAGTGGCAAGTAATATTCATGTCACACAATTCAATAATCATCACCACTTGACATTCAATGGCATTACTTTTGATGAATCCGCTCTATCAAAATCCTGGAGTTGAACAGAAACTGAACTGGACTAGCCACATAAATATGATGGCTACAAGAGCAGGTCAAAGGCTAGGGAATTCTGTAGCAAGTAACTAACCTCCTCGCTCCCTAAACCCAGGCTACTTTGGACTACAAGGCACAAGTCAGGAGTGTAATGGAAAACTCCCCACTTGCCTGAATGAGTGCAGCTCCAACAACATTCAAGGGGCTCAACACCATCCAGGACAGAGCAACCCAATTGACAGATACTCCCCCTACAAACACGCAATCCCTCTACCACAATTGAACAGTGGCAACAATAAGTACCACCTGCAGATGCACTGCAAGAACTCACCAAGGTTCCTCAGGAAGCACCTTCCAAATGCATAACTACTACCATCTAGATTCTAGAAAGACAAGAGCAACAGATGCCTGGGAACACCCATCACCACCTGGAAATTCCGCCCCGAGCCCTCATCCTGAGTTGGAAATATATTACCATTCCTTCACTTTTGCTGGGTTGAGAAAGCAGCTCACCACCACCTTCTCAAGGGCAGCTAGACATGGGCAATAAATGCTGGTCTAGCCAGCACCTCACACATCCTGTAAAAGACTAAATAAAAGTAAATGAATAAATACAGCAGGAGAGGAGTCACAAATGAGAAGAGCCAATGAGGAAGAGATGAGAGGCAAACTATGGACACATAGTTCAACTGGTTCAGTAGAATCACAACGGTTGTGGAAAACATCTCAAAAGTTTGCAGAAAAATCTTGCCTCTGCCTGAGAAATGAGGCCGGATATAGTAGGTTTTAATTTAATATGGATGGAAGCCATATTTTCCACAAGAATATAACATTAGTAAGGGGCAGAAGTGAGTCTACAACCTGTCAAGCCAGATCCATTTTTCCACTAAATAGTGGTTGATCTTTCCTGCACAGTCTACTTATTCCTTGATTCCTTTAAATGCCCAAAACAACTATCAAACTCAGTCCTGAGAATGTTTGATGCTGGAGCATTTTTGCTGCTGTCTTGGATAGAGAATTCTGAAAATTCACACGCCTTTGAGTGAAAAGAAATTATGCATTTCAATTTTAAATGACTGACATCTTATTCTGAGACAATGCCCCATGATTTCAGATTCACCAATATGTGGGTAACAATCACTCAGCAACTGCCCTATCAAGCCTTCTCAGAATCATAAAAGTCACAATGATATTATTAACATCAATTTATTAAAAATATCTGTTGACAGGAAAATAGCAGCCGCAGGAATCCCTGCGAAGAAGAATGTATGTTGTGATCAAGGTTCAAACATGAGTAAACAACATGTTAACTGGTTTCCCCATTCCCCTCCCAAATCGAAATTATTTTCTTCCTGTCTCTTCAACTCATGCTGGTACCTGAACTATTCCGAACATGAGCGAAGAATCCTTCAAAGCGATGCAATTGGAGGCCATCAAGACTGAGCATAATCCTGCCCTCAAATGAACAACTTCCCCCAGGACTCAGCACTATTGGACCTCAGAATTCTTGTTGCTTTTTCCATATACTTGTAAGAACGCTGAAGATAAATATTTAGCACGTAATACCCTAATTCCTCAGGGCAAAGAGAGAGAGAGGGGTGGTTGGGGTTTTCCTGGTTTCTATTATTCAATTCAAAGCTGAATAGTGCATTCATCAAAGTCTTCAAGCAAACGAGAACCCCACACGATAGATGGATGACCTGTTGTCTGCAACAACTGGACAAATACTGGCTTTCAATCAACAGAATTTGAACTTCCACCACACATAGTGCCTCATGGGAGCTGAAAGAGAGCATTTGATCTTGGAACAGTACATGATTCAATGTGTGTGAGACCTCTAAGGTGCTAATGTTTTCTCCTGTATCATGTAACAAAACTGCACTGTAACTACACAGAATTCACATTTTACTTTTCTGAATGATATTTTATACAGAAGTACACGTTACCTCAGGTAACAACAATAAGCTCCGATGGCTTGGAAGCAGCTGCTGTGAACAGTGGCAGAGAAAGGACTACAAATCTACTACAACTGGACCGAGAAGAATTCTTGATAAAAGATGTGGCAATTTTTAGTGCTACAGGAGCATAATATATTTTGGATATTACGAATATAATTTTTCTAAGAGCACAAAGTCTGAACTTTGTTAAACCATTGTTTTGAACGATACTGGTCTAACAATCACTTTACTTACAGATAGGGAAACTTTATCTGATGCTATCTAAAAAGCATTCAATTGCAATGTGCAGCCCTGGGACACCAATCTCCGGATTAGTCATTTGCAGAACACCATAAGAACAGAAATATATATTCAATATTTTCTTCTAATCAGCTCAAAATGTACATGTGGCTGCAATTGTCTTTTCCATCAGGGGAGTTTCGAAGGAGCACGAAAAGAATAAAATTACTTCATTTCAACAACTCACCACATCTCTAACAATCATCAAACCTAACTTGTTTCCAACATAACTTAGCCGTTAACATGGGACAATCACCAGAATTCAACATTGACGGTTGAAATAACAAAAAAAATTCTTACATCAAGAAGTCTTGCACCAAATTTGAAACCTTCCAATTTTTTCTAACCTTATGAAAAGGAACATGCATTCACACACAAATCAGCAAAAATTGCAATCCATTTAGTGTGATCAGCTCCTACCTTTATATCCATTAGAAAAGATGGGTCATTAAACATACTCTGCACTTTTCCAAATGACATGCAGTACTGTCAATTCACAACAACCCATTTTCTTTTGCAAAGTTTCTAAATATAGTTCAGCTATATTCAAAATGTATTCTTTAATTGCTCATGATAGTAGATGTGATGCAAATTTCAGTCCAATGGCGAATCAACATGTGGATCACATCTTAAGGATTACATAACATAGCCACGCATGTCTGCTTCGTGTCTTATCCCCATCTTATTCACAAAAAGAATCAAGATGATACAAATTGCAGCATCTTCAGCATTGTAATTCAACGACTTCCTTGGCTCGTATGTTGAGAACCAAGGGCATAGTCACAAAATAAGGGGAAGGTCATTTAAAATTGAGATGAAGTGAAATTTCTTCCCTCGAGAGGGTAGTAAATTTTTGGAATTCTCTATCCCTGAAGGCTGTGCAAATTCAATCATGGAAATTATTTGTGACAGAAATCAGTAGATTTCTGGATAGCAACATCAAGGGTTACAGAAGTAGTGTGGAAACAAAATGCTGAGGTAGTTGATCAGCCATGGTCTAATTGGATGGCAAAGCAGGATTGACAGGTTGCATGGCTTGGTCCTTTTCTACAAAGAACAGCATAGCACAGGAACAAGGGCTTTAATCCACCAGGTCCGTGCCAACACAGATTCCTTGCTAATATTTTATTGCCTCTACGTGATATGGTCCATATCCCTCTTTTCCCTGTCTATTCATGTATCTATTCAGCTGTCTATTCACGTATCCATGCTGTTATAGAATCTCCTTCTACTACTGTCTCCGGCACCTTGTTCCAGGCATTCACCACCCTGTGTGTGAAAAACTTACCCCCTCACACTCTCAACCTACACCCCCGAGTAATGACCTCTCCATTCTATTCAAGCCTGTCATAATCTTGTAAACCTCCATCAGGTCCCCCTCAACCTCTGATGTGCCAATGAAAACAACAAATCAGTTTATTCAACCTTTCTTCATAGTCCATATCCTCCAAACTATGCAATACTCTGGTAGATCTCTCCTGCACCCTTTCCAGTTCATCAACATCCGGTAATGTGGTGACCAGAATTGTACACAATACTCCAAATGCAGCACACTGGAACACTGAACAATTTTTAAAATTCCTTCTCTTTTCCCAAACACAGAAATCTGTCAAGCCAAAAATAAAGCTGATTTTCTCTGGCAAATGTCTGACTCCCCAAAGCTGCCCACCATTCACAAGACATGTCAGGAATGTGATGGAATACTCTTCACTTTCCTGGATGAGTGCAGCTCCAACAATACTGAAGAAGCTCAATATCATCCAAGACAAAATAGCTCGTTTGATTGGTACCCATTCACTACCTCCATCATTAGTATAGTAGCAGCAATGTGCACCATCTACAAGATGCACTGCAGAAACTAAGACTGCAGCATCTTCTGAGCCAGTGATTATTGCCATCTAGGACAAGGTTAATAGGAGCATGGGGATAAGTTTCCCTGCAAACACATACCATCCTGACTTGGAACTATATCACTGTTGCTGGATCAACAATGTGAGCGCCACCAGTCATTAACAGATCAGATCTTTCCATTTTAATACCTCATTCGAGAGGTGAGAGAAGTTGCCAATTATTCAGCCCTGAAAAAGTTTATTCGGAGTCATTGTCTTGTGGCAAATGTCTTGAAAAAGGGGTTAGAATACCTCAATCTGATAATGTGATGGACAAATTAGCTATTTAAAGTGACTATTAAATAAGCTTCACAAGTAAGGCTTACATTAACACTGCAATGAAGTTATTGTGAAATTTCCCCTAATCATCACATTCCAGTGCCTGTTCGGGTCAACACACCTGACCAGCATGTCTTTCGACTGTGGAAGGAAACCAGAACACCTGGAGGAAATTCACAGGCACAGGGAGAATGTGCAAACTCCATACAGACAATGCCCCAAACTGGGTATCAAACCCGGATCCCTATGCTGTGAGGCAACAGTGCCACTATGCCGCATATCTACGTGTGTATAAAGAAAATTAAAAACAAAAGCTTTATCACATTAACATTAAGGCACTGAGGTTTATGTTGATTGGGTGTTAAGGAGAGTTGGATCAAGATGACAATCTGCTTCTTGCAGTTACCATGCACAAAATACGCTTCACACTAATAAGCTTTAAAGCAAGGCAATGCAATTATTGTTCAATATTCTCAACATTCATCACTACAATTGTTCTCATTGGTACTTCCCTGCAATAAATTGCTCTCTTCAGACTCAATTCAAGTTTGTAAAGACTAAATCTATCTTACTGTTGGGAGTATTTCCACAAACTCTCACACTCATTACACTTTACTGAAAAAAGCAACGACAACAATAAAGGAAAAAGTACATAAAAATGGGACTGTTTTAAAAACACAAGCCATTGGTAATACACAACAGGCCCATCAGAATTCATCGACTTAAGGTGATGTTTTTTCCACAATAGAGACTCTTGCCAGTTTCTGGTAAAGTCTCTGGACAGAACATCAACATTTCTTTACGCACATCAAAAAGAACTTTTTTAAGGGTTCAATGACAAAATGTGTCTTTAAAATTAAGATGCCCCGATTGCTATGCAGCACAGCAAATTGATCTTTATACTGACAATGGAAAAGCGGCAACTGCCCAACATTATATCATTATCCCCCCCCCTCAATACAACACCCCCACTTCCCAGTATCACTTTACTGACTAATTTTAGGGATTGCCAATCCTCAAATCCAACTCAGACCCAAACCTGTCTGAGCCTGCTCTTGATATATCCTTCCACCCTGGGGTTTCCATTGCACTCACCTCAGAGTCCAACCAGTTTGTTGGTTAATAAATATCATAATAATTTTTTTTACATATAATAAATATTAGTCAGTAAACTAGTTGGACTCTAATCTAATTTGTGAGACTTCTTACTGTGTTTACCACAGTCCAATGCTGGCATCTCTACCTCATCTCCTTCCACAGAATCTACCTGAGTATATTTGCTACTCCCATCCAGGCTCTCAGAGGTTGCCACAGACACTGATAGTCTACAACTGCCCACCAGTTGCTGAAATCCATTATCTAACACTGGAATCACCATTCCCAATGACCTCTGACACTGTAATCCAAACTCTGAAATCCAACCCCAAACATGTTCCCAGCCAGTTCCACACCCTCTGCCAATGGTGCCCCCATCCACCCCAGGGTTCTCTAGCACCATCAACACCCCCCCCCCCCCCCCCCAGGGTTCTCTAGCACCGTCAACACCCCCACCCCAGAGTGCTCCTGCACCGTCACCCCTTCCCCCACTCACGCCAGGGTGCTCCTTCACCGTCACCCCTCCCCACTCACCCCAGGGTGCTCCTGCACCGTCACCCCCCCCCACTCACCCCAGGGTGCTCCTGCACCGTCACCCTCCCCGTCCCCCACTCACCCCAGGGTGCTCCTGCACCGTCACCCCTCCCCCCCTCCACTCACCCCAGGGTGCTTCTGCACCGTCACCCCTTCCCCACTCACCCCAGGGTGCTCCTGCTCCTGCCCGTCACCTCTCCCCCCCTCCACTCACCCCAGGGTGCTTCTGCACCGTCACCCTTCCCCCACTCCCCCCAGCGTGCTCCTGCACCGTCACCCCTTCCCCCACTCACCCCAGGTGCTCCTGCACCGTCACCTCTCCCCCCCCCACTCACCCCAGGTGCTCCTGCACCGTCACCTCTCCCCCCCCCCCCCCACTCACCCCAGGGTGCTCCTGCACCGTCACCCCTCACCTCACCCCAGGGTGCTCCTGCACCGTCCCCCTTCCCCCACTCACCCCAGGGTGCTTCTGCACCGTCACCCCCTTCCCCACTCACCCCAGGGTGCTTCTGCACCGTCACCCCTCCCCCCCCCCAATCACCCCAGGGTGCTCCTGCACCGTCACCTCTCCCCCCCCCCACTCACCCCAGGGTGCTCATGCACCGTCACCTCTCCCCCCCCTCACCCCAGCGTGCTCCTGCACCGTCACTCTCCCCCCCACTCACACCCAGTGCTCGTCACCTCTCCCCCCCCACTCACCCCAGGGTGCTCCTGCACCGTCACCTCTCCCCCCCCCCACTCACCCCAGGGTGCTCCTGCACCGTCACCTCTCCCCCCCCCCCACTCACCCCAGGGTGCTCCTGCACCGTCACCTCTCCCCCCCCCCCCCCTCACCCCAGGGTGCTCCTGCACCATCACCTCTCCCCCCCCCCCACTCACCCCAGGGTGCTCCTGCACCATCACCCCTTCCCCCACTCACCCCAGGGTGCTTCTGCACCGTCACCCCTTCCCCCACTCACCCCAGGTGCTCCTGCACCATCACCCCTCCCCCCGCCACTCACCCCAGGGTGCTCCTGCACGGTCACCACCCCCCCCTCCCAACCCCAGGGTGCTCCTGCACCGTCAACACCCCCCCCCAACCCCAGGGTGCTCCTGCACCGTCACACCCCCTCCTCCGACCCCAGATGCTCCTGCACGGTCACCACCACCACCCCCCCCCCCCCCCCCCCCCCAACCCCAGGGCGCTCCTGCACCGTCACCCCCTCCCCCCCCTACCCCAGGGTGCTCCTCATCATCACTCCCTCACTTCAGGGTGCTCCTGCCCACTGTCACCCCAGTCCCCCACCCCAGGGTGTTCCAGCACTGTCACCCCCAATCCCCACTCTTGCCTCTGGTGCTCCTGCACACAGTCACCCCCGTCCCCCACTTTCCCTCACCCCAGGGTATTTCGCACCATTACCACCACCCCCAGGGATCTCCGGATCTGTCACCCCCCCCTCCACCCCAGGGTGCTCCCTGAACTGTTACCACCTCGCACCCCAGGGTGCCTAGCACTGTCCTTTCCCCCCCCCCCAGTCAGTTAGACACACACACACATATATAGCAGCAGTGCCTATTCCGGGCCTGCCCTCCATTACCTACCCCCCTCCTCCGGCCTCCCGTCTCCCGGCAGCAGCTCCAGCGCACCCAGCGACTCGCGTCATCACGTCGCCGCCACGCTCCCACTGACGTCATTTCGCAGGCAGCGCGCCGGGCGCGGGGCGTGCCGGGAATTGTAGTTCAGTCCCTGCTCACAGTGCAGCTGGTGGGGATTGGGACTCAGTAAAGTATTACAACACCAATTTTAAATCCAATCAAATTATTTGATAGTAAATCCGCGAGCTTTCGACACTATGTTGTGCCTTCGTCAGGCAAATGCAGTGTTCTGATCTGCAGAGGCACTCATATCCACACAGACAGTCAGAGATTGCTGATTAGAATGCGAATCCTTACATCTAACCTGCTATTCAAGTGTTAAAGTGGCTACCAATGTGTGTGAAGGGGATCCTGAGCATTGTTAGAGAGTTGTGTATTTTCTCCAGACAGCACAGTAAGTGAGGTTTTTTGCTAACCCAGGCAAGTTACAGGGGTTACAGATAGTGTGTCATGAGCCAAGATCCCTGTTAAGACCGTCCTCATGTGTGCGGAACTTGGCTATCAGTCTCTGCTCAGCGACTCTGCGCTGTCGTGTGTCATGAAGGCCCCCTTGAAGAACATTTACCCGCAGGTCGAGGCCGAATGCCCATGACTGCTGAAGTGTTTTCCCACAGGAAGGGAAGTATTTTGGTTACTATAATTGTTACTATAAATGTGTCAAGTCTATCAGTTTTTTTTGTTTCCTCATTTCCCAAATGGTTGGGTCGTGATAGAACATAGAACAAGCACAAACAGGCCCTTCGGCCACAAGTTGTGCCGAACACATCAAAACCTACCCAGCCATAGACCTATCTATAACCCCCAATCCCATTGGATCCCATATACTCATCCAGAAGTCTTTTAAAAGACCCCAGCGAGTTCGCCTCGACCACCACCGACGGCAGCCGATTCCATTCACTCACCACCCTCTGAGCGAAAAACTTTCCCCTAGCATCCCCTCTGTACTTGCTTCCCTGCACCTTAAATCTGTGCCCTCTCGTCGCGACCATTTCAGCCCTGGGAAATAGTCTCTGAGAGTCCACCCTATCTATTCCTCTCAACATCTTGTAAACCTCTATCAGGTCGCCTCTCAACCTTCGTCTCTCCAGGGAGAACAGTCCCAGCTCCCTCAACCTGTCTTCATAAGGCATGCCTCCCAATCCAGGCAACATCCTTGTAAATCTCCTCTGCACCCTTTCAATAGCTTCCACGTCCTTCCTATAGTGAGGCGACCAGAACTGCGCACAGTACTCCAACTGTGGTCTGACAAGGGTCCTATAAAGCTGCAGCATTACCTCCTGACTCCTGAACTCAATCCCTCGATGAATGAAGGCCAGTACACCGTAAGCTTTCTTAACCACATCCTCCACCTGGGAGGCCGATTTGAGAGTCTTATGGACCCGGACCCCAAGATCCCTCTGCTCTTCCACACAGCTAAGACTCCTACCTTTGATAGTGTACTCATTCATCCCGTTGGATCTGCCAAAATGGACCACAACACATTTATCCGCGTTGAAGTCCATCTGCCACTTCTCCGCACCAGATTTTGCCTGGTGATTGTTAAGCGATGCTCATTCATCCGCTGTCGTAGTGTCTGCATGGTTTCCCCAATGTACCATGCTTTGGGACATCCTTTCTTGCAACGTATTAGGTAGACAACGTTGGCCGAGTTGCAAGAGTATGTACTGTGTACCTGGTGAATGGTATCCTCACGTTTGATGATGTCGTCCATGTCTATGATCTGGCATGTCTTGCAGAGGTTGCTGTGGCAGGGTTGTGTGGTATTGTGGTCACTGTTCTCCTGAAGGTTGGGTAGTTTGCTGCGAACAATGATCTGTTTGAGGTTGTGCGGTTGTCTGAAAGCAAGAAGTGGGGGGGTGGGGATGGCCCTAGCGAGATGTTCATCGTCATCAATGATATGTTGAAGACTCCGGAGAAGATGTCGTAGCTTCTCCGCTCCGGGGAAGTACTGGACAACAAAGGGTACTCTGTCCACCTTGTCCCGTGTTCGTCTTCTGAGGAGGTCAGTGCGGTTTATCGCTGTGGCACGTTGGAACTGTCGATGATGAGTCGAGCGCCATATCCTGTTCTCACGAGGGCATCCTTCAGCGTCTGGAGGTGTCTGTCACGATCCTCCTCATCTGAGCAAATTCTGTGTATATGGAGGGCTTGTCCATAGGGAATGGCTTCTTTAACGTGTCTAGGGTGGAAGCTGGAGAAGTGGAGCATTGTGAGGTTGTCTGTCGGTTTTCGGTACAGTGAGGTGCTGAGGTGACCGTCCTTGATGGAGATGCGTGTGTCCAAGAATGCAACTGATTCTGGAGAATAGTCCATGGTGAGTCTGATGGTGGGATGGAACTTGTTGATATCATCATACAGTTGTTTCAATGATTGTTCACCATGAGTCCAAAGGAAAAAGATGTCATCAATGTGTCTAGTATATAACCTTGGTTGAAGATATCGTGTAGTGAAGAAGTCTTGTTCGAACCTGTGCATGAAGATGTTGGCATACTGAAGTGCAAATTTGGTCCCCATGTGTCTGGATAAAAAGCTGATTGTTGAAGGTGAAGACATTGTGGTCCAAGATGAAGCGGATGAGTTGTAAAATTGCATCCGGAAACTGGCAGTTGTTGGCATTGAGTACTGAGGCAGTTGCAGCAATACCATCGTCGTGGGGGATGTTGGTGTAGAGCGCCGAGACATCCATTGTGACAAGGAGTGTCCCTGGTTCAACTGCTCCATGCGTGTTGAGTTTCTGTAGGAAGTCCGTAGTGTCAAGACAAAAGCTGGGGGTTCTTTGTACAATGGGTTTCAGGATGCCCTCGATATAGCCGGAGAGGTTCTCACACAGGGTCCCATTGACCGATACGATGGGACGGCCGGGTACGTTTGCCTTGTGTATCTTTGGGAGGTAGTAGAGATCTCCAATGCGGGGAGTACGTGGAATGAGAGCCCGGAGGGTGTTCTGAAGGTCCGGATCAAAGGTTTTGATCAGAGTGTTGAGTTGATGAGTGTGTTCTTTGGTCGGATCCGCTGGTAACTGTCTGTAGTGTTTCACATTGTTTAGTTGTCGGTACACTTCTTCACAGTAGTCCGTTCTATTCAGTGTGACGGTGGTGCCTCCTTTGTCTGCTGGTTTGATGACAATGTTGCGGTTGGTCTTAAGAGCACGGATGGCCTTGCTTTGTGCTTGGGTGATGTTCGGGACTGTCTTTTAAGTGCGGTTGATGAATCTGGTGTTCACGCACCTCCTGATGGCTTGGGCATACATGTCCAGTCGGGGGCAGCGGCCTTCCGGAGGAGTCCAATTGGATTCATTCCTCTTCGGTTGCTGCACTGCGGATCCCTCTGTCGGCTGTTCTGGTTCATTAGCTATCTCATTGAGTCTGCTATTGGCCTCTTGGGGTTTGTGGAAGAACTCACGCAGCCTCATTCGCCTGATGAATTCCTCTGTGTCCGCTGCAAGACTGATGGGGTCCATTTTGGTGGTGGGACAGAAATTGAGCCCTCGGCTGAGAACTTCGATTTCCTCTGATTGAAGTGTGTAGTCTGACAGGTTAACAATGGACCTCCCTGCAGTAGTGTTGTTTTCTACTGTGGTGCCAAGGGAAGCTTGGTTGTTGCCGGTGGCAATGCCGAGTTTTTCAAGTTTCCTGTTCTTGGTGTGCATGCAAATGGTGTAGTTTCTTTGTCTCATCTGCTTGGCAAACTTTCGCATCTGATCTGCGTCCTGAGCGCAAGTTGAGAATATGTATTCCATTTTACTTTCCAGGGTGCGGCGTTTGCTATAGAGCTGGTGTATGAGGTGATTGAGGAGTGTGAGAGAGGTGCGACGGCAAAGCCTCTCAGCGTAGTCTGTGTTATAGGTTGACCTGAGTGGGTTCGTGATCTGTAGTCCCTTTGGTATCCTGTCTGCTTTCTTGCATCTCTGTAGAAACTTGATGTCTGTGTCGATATGTGCAATCCTCTTGGAGATCCTCTCCACTTGGATCTGGCAGTATGTGGTGTCGATAGTAGTCATGATGTAGAGATGCTGGCGTTGGGCTGGGGTAAACTCAGTAAAATTTTACAACACCAATTTTAAATCCAACCAATTTATTTGATAGTAAATCCGCGAGCTTTCGACACTATGTGCCTTCGTCAGGCAAATGCAGTGTTCTGGTCTGCAGAGGCACTCATATCCACACAGACAGTTACAGGTTGCTGATTAGAATGCGAATCCTTACATCTAACCTGCTATTCAAGTGTTAAAGTGGCTAACAATGTGTGTGAAGGGAATCCTGAGCATTGGTTAGAGAATTGTGTATTTTCTCCAGACAGCACAGTAAGTGAGGTTTTTTGCTAACCCAGGCAAGTTACGGGGTTACAGATAGTGTGTCATGAAGCCAAGATCCCTGTTAAGACCGTCCTCATGTGTGCGGAACTTGGCTATCAGTCTCTGCTCAGCGACTCTGCGCTGTCGTGTATCACGAAAGCCCCCTTGAAGAACATTTACCCACAGGTCGGAGGCCGAATGCCCATGACTGCTGAAGTGTTCGCCCACAGGAAGGGAACTGTTTTGCCTGGTGATTGTTGAGCGATGCTCATTCATCCGCTGTTGTAGTGTCTGCATGGTCTCCCCAATGTACCATGCTTCGGGACATCCTTTCTTGCAACGTATTAGGTAGACAACGTTGGCCGAGTTGCAAGAGTATGTACCGTGTACCTGGTGAATGGTATCCTCACGTTTGATGATGTCGTCCATGTCTATGATCTGGCATGTCTTGCAGAGGTTGCTGTGGCAGGGTTGTGTGGTATTGTGGTCACTGTTCCCCTGAAGGTTGGGTAGTTTGCTGCGAACAATGATCTGTTTAAGGTTGTGCGGTTGTCTGAAAGCAAGAAGTTGGGGGGGTGGGGATGGGGGGATTGGGACATCAGAGCAACACCCATCCACATTGCCTGGGGATATGTGAATGCATTCCACCCCTTGGATCAGGAAGAAGCACATTGATAGGAGCACCCTGGGCTGGAGAGGGATTTAGCAACTTGGGATGCAGGACATTATTCGGATCAGCCTGGAGTGAAGGAGGACAATGTTTGAAGCAGTTTGGGGTTGATGTAGCAGAGCTGGAGCACCCTGCAGTGACAAGAACAATACTGCAACACCCTAGGGTGGAGAAAAGTGCTTGAAGGGGGACTACGTTTCAGCAACTTGGGATGCAGGACAGTATTTGAATCATGCTGAGGTGGAGGAGGTCAATGTGAACAGAGCTAAAGCACCCTGCAATAGTCTCAGATGGGGAACATAGCTTGGAACACTCTGGGGTGGAGGGGGACAGAGCATGGAGCAGCCTAGGATGGGGAACAGTGTTTGGAGCACTCTACGGTGGAGCAGGATAGAGCTTGCAGAACCTTGGTTGGGGTCAGAACAATACAGCAACACCTTGGGATGGAGGAGGAATATCCTGGGGTGAATTTTGCAGAGCAGGAGCATCCTGCAGTGGATAAGAACAATACTGCAACATCCTGGATTGGGAGACAGAACTTGGAGCATCCTGGGGTGGAGAGGGACCATGTTGGAGCAGTCTGGAGTGGGGTTTTCTGCTGATATTTGACTCAAAATTAACTCTATTTTCTTCTCCATAGATGCTGCCTGCGGAGAGGACCTGCTGAGCATTTCCAGCAGTTTCTGTTTTTCTTCCTCGTTCTCTTTAACAATGTAAGGGAGAAAATCCTGTGGCATTATTTGAAGAAGAACAGGGGAATTTCACCTCAGGGACCAATTTTTATCTTGCAGCTAACATCAACAAAACTCCAGCTGACATCAACAAAACACAGCTAATGTCATAACTAGAGTTCCTACAGTGTAGGAGGGGGCCATTTAGCCCATCGAACCTGCACCAATAACAATCCCAACCAGGCCCTATTCCTGGAGGCCCATGTATTTAACCTACTAATCCCGTTGACACTAAAGGTCAATTCAGCATGACAATTCAACCTAACATCTTGGACTGTGAGAGAAAACCGGAGCACCTGGAGGAAACCCACGAAAACACAGGGAGAACATGCAAACTCCACATAAGCAGTAATCTGAGGCCAGAATTGAACTCAGGTCCCTGGCAGTGTGAGGCAACAATGCTAACCACTGTGCCGCCGTGTCACCCTCTAACTAACTTTACCAAAACACAGTTATCACCACCAAAACACAACTAATGTCACCAAAACCCAACTAAACATCACCAAAAAAATAACCTGGTCATTAACACTTGCTATTTATCACAGCTTGCTTTGTGCAAATTGATTGTTGTCTTATATTCATATTCATATCCTCATTTGTCTCATTTACAGTCAAGGATCTCCTTTTAAAGAGGATAAACTATTGTACTGTAGTGAATGTCACCAATCTGTTGGAGAAATCTCTCACAAACAGCAAAGCACTGACCAAGAATGTTTCAGCAATCGTCTACCTTTGCACTCAAGTACTTTGTTCCTGCGATGTTGAGCATGGGATAAATATTGGTACCAGGACACCACTGAGAACTCACCCATCCTTCCTCTGGTAAGGCTGTGAGATCTTTATACGTACCCTAGAGGACAGATCAGAAAGCTATTTCCTACATTGCAATAGTAACTAGACTTCAAAATTACTTCATTGGTGTAACTCGCTTTCAGATAACCATGACTGTGAAAAGTGCAATAAAAATAGAGACCTTTCAGAGGTCTCTATCTGGCTCTGATCTTCAGGTCGTCATTGGTTACGGGTATAGTGCCGGAAGACTGGAGGATAGCAAATGTGGTCCCATTGTTCAAGAAGGGGAATAGAGACTTTCCGGGGAATTATAGGCCGGTGAGTCTTACTTCTGTTGTGGGCAAAGTATTGGAGAGAATTATTAGGGATAGGATTTATAGTTATTTAGAGAAAATGAATTGATTGGGGATAGTCAGCATGGTTTTGTGAAGGGTAGGTCGTGCCTTACTAACCTTATTGAGTTTTTTGAAAAAGTGACCAAACAGGTGGATGGGGGTAAGGCGGTTGATGTGGTATATATGGACTTTAGTAAGGCGTTCAATAAGGTGTCCCATGGAAGGCTTCTGCAGAAAATGCAGATGTATGGGATTGAGGGTGATTTAGCTAATTGGATTAGGAATTGGCTAGCTGATAGAAGACAGAGGGTGGTGATTGATGGAAATTATTCATCGTGGAGTTCGGTTACAAGTGGTGTACCTCAGGGATCTGTTTTGGGGCCCCTGCTGTTTGTAATTTTTATAAATGATCTGGATGAGAGTATTGAAGGATGGATCATTTGCGGATGACACCATAGTCGGAGGAGTGGTAGATAGTGAAGAGGGGTGTTATAGTTTGCAGAGAGATTTGGACAAGTTGCAGAGCTGGGCCGAGAGGTAGCAAATGGAGTTTAATGCGGAAAAGTGTGAGGTAATTCACTTTGGCAGGAATAACAAATGTATAGAGTGTAGGGCTAATGGTAGGACTCTTAATAGTGTTGAAGAACAGAGGGATCTTGGTGTATATGTGCATAGATCCCTGAAAGTTGCAATCAAGTCGATAAGGTTGTTAAGAAGGCATACGGAGTTTTAGCTTTTATTGGTAGGGGGATTGAATTTCGGAGCCGCAACGTCATGTTGCAACTGTACAAAACTCTAGTGCGGCCGCTCTTGGAGTATTGTGTGCAGTTCTGGTCCCCACATTATAAGAAAGATGTGGAGGCATTGGAGAGGTACAGAGGAGGTTTACCAGGATGTTGCCTGGTATGGAGGGCAGGTCTTATGAAGAGAGGCTGAGGGATTTGAGGTTGTTTTCGTTAGAAAGAAGGAGGCTAAGAGGAGACCTTATTGAAACATATAAGATGATTAGAGGTTTAGATAGGGTGGACAGTGATAGCCTTTTTCCTAGGATGGAGAAAGCTAGCACGAGGGGACACAGTTTTAAATTAAGGTGTGGTAGTTGTAGGACGGATGTCAGAGGTAGGTTCTTTACCCAGAGGGTGGTAAGGTTATGGAATGCCCTGCCTGCTGCAGTTGTAGATGCGCCAAGTTTGGTGGCGTTTAAGAGGTTAGTAGATAAGTTTATGGACGAAAAGGGAATGGTTTAGGTTATAGGGTCATTGCTTTTTCCTAATTGGTCGGCGCAACATCAAAGGCTGAAGGGCCTGTTCTGCGCTGTAATGTTCTATGTTCTATATTCTATGTTCATTATTTCAAAGCTGTTCAAAGTGGTTTACAGCATGAAAATAGGCTCTTTGACCCAACTTGTCCATGCTGCCCTCTTTTTTTTAAAATACTAAGCTAATCCTGATTGCCTGCGTATATCCCTCTGCACCCATGGTACCCATGTAACTGTCTAAATGCTTTTAAAAAAACAAAATTGTACTTGTCTCTACTACTACCTCTAGCAACCTATTCCAGACACTCACCACCATCTGTATGAAAAAAATGCCCCTCTGGATCTTTTGTATTTCTCCCCTCTCACCTTAAATCTATGCCTACTAGTTTTAGATTTCCCTATCTTTGAGAAAAGATATTGACTATCTAGCTGATCTATACCCCTCATTATCTTATAGACATTGATAAGATCACCCCTCAATCTCCTATGCTCCAGAGAAAAAAGTCCCAGTCTATCCAGTCTCTCCTTATAACTCAATCCATCAAATCCCAACAGTATCATCGTAAATTTTTTCTACACTCTTAATAATATCCTTTCTATAATAGAATGACCAGAATTGCACACAGTATTCCAAGTGTGGCCTTACCAATGTCTTGTACAACTTCAACAAGACGTCCCAACTCCTGCATTCAGTGTTCTGACTGATGAAGCCAAGCATGCCGAATGCCTTTTTCACCACTCTGTCCACCTGTGACTCCACTTTCAAGGAGCTACGGAACATGTACCCCTTGATCTCTTTGTTCTGTGACTCTCCGCGGTGCCCTACTATTAACTGAGTAAGTCCCACCTTGGTTCAATCTACCAAAATGCATCAGCTCTCATTTGTGTAAATTAAACTCCATCTCTGACAGTGCAGTCTTCCTTCGTGCCACAATAACCCATATTACCCTGGACAACGCACACAACTCATTGCAAATGTAAATTAAATCAAAGTATTGCATAAAAATCAAGAGATGGTGCTTGAACCTTACAGATTAAGAGGCAATTAGCTGATGAGCATTGTGATGCTCCATTGATTAACCATGTTTATTTGACAGTACATTTTAGTGCATTGTTATGAATGGGAAATTCTCCTTTGAAAGATGCTAAAGGGGCAGGGGTGCTGAGGTTGGTTCAGGAGAGCATTGCTGTGCTAAAAATAAACCAGAGGTTCAAGAACTGAAGCAATTTAACTAGAGCTAAGGAAGAAAATGGGTACATTTACATCGCTTGGTTTAGTCTACAGGCCACCAGTTAATGAGAAGGATGTAGAAAACAAATCTGCAGGGAAATCACAAAGAGACCCATACATTATAGAGTAGTTACAATGTGGGACTTTGATTAACTGAGTGTAGACTGGGACAGTGGTCGTGTACAGGTGGAAAAGGGCAAAAAGTCCTAGATTGTCCAGGAGAATTTTACTACAGTAGTGTGTCCAATCCAACAAGAAATTGGATTCTTGGCCCTCCTCATTTCCAGGCAGGTCAAATGTCAGGAGGTGGTGAGCAGCACAGTGGCACAGTGCATAGCGCTGCTGCCTCACAGCCCCAGGCACCCAGGTTCAATTCCGGCCTCAGGTCACTGTCTGTGCAGAGTTTGCAAGTTCTCGCCATACCTGTGTGGATTTCCTCTGGGTGCTCCTGTTTCCTCCCACAATCCAAAGATGTGCTGGTTAGGTGGATTGGTCATGGTAAATCGCCCTTTAGTGTCCCTTATTCAAATAAGTTTGTAAGGATAACCCCAGCAATTTCAGGCCAGCCAGTTCAACATCAGTGGTGGGGAAGATTCTAGAAACAATCATGCAAGATAGATTTAGTAGTCACATGGAAAAGTGTGAATTGAATCGGCAGTGCCAGTGTAGAATTCTTAAAGGGGAATCATGAACCAACTCGCTAGGATTTCTTGAGGAGGTAACAGAAAGGTCGATGAGGGTAATGCTGCTGATATGGTGTAAATGGACTTTTAGAAAGTATTCGATCCGGGCCACACAACAGACTTGTGACAAAGATACTGCTCATCCGTAGCAGCATGGACATAAAATGATGGGAAACAGATAATGGTTGGAGGAAGGTTTGTAGTGGTATCCCCTAGAGGTCAATATTTGGACCAATGCTTTTCCTGATATATAACTCATCTAGATCTCGATATACAGGGGACAATTTCAAAGTTTTTGGAGGATACAAAACTTGAAAATGCTATAAGCTGTGAAGAGAACATCATAAGGAATAGGCAAGTTGGTGGATGGGCCGTTCCATGCAGAAAAATGTTAGATAGTGGATTTTGGTAGGAAGAACAAGGAAAGACAATATAAAATAAAGAATAAAATTCTTAAAGGGATGCGTGAGGAAAGGACCTGCATGTATATATGTAAAGATTATTGAAAGAGGCAGAACAGATAGAGAGAGTCTTAATAAAGTATCCTGGGCTTTACTAGTAGGACATAGAGTTCAAGAGCAAGGAAATTATACTGAACTTATACAAAACACTAATTAGACCTCAGCTGAATATTGTGAACAATTCTGGGCATCACTATACAGGAAGGACATGAACACATTGGAGAGACTGCAGAAGAGGCTTACAGGAATGGTTCCAGGGATGAGAAACTTCAGTTATGAGGATAATTCGGAGAGGTTGGGACTATTTTCCTTGGAGAGAAGAAGGTAAAAGGAGATCTGACAGAGATGTTCAAAATCATGAGGAGCCGGACAGGGTAGATGGGAGAAACTGTTCCTGTTCATAAAAGGGCTGAGAACGAGAGAGCACAAATTTGAAGTGATTTGCAAAAAAAGCAAATGTGATGTGTGAAAAATCATTTTAATACAATGAATGATACTGGAATGTACTGTTTGGAAGTCTGGTGGAGGTAGGTTCAACTGAGGCATTCAAGAGGGCATTAGATGATTACTTGAATAGAAACAACATGCAGGGGTCATGGGGAAAAGGCAGGGTAGTGGCCCTGAGTCAAGATGCTCGTTTGGAGACCCAGTGCAGACTCAATGGGCTGAATGGCCTCCTTCTGCGTCGTAACAGTTGTCTGATTTTGTGATGTACACTTGGCATTGGAGAGTATGTAATTTGGATTTTGAACTGATAGATAAAAACATAGAGGTCGGAATTTTCCGGCTGCTCTCGCTGGTGGGATCTTCCAATCCTATCGCGAGTTTTCTGATTCCGTCTCTGGTCAATAGCGGGGTGCCTCCCCCACCATGAAACATGCCACGAGCGCACGGTGAATTCCCCCCCCCCCATAGTATGTCTGCCCACGGTGAGTCAGAAAATGATATGAGATAACTTTTCTGACTAAACTCTCAGGAGACATTGGATTTCCCCAAGTCATCAAACAAAATCAATTACACAACAAAAGTGCCCCCTCCTCTCTCCCACAAAACCACATCCCCACCATTTTTGCAGAGAAACGACAATAAAGAAAATCAGTAAGAAAAAAAAACGAGCAAAGGAAATGCATGAACTGTGAATAATAATATTATTCACACATTGCTCACCTTTTTATGCCCAGCATTCATAAAGGCTGCAAGTGTACCAGTAAACACTGCAGACTTGTTCCTGCAGGGCAGCCCAAGGGCAGGCAGGACCAGGGCAAACTGGCATGCAGACAGAGCAACGCACACAGAAAAAGCAGAACAGGCTGGGAATTTCCTCTCGAAAATAAAATACTGAGGGCACAACCTGACAAAGGCAGTTGAGACAATGAAGGAACTCGAAGCAGAGAAAACGTTGCGGAAGTCCAAAACTAGAGGTGATAAACAGTAATCAACCAGTAATAAATCCAAACAGAATTCAGGAGAAATGTGTTTACCCAGAGACTTGTTCACTACTGCAGGAGCTTATCAGAGACCAAGGTATTTTGCTGGCTTTTGTGTGAGAGTTTTCTCTTTATTAATTACAACTCGGCAAATACAAAGAATTCAGGATATGGAGATGCCGGCGTTGGGCTGGGGTGGGCACAGTAAGTGGTCGCACAACACCAGGTTAAAGTCTAACATGTTTACTTGGCAGCACGAGCTTTCAGAGCGCTGCCCCTTCATCAGGTCAGTGCAGGATTTGGTTCACAAACAGGGCATATATAGACACAATCTCAATTACAAGATAATGGAATGTGAGGCTTAACAGGTAATCAAGTCTTTATAGGTGCAAACAATGTGAGTGGAGAGAGGATTAAGCACAGGTTAAAGAGGCATGAATTGTCAAAGAGCACATGGAGATAATTTTTCGGCCTCACTCATCCCAAAACCGTAAGTCTCAGCAAGGTCAACAGGCCTTCCTATGTGCCGGTTCTCACCCACTCTGATCCCCATGGCAGGCAGGCCGGTAGTTTTGCTTGTAGATGTGTTTTACTTGACCAAACCTGGTCCACATGCATAGAAAAACAATCTGAGGCACCCAAATTATTCTAAATGTCATTGTTATCTATATTGCAATTATACATTTTTCAAAATCATTTGCCCACACACTCTGTTCACCCTATCCAGACAGCTGACGAGAATACATAGGTCGTAGAGTCTGAAAGTTCTTGCCCATTGAGTCCTAGCAACTCCAATACGTAGGTCCATAGAATTCAAAAGTTCTTTCCCACTGTTGATTTAGCAAACTCTTATTGGAGAAATTATATTACTCTATTCATTATACTGTCTGGGAAGCTTGTACTTTCTAAAGCCCACACTGATAAAAAAGTTCCTTTGTTTCTGTCAGTAGCTGTATTGTTTTCAAGGAATGTGGTTCTTCTTATTTAGCTATATCCCACCATGCTTAGAGCAATGTGTAATGGACC
Source organism: Sphyrna mokarran (assembly GCA_024679065.1). Taxonomy (NCBI): domain Eukaryota; kingdom Metazoa; phylum Chordata; class Chondrichthyes; order Carcharhiniformes; family Carcharhinidae; genus Sphyrna; species Sphyrna mokarran. The sequence goes on along the minus strand of JAGIQG010000017.1, from coordinate 8,532,128 downwards.
AAGATGTATGCTTTAGTACAGAATATAATATGTTTTTAAAATAGAGGTTAAATTATCCAACAGTGGTTTATATGTCTTTCCATGCAAATGGTACCTTTATAACTTCAGGTACTTTGTACATTTACTGTACCATATTCACTCTGAATTAACTTATTTTGACCTTTTTAGTTCCCAAAAACAAAACAGCCCTGGGAGCAGAACCCTGGGAGGTGAAGCCTTTGGAAGGAAAAAATACAGGGAGCAAAGCCTTGGAAAATTGCAGATAACTTACAATGATTCCCATTCTTATTGAAAGGGAATTGTTATTGGTTAAAGGACAGTGTGTTAGCTGTCAGTTTGTGTTTATATTAAAACTTGGTGGTTTGTGCATTGTTTGCAATCTTGGAAGGTGGTTGTGGATAACTCACAGTGCATACTAACTGTTTGTTACTGTGCTATGCTGGTTTGTGCTGCTATATTAAAAATGGCATGTATATTGTTGATATTGTGTTAAATCGGGTATTATTTTTATGATTTATTATCGCATGATTGTATTGTATTCTGGTTTGTAATCTGATGTGGAGGTGCTGATACTTGACCAGGGTAGGCATAATAAGAAGTCTCACAACACCAGGTTAAAATCCAACAGATTTAATTTGTATCACGAGCTTTCGGATCTCTTTTCCTTCATCAGGTGAGTGACAGGAATGTTCCCTTCTTGTTGGGGAACGCTTCAGCAATCACGGGCATTCAGCCTCCGATTTTCAGGTAAGTGTTCTCCAAGGCAGCCTTTAAGACACATGACAACGCAGAATTGCCGAGCAGTAATTTATAGCCAAGTTCTGCATACACGAGGATAGCCTCAACCTGCTTCAACTGTGTGTAACCCCCACCATTTTACCTGGGTTTATAAAGTCTGACTGTACTAGCTTGAGAGAATTCACACCTCTTTAATCTGTGATTATCCTTCTCTCTTCTGTAGCTGTAAAGACTTGATTACCTGTAAAAACTCGCATTCCAAGCGTTATCTTGCAATTGTGTCTATTAAAGTCATTAAAGACTAAATGACTTTAGTCTATTAAAGACTAAAGTCGGTGGAGTGGTAGATAGTGAAGAGGGGTGTTATAGTTTGCAGAGGGACTTGGACAAGTTGCAGAGCTGGGCCGAGAGGTGGCAAATGGAGTTTAATGTGGAAAAGTGTGAGGTAATGCACTATGGCAGAAATAATAAATGTGTAGAGCATAGGGCAAATGGTAGGATTCTTAGTAGTCTCGATGAACAGAGGGATCTTGGTGTGTATGTGCATAGATCCCTGAAAGTAGGCAGTCAGGTCGAGAAGGTTGTTAGGAAGGCATATGGAGTCTTGGCTTTTATTGGTAGAGGGATTGAATTTCGGAGCCGCAACGTCATGTTGCAACTGTACAAAACTCTATTGCGGCCGCACTTGGAGTATTGTGTGCAGTTCTGGTCCCCACATTATAAGAAAGATGTGGAGGCATGGGAGAGGGTACAGAGGAGGTTTACCAGGATGTTGCCTGGTATGGAGGGCAGGTCTTATGAAGAGAGGCTGAGGGAGTTGAGGTTGTTTTCGTTAGAAAGGAGGCGGCTAAGAGGGGACCTTATCGAAACATATACGATGATTAGAGGTTTAGATAGGGTGGACAGTGATAGCCTTTTTCCTAGGATGGAGAAAGCTAGCACGAGGGGACACAGCTTTAAATTAAGGGGTGATAGTTATAGACGGATATCAGAGGTAGGTTCTTTTCCCAGAGGGTGGTTAGGGAGTGGAATGCCCTGCCTGCAGCAGTTGTAGATGCGCCAAGTTTGGTGGCGTTTAAGAGGTTAGTTGATAAGTATATGGAAGAGAAAGGGAATGGTTTAGTTTGGAGGGGCATTGCTTTTTATATTGGTCGGCGCAACATCGAAGGCCGAAGGGCCTGTTCTGTGCTGTAATGTTCTATGTTCTATGTTCTATATAGGTCCTGTTTGTGAACCCAACTCTCCATCCACTGACCTGATGAAGGAACAGCGCTCTGAAAGCTTGTGATACCAAATAAACTGGTTGGACTTTAACCAGGTGTTGTGTGGTTTGTAATTTGAAAGCGCAATTTATTTTGTATTTGTGAATCGTTTAAATAAAAAGAATGGTTTTCCTAAACGCTCTCTAACTATTACCACAAAGATCGATTGAGGAAAATTGCATGGGTACAGTTAAAGAAATTTGGAGACATATACAAGGGAGAAAGAAGTGGCAAAATATGCTGATAGGGTGAGAGAAAATAGGGTTGGAAAAGGTTCATATGGAGTATAAACACCAGTACGCTTTGGTTGGTTAAATAGTTTATTTCTGTGTTGTACGTTCAAAGAAAAGCAATGTATCATTCCAATACTGAGAGTAAGAAAAATGCATATGTCGCACAGGCAATTCAAGGCGCTTGAAATTCAACTAACATCTTCCTGACTGTCTCTGATTCAATCTAACCTGAAGGAACTCTGCACTGATCTCACTCTGGCTGTCTTTACTCACTGCAGAGCTATATCTGACAGCAATACCTGTATTTGTTATCCTCAGCAACTCGGCAACATTCGAAGCGGCAGCCTTCTCTGTCAGCCCAAAGCCAAGAAGCTGTTAGTGGAAATTCCCGCTCTGATGAGACAGTCAGTTCCTCCTGGCACAGCCCAAGCGTGTTGCCACGACTTGATGAATGATATGGTGCAGCAGCAAAAATGAGCATTGTGGGCTACAAAGCTACAGATAAAGCAGCACAAATGTGGAGCATTCTAGTGAAATGTCAAAACATCCCGAGGCACTCGACAGGATCAAAGCCCAGTCCACCGTTATCTCATCATGTTACCCTGAATAAAATAACAGACAAATGGAACAAATACAATTCATTATCTTTCAATTTTGATGGTTATTTTCATATTTCAGACACACATGCCAATGATCTGCTGGCAAAATTGAAATTATATTGTATTGCATGTACACTTTTAATTTGTTAAATTTAAATTCGTCTCAGGTTGAAATGGACTTTTTAAAATTTGATGTCCTAATTGACCCAGAGCTGTGCTCCAGAACCAATACTGGCTATTCGACAAACAACCTAATTCCACCTATGTCACAGAGCCTGTCTTCACTCGAACCTCACTCTACCTTTGTCACTGCGAAGTAAGCGCTCCGGGAAAAGCAGACAGTAAAGAAGGCAATTATATCTTAACCTTCACAGACAAAGGATTTGAGTATAGTGATAGGAATGTTTAGTTGCAATTGTATAGGACATTAGTGAGGCCACACCTGGAGTATTGTATGCAGTTTTGGTATCTTTATCTGAGGAAGGATGTCTTTTCCATAGAGAGAGCACAGCAAATGTTTACCAGACTGATTCCTGGATGGCATATCTGTCATATTAGAGTCATAGAGGTTTACAGCATGGAAACAGGCCCTTTGGCCCAAACTTGTCCAAGCTGTCCTTTTTTTAAAACTCCCTAAGATAGTCCCAATTACTTGCATTTGGCCCATATCCCTCTATAACCATGTTACCCATGTAACTATCTAAATGCTTCTTAAAAGTCAAAATTATACCCGCCTCTGCCACTAGCTCTGGCAGCTTGATTCAGATAGTCACCACCCTTTGTGTGAAAAAAATTGCTCCTTTGGACTTCTTTGTGTCTCTCCCCTCCCACCTTAAACCTATGCCCTCTTAGACTCCCTATCTTTGGGAAAAGATATTGACTACCTAGCTGATCTGTGTCCCTCATTATTTTATAGACCTCTATAACATCACCCCTCAGCTTCCAGAGAAAAAAAGTCCCAGTCTATCCAACCTCTCCTTATAACTCAAACCACCAAGTCCATGAGGAAAGGCCGAGTCAGTTAGGAATATATTCATTGGATTTTAGAAAAGTGAAACGGGATCTTAGAAAAAATTATAAAATTCCATCAGTTTTAGATTATTTCCAGAAAGAATTTTTCCGATGGTGGTGATTAAATTTGAGAGATAAGGGGTTAACCTTTTAAGACTGAGGTGAGGAGAAATTTCTTCACTGAGAGGGTGGCGAATGGGTGGAATTCATGATCACCCAATATAATTGAAGTCAAAACATTAGCCTCAGCTACATTCCGAACCAAGCGAGAGTCCCATCTTGCTGGGACACCAACCATCACTCATCGACAAAGGCAAGATCTGCAGGAGATAACAGATTATAAGATGAAGGCGTGTAAAATCGCTGACTCCAAAGCACCCCTCTCTGATGAGTTATTTTGAGCAAGAGGTCAGCGAGAGGATACCCTCCACCCTGGACGCTCTGGATGAACCTGTATCTGGGGTCACCATTGCAGATGTCAAAGCAGCTTTCTCGAAGGCCAACCCATCAAAAGCGACTGGCCCGGAAGGGGTACCCTGGTGAGCGCTCTGTTCCTGCGTGGATCAGCTGGCAGACAGATATCTTCAACTTCTTTTTACAACCATCTGAAGTCCCTATCTACTTCAAGAAAATGACCATCATCCCAATACCTAAGAAAAGCCAGGCATCACGCCTTAATGACTATCGGCTAGTGGCTCTGACATCCATCATTATGAAATGCTTCAAAAGGCTAGCCATGGCACAAAACAATTCCAGCCTCCCAGATTACCTGGATCCACTACAGTTTGCCTACCACTGCAACAGTCAAGGCAGTCGCGAGGAGGAACTCATAGAATGTATCTGCGATAGCTTCCTTGACATACATAATGGAATCTATGAGGAAACAAGCTATCCAAGACCTCGTCCTGTGTGATGAGACAGGAATAATTGATGATTTTACAGTTAGGGATCCTCTCGGAAGAAGCGACCACAGTATAGTTGAGTTTAAGATATAGATGGAGCATGAGAAGGCAAAATCTAATATCAAAAAAATCTTGTGCTTAAACAAAGGAGATGACAATGGGATGAGGGAGGAGTTGGCTAAGGTAGATTGGGAGCAAAATGTGATGGTGAGACAATTGAGGAAAAGTGGAGGACTTTCAAAGCAATTTTCACAGGGCTCAGCAAAAGTACATCAATGATAAAGGAAGATTGTACAAAAAGGAAATAATCGGCCATGGATATCTGAAGAAATAAAGAACGGCATCAAATTGAAAGAAAATGCATACAAAGTGGCAAAGATCAGTGGAAAACTAGAGGATTGGGAAATCTTTAAAGGTCAGCAGAAAGGCACGATAAAAGCTGTAAAGAAAAGTAAGATGGCTTATGAGAGTTAACTAGCTCAGAATATAAAAACAGGTAGTTTCTTCAAATATATAAAATGAAAAAGAGTGGCTAAAGTAAACATTCATCCTTCAGAGGATGAGAAGGGAGAAATGAGAAAATGGCTGAGGTATTGAAAAGGTATTTTGTGTCAGTCTTCACAGCGGAAGACGCAAATAATATGTCAAAAATTGATGATAAGGAGGCTATGGCAGGTGAGGACCTAGAAACTATCATTATCGCAAAAGGCTAGCTAATGGGGCTAAAGGTAGACAAGTCTCCTGGCCCTGATGGAATGCATCCCAGGGTGGGGGAAATAACAAAATGCACTAGTGGTAATTTACCAAAATTCGCTGGACTCTGAGGTTGTTCCCGCAGATTGGAAAACAGCAAACGTGACACCACTGTCTAAAAAAGGAGGTAGACAAAAGGCGGATAACTATAGACCGGTTAGTTTAACTTCTGTCGTAGGAAAATGCTTGAATCTATCGTCAAGGAAAAAATAGTAAGACTTCTGGATAGAAATTGTCCTATTGGTAAAACATAATATGAGTTCATGAAGGGCAGGTCATGTTTGACTAACTTGGTGGAATTCTTTGAGAATATTTACATGCGAGGTGAGCAATGTAGTGTATCTGGATTTCCAGAAGGCATTTGACAAGGTGCCGCACCTAAGGCTACTGTGTTAGATAAAGATGCATGGTCTTATGAGTAATGTATTGGCATCAATAGAGGTTAATTAACAGAAAGCAAAAAGTGGAGGTAAATGGGTGTTTTTCTGTTTGGTGATCAATGGTTAATGGTGTGTCTCAGGGATTAGTGTTGGGATTGCAATTGTTTATGATTTACATAGATGACAAAGTGTAGTCAAAATTCGCAGACGACAGTAAAATGGGTGGCAGAGCAAAGTGTGCAGAGGATGCTGAAAGTCTGCAAAGGGATATAGATAGTCTAAGTAAGCGGCCAAGGGTCTGACAGATGGAGTAAAATGTTGGTAAATGTGAGATCATCCATTTTGGTAGGAATATCAGCAAAATGGACTATTATTTAAAGGTAAAAAAATGCAGCATGCTGTTGTGCAGAGGGACCTGGATGTTCTTGTGCCTGAATCACAAGGAGGTGGTTTGCTGGTGCAGCAGGTAATTAAGAGTACAAATAGAATTTTGTCTTTCATTGCTAGAGGGATGGAATTTAAAAACAGTGAGGTTATGTTGCAATTATATAAGATGCTGGTGAAGCTACACCTGAAGAACTGTGTACGGTTTTGCTCTCCTCACTTGAGAAAGGATATACTGGCACTGGAGGGGGTGTAGAGGAGATTCCAGAGTTGAGAGGGTTGGCTTATGAGGAGAGATTGAGTAGACTGGGCTGTACTCATTGGAATTCAGAAGAATGAGGGGAGATCTCATAGAAACAAATAAGATTGTGAAGGGAATAGATAGGATAGAAGCAGGGAGATTGTTTCCACTGAGGGTGAAACTAGAATTAGGGGTCATGGCCTCAAAATAAGGAGGAGCAGATTTAGGACTGAGTTGGGGAGGAACTTCTTCATACAAAGGGTTGTGAATCTGTGGAATTCTCTGGTCATTGAAGCAGTTGAGGCTACCTCACTGAATGTTTTTAAGGCAAGGATAGATAAATTTTTGAACAGTAAAGGAATTAAGAGTTATGATGAGTGGGTGGGTAAGTGGAGTCGAGTCCAAAAAAAGATCAGCCATGATTTTATTGAATGGCGGAGTAGTCTTGAGGGGCCAGATGGCCTACTCCTGCTCCTAGTTCTTATGTTCTTAACAGATGTGCAGCAGACATAATCTCCCTGTCCCCGCATTCAACCCCGGAACACCTAGATAACAAGGACACCAATGTTAGATTCCTACTTATTATCTACAGCTTAGTCTTTAACACCATTATTCCCATGAAACGCATCTCCAATCTTGTGGCCTGGTCCTTGGTTCCTCCGTCTGTGACTGGATTCTGAACTTCTTAACTCACAGACCACATTCAGTAAGGAAAGGCAACAACACTTCCTCCATGATCACCCTCAACACCGGTGCCCCACAAAGCTGGGTTCTCAGCCCCTACTATATTTCTTATACACCTATGACTGTGTGGTGAAATTCCCCTCCAAATTGATTTTCAAGTTTGCTGATGACACCACCACAGTGGGTCAGATCTCAAACAATGATGAGATAGAGAATCTGGTGAACTGGTGCGGCAACAAAAATCTCTCCTTCAGTGTCAACAAAACGATGGAGATAGTCATCAACATCAGTCAGCATAAAGGAGAACATCTCTACATCAAAAGGAATGAAGTGGAAAAGGTTGGGAGCTTTAAGGTTTATAAGTGTTCAGATCACAAACAATGTGTCCTAGTCCCTCCATGTGGACAATATAGTTCAGAAAGCCCACCAACACCTTTACTTTTTCAGGAGATTAAGGAAATTTGGCATGTCAACTACAACTCTCATCAACATTTACAGATATATCATAGAAAGCATTCTTTCTGGTTGTATCACAGCTTGGTATGGCTCCTGCACTGCCCAAAACTGCAAGGAACTACAGAACATTGTAAATGTAGCCCAATCCATCATGCAAAATAGCCTCCCGTCCATTGACTCTATCTACACTTCCAGCTGCTTTGGCAAAGCAGTTGGCATAATTAAGGACGCCATGCACTCTGGACATTCTCTCTTCCACCTTCTCCCATCAGCAAAAAGATACAAAAGTCTGAGGTCACGTCACAACCAACTCAAGAACAGCTTCTTCCTTCCTGCCATCAGACTTTTGAATGGACCTATCTTGTATTAAATTGATATTTCTCTACACCCAGCTATGACTGTAACACTACATTCTGTACCCTCTCCTTTCCTTCTCTGTGAAGGTATGCTTTGCCTGTATAGCACACAGGAAACAGTACTTTTTACTATATGCTAATACATGTGACAATAATAAATCAAATCAGAATCAAAAACATTTTCTGATTTGAAGAAGGAATTAGATATAGCTTTTGAGGGGGGTGGGGGGGGCAAGCGATATGGGAGGGGAGGTCAGCATATTAAATTTGATGATGAGCCAGGATGAAGTTGAATGGTGGAGCAGGCTCAAACAGATGAAACAATCACCTCACCTGTCCACTCCTGGGTCTGGGGTTTGCCCCTTAGCGTCAGGGAGATTAGCTGGGTAAATATGTGGGGTTACAGGGATAGGGCCTGGGTGGGACTGTTGATATTACAGACTCGATGGGCCGAATGGCCTCTTTCTGTACTGTAGGATTCTACGAAATAAACATAAAAGGAAGATGCAGATACAGCAAACACAATGTTTATCTGGTATAATTAGCACAGTAAGACATTCCAAACTCTGACAGTGGGTCATCCCAGACTTGAAATGTTGGCTCTACTCTCTTTCCACGGATGCTTTTGATCTGATTTATTATTGTCACATGTATTAAATGTTCAGTGAAAAGTATTGTTTCTTGCATGCTATAAAGACAAAGCATACCATTCATAGAGAAGGAAAGGAGAGAGTGCAGAATGCAGTGTTACAGTTACAGCGAGGGTGTAGAGAAAGATCAACTTAATGCGAGGTAGGTCCATTCAAAAGCCTGACGGCAGCAGGGAAGAAGCTGTTCTTGAATCGGTCGGTACATGATCTCAGACTTTTGTATTTTTTTCCTGACGGGAGAAGATGGAAGAGAGTATGTCCAGTGTGGGGTCTTTTATTATGCTGGCTGCTTTTCCAAGCAATAATTTCATCATGTCCTATATTGCAAGTTTGTTATTGTTGTTGACTAGACTTCAAAAGTATTCCTCCAGTTTGGGATGTTCTGAGACCAGGGTAGACATCTAAAAACGCAAATCGTTTGTTCTTTTGTCAGGTTTAAAGCAGAGAATAACAAGACGTGACAGACATTTGAGAAAATCTCTCCTTTGTTGCATTAACATCAATCAAGAACCCTCTGATGCTATTTTGTACTTGCTGGTGAGATTTCAGCTTTTCAGAAGAAAATTACTGCAAGCTTTTGTTGAAGTCTATGTTTAAATGGTAATAAGGCAACTGCCGTTTATAAAGTAACCAGGAAATGAAAATCACAGGCTAGTTAAAAGCTTCAATTATCATCTGGAATCATTGAATTCAACAGCACAAATGAAGACCATTCCCTACCCTGTGCTTGCAGTGACTCTCTAAGATTCTGAACACTATCCCCTACATTGCCCTTTTATTCCTCATCTGTATATTTTCCTCTATTTCCGAACTAATCGCTCTACTGACACCATCATTGATGGTAGCTTCAGTGACATTTGCATTCCAACCCCATCATTATTTTCCATGTACAACATTGGCAATTATCCATTTCACTTAACTAACTCTACAACATTAAATACATCAGTCCATAGCTCTGGGGTGGTTTTGTCTTTAACTCCTTGTCCATCTACTGTGGTCCGTTTATGGGATTGTCTGATACTTAGTGAATTATCTGTTCCATACCTTGACATTCAATGACTTTACCATCGCTGAACCGCCACGTCCTGGGGGTTGCTACTAACCAAAAAACTGAACTGGACTAGCCATATAAATGCTGTGGCCAACAGAGCAGGTCAGAGGCTAGAAATCTTGACTCCCCAAAGTCTACCTACCATCTACAAGGCAGCCAAGATGGAATACTCTTCATGCCTGGATGAGTACGGCTCCAACAACACTCAAGAAGCTCAATACCATCCAGGATGACACCTCATCTACAAATGTTCAATCCCTCCACTACTCATGCACACTGGCATCAATGTGTGCCATCTACAAGATGCACTGCAGGAACTCACCAAGGCTCTTTCAATAGCACCTTCCAAACCTACTACTCCTATCAACCAGAACAAGGGCAACAGAAACCTGGGAGCACCTATCACCTGGCAGATCACCTCCATGCCACTCATCATCCTGACTTGGAAATATATGATCATTACTTCACTGTCGCTGGGTCAGATTCTTGGAACTTCCCCCCTAAAATCACTGTGGGCAGAGCCATACCACATACACTACAGTGGTTTAAGAAGGCAGCTTGGTGGTGCAGTGGCCATCACTGCTGTCTCACAACACCAGGGACCCGGCTTTGATTCCCGGTTTGGGTCACTGTCTGGGCGGTGTTTGCATGTTCTTCCCGTGTCTGAGTGGGTTTCGTCCTGGTACTCCGGCTTTCTCCCACAGTCCAAAGATGTGCGGTTTTCGGTTGATCGGGCATGCTAAATTGACCTCAGGCAGGGGATTAACAGGGTAAATGTGTGGGGCTACAGAAATAGGGCTGTGGTGCAATTGTGGTTGATACAGACTCGATGAACCGAGTGCTCCTCGTGTACAGAAAGGATTCTATGATTCTATGAAGGCAGCTCACCACATCCTTCTCAAGGGCAATGAGGGATGGGCAATAAATGCTGGTCTAACCAGTGATGCTTATATCCTATAAATGAATAAAAACAAATGTTAGCTGCTGGAAGTGCTGCTTCTCAGATACATCACAAAGAATGCGCATTCAGGCAATATCCTGAGTACACGTATTCCCAGGTTTCTATTTATAATTGAAGCTATTTGTTCCTGGTAACATTTTAATGTATCTACACTGAGCTTTCTCTATTAATAAATAAAATTTATTTATTAGTGTCACAAGTAGGCTTACATCAACAATATAATGAAATTACTGTGAAAATCCCCAAGTCATCACACTCCAGCGTTTGTTCAGGCACACTGAGGGAGAATTTTAGCACGGTCAATGCACTTAACCAGCATGTCTTTTGGACTGTGGGAGGAAACTGGAGCACCTGGAGAAAATCCATGCAGGAGAATGTGCAGACTCAGCACAGACAATGATCCAAGCTGGGAATCGAACCCTGACACTCTGAGACAGCAGTGCTAACCACTATGCCACCATTGCTTTTACATCCTGAGGTAAATAGGAGCAGGAGTAGACCATTAGCCCCTCAAATCAGTTCCACCATTCATTGAGATCATGGCTAAGCAATGACCCAACTGTATATGCCACCTTTTGTTCACGCTTTAATCAGTGTCCAAAATTGTGTGCAATACTGTCAAGGTTTTGTATCAATTCGACATTACTATGTTGCTTTTATAGAATATAGAACATAGAACATTACAGTGCAGTACAGGCCCTTCAGCCCACAATGTTGCACTGATCTGTGAAACCAATCTAAAGCCCATCTAACCTATACTATTCCAATATCATCCATATGTTTATCCAATGCCCATTTAAATGCCCTTAATGTTGGCGAGTCAGGGCATTCCATGCCTTTACTACCCTCTGAGTAAAGAACCTACCTCTGACATCTGTCCTTTATCTATCACTCCTTAATTTAAAGCTATGGCCGATTATGCGAGCCATCACTATCCAAGGAAAAAGGCTCTCACTGTCTACCCTATCTAATCCTCTGATCACCTTATATACCTCTATTAAATCTCCTCTTACCCTTCTTCTCTCTAACAAAAGCAACCTCAAAGTCTCTCAGCCTTTCCTCATAAGATCTTCCCATCATACCAGGCAACATCCTGGTAAATCTCTTCTGCACCCTTTCCAATGCTTCCACATCTTTCCCATAATGCGGTGACCAGAACTGTACACAATACTCCAAGTGCGGCCGCACCGCAGTTTTGTACAGCTGCAACATGACCTCACAGCTCCGAAACTCAATCTCTCTACCAATAAAAGCTAACATACCTTACACCTTCTTAACAACCCTACCAACCTGTGTGCCAACTTTCAGGGATCTATGCACATGGACACTGAGATCTCTCTGTTTGTCAACACTACCAATTATCTTACCATTAGCACTGTACTCTGTATTCTTATTACCCCTTCCAAAGTGAATCACTTCACACTTTTCTGCATTAAACTCCATTTGCCACCTCTCAGCCCAGCTCTGCAACTTATCTATGTCCCTCTGTAACCTGAACATTCTTCTGCACTGTCCATAACTCTACCTACTTTAGTGTCATCCACAAATTTACTAACCCATCCTTCTACATCCTCATCCAGGTCACTTATAAAAACAGCAGTGGCCCCGAAACAGATCCTTGCGGTACATCACTAGTAACTGAACTAACTCCAGGAGGCAGGCAGAGCATTCCACGTCCTTACTACTCTCTGAGTAAAGAACCTACCTCTGACATCTATCCTGTATCTATCACTCTTCAATTTAAAGGTATAGAACATAGAACATAGAACAATACAGCACAGAACAGGCCCTTCGGCCTTCGATGTTGTGCCGACCAAAATAAAAAGCAATGCCCCTCCAAACTAAACCATTCCCTTCTCTTCCATATACTTATCAATTAACCTCTTAAACGCCACCAAACTTGGCGCATCTACAACAGCTGCAGGCAGGGCATTCCACTCCCTAATCACTCTTTGAGTAAAGAACCTACCTCTGATATCCGTCCTATAACTCATACCCCTTAATTTAAAGCTGTGTCCCCTCGTGCTAGCTTTCTCCATCCTAGGAAAAAGGCTATCACTGTCCACCCTATCTAAACCTCTAATCATCTTATATGCTTCAATAAGATCCCCTCTTAGCCGCCTCCTTTCTAACGAAAACAACCTCAAATCCTTCAACCTCTCTTCATAGGACCTGCCCTCCATACCAGGCAACATCCTGGTAAACCTCCTCTGTACCCTCTCCAATGCCTCCACATCTTTCTTATAATGTGGGGACCAGAACTGCACACAATACTCCAAGTGCGGCCGCACTAGAGTTTTGTACAGTTGCAACATGATGCTGCGGCTCCTAAATTCAATCCCCCTACCAATAAAAGCTAAGACTCCATATGCCTTCTTAACAACTTTATCCACTTGACTGCCTACTTTCAGGGATCTATTGACACATACACCAAGATCCTTCTGTTCCTCAACACTATTAAGAGCCCTACCATTAGCCCTATACTCTACACATTTATTGTTCCTGCCAAAGTGCATTACCTCACACTTTTCCACATTAAACTCCATTTGCCACCTCTCGGCCCAGCTCTGCAACTTGTCCAAGTCACTCTGTAAACTAAAAACACCCCTCTTCACTATCTACCACACCACCAACTTTAGTATCATCTGCAAATTTACTGATCCATCCCTCAATACCCTCATCCAGATCATTTATAAAAATTACAAACAGCAGGGGCCCCAAAACAGACCCCTGAGGCACACCACTCGTCACCGAACTCCACGATGAATATCTCCCATCAACCACCACCCTCTGTCTTCTATCTGCCAGCCAATTTCTAATCCAATTAGCTAAATCACCCTCTATTCCACACATCTGCATTTTCTGTAGAAGTCTTCCATGGGCCACCTTATCAAACGCCTTACTAAAGTCCATATATACTACATCAACCGCCTTACCCCCATCCACCTCTCTGGTCACTTTCTCAAAAAACTCAATGAGGTTAGTAAGGCATGACCTACCCTTCACGAAACCATGCTGACTATCCCCAATCAATTCATTTCTCTCTAAATAACTATAAATCCTATCCCTAATAATTCTCTCCAATACCTTGCCCACAACAAGGGCAATGAGTATGTCCCCTCATGTTAGCCATCTCCATCCGAGGAAAAAGGCTCTCACTGACCACCCTATCTAATCCTCTGATCATCTTATATGGCTCTATTAAGTCACCTCATAACCTTCTCCTCCCCAACGAAAACAGCCTCAAGTCTCTCAGCCTTTCCTCATAAGATCTTCCCACCATACCAGGCAACATCCCGGTAAATCTCCTCTTCCCTTTCCAATGCTTCCACACCTTCCTATAATGCAGCGACTAGAGTTGTATGCAATACTCCAAGTATGACCACACCAGAGTTTTTATACAGCTGCAATATGACCTCATTTATATTCCATGTGTTTAGATGTAAAACAATAGATTCTGTTTGTCTGTTTATTCTCTTCTTTTCACCCTTACTGCTTTGACATGTACTGAGTTGTACTCTTCATAGAATCATATAATTCCTGTAGTGCAGAAGGAGGCCATTCAGCCCATCGAGTCTGCACCAACTGCAATCCACCCAGGCCCTACACCCCTAACCCCAGGTATTTACCCTGCTAGTCTTCCCGACATCATGGGGCAATTTAGCATGGCCAATCCACCTAACATGCTCATCTTTGGACAGTGGAGGGAAACCGGAGCATCCAAAGGAAACTCACGCAGACACGTGGAGAACATGCAAATTCCGCAAAGATAGTGACCTGAGACCGGAATTGAATTCAGGTCCCTTGGCGCTGTGAGGCAGCAATGCTAACCACTGCCGCTCCTTTGTCTACAGTTTAAATATATCCATTTGCTCATCTGTAGCTCCAATTGCAATGTTTCTTTTTTCCTTTATTCATTTGTGGGACAGGGGCGTCGCTGGCTGGCCAGCATTTATTGCCCATCCCTAGTGGCCTGAGGGCAGTTGAGAGTCAACCACATTGCTGTGGATCTGGAGTCACATGTAGGCCAGACCGGGTAAGGACAGCAGATTTCCTTCCCTAAAGGGTATTAGTGAACCAGATGGATTTTTCCAACAATTGACAATGGTTACATGATGATCGGAAGATTCTTAATTCCAGATATTTTTAATTGAATTCAAATTCCACCAACTGCTGTGGCCGCAGGTCCCCAGAACACCAGCTGAGTTTCTGGGTTAATAATCCAGCAATAATACCACTTGGCCATTGCCTGCCCATGCCTCCCTCTTTCAATCCTTTTAGTATTCACCATCAGTTATTTCTGAGCAGCCTACGTATCCTTGCTTATTCAGCTTCTCACTCTCTTTTCTATTCTTGCAGAGAGCTGAACTATACTGTGACCACAAATGTTCCCCTAATTTCATGTTACCCCAGTCTGAATCTCAGTTCCCATAATCGAGTGATGCTTTCTTGCTTGTCATTGAGTGAGGAATCAGTCTTGAAAGCACTGCAGAGAAAAGCCTCCCCTTTTTCCCTGCAGACATTTTCCCTATTACAATATATTAGTAGATGTCTAGAATCTCCTACCAGTATAAATCTATTGTTAGTTCACAACATAACTACATAGGTATCCAACGGAGATCTCTTATAATGTTAAGGCAGATATGCTCTGAGCTCAAATCTTCACCTGTTAATGGTACCCCAGCTATTGTTAAAAAACAAACAGCACAAATTCAACAATAACTAATACGCAGAATAAAATCTGTGTTTCTTTCATCCATAATTGGTGACTTGCTAACAAAACCACACTCTCAAGAGTATCATGTCTGCTGTCAAATGCTCCCAGTGTAATTGGTGGGTTATTGGTGACTGACTGTTGTGTTACACATCATTTTTCTTAAAGTTGATGAAGGCTTCAGTTACATTTCTCACCAAAATAAACCTTACAACTCCTGTCAAACGTACCTCGTTTTCTCTTTTGTTAAAATGTCATTGTGTTCAGTACAAGTTGTTCCCAATGTGCTTCTGAATAATGACAGGACTTAATTATGGAGATTGAGATGTAAAGTGAGGTCTCCTCTTTTCTCTCCGTCTCTTTCTTTGGTTACCGTGTGCAGCCCAAACTCTTAAAGCGTGGCTGTTTTTATTCATAGAAAGTTATTTGTTAGAGCCCCTCGTGCCTCACTAGGTAAATCCAGTTTATTTCCACTTCCCTTCACGGTTGACTGTACCTCAAGTACCCCATTGATCCTGACTGCAGTGTAGACAGAATCTAATCCTGATTGACAGCCTGTGATTTCACACCCTCCTTCCAACCGTGAAGGGAATTCATAATAAACACAGACAGCTGGAGGCTGATGGAAAGCCCTTGTTCTGAGAACTGGATCCTTTATGAGGCACTGCAGTTGAACTTGTTGCAGATCAAAGACTTTGGGGTGAATTTTCCCATTCCGTCGGCCATGGGAATCACAGTCGGCGAGGGGCGGACCATGGACAGGTGCATTGACTTCTGGCGGATACTCCAGTTTCATTCCGTGATTGCTGCCAGGAAACCCTGGCCTTCAAGTGCAATGCAGCGGGTTTCAAAGATTTCTGCTCATTGGAAAGCCACAACAATGTCAAATCAAAGCTGTGCGAATACATTGGGGTTGAATTCACAGCCAAGCAAACTGCAACCCTCCCCCCTCCTCTTCACCACTCCTTCCCCCCACCCTCACTGCCACTTTCCCCATGACCCTCCCAGGTAAAATTGACATCTCCTTTTTGTCAGAGGATTTCAAGGGGCCTGCTCACATCTGCAGCTTCTGAAAGGGAAAATCCCTGCTACAGAATGGAGTGCAACAATGAATTAAAATCCTGCCAGGTGACTGGGGCATGGAGGTTCGTGGAGACCACTTCAGAATTTGGACAGGCAGGAATGCAGAAGTTGATCAAAGGTCTCCCTGAAACCACCAGGCCAGGAGTGATCTTCAGGTCTGACGGGGCTGAAAGGGGTAATCCAGCCATAACAACCTGTTCCTCCAGAGAGCGGTGAGGTCAACCATTTGCCCCCAGCCTGAGACCACCCAGCCCCAGGATCCTTCCTCTGCAGCCTGGCGACAGCAGAGGGGCAAATGGAACTGGACCTATCTTCTTGGGGCCATTCAGGGTACAGTGGGCCTACCACTTTGAGCCCTCTTGGGGCCCAAGGCACCAGGCCAGGATATCAGTGCCTGAGTACCAGGGAGCAGTGCACAATTGTCTCTGCCAAGGTGCTTGGCTTGCAGGGAAATTGAGTGGGGAGGGGATCTGAAGTGGAAGAGAGGGGGCTGAATGGTGGGTGTTGGGTCACTCTTGTGCCCGAGTGGTGTGGGAGGAGTCACCTGGTATTTATTTGTTGGGGGGAAGAGGATGCCCCCTCTTGAAGGAGGGCTTGCTGGTGTTTCCTTCGTCGATAGGGATGGGAACAAATTCCACTTTTTGGGAGAAAGAGGGCTGTAAACAACTGCAGAGGCCAGTTTGCCCTTTACAACAGGCAACAGTGTCTCGGAACTACTGAGCTGGCCAGCAGGTTATCCCATATGAATAAATTAGTATCTATCAGCAGGGAGAACCCCAGCAGATAGATGCTGTTAATACGAATGAAAACTCTCCAAAGTTCCTGCTGCCCTGGGGTATTTTGTCCCAATTCGGGAGAATCATCCTCTTGGCCAATGGCCTTCACCACAAACACTATTCCTGTGCCACCAACTCCATCTCTCTCCCTGACAACTATCTGAGACTGAAGAAGACAATTCACAACCTTAGTCCTTAGAATTATAGAATCCCTACAGTGCAGAGGAGGCCATTTGGCCCATCAAGTCTGCATCGACCTCAATTCTACCCAGGTCCTATTCCCGTAACCCCACACATTTGCTAATTCCCCTAATTCCACTAAGGGGCAATTTATCATGGCCAATCAACCTAACCCACACATCTTTGGGCTGTGGGAGGAAACTGGTGCACCCTGAGGAAACCCATACACACATGAGAAAAACATGCAGACTCCCCACAGATAGAAGAAAGAACAAAGAACAAAGAGCAACACAGCATGGGAAACAGGCCCTTCGGCCCAACGAGCCCACGCCGCCGTCATAACGTCTTAATGACATATCCTTGACTTTAGGCTATGCCTATTGTTGAAGATTCCCATATAGGGACCAATATAGGGACAATTTGTTACCCAATCAGCCTAAGAGCACATTTTTGGGATGTGGGAGGAAACCGGAGCACCCGGAGGAAACCCACGCAACCACGGGGAGAACGCGCAAACTCCCGCAGACACAGGCCCAAATCCATGTGTCAGCACAGCAACAGCAATAGTCTCTGAGCTGTCATGTTGCCCATCAGATGGTCCAGTTTAAGCATACACTGACGACGTGAAGCACTAGGCAACTCCTGAAGCAACCTCCAAGAGCAGCTCTCGCACGGCATGCCGCATGCATGCCCCTTGTTGGTCAACAAGGTGGACCGAATTGCCTGCGGAAACAAATAAGACTTAATTAAACATGCTAAAAAAAACTAAGACATTCCCGAGACGAAACTAAAAGATAGTCTATTTGGTCCTCCCGATATTCAAACAGTCCTGCTATATCCCTCTATCTGCAGACCGCTCATGTGGCTGTCCAAGAGACCCTTAAACAACCCTAGCGTGCCTGCTCCCACCACCTTACTCGGCAGTGCATTCCACACCCCCACTACCCTTTGTGTGAAAAACTGGCCTCTAATATTCGTCTTATACATAGCCCCCCTCACCCTGAGCCCGTGACCCCTCGTTTTATCCATTTCTAATGGTGAAAAAAGCTTACCACCATTTACTCTATCTATACCCCTCATAATCTTATATACCTCTAAAAGATCCCCTCTCAGCCGATGTCTTTCAAGGGAAAACAACCCCAGTGTTTTCAATCTTTCCTCGTAAGACAGCCCTTCCATACCAGGCAGCATCCTGGTAAACCTCCTCTGCACTCTCTCCAGGGCTTCTACATCCTTCCTGTAGTATGGCGAGCAGAACTGGACGCAGTACTCCAGATGAGGCCTAACCAACATTCTATACACCTGCAACATCAGACTCCTACACTTGTATTCTGTACCCCTTCCTATGAAGGCTAACATACCATACGCTTTTTTTACCACATTCTCCACCTGTACTGACACCTTCAGAGACTTGTGAACTTGCACCCCCAGGTCTCTCTGCATCTCTATACTCCGGATAGTTTTACCTTTTATCCTATAACTCCCCTCTACATTATTCCGGCCAAAATGCATCACCTCGCATTTATCCGGATTAAATTCCATTTGCCATCTATCTGCCCAATCTACCAGCCTATCTATGTCATGTTGTATTGCCAGGCACTGCTCCTCAGTACCCGCCAATCCAATCATCTTAGTGTCATCAGCAAATTTGCTGATCACACCACTTACCCCCTCTTCCAAGTCATTTATATACACCACAAATAGAAGGGGTCCTAGTACAGAGTGACCCAAGCTGGGAATTGAACCCAGGTCCCCGGCGCTGTGAGACAGCAGTGCTAGCCACTGTGCCACCATGGCTAATCTATCTAACCTGCACATCTTGGGACAGTGAGGGGCAGTTTAGCACGGCCAATCCATCTAACCCGCACATCCTTATGGGCAGCAGTGTGGCACAGTGTTTAGGTTTGCTGTCTCATGGCGCCAGGACCCAAGTTCTGGTTTCAGTTCACTGTTGATGTGGAGTCTTGCACATTCTCCCTGTGTCTGTGTGGGTTTTCTCTGGGTGCTCTGGTTTCCTGCCACATCCCAACAATGCGTGGGTTAGGTGGATTGGCCATACTACATTGCTCTTTAATGTTAGGGAGTCTAGTTAGAGTAAATGCATGGGGTTATGGGAGTAGGAACTGGGTGGGATTGTGGTCACTGCTGACTTGATGGGTGAATGGCCTCCTTCTGCGCTGTTGGATTCTATGATCCTATCTTTGGAGTGTGGGAGGAACTGGGACACCTGGAAGAAACCCATACAGACATGGGGAGAACGTGCAAACGCCACTCAGTGACCCGAGTGGAAATCGAACCCGGATCTCTGGTGCTGTGAAGCAGCCATGCTAACCACTGTGCCACCATGCCATCTCTGGGATTCTCCGGGATGAGCAAACTGCTCCCTACTCGCATGCATCATGCATTTTCTCTGTATAATTAGTTAACGTATCAGATTTAAACTATTGTTTCTTAATAAGCCATCTTAAAAGTCCTTATGACTAGTCGACTGTTTGTGTGGAATGACCTCAATGAGGTCCATGAGATGAGCCCCTTGAGGTATGAGCTTCTTGATTGAGGTAATGTTTGCCTGCCAATCAGGGAATCTCAGCTGTATATATATTGAGGAGACTCAGGGCTACTCCAGAATCTGACTGTGTACCTTTTAGGAGTGGGGATAAGGCAGTAAATAAAGGACATTTGGTGAAGGGATATCGGCCTCTGAAGAGTTATTTCATTGAGTATTGAAGGAGAAGGGAACTGAGCTCAGCAGGGGTTAGCCAGGAGACCAGGAAAATTAGCACTCCCCACTGTAGACTGGCTGTCTCTGCACATACATGAAATAGACAGTGCAGACAAAAGGTGGATGTTTTACTATATCAACAGGGCACAGCTGAATGTCCTTGCTAACAGCACCAAAACTATAATTAAGACATGTTTAAGTGACTATTGTCTGAACAGACATTCCATCCGTTCACTACCAAAGATTGTGATATTACTGATATTACTGATTAAACTCTATTGTCTCGAATCTACCTCTTTGTATCATATGTAAATAATTTACCAGTAAGGGTGGCTAGAAACAATTATCTTTCCTTGAAGTTATGTCCTATAAAAAAGGCTGACTGTACACAATCGAGCAGAACAGACTGAAGAAGCCTTAAGAATTCTTCAGTTCTCCTATCCTTATCGATAAGAAGGCAATAAAGAATACATCATTCGCAAAAGCTGTGTCCGAGTATCTTTTTAGCTCCAACAGTGTCGATAGCTCCTGAACCTTAAGATTTTGTCTTTGCCAATCTCAATTTAAGCAACAGAATGGTTTGTTTGTGAATGAAAATGGTATCCTTTAAGAATTTCTACTTGGGTGCGTATTGGTCCTGGACATTGTCTTAGGTAAATTCATTGCGAAAAGAAACAGGTTAGACTCAAAATCTTCCTTTGTAAGTTGAGGTGGTCTGACATCTGGATTTTCATTCTGCCAAATTCCTGATGTCTTTGTGTGGCTTTTAAAAAATTATTAATTTCACTTCACAAGAACCAAATATGCATCAATTCCCAAAATGTCATCCTTAATAAAGCCAAGGAGATCACTAGAGCCTCAATCTCTATCACAAACCTCATTAAGTTTAATGGAAACCTTTTTTTTCATTTATTCACCAGACAGGCTTCTCACCCTTTGGGTATCATTTCTAAACTGAAAGGCAGTGGTCTGAATGGGTGGCACGGTGGCACAGTGGTCAGCACTGCTGCCTCATAGCACCAGGGACCGGGGTTTGATTCCCAGCTTGGGTCACTGTCTGAGTGGAGTTTACATGTTCTCCCCATGTCTGCGTGTGTTCCCTCCAGTGCTCCAGTTTCCTTCCACAGTCCAAAAGATGTGCTGGTTAGGATAATTGGTCATGCTAAATTTTCCCTCAGCACACCTGAACAGGTGCCGGAGTGTGGCGACTAGGAGATTTTCTTAGTAACTTCATTGCAGTGTTAATGTAAACCTACTTGTGTCACTAATAGAGAAACTTAAACTTAAACAGTGCTGTTATTCAGATTTTAGTCATCCTTCTACTGTTCCTATTTTTGACCTACTGTTTGTATGTTTATGATCTGTGAAGCTACTTAAGAAATTTTCCACATTAAAGATGTTTTATAAATGTAAGGTTAAATGCAGATTCGGTGGATTGGCTATGCTAACTTGTTCCTTAGTGTCCCAAGATGTGTAGGTTAGGTGGATTGGTCATGCTAAATTGTTCCTTGGTGTCCTAAGATGTGTAGGTTAGGTGGATTGGTCATGCTAAATTGTTCCTTGGTGTCCCAAGATGTGTAGGTTAGGTGGATTGGTCATGCTAACTTGCTCCTTAGTGTCCTGAGGTGCGTGGGCTAGGGGAAGGTGGCCAAGCTAAATTGTCCCACAGTGTCCCAAGGCATATAGGTTATGGGGATTGGCCATGTCTAAATGCATGAGTCTGCGGGAATAAGGCAGGGAGGTGATGGGCCTGGGTAATATGCTCTGTCGGAGAGTCAGTGCAGACTGGGTGGGCTGAATGGCCTCCTTCTGCACTGTAAGGATTCTATAAGTTGTTGCTCTTCAGATCAACATTGGGTAAATAACTTCCGACGGACAGTTTGTTCTCCAACCTCCCTCTCCACATGCGCCCTTCAAACAAAGAAAACAGCTCTGAGAGGAATACTTAGAAGCAAGTGTTTGAGCACCATCCCTGGAATGATTCTTTATTGAAGAAAACTGTTTTCTCAGTTGACTTAAAAGGAGCAATGGAAGGTCGCTCTGTATGATTGAAGCCCTGAGTACAATGTTTACTACAGGCCAAAATATGATTAATACATTTAGCCACAGCCATTGTAATGCAAATGCATCTGTCGTGAAGGAGCAGGTTGGAGCTGTGGCTGGGGGACTGAAGTAATGAACAGTGGGCCAGATGTAACATGACAGATTCTAGTGGGGTTGCCTTGTATTGCGTCCTGAGCCCGGTGGGACAATTGTGCCACAGCCACTGGGCTTTTTTTTACCAAGCAACTTCTAATAAATCAGTGATAGAACACTGATTGCTGTAAGTGATGGGATGCCAAGAGAAGGGTGAAAAGAAAGGTGTGAGTGTTATATATTAGAGAATGACGCAAAGGAGAACGGAGGGTTTAAAACAATGATGTTTTACTTACAGGTGTGTATTCACTTACATCACTGCTTCTTCTCTGCTCTTTCCCTGCGCTATGCACTTACATAGTCATCGCTGCTGAACATTCAAATTTTATTTATTGGCGTCACAGTTGGCTTATGTTAACACTGCAATGGAGTTACTGTGAAAATCCCCTGGTTGCCTGTTTGGGTACGCTGAGGCAAAATTTAGCACGGCCAATGCACCCAACCAGTACTTCTTTCAGACTGTGGGAGGAAGCCCGGAGCACCCGGCGGAAACCCACGCAGACACGGAGAGAAGGTACAGACTCCGCACAGACTGTGACCCAAGCTGGAAATTGAACCCAGGCGTTGGATTCATTCATTCTTTTGAACAGAGAAGGGGACAGCACTGATACAGGGTCTTAAAATACTTGCCTTTTATTGAAGAGGATTTAAAAGAATTAACAAAATGGAACGGGAAAGAAAAAGCAAACTGGGGTGACTGGCTGCTAAGCCAATCCCCGACTGAGTTTGAACAGAATTTTAAAACTGAACTGAAAACACACGCCAAAATCTACAATATATCTCAACTCTTACATGGTTGAGAACAAAGAACAAAGAACAACACAGCACAGGAAACAGGCCCTTTGGCCCTACAAGCCCGCTTCACCATTTTATCATTCAGCAAGTGCCTCATTCCAATCCCTCTTCTATCTATGACCTTTGTTTACACCTATTGGATCCACAATAAAGGTGTGCAAATTTAGGGAATTATAGAGAGATTGAGAGACGCCTAATTTGAAGACAATTTGTTAACACCAGTCAGCCCAAGAGCACGTTCTTGGGGTGTGGGAGGAAACTGGAGCACCTGGAGAAAACCCACGCAAGCACGGGTAGAATGTGCAAACTCCCACAGACACTGGCCCAAATCTATATATCTGCACAGCAAACAGTGATAGTCACTGAGCTGTCATGTTGCCCATCCAGTTTAAGCGTACACTAACGACATGAAGCACTAGGCAACTCTCGAAGCAACATCCAAGAGCAACCCTCGCATGACCCAATGTGTGTACGCCCCTTGTTGGTCAACAAGGCGGACTGGTTATTGTACGTGTCCTTCGCAGGCTGTCTCTGACTAGACAAAAACAAGCCTTGTTTTGCCTGCATCGTGTACCCTGCAGGAATGCAGTCAATTTTTAGCAGCATAACTTCTGAATTCTAAATGTAGTCAAGATAGCAGAGTTAGTTACCCCCTACAGTCTAGCATTTAAATGTAATTGCAAAGGCAGAAATATCTTAAAATTAAGTCTTTGAATAGACTGAAGTCTTTGCATAGACTGAAACAAACAGAGCTAAGCATACTTAGGATCTCTCACCGGGTCCTTTGCGCTATGAGGCAGCTGTGCTAACCACTGTGTCACCGTGAATATGTGATAACATTAACACAACAGAGCTCAGTAAGCCAATAAGAATCAATGCAAGTACATAATGGTGATGTTCTTAATCCTTACTGGCACAGAGAGAGAATGTTTCCACTTGTGGGGAATAGCAAAACCGAAGACATCGATATAAGATAATCACTGAGAAACCCAGTAAGATATTCAGGAGACAGCTCTTAGCAAAAAGTGGTGGGAATGTGGAACTTATTCCCACAGGGAATGGTTGAAGTAAAGACCATGAATGCATTTAAGGGGAAAGTGATTAACATTTCAAGATGAAGGAAGTAGAGGGTTATGCAGATAGAGTTAAATGAGAGATTTAAGGATAGCGTTAACAGTAGCACTGTAACAAACGGCATAGAATTATAATACAATGAGTGGGCATAGTGTGGGACCACCTAACAGGAAGGTTCTTACCCCTCTCTCTCTCTCTCTCCTGCGTGACAATGCAGAAACAATTCTTAGTAACCAGAGTCTGAGGTGAAACAAAGCCAAGGAGAATGGTGCACTCAGGGGTCTCACGTCGAGGTCTCCTGCTACAGGCTTCCATGGTATAAGATACACTTTTGGACAATTAGTGCAGACACGATGGGCCAAATGGCTGCCTTCTGCACTGTAGAGATTCTATGAACAAGCTGTCAATGATCCGCCTGCTTGCTCTCTGTGATAGAGAATTCCACAGACTAATGGCTCTCTGAGAGAAGAAATTCCTCCTCATTTCTGTCTGAAAGGGATGATCCATGGATTGTCCTCCGCTTTCCTCTAACAGTCGAAGGATGAACAGGTTAGGGGATTAGCCATGCTATAGCTTCCCCTTAGAGTACAAAGATATGTGGATCAGGGGAATTGGCCATGGTAAATATGTGAGTTTATGGGGATAGGATGGAGGAGAGGACTCGGGTAAGAGTTGGTGAAACTCAATGGGTCAAATGGCCTCCTTCCGCACAATAAGGATTCTATTCTATGACACTAGACAAAGTTAGTAAACTCAGCAACGAAAAGCTCCTGCACCTTAGCTTTCATTTCACCAACTATTAACATCTCTTCCAGTCCGCTGAGAAGATCATTTTCTCCTACCTTCGGAACATCGCCCGCACACACCCCACTTCATCCGCCCGCTATTCAAACTACTATTCACACTTTGTTCTGACTTCAATGGGCTCCAACCTCCTCCTACACAGACTCTTAACTCATGCAGTATTCTGGGGCTAGTATTCAATCGGTCCCAAAATGATGCATACATCAGCCCTATTGTCAACCTTACTGCCTCTCTGCACACAAATCATAGAAATATAGAAACTAGAAAGAGGAGTAGGCTATTCAGCCCTTTGAGACTGCTCCACCAGTCATTTTGATCATAGCTGATCATGGAATTCAATATCCTGATTCCCCCTTCCACACCCCTCTCCCATATCCCTTGATCTCTTTAGCCCCAAGAGCCATATCTAATTTCTTCTTGAAATCAGACAACGTTTTGGCCTCAACTACTTTCTGTGGGAATGAGTTCCACCTGGGTGAAGAAGGGACTTGATGGATTGAGTTCTGAGAAGAGGCTGGATAGACTGGGACTTTTTTTCTGGGGCGTAGGAGGCTGTGGGGTGGGGTGGGGTGATCTTGTGGGGGTCTATAAAATAATGACGGGCACAGATCAGCTAGATAGTCAATTTCTTTTCCCAAGGGTAGGGAGTCTAAAATAGAAGGCATAGGTTTAAAGGTGAGAGGGGAGAGATATGAGAGTGTCCAGAGGGTTAATTTTTTCACACAAAGGGTGGTGAGTGTCTGGAACAAGCTTCCAGAGGCAGTAGTAGAGGTGAGTACACTGCGGGTACAGTTACATGGACAAGATGAGTATAGAGGGATGTGGGTCAAATACAGGCAATTGGGACTAGCTTTTTGATTAAAAACTGGGCGGTATGGACGAGTTGGGCCGAAGGGCCTGTTTCCATGCTGTAAACCTCTATGACTCTATAAATTTCTCCCCACCTCAGTTCTAAAAGGTTTACTCCTTATCCTCAAACTACGTCCCTGAGTTCTGGACTCCCATAATAAATCCTCACTGACATCCTCAATTCTCCCTCTTTTGCTGTTCCATCTTACCTCTTCTCTTAACACTTCATGATCTTACCTTGGAAACCCTTGCTGCAGATGTTATCTGGATGGATTGGAGGTTTTTTACTCAAAGTTTAATCTGATGGTTTGATTGACATTTCACGCCTCCCCCCTTCCCCTCCAGGGTCCTGATCAAATTTTAACCCTCAATCAACATCAGAAAATAGAGAAAGGAAAGAGTTGTGGTTAGGCAGTGCCTTTCATGACCATCACATTCCTCAAAGTGCTTTACAGCCAAAGAAGTACTTCTGAAGTGTAGTCATTGACAGGAAGCTCAGCAGCTAAATTGCACACAGCGAGATCCCACACACAGCAATGTGATACTGGTCAGATAATCTGTTCTTGTGACATTGACTGAGGGATAAATATCGGCCTGGATACAGGGGAGGACTCTCTTTCTGTTTTTCGCAACAGTTCAATGGGACTCTTTACATCCACTCAGATAGGCTTCAGCGTAATGCCTCATCTGAAAGGCATGATTAGTAACTTATCTCTTCAGTCGCACAGTGGGTTAGCGTTGCTGCCTCACAGGCCCAGGGACCCGGGTTTGATTCCTAGCTTGGGTCACTGCCTGTGTGGATTTTTGCACATTCTCCCTGTATCTGCGTGGGTTTCCTCCAGGTGCTCCGGTTTCCTCCCACAGTCTGAAAGATGTACTGGTTAGGTGCATTGATTTGATTTATAATTGTCACATCTTTTAAGATACAGTGAAAAATATTGTTTGTTGCGTGCTGTACAGACAAAGCATACTGTTCATAGAGAAGGAAATGAGAGAGTGCAGAATGTAGTGTTACAGTCATAGCTAGGGCGTAGAGAAAGATCAACTTAATGCAAGTTAAGTCCATTCAAAAGTCTGATGGCAGCAGGGAAGAAGTTGTTCTTGAGTCGGTTGGTACGTGACTCCAGACTTCTATATTTTTTTTCCTGATGGAAGAAGGTGGAAGAGAGTATGTTTGGGTGCGTGGGGTCCTTATTATGTTGGCTGCTTTGCCGAGGCAGCAGGAAGTGTGGACAGAGTCAATGAATGGGAGGCTGGTTTGCATGATGAATTGGGCTACATTCATGACTTTTTGTAGTTCCTTAGGGTCTTGGGCAGAGCAGGAGCCCAAAATACCAAACTGTGATACAACCAGAAAGAATGCTTTCTATGGTGCATCTGTAAAAGTTGGTGAGAGGTGTCGCTGACATGCCAAATTTCCTTAGTCTTCTGAGAAAGCAGAGGGCTTTCTTAACTATGGTGTTGGCATGGCTGGAACCAGGATTGGCCATGATCAATTGACCATTAGTGTCAGGAGGATAAGCAGGAGCATAAATATGTTACTAGAATAGGCCTGGGTCAGATCATTTTGGATGCAGGCTCGATGGGCTGAATGGCCGCCTTCTGCACTATAGGGATTGTACCTTGCTGTATTTAAGTAAGTTGCCTCACCTGCTTACATGTTAATAGCTTTGGGAGGTGCTGAGGTGTTATATAAATGCATATGATTTCTTTATGTGTGGGCTTGGTGTCAAAATTAACTCCAAAGAGAAAGATATCTAACTCAGCACGACTCATTCCCAAAAGATCACGAAGAAATTGTGAGCTCTGTTTTTCATTTTTATGAAGACATTTCTGGTGTAACTTATTTATTCCCCACAACAATGACCATCCATCCATAACCTATCAATTAGTGTGTCTTTGCTGACACAGTCCTTGCCATTCTACTTCTTGCTTCTTACTCTGTGCTATTTTAATCATTGTTGGTACTGCCAGTCACTCACGACTTCACGGGTGTCAAGAGGTTTTTTATAAGTTCTCGTCTCTCGCTGAGATGGCCTGGGTCTGAAATAAATTGTCATCATCTGTAGATTTAGCTGTTGCCAACCATTGAGTCCAACACTCTCCCACCTCCCACACTACCCTCCTCTTCCTCATCTCCAGAAAGAAGTGCTTTCACAATCTCCAGGATGTGCCAGACCACATCACAGAATTATAGAATCTCTACAGTGCAGAAAGAGGCCATTCAGTCCATCGAGTCTGCACTGACTCTCCAACAGACTCAGGGCTACCCAGGGCCAGCCTCATCCCATGCATTTATCCCACTAACTCCCCTAACCGCCACATCTTGGGACACTTAAGGGATAATTTGGCATGGCCAATTCATCTAACCATCCGACAGATGGACTGTGAAAGGAAACTAGAGCACCTGGAGGAAACCCACACGGACACGGGGAGAATGTGCAGACTCCACACAAACAAGCCAGGAATCAAACCCAGATCCCTGATGCTGTGAGGCAGTAATGCTAACCACTGTGCCACCATGCCACCCTACAGAACCATGGCTGACATCACAGGTTGTCAGGATGAGTGGCCGAGCCTACACTACTGGATATGTTAAAGAAACAGCCAAATGCTATTTGGTTCAAACATGGACAAAAGTGCTGAATTCTGGAGGTGAGTTAAGAATGATAGTCCTTGACACTAAGACCACATTTGATTGAGTGTGGCATCAAAGGACCCTAGAAAAACTGGGGAATGGGTATAAGGGGAAAACTCTTTGCTGGTTGGAGTTATATCTGGTATATAGAAAGATGGTTGTGGTTGTGGAGGGTTGGTCATTTCAGCTCCAGGACATCTCCACAGCAGTCCCTCAGGATAGTGTCCTTGGCCTAACAATCTGGAGCTACTTCATCAATGACCTTCCGTCCATCATAAGAGGGAATGTTCGCTGATGATTGTAGGATGTTCAGCACCATTTGCAACTCCTCAGATGCTGAAGCAGTCCAAATGCAACAAGATCTGGGCAATATCCAGGCTTGGGCTGACAAGTAACAAGTAACATTCACATGACATAAATGCCGGGCAATGACCATCACCAATAAGAGACATTCTAACCACCACCCCTTGACTTTCAGTAGTGTAACCATCACTGAATCCCCCATTGTCAACATCCTTGAGGTTACCATTGACCAGAAACTCAACTGGACTCACCTCATTAACGCAGTGGCTACAAGAGCAGGTCAGAGACCTGGAACATTGTGGCGAGTAACTCACCTCTTGACTCCCCAAAGCCTGTCCACTATCTACAAGGCACAAGTCAGGAGTGTGATGGAATACCCCCCAGTGGCCTGGAAGGGTGCAACTCCAACAACACTCAAAAAGCTTACACCATCCAGGATAAAGCAGCCAGCTTGATTGGCACCACAACCACAAACACCCAATGACCTCCACTGATGCTCAGTAGCAGCCGTGTGTCTCACCTATAAGATCTGCAATTCACTAAAAAATACTTAGACAGCACCTTAGACAGCACCTTCCAAACTCATGACCACTTCTATCGAGAAGCACAAGGGCAGCAGATACATGGGAACACCACCATCTTGCAAGTTCCCTTCCAAGCCACTCACCATCCTGACTTGGAAATATATCACAGTAAGAAATCTGACAAGTTTAAGTTGTCAGACTTCTCACTGCGTTTACTCCAGTCCAACATCGGCATCTCCACATCTTGGAAATATATCGCCATTCCTTTGCAGTCATTGGGTCAAAATCCTGAAATTCCATCCTTAATGGCATTGCGAGTCAACCCGCAGCACACGGATTGCAGCGATTCAAGAAGGCAGCTCACCACTATCTTCTCAAGGGCAGCTAGGGATGGGCAATAAATGCTGGCCAGCCAGTGATGCCCATGTCCCACAAATGAATAAAACAAGAAAGAGGGTAGCTATAATGCACTGGAGATCAAACTGTTCGAGAGGATTGCTTCATCCGGACTGAGATGTTTGTGAGCCCTGAGCTCCTATGTCCCTGAACCCTCTGGGCACATTGCCTGCTTTGACAAGCTTCCAGACACTGTTTCCTTGAAACCCTTTTAAATTTGGGTCCAAAGTGGCTGTAAAACGTGACCCAAAAGGCATGCGTGACAGATAAAGCAAGGTTAATAATTAAACACTATAGCCCAGCTGATAAACCAGAGCTGCAAAGGAGACTGACACTGCTGTTAAATAGCATTAAGACCCAAGACAGTGGCGCCAATGGAAGACAAACAGGTCTGAGCCAGTCTGCAGCAACTCCTAGAGTGAACAACAGCCTCCAGCTCTTTCCTGTACAGAGACTACTGATCGCTGACCTCATAGAAACTCTTAAAACGACAGTAGGGTCTGACATGGCAAACAGACAGAAAATGTTTTCACTGGGATGGCACAGCGGTTAGCACTGCTGCCAGGTTCGATTCCTGGCTTCTGTCACTGTCTGTGTGGAGTTTGAACATTCTCCCTGTGTCTGCGTGGGTGCTCCAGTTTCCCCCCACAATCCAAAGATGTGCAGGTTAGGTGGATTGCCCATGCTAAATTGACCTCTAGTGTCAGAGGGACTAACTAGAGTAATGGGGATAGGACCTTGGTGGGATTGTGCTCAGTACAGACTCTATGGGCCAAATGGTCTCCTTCTGCACCATTGGATTCTATGATTTTACCATTCTATGCTACCTCACCTATGCCACCTCAGGGTGGTTCGGGAGTGGAATGCCCTGCCTGCAGCAGTTGTAGATGCGCCAAGTTTGGTGGCGTTTAAGAGGTTAGTTGATAAGTATATGGAAGAGAAGGGAATGGTTTAGTTTGGAGGGGCATTGCTTTTTATATTGGTCGGCGCAACATCGAAGGCCGAAGGGCCTGTTCTGTGCTGTAATGTTCTATGTTCTATGTTCTATGTTCACAGCGCTAGGGACCTGGGTTTGATTCCAGTCTTGGATCATTGTCTGTGTGAAGTTTGTACATTCTCCCCAGGCCTGCGTGAGTTTCCTCTAGGTGCTCTGGTTTCCTCCCACAGTCCAAAGATATCCAGGTTAAGTTGGTTGATCATGCCAAAAAAAATGCCCTTAATGTCAGGTGGATCAGGTGGATGTATGGTAAATACATGGGGTTATGGGGACAGGGCTGGGTGGGATCATTGTCAGTGCAGTCTCGATGGGCCAAATGTATGGTACGGTACAGTACCGTAGATTACAGTAAGGATTCAATGGCAGAATTTTCCCATTCCACCTGCCATGAGAATCATAGCAGACAGGGGTGGACTATTGAAAAGTCTGTTGATCTTGGGCAGGATTTTCTGTTTTGGGGTAAGCGTGACTGGAAAGTCCCACCCTATGATTCTATCCTTGTGGTTCAAGACTAGAGACCACAGATAGATTTGCCATTAGTCAGTCCAATCTGCTTGGTGATTCTGCATTGTTGTTTGTCTTGAAGGCTTCCTTGGAGAACGCTAACCTGAAGTTCGGAGTTTGAACATCCTTGACTGCTGCTTGACAGATCCCTTATGGTAAGACTGCAGGACATAGTCTATCAGTTCAGTAAGTGGGACATTGCATCGAGAGGACCAGAACAGGGTTAACTTAGTCAGAAAAGGCTGGAGTCAGGATGTAAGCCAGACTGATAGCAAGCAAGCAAGAGTCATGTAAATACAAACAAGCAAAGCCATTAGAAAGTCAGGCCAGAGAAGGTTGCGATTATAATGTGCAGAAAACAGGCTACAGCGAATCTCATCCCAGGTCAAAGGGTTATTGTCAAAACGTTCACAAGATTCCCCACTTTGAATGGGAATGCAGCTGATCTACTGTCAGAATTCCAAATGTTTAAACAGGGTATAGACCTCTGGGCCAGCATTTTCCCATGTCACCATCCTTGCCAACGATTGTCCTGCTGAACTACATCTTTACTCACTGCAGTGAGACCAGAGAATCCCAACTGTGGGAGAGATCAGAGAATTTCTCAACTCAGGTATCTCTGAAACAGACAAGCAAACTATAGAAGTTCACCTGGCAATTGGGAAGCTGGCAGATCATCACACCAGAATCTTTACAACCTGATATTCTCCAACAGCTTCATCACTCATACATGGGCTTTGATTGGATGAAAAGACTCACAAGTGAGGCAGCCTATTGGCCAGATAAGAACAATAACACTGCAGTCAAGGTCAAGATGTGCGAGCTATGTCAAGAACCCCTGCCAGCATAACACAGAGAGCCCCCGATTCCATACAACCCTCCTAACCATACTTAATCCAAAATAAGATCTGACCTCTTTCATGTCCAAGGCACTGACTTCATCACCATTGTTGACTATTCAGCAACTAAGCCTTCACAATCTTATCCAGGTCCTAACCCTATAACCCTGCATGACCCTGTATTTACCCTGCTAATCCCCCTGACATCAAGAGTCAATTTAGAATGGCAAATACACCTAACCTGCACATTAATGGATTCACTCAGAAGTCTCACTAGATCAGGTTAAAGTCTAATAGGTTCATTTGAAATCATAAGCCATAACCTGGTGAAGGGACAGTGCTCCGAAAGCTCGTGATTCCAAATAAACCTGGTGTTGTGAGGCTTTTTACTGTGCCCCCCCCCCCGCCATCCAATGCCGGCATCTCTACACTGTCTTTGGACTGCAGAACAAAACCGGAGCACCTGGGGGAAAACCCATGCAGGCATGAGGAGAACATGCAAACTCCACACAGATGCTCAGCCAAGACCAGAATCAAACCTGGGTCCTTGATGCTGTGGCAGAAACATTCAGTAGCACTGCTTTGCAATAATGCAATAGTGGGCTATTTTTACCAGAAGGAGCATTGGGTTGATGTCTCATCCGAAAGATAGCACCTCCAATTCCCTTGCTGTACTGGGAGTGTCAGCCTTGATGTTGTGTGTAAGTGGGAGTGGGAACAAAGCTCTTGGATTCAGAGGTAAGAATGTTCCTCCCTAACCTGGAGCTAACACACTTTGAGAAGTTTAAGAAAGACAAATAGCTGGCAGTGATACCAGGCAGGAGAGGTGAAATGATCCAGCACAGAACTGGTTAATTAGGTGGGATTAAGTCTCTATTTAAGGATAATATTGATTGGAATGTTTTTCTTACACTAGTATTGCTGGGATGACAATATAATTGAAATGTGCATTGCAATGGTTGAAGAGATTACTGGGATTCATTACTGCAATTAGAGGGATTTCCACATCCTAATGAAGCAATTGCTATGTTCTATTCTTAATTCCATTGGAGTCCTGTGTAACATTAGATATGGTGAGAGGAAGTGTCGCACTGTGACTGCAGCACATAGAAAGGTTCAATTGGTTCAGAGATAACAGTAGTTAAGGGTAAGGATCTTTGAGGGAAAGGCATTTTAATTAATTTCATTAATTGGCACAAAGCTAGTAACCCCAGCGCTGGGATGATTGAATTTACAACTCAAGCGACTTTACTGCATCATACAGCTGTTAATATCTCTGTGTTAAGAAACCAGTACTGAGTATGCAATGTTCTAAACACTGGTCTTTCACCTCCAGTATCTGGGTTGAAATGAAGCCCAGATTGATGGGTTCATTCCCTCAGTCTGCTAACTCTGTGAAATGTGGAACTCCATCGGAGCGCAAGCCAAGTGTAGCCCTAATTGATACTAAAGTTGGCATGTTCACTCTGAGAGGCGCTTGTGGGAAATCGAAAGACGTCACTTTGGCATCGTGGAGGCAATAAAGACTTGCATTTATATCACATGTTTTACAACCTTAGGATGTCCCAAAGTGCTTGACAGCCAATTAAATACTTTCTGAAGGGTAGTCACCGTTGTAATGTAGGAAACGAGGCAACCAGTTTCTGCAGAGCAATTCCTCAATTAGCAATGTGATAATGAGGTGATAATCTGCTTTTAGTGACATTTGTTGTGGATATATAAATATATATTGGCCAGGACACTGGGGTGAACTTCTCCACTCTTCTTCAAATAGTTCCAAAGGACCCAACTGGGCAGACAGGTCTTCAGTTTAATGTTTCACTTCAAAGATAACCCTTCTAAAAGTGTAGCATTTCATAGTCGGGTAATGGCTGGTATTAGATGCAATGTCTCATATCATTAATGGTCACTTCGGGAGAAGTACTTAAAAAAGCCAAGGATTCATAATCTTCTAGAAATAATGGGAGAAAATTGATGTTGGGATATCAGGCCAGAAAATAATTGTTAATAAATAATTGCGTCTCAGTGAGCACAGTGGTTAGTACTGTTAGTACCAGGGACCCAGTTCAATTCTGGTCTCAGATCACTGTCTAGGCGGAGTCTGCATGTTCTCTCCGTGTGTGCGTGGGTTTCCTCCGGGTGCTCTGGTTTCTCTCTACATGCCAAAGATGTGTGGATTGACTATGATAAATTATCCATTAGTGTCAGGAGGATTAGCAGGGTAAATACATGGGGTTACGGCGATAGGGCCTGAGTGGGATTGTTGTCAGTGCAAGTTCAATGGGCCGAAAGGTCTCCTTCTGCACTGTAAGGATTCTATGAAATAAACATAAAAGGAAGATGCAGAGACAACAAAAACATGTTTATTCAGCATATTTAATAAAGTAAGACATATATATATTTAATAAAGTAAACATATTTAGTAAAGTAAACATGTTTGTGTTTATATAGCATATTTAATGAAGACTTTCCAAGGTCTGACAGTGGGTTTTCTAGTCCTGAAACATTGGCTGTATTCTCTCTCCATAGATGCTTTTGATTTGATTTATTATTGCTACATGTATTAAGTGAAAAGTATTGTCTCTTGCATGCTACACAGACAGAGCATATCACACATAGAGAAGGAAAGGAGAGAGTACAGAACATAGTGTTATAGTCATAACCAGAGTGGAGAGAAATATCAACTTAATGCGATAGGTTCATTCAAAAGTCTGATGGCAACAGAGAAGAAATTGTTCTTGACTCGGTCGGTAAGTGTCCTCAGACTTTGTATCTTTTTCCCAATGGAGAAAGGTGGAAGAGAGAATGTCAGGGATGAGTGGGGTCCTTAATTATGCCGGCTGCTTTTCTGAAGCAACGGGAAGTGTAGACAGAGACAATGAATGGGAGGCTGGTTCGTGTGATGGACTGGGCTACATTCATGATCTTCTGTAATTTCTGGCAGTCTTGTGCAGAGCAGGAGCTATAACAAGAAAGAATGCTTTCATTGCATCTGGAAAAGTTGGTGACAGTCACAGGGGATATGCATGGTCTCAACATCACGACAAAGTCACCCTTGTCTCTTTGACCCGCCTATTTAAAACTGATTCCCCTCTGTGGGGGAAATGGGTTTCATCTCAGATACTGCACAGAGGACGGCATGGTGACACAGTGATTAGCACGGCTGCCTCACAGCACCAGGGACCCAGGTTGAATTCCAGCTTTGGGTCACTATCTGTGTGAAGTTTGCACATCCTACCTGTGTCCGTGCGGATTTCCTCTGGACACTCTGGTTTCCTTCCATAGTCCAAAGATGTGCTAAATCGATCCTAGTGTCAGGGAATTAGCAGGGTAAATGTGTGGGCTTACAGGAATGGGAATGGGGTTTGAGTGGGATTGTGGCTGGTGCAAACTCGATGGGCCAAATGGCCTGCTTCTGCACTGATTGAGTTCTATGATTCTATGTTGAAATGTCTTCAAAGTTCAGCAAGTTAAGTAGATGCTGGTTTGGAAAACTGCCCTGCTGAATGAAGACTCTTATCTATATGTTTGTTATCACTAGTGTGATGACATCAATGAGACCCATGAGGTGGGCCTCCTGGAGTATGAGCCCCCTGACTGAGGTAATACCCACACAAGGAATCTCACCTGTATCTATATTGAGGAATGTCAGGGTGACTGACACCCCAGATTCTGACTTTTGGAGAAGACGGGGAATGAGGATAAGAATTATATTAGCCACAATTGAATGGCAGAGCAGACTCGATGGGCTGAATGGCCTAATTCTGCTGCTATATAAACAAAAAGGCAGATTACTACCTGAATGGCTGTAAATTGGGAGAAGGGAGTGTGCAGAGG
This sequence comes from Sphyrna mokarran, assembly GCA_024679065.1. NCBI lineage: Eukaryota > Metazoa > Chordata > Chondrichthyes > Carcharhiniformes > Carcharhinidae > Sphyrna > Sphyrna mokarran. The sequence goes on along the minus strand of JAGIQG010000017.1, from coordinate 8,496,236 downwards.
GACCTGGGTGTCCTTGTGCACCAGTCACTGTAGGTAAACATGCAGGTACAGCAGGCGGTAAGAAAGGAAAATGGTATGTTTATTGCGAGAGGTTTCGAGTACAGGAGCAGGGATGTGTTGTTGCGATTATACAGGGCCTTGGTGAGACCATACCTAGACTATTGCGAGCAATTTTGGTCTCCTTTTCTGAAAATGGATGTTCTTTCTCTTGAAGGAGTGCAGCAAAGGTTTACCAGACTGATTCTGGGGATGACGGGACTGATGTATGAGGAGAGATTGATTAGGTTCGGATTGTTTTCGCTTAAGTTCAGACGAATGAGCGGGGATTTTAAAGGGGCTTATAAAATTCTAACAGGACTAGACAGAGTAGATACAGTCCAGAGCCAGGGGTCACAGTCTGAGGAATCGGGGTAGACCATTTAGGATGGAGATGAGGAGACATTTCTTCACCCAATTTCTTCATTACCACAAGAAGTAGTTGATGCCAAAACATTGAATGTATTCAAGAGATGGCTGGCTATAGCACTTGGGGTGAATGAGACCAAAGATGATGGGGAGAAAGCAGGATTAGGCTATTGAGTTGGGTGACTAGCCATGATCGTGATGAATGGTGGAGCAGGCTCGAAGGACCAAATTGCCTACTCCCTGCTCATATCTTCTACGTTTCTATATCTTATGGTCTTATGACTTTGTACTGAAGCACTCTTAGGAGCACTCTTTAGAATGAAGGCACTATGATTGGAGTTCTGCTGTGTGAAGACAGGATTTCCTCTGGAGTCTGCTATCTGAGAGTCAGAAGGTGCTGAATACCTGAGATGTGATAAGGCTGGAGGACTGGAAATTCCTGTGTGTCTTGCTAACTGATTCCGAAAAGGAAGTTACATCTATGGGTATTTTTAAAAAATTCATTGGACATGAGCATCGCTGGCTAGGTCAGCGTTTATTGCCCATCCCTAGTTGTTCAAGGGCAGTTGAGAGTCAACCACATTGCTGTGGATCTTGAGTCACATGTAGGCCAGACTGGGTAAACACAGCAGATTTCCTTCCCTAAACGACACGAGTGCACAAGACAGGTTTTTCCGACAATCGATAATGCTTTCGTGGTCATCAGTAGATTCTTACTTCCAGATGTTTTTTATTGAATTCAAATTCCACCACCTGCCATGGTGGGATTCGAACGCAGCTCTCCAGAGCGTTAGCTGAGTTTCATAAATTGAGCCCACTAGTCCATCGCCTTGCATTGCATCTATTGGTTAAATTGGAACTAATAGAAATTGTTAACTGTTAATTAAACTTGTTACGTTTAAATATTTCAATTGATGAAAGTTATGCTAATTCATTTTGTTATATTTTAACTGCATTGTCAAATAAAGTTTGTTTTATTCACATTCACATTATATGTTAATGATTTGGAAGAAAGAATAATCTCCTATTAGAGTCAAAAATTCACTGACACCTCGTGGTCTTTGGCACAAATGTATAAGTTTATTAGAAGTTCCTTCAGTTGTCTCATGATAAGATGTTCACCAGCTTTTCATAACAGCATAAGAACTAGGAGCAGGAGTAGATCATCCGGCCCCTCAAGCCTGTTCCGCCATTCAATAAGATCATGGCTGATCTTTCTTTAAACTCAGCTCCACATCGAGACTGCACTGACTCTCTGACACCACAGCCTATTCCCTTAATCCCATGCATTTATCCAGCTAATCCCCCTGAGGGGCCATTTAGTACGGCCAATCCACCTAACCTGCACTATAGGAGAAAACCGGAGCACTAGGAGGAAACCAGGTAGACATGGGGACAACGTGCAAACTCCACACACACAGGGCAGAATCAAACTCCGGTCCCTGCGGAGTGCTAACCACTGTGCCATCGTGCTGCCAATCATTGCCGATGTTTGAATGATTGCCCTAAGGAGTATGCGATTGGCTGGAGAATATCAACGGGCTTGTTTGGCATAAAGGAAGTGATTGCGATGTGGAAATATAGCGACCGATCTATCTTAATCTTGCTACATTCCTACACAGATGGTGGAGCCCACTGTTTTGTAAAAGTCACCAGCCTCTGGGAGGATAGGTCTTCCAATTCTACAGCGAGCATTGTACGTTTGGGGTTGTTTCATGAATTTTTTAGACACCCCCTTAGGGAAAGCACTGTATCAGAAATTGTAATTAAGCTTATCTGTCTGAAAATGAAAATTAGAACGGTCAGGACTCATTTGCATACAGAAATGAGCTTAGTCGCAATTACATTTCTTCAATGAATTAAAAAAAGGAAGTGCACTATTTACATTAGTATCCAATCACACAAGAATATGACAGAACTCACATTTAGGAATAACAGGTTCTGAAGCTTCAAGCAGAAATTAATAAAGCGGAGGTCGTAAAACCAGAGGTTGTGTTCTACATACTGACAACAAAGCGGAAAAAAAATCTCTCCGTTTTAGTGAAACTGTAGAAAGTAAAGTTTCACAATCCCGATTTCAATTCCAAGTTAATAATACCAAACAATTCATTTAGAATTCCTCCTAGTATCACAGACTTGATTAGAAGTGAGGGGTTTAATTATTTTAATTTGTTCTGCAGAATTGGTGCCTTTTTTTAACATTGTTTTTCCCTGGCCATGGGCATGGCTGGCAAGGTTGGCACTTGTTGCCTAACCTTAGTTGCCTGAAGAAAATGGACTTTCTTCTCGGGTCACTGCAGTTTTTGGTCTTTGGCTGGTACCGTGTGTTAACGGTTAAGCAGGAAATTTTAGGATGCTGATTCTACGTCACTGAAGGATCATTTGATTTAATTTGATTTGATTTATTATTGTCACATGTATTAACATACAGTGAAAAATATTGTTTCTTCTGCGCTATACACACAAAACATACCATTCATAGAGAAAGAGAGAGAGCAGAATGTAGTGTTACTGTCATAGCTAGACAAAGATCAGCTTAATGCGAGGTAGGTCCATTCAAAAGTCTGACAGTCGCAGGGAAGAAGCTGTTCTTGAGTCGGTTGGTACATGACCTACACTTCTGTATCTTTTTCCTGAAGGAAGAAGGTGGAAGAGAGAATGTCTGGGGTGCATGGGATCCTTGATTATGATGGCTGCTTTGCCAAGGCAATGGGAAGTATAGACAGAGTCAATGGATGGGAGGCTGGTTTGCATGATGGATTGGGCTACATTCACCAACATTGAAGATCCTTGCTGTCTTGGATCAATGATGCATGGAGAGAGAATGGAGCCAATGTTTTGACTCAGAGATCGTCTGGACTCAAACCATTGGCACTATTCTCTCTTGCTCCAGATGCCATCGGACCCATTGAGATTTTTGTCGTAGTGGAGAATTTCTTGTTTCCGAGCTGTGATAGTAAAACTTAAACAAAGTTTTCTTTGCAACTATTAATCTAGCTTTTAATATCACAAAACTGCATGCAGTACATGGCAGAGCCTTGGAAACTGAGAGCAGTCCCTACAAACTGCTGAATCTATACTAAGACTGCTCCAGCTACAAGAATCAGTTCCATAGTTATACCTTTTTCTTATCAGTGTACATGTTCAATCAGTAGTACAAGCAGTAATACATCATCAATTGTATTAGGATCCGGTGATCTCCGAGACCTCTCTGTCTCATCAATAATAGCATTATCTTATCCTTTTGGTAGAACAGAAGAAGATCAATGACTTTGTCATTTCTGACCTTATCTCGCCTCACTCATCCAGCCCTAAGTTATGTGAAGTCAGCCTTGTCAGGTCTTGACCTTCTCCAGTCTTATTCATGTCTTAGGTTATGCAGAGTCAATGTTCCTTATTTTTTTTACCAAATATTTGACCAATTTTCCCATCATGCCATTACTTCATTTGCATAAATTCACATTTTCTGTTTCTGTTTCAGATTCCAGCATCTGCAGTATTTTGCCTTAGACCAATGACATATGCTCCGGTCGGGATGATTTGCAAGTGACCGTGTTTGAGAGATCCTGTGTATGCACAGGCCTACCTGCTTCAGAGTATGCAAAGACTTCATTTTAAGATATTTCTGCCTATGCAGCTAATTCTGCCAAATTGACCATTTGTAGCTGGCTTGACTACATGTAACACCAGAAGGCATCATGAGTTAGCTGGAAATTGATTGCATTCCTGAAGGATACACAATGCAGGCAAACAACAGTCCCAGGAGCTGCAAGGATTGTTTCTCTAGATGGAGATAGCCTGCAAAGAACATTTCCAATAACCAGATAAGGGTTGGATTTTAGAGAGTTTCAGTTCAGTTCAAGACCCCCAAGTTCACTTTTTTTTTGCTTCTGTCGTGTTAATTTAAAAGAAAATTATTTTAAAAGTCGTACCAAATATTGCCCTCTCATCTATTGAAACAAATGAATGGACTCAACAGCATTCCCTTCACATTTCTGATCTTGATCTTCTGGTAGAGGTCACGGAAGAAAAAGAGACAAAGGGTAGAATTTTGCCTGCCATGGGAATCTTACTGGGCAGGCGGGACACGGACGAGGCAAAGGGATTTTTCAGTCTTGGGGCTAGTGCTTGGGGCTGGAAAATCCTATCCTAAGAGCGTGATTTTTCTCACTCTTGGTGGCGTATTTTGCAGTGGTTGGAGGAGGTATGCCATTCGCTGGTGATGGGACCTTATGATCCAGCCGCGGTCAACAGGGATTCCCATTGAATACACACCTCACCACTGGGAAACCAGCACTGTCAGCGGGACTGTAAGATCCTGCCAGACTGGACAGCAGCAAGATTTCAGCGACTGTCTAAGTTACACTAGTCAGTTGTATGTGAGGGGCTTTGAGATGTGTCAATGATTTATGTGAATGATCGCCTGTCTGGTTCGTATCAATGACAATACCGCAGAGTTTGCAGAGAGTGGCTGGAGATCTTGAGGTATGCTGGGCATTCTGCCTCGAAGTAGCTCCAGGTTCCAGTCCCACTGCAGGATTTGATGGCCAAGGACGGTGAACAAAAAAACGACAAAGAACAAAGAGAACAAAAAAATTTCAGCACAGGAACAGGCCTTTCAGCCCTCCAAACCTGCACCAACTATGCTGTCCGTCTGAAGTAAAATCCCCTACTGTTCCGGATCCATATCCCTCTATTCCCATCCTATGCATGTATTTGTCCGGACTCCTCTTAAAAGCCAAAGTGCTTCCATATTGCTGTCTAGCTGCTTGGAGTCACATACCAATGGCATGCTGTTGGAGTGGGAGAGATTCCTAGTGTGGTCCGATGGAATGAACATTGAAGCTTGACCATCGCTGTCCATAGCTCCGGACAACACCATGTCCGTAAGAGTGCATGTTGCCACAGCAACCCCGACTCTCTGAATGATCTGTCGCACACCATATAGGAGCAGCAGCCCCTTGAACTTGCTCTGCCATTCAATAAAATCATGGTTAATCTTCTCCAGTGCAACGTCAATTTTCTGCTTCGTCAACTTTATTGCCTTTGCTTTCGATTCTTTGGTTTTTTTTCTGTAGTCATTCATGCGTCATTTGGACACTTTGTTTCTTTACATTATCCATTTACTATATCTGTCTATGGTTTTGCTTCGTAAGACATTTTGTTACTTAATTTCTCCTGCCCTCCACACTATCACACATAATGTCTTCCTGACCCCATCCGCTGGTTTAAAATCTCCTACATTTCTATCTTCAGTTCCGATGACAGAACAAGCTGCCAGAGGTAGGAGTAGAGAAGGGTACAATTTTGTCTTTTAAAAACATTTAGCTGGTTACATGGATAAGATGGGTATAAATTGATATGGGCCACATATGGGCAATTGGTTAAGGGTTTAAAAAAAGGCAGTGGCATGGACAAGTTGGGTGAAAGGGCCTGTTTCCATGCTGTAAACCTCTATGACTCTATGGTTAGTGCTGCTGCCTTACACGCCAGGGACCCGGCTTCGATTCTAACCTCGGTTGACTGCGTGGAATTTGCAAATTTTCCTCATGGGTTTCCTCCAATTTCCTCTCCCACTCCAACGATGTGCAGGTTAGGTGGATTGGCCATGTTAAATTGTCCCTTCATGTCAGGGGATTAGCAGGTGAATACGTGATGTTATGGGAATAGGGCCTGGGTGGGATTATGGTCGGTGCAGGCTTGATGGGCCGAACGGCCTTCTTCTGCAGTGTAAAGATTCCACGTGCGGATTAGGTGAATTGATCATGCTAAATTGTCTGTTAGTGTCAGGGGGATGAGCGAGGGTAAATGCAAGGGAGAATGGGGATAGGGGATGGATGGGCTTGTGCCAGGTGCAGATTTGATGGGCTGAATAGAACATAGAACATAGAACATAGAACATTACAGCGCAGAACAGGCCCTTCGGCCTTCGATGTTGCGCCGACCAATTATGAAAAAAGCAATGACCCTCCAAACTAAACCATTCCCTTCTCTTCCATAAACTTATCAACTAATCTCTTAAACGCCACCAAACTTGGCGCATCTACAACTGCCGCAGGCAGGGCATTCCACTCCCTAACCACCCTTTGGGTAAAGAACCTACCTCTGATATCCGTCCTATAACTATCACCCCTTAATTTAAAGCTGTGTCCCCTCGTGCTAGCTTTCTCCATCCTAGGAAAAAGGCTATCACTGTCCACCCTATCTAAACCTCTAATCATCTTATATGTTTCGATAAGGTCCCCTCTTAGCCGCCTCCTTTCTAACGAAAACAACCTCAAATCCCTCAGCCTCTCTTCATAGGACCTGCCCTCCATACCAGGCAACATCCTGGTAAACCTCCTCTGTACCCTCTCCAATGCCTCCACATCTTTCTTATAATGTGGGGACCAGAACTGCACACAATACTCCAAGTGCGGCCGCACTAGAGTTTTGTACAGTTGCAACATGACGTTGCGGCTCCGAAATTCAATCCCCCTACCAATAAAAGCTAAGACTCCATATGCCTTCTTAACAACCTTATCGACTTGACTGCCTACTTTCAGGGATCTATGCACATATACACCAAGATCCCTCTGTTCATCAACACTATTAAGAATCCTACCATTCGCCCTATACTCTACACATTTATTATTCCTGCCAAAGTGCATTACCTCACACTTTTCCACATTAAACTCCATTTGCCACCTCTCGGCCCAGCTCTGCAACTTGTCCAAGTCTCTCTGCAAACTATAACACCCCTCTTCACTATCTACCACTCCACCGACTTTAGTGTCATCTGCAAATTTACTAATCCATCCTTCAATACCCTCATCCAGATCATTTATAAAAATTACAAACAGCAGGGCCCCAAAACAGACCCCTGAGGTACACCACTTGTCACCGAACTCCACGATGAATATCTCCCATCAACCACCACCCTCTGTCTTCTATCCGCTAGCCAATTCCTAATCCAATTAGCTAAATCACCCTCTATCCCATACATCTGCATTTTCTGCAGAAGCCTTCCATGGGACACCTTATCGAACGCCTTACTAAAGTCCATATATACCACATCAACCGCCTTACCCCCATCCACCTCTTTAGTCACTTTTTCAAAAAACTCAATGAGGTTAGTAAGGCACGACCTACCCTTCACAAAACCATGCTGACTATCCCCAATCAATTCATTTCTCTCTAAATAACTATAAATCCTATCCCTAATAATTCTCTCCAATACTTTGCCCACAACAGAAGTAAGACTCACTGGCCTATAATTCCCAGGAAAGTCTCTCTTCCCCTTCTTGAACAACGGGACCACATTCGCTATCCTCCATCCTCCGGAACCACACCCGTAACCAACGACGACCTGAAGATCAGAGCCAGAGGCTCTGCAATCGCCTCTCTTGCCTCCCAGAGAATCCTAGGGTAAATCCCGTCCGGCCCAGGGGACTTATCCAACTTCAAACCCTCGAGAATATCTAGCACATCCTCCCTATCTACTTCAATACTTTCCAGTTTGCAACCCTGTACCTCAGTGTTCTCCATAACTACATTTACATCACCCTGCGTGAATACCGAAGAGAAATATTTATTCAGTGCCTCTCCAATCTCTTCAGGCTCCACGCACAACTTCCCACTGCTGTCTATGACTGGCCCTAATCTTGTCCTAACCAATCTTCTATTCTTAACATATCTAAAGAAAGCTTTAGGATTCTCCTTGATCCTATCAGCCAAAGTCTTCTCGTGTCCTCTTTTAGCTCTCCTCAACTCACTCTTTAGCTCCCTCCTGGCTAATCTATAGCTATCCATTGCACTAACTGAGCCTTCAAGCCTCATCCTGACATAAGCCTCCTTTTTCCTTTTAACCAGTGAATTAACTTTTTTAGTACACCATGGTTCCCTTACTCGACCATTTCCTCCTTGCCTGACAGGGACATACTTATCAAGGACTCGCAGCAGCTGCTCCTTGAATAAGCTCCACATTCCAGATGTTCCCAGTCCCTGTAGTTTCCTAGTCCAATCTATGCACCCTAATTCTCTCCTGATGGCCTCATAATTACCCTTCCCGCAGCTATAACTACTGCCCCCAGCTTCATGCCTATCCCTATCCATCACTAAGGTGAACGTAACCGAATTGTGGTCACTATCACCAAAATGTTCACCAACTTCCAAGCCTAACACCTGGTCTGGCTCATTGCCCAGCACCAAATCCAATGTAGCCTCACCTCTAGTTGGCCTATCTACATACTGAGTCAAAAAACCTTCCTGCACACTTTGTACAAAAACTGACCCCTCTAACGAGCTAGAGCTATAGCTATTCCAATCAATATTAGTAAAGTTAAAGTCCCCCATAACAATTACCCTATTACTTTCACTCCTGTCCAGGATCGACTTTGCAATCCTTTCCTCTACCTCTCTAGAACTTTTAGGAGATCTATAAAAGACTCCCAACAGGGTGACCTCTCCTCTCCTGTTTCTAATCTCAGCCCATACTACCTCAACAGACAAGTCCTCATCAAACTTCTTTTCTGTCACTGTGATACAGTCTTTGACTAATAATGCCACTCCTCCCCCCCTTCTACCTCCTTCTCTACTCCGACTAAAGCATTTGAACCCCGGAACCTGCAACATCCATTCTTGTCCCTGCTCTACCCAAGTCTCTGAAATGGCCACAACATCGAAGTTCCAGGTACTGGTCCAAGCTGCAAGTTCCTCCCCCTTATTGCGAATACTTCTTGCATTAAAGTATACGCATTTCAAACCATGCCCTACTCCACCCGTACGCTGCTGTGTTTTGCAGTTCTCCTCTATGACCCCCCTATTCTCATCCCTCTTAGCACCCCAACTACTCAGGATCCCACCCCCTCTCTGTATCAGTTTAAAGCCCCCTGCATAGCCTTTGCAAATTTTCCCCCCAAGATGTTAGTTCCCCTCTGGTTCAGGTGTAGACCATCTCTCTTGTAGAGGTCCCACCTATCCCAGAATGAGCCCCAATTGTTCAGGAACCTGAACCCCTCCCTCCTGCACCATCCCCGCAGCCACGAGTTCAAACATTCCCTCTCCCTGTTCTTCTCTAAACTATCCCGTGGCACAGGCAAGAGTCCAGAGATAGCCACTCTGCCAGTTTTGGCCCTAAGCTTCCACCCCAACTCCATAAATTTCTGTTTAATATCCCCTTCCCTTGTCCTACCTATATCAAATGGCTTCCTTCTGCACTGTAGATTCTATATGTTCTATATGTGTTTGATGAGCCAAATGGCCTCCTTCTGTTCTGTAGGGGATTTTAAGATTCTCAACATCATTGACTTGATCCATTTAATTCTGTTTCTCTCTCCACAGACACCGTCAGGCTTGCTGAGTTTATCCGGCATTTCTTGTTCTCATTTCAGAGTTTCAGCATCTGTAGTATTTTGCTCCCACGGCCCCAATGGTTACCTCACTGCTCAAAGATCTAACGACCTCGGCAATGTTGAGCATACTCAATGACTAATCGTCCACTGGCCTCTGGGTTAGAGATTTCCAAAGATTCACAATTCTTTGAGTGAAGAAACGTCTCAGTAACTCAGTCTGAAACGGCCAAATCCTTATTTTGAAACAATGGGCGCGATTTATGTGGCCATTCACACCACATTCCCGCTTTGGCGAGGCAGAGAATTTGATGCCCAGCCAAATCTCCGTTCACTGCAGTGGGATGGGAATATCCCCTCCCCAATAAAAACGGCCTTTCTAGCCTTTGATTCCAAGGTCTAGGGAAACAGACTTTCACATCAGCTCTGTCAAACCCTTGAAGAATTTGATATGTTTCTGTGCGATCATCTTTCTAAACTCTGCAGAAAGAGATCCCAACCTAATAAACTCCATTAACTTAGAAGTGCTGCCAACAGTTGTGCTTATGTGGATATCATCTCCTGAGGCAGTTACTGCTGGCATCATTAGTACAGTCAACATAAGTAAAATATTCGAAAAATCAGGATATTGAAAGACAATTTTAATTGGAGAGCATGCTGAGGGAAAATCACCAGCTAAAGGCTGAGGAAAGTTAAACATCCAGAACATCTTTAAAGTAAAGTTTATTTATTAGTGTCACAAGTAGACTCACATTAACACTGCAATGAAGCAACTGTGAAAATCCCCTAGTCGTCGAACTCCGGCGCCTGTTCAAGTACACTGATGGAGAATTTAGCGTGGCTAATGCACCCAACCAGCACATCTTTTGGACTGTGGAAGGAAACTGGAGCATCTGAAGGAAACCCATGCAGACATGGGGAGAAGGTGCAAACTCCATACAGACAGGGACCCAATTCCCAGCTTGGGTGACAGTCTGTGTGGAGTTTGCACATTCTCCCTATATCTGTGTGGATTTCCTCCAGATACTCTGGTTTCCTTCCACGTTCCAAAGATGTGTGGGTTAGGTATATTGGCCGGGCTAAATTGCCCCTTAGTGTCCTAGGAAGCATAGGCTGGAAGGATTAGCAGGCTAAATATGTGGGGTTACAGGGATTGTTGTTGGTGCATAACTCAATGGGCTGAATGGCCTCCTTCTGCACTACAGGATTTCTATGATTCTAGTTCTGTCTTAAATAAATGACCCCTTATTTTTAAATAGTGATCGTTAGTTTCAGAGTATTCCACACGAGGAATGCGATTTGAAGAGATAATCAGTTTATTGACAATGGTTAGACAGCACCTCCCATGCCTGTGACCACTGCCAACAAGAGCAGCAGGTACCTGGGAACACCACCACCTGCAAGCTCCCCTCCGAGCCACTCACCATCCGATGTGCAAATACGTTGTCATTCCTTCACTGTCGCTAGGTCAAAATCCTGGAACTCCTTCTCTAACAGCACTGTAGGTGGACCTACACCTCAGGGAGCACAGCGGTTCGAGAAGGCTGCTCGCTAACAGCTTCTCAAGAGGTAATTAGGGATGGACAATAAATGGTGGGCCTAGCCAGTGATGTTTACATCCCTAGAATGATTTGATTTGATTTATTATTGTCAGATGTATTAGTGTACGATAAAAAGTATTGCTTCTTGTGCATTATGCACACAAATCATACCATTCATATAGAAGGAAAAGAGACAGTGAAGAATGTACAGTTATAGCTAGGGTGTAGAGAAACATCAACTTAATGCAAGGTAAGTCCATTCAAAAGTCTGATGGCAGCAGGAAAGAAACTGTTCTTGAGATGGTTGGTATGTGAGCTCAAACTTTTGTATTTTTTTCCTAACAGAAGAAAGTGGAAAAGAGAATGTCCGGGGTGCGTGGGGTCCTTAATTATGTTGGCTGCTTTGCCGAGGCAGTGGGAAGTGTAGACAGAGTCAATGGATGGGAGGCTGGTTTGCGTGATGGATTGGGCTAAAATTCATGACCTTTTGTAGTTTCTTGGAATCTGGAGCAGGAACCGTACCAAGCTGTGGTATAACCAAAAAGAATGCTTTCTATGGTGTATGTGTAAACGTTGATGAGTGTCAGAGCTAATGCCTAATTCCCTGAGTCTTCTAGAAAGTAGAGGTGTTGGTGAGCTTTCTTAACTATAGTGTGGGCACGGGGGGGTGGGACCAGGGATAGGTTGTTGGTGACCTGGACACCTAAAAGCTTGAAGCTCTCAACCCTTTCTACTTCGTCCTCATTGATGTAGACAGGGGCATGTTCCCCACTGTGCTTGCTGAAGTTGTTGACTATCTCCATCGTTTTGTTGACATTGAGGGCGAGATTTTTGTCGCTGCACCAGATTCTCGAGCTCATCCCTGTTCTAAATGAGCAAAGATGAAATAAATAAAGAATAAATGCTAGAATGAATAAGCATGGAGGTAAATCTGGAAGGAAAGTGGGAATCTTGTGCTAATGTCTCATTAAAGATAAAATAGCATCTCCAATATTGTGGCAATCACACTGAGATTGTCAGTTGAGATCATCTGCTGGAGTCCTTGCATCAGGACAAAACACCCATCGACTGAGCCGTAGATAAAAATCACAGTACTGCTCACCCTGCAACACTCAGCAATTGGCCAAGAGGAGAGAGGCAAGAGATTAAATTAGTTCTGAATATTTTTATGCTATTTTCCCCCCATGTTAACTTTTTTTAAAAAAAATATTTTCATTAAAAGAGAGTGATGAGGACATCATGGAAGGAACTAGCTGGAAGGAGCTTCAGAAGCTGACAGTGAGATGAAACTGAATTAACATTCACAGTCAGAGCACTGAGATTGTTGATGCACCCGGGGGGTTAATGACTGTATCTCTGCAGATGTTAATTCATTCTCTCATGTGTTGTGAATGGGTTTTATAGACAGAGATATATATAAAGTATTAGAACAAAATAGCTTTCATTCCTTGGCTTCCACTGAGCTAACTGATCTCAGCAGGAGTTGAAATAGGGGGCATTTCATGCGGACTTATGCCCCTGAACCACAAAGGAGGAGGAATAGAGCCTACCAGGAGGTCCCGCCTGCCTGCCAATCAACTGCGATACCCTCTGTTGTCAAATAGTTCACCAATCCTCATGAGTATGACATTCACACCTAAGTTTAGTTTAGTTGATTTATTCGTCACAAGTAACATTGCAATGAAGTCACTGGGAAAATCCCCCAGTTGTCACACTCTGGCACCTGTTTGGGTACACTGAGGGAGAACTTAGCACGGCCAATCCACTTTTAGTCTTCTGGACTGTGGGAGAAAAACCAGAGCAGCTGGAGGAAACACACAAGGGAGAACGTGTAGACTCCACACAGACCTGAGCTGGGAATCGAACCTGAGTCCCTGGCACTGTGAGGCAGTAGAGCTAACCACCGTGCGCACCTATGATCATCTGATGTACTATCTTCTTATGATATTCCGTACTATATTTTCTGTACCATGCTTTAGTTTGGAAATCTCCTTATGCAGCATCTTGGAACGTTTTATTAGGCTAAAGGTGCTGTAGTAAAATAAGTCTAACATTTGGTCGATGGAGATCCCAAAGGAGAAAGAGCAAGGGAGGGTGGGTTGATGGTGATTGGGGTATGAGGGATCCTCCTCAACTATTCCCTAAAAGGGGAGACAGCAGCAGAGCCGTGATACCACTGGATAAGTATTCCAGATGCTGGGCTCAATCTCTGGGGGCAAGAGTTCAAATCCCGCCATTTTAATTCTGTTATCTAAATCTGGAACTGTATTGACCATGACAAAATCACTGATTGTCATAAAACACACCTGATTCACAAATGCCACTCTTAAGGAAGGAAATCTACCATCCTTACCCAGTCTGGCAGACACGTGTGAGCAGCACAGTGGCACAATGGTTAGCACTGCTGCCTCAGAGTGCCAGGGATCCAGGTTCAATTCCCGGTTTGGGTGATTGTATGGAGTCTGCGTGTTCTCCCCCATCTGCGTGGGTTTCCTCTGGGTGTTTTGGTTTCCTCCCACACTATAAAGATGTATGGAATAAGTTGATTGGCCATGCTAAATTGTCTCTTTGTGTCAAAGTAAACAAGTGGGGCTACGAGGATAGGACCTGGGTAGGGCCGTTGACAGTGCATGGTGGATGAACCAAATGGCCTCCTTCTGCACTGTAGGGATTCTAGAGGATTCTATGATACTTGACTGTCAGTCCACGACAATGTGCTTGTTTCTTTATTGCCCTCTGAATGACTAGCAGTCCACTCGGTTCAAGGGCAATTAGAGGTAGGCAACAAATACTAGCCCACATTCCCAGGAATAGGTAAAAGAGTGATCAGCTGTCAGGGGAAAGAAATCTGGTGCCCAATGAGAGGGTAGCAAGAAGTCTCACAATACCAGGTTGAAGTCCAATAGGTCTATTTGGAATGCTGCTCCTTCATCAAGTGAAGCAGTGCTCCGAAAGCTCGTGATCCCAAATAAACCTGTCGGACTTTAACCTGGTGTTGTGAGACTTCTTACTATGCCCACCCCAGTCCAACGCTGGCATTTCCACCTCATGCCTACTGAGGGGGTAGAGGGATTGGTGGGGTATAGCTGCGGCTTCATAGACTCATAGAGGTTTATAGCATGGAAACAGGCCCTCTGGCCCAAATTGCCCATGCCAATCCTTTTTTGTAACCCCTAAGTTAGTCCCTACTGCCCGCGTTTTGCCCATATCTCTCTATACCCTCACTCGGGGCTTCATTGGCTGGGAGGACGGGGGGGTTGGGGGGGGGGGGGGGGGGGGAGGTTCACTATCAGTGCAAGGGGGAAACCTGAGGAGAAAAGCAAAACTGCCTGCTGAGGCACAGTGCCCCTTTAAGATAAGAACCAGGCTAATTTATTACACAAGCAACAATTTCATGACCCATCACATTGACACACATTGATTCATTAAGTAAAGCAATTAGAGATTTTGAGAAACGAGCCTTTTAGTTCGCTCTTCACTTGCGTGCTTGCAATATAAGGCTGCTCTGCTTGATTCAGCAAGAGATGAGTGTGAGAATGAATGAGCATCTTGCTCAGTGTGGGGGGCTGCAAAAGATAGAAGGAGAACGGCTATTTGACTGTGACAGGAAGCCAGGCGAGGCAATATGGGTGATAGGGTCAAGGCCAACATGAGAAGGTTGAGGGTAAAACACGGGGAGAAAATAAGAGAGCTTTGAATCATAGAATCCCTACAAATGCATAAGGAGGCTATTTGGCCCATTGCATCGGCACCGGCCACAATCCATCCAGGCCCTATCTCCAAAACCCTATGCAATTACTCTAGCTAAGAGACAATTTAACATGGACAATCCACCAACCTGCGCATCTTTGGAGAAAACCGGAACACCCAGAGGAAACCCATGCAGACACAGGAAGGACGTGCAGACTCCACACAGACAGTGTCCCAAGACGGGAATCGAACCAGGGTTCCCCGGCACATTGAGGCAGCAGTGCTAATCACCATACCACCCCATTTGGAGAGGTGTTTGTTGCGCTTCCAGCAAGTGGGAATCTTTCCATTTTGGCATCAAGCTCCCTCCTACTCACCCCTTCTCCTGCTGCATCGCTGCTTAGGAATTCAATGCCAGTGCTGTCCTGCCTTCTGCCAATCGCTCTCCGTTTGCCAACTGTGAGCTCTACGTATGAGGGCTTTACTCACCGGCCCCACAAAGGTGGCACACTGACAGATCGCACATTCTTTCCTATCCTTCAACAGTGACTTCACTTCAAAAGCACTTCATAAACAGTTTCAGGCAAGCAGAAATTTGAGCGATAGAAATGGAAATTTTTTCCTTTTTTTTATAACATTAAGCAAGCTGTACAGCCACTTCATAAAAAAGTCTCTGAAGGACATTTCGAGCATTCAGCACTGAGATAGATAGATTCACTGTTTGGGCTGGAGGTAGGGGGGGGGGGGGGGGGGGTGTCAAGAGAACATGGAGCAAGGATCACCCATGATCTTATTGAATGGGGGAGCAGGCTACAATGTCTGAATGGCCTCTTCCTGATCCTACATGAATGAGTAGACATGGGGAGGTATCAGATGCCAAGTTGAACTGCACCACGTTGCCAAGCGGCCCCTAGAGAAGAATGGTATGTGGCCTAAAAGGGTTAAATTACAAAGGCAAGTTGCATAGACATGTTCCCTTGAGACATAGGCCAGAAATTTACTGCCCCACCTGGCATGGGAATCAAAACGGGTGAGGGGTGGAGCATGGGAAGGTCCATTGACCTTGGGTGGGATTTTACAGTTTCAGGACGAGTGAGACTGTAAAATCCCCCACCTGTAATGTTGG
Source organism: Sphyrna mokarran (assembly GCA_024679065.1). Lineage (NCBI taxonomy): Eukaryota > Metazoa > Chordata > Chondrichthyes > Carcharhiniformes > Carcharhinidae > Sphyrna > Sphyrna mokarran. The sequence goes on along the minus strand of JAGIQG010000017.1, from coordinate 8,480,145 downwards.
CAAATTTGCTCAAATTATTCAAGGATATAATAGGGAGAATAGATAGAGGGGAACATGTAGATGTACTGTACTTGGATTTCCACAATGTATTAGACAAAGTGCCAAATGAGAGGCTGATGGATAAAATGAATGCCCATGGAAGAAGTATATTAGCATGGATTGAAAGCTAACTGTCACACAGAAAGCAGAGAGTTGGAATAAATGGGCCTTTTTCAGAGTAGAAAGGTATAACTTGTGACAGGAATTGGTTCCTGGCCCACGATTGATCATTATTTACATTAATGACCTGGAGGAAGGAACAGAATGTAAGGTTTCCAAATTTTCTAATGGTATGAAGATCAGTGCAAGGGCAGGTTGTCATGAGGATTTTGTGACTCTGTAACAAGATAGAGATTGACAGGGTGACTGGGTGAGAACCCGGCAAATGGAGTTTAATGTGGGATCTGAGAGATCACACACTTTGGCAGGAGGAAGTATCTAAATGGGGAGATTGAGTGAAGTTGAGTGAAGTACAAAGGGATCTGGGTGTTTTCATGCATGAATCACAAAAAGCTAGCAGGCAGGGCCAACAAATAGTTAAGAAGGCAAATGGCATTTTGGTCTTTATTGCAAAAGGTTTGGAGTTTAAAAATAGAGGGATTTTGTTGCAATTGTACAAAGTGTTGATGAGACTTCACCTAGAATACAACTTTGATCCCGTACCTAAAAATATTGTAACATTGGAGGCAGTCCAAAGGAGATTCACCACGCTAATTGCAGAGATGAAAAGGTTGTTTTACCAAGAAGAAATAAATAGTCTGTATTTGCAACAGTCTTCTCAGTGGAAGACACCAGTGGAAGATGCCAGAGCTCCAGGGGAGTCAGGGGGCACAGGTAAGTGTATTCATCACTAAGGAGAAGGTTCTGGGGAAACTGGAAGGTCTAAAAGTGGATAAATCACCTGGATTTCACCCCAGGGTTTGAAAAGAGATAGCTAAGGAAATTGTGGAGGCATTGGTGGTGATCTTTCAGGAATCACTGGAAGCAGGGAAGGTACCAGAGGACTGGAAAATAGCTAATGTAACCCAGCTGTTTAAGAAGGAGGGAAATTATAGGCCGGTTAACGTGACTTCAATTGTTGGCAAGATTTTAGAATCCATTATTAAAAATGAGATTTCAGAATACTTGGAAGTGCATGATAAAATAGGACTGAGTCAGCATGGCTTTCTCAAGGGGAGGTCATGTCTGATTCTGTTAGAGTTCTGTTAGAGGAGATAAGAAAAAAATTAAACAAAGGAGAACCAGTGGACGTGATTTGTTTAGATTTCCAGAAGGCCTTTGATAAGGGTGTCGCATAGGAGACTGTTAATTAAATTAAGTGCCCATGGTGTTAAGGGTAAGATCCTGGCATGGATAGAGGATTGGCTGACTGGCGGAAGATAGAGAGTCGGGATAAAGGGTTCTTTTTCAGGATGGCAGCCGGTGACTAGTGGTGTACCTCAGGGGTCAGTGCTGGGACCACAACTTTTCACAATATATATTAACAATTTGGAGGAAGGAACTGAAAGCACTGTTGCTAAGTTTGCAGATGATACAAAGAAAGGGACAGGTAGTATTCAGGAAGTGGGGGGTTGCAGAAGGAACAAAGAACAAAGAACAAAACAGCACGGGAAACAGGCCCTTCAGCCCAACGAGCCCGCGCCGTCACCCCGATGTTCCCACCTCTACCCGTGATCCCTGTCTTTGTTTATAGATCTATGGATTAAAAACCAAATTTGAGACAGTTTAGGGAGAATTTGTTTTGCCAATTAGCCTAAGAGCACATCTTTGGGATGTGGGAGGAAACCGGAGCACCCGGAGAAAACCCACTCAAGCACGGGGAGAATGCGCAAATTCCCATAGTCACAGGCCCAAATCCACGTATCTGCACAGCACAGCGATAGTCACTGAGCTGTCGTGTTGTCCATCAAATGGTCCAGGTCAAGCGTTCACTAACGACGTGAAGCACTAGGATACTTTTGAAAAAAATCCAAGAGCAGCCCTCTCATGACCCATTGCGCGTATGCCCGTTGTTAGACAACAAGGTGGACCAAACCAAAGGATTTGGACATATTAGAACAGTGGGCAAAGAAGTGGCAGATGGAATACAATGTGGAAAAGTGTGAGGTTATACACTTTGGAAGGAGCATTTTTAAATGGGAAAATGCTTAAGAAATCAGAAACACAAAGGGACTTGGGAATCATCTTTAAGATTCTCTTTAAGATTAATACTCAGGTTGAATACATAAGAAGACAAATGCAATATTAACATTCATGTCGAGAAGACTAGAATACAAGAGCAGGGATGTACTTCTGAGGCTGTACAAGGCTCTGGTCAGGTCCCATTTGGAGTATTGTGAGCAGTTTTGGGTCCCATATCTAAGAAAGAATGTGTTGGCCTTGGAAAGGGTCCAGAGGAGATTCACAAGAATGATCCCTGGAATGAAGAGCTTGTTATATAAGGAATGGGTCAGTACACATTGGATTTTGGAAGGATAAGGGGGGATCTAATTGAAACTTACAGAATATTGTGAGGCCTGGATAGAGTGGAGAGGATGTTTTCAGTAGTGAAAAAAACTAGAACCAGAGGGCACAACGTATGGCTAAAGGGACGATCCTTTAAAATAGAGAAGAAGAGGAATTTCTTGAGCCAGAGAATAGTGGATCTGTGGAACTCTTTGCAGCACAAGGCTGTGGAAGCCAGGTCACTGAGTGTCTTTAAGACAAAGATGGATAGGTTCTTGATTAATAAGGGGATCAGTGGTTATGGGAATGAGAAATGAATGAATGGTGGAGCAGAACTGATGGGCTGAGTGGCCTAACTCTGAGGGGGTTTGACAGGGTAGATGGAGAGTCATTTTCATTAGTGGGAGACTCTCAAACAAGGGGACACTGCTATAAGATAGAGCCGATTATTTAAAACTGAGCTGCGTAGAAATTTGCTCCCACATGTCTGGAATTCTCTGACCCATGGGGTGGTCAAGGGTGGATCAAGAAGTATTTAAAGTGGTGCTGGATAAATATTTGATCAATCAAGGAATAGAGGACTTTGGAGAAATGGCACAAAAAGGGAATTGAGACTAGCATGACGATGGTGAATAGTGGGGCTGGCTTGTGAGGCCTGGTGACCTAATCCTGCTTCTATTTCTTGTGTTCTAGAGTTTTGCAGATGGAAAGAGACCCTTCAGCCCATTGTGTTATGCTGGCCATCAAGCACCTATCCATCTGAATCCCATTTTTCGGCACTTGGTCCATAGCTACAGTGTTTCAAGTGGTCATCTAAATGCTTTTTAAATGTTGTAATGGGTTCTCAGCTCTATCACACTTTCAGGCAGTCAGTTCCAGATGTCAACAAGCTTCTGGTGAAAACGTTTTCCTCAAATCCCCTCTGAATCTTCTGCCGCTATCTTAAATTTTTGTCCCCTGGTTATTGACCCCTTTACTAAGGGGAAACAATTCTTCCAGGAACATCCTGGTGAATGTCCTCTGGACCCTTTCTTGTGCAATCAAATCCTTCCTGTAGTGTGGTGACCAGGACTGTACACAATACTCCAGCTGTGGCCTAATGAGAATTTTATACAGCTCCAACATAACCTCCCTGCTCTTATATTCTATTCCCCGACTAATAAATGCAAGTATTCTAAATGCATTCTGAACCACCTTATCCACATGTCCTGCTGCCTTCAGAGGTCTTTGGACATACACATCAAGGTCCCTCAGATCCTCTGTACTTCCTAACGTGGAACAGAGTAGATTGAGGGGCGAAGGCGACAGGATTATGTGAGGCATGGACAGAGTGGATAGTCAGAAGCTTTTTCCCAGAATTAATTATTAGAGGGCACAGGTTTAAGATGTGAGGGACATGTTTTAAAAGAGATGTATGAGGCAGATTGGAGAAGGTGGTGGCAGGAACTTGCTGCTGAGGGTGGGTAGTAGAAGCAGATATGGCAAATACATGAATAGGACGGGAATAGAGGGATATGGTCCTGGGAAGGATAGGAGGTTTTATTTCAGTTGGGCAGCATGGTCGATGCAGGCTTGGAGGGCTGAAAGGCCCATTCGTGCGATTTAATTGTTCTTTGTTTTTGTTCTTTGTCCTACCATTCGCTCTGTATTCCAATTCCTGTGACAGGCGGGGCAGTAGAATTTCCTTCCTGACGTGTGTGATGAGCTACATGAGCCTCACGGGTCCCTTTGCAATGTTTGGTCCCCAGTGCTGAAGGGCTCAGTGCAAAATCTCACGCTCAACCTTTGTCACGGTGATTTCAACACTGTGTGGCCTCTTGCTCGCGGCTCCTTCTTTGCCCGGAAATATCCAAATCCAACTTTGAAGCTACCTAATTGTGTTAAAAAAAAAACCTGGAATGATGCACAGCTGGCTCTTCAATAATTAAAAGCTTTCAGAAAGATGTATAGCACAATTTAAAGGTTGTGAAATTATACTTCATCACATAGTTCAAGTGCAATTAATAAGTCTGATTGCTCTAGTTTTCTGCATCTTTCACCCCTGCAGCACAAGGAAGGCATTAACTGAGACACGAGAGGTCGAAGCTAAGACATTCACCATCAGTACAGAGGTGGATCCTTGTGGATAAGGCACTCCATCAGATAAGGGCGAATGGGAAATGAATGAAAAGTTAAAATGTGGAGAACTTCCTTCATTAAAGCAAAAAATGCTGGAATCTGAAACAAAAACAGAAAATAGTGGAAAAGGTCATCCAGAATCGAAATATTGGCTCTATTCTCTCCACTATCATACCTGCTGAGATTTTTCAACATTTTTTGTTAAGGTTCCTTCATTTTTTTGCCATTCCTTTTCCTTTTATTGTCACTTATTGGGCGAAAGGCGAATTATACAAATTATATCCAGGTTGCAATAATTAGTTTGAAATGCAGCAGGTTCCTGGGTGAGGAAGAAGGTCCATTGAGGGGCTTGGTCATTGAGGAACAGAGGGTACAATTTGTAATGTGGTACAAGGTGTTACATTTTGGTAAGACAAACCAGGGCAGGACTTACACAGATAATGGCAGGGCCCTTGGGAGTATTGTCGAGCAGAGAGACCTAGGGATACAGGTCCTTAATTCCCTGAAAGAAGGTGTCACAGATAGACTGGTGGTAAAGGAGGCATTTGGCACACTTGCCTTTATTGGTCAGTGCACTGAGTACAGGAGTTGGGACGTTCTGATTGCCCTACTATGGAAGGATGTTATTAAACTGGAAGGGGTGCAAAAAAGATTTACAAGGATATTACTGGGACTAGAAGGTTTGAATTATAAGTAGAGGTTGGATAAAGTGGAAAATTTTTCACTGGAGCATGGAAGGATGAGAGGTGATCTTATGGAGATTTATAAAATTATAAGGGGCATAGATAAGGTGAATAGCCAAGGTCTTTTCCCAGGGTAGGGGAATACAAAACTAGAGGCATTGATAAAAGGTGAGAGGGAAAAGATTGGAAAGGGATCTAAGGGACAACTTTTTGACACAGTGGTGCATAAATGGAGTGAGCTGCCAGAGGAGATGGTAGAGATGGGTACAATTACAACATTTAAAAGACATTTGGACAGGTACATGGATGGGAAAGGTTAAGAAGAAAAGAGCAGGAGCAGGCCATTTGGCCCCTTGAGCCTGCTCTGCCATTCAATAAGATCATGGCTAATATTCTTCTGGACTCAGCTCCACTTACCCACCCACTCACTATAGCCCTTAATTTCTTTACTGTTCAAAACTTTATCTATCCTCGCCTTAAAAAGATTCAATGAAGTAGCTTCAACTCCTTCACTGGGCAGGGAACTCCACAGATTCACAACCCTTTGGGTGAAGAAGTTCCTCCTCAACTCAGTCCTAAATCTGCTCCCCCTTATTTTGAGGCCATGCCGCTCATTCTAGTTTCACCTGCCAGTGGAAACAACTTCCCTGCTTCTATCTCATCTATTCTCTTCATAATCTTATATGTTTCTATAAGATCTCCCCTCATTCTTCTGAATCCCAATAAGTATAGCCTCAGTTTACTCAGTGTCTCCACATAAGCCAATCTTCTCAACTCTGGAATCAAACTAGTGAATCTCCTCTGCACCCCCTCCAGTGCCAGTATATCCTTTCTCAAGTAAGGAGACCCAAACTGCACACAGTATTCCAGATGTGGCCTCACTAGCAATTTACACAGCTGCAACATAATGTTGCTGTCTTTAAACTCCATCTCTCTAGCAATGAAGGACAAAATTCCATTTCTTAATTACTTGTTGCATCTGCAAACTCCTTGAGATTCCTGCACAAGGACACCCAGGTCTCTCTACACAGCAGCATGCTGTAATTTTTTGCCATTTAAATAATTTTGCTGTTTCTCCTACCAAAAGGGATGACCTCACATTTACCAACATCGTACTCCATCTGCCAGATCCTCGCCCACTCACTTAGACTATCTGTACCCCTTTGCAGACCTTCAGCATCCTCTGTATGCTTTGCTCTCCCACTTACCTTCGTGTCATCTGTGAATATTGACACAACACACTTGGTCCCCAACTCCAAATCATCGATGTAAATCATAAACAATTGCGGTCTCAACACTGATCCCTGAGGCACACCACTGGACACAGATCGCCAACCAGAAAAACACCCATTTACCCCCACTCTTTGCTTCCTGTTAGTTAACCAATCCTCAATCCATTACCTGTTACCGTGTGCACCTTTCTCTTTCTTATGTAGCAATCTTTGGTGTGGCATCTCATCAAATGCCTTCTGCAAATCCAGATACACCACATCCGCAGGTTCCCCTTTGTCCACTGTGTATGTAATGTTCTCAGAGAATTCCACCAAATTAGTCAAACACGATCTTCTCTTCATGAACCCATGCTGCGTCTTACTGATGGGACAATTCATGTCCAGCTGACTTGCTATTTTTTCCTTAATGACAGATTCAAGCATTTTCCCAACTTAAGCTAACTGGTTTATAGTTATCCGCCTTTTGTTTAAGCCCTTTTTTAAACAGTGGTGTCACATTTGCTGCTTTCCAACCTGCGGGGACCAACCCAGAGTCCAGCGAATTTAGGTGAATTACCTCTAGTGCATTTGCTATTTCTCCCGCCATCTCTTTTGGTTTCGAGGGACATGGGCCAAACGGAGGGAAATGGAACTCGTTTAGTTTAGGGAACCTGATCAGCATTGACGAGTTGGGCTGAAGGGCCTGTTTCCGTGCTGGAAATCCCTATGACTATATGGCCAGAATCTTACTGTCCTGCCAACTCCAGAAATCGGAGCAGGCAGAGAGGTGGACAATAGAAAGGTGCGTTGATCTCAGGAGGGGTTTTATTATTTCAGGATGAGCGAGGCCGTAAAAATCCCGCTCCAGTTGGAGGTGATTCAACCCTTCGCATTCCTGTGAAAGAATTATTCAATTAAATTTAAGTTTATTTATTAGAGTCACAAGTAGGTTGACCTTAACAATGCAATGAAGTTACTGTGAAATTCCCCTAGTCGCCACACTCTGGCACTTGTTCAGGTACACTGAGAGAGAATTCAGCATGGCTATTGTACCTAACCAGCACATCTTTCCGACTGTGGGAGGAAACTGGTGCACCCAAAGGAAACCCACACAGACACGGGGAGAATGTGCAGATGCTGCACAGACAGTGATCCAAGCTGGGAATCAAACCCGGGTCCCTGCGAGGCAGCGTTGTTAACCAGAGTGCCACTGTGTTGCCAACACACCTTGATTCCTTACCCATATCCCTTGCAAATTTCTCCTAAGTACACTTTTGATACTTACTGGAGGAAGGCAGTAACACGCTGAGCTCTTCAGCTGAAAATCGTAACCGGGGGATCTGAGGTCACAGTTTCAGAATAAGATGTATCCCGTCTTAGACTGAGATTAGGGGCAATTTTGTTTCTTCGAGGGTTGTTAGCCTTTAGAGTTCTCTTCCCCAGAGAGCAGTGGAGACTGGGTCATTGATGATATTCGAGGCTGTTAGATTTTTGATTGACGATGTGGCCTGAATGTGAGGTTTTTTTTGCTTTTTTTTTGTTGAGGCTCCAGGGTGGAAATGAATTTGAATTGCTTTCTTTCCAGTTTGTCAGCCGTGACTCAGTTCTGTATTATTCAGATGGCTATGAGGCTAACCACAGTGACACTATGTCTTATTAATGAGAATGGCTGGGATCTCAAAGTTCCCAACCCAAAAAGAGAGCTGGCAGCTCTGGAGTGTTGGCAACACCACCAGCAGGCATGGGCACTGGTGGCACATCACAGATTGGGGACTGTGAGGGCTTGGAGGCTACCTCACTGGCCTTTAAGCAGTAATCAAATAACAGTGATATAGAGGTGCTGGAGTGGGGTGATACATCCCTCTGGATTGCTCTGGGTCATGACTCATCTGGATTCGAAACATCAGCTCTTTTCTCTCCTTACAGATGCTGCCAGACCTGTTGAGGTTTCCCAGTATCTTCTCTTTTGGCCCACGAATGTGTTCTTTCATGAACGTGGCCCCATATTCCTGCAAGAGATGATCCAGCTCCTTTCCTTCTGGTTGCCACATTGGCAGAAGGATGTGGGGGCTTTAGAGAGGGCACAGAAAAGATTTACCAGGATGTTGCCTGGTATGGTAGGCATCAGCTATGAGGAGAGGTTGGAGAAAATTTGTTGTTCTCACTGGAACGAGGGAAGTTGAAGGGTGACCTAATAGAAGTCTACCAGATTATCAGGGGCATGGACAGAGTGGACAATCAAAAACTTTTTCCCAGGGTGGAAGAGTCAATTACTAGGAGGCATAGATCATAACACCCTACAGTGTAGAAAGAGGCCCTTCGGCCTATCGAATCTGCACCAAACACAATCCCGCCTATATCTCCACCATATTATACCCACTAATCCCTCTAACCTACGCATCCCTGGACAATAAGGGGCAATTTCTTAGGGGCAAATCAATCTAACCCGCACATCTTTGGACCGCAGGAGGAAACTGGAGTACCTGAAAGAAACCCACTCAAGCACAGGGACAATATGCAAACTCTGCACCGAGCTGGGAATCAAACCTAGGACCCTGGAGGTGTGAAGCAGCAGTGCTAACCACTGTGCTACTGTGCCGCATAGGTTTAAGGTGTGAGGGGCAATGTTTAAATGAGATGTACGAGGCAGGTTTTTTTACACAGACTGGTGGGTATCTGGAACTCGCTGCTGGGATAAGTAGTAGAATAGATATGAGTTTTAAGGGATGCCTTGACAAGTAAATGAATAGGATGGGAATAGAGGGATATGGTCCCTGGAAGGTTGGGGGTTTTAGTTCAGTCGCACAGTTTGGTGAGAGCAGGCTTGGAGGATTATTCCTCTGCTGTAACTTTCTTTGTTCTTAGAACTCTTTTAGAATAGAGTTGAGAAGGAACTTCTTCGCTCAAAGGGTGGTGAGTCTCTGGAATTCTCTGCCCGTTGAAGTGGTGGAGGCTACCTCATTGAATATATTTAAGTCACGGGTAGATAGATTTCTGATAGACAGTGGAAATAAAGGTTATGGGGAGAAAGCGGGAAAGTGGAACTGAGCCACTTCAGATCAACCATGATCTTATTGAATGGTGGGGCAGGCTCGAGGGGCTGGATGGCCTACTCCTGCTCCTATTTCTTATGTTCTTAGTTTCTGCAGGAAGGCTGCTTCTATTGAATTGGCAACGATCACAAAGTTCCAGCAACACTGTTGATTTGCCCTTTATTGGTATCTTAAACCTGTAAATATATGTTAATTGTCTGGAGCAGACAGTTCATCCATGTTCCCACATTTCCCGATGCTCTCCCAGGCCGACTTGTTCCCATTTTCCTGACTCCTCCACCTCCAAACCTGCCACCAAAGAGCCTGGAAAATTCAGCTTGCTCTGATCTTGCTGACCGGTCTTTCAAAATCAAAGCTTAGCATTTCATGATCAATACTCGTAGAACGACGTCCTGGTGCAGGATGTGGCTTAGTCGACCTTGGGCCCTCACAGAGAAGCTTTGAGAAGCAGCCAGGTTGCTGAGTCCCACTTGTGATAAAGTGGCCTCGACAACATCCTGATTTATACAATAGTTCCTACGCCCTACTGTCTCATCGTGAATCCTCTTTATAACTTCAGGAAGAACACCGGGGAGGGGAGTGGGGCGGGGGGGCTAATTGAATGGTTACATTTAAAAGCCTGTTGTCTTGCGTAACACTGCTGCTTGGCCTTTCGATACAAATATTTCGGTTAGCACTTTCTGTGTACTTGCATTTTTTTATAACTCTCTAAACACAGAAATAGCACCACCTTTTAAAGGGACCCATGCAAATGCTTCCCTCCACCGCTCCAGCACCCCCACCTCCCCACCCGACCACCTGCCCCCTCACCCCCGCTGGCAACTGACCACCTGCACCCCCCACACCCTCGCCGGTCAGAGCATTTTACAATTGTATAAATATCAATGTACAGTTACTCTACCCAACTTCACAGCAGTTGGAAGCCGGGTTCCACTCCAGAGTACTTGTCACAGTGGCCAGTTGAGCACAGCGTGCTCCCACGAACTGCAATATGACAATGATCAGGTCATTTATTTTTATGATGTTGATTGTGGGATGAAAATCGGCTGGAAACCACCCCCCCCCCCCCCCCCCCCCCCCCCCCCCACCCCACCCTCCCCAGGTTCTTCGTCAACATCGGTCCGTTCAGATATTTTACACCCACCAGAGGAGGAGGGTGGGACCTTAGCTCAACAACTCATCCAAAACAAAGCACCTCGGACAATGCAGCATTCCCTCAGTACCGCACTGCAACGAGAGACCCGACTTGGGCGTACTTCCTTGTGACACTGAGGCAAACGGACGTGACAACGGAAGGTTTCGTGACTTGTTTCTGCGTCTCCTGGCCTGACCATTTTGGATTTTTATGGGATTGTTTTTGATGTTTCAGTGGTGGTTATTTACAATTCAATAGCAATGTGAACTTTGCAGCATTATCGAATATAGTCAATGTTTAACATAAACCATTCATGCCTGCAGGGAATGTTTGTGATGGGTCAATTATCCCTGTGCAAGAAATTATTTTGTTTAAAAAAGCTCAGTGGCTCAGATTTTCTGCTTCTGGGGAAGAGAGAAACTTAGAAAATAGAAGCAGGAAGAGGCCATTTGGCCCTTCGAGCCTGCTCTACTGTCCATATGATCATGGCTGATCATCATGGCTATCAGGGGTAAGTTTTTCACTTGGAGGATGGTAAGTAAGTGGAATCGGCTGCCGCTGGTGGAGGCAAACTTTTGAGATCTTTTAAGAGACTTCTGGATGAGTATGTGGGATTTAATGGGATTGAGATTTATAGATAGGCCTGGTAGGTAGGGATATGATTGGTGTAACTTGTGGGCTGAAGAGCCTGTTTGTGCTGTAATGTTCTATTCTATTCTGCCTGATCCCTTCTCCCCCCAATATTCTTTGACCCTCTTCATGTCATATCTAACTGCATCTTGAAAATATGCAATATTTCGACCTCAACTACTTGATAACGAATTCCACCGGCTGACCACTCTCTGGCTGAAGAAATTTCTCATCTTCCCCCTAAATAAGGGGGATAAAATATATGAACATTTGGAGAAGTTTGGACTGATTAGAAATAGTCAGCATGGTTTTGTCAAGGGCAGGTCATGCCCTATGAGCCCAGTTGAGTTCTTCGAAAATGTGACTGAATACATTGACGAAGGAAGGGCGGTGGACATAGTGTACGTGGACTTTAGTAAGGCGTTTGATAAGGTCCCACATGCAAGGCTTCCGGAGAAGGTGAGAGGGCATGGGATCCAAAGGGCTTTGGCCTCGTGGATCCAGAACTGGCTTGCCGGCAGAAGGCAGAGAGTGGTTGTGGATGGGTCTTGTTCTGCATGGAGGTCGGTAACCAGTGGAGTGCCCCTGGGATCTGTTCTGGGACCCCTGCTGTTTGTCATTTTCATAAATGACCTGGATGAGGAAGTGGAGGGATGGGTTAGCAAGTTCGCCGACGATACAAAGATCGGTGGTGTTGTGGATGGTCTGGAGGGATGCCAAAAGTTGCAGCGGGACATAGACAGGATGCAAGACTGGGCGGAGAAGTGGCAGATGGACTTCAATGCAGATAAATGTGTAGTGGTCCATTTTGGCAGGAATAATGGGATGAAGGAGTACAATTTAAGGGGTAGGAGTCTTAGTTGTGTTGTAGAGCAGAAGGATCTCGGGGTCCGGGTCCATAGGACTCTTAAATCGGCCTCGCAGGTGGAGAAAGTGGTCAAGAAGGCGTACGGTGTACTGGCCTTCGTTAATCGAGGAATAGAGTTTAGGAGTCAGGAGGTAATGATGCAGCTCTATAAGACTCTTGTCAGACCCCAGTTGGAGTATTGTGCGCAGTTCTGGTCGCCTCATTATAGGAAGGATGTAGAGGCTATTGAAAGGGTTCAGAGGATATTTACAAGGATACTGCCTGGATTGGGAGGCAGGCCTTATGAAGATAAATTGAGGGAGCTGGGACTCTTCTCACTGGAGAGACGTAGGTTGAGAGGCGACCTGATAGACGTTTATAAAATGTTGAGAGGAATAGATAGGGTGGACTCTCAGAGACTATTTCCCCGAGCTAAAATGGTCACTACGAGAGAACACAGATTTAAGGTGCAGGGAAGCAAATACAAAGGAGATGTCAGGGGTAGGTTTTTCACTCAGAGGGTGGTGAGTGAATGGAACCGATTGCTGTTGGAGGTTGTTGAGGCAAACTCACTGGGGTCTTTTAAGAGATTTCTGGATGAGTATATGGAAAAGAATAGGATAGGGGGTTATAGATAGGTCTGTGGATTGGTAGATGTGATCGGCGCAACTCGTGGGCCGAAGGGCCTGTTTGTGCTGTATTGTTCTATGTTCTAAATGATCCTCAGAATGGGATCCCTGGCTCTGGGCACTCCCTGCATCAACTCTGTCTAATCCTGTTAGAATTTCATAAGTTTCTATGAGATTCCCCCTATTCTTCTGGACTCCAGCAAATACAATCCTAACCAATTCAATCCCTCCTTTATGTCAGTCCTGTCATCTCAGGAATTAGACTGGTAAACCTTCTCTGTACCCTCTGTACAGCAAGGATATCTTTCCTCAGATAAGGAGACCAAAACTACCCACAATATTCCAGGTTTAGCCTTACCAAGGTGTAATTGCAGCAAGATATTCCTGCTCCTGTACTTGAAACCTCTCACAATAGAGGCCAACATGCCATTTGCCTTCTTCACCACCTGCTGCACCTGCACGCTTATCTTCAGCGACTGGTGCATAAGGACCACCCAGCTCTCATTGTACATCCCCCTCTCCAAATTCACAGCCATTCCAATAGTAATCTGCCTTCCTATTATTGCTACCAAATTGGATAACCTTACGTTTATCCACATTATATTGCATCTGCCATGCAGATGCTCAGACACTACTCTGTCCAAATCACGTAGAAGCACCTCTGCATCCATCTCACAGCTCACCCTCCTGCCCAACCATCTGCAAATGTGGAGATATTACATTTAGCTCCCTCTGCTAAATCATTCATGTACAATGTGAACAGATGGGGTCCCAGCACTATCCCTACGATACTCCACTCTGACAGTGACCCAAGTCGGGAATCGAACCAGTGTCCCTGGCACTTGAGATGCCTGACTCTAGCCTGCTTTCTTTGTATCTTGGATTCAAACATCATTAAGAAAGGGAAATAGGACTTGTTTTTTCCTTTTTTTTTAAGGACATCAATTCAATCTGCCCAGTGGAGACAGGAAAGTTTAATGATCTATGCTGATTCCAGGGAACTGGAGACTGGTGATTGCAGCAGTGGGAATTAAGAGGAGGGGAGGGGAGAGGGGAGTTGGCATTGGGTTACCCAGCAAGCAGCTGGGACATAACAGAGGACATCCTCGACCACTTCCCCCACACCCCCAACCCCATATCCCTCTTTCCACTCTTGGGTGGACATGACTTGGTCAATATGGCCTTGCTTAGTCTGCATCTTTTCTCTTCTCCTCCTGCCACCACACTCCAGAGACTAGAGCACTGGATCTACAGCGACTCTCCAGCACAGTCCTGAGGGAGTCACAGCCATCTTTCCAAGGCAGATGTAAAAAAAACTGTGTGGAACCATTTTGAAGAGAAATGAAGGGGGGGAGGGGGGCAGGCAGTAGATCTCCAGCCCCTCCCATCACCCTGACCAATATCTACCCCCTCAACCAGTGTCGGCAAAACAAATGATCTGGTCATTTTTCTTCGTGGGATCTTGCTGAATATAAATCGGTGGCTACAATTTCAGCATTGCAACAGTGGCCACGTTTCCCTTTACATCGATTGTAAAACGTGTTGGGACGTCCCGAATCCGAGGGAGGCTCTGTAGAAGTGTGAGTCATCACTCGGCCGATTCTGGGGATGGCGGGACTGATGTATGAGGAGAGATTGACAAAGTTAGGATTGTTTCCGCTGGAGTTCAGCTGGATGGAGGGGGGGGGGTGGGTGCGGGGATCTCTTGGAGACTTATAAAATTCCGACAGGACTGGAAAGAGTAGATGTAGGATGATATTCCCGATGGGGGGAGCCCAGAACCAGGGATGACAGTCTGAGGATTCAGGATAGACCATTTATGATGGCGATGAGGAGACATTTCTTCCCCCAAAGAGTGGTGAGTCTGTGGAATTCATTACCACGGGGAATAGTAGATGCCAGAACATTGAATGTAGCGGCTGGATATAGCACTTGGGGTGAATGGGGTCAAAGGTTTTGGGGAAAAAAAGCAAGATTAGGCTATTAAATTGGACAATCGGCCATGATCATAATGAACAGTAGAGCAGGCTCGAAGGGCTGAAGGGTCTCCTCCTGCTCCTACCTTCTATATTTCTATGTTTCATCTCACACTCCATAGGTGTGTGTTTTAAGTTGATTGGCCCGTTAGTGTGCCAAGATAGGTTAGATGGGATTAGCCGTGGTAAATGTATGGGGTCAGAGGGACAGGGTGTGGGGAGGGGGCCTGGGTAAGACATTCAAATAGCCTCCTCCTGCTCCTATCGATTCAATTTAGTTGCTGCAAAGGAATTCAAGGGCTTGGTAATCAGACAGGAGCACATTCGGCCTTGATGTTTCTGATCTAATTAGGATGGGATTTAGCAGCTCAAACAACGTTTGAGTTCAAGAAGGATAACAAACATGGAACTGGGTGGAACAGGCGATCAGTATGTTGCTCTTTTACCATGGGGAGTAGAATTGGATTCCAGCCCAGAATGATGGGTTGAAAGCATCCTGTTTGTAACAGATGTAAGGATACTGAGGGAAATAATTAGATACTAATTGATTTTTAATTGGCAATCTCAATCAAGCAGAGTCAGGGAGACCAGGGGGGGTGTGGGAATAGCAAGTAGCATTGTGGGACGGGGTAAAGTGTTCTACAGATGCTGGAGGCATTAAAACACTTCGCTGATATCCAACACCTGCAGTTCTGGAATTAAGTGCTGATTTTTCATTTAATTCTGATTCTGGGGGAGGGAGACAAATTATAGAATAGAATCATAGTGCAGAAAAAGGCCATTCAGCCCATCAAACCTGCAGCAAATACAATCCCACCCAGGCCCTATTCCCATAAACACTCATTTACCCTGCTGGTCCCCCTGACACATGGCCAATCAACCTAACCTGCATAATCCTTGATGAGAGAATGAGAGGAAGGCAAGGCTGAAATTGTCAGAAGACGGGTGAGAACAACAAGAGTCAGGGAGATGAAGATGGACAGAGATTGGGACTATGTGTGTGTGTGTGTCGTGTAATCACAGGGATATGGGGAAAACATAGTGGGACTAATTGGACACTTCTTTCAAAAATCCAGCACAGGTTGATTGGCCTCCTCCTGCTGTACAAGAATCCAATGGCCTTCCCTGCCAGAGAACTCTCAGGGAATGATGAATTCTGTGGAGTTACCCTTCAGCTATTGCTCCCCTCCAATAATTGTGCTGTCCTCACCACCGCTTCACACTTAACAATGGCCAGTCCCTCTAACCATTCACTGTTACTCAGCCCTAACCTTTCCGCCCTTAGTCTGCCGCATTGTTCCAATGAGGTTCAAAGCAGGCTTGAGGAAAAGCACCTTGGCTGGAATTCTCCGACGGTTCATGCCAGTGGGATTCTCCGGTCCTGCCTGCGGTGCATCCTTCCCCTGCGGGTTTCTTGTTGGCATGGGGTGACATCAATGGGAAATCCCATTGATTACGGCAGGACTGGAGAATCCCACGCGAGCAAACAGCACGCCGTCCCCTGCTGGTGGGAAGCATGGGTCTGGGACAATCTGGCCCCTTGTCCTTCGAGTGAGAACTTTACTGCCTTCTGGTTTGGCATAGTGTTCAGCAATATTCAATCATAACCCCTGCCCCATTTTGTTTTCTTTGTCTGTCTCTGTCTTCTTTCTGCCCTCATTCCTTCACTTTGCGCTTGGACAGCAGCTAAGGTGGCATTCACACCTCTTTGAGACATCTGTCCATGTCCCATTTCCTTTGGCCATTGCACCATGAAGCAAAGAAAATTACAGCACAGGAACAGGCCCTTCAGTCCTCTATGCCTGCACCAACCATGCTGAACTAAAACCTTCCAGGGACCATATCCCTCTATTCCCATCCAATTCATGCATTTGTCAAGATGCCCTTTTAAAGTTCACTTCCACTACCTCCCCCGGCAATGAGTTCCAGGCATCCTTCACCCTCTGTGTAAAAACCTAGCCTCGTGCGTCTCCTTTAAACCTTGCCCCTTGCACTTTTCACCTAAGCATTCTGTCATTTAATCTCATCCGCTCTCCATCCCATCTCACAGACCTTTCCTTCAGTTCTTCCTCCCACCATTTCCCCCTTCGCCTGCTCAAAATCCTAACTTCTCTCCGATCTAATGAAAGGACACAAATCTGGAGTGTTTAACACCTCTCTCCGCAGGAGTTACCTGACCTGCTGAACGTTACCAATATTTCCTGATTTTTCCTCACGAATACAATCTTACTGCTTCTTGCACTAATCTCATGGGTACTTCCCCACCTAATAAGAAATATCAACCTCAGCGCCAAGTGTAGACAGAAATGCTGGCTGCAAACTCATTCCATAATTAAGCACCAGTCAACTTGCAGAATTAAGAATTGCGCTTGTGAAATCCCTTTCTTTAGCTTGTCTCTCACTTAACTCTTTCTGCTGCTTTTACAGTGAACACAGCTTGGGAGGTGTGAGATTGCTGAGGATGGTTCAGGTGGTGGGTGATCTCAGGGATCCTTGAGATCACACACTTAGACTAGATGTAGACAGCAGAGTCCCACTGTGGGTTAGATGCCAGGCTGCATGATATGTGGACGGAGGTGGGAAGTAGATGAGAGGGCACAAATGCCTGCGCCCAAGGTCCCATAGTCATTGCCAGTGAGGAGATACTGTCTTAACAGTAAGGGATCAAGAGTTATAAGGATAAGGTGAGAAAGTGGAATTGTGGACTATCATAGAATCCGTACAGTGCAGAAAGAGGTCATTTGGCCCATCAGACCTGCACTGACAACTATCCACTCAAACCCTATCTCTATAACCCGTGTATTTACTCTCCTCATTCCTCCTGACTCAAAAGAACAACTTAGCATGGCCAGTCAACTTAACCTGCATGTCTTTGGACTGTGGAAAGGTACCAGAAGAAGAAACCCACGTAGACACAGAGAGAATGTGCAAACTCCACACAGACAGTGACCTACGCCGGGAATCGAACCCGGGTCCCTGGTGCTGAGAGGTAGCAGTGCTAACCACCGTGCTGCCGTGCCATCCAGCATCAGATCGGTCGTGATCTAATTGAATAGTGTAGTAAACTCAATCAGCTTAGATGGCCTACTTCTGCTCCTACATCTTATTGTCTTCTTAATACGTTGGAGCTACATGTTGAGTCTCCTGTTATTTGAGCAGGAGCAACATGACTTTCTTGAAAACTCTACTAACGCTGAGCCTCTGAGCTTACAGAGAGTGAGCACCCAGCAGAGGGCCTGTCAGCTTTAGGCTCCATTGCAGTGGTTAATGAAGCTGGCTGCTTGCTGGAGGATTGACACAACTTGGAGCTGAACTCCTCCATACTCAGGGTCCATTGCCCAGGAGCTTGTTTACCAGGGCACAGGCCATTTCCTCGCGAGTGCCTATCAGCTCTCTCCTCAGTCTTCAAAGTCAACATCTGAATCTTTTGCAGTAAGGCTAGATGCAATTTTGTTTGTCCCAACCCCATTCTATCCTATTCTCCCAGCTCCCTCGGCTGCACACGTGTCCCAGGTGATTCAATATAGAGCTTCCATCCTCGGCAGTTAGGAATGCAAGTGCAGTGTTAGCATTCATGTTGAGAGGACCAGAATACAAGAGCAGGGACGCACTTCTAAGGCTTTATAAGGCTCTGGTTTATTGGAATATTGTGAGCAGTTTTTGAATTCCAGGAAGGGTGTGCTCACCTTGAAAAGGGTCCAGAAGAAGTTCACAAGAATGATCCCTTGAATGAAGAACTTGTCGTATGAGAAATAGTCTGTATTCACTGAAGTTGAGAAAAATGAAGTGGGATCTTATTTGAAACTTACAGGATACTGTGAGGCCTGGATAGAGTGGACGTGGAAAGAATGTTTACACTGATAGGAAAATCTAGAACTAGAGAGCACAACCTCAGGCTGAGGGGACGATCCTTTAAAACAGAGATGAGCAGGAATTTCTTCAGCCAGAGAATGGTGAATCTGTGGAACTCTTTGCCGCAGAAGGCTGTGGAGACCAGGTCATTGAGTGTCTTTAAGACAGAGATGGATAGGTTCTTGATTAATAAGGGGATCAGGGGTTATGGGGAAAAGGCAGGAGAATGGGGATGAGAAAAGTATCAGCCATGATTGAATGGCGGAATAGACACGATAAGCCTAATTCTACTCCAATGTCTTATGGTCTTATAGTCCAATCTTCCCCTTAAAGCAGCCACGGTGCCAGTTCCAACTTCGATGCCCTGTACTTCAGCTCATATGTTTGAGGCCATTAAGTTGGAGAGCAAGAGAGAGAGAGAGAGAGAAATAAAACAGGCAAAAGTCAAAAAAGCAAAAGATTGGGCTGGCAGGTGGATTAACATGTAGGAGTGCGTGAGAGGGAGCATGAATAGAGGAGACAGAGGTGGGAAGGAGACAGATTAAAACGGAGTCAGCAAAGATAATTATCAGCAGTAATGAATAATTAAACCATGTAATTTCTCAGACGAGTGAAAGAAAACCAGAATAGAACAGAGTACTTAATACAATGATAAATGGAAGTATTACATGAATAAACACATGGGAATAAGGCAGGATAAAGAGAAAAATACACTCTTACAAGGAGAATCAGAGAATAACAGCTGTCACTATTAGGAGAAAGAGAGGATTAACTGGTTAATTGATTGGCTATTGGGCAATGTCAAATTTTACTGTCACTCACCGGTAGGCGTGAATGTGAGTGAGGGGGGGGGTGGAGGAGGGCTTGTAAAATTCAGTGAATGGCTTGCTCCCCTGCCTGCTATGACCTAATTTTTGTTTTATGGACAGGGTGGGGGTGGGAGAGGTGGGCGGCAATCAAAATGCTATATGGTTCACCCCAGCTGGGCACAGTAGGGGAGTAATTAATGTCTGCTGAAGGATCTACCATCCCCTTGGTGCAATTTCACTCACAGCAGTGGAGGGGGTTACCTCAGGTGGCTCGGGCAAGAAGGACAGGAACCTCTTTTAGGGATTCTCTGTGCCAATCAGAGGCATCCCTGCCCGTAAGATTTAAGTTTTAGAGTTGAATTATTAGTGCCCCAATAGGCTTACATTAACACTAATAAAGTTACTGTGAAAATCCCCTTGTTGCCGCACTCGGGCACCTGTTCGGGTACACTAAGGGAGAATTTAGCATGGCCGATGCACTTAACCAACACGTCTGGTCAATGTAGCTAACCGGCACGTCTGATGGAAGGAAACCAGAGCACCCGGAGGAAACCCTCGCAGACATGGGGAGAATGTGCAGACTCCACACAGGCGGTGATCCAAGCCAGGAATCAAACCGGGGTCTCTGGCACTGTGAGGCAGCCGTTCTAACCACTGTGCCACCCTTTAATCCTAATCCTAATGTACTTTAACTCCCCCCTTTAATCCTCACACCTTGTGGTTGGGTGCCCCTGTAAGGGACAAACTCTTGCAGAGTTTCTGACCCATTTGCCCAATCGGGCTGCAGCGTGCGATTCCTGGAGCTGAGAACAGGTTTTCTTTGCTGCTTCGGAGTCTGGAGTCGCAGAGTACGGAACATTTACACACTCTGTAAATAATTACTTACCTTAAGAAACTGTTCATTTGTTATTCGGACTTGGTGGTCACACACCTTTGTAAGATATTACACACCATTAACCCCCCGTCCTCCCCTTGCCTTTTAAACTGAGCCTCCCCCCATCGCCCTCATGCTGGGACGACCAGCCAGACTCTACCATCAGACTTACCTGAGCCATTAGTGCCTTTCATTGGGAAGCTTGGTGTAGACCCAAAAATGACCACTACTCAAGCCTGCTGTGCCAGGACTACAGAACTGCCAACCTATCTGATTGGGATTTTTCCCCAAAGGTGGGGCTGGAAGTCACACACTGAGCCAAGAAATGCTCTGTCAATGTCCGTGATGAATTCCTCAATGATTCTCTGAGTGGGAAGAATCCACAGTAAGCATTGTTTTCCTTAATGAGATAGATGTAGCCCAATCCATCACACAGACCAGCCTCCTATCTATTCACACTGTCTACACTTCCCACTGCATCAGGAAGCAGCCGGCATAATTAAGGACCCCACGCACCCTAAAGATTCTCTCTTTCCACCTTGGGAAAAAGATACAAAAGTTTGAGGTCATGTACTAACCGACTCAAGAACAGCTTCTTCCCTGCTACCATCAGACTTTTGAATAGACCTACTTGTGTTAAGTTGATCTTTCTCTATACTCTAGCTATGACTGTAACACTACATTCTCCTTTCCTTCTCTATGTACAGTATGCTTTATCTGTAAGGCGCACAAGAAACATTATTTTTCACTGTATCCCGTACATATGACAATAATAAATCAAATCAAAAACAGGAGATTTTCAATTTTTTTTTCATTCTTTGGTGGGACATTGGTGTTGCTGATTAGTCCAAAATTTATTGCCCATCCCCAATTGCCCTTGAGGTGTGTTGGTGAGTGGCTTTCTTCAGCTCTGTAGTCTGTGTAATGTAGGTGCACTCACAACACTGTTAGAGAGGGAATTCTAGGGTTTTGAGCCAGCCACAGTGAAGGAACAGTGATACATTTCCAATTCAGGAAGGCACACAGTTAGTCTGAACTCATGACTGGTGATTCACAAAGTTAAGATGCTATGTCAGACCTGGCCAATACACCTTCTACTGACAAGAACATTCGTGCCACACATTTTACTTAAGCAAAAATAACAGCTTTGCATCGATATAGCATCTTTAAGTCAGTAAGACATCTTTAGGTATTTTGCAACGGTGAAAATAAAACGTGACACCGAGCTTCATAAGCAGAGGGTTGGGTAGACGTGACAGAATGTTTGGTCACGTAAGTGAAGTTTAAAGGAGCGTTTTAAAGAGGTGAGGGGGAGGATAGATTTCGGGAGAGAATTCCAGAGCTGAGGGCCTCAGCCGTAAAGACAGAGATGCAGTAAAGAAAATGGGGGGGGGGCAAAGGCAGAAATCCCTTCACCAAAATACCTTTATTTACAAACTCTAACAGTGGTGCACAGAGTACTCGCAGTCAGCAGTCTACCTCAGGGAGTATCAGAGGAACTGACACACCCGGTTAAATACAAGGCAAAGACTGCCTGATTGGCCCATCAATTGGATCCTTAACCAGGGAGTTCATATTCCAATAGGCCAACCTCAATGCCCTGGTTGAAGTCATTGCAATGTACAAGAGGCCAAAGGCGGAAGAATTTGATTAATTATTGCAAATGACGTAATAGCGAGACTGGAAGTTGATAAGATTTCAAGTTCTCACAATAAGGTCCTCCAGGCATGTGATTGGCATTTCAGCATTCATAAAAATCTAATTATAGTACAGACTAAATTTAATAGGCAGAAACAAAGCAAAGCACAGATTCATTCGTCAGACAGGCTGGCGGAAAATCACCACTATAAGATTAATCGTGACTACAAAATACTCACCAAACGAGAGAAGTGTTTGAACCATCAAAGACTTGATGAGAAAAACGAGGATCTCAATTTAGACCTTCTTAGTTACAGTATCTATAAAATGGATTTGTAACACCAGACTTGCTCGTGGGCAGATAACTGGGAACACAACATCCAGCTTTGCAACAGAAACTAACACCAAATATCACCTCAAATGACAATAAGAGAGTTAAACAGAGATGCAAACAAGCTCATAACCTCAGCTTCAGCCACAGAGCACGAGCGTTATCTGCGTTCCAATCCAGGGAGAGAGTGCGGATATAAGATCATCAGATAGAAGGCAAAAAAAATCAAAAAGACTTCCACAGTTATGATGGCACAGGATTGAGACAGCGAAACTACAGAACATTAACGTGCTCGGAAAGAATGCCAATAGAAACTTGGGCTTACAATTCAGATTCTGATGGATATAAGGAACCAGAAAAATACAGCCACCCAGGAGAAGGACGATAGCATCAAATAGAGAGAGTGTAGAATGTGCTTAACCTTAGAATGGGGGGGTGGGATTGAATGTTTGTGGCAGGGGTAGCAATCAAACAGGCTGCTTTGTGCTTGATGGTGTTGAGCTTCTTGAGTGTTGTTGGAGGTGCACCCATCCAGGCAGGTGGGAAATATTCCGTCATACTTCTGACTTGTACCTTGTAGATGATGGACAGGCTTTGGGGGTCTGAATGTGAGTTATTCACCACTAACCTTTGATCTGCTCTGGTAGTCACAGTATTTGTATGGCTAGACCAGTTCAGTTTCTGGTCAATGGTAATCTCCAGAATGTTTCTCGTGGGCTCCCCAGCGATGCTGATATCATTGAATGTCAAAGGTCAATGGTTAGATTGCCTCCTGTTGGAGGTGGTCATTACCTGACACTTGTGTGGCACAAATGTCACTCAATTGATTATGTAACATATCTGGAGGGAGGTAAAATCTAACCTTCTGCAGAGTTCTAAGATGTGCATAGAAATAATGGTTTTAACAAACTATGTCTTTGGTAGCTTACTTAGTAAAAATAGACAAATCCCAAAGAACCCCTATCTGAACACATGATAAAACACCCTTCGCAGTTTCTGTCTCAGTCCTGGTCCAACATCTAATATTCTGACAGAGATTTCCTCTATTGGAATATTGGGAACAGTGAAGTCAATGTGTTTGCATGGCAGAACAAACTCAGTTCTTTAGCTACACGGACAGCACTGTGGCACAGTCCAAGGTCCCGGATTCAATTCCTGGCTTGGCTCACTGTCTGTGTGGAGTTTGCATGTTCTCCCCGTGTCTGCATGGGTTTCCTCTGGGTGCTCCAGTTTCCTCCCACAGTCTGAAAGGCATGCTGATTAGTTGCATCAGCCATACTAAATTCTCCCTTAGTGTACCTGAACAGGCGCTGGAGTGTGCTGGCTCCAGGATTTTCATAGTAACTTTATTGCAGTGTTAATGTCAGCCGATTTGTAACTAATAAATTAATATTAAACATAATCCATCCTGTTCCCAGCAATTCTCCAACACTGAGCAAGGCCATTCCCAAGCTCCATGCCATATTTGACCCAGGGCTGTGTTTTGAGCTATGTATTTATGTGTCTCATTGCCAATGGTGTTTACTTCCACCCCTGTGACATTGGTCAGATTCACTCTGGCCTCAGGCTGTCCCCAACATCCATATGTCCAGACTTGACCATGCCAAAGCTCTCCTGGCCAGCCTTCAGTCTTCCGGAGCTCATTCCAAGCTCTGCTTCCTGTATCCTAACATGCACCATATACCGTTCACCCATTGGCCCTGTGCTCATTCATCTTTGTTGGCTCCCAGTCCAGTAATGACCTGATATCATAGAATCATGGAATCCTACAGTGCAGGAGAGGCCTATTCGGCCCATTGAGTTTGTACAGACCACAACCCCACCCAAGCCCTATCCCCATAACTCCATGCGTTTACCCTAGTTAGCCCCCCTGATACTAAAGGGCAATTTAGCATTGCCAATCCCCCCACTTAACCTGCACATTTTTGGACTGTGGGAGGGAATCAGAGTGTCCAGAGAACATGGGAAGAATGTGTAAACCCTACGCAGAATTTGATCCAAGCTGGGAATTGTACCCGGGTTCCTGGAGCTGTGAGGAGGCAATACTAACCACTGTGCCACCCATCAAAATTCCCATCCGTTTTGGATTCTTGATGAACTGATTCTTGATGAACAAATAAGAACGAATAAATTGGATGTGGTAGCTAGCCTTTATAGGGACATGACCACAGGATGACATGGATTAGGATGTTGATATTGAGGAGTGTGTGACAATTAGGAAGAAGAGGCGGTGAGGGAAAGGTGGCTCCATTAATTAACAGTGATATTTTCTCATGAGAGAGGGGTGGCCTAAGTTCAAGAAATTAGGATTGAGAAGCAGTTTTGGGGTGAGATGAGAAATGATAAAGGCGAGGAGTGAGAGTGGTGTGCAGGCCCCCTAATAGTAACCACACAGTAGGACAGAATATCAAAGGAGAGATAATGAGAGCTTGTCGGAAAGGAACTGCACTATTCATGGGAGATAGTAATCTACATATAGATTGAAAAAATCAAATGGGCAAAGGTAGCATAGATAAAGAGCTCACAGAATGTCTTCGCGATAGTTTCTTAGAACAGCACATTCTGGAGCTAACAGGAGAACAAGTTATACTAGACCCAGCATTGTGCAATGAGATGGGATTAACTCACAACCTCACAGCAAAGGCACCCTTAGATAGCAGCAATCATACTGTGATTGAATTTTACATTCTGTTTCAGTGAGAGATACCTGCCTTTATTAGCTCAGGCTTTGAATATAAGAGCAGGGGGGTGATGATAGATCTGTGTCAAAAGCTTGTTAAGCCACAGCTGGAGTATTGTGTGCAGTTCTGGTCACCACATTACAGGAAGGAGTGATTACATAAGAAAGGGTGCAGAGGAGATTCACCAGCATGCTGCCTGGGCTGGAGCGATTCAGCTAGGAATAGGAACTGGTTAGGTTGGGGTTGTTTTCCAAGGAGGTTTGAGTGGGGAACCCAATCAAGTGTACAAAATTATGAGGGACAGAGATTGAGTAGATGGTAAGAACCTTTTCTCCTTAATAGAAGGATTAATAACCAGGTAGAAATAAGGTAAAGAGCAGGAAATGCAGAAGGGATTTGAGGAAAATCTTTTTTCACCCAGGGGTTGTGGGAATCACTGTCTGAAAGGATGGTAGAGGCAGAAACACTTAACATTTAAGAAGCATTTAGATGAACAACTGGTATATCCTAACACACAAGGCTACAGACCAAGTATTAGAAAATAGGATTAAAATTGATAGAAGCTTGATGGCTAGTGCACACATAATGGGCTAAAGGGCCTCTTTTTATGCTGTAAAATTCCATGATATTAAGACACTAATATTTAATTCACAGATTATATCACCAAAACATAACCTGGTCGTTATCACACTGCTGTTTGAGAGAGATTGCTCTGTGCAAATTGGTTGTAACCTTTCTCACATTAATTTTTTTAAACTCAGGATGTCTCCCTTACAGACGAGGATTTACCTTTGAAGAGGACAGACTATTGTACAGTAGTGAATGTCACCAATCTGCTGGAGAAATCTCCCACAAACAGCAAAACTCTAAGACACAGGACGGGAATTTCCAGCTGTGCTTGCCCAAAATTGGAAAATCCCGCTTGAGGTCAACGGACCTTTTGTCTCCCTTGCCCACTACGATTCCCGTGGTGGATGGGAGGGGAAAACTCTCCCCTCACAAATGTTTTAGCAATTGCTTAGTCCTGCTCCCAAATCCCATGTTCCTATGTTTCTATGATATTGAGGGATAAATATCGGTGCCAGGACATCACCCATCCTTCAGCTGGAGTCATTTAGAAAGGAAATAGAGAGGGTGCAGGGCTAACGTATTCCGTAAAGGTAGACGGTGGCACCAGCAAATCCTGACAGCTCTGGATGCAAGGGATACACAGGATTAGATAAGGAATAAAAGGCAGGCTCATGATAGATAGAGAGGGCTCAAAATACTGGAAGCACTAGAGGCGTACAGAAAGTGCTGGATGGTACTTAAAGAAGAAAATTAGGAGGGCTAAGAGAAGGTATAAACATTGGTGGACAAAACTGTGATGACTTCATGACTTAATAAGATTGGCTTGCTAGAGTATGAATTGCCTGGTGAGTCTTTTATTATTTTTCTCAAACACCTTTTACTGATATTTTTTTTGCACTTCAGTCCCCCGCTCCTCATCTATGGGCACCTCGTGTGCATCGGGAGGGTGGTCTCCTCGTGAACCTGCTCCTAGGCCTGGTGATCCAGGTCCAAGCAGTGGGCGATTGATGGGGTTGTCCATCCTGACTGCCCCTCTACCATAGCCACATTCATGGCCAACTGCCCCTGGAGAGGGAGCATGCAGTGTCTACAGGCACAGTTGACACCTTCTGCGACCACTAGGCACCGCAGGGGCTGGAGTGCATTAGAGACCCCGATAATCACGTTATGGTTTCATGTTTTAAGTTTCCTTTTGTCTTTGTCTTTTGTTCAGGCTGTTCCCCCTCCTTTTTGGGAACTGCCTCTTTCAATTTATCCCGAAGTTAATTTTAGTTTATTTGGTTGGTGTCAAAAGAGACAGCTGATGAGTCCTAATTGATGGTTAAATCAGGGAGCTTCATGCTTCCTATTTAAAGCAGGTGTATCAGACACCCTGCCTGCATTCAGCAGGGAGCAACTGGAGAACTGGCTGTGTACAAATGTATGGTATAAATAAAGTAACTTGGTGACGGGACTTTCACATCTGTGGAGTTATTACAGAAATGAAGGAAAATCCCAAGGTATTTTGTACGTATATTCCTATCGATATTTAAGTAAGAGCCAACAAAATGAGTCTTGGTCTAACAGAAATTGTATCTGGGAATTAATAACAGAAGGTTGTGGCAAATAAATTAAATATGTATTTTGCATCACTCTTTGCTGTAAAGAATATCATCCCAGAAGTAGTTATAAATCAGGAAATGGAAGGGAAGGAGGAACTCTGGACATTTACAACTTGGGAAGTAAATGGTACTGAGCAGATTGTCGGGTCTGTGGCTGACAAATCCCCTAGTCTAAATGGGCTTCACCCTAAGATTCTGAAAGAAGCAGCTAATGAGATAGTTGCTGCGTTGGTTTTAATTTTCCAAAATTCTTTTGATTCAGGGAAGGTTCCATTAGACTGGAAGATAGCAAATGTAAATCCATTATCCAAAGAGGGAGAGAGATAGAAAGCAGGAAACTAAAGAGCAATTAGTCTAGCTTCTGTCACAGGGAGAATGTTAGAAGCTATTATTAGAGGTTACAGCAGGGTACTTGAAACATTCAAGGCAATCAGAGTCAACATGGTTTTGTGAAAGGGAAATCATATTTAATGGAATTCTTTGAAGGAGTCACCTGTGCTGTGGTTAAAGGGGAACCAGTAGATGTACTGTACTTAGATTTCCAAAAGGCATTTGATAAGGTGCCGCATCGTAGAAAATAAAAGCACATGTGTAGGGGATAACATTTTGACATGGATAGAAGACTGGCCAGCTAACAGGAAACAGAGGTGGCATAAATGGGATATTTTCTGGTTGTTAGGAGTAACAAGTGGTGTGCCACAAGGATCAATGCTGGGACCATTTCTGCAAATGTCTTGAATGAAGGGCGTGGATATATCGTTCCTTAATTTGCTGATGATACAAAAATCAGTGAATTGAGAAGAGAATGTAAGGAGGTTGTAAAGGAACAGCGATAGGTTAAGTGAATGGATAAAGATCTAGGTCACTGCTAAAAAACAAAAGGGGTTGTTAATTTATGATAGAAATTCTCCCCATCCCTTTCTCTCAAAGGGCTGTGAATCTCTGAAACTCTCTTCCTCAAAAGGCAGTGGAAGCAGAATCTTTGAATATTTTTGAGGTAGAGTGAGATCGATTCTTGATTAACAAGGGGGGGTGAGAGGTTATTAATGGTAGGCAGCAACTTGGGATTGAAACAATTGGGTCAGTCATGATCTTATTGAATGTCGGAGCCGACTTGAAGGGCCGAAGGGCCTACTCCTGCTCCTAATTCATATATTTGTATGTTTTCAAGTTGCTTCGTAGCTTCTCTCCTCCAACTCGACAAGAGTCTGAGAACTCTGCAATCCTCCAGTTCTGGCCTCTTCCACAACCTGATTGCTCCATCATTGGCAGCCATGCCTAAAATGATTATAAAATATCAGAGCAGAATTTGGCCATTCAGCCCATCAGGTCAGCCCTACCATGGCTGGGATGTTTGAGTCCAGTCTCCCACTGGCAGCTGCATGGGCCCCAAATGCTGGAATTTCCTTCCTAAACCTTTCCATTTTGTAACTCTCTCTTCTCTAAGACACTCCTTAAATCTTATCTCCCTCCCCAGGCTCTTGGCCATCTCAGTGAATATCTGTTTCTGTGGTTTAACCAATTTGGTTTGATAATTTCTCATGTGAAGCAACTTTAGATATTTTTATTGGATAAAGTCTGTAGCTCTTACTGAAATAGGCTGAAGATTAAATTATTACTGTCAGCAACTGGGCTGTTAATTAGGGATTCAGCAATCGTTATTGTTGTCCTTGATCATTTCCAGTTGCAAAATTGTGCATGTCCATGTTCTCTGTCTGAGGACTAGCCAGTCCATTTGGGGTTCAAACCAGAAGGGTTGTAAATTTTAAAACATTAATTAAAACTAATAGTGAACAACAAATATTTGATTCCAGTGATGAGGAGTTTCCGAATGAAGAGAGATATAGGCCTATACTCCCTGGAATTTAGAAGAATGAAGAGAGATCAAATTGAGGTACACAAGATGATAAAAAGTATGGATAAAGTAGACATGGAATGGATGTTTCCTCTTGTGGGGCATTCTAGGACGAGGTCATAGTCTTAGGATAGCAAATTTAAAACAGAGTTGAAAAGAAACTATTTCCCCCAAAGGGTTGTGAATCTGTGGAATTCACTCCCCCAAAATACAGTGGATGCTGGGACAATGAATAAATTTAAGGAGGACTTGGATAGATTTTTAATTGGTAATGGGTTGAAGGGTAATGGGGAGAAGGCAGGAAAACGGGGATGAGAAGCATATCAGCCATGATCAAATGGCAGAGCAGATTCGGTGGGCTGAATGGTCCATTTTGGCTCCTTTATCTTATGATTTTATGAACTTATGAGAAGGGGAAAAGTAGAACTCAAACAACATTGGAAGTTCAGGACAGGTGGGGTTGAAGAATTCTCACATTTGAGAAGCATTTAGATGAACATTTGAAACAGCACACAAAGCTATATGTGGACCAAGTGTCAGAAAATGGGGTTAGAGTAGATGGATGCTTGATGGCCAGTACAGACACGATGTGCCAAAGGGTCTCTTTCTGTGCTGTAAAAGTCTATGGTTTCTCCCCGCCTTCAATTTCACACACTCTCTGGTTTAGCAATTTGATTAGATCTTGCAGCTCCAGCAAGCTGAACACCAAGATAATTCTGTGGTTGTTATCAAACAGGTTAGTTGGCAAATGACTAGAGAATGATGCCAACCGTGCCAATTCAATCCCCTGTAAAGGTAAGCTAACGTCACCATAGACCCAGAGGGCCTCAGGTTACTCTGCCCTTTGAAGGGGAGACATGTCTGGTGGGGATTTTAATCTGAGGATTACCTCACCTCAGGCAAGGGGTAAGATTGAAAAGATGGGCCTTCGTGAATAACCTCAGCCGGTACAGGAATTGAACCTGGCGTCACTCCCCATCACGAACCAGCCGCCCAGCCAACTGATCAATTAGGTCTTAGATGAAGAGAACCCTTCACTTTAAGTGTTTGGCATTCTCTGCCCTGGAGTATTGTGTACACTGTATTGTTGAATACATCTAAGGCTGGGATGGATAGATTTTTGGGCTCTGAGGAATTTACGGGATATAGGGAGCGGGTGGGAAATGAAATTGGATCCCAAGATTAGTCATGAACATGTTAAATGATCGAGTTGGCTCAATGAGTCGTGTGGTCTACTCTTCCTCCTATCTGTTGACCTCTTGTATTCTTGAAGGCTTGCCTCATACTTGTGAAATGATGTCCTTCAAGCCGTATTCCCAATTACCTCAGATAAAAACAGAAAGTTCTGGATAAATACAGCAGGTTTACAGTGTCCATGGAGAATGAAACAGTTAACATCTTGATAATGACCAATATGAGCATTCTACAGAACTGAAGCAAGATAGAAATGTACAGAATTATATTGTTGGAAATGACAGTGTTATAGCTGGGGAGGCAATGGCCTTTTGGTATTATCACTAGACTATTAATTCACAAACTCAGGTAATGTTCTGAGGACCCGGTTTGAATCCTTCCACAGCAGATGGTAGAATTTGAATTCAAAAAAAAATCTGGAATTAAGAATCTACTGATGACCATGAAACAATTGTTGATTGTTGGAAAAATCCATCTGGTTCACTAATACCCTTTAGGGAAGGAAATCTGCTGTCCTTACCCGGTCTGGCCAACATGTGACTCCGGAGCCAGAGCAACATGGTCGACTCTCAACTACCATCCAAGGGCAACTAATGATGGGCATTAAATGCTGGCTAGCCAGTGAGGCCAATGCCCCACAAATGAATTAAAAAAGGAGCAGAGGAAATATGGACAAATTTATTCCGAATAAAAATATTACCTCAATTTAATGACAAGATTGTACTCTCTTTGGACCATGGCTAATTACTGTCCTTTCAAATAGGAATGTTGGCAAGGACATTGGCAAAATTCCCGCTTACTCTTTGGGATAATTGGAAACTTGACGAGATAAATTGAGGTTGGGATTCTCCAGTCCCGCTCCAGTGAATGGCACTTTGACTGAGTGCCAAATTCTCCGTTCTGTCTGGCAGTCGAATCGGAGAATCCCAGCTTAGGTTTGTCCCCTTCTCGAAGAGGAATTGTTTAGACCTGTACTCTCTGGAATTTAGAAGAATGAGTGGAGATCAAATTGAGCTATACACGATGATAAACGGTATGGGTAAAGCAGACATGGAGTGGATGCTTCCTCGTGTGGGGCATTCTAGGTCAGTCTGAGGATGAGGGGTAGCAAATTTAAAACAGAGTTGAGGAGAAACTCCTTCTCCCAAAGGTTTGTGAATCTGTTGGATTTGCCATCCCAAAGTGCAGTGGATGCTGGGACAGTGAGTAAATTTAAGGAGGAGTTAGACAGATTTTTAGCTGGTAATGGGTTGAAAGGTTATGGGGAGAAGGCAGGAAAATGGGCATGAGGAGCATATCAGTCTTAATCAAATGGCCGAGTGAACTCAATGGGCCAAATGTGGCCTGATCCTGCTCTGATGTCTTATGAATTACTCCTCTCCCCTCCCACCCCCAGTCCCGGGCCCTTCCACCCTCCCACCTTGTTCTTCATCCACGATTGCTGGATTTGACAGACAGAGACTCCTGATTTTAAAACATCTCACCCTGTGAATAGGACAGCTGATGTAGCTTTGGATCATTAGCCTAACTCACGGTGGGCCTGCAGTCCAGAACCAGAATGAGCTCAGCTGAGCTGACACTTACATTCAGATTAGACATGGATCCTTGCGATTACATTCACCAAAGTCAAAATTGCTAGCTCTCTTAGACAAAATATCCCATTCACTCCATTGCTATAGCAACATGGGTGCCGTCGTAACTTGGAAATAAAATGCAGCGAATGTGAAGAAGAAGGGAATAAAAGAATATCTTATCCTTTGAAATGGCAGAAGAATTAATTTCCAGAAATGACAGTCTGTGATCGAAACAATCCGTGGTATTTACACATTTCAGGAGCTGAGGCTCCAACACAAATGAGCAGATTTTGCATTTGATGGCCCTGCAATTTTAACAGTTTGAATACTGAAAAGCCCTTTTATGAAGCTGAAAAGTAACTTACAGGACAAAAAAAAATCCTGTAAGTTCATAATTCATGACAGGAATCTTTCTTCAATCCATGACAGCTATACAATGTGTGAAATGGTGACATCTGTGCATGCACACAGTCATTTACTGTCATTATAAATTTCGGTTCATATTTATAATGGACAATTTCCATGTGAACTGGTCATGTTGCAGTTATCATCTTCCCCTCAATAGAAACGCTATATTGCCACCACTGGTGGGAGGTATAACTTCAGTGTGACAATTTTATATCTGCAGTTTCCATGAAAATTTATTTATTATTTGTTCGTCACAAGCAGGCTTACATTCACAGTGCAATGAAGTTACTGTGAACATCCCCCAGTCGCCAAACTCTGGGTGACCATGACATAGGAGCAGAATTAGCCACTCAGCCCATCGAGTCTGCTTCCCCATTCAATCATGGCTGTATTTTCCTCATCCCCCATTCTCCTGCCTTTTCCTATAACCCTGATCCCCTTATTAATCAAAAACCTATTTCTGTCTCAAAGACACTCAATGACCTGGCCTCCTGCAGCAAAAGTTTCACTGATATCATTGTTGATTTTTAGAAAAACCCATCTGGTTCCTGTAGGTACCAAATAAACTGCTCGGACACACTGAGGGAGAATTTACCATGGCCACTCCATCTTAACCAGTGTGCCGTTCATCCTATAAGAGGAAATAACAGCAGCTGGAGAAACCCAAGCAGACATGGGGAGAACGTGCAAACTCCACACAGACAGTCATCCAATGCCGGGAATTGAACATGGGCCCCTGGTGCTGTGAGGCAGCCATGCTAATCACTATTATAAACATATCCAGACCGGAATTTCAAGCTTAAGTTTATTTGATAGTGTCACAAGTAGGTTTACATTAACACTGCAATGACATTACTGTGAAAATCCCCCAGCTGCCACACTCTGGCGCCTGTTTGGGTACACTGAGGGAGAATTTAGCACGATCAATGCACCTAACCAGCATGTCTTTCAGACTGTGGGAGGAAGTCAGAGCACCCAGAGGAAACTCATGCAGACACAGGGAGAACATGCAGACTGCACAGGCAGTGACCCAAGCCGGGAATTGAACCCGGGTCCCTGGCACCTTGAGGCAGCAATGCTAACCATTGTGCCGCCCCAATTTCCAGCCCTTCATTCTGGCAGGATCTTCTGGTCCTGCTGAGGTGAATATAGATTCCAATGACTCATCAGTCTCGCTGTGGGGAGGCTGCAAAGTTCTGCCCATAGAGTCATCACTGCACATTAGGAGGCCATTTAAATCAGTGCTATGTGAAACTTGCATTGGAAAATACAACAGTAATGATAAATGTAAATTTTCCAGACCCGCCCATCATAGATGTAAATTTTCCAGACCCGTGAGAATCATCATGGGAGGGCTGGACAACTTGATGGAGCTCGGGTGGGAAATTCCAGTCTGGTGGCAGGTCTGACTGGAAAATCTACCCAAAAGGTGTTTTTTTTTCAAAATGGGGACTAAATGTGTTGGGTTCACTTATTCCTCCCCCTCCGACCTTGCATCATCTGAAAGCTGTATTAAGGCTGGAATTTTCTGGTCGTTTATCATCTTCTGATCCTGTTGATGGCACATCCCGGCTGTGTGTTTACTGGTGGTGTGGTGGGGAGTCAATGGGAAATTCCACCAGTAGATCCCACCAGGGACAAATGGGGCGCCCCCTCTTGCTGCAGGAAGGATACTGTAGGAAAGTCAGAGAGTTCAGGCCTTGGTCTTGACTCCAATGTAGGTACAATGTACACAACTTAGCAACACAAGTCCAAAGATGTTCAGGTTAGGTGGGCTGACCATGGTAAATTGCCCCTTAGAGTCCAAAGATGTTCCAATTGAGTAGATTGACCATGCTAAATTGCCTCTTAACATCCAAAGTTGTGCAGGTTAGGTGGATTAGCCATGCTAAATTGCCCCTTAGTGCAAAAATGTGCAGTTTAGGGGGATTGGCCATGGCAAATTGCCCCTTAGTGTCCAAAGATATGCAGGTTGGATGGATTAGCCACGGCAAATGTGTGGGGTTACAGGGACAGGAGGGGAGGCCTGGATGGGATGTTCTTTCAAAGAGTCGATGCAGACTCAATGGGCCAAACGGCCTCTTTCTGCACTGTCGGGATTCTAAGTTAACAGGGCCATTAAAGTTGCAAGCAGTACATTTCTAAATGGATAGAATTGAAAAGTTTAACTTAGATTAGTTCTTAGTCCTTAGTTCTTAGACAGCATCTTCCAAACCCACTTCCATCTAGAAAGACAAAGGCAACAAATGCATTGGAACACTACCACCTACAAGTTCTGCTCCGAGCCGCTCACCATCCTGACTTGGAAATATAGCGCTGTTCCTTTGCAGACGCTGGGTCAAAATCCTGGAATTCCTCCCTTATAGCACTGTGGACTGCTGCAATTCAAGAAGGCAGCTCCCCACCACTTTCTTAAGGGCAATTAGGGATGGGCAATAAATGCTGGTTTATGTCCCATGAATGAATAAAAAATAAGTTTGCTTCTACTTACGGAGCACAGTCCATTTTACATTAGGGATGTGAAAATTCAACATAATACCCGGGATATGTTCAGGTAGTGGATGAAAAATGTTTGGAATTATTCAAGGGATTGATGAGGAGGTTGACGAATTCAGGTGTTCCCAGATAGTAAGTGGTTTGCCTCATTCATGTGTTGTGAGTTTGTGTCATTTTCCAGATTTCTGAGTCATCCTCTTTTGGGAATTAAAGGAATTTATCCTTCTCTACTAAAACAAATCTTGCTCATTAGCAATGAAAGCTGTTCCTTGTGAAAAAAAAATTCTTCTTATTTAACATTAATCAGATTTGTGAGAGGTTTTTAATTTTATAAAAGAACACATTAATTGAAAGTCCAAATTGAAAGCTTAGATTTACTTTTCTGATTCTGTACGTCCGGGAATGATTGGTGGCACAGTGGGTATTGAACCAGAAATTCCAGGATCAAAATCCAAGTGTGAAGGGCAAGGTTTAAAGGAAAGGAACGAGGCTAATTTTTTTTTCACACAGAGGTGGTTGCCTGGAACCCATTGCCGGGGGAGGATATGGTAGTAAGTTTTAAGGGGTGTCTTGAGAAATACATGAATAGGATGAGAATAGAGGGATATGGTCCCCAGAAGGGTAGGGGGTTTTAGTTCAGTTGGGCAGCACTGTGTGGAGTTTGCACATTCTCCCCATGTCTGCATGGGTTTCCTCCCACAGCCCAAAGATGTGCAGGCTGGATGCATTGGCTATGCTAAATTGTTCCCTAGTGTCAGAGGGATTAAGAGGGTAAATATGTGCACTTATGGAGATAGGACTTGGGTGGGATTGTGGTCAGTGCAGTTTCATAGAACATAGAACATCACAGCGCAGAACAGGCCCTTCGGTCTTCGATGTTGCGCCGACCAATTAAGAGAAAGCAATGACCCTCTAACCTAAACCATTCCCTTTTCATCCATAAACTTATCTACTAACATCTTAAACGCCACCAAACTTGGCGCATCTACAACTGCAGCAGGCAGGGCATTCCATACCCTTACCACCCTCTGGGTAAAGAACCTACCTCTGACATCCGTCCTATAACTACCACCCCTTAATTTAAAGCTATGTCCCCTCGTGCTAGCTTTCTCCATCCTAGGAAAAAGGCTATCATTGTCCACCCTATCTAAACCTCTAATCATCTTATATGTTTCAATAAGGTCTCCTCTTAGCCGCCTTCTTTCTAACAAAAACAACCTCAAATCCCTCAGCTTCTCTTCATAAGACCTGCCCTCCATACCAGGCAACATCCTGGTAAACCTCCTCTGTACCCTCTCCAATGCCTCCACATCTTTCTTATAATGTGGGGACCAGAACTGCACACAATACTCCAAGTGCGGCCGCACTAGAGTTTTGTACAGTTGCAACATGACGTTGCAGCTCCGAAATTCAATCCCCCTACCAATAAAAGCTAAGACTCCGTATGCCTTCTTAACAACCTTATCGACTTGATTGCCAACTTTCAGGGATCTATGCACATATACACCAAGATCCCTCTGTTCTTCAACACTATTAAGAGTCCTCCCATTAGCCCTATACTCTACACATTTGTTATTCCTGCCAAAGTGAATTACCTCACATTTTTCCACATTAAACTCCATTTGCCACCTCTCGGCCCAGCTCTGCAACTTGTCCAAGTCTCTCTGCAAACTATAACACCCCACTTCACTATCTACCACTCCTCCAACTTTGGTGTCATCCGTAAATTTACTAATCCATCCTTCAATACCCTCATCCAGATCATTTGTAAAAATTACAAACAGCAGGGGCCCCAAAACAGATCCCTGAGGTACACCACTTGTAACCGAACTCCATGATGAATAATTTCCATCAACCACCACCCTCTGTCTTCTATCAGCTAGCCAATTCCTGATCCAATTAGTTAAATCACCCTCAATCCCATACATCTGCATTTTCTGCAGAAGCCTTCCATGGTGCCTTCCATGGGGTTTCGATGGACCAAATGCCCTTATTAAATAAAATAAAGTAAAATGAAATTTATTTATTAGTTACAAGTAGGCTTACATTAACTCTAATGAAGTTTTTGTGAAATTTCCGTAGTCTCTGCACTCTGGCACCTGTTTGGGTCAATGCGCCTAACTAGTACATCTTTCAGACTGTGGGAGGAAACCAGAGTACCTGGAGGAAACCCACACAGACATGGGGAGAATGTGCAAACTCCACACACTCAGTGACACAAGCTGGGAATCAAACCTGGGTTCCTGGCACTGTGTAACCACTGTGCCATCCTGAATTGCGCTGCTGGGATGCAATGATTCTATTCTATGATTCTAGACAAGTGCATGTTACCACAGTAACCTGGACTCCCCAAGTGAACAATAACATGCCACCACCATCATACTCATAAATCCATCATGCATTGTTTCCCAGGGCCTGTGAGTTTGTTGTCATATGGAGGCCAGAACTGAATGTTTCCACTCGCTGTTTTTTTAGAACTTGTCTAAATCTGTGCTAAATTTCCCTTCCACCCAGTTGAAGCTACCTTATTCCTATGACATACCGGAACAAAGCTTATTGGATTTATCTCTTCCAGACTAGCTAATATTTCCAAGACCAATTGAAGAAGCCAAGCTTCACCAGCTTTTTTCGCAATTCTATCACGCAGTGATTCTCGACACAAATTTCAGAGCTTGTCTCTTCCTTGGTAACCAGGAGACGTAAACTGATGTGGTCTGTACAGAATCAGGAAAACATTCTCTGCCTTACACTCTGCAAATACACAACATTATATTTGCTTTGCTGATCGCTGTTTCATTGTAGACTGATCTTCAGTCTACAAATACTCAGAGATTGCTATCACAGCACTGAATGTGACGGTGTAGAAAATTAACTGTTTCCTGCTACATTGCTCCCATTTCTGGGACGATTAGTATTTGTTCTTCAAGCTGCCTAAGCAGTATAGAATAGGCAATTGATCATTTATGTAACCAAAGGAGAAAATGCTGGAAAATCTCAGCAGGTCTGGCAGCATCTGTAAGGAGAGAAAAGAGATGATGTTCCGAGTCCAGATGACCCTTTGTCAAAGCTGCATCTCTTCTGGTTTCAGACTTCTGCATCCGCAGTAATTTGCTTTTATCCAGTGTTTAACTCGCTGCCACTTTTCCAGGAAAACCTACCCTGAAGAAGGATTGCCCTTCTCTCCAAAAGGATTTCTGCATGTCTCTCTCTCTCTCCCCTATCCACCTTTACTACTTTCCTTTCACTCTTAATGTTGGACAAAGCAATTATCAAAACTCGCTTCCCATTTTCTTCGTCAGTGACTGTCTTCATTCTCCGATTTACTCAACCTGGATTTCAACTCAAGTTCCACCTCCGGGTGACTCCCAGGATTACAGGTACCTCCAGGATATACAACAATCTTCGAACTGCTGTCCTTGCCGGAGCTTTGACACGGGGTCATCTGGTCTCGAAATCTTTTCTCTCCTTACAGATGCTGCCAGACCTGCTGAGATTTTCCAGCATTTTCCCTTTTGGTTATTATTTATGTCATGGAGCACTCTGTCAGAGAAGTGGCTTTAGCACTTGTTACTCCAGTCTTGCTCCAGAATGAAACATCAATGTTGCCTTTGCAGTACTGAGGGATTGCTATACTGTCAGATGTGCATCTTTCAAATAAAGCATTAAACCAAGCCACTGTCTGCTACATTATTAATTAAAATTTACAACATTATATATTTCAAAATTTTTTTGAAGATTCATTTTACAGGAGGGGGGCATCGCTGGCTTAACTCAGCATTTATTGCCCATCCCTAACTTCCCTCCAACTCAGAAGGCATTTAGGAGTCAAGCATATTGCTCTGGGTCTGGAGTCACACGTAGGCTAAACCAGGCAAGGACAGAAGATTTCCTTCCCTAAAAGGATGTTCATTTACAGGATGTAGATGTTGCTGGTAGCTTTGCTCATCCCTAATTGCTCTTGGTGAACTGCTGTGATGTTAGTGCACCTTTAAGAGATTTCTTTAAAAATCATGCTCACAGTCTTAGATGATGTAATTGTTGGGAGGAAGAAAATAAACTGCGGGCCGATGAGGTGACAGGGATTCATTTTTCAATTCAGTTTTGAATTGGCGGTTAGATGCATCAAGCTGAAAGAAAATTCTCTCTCGTTCTCTCTCTCTTCCTGGTTTGTTTAGGAAATTCTGTTGTTTTCCTGAAAGGTGAAAACTTGCTGTTGTTGAGGGGACTGGACCAGAGTCTCTCTGGTGTTTTGGGAAGCTGTCTTGTCTTTAAACTGTTTGGAGTGAACCTAGGACTCAACCAAAGGACTCAATTTCCAGAATCACAAGAGCATTAGTCTGTGCTGTGTTAAACTTTTGAAAAGAGTCCTCTTTCTATGCAATTGGTTTGATTGGAACATTGTAGGTACCTTTCTTAAGGGCCATACAGAATCATGATTGTTTGTTTCTTGTTTGTATTTGATAAAAGTTCTTGCTAATTTTATTACTATACACGTTAACTACATTCTTAAATAAATTTTGTTTGATAAAAGCTCCCTAGTGGGTCTTTTGAATCATATCTGAGGTGAAACGTATTGTGCTTTCTAGCCAAATTCAAAACGCAAAACTTATCATTCAGGCAGGCTCCATTTTCTGATCTGAATGATAACAGTGCCTTCTCGCTGCACACTATCCCACATAAACTTGAACTCCAATCCTAAATTCTTCTCCCCAGATCCTAACTCACACTAAGTTTCATTCTCTTAGGAGGACTGTGCTCGCTGACTTTACGTTGGCACCTGATCAGAGAAATGCATCAATTTTAAAATCCTTATCCTTGTTTTTGAATCACTCCATGGTCTCGCACCTCCCTATTTCGGTAACCTCTGCCATCCCTGCAATGCTCCACCACATCTTTCCTCCTTCAGTTCTGACCTCTTTGTGCCTTCCTAACTTCAATCATTCTACCATTGGTGGCCATGTCATCAACTGCCTGGGACTCAAACCTCTCAGCTAAAGTCCATGTAGACAACATCAAATGCACTACTCTCATCTACCTTCTTGCTTACCACTTTCAAGAAACTCAATCAAGTTTGTGAGACAAAATTTTCCACCACAAAGTTATGCTGACAGCCCCTAATCAGTATTTGAGTCTCTAAATGCCTGTAGATCCTGTCTCCAAAAATACCTTCCAACAACTTACCCACCACAGATGTGAGGCTCACTGGTCTGTAGTTCCCAGGTTTTTCCCTGCAGCCCTTTTTAAACAAAGGCACAACATTTGCCACTCTCCAGTCTTCCGGCACCTCACCCGTCTCTATTGATGATTCAAATATTTTGGCTAGGGGACCCACAATTTCCTCCCTAGCCTCCCGCAACGTCCTGGGATACACTTCATCAGGTCCTGGGGAATTACTTACATTGATATGCTTTAAGACTTCCAGCAGCTCCTTCTCTGTGACATG
Source organism: Sphyrna mokarran (assembly GCA_024679065.1). Taxonomy (NCBI): domain Eukaryota; kingdom Metazoa; phylum Chordata; class Chondrichthyes; order Carcharhiniformes; family Carcharhinidae; genus Sphyrna; species Sphyrna mokarran. The sequence goes on along the minus strand of JAGIQG010000017.1, from coordinate 8,440,053 downwards.
TACACTCCTCAAGACATCATTATTTATTCCCCAAGTTCCCTAAAATCCATGCTTTTCTCAACTGTAAATACTGATGAAAAATATTCATTTACGATCTCATCTCTTATGGATCTGCACATAGATGACCTTTGATCCTTAACATGCCCTCCTCTTTCCCTTGTTACTCTTTTGCCCTTTATGTATTTGTAGAAACTCTTTGGATTCTCCTTTGCCTTATTTGCCAAACAATCTTTCTATATTCACACTTCATCACCTCACTCCTTTTCCTATCTATGTCATTGGTACCACTATGTACAATGACCTCTGGCTGCTCACCCTCCCCCTTAGGAATGGCCTGCAATTGCTCAGAGACATACTTGACCCTGGCACTGGGAAGGCAACATACCATCCTGGAGTTATGATTGCGCCACAATGCCTGTCTGTGCCTTTAACTAGCGAGTCCCCTATTACTGCTGCTCGCTTGCTCTTTGCCTGACCCTGTCCTACAGCAGAACCAGCTGTGGTGTCACAGGCCTGGCTGCCACTGGTATCTCGCCCTGAGAGACTATTCCCCCTCAACAGTATCTAAAACGATATACCTGTTTGAAAGGGAAAAAGGCACAGGAGATTCCTGCACTACCTGCCTACCTCTCCTGGCAGTCACCCGACCTGCCTGAACTTGTGGTGTGATACCTCCCTGTAACTGGTGTCTATCTCACTCTCTGCCTCCTGCATACTCCACAGCATATCCATCTGCCAGTCCAAGCAACTGAACACACTTTCTGAGACGAAGTTGTCAGGGAGACTAGATTGCTCCCTAATTGCCCACATCTGGCAGGAGGAGCATACCACTTGTAGAGCTGCCATATTGTTCTTATACAAATAAAAGAATCTCAACTCACTTACTCATCCCTTGCTTACTTACAGTCTTTCTTCCAACTTTTTTTTCGTTAGAGAAAGAAGTAGGGAAAAAGATGGAGTGAACTCTGAAGTAATGTTGAGGGAATTACCTGGCCCTTCACAGCAGCTTCTCCACAAATCACCTTCTGTTCACAGTGACTGCACTTATACAAATGCGACGTGCAACGACCAATCACCTTTGTCACTCTGCTGCCTCACCAGAACACTTGCTTTCATTTGAAGTAGGAAAATGTCTTCCAGAAACCCATCTTCTTTTTGCAGTAACTGCACTTATGCAAATGTGACCTGCAACTGCCAATCACCTCCGCCACTCTGCTGCCCTTGCTAGGACACTTGTCTTCACTTGAGGTAGGAAAGTGCCTTCGAGAAACCCACCTTCTGTTCTCGAATCGATTGGTACATGTCCTCAGACTTTTGTATCTTTTTCCTAATGGAAGAAGGTGGAAGAGAGAATGTTTGGCGTCATTAATTATGCTGGCTGCTTTTCCGAGGCAGCGGGAAATGTAGACAGAGTCAATGGATGGGAGGCTGGTTTGAGCAATGGACTGGGCTTCATTCACGACCCTTGAGGTCTTGGGCAGAGCAGGAGCCATGTCAACCTGTGATACAACCTGAAAGAATGCTTTCTATGGTGCGTCTGTAAAAGTTGGTGAGAGTCGCAGCTGAGATGCCAAACTGAATGAGGGGAGTGTGCGGCTCCATCCAGCCTAGTTGGCGAGAAGCTAAAAGACAATCAGAACTAGCCTTCGCTCATCCTTTCATCATTTGGCTGACGGCTGAGTCACATAGGACAGCAGACAAGCTATGCCCATTACTGCCTAATTAAAGTGGAAACAGGATATGCAGCCACAAGTCTGAATCCATATCTCTCCAGTCTGCTGGCCACGTGAGACATAGCAGCCTTCAGCTGCCAACTGGACCTAAATTTGGAATCATCTCTACCTCGCTCTCCTCCTTCAAAAACCTAACCCTTCGACCAAGATTTTGGGTCACCTGTCCCCCCATTCTCCTGCTCCGGGTGTGGTTCAGTGTCAAATTTTTCCTGATTCAAGCTCCTGTGAAATGTCTTGTGACATTTTATTGGCATGACAAGTGCCAAAGAGAGTCAGCGTGGATTTATACAGAGCAGGTCATGTGTTGAAACAGATTGAATTCAGTTGAAGAGGTGACTCAGACAGGGTACGGTCTATAGATGTTATCGCATGCATTTTCAGAAGGCATTTGATAAATTTCCTCCACAAGAGATTATCCTGTAAACTGAAACTCGTTGAATTGAAGAAAAATTATTGACCCGTAAGGATACCGGCTGAGCAAGGGGAGGAGACAGGTTTGAAGTATAAAGCTTATTTATTCCTGTCACAAGTAGGTTTACATTAACACTACAAATCATAGAGTCATAGAGTCAAATCTGTCTAATGCAACCTTGGCAATAACCAATGACCCAGATTTGACTGCTGTCTGTGAAAGAGAATTTAAAGAGACAAAATTTCTCCTCATCTGCATCTTAGGTGGGAGACTCTTTCTTAAACTGCACTCCCCCAATTCTAGAGTCATAGAAGTTTACAGCATGGAAACAGGCCCTTTGACCCAACTTGTCTATGTTTTGTGGTCCAGTGGTCCAATTTTTAACCACTAAGCTAGTTCCAACTGCCCGCATTTGGCCCATATCCCTCTATATCCATCTTACCCATGTAACTGTCTAAATGCTAAAAAGAAAAAATTGTACCTGCCTCTACTAGTACTTCTGGCAGCTTGATCCAGACACTCACCAAGCTCTGTGTGAAAAAAATTGCCCCTCTGGACCCTTTTGTATCTCTCCTCTCCCACCTTAAACCTATACCCTCTATTTTTAGACTTCCCTATCTTTAGGAAAAGATATTGACTATCTAACATATATACGATCCTCATTATTTTATAGACCTCTATAAGAATACCATAAGTCTCCTATGCTCCCAGTCTATCCAGCCGCTTCTTATAATTCAAACTATCAAATCCTGGTGGTATTCCAGTAAATATTTCCTGCACGCTTCCAGTTTGATAATATCCTTTCCATAATAGGGTGACCAGAACTGTACATAGTAAAATGAACTTGCTATGAAAACCCCCTTCTTGCCACACTTGGCGCCTATTCAGGTACACTGAGGGACAATTCAGCATTGTCAATGCATCTAACCAGCACGGCTTTCAGACTGTGGGAGGAAACCAGAGCATCCGGAGGAAACGCACGCAGACACAGGGAGAACGTGCAAACTCTGCACAGACAGTGACCCATGCCAGGAATCGAATGCAGGCCCCTGGTGCTGTGAGGCAGCAGTGTGTGATTACATAGATGATTTGGAGTAGGGGACCAAGCATAGTGTGTCAAAATTCACAAATAATATAAGATGAGTGGCAGAGCAAAGTGTGCAGAGGGTGCTGAAAGTCTGCAAAGGGATATTGATAGTTTAAGTCAGTGGGCAAGGGCTTGGCAGATGGAGCACAATGTTGGTAAATGTGAGGTCATCTGTTTTGGTAGGAGTAACAGTAAAATGGACTATTACTTAAATGGTAAAATATTGCAACATGCCAGTACATCTTTTCTCAAGTAAGGAGACCAAAACTGTACACAGTACTCCCGGTGTGGCCTCACCAGCACCTTGTACAGCTGCAATGTAATCTCACTGTTTCTAAATTTCATCCCTCTAGCAATGAAGGACAAATTTCCATTTGCCTCCTTAATTACCTGCTGTACCAACAAACCAATTCCTTGAGATCCCTGCACAATGACACCCAGGTCCCTCTGCACAGCAGCATACTGCAATTTTTTACCATTTAAATAATAGTCCAATTTGCTGTTATACCTATCAAAGTGGACATTTACTAACATTGTACTCCATCTGTCCACTCACTTAGACTATCTATATCCCTTTGCAGACTTTCAGCATCCTCTGCACATTTTGCTCTGCTACTCATCTTAGTGTCATCTGTGAATTTTGACACACTACCCTTGGTCCCCAACTCCACATCATCCATGTAAATCGCAAACAATTGTAGTCCAAATACTGACCCCTGAGACATACCACTAGTCACTGATCGCCAACCAGAAAAACACCCATTTACTCCCAATCTTTGCTTTCTATTAGTTACCCCTTTCCTGAGGGACATTAGTGAGCCAGATGACTTTTTCTGACAATCGACAAAGGTTTCAGTGTCATCATTAGATTCTTAATTCCAGTTTGTTTTGTTATTGAATTCAAATTCCTCCATCTGCCGTGATGGGATTTGAATTTGGATCCCCAGAACATTAGCTCAGTTTCTGGTTTAGTAGTTGAGCGATAATACCACTAGGCCATCGCCTCCCCTGTCGCTTTATTTAGGCCATTGTCTCCCCTGTTTCCACTTTATTTAGTCAGTAATGGGCCTACTTTGTCTGTTGTCCTGTGCGATTCAGCTGTCAACTGATGATCTAAATGGTGTAAAGTTAGAAACAATGGAACATAGATCATGAAGATGTCTTAAAGGAGGACAGAGAAGGCTCATGGGATTCGGGTCTTTACATTTATAGGACCAGAATCCAAGAGGTCGAATTGTTTCTACAAAGGAGATGTTAGGGATAAGTTTTTCACTCAGAGGGTGCTGAGTGAGTAGAATTGGCTGCCGTCAGTGGTGGTAGAAGCGAACTCGCTGGGGTTTTTAAAAGACTTCTGGATGAGTACATGGGATTTAATGGGATTGAGAGTTATAGATCGTTCTGTGGCCTGATAGGTATGGATATGATCGGCACATGGGGCGAAGGGCTTGCTTGTGCTGTAGTGTTCTATGTTCTACACAAAGCCCTGATAAAGCCACACCTGGCGTTACTATGAGCAGTTTTGGGCATCACACCAGGTTAAATTCCAAAAGGTTTATTTGGTATCACAAGCTTTCGGAGCTCACCTCATGAAGGGGCAGTGTTCTGAAAGCTCATGATTCCAAATAAACCTGTTGGTCTTCAGCTGGTGTTGCAAGATTTTTTACCCCAGCCCAATGCTCTCCACCTCACACCTGAGGAAAATATATTATCCTCGAGGGAGTGCGGTGTATATTTACGAGAATGATATGCCTGAACTCCAATTAATGACTGAGTTATGAAGCGAGACCCCATAAGACTTGTATTTCATGACATTTAGATGGTTAAGGGGCAAATTAATTAAAGTTTTCAAGGCATTATAGGGAACATTATAGAGAGAAATGATTTTTATTTGTGGAAGAGTAAGAAGTCTCACAAAACCAGGTTAAAGTCCAACAGGTTTATTTAGAATCATGAACTGCTCATTCATGAAGGATCAGCATTCTGAAAACTTGTGATACTGAATAAACTGATGTTGTGAGATTTTTTACTGTGTCCAACACTGGCATCTCCACATCATTGGTGAAAGCGTCCAAGAATAATGGGCTTAAACTAAAAATTAGAGTCAGACCTTTGGCTACACTTCAACAAGGATGGTGCACATTTGGAATCCTCTTTCGTAAACGGCAGCTGATGTTTAAGCAGTCGTTCATTATAAAACTGAGACTGAGGCAGAAGATCAGCCAAAGGTATCAAAGAATATGGAGCGGTAGGATATGGAGTATAGTTACAGAACAAAGAGATCTGGGGTACATGTTCATAACACCTTGAAAGTGGAATCACAGGTGAACAAAGTGGTGAAGAAAGCATTTGGTACGCTTGGTTTCATCAGTCAGAATATTGAATACAGAAGTTGGGACGTCTTGTTGAAGTTGTACAAGACATTGGTAAGGCTTTACTTGGAATACTGTGTACAATTTTGGTCACCTATTATAGAAAGGATATTACTAAACTAGAAAGAGTGCAGAAAAGATTTACTAGGAGACTACTGGGACTTGATGGATTGGGTTATAAGTAGGTGCTGGGATTTTTTCTCTGGAGCTTAGGAGGTTGAGAGGTGATCTTATAGAGGTCTATAAAATAATGAGGGGCACAGATCAGCTAGATAGTCAATATCATCTCCCAAAGGTACAGGAGTCTAAAACTAGAGGGCATAGGTTTAAGGTGAGAGGGAAGAGATATAAATGTGTCCAGAGGGGCAATTTTTTTCCCACAGAGGGCGGTGAGTGCCTGGAACAAGCCGCCAGTGGTAATAATAGAGGCGGGCATAATTTTGTCTTTTGAAAAGCATTTAGACAGTTACATGGGCATGATAGATATAGAAGGATATGGGCCAAATTCGGGCAATTAGGATTAACTAAGGGGTTTTTAAAAAAAAGGTGGCATGGACAAGTTGGAGCAAAGGACATGTTTCAATGCTGTAAACCTCTATGACTCTATATAGAGAATAGGATATAAAGCAAGGAGTAAAGGATATGAAATAAAGGATTTAGAATTGGGAACATGATAGGCCATGATCTCATTCAGAGTGACATAGGCTCGAGGGGCTGAGTGGCCTCCTCCTGTTCCTATATTTCTAATTATAGAAACATAACGCTATTGCTGTCTCCTCTTTTGGGAGTGAGAATACACACAGTGGAACTGCCAGTCAACTGGGAGTCAACTGGGAAATAGGAACATTGGGTTACAGAAAGCATTACACAAAACAAGCTCAAAAACAAAGAATATCTACAACACGCTGCTCATTCCAGTGTAAACAAAGACTAGGAGGCACTCAGTGGGGGAGGAATGCTAAATGACACTCACTAAGTTAATAATCAGTAAGATTCGAAGAATGACTTACTGCTTGAATAATGTAAACATTTTCCTTTCCTTGAAGCTTTTTTCAAGGTTTTCACCCTATCGTTTGCATAAATAGGAACATCAGACACAAAAAAAAACACAGTGCTGCAAATACTGGGCAGTGGCTTGAGGGAAAGAAGCTGAGATAATGGATTGGATTGGTGTCAGCTAGTTTCCCGATTCCATCTTCCATTCTCGTCGAGGTTTGTTTGGGAATTGGAAGATTGGGGATGAGCCTGATTGGGTATCTGACCATAGGCAGGTGGGGTAATGGTTTTGACCGAGGGATATTCTGAGTGTGAGGTGAATGTGATAGTCATTGCACTCCAGAAACAACTTACCCATCAATCAGGCTTGTTCATAACCTCAGGCCCATTGAACCAGGCCAATTGGAATTTTACTAGTTATTTTCCAATTTTCCCAACTCAAAACATGACAGAGGGGGTGCAGTGCTCCCTTTCTGTCTGCCTGGGTGCAGAGGTAGCAACAGGTTGCTCTGTAGAGGGGCCTCCCATCCCTCCGTCCCTCATCGCCATCCCTAAACCCCCATCTTGGCCACCACCAACAACAGACAAGATACCCAATACCATCAGAACAAGGAAACTTGCTTGATTGGTACCTTATCCAGCATCTTGTACCTTTGTTCCCTCCACCACAGTTGCAATCTACTATCTCCTCAGCTCAAGTCTCTGTCTGTGTGGAGTTTGCACATTCTCCCCATATCTGCATGGGTTTTCTCTGAGGTTCATGTTTCCTCCCACAGTCCGAAAGACGTGCTGATTAGATGTATTGACTATGCTAAATTCTTCCTCAGTGTACCCGAACAGACGCGGGAGTGTGGTGACTAGGAGATTTTCACAGTAACTTCATTGCAGTATAAATGTCAGCCTACTGATATTCATAAAATAAACACTAAACTAAACCCAGTGGTTAGCACTGCTGCCTCATAGTGCCAGGAACCTGGGTTCAATTCCAACCTCGGATTACTGTCTGCTTGGGTTTTCTTTGAGTGCTCCAGTTTCTTCCCACAGTCCAAAGATGTGCGAGTTAGGTTGATTGGTCATACTAAATTGACCCTAGTGTCAATGGGATTAACAGTTAAATGTATGGGATTACCAGAATAGGACCTGGGTGGGACTGTGGCCGGTGCAGACTCGATGGGCCAAATGGCCACCATCTGCATTGTAAGATTCTATGTTTCTATGATTCTAAGATGTTCTGCAACAAGCAGGTCAATCTTCCTTCAACTGAACCTTCCAACCTCTACCATCTATCACAGCAATGGCAGCACTTGCATGGGAACACCAGATTTTGCAAGTTCTCTTCTGAAATACTAGGGTTGGGCAATAAACACTGGCCTAGCCAGTGTTGCCTGCATCCCATGAAAGAATTTTTAAAAATATCCTGACTTGGAAATATATCAGCCATTCCTTCATGGTCATCAGGTCAAAATCCTGGAACTCCCTCTCTAACAGCACTGTGGGTGTACATACACCACAGGGACTGGGGCAGTTCAGGAAGGCAGCTCACCACCAGCTTTTCACTTTAATGGTAAATGTGAGGTCATTCATTTTGCAAAATGGACTATTATTTAAATGGTAAAAAATTACAGCATGCTGGTATGCAGAAGGACCTGAGTGTCCTTGTGCAAGTATTGTGGAAAGTATTGAAGTAGATAAGGAGGATGTGCTAGATATTCTTGAGGGTTTGAAGTCAGGTAAGTCCCCTGGGCCAAACGGGATTTACCCTAGGATTCTCTGGGAGGCAAGAGAGGCGATTGCAGAGCCTCTGGCTCTGATCTTCAGGTCGTCGTTGGTTACGGGTATAGTGCCGGAAGACTGGAGGATAGCGAATGTGGTCCCATTGTTCAAGAAAGGGAATAGAGACTTTCCGGGGAATTATAGGCCGGTGAGTCTTACTTCTGTTGTGGGCAAAGTATTGGAAAGAATTATTAGGGATAGGATTTCTAGTTATTTAGAGAGAAATGAATTGATTGGGGATAGTCAGCATGGTTTTGTGAAGGGTAGGTCGTGCCTTACTAACTTTATTGAGTTTTTTTGAAAAAGTGACCAAAGAGGTGGATGGGGGTAAGGCAGTTGATGTGGTATATATGGACTTTAGTAAGGCGTTTGATAAGGTGGCCCATGGAAGACTTCTGCAGAAAATGCAGATGTATGGGATAGAGGGTGATTTAGCTAATTGGATTCGGAATTGGCTAGCAGATAGAAGACAGAGGGTGGTGGTTGATGGGAGATATTCATCGTGGAGTTCGGTTACAAGTGGTGTACCTCAGGGGTCTGTTTTGGGGCCCCTGCTGTTTGTATTTTTTATAAATGATCTGGATGAGGGTATTGAAGGATGGATTAGTAAATTTGTGGATGACACCAAAGTCGGAGGAGTGGTAGATATTGAAGAGGGGTGTTATAGTTTGCAGAGAGACTTGGACAAGTTGCAGAGCTGGGCCGAGAGGTGGCAAATGGAGTTTAATGTGGAAAAGTGTGAGGTAATTCACTTTGGCAGGAATACCAAATGTGTAGAGTATAGGGCTAATGGTAGGACTCTTAATAGTGTTGATGAACAGAGGGATCTTGGTGTATGTGTGCATAGATCCCTGAAAGTTGGCAATCAAGTCGATAAGGTTGTTAAGAAGGCATACGGAGTCTTAGCTTTTATTGGTAGGGGTATTGAATTTCGGAGCCGCAACGTCATGTTGCAACTGTACACAACTCTAGTGCGGCCGCACTTGGAGTATTGTGTACAGTTCTGGTCCCCACATTATAAGAAAGATGTGGAGGCATTGGAGAGGGTACAGAGGAGATTTACCAGGATGTTGCCTGGTATGGAGGGCAGGTTTTATGAAGAGAGGCTGAGGGATTTGAGATTGTTTTCGTTAGAAAGAAGGCGGCTAAGAGGAGACCTTATTGAAACATATAAGATGATTAGAAGTTTAGATAGGGTGGACAGTGAAAGCCTTTTTCCTCGGATGGAGAAAGCTAGCACGAGGGGACATAGCTTTAAATTAAGGGGTGGTAGTTATAGGACGGATGTCAGAGGTAGGTTCTTTACCCAGAGGATGGTAAGGGTGTGGAATGCCCTGCCTGCTGCAATTGTAGATGCGCCAAGTTTGGCAGCGTTAAAGAGGTTAGTAGATAAGTTTATGGCTGAAAAGGGAATGGTTTAGGTTAGAGGGTCATTGCTTTTTCTTAATTGGTCGGCGCAACATCGAGGGCCGAAGGGCCTGTTCTGCGCTGTAATGTTCTATGTTCTAAGAATCACAAGAAGTTGGTTTGCAGGTGCAGCAGGTAATGAAGAAGGCAAGTGGAATTTTGTCCTACATTGCTAGAAGGATGGAGTTTAAAAACAGAGAGGTTATGTTGCAGCTGTATAAGGTGCTGGTGAGGCCACAGCTGGACTACTGTGTACAATTTTGGTCTCCTTACTTGAGAAAGGATGTACTGGCAGTGGAGGGGGTGCAGAGGAGATTCACTAGGTTGATTCCGGAGTTGAGAGGGTTGGATTATAAGGAGAGACTGAGTATACTTGGACTATACTTATTGGAATTCAGAAGAATGAGGAGAGATCTTGTAGAAATATATCAGATTATGAAGGGAAGAGATAAGATAGAAGGGCGGAAGTTGTTTCTAGTTTTGGTGAAACCAGAACTAGGGGCATGGTCTCAAAATAAGGGAGAATAGATTAAGGACAGAGTTTAGGAGCAGCTTCTTCATACATAGGCTTGTGAATCTATGGAATTCCCTGCCCAGTGAAGCAGTTGAGGCTACCTTATTGAATGTTTTTAAGGCGAGGATGGATATATTTTTGAACAGTGAAGGAATTAAGGGTTATGGTGAGCAGGCCGGTAAATGGACTGAGTCCACGAACAGATCAGCCATGATCTTATTAAATGGCAGAGCAGGTTTGTAGGGCCAGACAGCCAACTGCTGCTCCTAATTCTTACATTCTTATGTTCTCAAGGGCAATTAAGAATGAGCAACAAATGCTGGGCAGTGCTGTCCAAATCCCATTAACGTATAAAATCAGGTCATATCAGTGTCTTCGTGGAGAAATAAGAGCTCTAAGAATTACCATACTCTCATATTGGGATATGAATGTTTGATGGGATCACAGATAATCACTTTGGTCATTACTTTTACAGAGACATCATCCCATTTAAATAAATCATTAGGATCTCAGATATGCTCTTGGCTTTGGTATCACCCAACCTCCCTCTGACTCAGGTGGTAATGTGGTGACAGTGGTAACAAATGACCTATGACTGAGAGACATTAATTTCAACTTTCCATTGGAGTCTCTGGATGGGGAACAGGGAGGGAGAAGCTTCTCTGGTTGGAACTGTTGTCAGCCAGAAGCAACTTGCCCATCAACCTATGTGGGGTGGCATCTTGCTGTGGGTTTGGAGGCAGGTGCTCCAAGTGAGGTGAGATGCACTGGTCTCTGAATGGAGCTGCGCTGTCTCAGGGTGAGGGGTCAGCTATATAGTAAGACCTAGATCAGAGAGGTAGATTCCTGATCATTATAAATACCACTATCCTCATAACTATTGTTATTTGTCAAGACTGCAACCCACTGGAGGACATCTTTGAGGGGATTCAACACATCACCACACACTGCAACTAGAGATACTGAATTCCGCAGCAAATGTGGTCCAGATATGTGACTGAGACACTCCTGGATTAGTCTGGCCCAACGAACATAGAAACTAGAAGCTGGAATAGGCATTCGGCCCTTCAAGCCTGCTCCATCATTCATTATGATCATCAAATTCAACACCCTGATCCTACGCCCCTACCCATATCCCTTGATCCCTTCAGCTCCTAGAGCTATATCTAATTTCATCTTGAAATCAGGCAACGTTTTGGCCTCAACTACTTTCTCTGGTAATGAATGCCACACATTCACCACCCTCTGGGTGAAGAAATTTCTCCTCATCTCAGTTCTAAAAGCCCCTTATCCTCAAATTATGACCCCTAGTTCTGGATACCCCCACTACTGGGAAGATTCTGTTTGAATCTACCCTGTCTACCTCTTTTAGAATTTGATAAGTTTTCTATGAGATTCCCTCTTGCTCTTCTAAAACTTCCATGAGTATAATCCTAACCGACTAAATCTCTTACCTACTTTCTGAACATTAAATGGTATTCATGTTCAGGGTAGAGGTAATGTTCCAGGACATATTTTGATGCAAGCCAAACGCAATCTGGGACATGGCTTGTGGGAGTTTGGCCTCAGATAGTTGGTGTGCAAATCTTTATTCAAGGCTCAAATCTTAGAATCATCGAATCCTACAGTGCAAAAGGAGATCATTCAGTCCATTGAGTCTGCACTGAATGCAATCCCACCCAGGCCCTATCCCCATAGCCCCATGCATTTATCCTAGCTAGTCTCCCTGACACTAAGGGGCAGTTTACCATGGTTAATCCACCTAATCTGCATATATTTTTACTGTGAGAGGAAACTGGAACACCCGGAGGAAACCTACGCAGACATGGGGAGAACATGCAAACTCCACACAGACAGTGACCCAAACTGTGAATTGAACCCCCCGGATCTCTGGTGGTGTGAGGTAGCAACGTTAACCACTGTGCCTCCCTTAGAGTTACCATTGAACGCACTCATTGCTGTTTGTGACTACCATTTTCGAGTGAGGCCTGAAATTCCCTCTTAGGTGGATGGAAAAAGATCCCATGGAGCTGTTTGGAAGACAAGCAGAAGAGTTCTCCCCAGTGTCCTGGGCAATGTTCACTCCTCAAGCAACATCAGATTAGCTGCTCATGATCGCATTGCTCTCCTTCCAACTCTGTGCCACTCTGCTGGCACTCTTCTTGAACAAGATCTGTCAACGGATACCATCTGGACCAATGAATGGGAAACACACCAATTAGATTCTCGTGACAAGCCCCATCCATTGAGTGTCAGACTCTGAACTAGTGCAGCAAGAGTGGTCTTTGTTAATCAGGTCCTGGACAGGCCAGCTCCCCTGTACTACCTCCATCACTGGAACCTTTGTGGAAACCCCAGATAGGCTTGTGGAGAGAGCTAATCAATGCCGCATGTTACTGAGGAGTATCATAAGTTCATAAGATATTGGAGCAGAGTTAGGCCATTCAGCCCATTGACTCTGCTCTGCCATTCAATCATGGCTGATATGCTCCTCATCCCCATTTTCCTGCCTTCTCCCCATAACCCTTCAACCCATTACCAATTAAAAATCTAACTACTCCTTAAATTTACTCACTGTCCCAGCACCCACTGCACTTTGAGGTAGCAGATTCCACAACCCTTTGGGAGAAGTAGTTTCTCCTCAACTCTGTTTTAAATTTTCTACCCCTTATCCTAAGACTATAACCTCTCGTCCTAGAATGTCCCACAAGAGGAAGCATCCACTCCATGTCTACTTTATCCACACCTTCCATCATTTTGTATAGCTTAATTTGATCTCCCCTTATTCTTCTAAATTCCAGAGAGTGTTGGCCTAAACTGTTCAATCTCTCTGCACACGATTCATCTCTGGAATCATAGATTGGAACGGTCTCAACAAATAAGAAGGCTATCAATTGGCCTGAGTAAATAATCTCATTGCTGTGTGCTAATTGATTGCCGCATTTCAACACCAGTCACCATCCATCAAGAGTATTTCAGTGGCTGAGAAGTGCACGAGGACTGGAGGATGCGAGTGGCGCTTTGCAAATGCAGGTCCTTACCTCTGCACACTTACCAAGCTGACAGGTGGCATTTGAGTCTGTTCCTTTTCAATCTGCAACAGTGCCCAAGGATAATTTGTGTGTGCCTGCGACGATGCTAATGTTCACACCTCTGGAGCAGGCAGCCAGCTGCTGAGCCATCTGAAGTCAGGATGGTCGGTAAATACAGCTGTGCTGTGAGGCAATCGATGGCTGTTCACCAGATGTTGAGGAAGTGCTCTACACATGTAGCATGTGGTGCATTACAACTCACTGCAAGTTACAAGGAAGGCAGGGGGGCTCGCCATTCCATAAAAACCTGCAGATTGCCCTGCTTAGGCTTGAATCGTAGAATCCCAATAGAAGGAGGCCATTCAGCCCATCGAGTCTGCACTGACCACAATCCCACACTATTGTGGCCCTATTCCCCTAACCTTGTACTCTTACTTCACCAATCCCCTGACACTAAGGGGCAATTTAGCATGGTCAATCAACATAACCCGCACATCTGTGGGAGGAACCCAGAGCACCCAGAGGAAACCCATGCAGACACAGGGAGAATGCGCAAACTCAACACAGACAGTGACTCGAGGGTGGAACTGAACCTGCGTCCCTGGCATTGTCAAGCAGCAGTGCCAACCCACGGTGTCACTGTGCTACCATAAAGCATAGAATCACACACAGTGCAGAAGAGTCTCTTCAGCCCATCATTGAGTCTGCACCAAAAGTGAATGGAACACCTGATCTCCTACCTAATCCCTTTTACACAGTCGTGGGTTTAGCTGGAAAAAGTCAACTTTTGCAGCTTGTGTGACAAGGCCGGATGGTTCCATTTAGAGAGAATTGAACGGGAGGTGAGGAGGAGCAGAGTTTTTGTTCATTCATTCTGGGGACATGGTGTTGCTGACTGGGCCAGTATGTATTGCCCATCCCTGGTTGTCTTGGAGGGCAGTTGAGAGTCAGCCACATTGCTGTGGATCTGGAGCTACATGTAGGCCAGACTGGGTAAGGACGGCAAATTTCCTTCCCTAAAGGACATTTGTGAATCAGATAGGCTTTTTTTCTGACAATGGTTTCACAGTCATCAGAAAATTCTTAATTCCAGATATTTTTTATTAGTTTCTGCCGTGGTGGGATTCAAATCCCCGAACATTAGCTGACTTTTTGGATTAATAGCCTGGCGATAATACCACTAGGCCATCACCTCCCCTATTTCAACAGTACATTTCAAAAATGTTTTGGATCAATGGCTCAAAAGTTTTAAAAAAAAGTAACCAGGGTTGTGGTGAAAGCTAGGGTGGAGTGTAACTCATTGGATACATCTTTCAGCACAGGCATGGTGGGCCGAATGGCCTCCTTTTTCTGGTTTGATCCTATGGGAGTTGCAGAGTCTAGGTTTTGATAGATTTTCAGTTTGCCTCAATCATTTGAATGCTTGGAATCAGCTTCCAGGTTTTTTCACTGTGTTTAATATTTCCCGCACTGTTGCAAACCATTAGCACGATAGTACAATGGTTAGCCCTGCTGCCACACAGTGTCAGGGATCGGGTTCGATTCCCAGCTTGGGTCACTGTCTGTGTGGAGTTTGCACATCCTCCCCGTGTCTGCATGGGTTTCCGCCAGGTTTCTCCCACACTCCAAAGATGTGCAGGTTAGATGGACGGGCCAAGCTAAATTGTGCTTTAGTGTCGCGAGATGTGTAGGCTAAGTTGGATTAGCCATGGTAACTGTGTGTGGGGTCACAGGGATAGGGTGGGGAGAGGGCCTGGGTAAGACACTCACTGGAATTTTACTGGCCTGCCCACCATGGGAATCAGAGTGGGTGAGGGTGAACCATGGGAAGGTCCATTCTCCTCGGTTTTTATGGTTTCAGGATAAGCGAGGCTGTAAAATGCTTCTCACTCTTCAGAGAGTCAGTGCTAACTCAATGGGCCAAATGGCCTCCTTTTACACCATCGGGAGCCTATGATTCCATGGCCCGGAAAACAAAACATGAAGATGTCACAATCCTGCCTTGGATTATCCGACATCAGCAATATCAACAGGTTTCTCTCAACTTGAAGTTGCAAGCTTATAATATTCAGACAGGTCACCTCTTCAAAAAAAATATTGAAAAAGATTTGAAGAAATTTTCTTGAACGTGGCAATTGGGAGCCAACAAGGTCTACGAGTTGCCATAGAAACAGGACTCATTCTTTCTGACAGTGCATTGTCTTGTTCGAGAACTCGATGGAGCCAACTCTAAAAGCCAGACAGAGTCATCAGATTTTCTGTTAAAGAGGAAAGAATATCAGTGTGTGTGAGGGGTATGTGTGTGTGAGGGGTATGTGTGTGTAAGGGGTATGTGTGTGTGTAAGGGGTATGTGTGTGTGAGGGGTATGTGTGTGTGAGGGGTATGTGTGTGTGTGAGGGGTATGTGTGTGTGAGGGGTATGTGTGTGGAGGGTATGTGTGTAGTGTGTGAAGGGTGTGTGTGTAGGGGTATGTGTGTGTGAGGGGTATGTGTGTGTGAGGGGTATGTGTGTGTGTGAGGGGTATGTGTGTGTGAGGGGTATGTGGTGTGTGAGGGGATGTGGGTGTGAGGGTATTTTGTGTGTGAGGGTATGTGTGTGTCAAGGGGTATGTGGGTTTAAGGGGTATGTGTGTGTGTGAGGGGAGTATGTGTGTGTGAGGGGTTGTGTGGTGTAGTGGGGGTATGTGTGTGTAAGGGGTATGTTGTGTGTGTAAGGGGTATGTGTGTGTGAGGGGATGTGTGTGTGAGGGGTATGGGTGTGTGAGGGGTATGTGTGTGTGTGAGGGTATTTGTGTGTAAGGGGATGTGGTGTGTTAAGGGTAGGTGTGTGTGACGGGTAGTGTAGTTGTGAGGGATATGTGTTTTTGTGTGTGAGGGGTATATGTGGTGTGTAAGGGGTATGTGTGTGTGTAAGGGGTATGTGTGTGTGAGGGGTATGTGTTTATGTGTCGAGGGGTTATGTGTGTGTGAGGGATATGGTGTGTGTGTGAGGGTATGTGTGTGTAAGGGATGTGTGTGTGTAAGGGTATGGTGTGTGAGGGTATGGATGTGGTGAGGGCGTATGTGTGTGTGGTGAGGGGTATGGTGTGTAAGTTGAGGGGTATGTGTGTTGTGAGGGTATGGCGTGTGAGGGGTATGTGTGTGTGGTGAGCGGTATGTGAGTGTGAATGGGTATGTGTGTGTGTTGAGGGGTATGTGTGGTAAGGGGTAGTGTGTGTGTAAGGGGTATGTGTGTTGAGGGGTATGTGGTGTGAGGGGTATGTGTGTGGTGTGTGAGGGGTAAGTGTTGTGTGGAGGGTAGTTGTGTGTGTGAGGGGATGTGTGTGTGCAGGTAGGTGTGTGTGAGGGGTATGGGTGTTGTGCGAGGGGTATGTGGTGTGGAGGGGTAGTGGTGTGTGAGGGGTAGTGTGTGTGAGGGGTATGTGTGTGTGAGGGGTATGTGGTGTGTGTGAGGGGTATGTGTGTGTGAGGGGATGTGTGTGTGTGAGGGGTAGTGTGTGTGAGGGTAATGTGTTGTGTGAGGGGTATGTGGTGTGTGAGGGGTATGTGTGTGTGGAGGGGTATGGTGTGCGAGGGTATGTGTTTGCGTGTGTGGAGGGGTATGTGGTGTGAGGGTATTGGTGTGCGGGGTATGTGTGTGTAAGGGTATTGTGCCTGTGAAAGGGGTATGTGTGGGTGTGAGGGGGTATGTGTGTTGTGAGGGGGATGTGTGTGTGGACGGGGTTATGTGGTGTGTAAGGGGTATGTGTGTGTGTAAGGGGTATGTGTGTGTGAGGGGTATGTGTGTGTGAGGGGTTATGTGTGTGTGAGGGGTAATGTGTGTGTGTGAGGGGTATGGTGTGTAAAGGGGGTATGTGGTGGTGTAAGGGGTATGTGTGTGGAGGGGTATGTGTGTTGAGGGATATGTGTGTTGTGTGAGGGGTATGTGTGGTGTAAGGGGTATGTGTCATGTGTGTAAGGGGTATGTGTGTGTGAGGGGTATGCCTGTGTGTGAGGGTATGTGTGTTTGAGGAATATGTGTGTGTGAGGGTTATGTGTGTGTAAGGGGTATGTGTGTGTGAAGGGGTATGTGTGTGTGAGGGGTAAAACAATGTGTGTGTGAGAGGTATGCAGTGTGTTAAGGGTATGTGTGTGTAAGTGGAGGGTATGTGTGTGTGAGGGGTATGGGTGTGAGGGGTATGTGTGTGTGAGGAGGGGGATGTGTGTGTAAGGGGTATGTGTGTGAGTAAGGGGTATGTGTTGTGAGGGGTAGTGTGTGTGAGGGGTATGTGTGTGTGTGAGGGGTATGTGTGTGTGAGGGGTATGTGTGGTAAGGGTATGTTTTATAAAAAAAAAAAAAAAATGTGTAAGGGTATGTGTGTGGTGAGGGGTATTGTGTGTGAGGGTATGTGTGGTAAGGGGTATGTGTGTGTGGAGGGGTATGTGTGGTGAGGGGTATGTGTGTGTAGGGGTATGTGGTTGTGAGGGTATGGGTGTGAGGGGTATGTGGTGTGAGGAGTGTTGTGAAATGTGTGAAGGGGTATGGTGTGTGTGAGGGTATGGGTGTGGGAGGGGTATGTTGTGTGTGAGGGGTATGTGCTTGTGTGAGGGTATGTGTAAACAAAAATTTGTCGTGAGGGGTATGTGTGTGCCGTGAGGGGTATGTAGGGTATTTATGTGTAAGGGGTATGTGTGTGTAAGGGGTATCGTGTGTGTGTGAGGGTATGTGTGTTTGAGGGGTATGTGTAGTGTAAGGGGTATTGTGTGTGAGGGGTATGTGTGTGTGTGAGGGGTATGTGTGTTAAGGGTATGTGTGTGTGAGGGGTATGTGTGTGTGAGGGGTATGTGTGTGTGAGGGGTATGTGTGTGTGTGAGGGGTATGTGTGTGTGAGGGGTATGTGTGTGTGAGGGGTATGTGTGTGTGTGAGGGGTATGTGTGTGTGAGGGGTATGTGTGTGTAAGGGTATGTGTTGTGTGTGTAAGGGTATGTGTGTGTGAGGGGTAGTGTGTGTAAGGGGTATGTGTGGTGTGAGGGGTATTGTTGTGTGAGGGGTATGTGTGTGTAAGGGGTATGTGTGTGTAAGGGGATTGGTGTGGAGGGGTATGTGTGTGTGAGGGGTAATGTGTGTGAAGGGGTAATGGTGGTAAAGGGGTATGTGTGGTGAGGGGTATGTGTGTGTGAGGGAGTATGTGTGTTAAGGGGTATTGTGTAAGGTATGTTGGGAGGGGTATGTGTGTTAAGGGTATGTGTGTGTCAAGGGGTATGTGGTGTGAGGGGTATGTGTGTGTGAGGGTATGTGTGTGTGAGGTATGTGTTAAGGGGTATGTGTGTGTGTGAGGGGTATGTGTTTGTGTGAGGGGGTCTGTTTGTGTGTGAGGGGTATATGTGTGTGTGAGGGTACGTGTGTGTGAGGGGTATGTGTGTGTGAGGGTATGTGTGTGTGTGAAGGGGTATGTGTGTGTGAGGGGTATGTGTGTGTGAGGGATATGTGTGTGTGAGGGGTATGTGTGTGTAAGGGGTATGTGTGTGTGAGGGGTATGTGTGTGTGGGGTGGGGTGGGTGTGCTCAAAGGATTAGTATGTGTATGTGTGTGTGTGCATAATAGGTGTACGTGTGTGTAATGCATGTATGTGAGTGTGACTGTATGTAACAGATGTGTAATTGATGGGTATACGTGAGTGTGTGTTTGTGTCTGTGTGTAGTGCGTACATGTAAATGTGAGTGTGTGTGTGTGTAGCAGGTGCATGTGTGTGTGTAATACATTTATGAATGAATATGCATGTAATAGGGAAAAGTGGGTCTATATGTGCATGTGTAATGCATGTGAGTGTGTGCGTAATGGATGTATGTGAGTATGTGTGCAACCGGTATATGTGAGTGTGTGTATGTTATGGGTGTCTGAGAGTGTGTGTGCAATGAGTGTATGTCAGTGTGTGTGTGAACAGGTGCATGTGAGAATGAGAATGTATGATGGGTTTATGTAAGTATATGTGCAATGGGTGCATGTGAGTGTGTGTGTGTGTAACAGGCGTGCGTATGTATGTGTAACAGGTGTATGTGAGTGTGTGTGTGTAACAGGTGTGTGTCTGTATGTGTAATAGGTGTATGTGAGTGTGTGTGTGCCACAGGTGTATGTGTGAATGTGTAATAGTTATATGTTAGTGTGTGTGTGTGTTTGTGTGCAACAGGTGTATGTGAGTATGTGTGTGTAATGGTTATATGTTAGTGTGTGTATGTGTATCACAGGTGTATGTGAGTGTGTGTGTGTGTAGCCGGTGCAGCTAAGTATGTGTATTGTAATGACTGTATGTGAGCACTTTTTAATTTGGTTTATTATTGTTACATTATTGACATACAGTGAAAAGTACTACTTCTTCTGCACTACACAATGCATACCATACATAGAGAAGGAAAGGAGAGAGTGCAAAATGTAGTGTTACAGTCATAGCTAGGTGCAAAGAAAGATCAACTTAATGTGAGGTATGTCCATTCAAAAGTCTTACAGCAACAGGGAAGAAGCTGTTTTTGAGTTAGTTGGTACGTGACCTCAGATTTTTGTATCTTTTTCCCGATGGAAAAAGGTAGAAGAGAGAATGTCCAGGGTGTGTGGGGTCCTTAATTATGCTGGCTGCTTTTCCGAGGCCTGTAGGAGGTGTACACAGAGTGTGTGAGTGTAATGTGTGTGTGTGTGCGCGTGTGTGTGTGTAAAGGGTGTATGTGAGACACATGTATATGTAATGGGTGTATATGAGTGTGTGCACGTGAGTGTGTGTGTAATGGGTGTATGTGAGTGTGTGCATGTGTAATGCCCATTTTCACTCATGATGTAGCCCAGGATCGTGTTACACATCTGTCAGACTTTGTATGTTTGCTCTGATAATGACTGCGATCAGGAGAATGAACAGAGATCTTTTCTAAAGTGCAAAATTTATTTAATGGTGTCATGAATAGGCTTACATTGACACTGCAATGTGAAAATCCCCTCGTCGCCACATTCTGCTGCCTCTTCGGGTACACTGAGAGAGAATTTAGCATGGCCAATGCACCTGACCAGCGCGTGTTTTGGATTGAGGGAGGAAACCGGAGCCCCTGGAGGAAACCCATGCAGACATGGGGAGAATGTGTAGACTCCACACAGACAGTGACCCAAACCAGGAATCAAAGCTGTCCCTGGTGCTTTGAGGCAGCAGTACTAACCACTGTGCCAGTGTGCCGCAATTCTGCCCATTGTGTTTGCTCCTGGATCATTCCTGCATCTTTTTGGGATCCTCTCCAAACCTCCACAAGCAGCAACAATGAGCCTTGTTTATCAGCCTTTATCGCCAAACCATCTGATTGAATGATGAGCAAACAAGCAAATAAATACCATGAATATAATCATTGATATATTTACCAGAGATGTTACACTGTCAAGGAAACTGTTAAATAATGAATATAGTCCACAATCTCGAAAAGAATCTATATCTTATGACTAACTTTTATATATGTTTTTTTTTAATCCCTTGCCATCTTGCAGAGGACCTGCCCGTTCTGACCTTGTCTCTGCAGCCACTCCAGACTAGCTTGCTGCTGTGTGCAGACTAAGCTAATAAATACCCTGGAGAACAATTACTGGAGCTGGTGAATTTGAATAACTGTCAGGCAGATTCAAAAGGAGCCGCCACACAGACATATGAACATACAATCATGCAAAAGTTGGACGGCTCTCACCAACTTTTACAGATGCACCATAGAAAGCATTTTTTCTGCTTGTAACACAGCTTGGTATGGCTCCTGCTCCGTCCAAGATCACAAGAAACTACAAAGGGTTGTGAATGAAGCCCCAATCCATCACTCAAACCAGTCTCCCACCCACTGATACTGTCTAAACTTCCCGCTGCCTCGGAAAAGCATAATTAAGAACTTCATGCACCTCGGACACACTCTCTTCCAACTTGTTTTGTCGGGAAAAAGATACAAAAGCCTAATGACGCGTACCAACCGACTCAAGAACAGCTTCCTCCCTTCTGCCGTCAGATTTTTGAACGGACCTACCTTGCATTAAGGACCTACCTTACCTTGCACCTTTCTCTACTCCCTAGCTATGACCGTATTCTGCATTCTCTCTGTTCCTTCTGTATGAACAGTATGCTTTTTCTGTACTGCAACAAAAGAAACAATACATTTTACTGCATGCTAATACACGTGACAATAATAAATCAAATCAAATTTAAAAAAATCAAAAGTATTCTGCATTGAAACCACACGCCTTGGTTCCTCCTCTAAGCCAGCAATGCAGACACAACTGAATAGTAATCCCAGTAACACTTGTATTGACATTGGGTGTCGAATAAGCACTGAGATCAGCTGCTTCTTAACTCTTTATATACTTTGACTGCACCCAAGCAGCCATCGGGAAGATAGAAGCAAAACATCGCAGGTGCTGCACCTTAACCAATCTGGACTCTGGTAAAGGGTCTTCCAGACTCAAAACATTGTTCTCTCTCCACAGATACTGTCAGACCTGCTGAGGTTTTCCAGCATTTTTGCACCAGGAAGATGGAGCTAGCTTTTCCTGTTACTTCTTCCATTGCGAATAAATCTTGGTGAAACTTGTCACTGACACATTTTATAGAATCCCTACGGTATAGGAGGAGTCCATTTGACCCACTCGAGTCTACGCTGACTACAACCCCACCTCCAGTCCCATATAGCAATCTGAAGCAGGAGAAGAAGCCACTGTGGGTAGGTGTCTCATTCGGGCAGATAAGAGTGGAAGCAGGGTGAGAACAGACTGCTAGAGGAGGATGACACATCCAACTTTATCAGAGACTGCAAGCAGGAATGGATAACTTAGCAACGTGGCAGCGACATTGGATGTCATTTTGACTGTGGTAAAACCTTTTTTTGGTGTATTGGGTGAGGTGGAAATCTGATTGGAAGGATTCAGGCTTGGTGTTCTCAGAAAGATGAACATGCATTCTGAAGAGGAAAGGGAGACTGGAGATAGAACCATTTGCAAGGGTAGTAGTGCCCAGAATCATAGAATCCTACACTGCAGAAGAAGGCCATTCAGCCCATTGAGTTTGCACCATAGTCCCACTTAGGCCTCATCACCATAACCCCACGCATTTATCTTAGGTAGTGTGGCTATGGGGTAATTCAGCATGGCTAATCCACCTAACCTGCACATCTTTGGACTGTGGGAGGAAACTGGAGCACCCGGAGGAAACCCACGCAGACATGGGGAGGGTGTGCAAACTCCACAAAGCAGTGATATGATGTCAAGAATTGAACTTGGGTCCCTACTGCTGTGAACATAGAACATAGAACATAGAACAATACAGCACAGAACAGGCCCTTCGGCCTTCGATGTTGTGCCGACCAAAATAAAAAGCAATGCCCCTCCAAACTAAACCATTCCCTTCTCTTCCATATACTTATCAATTAACCTCTTAAACGCCACCAAACTTGGCGCATCTACAACAGCTGCAGGCAGGGCATTCCACTCCCTAATCACTCTTTGAGTAAAGAACCTACCTCTGATATCCGTCCTATAACTCATACCCCTTAATTTAAAGCTGTGTCCCCTCGTGCTAGCTTTCTCCATCCTAGGAAAAAGGCTATCACTGTCCACCCTATCTAAACCTCTAATCATCTTATATGCTTCAATAAGATCCCCTCTTAGCCGCCTCCTTTCTAACGAAAACAACCTCAAATCCTTCAACCTCTCTTCATAGGACCTGCCCTCCATACCAGGCAACATCCTGGTAAACCTCCTCTGTACCCTCTCCAATGCCTCCACATCTTTCTTATAATGTGGCGACCAGAACTGCACACAATACTCCAAGTGCGGCCGCACTAGAGTTTTGTACAGTTGCAACATGATGCTGCGGCTCCTAAATTCAATCCCCCTACCAATAAAAGCTAAGACTCCATATGCCTTCTTAACAACTTTATCCACTTGACTGCCTACTTTCAGGGATCTATTGACACATACACCAAGATCCTTCTGTTCCTCAACACTATTAAGAGCCCTACCATTAGCCCTATACTCTACACATTTATTGTTCCTGCCAAAGTGCATTACCTCACACTTTTCCACATTAAACTCCATTTGCCACCTCTCGGCCCAGCTCTGCAACTTGTCCAAGTCACTCTGTAAACTATAACACCCCTCTTCACTATCTACCACTCCACCGACTTTAGTGTCATCTGCAAATTTACTGATCCATCCCTCAATACCCTCATCCAGATCATTTATAAAAATTACAAACAGCAGGGGCCCCAAAACAGACCCCTGAGGCACACCACTCGAAGCAGTGGTGCTAATCACTGTAACATTGTGCAGCAAAGTCTTGATTTTGAGGAGAGAGAAAATGGCGCTAAATTTAAAGGAGAGAAGAACCGTACCTAAAGAAAAAGAGTTGTAAATAACCATAGAATCATGTGGTGTTTGACAAATTTGAATATCAAAAATAATTTTCTTTTAGTCCAATTCAATCAAATCAAGTCCAATTCAGAGTCTCAACAAGTTGAGACATTCCCAATCCAAGCTGACAAGACAGGTCTCTCACTTCTAGTCTTGATCCAAGCTGATTGGAGTAGGCATAGCTCCTCCTCCAAGGCTTGATCTCATTTGCATCTGAGCCAAAAGGCCGAGATGCCGCTTTTAAAAATTGCTTCAAATGAAACTAAAATGTAACCTAATGACTTCAACCAAGCACAGCATGTCAATACTACACTTGATCTTAGCCAAAAGGCCAAAAAGAAATGCTGAACACAAAAGACAAAATCATACAGCATCGTCTCTTTAAGTAGCATGTGTCTTGCTGTGGATTTTAAACTGCAGCAGCTGGTTTGCAACATTTGTATCCAAAAAAACAGTCAATGTTCCAGCATAGCAAAACAGGCTTTTGAATTGGACCAACGAGTTTAATGCAAACATACAGAGACTCAAGGCCAATGGAATTCAAATATGAGGTTTGTTGATAGCCTCAAGATGCTCAGATTGCAGGAATACTGTGAGGTAATTCCAGGTATATAAACCGGGTCAAGGGGAGATAATATCAGAGTAAGCTTGCCACCTCTTTATTCGGAAAGATGGAGAGGCTCACATATAGAATCCTGCAGTTTAATATAAATATCTTCAGAAAATCACCATCTAAAGAGAAAAAGATACAATTCAGAAAGTGTTCCAGACGGAAGCAAGTTCATACTTCCAACAGATGCCTGGTATATTATTTAAGAGTGACTATACTCTAAAAGGTTCCATTTCATTATTCTTGAGTGAGTCTTGTAATTGGAGCAGCATTCTATTGGGGAGTTTATTCAGTTTGTTAATTGTTTAATAAGGTTGTCACCAGTTTAAAAATAAAGAACCTGTTAATTCTTCATGATAGAGAGTGTCAGATGCTGTTTTAATTTATCAAATCCAGCAGCATCCTGCTCTCTCACACACTCATACAAGATTATGAGGAGAGGTATATCCCTTT
Source organism: Sphyrna mokarran (assembly GCA_024679065.1). Taxonomy (NCBI): domain Eukaryota; kingdom Metazoa; phylum Chordata; class Chondrichthyes; order Carcharhiniformes; family Carcharhinidae; genus Sphyrna; species Sphyrna mokarran. The sequence continues at coordinate 8,415,276 of JAGIQG010000017.1, read as the reverse complement.
TGGGAGGTTCCAAAATCATGCAGAGGGAAAAGTCTCCTCTGTGTTGTGACACCTCCAGTGCAGGAGGCCATTTGGCCTGCATAGACAACAATCCTACCCAGGCCGTAACCCCAAGTATTTACCCTGCTAATCCTCCTGACACTAAGAGGCAATTTATCATGGCCAATTCTATGAATGTATTCAAGAGGCAACTGGATAGCACTTGGGGCAAATGGGATCAAAGATTGTGGGGAGAAAGCAGGATTAGACTATTGAGTTGAATGATCAGCTACGATTATAATAAATGACGGAGCAGGCTAAAAGGGCTGAATGGCCTCCTCCTGCTCCTATTTTCTATGTTTCCATACTTCAATCCACTTCCCTGCACATCTACAAAGATAAGAGGGTTAAGTTGATTGGCCATGCTAAATTGACCCTCGTGACAGGGGGGCTAGCAGGGTAAATACGTAGGGTTATGGGAATAGGGTTTGGGTGGGTTTGTGGTCGATGCAGTCTCAATGGGCTGAATGGCCTCTTTCTATACTGTGGGCTTCTGTGATCTTTGGATGGGATTTTCCAGCCATGCGCATCTGAAAACCAGGAATTCCCACCCAGTCAATGGACCTTTACATTGTTCACCTGATTTCCTGTCCCATCCTCTATGATTCCCATATCGGACAGGATAGGACATTTTTGACTAAAACTGGGGCTGGGAGGGGAAGTCAAGAGATTATTGAGATAAGATCGAGGAAACAGGAGGTTGGTGTGGACAAGATGCGCTCGGAGAGGGCATGAGGAGAGGTAGGAGAGGAGCTCGAGGAGGATGTGAGCTCAGCTTGAGGCATGGGGAGGAAGTTAATAGGAGGTTTACTCTGTGGGATAGGAAAGGAGACAAGCTGAAGAAGCAACTGATTGGGTTTGCTTGGAATCAGGAAGCAGAAATTTATAAACTCTTTGCACTTATTATTGGAGGTGAGCAGAGAGGAGACTGAAGAATGGGGCTTAGGAACACGGTTTGCTGTAGAGTAATGAAGTTAGGGGTTATGTTTGCATTCCAGGGTGACTTAGGATTAGTGAGCGGGTTTCGCAGACACGGGAGCAGAGCCTGATGGTGTTTTGTGAAGTCCAGCCAGATCGGGCTGGGAATGGTTAGATCGGCTATTCACTGCATCAGTTTCTGTTTGTGTTCCTTGGATTTGGGGGTGAGGGCTGTGCAGAGACCGGAATGTCCAGTGCCAGAGAGAGAGTGTGGAAGGCATGCTGGCACTGGCACTAACTCATAGTGCCTGGGACCCAAGTTCGATTCTAGGCTTTGGGTCACTATCTGTCTGGAGTCTGTGCATTCTCTCCATTTCTACATGTGTTTCCTCCACAGTCTGGGAGACGTCCTGTTAGCTGCATTGACCCAAACAGGCTCTGGGGTGTGGCGACTGGGGGATTTTCACAGTAACTTCACTGCAGTGTTAATGTAAGCCTTACTTGTGACTAATAAATAAACTTTAACAATCTTAATGGGGACAAGGACGACTCAGCTGCAGGTGAGGGTGGTGCTGGAATGGATTAGGATCAGGAGCATTGATACACTCTGGTGAATGGAGTGCCACAGTGTTGGGATTTTGGAAATGCAGCTGGAAGTGAGATGGGGAAGAGTTTTGTCCCAGGGACAGACATGGAAGGAAGTAGGAATGGGAGGGGGATGGAGATGTGGGTGGACTAACTATGGGAGACATTAGGGATGTCCTGATCTATGATTGGTACATCATAGGTGGGATTTTATGGCTTTTCTTGTTCCAAAACCATAACCCCCCCCCCTCCCCCCCCGGGTCAACGGACCTTTCCATGGTCTGCCCCTCACACGCCCTGTGGTGAGTGGGGTAGTAAAATTCCAGCCCTATGAATAGCAAGTCAGATAGTCTGGTCAATGGGATGGCTGTGAATATGGGTTGGGGAGCTTACAGGGAGGGAGCGATGAAGGGTGGAGAAGAAGATAGTGACCACATTTGGGAGAGAATTCCATGACTGGTGATAGATGTTAAAAGCATCAAGTTTGAGAAGCTACTTGTTGCAGAGACTGAGACAGTAAAATGAATGAGATATAGCAGTGAGAATAGCATGGTGGCACACTGGTTAGCACTGCTGTCTCACAGCACCAGCGACCCAGGTTCAATTCCAGCTTCCAGTCACTGCCTGTGTGGAGTTTGCATGTTCTCCTCGTGTCTGTGTGGATTTTCTCTGGGTGCTCTGGTTTCCTCCACAGTCCAAAGTTCTGCAGGTTAGGTGGATTGGCCATGCTAAATTGCCCCTTAGTGTCCAAAGATATATGGGGTTACAGGGATAGAGTGATGGGGTGGGTCTGGATTAAATACTCTTTCAGAGAGTTGGTGCAGATTTGATGGGCCATATGAACTTCTTCTGCACTGTGGGGATTCTATGAAGAGCATTCTATTGGTCCTTGGCTGGGAGGTAGGGAAGGTGGATTTTAAATGAGAAACAAGAGGGCTGGAACAAGGTGAGATGTTCAGAGGAGGACAAAATGTCCAAGTATTAGCATGGTATGGTGGCACAGTGGTTAGCACTAGTGCCTCAGAGCATCAGGGGCCTCGGTTCAATTCTGGCCTTAGGTCACTGTCTATGTGAAGTTTGCACGCTCTTCCCATGTCTGTGTAGGTTTTCACTAGGTGCTCCATTTTCCTTCCACGTCCGAAGATGTATGGATTAGGTTGATTGGCCATGTTAAATTGACCCTAGCATTGAGAAGATTGACAGGGTAAATATGTGGGGTTGCGGAAATAGGGTCTGGGTGGGATTGTGGATGGTGCAGACTCACTGGGCCGAATGGCCTCCTTGTGCACTGTAGCGATTCTGTTCTATGGAAATGTGTGGGGTTATGGAGATAGAGTGGGTGGGGGTGGGCCTGGATGATTCTTCTTTGGAGAATCGGTGCAGCTTCAATGGGCCAAATGGGGTCCTTCTGCAGGCAGGGATTCAATGGAGCACATTCTGATGGTGTTTGGGTAGAGAAGATGGATTTTAAATAGGAAACAAGAGGGGTGGAACCAGGTGAGACACTCAAGGAGAAGAAAGTGCTTGAGAACTCAGTGCTGGCAGTAAGTGACAGACCAGAGTGTGATTTGGAGACTGGAACCAGAGGGTGCAACCTCAGGCTAAAGGGACGATTCTTTAAAACAGAGATTAGTAGGAGTTTCTTCAGCCAGAGCGTGGTGAATCTGTGGAACTCTTTGCTGCAGAAGGCTGCGGAGGCCGGGTCATTGAGTGTCTTTAAGGCAAAGATAGATAAATTCTTAATATGGAAATCAGGGGCTCTGGGGAAAAGGAGAATGGGGATGAGAAAAATATCAGCCATGATTGAATGGCAGAGCGGACTCAATGGGCTGAGTGGCCTAGTTCTGCTGCTATGTCTTATGGTCTTATAAACAGCGCACCATCATCACCGTCACCAGGATGAGGTGTAGCCAGAATGGTGTCACCATTCCCTCAGCCAAGACCACATAACAATAGGCCCCTGGATATCAAGGTCCTGATTCACCAGTAAACAGTTTGCCAAAGTACTTATTCCAGTCTGTCAGTAAATGAATAAACTGGAATATTGATCCAGAGCGGGAGTGACAACGTGTAACCTCCTCCACAGCAGAGCTCTTGGTGAAGAAGCCAAAATGCCCAGCATCCCCTCCCTCCCCTTACCTCCTCAAGATAAATCGCCCCCATTACTGGATTAATTAAGCAGTCCCCTAACACAATCATTCACTCTCCCAGCATGGCAGCGAAATAACGGCCCACCAATTACTCTCTGGGATCCGACTGTGCCATCCTGGGACGTGCAGCGGGATGTGCCCAGTTGGCAGGGGAGGTTGGGGGGGTGGGGAGGAAGGAGAGGGTTACACCTCCACCACCCCCCCCTCCGTACCCCCTGTACCATTGGACCAGAGGCACTTTTGGGAGGGCAGTAATGTTGGCAGGAGCACTGTGATTGGAGGGGAGATTATGTAATGTTCTTGCATAAAGCTTGGGGAGGTGTTGGGTGGTGGGGAGAGACAGGAGAATCCCTTAAAACGAGAGAAGGAGCAATGCCTCTCCAGGCTGCAAGCTGGGATAGAGAGACAGAGAAAGTGAGACAGAGAGGGATAGAGAGAGAGAGAGAAGGATAGAGAGAGAGAGAGAGTGTTCACAGTAACAGGAGGAAAGACACACGCTGGGAGCCTGGGCTCAGAAAGTGCCAAGCTTTATCAATGTGAGTATTGCAGTTTCTACTTAGAAATTCAATGATATTACACTTTTAAACAATTGTAAATCTCACATTTCCAGCATTCCAAATTCCATTTCCGCAGCAAACGAGGTATCCGTGCATAATGAATTTTTATATTAATAGTAGATTATATTAATTTCTATACACACACATATATATATATTAAATTGGATCCTAAGTACCCACAAACGATAATTCCGTGCAATTACACTTAATTAAATTCTAACTCAATGATGGGAAACTGATTTAAAAAGCCGGGGAAAAATATCCCGTAATGATGGCAGTTAAATCCGGAGCGACTGGGTGAGAGGTTTGAATGAATGGGCTGGTGTTATCTGCTCCAGGCTGCAACAGAACTGGTCCTCCCTCCCTCGGTCAATTGGGGAGATTTAGCTGGAAGTTTGTGCAGGGATTGTGTGCAAGGGGGTGGGGAGGGACGGGGAATGAACTTTGTTGTGATGTGGTTGTGGGATTATTAACCAGCCTTTGCAAACTGATATCACTGCAAGATAAAAGGTAGCTCTGTCTGTCTCTCTCTCCTTGCCAAGCACTGCTGCCTTCTACTCTTCAATCTCTTTCCTGTAAATCTTAACCAAGTTTTTTTTCTCTCTCTTACAGTTGCTGCTGATCTTTCCATTCCACCCCCCCCCCCCCCCCCCCCACATCTTCCTTTTAACTCCCCGCTCTCTCCCCCTCCACCCCCTCAGTCAGTCTCACCCGAGTGGGGATGTTGCTTTCTATCCTGCCGTTCCTCGCCCTGGTGCGCTGGGTGCTCCCGCAGAGATCCCAGCCCCTCTTCGCAGCCGTGACCGACACCGTCCTCCCCCCTGACTACGACAATAATCCGACTCAACTCAATTACGGGGTGGCAGTGACCGACGTGGATAACGATGGGGAGTTGGAGATAGTGGTGGCGGGGTAGGTGTGTCCCACACAATAGCCTGATCGTTCGGCAGTCTCTGTCTGTCTGTATGTGTGTGTGTCCGAGAGCTCAGATATAAATGTGTGTCCCTATGCAGAAAGAGTAGGTGTGGATGTTTGGTATCTATATCTCAACCGATATCTGAATAAAAAGTAAGAGGATTATCTTGTATGTGAACTGTCCCTGTATTGTGCCCCTGTGTCTATATGATGTGTTTGAGATGTATGCAGACAAACCTTACATCTCTATAAGGCATCTATGATCATGTATGTGATATGTGTATATATGTATGTAGGCTGCGTTTAAAATAAACACAGACAAACCATACATCTCCCTGATGTATATATAACCATGTATATGTGTGATTTACACATGTATCTGTATATATATGCATGATGTGTCAAAAATATATACAAACTATGCATCTCTATATATTACAATATATGTGTATATATGCCTGTATGATGTTTATGCAGACAAATCATGTATCTCTATATGATGTATGTATGTGATATGCGTGTGTATGTGTGTATGTGTGTATGTATGTCTGCGATGTGCAACTATGTCTGAATGTGTGAGTGCAGCATGCAGAGTTACACTAGGGACCTGATCACCAATCTGCAGGCAAAAAGAAATCTAGCCAAAGGACCCAGTTTTAACAATGAGGCCATCAATGCAGCAATATCTTATTGTAGATATTTGAATATCTCTTTGTATAACCGAATGCACGCCGAGTTCCCTTTTAAATGATTATTGTTGCCTTTGCAAAGTATTAAAGAACTCCTCTTCCTACTCAGCACAGTGATGTTGCTGCATAGATTTAAAATTGTGTCCCCTTTCCTGGATTTTTTTTTAAGTTTATTTATCAGTGTCACAAGTCGGCTTACGTTAACACTGCAATGAAGTTACTGTGAAAAATCCCTGTGTCGCCACACTTGGGCGCCCGTTCAGGTACACTGAGGGAGAATTTAGCATGGCCAATGCACCTAGTCAACAGATCTTTCAGAATGTGGGAGGAAACTGGAGCACCCAGAGGAAACCCATGCAGACACAGGGAGAATGTGCAAACTCTGCACACAGACAGTGACCCCAACCGGGAATTGAACCCGGGTCTCTGGCACTGTGAGGCGGAGTGCTAATCACTGTGCTACCCTTTATGCCTGCTGCTGATCAACCCCTTATGTTAACTCTCCCTTACTGCACCTCTGTAACTCTCATATCCCCTCTATCCTACCCACCTGTCAAACTAAGGCCTGTCATTTTCTCCCTCCCCCCCATTATTTCGGATCCTGGGTGTACCCCCATTTCCATCTGTCTCTGTCACCTTCCATCCCTCATTCCATCTGTCTCCTCCGACTGTCTGTTCCTCAGCTGTCCGAGATCACCCAGTGACAATTAGTCTCACAGTCCATTTCTGGACAAACATTCTGATACAAGAAGTCACTCTGAATGGACAACTTATTTCCTTGAACTCCCTCCCTGACAAACAGAAAGCTAAATTTAGCTTTCCCCTATTGTGCTAAATGGTGTTCGGAGTGACGTTGCTGGATTTTAGACGTGTTTTGTACACGAATGCATTGGGTTTTTTTTTGAAAACACAATTTGCAAATTTCAAACAGTGGGGAATTGGATGGCACAGTGGTTAGCACTGCTGCCTCACTTCGCCAGGGACCCGGGTCAAATCTGGCCTTGGTCACTGTCTGTGTGGAGTCTGCGCATTCTCTCCGTGTCTGCATGGGTTTCCTCCAGGTGCTCTGGTTTCCTCCCACAGTCCAAAGATATGTGGGTTAGGTTGATTGGTTGTGCTAAATTGACCCTTAATGCCAGGGGGGATTAGCAGGGTAAATTTGTGGGGTGGCAGAGATAGGGCGTGGGTGGGAGTGTTGTCAATGCAGACTTGATAGGCAGAATGGCCTCCTTCTGCACTGTCAGGATTCTGTGATTCATTGCTAGAATTTCGGTGAGATTGCGGAGAGAACTGAAATTCTACTTTTCACAAAATTCACTGTCAATGCTTCTTTCTGTCTTAATTGTGTTTAATTGCCTTATCGCCCTCCTGGGATCACCCTTAATTCCATTAAGATAAGATTCAATGTACACTCTCGAAAGTTTCGCTCTTGCTTTGTTTCACTGTAAAATGTTGCTTCAACCTTGGATTACTTCATGATCAAAAATGCAGACGTTTGGGGAAGAGGTTTGGGTAGAATTTACATGGGTGAGAGAGAGGGCGATGGGATTATTGCAGCTACTGACTTCTCTGGAGATATTGATGCTCTGAAGGTTAAGATGTTTGACTTGTTTCCTGTCTAAGTCCTAGGAAATCTGCTGGCACCTGAGGATTTTGATTCTGTGTCTGTGTTTCTCTCTCACCTCCTGGTCAGTTCGTCCGGCATCTGGCCAGTTTAATGCTGTACTCTCTCTCGCAATAATTAATGTCATTTATCTGTATATCAAAGTATGACAAATTTCAGTATATTTCTTTCAAAATCAGATCTGTCGTCTTGTAAAGGGGTTGTGATTGCTCTTGTTTTAACACTCTCGGAAAGAAGCTTTGAAAAATGTTTCCAATTAAATATATATTTATTTAATTCCGGGCAGAACATATTCTGGGATGCCTTTTAACTCTGGGACACAGTCCTGTGTGCAGTGTGTGCTGGAAAGTGGGTTTGTGCCCAGTGGAATGAGTATTTATGACTGAGTGTTTGTTGGCCATTACATTAACTCCTGGGATGTAGAAGATTTTCCAATGCGGAGACAGACACTGCAAGTTTCCCATCCTGCCCGCTGCAGGAATTGTAACAGGCTGGAAGAGGGGCAGACCAGGCAAAGATCCATTGACCTCAGGAGAGATTTTCTGATTTTTGGGGCGTCGCGTTGGCACAGTGGTTAGCACCGCTGCCTCACAGCACCAGGGACCCGGGTTCGATTCCAACATCGGGTCACTGCCTGTGCGGATTCTGCGTGTGTCTGCATGGATTTGCCCTCGGTGCTCCGGTTTCCTCCCACAGTCCAAAGATGTGCAAGTTAGGTGGACTGGCAATACTAGATTGCCCTGTAGTGTCAGAGGGAATTGTTAAGGTAAATGCATAGGGTTATGGGGAAAGGGCCTAGGTGGGATTCTTGTTGGTGTAGACTTGATGGGCCAAACGGTCTCCTTCTGCACTGTAGGGATTCTAAGGAAACCCCACCCACTGAGTTGATTGGATGAGTATCCTTCGAGAATTGACAGTTGATCTCAGTGAAAGATGTGATACCGCTATGGATAGGTTGGACAATGAGAGGTTGATACTTCTGACTGCACTGTCCAGACCGAGGAGGCATAGACTCAGGATGAAGGGTCAGTTGCTTCAGGTTGCGAGCAGGGGATATCCACTCAAAGATTGTGGAATGGGCAGCACTGTGGCACAGTGGTTAGCCCTGCTCCAGGGACCTGGGTTCGATCCTGGCGTCGGGTCACTGTCTGTGTAGAGTCTGCACATTCTCCCAGTGTCTGCATGGGTTTCCTCTGAGTGCTCCAGTTTTCTCCCACAGTCCAAAGATGTGCGGGTTAGGTAGATTGGCCATGATGAATTGACCCTTAGTGTCAGGGAGACATGGGTTATCATGGTTGTGGAGATAGGGTCTGGGTGGAATTGTGATTAGTGCAGATTTGATGGGCCAAATGGCCTACTTCTGGAATGTAAGGATTCCAAGATTTTTCTAGAGAGCTGTGAATGTTCAGTTGCTATTGTAATGAGGAATATGGTGAGAGACAGAGAGAGGAATCAAGAAGATTGGTTGTAGTATTTAATGGCAGAGCGGGGTTGAGGTATGGAGTCATCCAGCTACTAATTCCTATGTTCTTGGGTTTATTTGTGTGGAGTGTTGGCTGGACCTGAATCTGTGCTCAGTTTTGCACATTGCACCTCAAGTTGGAGATATTTACCCTGGATTTGATTTGATTAATTAATTTCACTTGTATTCGTGTGCAGTGAAAAATATTGTTTCTTGCATGCTATACAGACAAAGCATATCAAACATAGCGAAGGAAGGGGGAGAGTGCAGAAGGTAAAGTTTAAAAAAATTATTTATTAGTCACAAATAAGGCTTACATTAACACTGCAATGAAGTTACTGTGAAATTCCCCTAGTCATCACACTCCAGCATCTGTTTGGGTCAATGCGGTTAATCAGAACATCTTTTAGAACGTGGGAGGAAACCGGAGCACCCGGAGGAAACCTACGCAGACATGGGGAGTACATGCAAATACCACACAGATAGCGACCAAAGCCGGGAATCAAACCTGGGTCCCTGATACTGAGAGGCAGAATGTAATGGTAGAGACATACTGAGGGTGTAGAGAAAGATCAAGTTAATATAACATAGAACATAGACCATTATAGCACAGTACAGGCTCTTTGGCGCTTGATGTTGCACCAACCTGTGAAACCAATCTAAAGCCCATCTAACCTACACTATTCCAGTATCACCCACATGTTTAAACTATTTAAATGTCCTTAATGTTGGCGAGTCTACCACTGCTGCAGGCAGAGCATTCCATGCCCTTACTACTCTCTGAGCAAAGAACCTATCTCTGATGTCTGTCCTATATCTATCAACCCTCAATTTAAAGCTATGTCCCCTCGTGTTAGCCATCTCCATCCAAGGAAAAAGGCTCTCACTGTCCACCCTATCTGATTCTCTGATCAGCTTGTATGCCTCTATTAAGTCATCTCCTAACCTTCTCTCTAATGAAAACAGCCTCAAGTCCTGCAGCCTTTCCTCATAAGATCTTCGCACCATACCAGGCAATATCCTGGTAAATCTCTTCTGCACCCTTTCCAATGCTTCCACATCCTTCCTATAATGCGGCGACCAGAACTGTGCACAATACTCCAAGTGTGGCCGCACCAGAGTTTTGTACAGCTGCAACATGGTCTCATGGCTCCGAAACTCAATCTCTTTGCCAATAAAAGCTAACACACTGTACACCTTTTTAATAACCCTGTCAATCTGGGTGTGAGCTTTCAGGGATCTATGCACATGGACCCTGAGATCTCTCTGCTCATCCACACTACCAAGTATCTTACCATTAGCCCAGCACTCTGTTACTCCTTCCAAAGTGAATCACCTAATACTTTTCCGCATTAAATTCCATTTGTCCTCCTGGTCCAGTTCTGCAGCTTATTTATATCCCTCTGTAATCTGCAATATTCTTCTGCACTGTCCACAATTCCACCAATTTTAGTGTCATCCGCAAATTTACTAACCCATCCTTCTCTGCCTTCATCCACATCATTTATAAAAATGACAAACAGCAGTGGCCCCAAAACAGATCCTTGCGGTATACCACTAGTAACTGAACTCTAGAATGAACATTTCCCATCAACCACCACTTTCTTACAGCTAGCCAATTTTTGATCCAAACCGCTAAATCACCCTCAATCCCATGCCTCTGTATTTTCTGCAATAAGGGGAACCTTACCAAATGCTTTGCTGAAATCCACATACACCACATCAACTGCTTTACATGTAATGTGAGACCATTCAAAATTCTGATGGCAGCAGGGAAGAGTCGGTTGGTACGTGATCTCAGGCTTTTGTATCTTTATCCAGAAAGTGGAAGAGAGAATGTTAGGGGTACATGGGGTCCTTGATTATGCTGGCTGCTTTTGCAAAGCAGTGGGAAGCATAGAGAGAGTCGATGGATGGGAGGCTGGTTTGCGTGATGGACTGAGCTATGTTCATGATCCTTTGTAGTTTGTTGTGGTCTGGGTCAGAGCAGGAGCCATACCAAGCTGTGACACAACCAGAAAGAATGCTTTCTATGGGGCATCTGTAAAAGTTGGTGAGAGTCGTAACTGACATGCAAATTTCTTTAGTTTCCTGAGAAAGGATGTTTTTTTTTAGCTTATTTATTAATGTCACAGGTAGGCTCACATTAACACTGCAATGAAGTTATTATGAAAATCCCCTTGTCGCCACATTCCAGTGCCTGTTTGGATACACTGAGGGAGAATTTAACATGACCCAATCCACCGAACTAGCACGTCTTTCGGACTGTGGGAGGAAACTAGAGAACCCCGAGGAAACCCACGCAGACACAAGGAGAATGTGTAAACTCCACACAGGCATTGACCCAAGCTGGGAATCGAATCCTTGTCCCTGGCGCTGTGAGGCAACAGTGCCAACCACTGTGCTGCCTCATATGACCCTTGGAGTATGGTGCAATGTGGGATTTTTCATCAGCTTTACACTGGGGCTTGGAGGGTTAAATTGCGGGTTGTGGCAAGTTGCAGAAGGTTGCCTTGCATTCTACCCCCCTGAATAGAGAAGATTGGGAGACAATGGAGGAATTTCGAATGTTGAAAATATTTGATAGGGTCGATAAAAGGAAAAGCAGATCACGCTGGTGGAGAAATCAAGGACAGGCTCAGTGTTAAAAATCATGCCAAGCTAGTTTAAAAAAAACAGGAAGAATGTGTTTTCCACAAAGGGTATTGAAAATCTGGAGCTCTCTCTGCCAGACTGTCACAAATGCCTCGGGTGATTGGAGTTTTCAAAGCGAAAAGTGGAGAGATGGTTGTGGAATGGAATATTGAACAAAGATGGGAAATTGGAAGGGCAGATTGACCCTGATTGGACAGGTTTAGAGGCTGAGTGCCAAAGTCTTTTGTTAGACACAACTTGAGACATTTTGGAATCAACGTTTCCTGGTCTTGAAGAGTATGGGAGGTGCAGGAAGGGATTTGGTGTTCTTCCTGCATTGTCCTCTTTATGTTAACATTTTGGAGATGTTGCTTCTTGTAGCTGAACCCCTCAATGTTGTGGTTCCTCTTCCACCTCTGGCAGTCAATGTCACCTCAATACCACTGCACCCATACCGCACTGGTGACCTGCAGTTGGGTTATCAGTGGCAACACAACTAATTAGTTCCATTGGAGAAAGGCAGTAGGAAAGTAAGTTTGTGTGTTTTAAAAAAAGAGTCTTTGGTTACAATCCAGCCACTACAATTGGTTAGTAGGACTATCCCTACCCTGCTATACAGCTGTGGCTCACAAGGCAAAAAGTTTCCTTGTTGTTTTTCTATCGTTGATCATCCTGCTTGCTGGGGTTCTCAGTGGGGCTAATGAGAGGACAAAGTGGGAGCAGGGCATGCCTCGGAAATGCCAATGCTTCAGAATAGTTTGGACGGCACATTGGCACAGCGGTTAGCACTGCCATCTCACAGCGTCTGGAACCCAGGTTCGATTCCCGGCTTGGGTCACTGTCTGTGTGGAGTCTGCACGTTCTCCATGTGTCTGTGCGGATTTTCTTCTGGATGCTCCAGTTTCCTCCCACAGTTCAAAGATGTGTGGATTGGCCATGCTAAATTGCCTCTTAGTGTCGGGGGAAACTAGGCAGGTTGTGGAGATGGGGCTTGGGTGGAATTGCTGTCGGTGTAGACTCGATGGGCCGAATGGTCTCCTTCTGCACTACAGGGATTCTATGATTCTAATGCAGAGTGAGTGTGTTACAAAGCTGTGTTCCTTAGTTTCAGGGTTAGTGTCCGAGGTTGAAACTATCTGTGTTCAAGGTCAGATTGGATAGACGGACAGTGGAAACTGGAATCGAAAGGACAAATAAACATGACCTATTTATCCATAGCGAGATCAAATGCCAACAGAATATGGCTCTCACCTCTGGAAAGCAGAAGATCGAGAGGTGACTTTAGAGAACTTTTTATGTAATTGATGGGTTTAGGTGTAGAAAAGTTCTTGTCTCTCATAGAAAAAATTGAAACCTTGGGGTCGCGAATATAACAAAAAACAAAACAGGGCAGATGATATAAGCCTGAAATTTAAAAAAGATGTTGGAAACACTCAGCAGGTCAGATATATCAAGGATGGTCACCGATGTATCCAATTCAGGAGAAACTTCTTTGCCAGAACATGATGAGAATGAAGGAAAAAGAACAAAGAACTCACGGGAACAGGCCCTTTGGCCCTTCAAGCCTGCTAAACTAAAACCCATTCGCACTTACGGAGTCCCTACTCTTCCATTCCCATCCTATTCATATACCTGTTTAGTTGCCTCTGAGATGCCGCTATCATACCTGCTCCCATAATCTCCCTGGGCAGCGTGTTCTAGACATTCACCACCCTCTGCGTAAAAAAAACTTGCCTCACACATCTCCTCCAAACTTTTCTCCAAATATGTCCAGTTTAGTTTATTCATTGGTGTCACAAGTAGGCTTATTTAACACTGCAATGAAGTTACTGTGAAAATCCCCTAGTCGCCACACTCCGGTGCCTGTTCAGGTACAACGAGGGAGAATTTCGCATGACCAATGCATCTCACCAACACGTCTTTCAGACTGTGGGAGGAAGCCGGAGCACCCGGAGGAAACCCACGCAGGCACGGGGAGACTCCACACAGACAATGACCAAAGTCGGGAATTGAACCCGGGTTAGTAGAACTAACCATTGTGCCACCATGCCATCCCACTGGGAATGTGAAGCGCCCTACCACAGAGAGTGTTGGAGGAGAATGGCAGAGATGTCTTTGAGGAGAAGCTGGGTAAACAAAAGAGGGGGAATGGAACAGAGAGATAAGGTGGTGGAGGGGGATGAAGAGGGTAGAAGGAAGTTTATGTGAAGTATGATGATCAGCAAGTGGTAAGTGGGCTGAATGGGTGGCACAATAGTTAGCACTGCTGGCCTCACAGCACCAAGGACCTAGGTTTGATCCCTGGCCTCAGCTCACTTTCTATGTAGAGTCTGCATGTTCTCCCCGTGTTTCAGTGGGTTTTCTCCAGGTGCTTCAGTTTCCTCCCACAGTCTGAAAGATGTGCGGGTTAGGTGGATTGGCCACATTAAATCGTCACTTAGTATCCCCTTTTGTGTGTTTGGGGGATTAGCTATAGGAGATGTATGGGGTTACGGGAACAGGCTGAGGTAGAGTGGCAGGGTAAGATGCTCTGTCAGACAGTCAGTGCAGAACGGCTTCCTTTGCACTGCAGGGATTCTATGTTTTTTTTGTGGTAAATACTGTGTAATCTGATGCTGCATCTTGCCTAGCCTCTGGATTAATCATCTGCATTTCTACAAAGGCTTTGTTCTATGGAACACTTTATTATGTCATTCATTTGGTGCTTTGGGCACAAACCCAGGGGGAACTGGCTGAAGTTAGTGTTGTGCGTGAAGAGGGAAGTGTCCTAGTGCGAAGCCAAGGTTTCAGTCTGTCTTGTAGCTGAGTGGTATGCCTGAAGGACATCTGGGCCTGAAGATGGGCGTCTGGGCCTGGAGGTGGAGGTCTCAGCCTGGAATCTCGGGTCTGTGCCTGGAGTTGGAGGTCTGGGCCTGGAGGTGCTGGTCTGGGCACTAGAGCTGATGGTCCGGGCCTGGAGGTGGAGGTCTCAGCCTGGAATCTCGGGTCCGGGCCTGGAGTTGGAGGTCTGGGCCTGGAGGTGCTGGTCTGGGCACTAGAGCTGATGGTCCAGGTGGTGGTCTGGGCCTGGAACTGGTGGTCGGGACCTGGAGTTTCTGGTTGGGGCCTGGAGGGGGTGGTGCAGGCCTATAGGTAGTGGTCACCCATCGTTTTGGCCACGCTCCGATGATGCAACAGGAGACATGTCTGTGTAGGTTGTGCTGGTGGGAGACCAACGCTGTAACACAAAATGGAGGAACTGGTTGGTATCAGACTACACAGGGACGCGGATGGCGGGAGGTTAGTGGAGGCAGTGAGAGGATTTGTTCCCTGTTGTGTACAAGCTGGCAGTGGAGCTTGAGCTTTTCTGGGAGCTTACTGCTTCAGAACACCGCACTGTCGTGATGAAACAACATATCAGCAGAGGAATGTTTACAGATGAAGCAACAAATTCCAGCAGTGCGTTTGGCCCATTGAGTCTGCACCATTTCTCCGAAAGAGTACCTTACCCAGACCCACACCCCCATCCTATCACCACGACCCCACACATTTACACTGTCCAATCCACCTAACCTACACATTGTTGACCCTGTATTTTTGTGGCACCTTGTACAACCTCTGGGCATCTCAAAGCAATTGGCAGCCAATTAATTACAGACAGCAACAGGTAACGCAGTGGTTAGCACTGCTGCCTCACAGCGCCAGGGACCTGAATCCAATTCCTATCTTGGGTCAATGTCCGTGTGGCATCTGCACATTCTCCCTGTGTCTGCGTGGGTTTCTTCTGGGTCCTCCAGTTTCCTCCCACAGTCTGACAGGCGTGCTGGTTAGGTGGATTGGCCGTGCTAAATTTTCCCTCTGTGTTCCCGAAGAGGTGCTAGATTGTGGCAGCCAGGGGCTTTTCACAGTAACTTCATTACAATGCGAATGTAAGCTTGCTTGTGACAATGGTAAAACACGAATAATAATAATACTTGTCTGAAGTTTTGCAATGCAGGAAATTGAACAGACTAATCCCACACGGCCAATACCTATAACTAACTATGTGATCTTGGGCAGACAATCTGTTTTGCTTCGTGTGAATTGAGGATAATAGAGATAGATTCTGTAGCCCTTTGTCCAGTAAGAAGTCTCACAACACCAGGTTAAGGTCGAACAGGTTTATTTGGTAGCAAGAGCTTTCGTACCATTGCCCTTCATTAGGTGATTCAGAACTGTATACAGTTCTGGTCACCCTATTATAGAAAGGGTATGATTAAACTGGAAAGAGTGCAGAAAAGATTTACTAGGATTCTACTGGGACTTGATAGTTTAAATTATAAGGAGTGGCTGAAGAAAATAGGACTTTTTTGTCTTGCGTGTAGAAGGCTGAAGGGTGATCTTTTAGAGGTCTATAAAATAATGAGGGGGACAGATCAGCTAGATAATCAATATCTTTTTCCAAAGGTAGGAGAGTCTAAAATCAGAGAGCATAGGTTTGAGGGGAGAGATACAAAAATGTTCAGGGGGCAATTTTTTCGCACAGAGTTCTGGAACAAGCTGTCTGAGGCAGTAGTAGAGGCGGGTACAAGTTTGTCTTTTAAAAAGTATTTAGACAGTTACATGGATAAGATGGGTATAGAGGGATATGGGCCAAATGCAGGCAATTAGGATTAGCTTAGGGGTTTTAAACAAAAAGCATGGACAAGTTGGCCTGTTTCTTTGCTATAAACCTCTATGACTTTATGATTTGATGAAGGAGTAGCGCCTCCAAAGCTTGTGATGCTAAATAAAGCTGCTGGACCTTAACCTGGCGTTGTGAGACTACTTAGTGTGCCGACCCTGGTCCAATGCCGGCAACTCCACATCATAACTGCCCCTTTGTCCACAAAGTGCAATGGGATCTTTGCACAGTCACCTGAGGCAGCGGGAGGTGGGGTGGGGGTTAGAATTAAAGGTGGCAATGCAGCACTTCTTCAAGCCCAGACTGGTATTTGAGCCCAAATCTCTGGAGCAGGATTCGAACTTGCTGCCTTTCAAGTCGGACACAGGAGCTCCCTATTGAGCTGTGATTGACAAGGACAAAGCAGTGAGGGAGTGGGGGGGGAGGGTGGAGGGCGAAGCCCAGATTGCTTTGATTGAGTTAATCGTGTTTGAGCATGAAAAACCAGCCAGCTTGAATGCAGAAACAGCATCTG
The DNA here is from genome assembly GCA_024679065.1 of Sphyrna mokarran. NCBI lineage: Eukaryota > Metazoa > Chordata > Chondrichthyes > Carcharhiniformes > Carcharhinidae > Sphyrna > Sphyrna mokarran. Next base: position 8,398,547 of record JAGIQG010000017.1, on the reverse strand, counting down.
ATTCATCAGCTCAAGGTCCGCAGTGTAAAAAAAAATACTTGAAATTTGGTAACCATTGGAGCTCGGGTGCTAGTCTCTTGTTCTGTCACTCGAAAGTGCTTTGATTAACAGGGATTTGAGTAGTGAATGAGCCGCTGTAATCCTCACTCAGAAGGTCAGGAAAGGACCATCAGTAGCTGATCTGAGCTGGTTGATTCACTCTTTTTATTTGTTAACAGAAGTTGTTTTTAAGAGAGCAGCCTTCAGGCAGGAGATTGTGGAAATTTAAATTATATTATCATGGCTAATGGAAGAGGCAGCATTTGTATCACTCCGCATTGTGCTGGTTGGCACAACAGATCCGAAGTGTAGAGGGATCTGGGTGTCCCAGCGCATGATTCACAACAGGCTACTATTCAGGGACAGCAAGTAATTAGGAAGGTTAATCAAATATTGTTGTCTACTGTGAGGGGAATTGACTACAAAAATAGGCAGCTTATGCTTCATAAAAAAAAGCAAATTACTGCAGATGCTGGAATCCAAAACCAAAAGTGAAAAAGCTGGAAAATCTCAACAGGTCTGGCACCAGCTGTTAGCAGAGAGAAAAGCTGACCTTTCAAATCTGGAAGACTTTTGACAAAACTTCCAACTTGTTATGCTTCAGCTGTACAGGGCATTAGTGAGAACATGGACAGAACTCTCTGTCCTGCCTGCCAATGGGAACTGTAGCAGCAGGGAGGTACGGGAATGGGGGTGGACCACGCAAATATCCATCGATCTTGGGCAGGATTCTTCAGTTTTGAGGCAAGTGCGGCCGGAGAATCCCACCCCTCATCTGGAGTCATTACTGAGGGGCTGCGCCACTGTCGGAGGGTCAGGCGCTGAGGGAGTGCCGCCCTGTCGGAGGGTCAGGCGCTGAGGGAGTGCTGCACTGTCAGAGGGTCAGTGCTGAGGGAGTGCTGCACTGTCGGAGGGTCAGTGCTGAGGGGTGCCGCACTGTCGGAGAGTCAGTGCTGAGGGAGTGCGCACTGTCAGAGGTCAGTGAGGGATGCGCACTGTCGAGGGTCAGGCGCTGAGGGAGTGCTGCCTATCAGAGGATCAGTGCCGAGGGAGTGCTGCACTGTCAGAAGGTCAGTACTGAGGGAGTGCTGCACTGTCAGAGGGACAGTACTGAGGGAGTGCCGCACTGTCGGAGAGTCAGCACCGAGGGAGTGCTGCACTGTCAGAGGGTCAGTGCTGAGGGAGTGCCGCACTGTCAGAGGGTCAGTGCTGAGGGAGTGCCGCACTGTCAGAGGGTCAGCGCTGAGGGAGTGCTGCCTGTCAGAGGGTCAGTGCTGAGGGAGTGCGCACTGTCAGAGAGTCAGTCTGAGGGAGTGCTGCATGTCAGAGTCAGCTGAGGGAGTGCCACTGTCAGAGGTAGTGCTAGGAGCGCACTGTCAAGGGTCAGCGAGGGGGCGCCTTCAAGCAACCCAGTCAGTCGAGGAGTGCCGCACTGTCAGCAGTCTGAGGGGCGCATGTCAGAGGGTCAGGCGCTGAGGGAGTGCTGCCCTATCAGAGGTCAGTGCCGAGGGAGTGCTGCACTGTCAGAAGGTCAGTACGAGGAGTGCTGCACTGTCAGAGGGACAGTACTGAGGGAGTGCCGCATTGTCGGAGAGTCAGGCACCGAGGGAGTGCTGCACTGTCAGAGGGTCAGGCACTGAGGGAGTGCCGCCCTGTCAGAGGGTCAGCGCTGAGGGAGTGCCGCACTGTCAGAGGGTCAGTGCTGAGGGAGTGCCGCACTGTCAGAGGGTCAGTGCTGAGGGAGTGCTGCACTGTCAGAGGGTCAGTGCTGAGGGAGTGCTGCACTGTCAGAGGGTCAGTGCTGAGGGAGTGCTGCACTGTCAGAGGGTCAGTGCTGAGGGAGTGCTGCACTGTCAGAGGGTCAGTGCTGAGGGAGTGCTGCCCTATCAGAGGATCAGTAATGAGGGAGTGCCGCACTGTCGGAGAGTCAGTGCTGAGGGAGTGCCGCACTGTCGGAGAGTCAGTGCTGAGGGAGTGCTGCACTGTCAGAGGGTCAGGCGCTGAGGGAGTGCTGCCCTATCAGAGGATCAGTGCCGAGGGAGTGCTGCACTGTCAGAAGGTCAGTACTGAGGGAGTGCTGCACTGTCAGAGGGACAGTACTGAGGGAGTGCCGCATTGTCGGAGAGTCAGGCACCGAGGGAGTGCTGCACTGTCAGAGGGTCAGGCGCCGAGGGAGTGCCGCCCTGTCAGAGGGTCAGGCGCCGAGGGAGTGCCGCCCTGTCAGAGGGTCAGGCGCTGAGGGAGTGCTGCCCTGTCAGAGGGTCAGTGCTGAGGGAATGCCGCACTGTCAGAGAGTCAGTGCTGAGGGAGTGCTGCACGTCAGAGGCGTCAGGACGCTGAGGGAGTGCCTGCACACTGTCGAGGGTCAGTGCTGAGGGAGTGCCACACTGTCAGAGGGTCAGTGCTGAGAGAGTGCCGCACTGTCAGAGGGTCAGGGCTGAGGGAGTGCTGCACTGTCAGAGGGTCAGTGCTGAGGGAGTGCCGCACTGTCAGAGGGTCAGTGCTGAGGGAGTGCTGCACTGTCAAGAGGGTCAGTGCTGAGGGAGTACCGCACTGTCAGAGGGTCAGGCGCCTGAGGGAGGGCGGCCCCCTATCAGAGGATCAGGTGCCGAGGGAGTGCTCAACTGTCAGAAGGTCCAGTTTAATGAGGGCAGGTGCCGCACTGGTCAGAGGGACAGTACTGAGGGAGTGGCCGCATGTGGGAGTCAGGCACCGAGGAGTGCCTGAATCTGTCAGGAGGGTCAGGCGCGAGGAGTTGCCGCCCTGTCCAGAGGGTTCAGGCGCCGGGGAGTGCCGCCTGTCAGAGGGGTCAGGCGACCTGAGGAGTGCTGCCCTGTCAGAGGGACAGTACTGAGGAAGTGCTGCACTGTCAGAGAGTCAGTACTGAGGGAGTGCTGCACTGTCAGAGGGTCAGTACTGAGGGAGTGCTGCACTGTCAGAGGGTCAGTACTGAGGGAGTGCTGCACTGTCAGGGGGTCAGTACTGAGGGAGTGCTGCACTGTCAGAGGGTCAGTACTGAGGGAGTGCTGCACGGTCAGAGGGTCAGTACTGAGGGAGTGCTGCACTGTCAGAGGGTCAGTACTGAGGGAGTGCTGCACTGTCAGAGGGTCCGTACTGAGGGAGTGCTGCACTGTCAGAGGGTTGCCGCCACTGTCGGAGGGTCAGTGCTGAGGGAGTGCTGCACTGTCCGGAGGGTCGTGCTGAGGGCGTGCCCGCACTGGTCGGAGGGTCGTACCTGAGGATTGCTGCACTGTCAAGGGCAGTACTGAGGGAGTGCTGCACTGTCAGAGGTCGCGCCGCGGGAGTGCCGCCCTGTCAGAGGGGTCAGGCGCCGAGGGAGTGCCAACCTGTCAAAGGTCAGGCCGTGAGGGAGTGCTGCCCTGTCAGAGGGTCAGTGCTGAGGGATGCCGCACTGTCAGGAGAGTCCGTGCTGAGGGGAGTGCTGCACTGTCAGAGGGTCAGGTCTGAGGAGTGCCGCACTGTCAGAGGTCAGTACTGAGGAGTGCCCATTGTGGGAGAGTCCGGCGCCGAGGTAATGCCGCACTGTCAGAGGGTCAGGTGCTGAGGGAGTGCTGCCCTTCAGAGGGTCAGGTGCTGAGGGAGTGCTGCCCTGTCAGAGGGTCAGGGTTGCTGAGGGAATGCTGCCCTGTCAGAGGAGGTCAGGTTCTGAGAGTGCTGCCTGTCAGAGGGTCAGTGCTGAGGAGGCAGCACTGTCAGAGGGTCAGTAATGAGGGAGTGCAGCACTGTCAGAGGGTCAGTAATGAGGGAGTGCAGCACTGTCAGAGGGTCAGTAATGAGGGAGTGCAGCACTGTCAGAGGGTCAGTAATGAGGGAGTGCAGCACTGTCAGAGGGGTCAGTAATGAGGGAGTGCAGCACTGTCAGAGGGGTCAGTAATGAGGGAGTGCAGCACTGTCAGAGGGTCAGTAATGAGGGAGTGCAGCACTGTCAGAGGGTCAGTAATGAGGGAGTGCAGCACTGTCAGAGGGTCAGTGCTGAGGGAGTGCAGCACTGTCAGAGGGTCAGTAATGAGGGAGTGCCGCACTGTCAGAGGGTCAGTAATGAGGGAGTGCAGCACTGTCAGAGGGTCAGTACTGAGGTGCCGCACTGTCAGAGGGTCAGTGCTGAGGGAGTGCAGCACTGTCAGAGGGTCAGTGCTGAGGGAGTGCTGCACTGTCAGAGGGTCAGTGATGAGGGTGCACGCACTGTCAGAGGGTCAGTGCTGAGGGAGTGCCGCACTGTCAGAGGGTCAGTGCTGAGGGAGTGCCGCACTGTCAGAGGGTCAGTGATGAGGGAGTGCCGCACTGTCAGAGGGTCAGTGCTGAGGGAGTGCCGCACTGTCAGAGGGTCAGTGCTGAGGGAGTGCCGCACTGTCAGAGGGTCAGTGCTGAGGGAGTGCAGCACTGTCAGAGGGTCAGTGCTGAGGGAGTGCCGCACTGTCAGAGGGTCAGTGCTGAGGGAGTGCAGCACTGTCAGAGGGTCAGTGCTGAGGGAGTGCCGCACTGTCAGAGGGTCAGTGCTGAGGGAGTGCCGCACTGTCAGAGGGTCAGTGCTGAGGGAGTGCCGCACTGTCAGAGGTCAGTTGAGGAGTGCCGCACTGTCAGAGGTCAGTAATGAGGGAGTGCAGCACTGTCAGAGGGTCAGTAATGAGGGAGTGCAGCACTGTCAGAGGGTCAGTAATGAGGGAGTGCCGCACTGTCAGAGGGTCAGTACTGAGGGAGTGCAGCACTGTCAGAGGGTCAGTAATGAGGGAGTGCCGCACTGTCAGAGGGTCAGTAATGAGGGAGTGCAGCACTGTCAGAGGGTCAGTAATGAGGGAGTGCAGCACTGTCAGAGGGTCAGTGCTGAGGGAGTGCAGCACTGTCAGAGGGTCAGTACTGAGGGAGTGCCGCACTGTCAGAGGGTCAGTAATGAGGGAGTGCAGCACTGTCAGAGGGTCAGTGCTGAGGGAGTGCCGCACTGTCAGAGGGTCAGTGCTGAGGGAGTGCAGCACTGTCAGAGGGTCAGTAATGAGGGAGTGCAGCACTGTCAGAGGGTCAGTACCAGGGCAGGTACTTTCACTGGTTGGAGTTGCTAGCTTTCAAACGAGATTTAAACGGAGTTCCCTTCTGCCATCTGGTGGTTATGACCAGTCAGATTTAGTGCAGTTGTAAAAAAGGACAGTGGAATACTGGAGTAAATGTTCCAAGTTGGGGAAAGGTCAAATTTACTCAGCTGAGGAGTGATTTAGCCAAAGTGGAGCGGAGACTGCTACTGACACGTAAATCAGTGTCGGAAATGTGGGAGACATTCATGGAAGAGATGGGGAGAGTTCAGAATAAAGATATTCTCACAAAGGAAATAGATGGGGCTTCTGAAGCTGGAACCTTGAATGCTAAGGAATGTACAAGCTAGAATAAGGCAAATAAAGGAAGCTTCTGTTAGGTACCGTGACAGCTGAACACAGCAAAATGGATATGTTAAGGGTATGGGTGAACTTCAGAAGGAAATCAGGGAAGCAAAAGGAGGGCATGGAAAACCATTGGCAACTGAAGTCAAGGATAATCCACAAATATTTTGCAAATGCAGTAAGGTCAAGAGGATGACTAAGGATATTGTATAGTCCATTGGAGAGCGAAGCAATCGTGTATGGATGTGGAAAATGTGGAAATGGTTTTTAATGAAAGTTGTGGGTGGGATTTTCCAGCTCCAAGACTGGAAATTCCCACCTTAGGTCAATGGACCTTTAAATGGTACGCCAAATTTTCCGTCCCGTCCACACAGCGATTTCTGTGGAAAGTGAGATCGGAATATTTATCCCCCCCTCTGTGTCTGTATTGATAAAGGAGATGGTAGGGCAGATAAGGAGGAGGACGAGTGTGAAATATTTGATGAGCTCATGAGAGAAGAAGTGTTAAGGAGTTTAACATTTTTGAAAGTGCTGGTGCTGAATCTCCAGGCTTGGATGAGGTGTCTCCAAGGCTGTTGGCAGGTAGAAGGAAGGTTATACTTGAGGGTTTCACTGAGATCTTTCAACTCTTTCTCTGCGGGAGGTGATGGGGACTGGGAACTGGAAGATTGCTAATGTTGTGTTACTGTTTATAAAGAGAGAAAGGATTTGATACCACCGCTCATTCAGCCTAACCCCAGTGATGGGCAAACTACTGAGGACAATTCCAAGAAACAGTACAGTTATTTCGAAAGATGCAATTTGACCAAGGATAGTCAGGGAGGTTTGTGTTTCTTTTATTTATAGGATGTACGCACCGTTGGCTGGACCAGTATTTATTGTCCAAAGATGTGCGCGTTAAGTGGATTGGCCATGCTAAATTGCCTCTTACTGGCAGGGGAACTAACAAGGTTAATGAATAGAGTTATGAGGATAGGGCTTGGGTGGGATTGTTGTCGGTACAGAATTGATGGGCTGAATGGCCTCCCTGTGCACTGTAGGATTCTAATTGCCCTTGAACTGAGTGGTTTGTTAGGCCATTTCAGAGAGCAGTTAAGAGTCAGCCACATTATATGTCTCTGGAGTCACATGTAGGCCAGATCAGGTAAGGACAACAGATTTCCTTTCCTGAAATATATTACTGGGTGAGTTGGATTTGTATGACAATTGAAATGTTTTCATGGTCATCATTAGACTTTTAATTTCAAATTTGTTATTGAATTCAAATTTCACCATGTGCTGTGGTGGGATTCAACCTGGGACCCCGGGGTGATACCCTGGGTCTCTGGGTTAGTAATCCAGTGACAATACCAGTCAGCCAATACCTCCCCTTAACTGACTAATGTGATTGAGAGCAGAGTTGATGAGTGCATTTGATGTGGTCTATGTGAAGTTTGACATGTATTTTAATAAGGTCCCAGAAGGCAAACCTGGTCAGAAAAATAAATGCTCGTGAGATAAAATGGCAAATTGGATCCAGAATTGGTTTAGGGGCAGGGAATTGGTTGACAGGTGTTTATGTGACTGAAAGGCTGTTTTCACTGGATTTCCACAAGGCTCAGTACTAGGTCCCTCGTTTCTCATATCAGATATCCATCATTTAGACATAAGCAGAGGGAGCACGATGGAGAAGTTGGCAGATGATATGAAAATTGGCTGAGATAAACTGTAGACTGCAGGAAGATATCAGTGCACTAGTCAGGTGGCTGGAACATTAGCAAATGGAACATAATCTTGATAAGTGTGACTTATTGCACAGGAGAAGGCCAATAAGATAAAGAAATTCCCAATAAATGGTAGGTTACTGAGGGACCTTCAAGTGCATGCCTGCTGATCCTTGAAGCTGGTAGCAGGACAGATAAGATGGTCAAAACAATGCTTGGGACACTGTTACTTATTAGTGGAAGAGCAGGGAGATTACATTGGTCCTGTATAAAATGCTAGTTAGAATGCAGAATACTGTGCATGGTTCTGGCTACTGCGTTATCCGAAGGATGCGGTTGCATGAGGGAAAAGACTTACGACGATATTGCCATGAATGGAGAATTTTAGTGAGAGAAAGATTGGATAGGCTGGATGGTTTTCTTTGTCACAAAGGAGGCTGGAGGTTGTGTGCAGTATTCTGAGGAGCCTTGAGAAGAATGGTATCAGAAGGACCTAATTCCTTTTGCAGAGAATTCAGTCTCCAAGAAACATGGATATAATCAGTCAAACGGTTAAAGAGGAATTGTGATGATACTACTCTATTTTGCTGTATTGTTTATGTAAGTTGGGCTGCTTTCAGAGACAGTGTTTTGTTACAGGAGTCGATTTGTCTTGGTAAACATACAGCTCAAATGTTCAGAATGCAGGATAATAACTGATTTTAGCTGTTGTAGAGTTAATGGACCTTTTGTTTATTTACGTTCTCCTGGGATTTTAGACTAGGTATGCAGAGTCATGTAAGATTTTGAGTGATGTTGACATGTGGTTAATAGGAGGAACTGAGCCTGCAGGAAAATATTTCATTTTCATTTTAAAGTGAAGAGCAGTTGCTGCCTGGAGCGGGTGGAAGCGAGAGGTCTTTCTCTTTCTCTCTCTCCCTTTTTCCTCTTCAGATGCTTTTTGAAAGCTCTAAGATTGTTAACCCAACTCCCAAGCGAGAACGCCTATTTTTGCTAACTAATTTCAGAGAGGGGTTTAAGTCTATAAAAAAAATACTACTTTATTGGAACTCATAGGGATTGATTAGCAGTTAAGAACTGTACCTTGTCATGCTTAAGCATTACTTAGTTGTTAAAGGTTAAGTTAATTCATTTGTTATAGTTAAACTGTATTGTTAAATAAAGTTTGTTTTGATAAAAACTCCCCAGTGTCAGTAGAATTGCACCTGGAATAAAACCCTCTAACCTCACATTAATGCCAAAATACCAAATAGTTGCTGTCTAGTTTAGCTTTATATACTTTGTGGTATCTGATCCGGTATCCTAACCGAGTTGAGGAGGATTTTTCACCCAAAGTGTGTGGTAGGAGATAGGACTCATTGCCTGAAAAGCAGAAAGAGGCAGAAATTCTCATCATGTTTAAAAATTACTTGGATATACATAGAATCATAGAAAAACTACAGCACAAATAGGCTCTTCGGCCCACAAGTTGCACCAATCTTGTCTCTACCTACTAGACTTACCTATAACCCTCAATCCTATTAACTTTCATGTACTCATCCAGAAGTCGCTTAAAAGACCCTATCGAATTTGCCTCCACCACCGACAGCAGCCGATTCCATTCACCCACTACCCTCTGAGTGAAAAACTTACAATTGACATCTCCACTATATCTACTCTCCAGCACCTTAAACCTGGGTCCTCTTTTGGCAGCCATTTCAGCCCTGGGGAAAAGCCTCCAAGAGTCCACCTGATCAATACCTCTCATCATCTTATACACCTCTATCAGGTCCCCTCTCACCTTTCGCCTCTTTAAGGAGAAAAGATCGAACTCTCTCAATCTATCCTCAGAAGGCATGCCACCCAACCCAGGTAACATCCTCGTAAATCTCCTCTGTATCCGTTCAATGGCTTCCAAATCCTTTCCGTATTGAGGTGACCAGAAAAGAGCATAGTACCCAAAGTGGAGTCTGACTAGGGTCTTACTTGAAATATTGTCACCTAAAGGCATTGGAGTAAGAACTGTAACTTGGTTTCATCGTACATTTGGTTCAGCAGGTTCACCGTGAACAAAATGGACTCTTTTTGTGCATTGAATTTCCTTGATTCTTTCAGCTGAGCACAAAGGATTATTTTGGTAAAGGGATGGAGGGTTTTCCCATTGTCCTGGCCCCAGCTAACATCATTGAAAAGTAGATTACCACTGCTTTACAACACTAACATGTGCAAATTGGCTATTGCATTTCCCTGTATTATAACACTTCAAAAAGACTTTATTGATTCAGGGAGGTGATGGCTTAGTGGTATTATTGCTAGATTCTTAATTCAGAAACTCAGCCAATGCTCTGGAGACCTAGGTTCAAATCCTGCTGCGGTATAATTTGAATTCAATTTTTTTTTAAAAAAGTCTGGAATTAAGAATCTACTGATGACCATGAAACCATAGTTAGAAAAACTTAGGTGGTTCACTAATGACCTTTAGGGAATGAAATCTGCCATCCTTACCCAGCCTGGCTCCAGAGACTCCAGAGCCACAGCAATGTGGTTGACTCTCAATTGCCCTCAGGCAGCTAGGGATGGACAATATATACTGGCCAGCCAGTGATACCCAGAAATGAATAAGAGAAGCCACTTTGAGATGAAAAACAGAAGCAACAAGAGGAAAAAAAAAACTTTTTCATGCAGTGAGTGGTTAAGAACTGGAATGCAAATCAGATTCAAGCGAGGCATTCAAAAGGAAATTAGGGTGTTATTTGAAAAAGGAGAGATGTGCAGGGTTATGGGAAGAAGGCTGGAGATTGGCACTCAGTGGAATGCTTATTTGGAGAGCTGGCGGGGAGCTGATGGGCTGAGTGGCCTCTTTCTGTACTGTAACAGTTCTGTGATCCTGGGATAAAAGAACAAAGAAGAAAGAAAATTACAGCACAGGAACTGGCCCTTCGGCCCTCCAAGCCTGCACTGACCATGCTATCCATCTGAACTAAATCCCCCTACCCTTCCTGGGACAGGATCCCTCTATTTCCATCCTATTCAGCTATTTGTCCATTCGCCCCTTAAAACTCACGATCGTAACTGCTTCCATCACTTTCCCCGGCAGCGAATTCTAGGCACCCATTATCCTCTGTGTAAAAACTTGCCTAGCACATCTTCTTTAAACCTTGCCCCTCATAGTTTAAACCTATACCTCCTAGTAATTGACACTGCCACCCTGGGGAGAAAGCTTCTGACTATCCACTCTGTCCACGCCCCTCATAATCTTGTAGACTTCTATCAAGTCACCTCTGTCTTTCCAATGAGAACAGACCAAATATCCCCAACCTCTCCTCTTGGCTAATGCCCTCCATACCAGGCAACCATCCTGCTAAATCTTTACTGTATCCTCTCCAAAGTCTGATACCTGAGGTTGTGAAAATTGCAATGGAAATACACACTTGCTCTCGTCTCCTTTCCCCCCATCGCTCTGTGTCCCTCGCTTGCTGACCGATCGCTGAACTCATCATCTCAGGTTTATGATCTCGGTGGGGTAGAGTTCCCGGAACATCCGTAGGGATTTTCACAGAATGTGGGCTCTCAGGCTGATACAAAGCAATTACCTTCCAAGATCGGAGTGGGAAAACACTGGCAGCGAGAAAGAACAATTGTTTGGATAGGATCCCCTTACTTCAGAACTCAACCTGCTCTGGGCTCCCGAGCACTGATCACTTTGTACATTTCCAACACTGTCTAAAATCCAAAAGCAGGGAGGTGTTGCAATGAGGGAGGAAAGCAGTAATAATTGAATGTCAATCCATTCTATAACATTTCACTTTCACTGAGTGTGCTGCCTCGAAGGACGATGCAAGCAAATTCGATACTAACTTTTAAGAAGTGAATTGGCTACGTGTTTTTTGAATGGAGAAACTGGCAGGGTGATGGGGGAAAGAGCTGGAGAATGGGACTATTTGGATAGCTGCTTGAAAGATTAAGTTCAGGATTGATGGGCCGAGTCCTCTTCTGTATTCTGTGATTCAAAAAGTACATTTTATCAAAGCTTTTCATCTTGCACTCATCAACACAATCGCAAGAATAATAGTGATAGGGAAAACAACAACTTTAGAACTTATGAGAATCATAGAATAGAATCACTGAATCATAGAATCCCTACAGTGCAGGAGGAGGCCATTCAGTCCAATCAGTCTCCCCCAACTCTCCAACAGAGTATTTTACCCAGAACTTATCCCTGTAACCCTGCATACTTATCCTGCTAATCCTCCTAACCGCCACGTGTTGGGACAGTAAGGGGTCACTTAGCATGGCTGATCCACCTAATTCGCACATCTTGGGACATTAAGGGCCAATTTAGTATGGCCAATTCACCTAACCAGCGCATCTTGGGACACTCAGGGCCAATTTAGCATGGGCAATCCACCTAACCTGCACATCTTGGGATACTAAGGAACAATTTAGCGTGAACAATCAATCTAACCAACGCATCTTTCGGACTGTGAGAGGAAACCGGAGCACCCGGAGTAAACTAACGCAGTCACAGGGAGAATGTGAGAACTCCACACAGCCAGTGACCCAAGGCTGGAATCGAACCTAGGCACCTGATGCTATGAAGCAGCGGTGCTAATCACTGTGCCACCGTGTTATGTTGAATAGAAATACCGGACAGTTGGTAGTTTGCATTAGTCAATCTCTCTTGTCCCCAGTATGGGAAGGATTGCAAATCATCTCACCACGAAGAACATTCCTCCTCCTGATGAAACAGTATTCTGTGTTTCTGAGGTTAACCCTACAATAGAATCAAAAGCAATTAGAACAGGTGTGGTGTAGTTTTTGCCAGATTGTTCTATTTGATAGATAGATTAGAGGGGGGTGTTTTCTTGTTGTGGTTTGAACTAGAAATATTTTGGATAGTTTCAAATAGAAAGCTGTCTTCACAATTCGGAATAACTCATTGTAGTTGAAAGACTTGGGGGTGCTTTAGAAAACACTGCTCTATTAATATGTTCTTTGTCTAACTGACATTCCTTCTTTCTCTATCTTTCTCATTCTGTCTTTGCAATTCTATCTCTTTTCTTCCTCTGGCAATTTTTTCTTTCATTTTCCTCCAATTTATCTTTCAACAATGTTATTTTGTAAAACGCATGTAAAATAGTTAATAAAATAAAAAAACACAAGGTATACCTCTGTCTATATTTCCACTGTCTTGGAAAAGCAGCCAGTACAATTAAGAACTCCACGCACTCTGGACATTTTCTCTTCCACCTTCCTCCATGAGGAAAAAGGTACAAAAGTCTGAGGTCAGGTAGCGACCAGGGTGGCACAGTCGCACAGTGGTTAGCACTGCTGCCTCACAGCACCAGGGACTTCGGCTCAATTCCCGACTTGCATCACTGTCTTTGTGGAGTTTGCACATTCTCCCCGTGTCTGCATGGGTTTCCTTCAAGTTTCCTCCCACAGTCTGAAAGACATGCTGGTTAGCTGCATTGACCATGCTAAATTCTCCCTCAGTGTACCTGAACAGGCGTCAGAATGTGGTGACTAGGGGATTTTCACAGTTACTTCATTGCAGTGTGAATGTAAGCCTACTAGTGATTAATGAATAGATTAACTAACACAAGAGCTGCTTCTTCCCTGCTGCTGTCAGACTTTTGAATGTACCTACCTTACACTAAGTTGACCTTTCTCTACACCCAAACTATGACTTTATCACTAAATTCTGCACCCTCTCCTTTCCTTCTCTATGAATGGTATGCTTTGACTGTACAGTACGCAAGAAACAATACGAAACAATATCCCAATACATGTGACACTAATAAATCAGATCAAAAAAAGAAGCTTTAACTGTATACTCCCTTTGCCTCAGCAAAGCAGCCAATATAATTAAAGACTCCACACACCACGGACACACTCTCTTCCGCCTTCTTCTGTCGGGAAAATGATACAAAGGTTGCGTACTAACTAGGGTGGCATCATGGTCAGCGTTGCTGTCTCACAGCACTGGAGACCCAGGTTCGATCCCTGGCTTGGGTCATTGTCTGTTAGATCAAAAGCTTGGTCAAAGCGGTGAGGTTGATTTTGAAGAATGCCTTAAAAGATAGGAGAGGTAGAGATGGTTCGTGAGGGATCTCCAGAGCTTGGGGGACTGAGCAGCTGAAGGAACAGCCGCCAGTGATGGAGTGAAGAAAATTAGGAGTTGGGGCAGGCAAGAATTCCGGTCAATTACAATGATAAAATAAGCAGGAACATCCAGTCAAATCGCTGTATTCCACTGTCTTATTGTGAAATAAATGAGGAGAAATTGAGAAATAATTTTAATGGAGAAAGCCTCTCTGTACACTTGGAAGGAACAGGCAGGTTAATGACTCGGGTGCGAATCCTTTGCTGGAGCCATTTTATTTGTTTGAAATGAACAATTTTGTACGGTCACTTCAGCTTTACATTTCGAATGAATCAAATCGAGCACTGGGTACGGGCAATCGGTGCACGTTAGATTTAATATGCGCTGTTAATAAGAAAGGGATGTCTGAAAGATAGATGAGTAAACTGCTAATATCTGAGGGAGAAGGAAAAGAACCTTAAAATATTTACAAAGTTCACGGCTGTTTCATTATTAAACACCATGCTTAAAAAATGAAGACAAAAGTTTAAATGGCAACTTTGCCAATGTGTGGATTCTCAGGCAACGAGGTTAATAGTTGATATTTTATTAATCAAGTAATTTGCGGAGGTACAGGCAGAGGAAACAAAGATAATGTCGTACTGAAAAGCTTTGAGAACCGAGCAACAAGCTGATTTCAAAAATGCTGACAGTTCAGTCTCCTTTGTCCATCACAATCCTGGCTGCTCTGGTCACTTGGAACTTTTGCTTATGTTCCTGACAAATTATTACTTGATAGATGGGGAGAGAACATAGAAACATAGAATCTTGAAGCAAGAATAGGCCCTTCGAGCCTGCTCCGCCATTCATCTTGCTCACGACTTATCATCGAATTCAATATCCTGATCCCTTCCTTCCACCCCCTGATACCTTTAGCCCCAAGAGCTTTACTTAATTTCTCTGAAATCAGAGAACGTTTTGGCCCCAACTACTTTCTGTGGAAGCGAATTCCATTCACCACTGTCTGGGTGAAGAGATTTCTCTCAGTTCTGAAAGGTTGACCCCTTATCCTCAAACTATGACCCCCTAGTTTTGGACACTCACCACTGGGAACAATTATTTCTGAATCTATCCTGTCTAATCCTGTTAGAATTTTATAAGTTTCGATGAGATCCCCTCTTGCTCTTCTAAACTCCAAGGAATATAATCCTAATTGACTTAGTCTCTCCTCATATGACAGATCTGCCACTCCAGGAATCAGCCTGGTAAACCTTTGCTGCACTTCCTCTATAACAAGGACATCCTTCCTCAGATAAGGACACTAAAACTACACACAATATTCCAGGTGTGGCCTCATCAATGCCCTCTGTAATTGCAGTAAAACAATCTGCTTCTGATGATCTAACATCTTCTGCATACTAAACTGACTTGGCACCAGCTCTGTTACCAATTCCACTGCCAGCGTGTGTTACATGGGGGTTTCATGAACCAGAGTCACAGATCTTCTTCACCTGGGAGCGATTGGGATACCAACCCATCAAGATTGGCCTGGAGTATCCAAAATGATAGACTAGTATCCGGCCCAAAATACTGGACAAAGTCCTTTGGGGTAGCACGCTGGCGTAATGGTTAGCACTGCTGCCTTACAGCACCAGGAACCCAGGCTTGATTCCCAGCCCGGGTCATTGTCAGTGTGCTTTTGCACATTCTCCCTGTGTCTGCATGGGTTTCCTCTGGGTGCTCTGGTTTCCTCCCAGATGCCAAAAATGTGTGTGTTCGGTTGATTGGCCATGCTAAATTGCTCCTTAGTGCCGGGGAACAAGCTAGGGTGAATGCATGGGGTTATGGAGATAGACGCTGGGTGGGACTGTGGTCGGTGCAGACTCAAATGGCCGAATGGCCTCCTTCTGCACTGTTGAATTCTATGATTCTTGAGCATTAAAAATAGTATTGTTTTCTCGATAAATCTCTAAATACTTTAGTTTAATTATTAGAAAAGGAAAAGAGATGGGGAAAAAAGTTTTTTTGACTGACCCAATGAGCCAATGTGGTTGACTCTTAACTGCCCTCTTAAGTGGCCCAGCAAGTCATTCAATTCAGTGGGTAATTAGGGATGAGAAATAATTTCTGACCCAGCCAGCGACATCCACATCTCATGAATGAATGAAAAAGTGGTTAACCAAGAGTCTATTTCATACAAAATAAGAGCAGTATCAGGCCATTCAGCCCCTCGAGCCTGCTCCACTATTCAGTACGATCATGGCTAATCTCATTGTCACCTAAACTCGACTTATCCCTCTCCGCCACAATCTTGACTCCCTTGTCAATCACAAATCTCTCTAACTCAGCCTTAACTATATCCGATTACTCAGACTCAGTCTGTGAAAGAGAATTCCAAAGAATAACACCCTCAAACAGCTAAAATTCCTCCACATCTGCATCTTAATTGGGAGACCCTTTTTTAAATTGCAGCCTCCAATTATAAGGTCTAGAATATTAGTGGTTTACAGCATGGAAACAGGCCCTTCGGCCCATCTTGTCCATGTCGCTAGTTTTTATTACTAAGCTAATCCCAATTGCCTGCATTTGGCCCATATTCGTCTGTACCCATTGTACCAATGTAACTATCTAAATGCTTTTTAAAAGACAAAATTGTACTCGCCTCTATTACTACCTCTGGCAGCTTGTTCTAGACATTCATCGCCCTCTGTGTGGAAAAATTGCCCCTCTGGACCCTTTTGTATCTCTCCCCTCTCACTTTAAACCTATGCCATTTAGTTTTAGAATCCCCTACCTTTGGGAAAAGTGGCCACACAAAAGGAAAGATCCTCTCAGTATCTGCCTTATCAAGCCCTCTCAGAATCACGAATATCTCCTTTGTGTCTCATTTGATTTCCAATTGGCATTGCGATGGCACATACAGTGAGTATTGGGCACCCAAAGGAAGGAATGTTGGGGGAGGGCAGTTGGAGGCTGGAAGTCACGTGATGATATCTCTGGGAATACATCGTTCGCAACCGAAGGTGCAAAGATGGAGGATGTGGTATTTTCGCTTAGTCCTGCTCTCTACATCATCCATTGTCTGATTCCAATTTCTGCTCGAAATGTCTCATAAATCCACAGACCAGCTTGATCTTGTCTTGGACCTGGCCAGGCTAGTCTCCACAGTGATTCAGTGGGTAAGACTGGAGGTCAAAAGATTCAATTGCACATTGCCAGAGAGCAGGTTAGATGTAAACTTTCGCATTCTAATCAGTAATCTATAAACTGTCTGCTCTGATATGTGTGCTGTTGGAGACCAGAACTCCTCATTCGCCTGACAAAGGCCATAGAGCCAAAAGCTCACGAGTTTACTATCAAATAAATGGTTGGATTTAAAACTGGTGTTGTCAGACTTCTTACTGACATTGCCAGAGTCCAGAGTTCAATTCCAGCCTTGGGTCACCATCTTTGTTTGTACCTTCTCCCTGACTCCAAAGATGTGAGTTAGAGTGATTGGCCATGTTAAATCGAACATTGGTGTTCAAAGGTGTGTAGGTAATGGGGACGAGCAAGGCAAATATGTGGGGCTGTAAGGATAGGGCGTGAGTGGGATGCTCTGTCGAAGGGTTGGTGCAGGCTCAATGGGCTGAATGGCCTCCTTCTGCGTTGCAGGGATTCTATGATTCTAGAGATCTGAGCAATGGAATCAAGGCTGATTCTCTAGTACCTTCTTTCAGATGAAGTGTCTGTTTTCCCATGTTTACTGGTGCTATTGTGAAGAAGAACGGGCAACTTTTCTCTGGCTGCTAAAGCTGATGTCTGCCCCTCAACCAATTTAGCTAAAGCAGGTTATCTGATTGTAATCAAATTGCTGTTTGTGGGAGCTTGCTGTGCATAAGTTGACTGCTGTATTTCTGCTATTAACTTTGGAGCATCTACCTCAGAAAGTTTAGTTATTGGATATATTGGTATTTGAGAGGTACAGATTTGGGTTCGATTCTCGGGGAAGAAAGGGATGTAAGAGTCAGGCAGGAAAGTGGAAGTGAGTTGAAGATTAACCGTGACGATCTTATTGAATGGTGAGCTGTCTCACACGATTGCTGCTCCTATTTCTTACACTTCTATTTTCTTGCGGTGGCAAAGAACTTTTCCAAAACTGGAGACAAGCCTTCTCTTTCAGAGATTAGCTGCTGGTCACACAATCACAAGTGAGGTTAAATTATTCATGCGGCTCTGCACTATTATTGGCCGCACTGGTTCAGTCTATTCCATCAGCTTCTGTTGATGATTTGAAGTTAATTACATTATTGATTTGGCGAAACATACCAACCGGCTTCCTCATGGAATAGGCTGTGGGTGTATATCAGTGATTGGTCCTCCTGTTCTCTTGGTTATTGCACTGTCGGAAGTGTCACACTTCGGACAGGAAGTTAAACCCAGCTCCTGTCTCGGGTAGCTCAATGAGATGGGTTCTCCCCAATCCTCTGGGCAATATTTATCCCTCGACCAACATCACTCAGGTGGATGTTTTGAACATTTGACTTCATTGACTATCTTAGACTGTAGTCATGACACTGATTCAAGCATGGGTCTGCAGTCAACAGAATGCAATGCAATCTAACTCAGCAGTTACAAAGTAAGAGGCTTATAAAGGAAGAGTTTTATAATGTTGCCAAAAGTAGCAGGAAGCATAAGAATTTGGAATATTCAGCAAAGTGTGGAGGAAACCTGATCGAAACATATAAGATGATTAGAGGTTTAGATAGGGTGGACAGTGATAGCCTTTTTCCTAGGATGGAAAAAGCTAGCACGAGGGGACACAGCTTTAAATCAAGGGGTGATAGTTATAGGACGGATATCAGAGGCAGGTTCTTTACCCAAAGGGTGGTTCGGGAGTGGAATGCCCTGCCTGCAGCGGTTGTAGATGCGCCAAGTTTGGTGGCGTTTAAGATGTTAGTTGATAAGTATATGGAAGAGAAGGGAATGATTTAGTTTGGAGGGGCATTGCTTTTTATATTGGTCGGCGCAACATCGAAGGCCAAAGGGCCTGTTCTGTGCTGTAATGTTCTATGTTCTATGTTCTATGAAAAAGGGGAAACATCAGGAGCACCTGATATTGATGTAACGACTGATGTAAATGTGACATAATGTCACATGACCAAGAGATTTGGAAGCAGCAATCCAATCTGGTGCAGAGTTATTGAGTTGTAAATAAGCAAGAATGTTTTTTTGACAAAGAATAGCCTTTGGTAGCATTTTTAGGGTAATAGGTAAATCTAGGTCCTGAGCCCAAGATGCAACATGGTGGCAGTTTCTATTAACTGTTCATACGCACCATCTGAAACATGGTGACAGTGGACAGAGTGTAAAGACCTTGAAAAACTCCAAAAGCACAGGGCATTGATGAGGCCGCATCTGGAGTACTGTATGCAGTTTTGGTCCCCGCATTTGCTGAAGGATATATTGGCTTGGAGGGAGTACAGAGGAGATTCACTAGGATGACACTGCAGATGAGGGGATTAGCTTATGGAAATTGAATAGATTGGGCCTGTACTCATTGGAGTTTAGAAGGCTGAGGGGGTATCTTATAGAGACGTACAAGATAATGAAGGGGCTAGATAGGGTAGAGGTAGAGAGATTCTTCCCGCTTAGAAAGGATAGCAGAACTGGAGGGCACAGCCTCAAAATAAGGAGGGGGGGGCAGTTTAAATGGAGTTGAAGAGGAACTTCTTCACTCAAAGGGTGGTGAATCTCTGGAATTCTCTGCCCATTGAAGTGGTAGAGGCTACCTCACTGAATAAATTTAAGTCACGGGTAGATAGATTTCTGATAGACAAGGGAATTGAGGGTTATGGGGAGAAAGCGGGAAAGTGGAACCGATCCACTTCAGATCAGCCATGATCTTGTTGAATGGTGGGGCAGGCTTGAAGGGGCTGGATGGCCTACTCCTGCTCCTATTTCTTATGTTCTTATGTTCTTACATTCTAAGAGAGATTGCAGTCTCAAGAGATCTCTGAATCTTTGGAGAAGGGCAGGAGAAAAGATTAAAGACTTAGCTGGGAACAGAGCATGGTGGATGCTGTGGTATAAGCAGGCACATACATCCAGAGTCCAGACAGTTGTGTGTATGGAACTCAAACCACAAACCAAACTACTGAAGGAGAAACAGCTCCAGAGTTTAGGATAAGCATGGGATCCCAGAATCATTCTGAGACATGGAATTCTTGCACCAGTCGAAACACTGGCACAATTGGAAGAAGAGGTTCTTCAGATATAGAACAACTTCTGGTTTGCATAAGTACCTTGCCTGATGAAGGGGCAGTGCTCTGAAAGCTAGTAGCGTTTTCTTTCAAATAAACCTGTTGGACTTTAAAGTGGTGTTGTGAGACTTCTTACTGTGTTTACCCTAGTCCAACACTGGCATCTCCACATCATTGTATAGGAAATACCAGAAGGATGAGGTCAACACTTTATTTTATGCAGTAGGAACTGCATAAAATAATGTTATTGCCAGACAAATCACCGATGAAGCTTTGAACTCATGTGGGGAAGTCCTCCAAAGTGTTCAATTTGTACTTTGATCATTGAGTGAGCGAAATTTAATAGGAGGAGGCAAAACTGAGAGTCCATGGATTCATTAATAAACAACTTGTACATACTTGCAGAGAATTGTGATTGTAAGATCCTCAGAGATGAATCTATATATTATCATACAGTGACTGGTGTTTTAGATGAGGATTAAAGGAGGGAAAACAGGGCAGGAATAAGTGGGTCACTCTCAGGTTGGCAGACTTTGATGATTTGGGTATCCCAAGGATCAGTCTTGGGCTGAAGTTGTTCACCATCTATATCAATGATTTGGATGTGGGGTCCAAATCCAATATTCCCAAGTTGCTGCTTACACAAAACCGGGGGAATGTGAGTTGTGAGGAGGATGCAAAAAGGCTTCAAGGGGAGGCAATGGCCTAGTGGTATTATTGCTGGATTATTAATGCAGAAACTCAGCTAACATTCTGGAGACCTAGGTTCAAATCCTGGCAGGTGGTGGAAATTGAATTCAATAAATACAAAATAATTGGAACTAAGAAAGTACTGAGATTTATGAAGTCATTGCCAATTGTTGGAAACCCCTCTGCTTCCCCTCTGGAGAAGGAAATCTTCTATCCTTACTTGGTCTGGCCTAAATGTGACTCCAGAGCCACAGCAGCGGGGTTGACTCTGAACTGCCCTCTGAACAAGGGCAACTAGGGATGGACAATAAATGCTGGCCAGCCGGCAACGCCCATGTCCCAGGAATGAATATAAAAAAAAATTAGACAGAATGAGTGAATGGACGAGAGCATGTCAGATGGAATATAATGTGGAAAACGGGAAGTTAGCCACTTTAATAGGAGAAACGGAAATGTGTATTTCTTAAATGGTGAGAAACTAGGAGTTGTTGATGATCTAGTTGAATGGCAGGATAGGCTCGAGGGGCTGAATGGCCTGCTGCTGCTCTAATTTCTGATATTCCAGAGTTTTATCATTTACTGACATAACAGGCTTAATTACTTGGGGAATAACTTCATTTTTGCTGTACCGCCCTGTGTGTCTCCCTCCTCTTAGCCATGTTGCTAGTCTTGTAGCCCTGCTCTACGCTCCACTGGTTTTGACCTCTTGTACATTTCCAATGTCCATTGCTGCACCACTGGAGGCTGTGCCACAGCTCTGATATCCTTACCTTAAACCTCTCCTCCCCTCGCTCCCCCTTTAAGACGTTGCTCAAGATACATCTTTGGTGTCTGAATACCTGTTTGAAAAGCACTCCTGTGAAGCATCTTGGGATGGTTTACAATGTTAAAGGCGCTACATGGAGACCAGTTGTTGTTACATAGTGTGCTCTGTGTGTTCCACTTGGGACTATAAGGGAGGAGCAAAGCAACAGTAAAAGCCTGTTCCCCATTTCACTTGGGAGTTTTGGATTCTGGACACAGAGATCGCAACATTGAGAACCCTGTCCAGGCAGGAAGGAGGATAAAGCAGGAGAGAGAAGATTTGGACCCAAGGTTATGTGTTTGAAGCCCACTCGAGCACATTATCTCGGTAGTCACCTCTGAGATAGATGCTAAATTAAGCCTGGTTCTTCAGGCAGATGTCAAAGATCCTTCAAAGAAGACATTTTCTTCCTCAAACAGCTGTGGATACCTCTTAAGTAGTAAGTGGTGCCCAGTCTAGGTGTACTCGAGAGGACATTTTGGGCCTGGTGGTTCTATAAATGAAATGTGGAGATAGGGTATCCTTGGTATGGGAATGTTGGATAAATATACACCTTAAAACTGGGAATCTAAGGAGTGACACAGTGGGATAGTGGTTAGTGGCACAGCTGCCTCACAGCTCCAGGGACCCTGGTTCAATTCCGGTCTCAGGTGACTATCCGTGTGGAATTTGTGAATTCTCAGTGAGTCTGTGTGGATTTCTTCCAGATGCTCCGGTTTCCTCCCTCGATCCAAAGATGTGCAGGTTAAGTAGATTGGCCATACTAAATTATTCTTTAGTGTCCAAAAATGTGTAGGTTAGGTGGATTGGCCATGCTAAATTGTACTTTAGTGTCTAAAGATGTGTAAGTTAGGTGGATTCATAACACTAAATTGTTCTTCAGTGTCCTAAGATGCGCAGGTTAGGTGGAATGGCCATGGTATAAGTGCAGAGTCATGGGGAACAGAGTGGAGGGGAAGGCCTAGATGGGATGTTCTTTCAGAGAATCGGTTCAGATTTGATGGGCTGAATGGCCTCTTTTGCACCATAGAGGTTCTATTGTATTATAGAATTGAAAGATTTGGGGGTTAGAGAGAGAGGCCTAGCAAGTGGAAGTCAGGGCTCAAGGAAAGGATGCGGTAGAAATTAACTTTCTCCAGAAAGGGTTTGAAAAATACTGAATCTAACTGGCTTTGTGAGGAAGAAAGGTGGTCAATCCAAAGGACCAACCTGGGGATTAATCAACAAGAGTCAGATAGTCAAAGGCTAGTGTAAGAAATTGGGTTAAAAATCACAGGTTTAGAGCAGGAGGCACAACAGTGCTGGAGAGGGTGTGACAGGAAATTGTCACATAAAGTTGTAGACAGAGAGAAATTGTACACTATATACAGGACTTGCTATATCTTGCATGGAGATAACTTTGAACAGAGGTTATATGATAAGCAAGGATAAACGGATATGAAACCAGAGAATACAATCACTCCAAGCACTGTATATAACTCCAGTTCCTGCACCAAGGTGATTGACTCTGAAATAGACTTGCAAGGCACCCCATTGTCACAAAACCAACCCACCACCACTCTCCCGAGGCAACCAAAGATGGGTAATAAATGTCGGGCTTTCCCTCGAGGCGCCCTCACTCCGTGAATGAGTTTGTTTTTGAAAGATCACACCCGACAGATTTCTTCAGTAACTTGATCTGTTTGCCCATTAGAACTGACATTACCGCGT
Source organism: Sphyrna mokarran (assembly GCA_024679065.1). Classification (NCBI taxonomy): domain Eukaryota; kingdom Metazoa; phylum Chordata; class Chondrichthyes; order Carcharhiniformes; family Carcharhinidae; genus Sphyrna; species Sphyrna mokarran. The sequence continues at coordinate 8,375,907 of JAGIQG010000017.1, read as the reverse complement.
TACTCATTACATCCAAGCGAGAGTCAATTAAGAGGAGAGAGGAAACGGATTTTGAGATGTCTTTAACTGAATCAGTCTCTCCTGTAATTCACTCAGATTAACTGGAGAATGAGCCTCCTTGCCTGTTAACCAAGATACAGGTACATCGAATATTAATGTGTTCAAAAATCAGCCTTATGTTTAATTTGCTCTCAGTGAATGTCTTATGCAACTGCAAGTAGGACCTGGGTAACATGGAGGTGGTCAGGGAAATCTATACATTTCCAGCAAGTTAAGCCCTAAAGTGTGAGTGAAATCTTCCCTTTTATTTGAATAGTTGTGTTTCATTCTGCGTTCCTGTGTTTTCAGACACCTAGTTCCCCGCCCCACCCCAGTGTTTGTATAAGGCTCCGAGTGTTTTGGGTTTAAATCGATTGTCGATGTTTCCCATGAATCACTGATTAGGTGATGCTGATTAGCACAGGGGTCCTTTTGGGAATTTATTGGGCTGCTGTGCTATAATAGTGACTGACAGTTTATATTACGCTGACCATCGCTTGTTAGACTCCAAGGCAGCGAAATCCAATTACATGTTTATGCTTGAACCTTCAAACGAGAAAAATTCTCGAGTGTGGATCTGAATACAAGAGACAGTTCACAGCTGTTTACTCTTCCAGATTCAAACTTCTCCCACTTCCTGCCAGCTATACACACACACACACGCAATCTCACACAGTATTCACACGCGCTCACACAACATACACACAATCTCACACAACATACACACAATCTCACACAACATACACACAATCTCACACAACATACACACAATCTCACACAACATTCACACAATCTCACACAACATTCACACACACACGCAATCTCACGCAGTATTCACATGTGCTCACACACACACACAATCACACAACATTCATACACACACATGCAATCTCACACACTATTCACACGCACTCACACACACACACAATCTCACACAACATTCACACACACACGCAATCTCACACAACATTCATACACACACATGCAATCTCACACACTATTCACACGCGCTCACACTCACACACAATCTCACACAACATTCACACACACACACATGCAATCTCACACACTATTAACACGTGCTCACACTGACACACACACAATCTCACACAACATTCATACACACACACGCAATCTCACACAACATTCACACACACACACATGCGCACGCAATCTCATACTATTCACATGCGCTCACACACACACGCAATCTCACACGCTATTCACACACGCACACACTCACACATACATAATCTCACACAACATTCACACACACATACACAATCTCACATACTGCGCACACTGAGTCACACTCAATCTCACAAACTACTCACGCTCACTCACACTCCACACACGCTCAATCCCACACATGATTCACACTCAATCCCACACCCCAGCCACAATTACTCACATACCCAATTTCAGAAGGTATTTCAGAGTCAACCACATTGCTGTGGCTCTGGAGTCACATGTAGGCCAGGCTGGGTAACGACAGCAGATTTCCTTCCCTAAAGAACATCAGTGAGCCAAATAATGACAATCAACAATGGTCATCATTAGACTTTTAAATCCAGATTTTTATTGAATTGAAATTTCAGTATGGCAGGATCCAGGTCCCCAGACTCTCTGAATTAGTAGCCTAGGGCCAATAACATTCCACCACTACCTCTATTTAAACCCGACCCTCCTGCTCCCGTCCCTAATTCTTTCCTTTCGTACTTCAGTTAGCTGACTGGCCCCAAATCGTGTAAGTGCGCTGAGGTGATTAATCCGCTCTGACTATTACAGCGAGCTGATTCACCTGTTAAACTCTCTCTGCTATTTCGCTGTGTTTGCTAAGTCATTAGTGGAGCTTCACCCACCACAGCCTTGGTTACACTCCCACTTAATTCCGTGTCTTACAATGCAATTATTCAAACTCAATGGACTTTGGTGACATTTTAACAGTGAAAGGAAAATGATTAGAACTCAGTTCAAGGTCCTAGGAGGGAAATGGTGACTTTGGCAATGGAATAAGAGGCTCCCAATTAGACATCACCTCTGAATTTGAGAGGGATGGATAATGGGTGGTTGAATCCCTTTTACCCAAACCCAATTTTACCCTCTTGTCTGTTACCCCCAAGTCTTTGCATATTGGCCTGTTAGGGGAAGGGTTGAGGGTGGTTGGAAGGGGGGGGGGTGCAATGGATGTCTTGCGTGGTTTGCTGGCCACATTGCCAGGGAACCCACTGACAAGTGGCAGGCTGACTTTGGCACAGGGAAACCCATTGCGGTTGTGGGGGGAGAACCAGGAAATCTTGGCTATTTGTTCTATTCTTTCGTGGGATGAGGGCATCACCGGGAAGGCCAGCATTTGTTGCCCATCCCTAATTGCCCTTGAGGGTGGCTAAGAGTCAACTAGGTTGCTGTGGGTCCTTGAGGAAGTTTATCAGGATTATCCCAGGAATGAGGGCATTACATGAAGGGATTGAAGACGCTGGGATATTTGTCCTTAGGGCAGAGAGGGTTAAGAGAAGAAGTGATTGAGATGTCCAAAAATGAATTGGATGGAACAAGTAGAGACACGCTGTCTTGTCTGGCCGCTGAGTTGGTAAATAAGATTTAAACTAACTGGTAAAGAAACGAGAGTTGAAATAAGGAAAAGTGACTTCACATAAAGGGTTTCAAAGATATGGAACACTTTATTTTGTTCATTTGTGGGTGTCGCTGGCTAGGTCAGCATTTATTGCCCCTCTCTAATTGCCCTTGCAAAGGTAGTGGTGAGCTGCTTTCTTAAACCCATTTGGTGTAGGTACATCACAGTGCTCTTAGGGAGGGAGTTCCAGTGACAGTGAAGGAATGGCGATGTATTTTCAAGCCAGGATGCAGAGTGGCTTGGGGGGGAACTTGCAGATGGTGGTGTTCCCAGGTATCTGCTGCCCTCGTCCGCCCAGATAGTGGAGGTCACGGGTCTGAAAGATGCTGTTGACGGACTTAGTGAGTTGCTGCAGATGGGTAGATGGTACACACACTGTGTCAGTGGTGGAGGGACTGAATGTTCAATGTGGCGGAAAGTCTCCCGATCAAATGGGCTGCAACATGTCAAGCTCCTTGAGTGCTGCTGGAGCCAAACTCATTCAGGCAAGTAGAGAATATTCTATCGCACATCTTGAAGCTCCTTGTCCTGTCTTGTACCTTGAGTTATTCCCCATAGGATTCCCAGCCTCTGACCTGCCCTTAGAATCATAGAATCCCTACAGTGCGGAAGGAGGCCCATTGAGCAGAATCCCACCCAGGCCCTATCTCCATTGCCCCACAGATTTACCCTGCCAGTCCCCCTGACACTAAGTGGCAATTTAGCAGGGTGAATCCACCTCACTCGCACACCATTGGACTTGTAGCCACAGTATTGATATGGCTGGTTCAGTTTAGTTTTTAGTCAATAGTCTGATGAAAGAGCTGTGAAATCGGATTCTTTAGGAGCTTTAAAAAGCAATTAGAGCTGTACTTAAGAGGATTAGTTTTCAAGGTAATGGAGGAAAAAGCTGGAACTTGGGACTAAAATAGACAACTCTTTCAAAGAGATGGCACAGGTGTGACTAGAAACAGAAACCTGGATCTTTAGAGCACCTTTCACACAGTGGAATATCTCCAGGCACTTTGCAGAAGCATTAGCAAGCAAAATCTGACATCAATCCAGATTGAAGATGTTCGATTAGGTGATTGAAATCACAAGGAGCCTCTGTAAAGAGAATAGAGAGGCAGAGAGGCAAAGAAATAGAGAGGCAGACAGGTAGAAAAATAGAGAGGTAGTGAGATAGAGAGGTAGAAAGAGAGATAGAGGGGTGGAGAGATAGAGAGGGTTAGGAAGGAAAGTGGCAGCTGAAGGCACAGTTACCAATAGCAGAGCGATTAAAGTTAGGATATTCTAAAGGTCATAATTAGAGGAGTAGAGAGATTTCTGAGGGTCGTAGATCTGGAGGAGATTATAGAGGTAGGGAGGGATGCATGAAATAAATTAAAACTATATTAAAATTAATAAATTAAAATTGAGCAGCAAGGTGGTACAGTGGTTGGCATTACTTCCTCACAGCACCAGGGACCAGGGTTCAGTTCTGGTCTCGGGTCACTGTCTGTCTATGTTGAGTTTGAACATTCTCCCCATATCTGTGTGGGTTTCCTCCGGGTGCTCCAATTTCTTCCCACACTTCAAATTGCCCCAAGTGTCAGAGGGACTGGCAGGGTAAATACATGGGGTTACAGGAAGAGGTCTGGGTGGGATCGTGGTCAGTGAAAACTCAATGGGCTGAATGGCCTCCTTCTGCACTGTAGGGAATTTAGGATTCTATGAACAAGGATGTAGATTTTAAACTTGAGACGTGGCTCCACTGTCTGCCAATACCAACACACATGTGATGGGCCAAATGGCCTACTTCTGTGCTCTAAGATTCAACGATGTGTTTTGCTGGTGAGACCTCAGGAACCTAGGGCTCCAGTGTCAGTAGTGTTGGATATATCACAAGTTGATTGCTCTTTTATCTCTTCTGATTACTGTTAGCACAATTCTTTGGGTACACTGAGGGAGAATTTTGCATGGCCAATGTATCTAATCAGTACAAATTTCAGGATGTGGGAGGAAAGCGGATCACCCGGAAGCAACTCATGCAAACATGGGGAGAAGGTGCAACTCCACACGGACAGTGACCCAAGCCGGGCATCGAACCTGGCACTGCGAGGAAACAGTGCTAACCACTGTGCCACCGCACTGCTCTTGTCCCAGTGTGGAAGCTGGTGCAAGCATTCCACACCTTAGAACGATTCTGGGCTTGGCATTGTAGACCCCATGATTACTCTAGATTCTGGGCCTGTGAGGCAGCAGTGCCAACCACTGTGCCACCATGCCACTGCCAATTTGGTTAATTAAGGATGGTGGTTTAACCAGCGATGCCCATAATCCCATAAAAGCAAATGTTGTTGTGTAGCCATCGGGAGTGGGTGGGTATACCAGCTGTTACTCCCCACCATTCTCCAACACCTGGCTGAGCGCAGCTGGGCGCATTGGTGTGAGGGACCAATCTCATCCGTCCCTGGGCACCAGGATTCATCTCCTCACCGGCGCCTGTTGGCATCTGAGGCAAAAGCTGTGCTTTCTGCCTGTGTGCGTGTCTGCTGGAGAAGGTTATTAATGACTGTTGTTGGAGCCTCGCCTTTGCTACTCTTGATAAAGAACATTGAGGGGCAGTAATTGCATTCAGACTTCCACAGACGGCTCATTTAATTACGCGCGGCTGTGTTGAGGTGCCCAGTTGTAGGAAGCACTTGATTTGGGAGCCGTGTTCAGGAGAGGTCAGACAAACGCACCCAGTGTGAAGAGAAGGAAGAGGCTTCCAGAGTCAGCACAATCTGCAAACGCCCCCACCGTGAAATAATTACACTTCAGAAACACCAAGAAAAGCTCACAGCATAGCTCTGCCAACTGCTCTGTCAAGATGTGATCTTTTTTTAAAATAGCATTAAAGACTGATTTTTGGAAGCAGGATGCATATTTAAAAAACAGTGCCGATTTCCACACCAAACAAAACCGATCTGGCTTGCTTTCATTCATTTGGTCCAGTCTGTGATTTACTCAGTGTTTGCTTCCAGCTTTCAATGTTGAACTTCAGACAGGTGATCTTTGAACCTGCTCATGTAGAGTCACACCAATGGCAAATTTCATTTGGAGTCTTTTTCCTGTACTGCAGGAATTTTCTCAATTATCCCTTCTCCAAGTTTTCCTTTCTTCCTGCCTGCTGAATGCACTGTGCCAGTCGTGGTTGAATCAGGAGCAAACATTTTAGATCATCTGTCGGTGGCACACTGGTTAGCACTGCTGCCTCACCACGCCAGGAACCGTAGACCATAAGGAGCAGAATTAGGCCATTCAGCCCATCGAGTCTGCTCCACCACTCAATCATGGCTGATATTTTTCTCATCCCCCATTCTCCAGCCTTTTCCCCAGAACCCCTTATTAATCAAGAACCTGTCTATCCCTGTTTTAAAGGCTGCTAATTGCATTCAGACTTCCATCCAAGTGTGATTCTGGCCTTGAATTGCTGCCTGTGTGGAGTTTGCACATTCTCCCCGTGTCTATGTGGGTTTCCTCTGGGTGCTCCGGTTTCCTCTTGCAGTCTAAAGATGTGTGAGTTAGGTTGATTGGCCATGCTAAGTTGATCCTTAAGTGCAAATTTGCCTTACTCACTTGCCCTGAGACTGCACAATCTTGCCCCAGGTCTTGTATGGTCCTGTCCTACTCACTATGATTTCCATGGCGGGCAGGATGGGGAAATTCAACAACAAAGAGCAGCACAGGAACAGGCCCTTCGGCCCTTCAAGCCTCTGCTGATCATGCTGCCCTAACTAAATTAAAACCGTATACACCTACAGAGTCTGTATCCTTCCATTCCCATCCTATTTACGTATTCTTCCAGTTGCCCCTTAAATGATGCTATCGTACCAGCTCCCACCACCTCCCAAGGCATTTCAGACATTCCCCCTCATTGTCAGGGGGATTAGCAGGATAAATTTGTGGGGTAACTGGTATAAGGCCTGGGTGGGATTGATGTCAGTACAGGCATGATGGGCTAAATGGCCTTTTTCTGCACTGCAGGTATTGGTTGCCATTGCCAGTTGCTATGTCAATGCCTCCAGCCCAGCTACCAGTGACCACTAGCATGGGAATGGGTTTGCCCTGTCTCCCAAGCCCTGTTGCCATCCTCTGAGGTTTGAGAGAAAGGTTTATGGCTTAACCGATTTCCACGGCCAATTTAACTGTATGATTAGATGCGACACTTGCTATGTCAAGGTTGTGCGGTTGTCATGAGGAAATCCATTGGATAGAACAGGAGTTGCCGGGTGTTGTAACGATATCATGACCCAGTTTACAGTGTGCGAGAGTCGTTTAACACAATTGATGTTACAGAATGTGTCAGTTTAAATGTCATTGAACAGACGAAGTGGCATTTCCAGAGAGGAGATAGTAAAATGATTCATGGTTTGACTCAGTTTGGCTCCTCTCTCTCTTCCTTCTTCCCACTCAACACTTTTTCACGATGACCGTATAAAAAACAAGAAGCTTGTGTAATAGCGGCCTTACTTGTGGAAAAGCAGACTCAGTATTTTTGTGGGGGGGGGGGGGGGGGGGGGGGGGGGGGGGGGGGGGGGGGGAGTTCCGGCACATTTTATTTTAGCAAATTGTTCATTTATGGTTGCATGGTCATACAGAGCCTGAATATTGCTGAAACTCCAACTTGTTCCTGAAACGTTTTGTCTCGCATAGCGTCAGGACAAATGCAAGAATACCAAATTTCAAACAATCTCATACTGGAGGAGAAAAATAGCTGCTGATTAGGGATGGCACAGTGGTTGGCACTGCTCCCTCACAGTGCCAGGCACCTGGGTTCAATTCTGGCCTTGGCTAACTGCCTGTGTGGATAAAAGCAAATTACTGCAGATGCCAGAATCTGAAACCAAAGGATAAAATACTGGAAACTCTCAGCAGCCCTGGCAACAACTGTAAGGAGAAAAAAAGAGCTGACATTTCGAATCCAGGTGACCCCATCTGCTCCAGACGGATTCAAGACATCAGCTCTTTTCTCTCTGTACAGATGCTGCCCGATCTGCTGAGATTTTCCAACACTTTTTCTTTTGGATTGCCTGTGTGGAGTTTGCACATTCTCCCTGTGTCAGCGTGGGTTTCCTCTGGGTGCTCTGATTTCCTCCCACATTTCAATGATGTACAGGTTAGGTTGATTGGCCATGGCAAATTGTCCCTAAGTGTCAGGGGTCTAGCAGGGAAATGCATAGGATTAAGGGGATGGGGCCTGGGAGAGATTGTTGTCAGTACAGGTTCGATGGGCCAAATGGCATCCTTCAGTATTGTAAGAATTCCATAATTCTACAATTAGTTGGCAAGTGAACTTTGGCTCAGGTGTTGCCACAGAGAAGATAAAGTTATAGTTTATTATTAGTCACCAGTAAGGTTTACATTAACACTGCAATGAAGTTACTATGATGCTCCCTAGTTGCCAAAGTCTGGCACCTATTCAGGTCAATGCACCTAACCAGCACATCTGTCAGACTGTGGGAGGAAACTGGAAAACTGGAGGAAACCCATGCAGACATGGGGGGAATGTGCAGACTCACACAGACAGTGACCCAAGCCTGGTATTGAACCTGGATTCCTGGTGCTGTGAAGCAGCAGTGCTAACCACTGTGTCACTGTGCCATGCCAGGGGGGATCTGTAGGCTCTGGATAATCCAAAGAAATTCATATGGCTTGGACAAGTTCCTTTTGTTTGGAGAGAATTGTGTCTGAACGTATGTTGCTTCTAGGAAATGTTAGACGTTATGAATGATTATCTTGTGTGATTCTTAGTGTGGCTATTGATTTGAGATGTTACTTGAGTAGGATTTTTTATGCTTGCTTACTTAGTCTATTTTATTTCATTTTTTTTACGAGCACGTATTCTGCAATAGAGTAAATCAGCCTGGTCGCCATTTTGTACAGAACATGTGATTAGACGGGGAGACATTTTGATATTGCTAACTTCTGACATCAAACTAAACACTGATAGCTCCAGTTTGAGCTATCACTTAACCTGCACTGTTGACTTGGGAAAAATGTGAAAAATATCAATATAAACTAAAGGAAACCTCGATTTCCACAAAAACACAGCTCACAAATAATTTATCCAATTCGTACGAGATTTAATTAGAATGTGATGTTCGTCAATATGAATGGTGACTGTTTCTCACCACAGATGCTGTCTGATCCTCTGAGATTTTCTAGACTTCCATCCTACGCCACATTTCCAGCACTTACGGGATTTTGCTTTCGTATTAATAGTTTGAGCACGATTACCTTTGGTAGAAAAATGAAGTTCGAGAACAAAGCAGCAACATAATTAAACAAGAAAAAGGAGAAAGCTGAAGTCTCAGCATAATGCTAATGTCATACCTAGGCAATAGCTGAACCTAACTAGAGATGCACGTTATTGGCACGGTTTCAATATTGTGATTTTTTAGAACAGTCTATGCCAATTTTTAAACCTCCGTCTCTCTCGCTTCTCCCAGGGTTTTTGTGCCCTGTTTGTGTTTTTGCTTTTTGTGTGGGCGCCAGCGGTCTTTACCCTCAGTTTTCACCCTGTTGGCCAGGCACACGCATCTGACTAATGCAAAAAGGCTCAATCCCTGTCAGCACATGTACAGGAGGCCTGAGCTTTGAATAAAATAGGAAATATACAGTAAATGGCAGAACCCTTAAGAGTATTGATAGGCAGAGGGATCTGGGTGTACAGGTACACAGGTAACTGAAAGTGGAAATGCAGATGGAGAAGATGGTCAAGAAGGCATACGGCATGCTTACCTTCATCGGCCAGAGTATTGAGTTTAAAAATTAGCTGGTCATGTTGCAGCTTGATAGAACCTTAGTTAGGCTGCACTTGGAATATAGTGTTCAATTCTGGTTGCCACACTAACAGAAGGATGTGGAGGCTTTGGAGAGAATACAGAGAAATATTGCCAGGATGTTGCCTGGTATGGAGGGCATTAGCTACGAAGAGAAGTTGGAGCGACAGAGGTTTAGGGGAGACCCGATAGAAGTCTACAAGATTGTGAGAGGTGTGGACAGAGTGGATAGTCAGAAGCTTTTTCCCAGGATGGAAGAGTCAATTATTAGGGGGCATCGGTTTAAGGTACGAGGGACAAGGTTTACAGGAGATATATGAGGCAGTTTTTTTTATACAGAGAGTAGTGGGTAACTGGAACTCATTGCCAGGGGCGGTAGTAGGAGCAGATAGAATAGTGACTTTTAAAGGGTGTCTTGACAAATACATGAATAGGATGGGAATGGAGGAATATAATCCCTAGAAGGATAAGGGGTTTTAGTTAAGTTGGGCAACACAGTTGGTACAGGCTTGAAGAGTTGAGGGGCCTGTTCCTGTGCTTTAATTTTTTTCTTTGTTTTTTGTTATCTGTATTCTGGGGAACTTGGTTCAAATCTCACCACGGCAGCTGTTGAAATTTTGAATTCAATAAAAATCTGCAATTAAGCCATGAATCTATTGTCGATTTTTCTAAAAAAACCCATCTGGGTCACTAATGTCCTTCAGGAAGGAAATCTGCCGTCCCTACCTGGTCTGGCCTACATGAGACTCCAGAGCCACAGCAATGTGGCTGACTCTGAAATACCCTTCGAAATGGTGTAAAAAGGCCATTAGGGACAGACAATAAATGCTGGCCCAACCAGCAACACCCACGTCCCATGAATAAATTAAGCAAAAAAAGATTTTGCTTTTATTTTTGGGAGAGTGGATTGGATCAGTATGGTCTGTACTCTGCCTATTGTGAGCTGCTGTACTGGATGGAATTCCCCCATCTGTGACTAAATCCCATGGTGGAGGTGGGGGAGGGGGCATGGCTGGGGTTCTTGACTCCCTCCCTAACCAGCACGGTTTTCGGACTGTGGGAGGAAACCGGAGCACCTGGGGGAAACCCACACAGACATGGGGAGAACATGCAAACTCCACCCAGACAGTCACCCGAGACCAGACTCGAAACCGGGTCCCTGACGCTGTGTGCTAACCACTGTGCCACCATGCCACACCTTCTGGGGGGATGGGTGTGGGGGTGTTGGTGCTATCTTGTTTGAAATTGAGGTCAATATTTTTAAATTGAAGAATTTTTGAGATCTTTTTCTGCGTAAGTGATTGCCTCCATTCTGCACTTCTGAGCAATGCTTTGGGTTGCCATTTTGATTTTTCAGTCCTTCTCTTCAGTAACAACAACTTGCAACATAACCGTCTGAAAATGTGAAGGACTGGCAGACGACCACTTCACAATAAGGTTATCCAGCTTCCGACGCAAATGCAACTTGTTAAGTTTTGCTTTTGAGGCCTGAACTCTTATCAGATGCCTGAGACTTGATTTTGTTTCGGAGCCCTGTGTTGGAGGGGCTTAGACTTGACATTTGCACGTTAGATTGATAGAATTCCCAGTACAAAGAGGATGGAGCACAGCCCATTTTGCTTTTGCTGGTTCTTTTTTAGCTAGCTGTCCAATTAGTCCCAGTCTCTCTGCTCCTTTTGCTGTAGCCCCGTAAATCTTATCACCGTCAGCTATTTATGCACTTCTCTTTTGATTGTTTCTATATATATATATTTCATCATCTTTTCAGGAAGTGCATTCCAGTTCACACTAAACCTGCCGAATAAAAATAAGTTTCAGAATCTTTGAGTGCAGGAGGAGGCCATTTAATCCATTGAGTCTGCACTGACCACAATCCCACCCTATTCCCGTAACCCCATACATTTACCCTAGCTAGTCCCCCTGACACTAGGGTCAAATTAGCATGGCCAATCCACCTAACCAGCACATCTTTGGAAGGTGGGAGGAAACTGGAGCATCCGGAGGAAACCCATGCAGACATGGGGAGAACATGCAGGCTCCACACAGCCAGTGACCCGAACTGGGATTCGAACCTGGGTCCCTGGCGCTGTGAGGCAGCGGTGCCACCATGTGCCCTCTCCCCCTCTTCATTCCGAGCATTTTCTTGGATCTGTGGCCTCTGATTTTACTAACCCTCCCGCCAGTGGAAGCAGTTTCCATGGATACTCTCTATTAAAACTCTTGTGGATTACCTCAAAGCACTGAAAATGCTGGGAATCATTTAGGAATCCATTCGGATGAGTTGGACAGAATCCCTGGTGGGTTGAAGCTGCTGTGGGGCAATTATTTTTCCATCTCAGCTCTCGCCCACGACTCACACTGCATTCTCTCATTTTCTCTCATGCATCAAATAGTTTCCTCATCTGACTGGCAGCTTGATGCTCAATGAGATGTTCAGGGATCAACTGCTCAATATCTGCTTAATTGGGCAGCACAGTGGCTCAGTGGGTGAGCACTGCTGCCTCACAGGGCCAGGGTTCGATTCCCAGGCGATTAGCAGTGTGACTATTGGGGTTACAGGGATAGGCGCTGGGTGGAATTGTGATCGGTAAAGACTCGATGGCCCAAATGGCCTCCTTCTGTACTGTAGGGATTTTCTGATTCCATGATTCAATGAACCTGCACATCTTTCGGATTGTGGGAGGAAACTGGAGCACCCAGAGGAAACCCGGGGAGAACTAAGTCCTCTTGGTATCTATCTCTCAGCAGATCAGTTGTCCCTGTTACCTCAGAAAACTAGAGGCTGACTGGAGAATGCGAGAGTGCTAAGCTGGACTCCTGATAAGACAATTTGGCTTTGTGTGGCGTGTGTCCCTGCTAGGCCCCAAGGTACCTTCGCTAAAGTGGCTGGCACTGGGAATGGTATCTGAACACTGGCTCACAGCTGGTGGTGGTATTTTTGGGCCCTGTCCAGACCTCACGGGAACCAAAAATATGGGCACCAGCATCTATCCAAAGTGTATCAACAAGTAAAATGAAAGTCATCATTTATGCTGGTCATTTCTGACTGGGAGCCAAGAGTTTGTAAGCATCTGCCAATCTGCAGACAACCTGTCCAAGCGATTTAACCCCACTAGCATAATGTTAAGATTTGACAACTGTAAAAGCACAAGGAGAACCAGCAGAACCTCACACAGTGTGATATCTGTTAGAATCACGCGCAGTGCGATATCTGGTAGAACCATGTACAGTGTGATATCTGGTAGATCAAGTACGGTGTGAAATCTGGTAGAACCACATACAGTGTGATATCTGGTAGAATCACGCGCAGTGCGATATCTGGTAGAACCATGCATGGTGCAATATCTGGTAGAACCATGTACAGTGTGATATCTGGTAGATCAAGTACGGTGTGAAATCTGGTAGAACCACGTACAGTGTGAAATCTGGTAGAACCACGTACAGTGTGAAATCTGGTAGAACCACGTACAGTGTGATATCTGGTAGAACCACGCGCAGTGTGATATCTGCTAGAACCACGTACGGTGTGATATCTGGTAGAACCACGTACGGTGTGATATCTGGTAGAACCACGTACGATGTGATATCTGGTAGAACCACGTGCGGTGTGATATCTGGTAGACCACGTGCGGTGTGATACCTGGTAGACCACGTGCAGTGTGATATCTGGTAGAACCACGTGCAGTGTGATATCTGGTAGTGCACCGCGCGTGATTCTATCTGGTAGAACCATGCACAGTGCAATATCTGGTAGAACCATGTACAGTGTGATATCTAGTAGACCACGTACGGTGTGATATCTGGTAGAATCAACGTGCGGTGCGATATCTGATAGAACCATGTACAGTGTGATATCTGGTAGACCACGTGCGGTGTGATATCTGGTAGAACCACGTACAGTGTGATATTTGGTAGAACCAAAGTACGGTGTGATATCTGGTAGAATCACTCAGTGAGATATCTGGTAGAACCATGCGCGATGTGATATCTGGTAGAACCATGCGCGGTGCGATATCTGGAAGAACTCTCCTTATTGTTCAAGAAGAGATGACTGTTGAAGCCCTTCGCACAACAGGACATTTCAAAGCATCTCTCAGTTAGTGAAGTAGTTTGGAAATGCTGTCGCTGTTGTAATGTAGGAAGCAGGTGGCTAATTTGTGCAGAGTAAGATCCCACAAACAGCAATGTAAAGATGTGATTTTGATTAAGGATAATTATTGCTCAGGGCACTGGGGAGGATTCGCCGGCCTTTTCTTTGAAATTTTCACATTCACCTGAGAGCAAAGATAAAACCTGATTTTTAGTATCTTACAGTGTGGCATCTCGGACAGAGCAGCACCCACTGACACAGCAGCACCTCTGAGAGTGCAGCACTCCAACAGCGCAACATCTCTGACAGCGTGAGGCCTGATACAAAGTTAACAAGTGTATTGTTACAACCACAAATTCTGGAGCAAAAAATTGCAGATTCTTCTGTTCCTCTCTACATGTTTTCACATGGTTGTTAATTGTAGCAGGTCCAACAGAGTGGCACCTCTGACAGTGCAGCACCTCCGAGAGAACACAGAACAGGCCCTTTGGCCTTCGATGTTGCGCTGACCAATTAAGAAAAAGCAATGACCCTCTAACCTAAACCATTCCCTTTTCATCCATAAACTTATCTACTAACCTCTTAAACGCCACCAAACTTGGCGCATCTACAACTGCAGCAGGCAGGGCATTCCATACCCTTACCACCCTCTGGGTAAAGAACTTACCTCTGACATCCGTCCTATAACTACCATCCTTAATTTAAAGCTATAGAGCGCTGTGCCTCTAACAGTGCGGCACCTCTGACAGCGTGGCACCTCTGATGGTGCTGCACCCCCTCACTGCCATGGATGTCAGACTAGATTTTGTGCTCAGGTTTCTGAAGTGGGATTTGAACCCGTAAATTTCTGACAAAGGGACAGGAGTGTTACTCATTGGCCTCAGACACTGAAGATTATCTGTCTTTATTTAAGCAATCGGCTTATTGTAAAACACCTAGCATGTCATATTTTCCCAATTCCTGTAAATTTATAACAAGCCTGTGAAAAGTTACTCGCCTTTGGGGAACTTTACACAACGGGTGACCTCCTGAATCTCCAACATGTTAAACAGTGTGAGCTGAGAACTTCTCTGAGTTCTTCATCCCCAGGTCAGCTGCACAGAGATTGGTGAGTCCCTAACTCTGTTAATCTGATTGTTTAAACGCCAGCACTGTTGTTCAGGGTGGGGCAGGCTGGATTAGAAGCCAAGCCCGCCACTCCCTGGACTGAATATGGAGACAGATGCAGAGACAGGATGGGTGGAAAGCCTAACTCTGTTCCAGCACATTGTCAAATTAAATTCTGAAGAGGATTAAAACAAGAATTGGCCCTCACAAATGCTCACCTCAACACCATCTCACTCTCTTCCCCACACACTAAACCCCAGCCCCATCCATGTCAACACTCACCCAGCTCCTATTGCCCCTCATTGCCCTCTCATTTCCCTACTGGCAAGCCATGCCCCTCTATCCTCTTCTTTTGCCACTCCAAATCCCCTTGTAGCCCTCTTCCAATTTTGTACCAACTCATGCCCCCATCCCCTACCTTTGCTCTTCCACTCTCCATGCCATCTCACTTAGAATCCTTGACACCTCCGTGACACCTTCACAGTTATTTGACACCTTTGACAGCTCCTTGGCAGCTTTGAAAGTTACTTGGCAGTTCTGGCGGTTCCAATGAGTTTGCATAATTTATTTAGGCATAATTGAGCTTCATTTTAACAATTGCAAAGGGTGCCTTAACTTGTCCAGAAGGGTACTATACCTCTCCAGAGGGGTACACTGGCTGTTCAAACAAATCCACCAAGTTGAGACCTGCTCTTACCTGGTCTAAGCTGCACACTCACTGTTTCACACACCTAGCTAACCAAAAACCCACTTCCGTGGAGGCAACTGATGATCTAAATGGCCAATTGCCTCTGTAATTGGTGTATATGAGAATACAGCGCAATCCCAAACCTGCCCCTGTGAAAGTAGGAAGCTCAGTTGCATTGTAGAGATTTTGGCTTTAAGGACCAAGCTGCAGAGTAAAGATCACATGATTTGGGGAACCATTTAGGGAGACGAGTGTTTTGAGAAGGGGGCTGTGATGGATCACAGTGATAAACATGGGCTTCTAGACTTAGAATCATCTTGCAGCCATTAGACTGCTAGCCTCTGTATAGCTTCTGCCTGTTTAAAAAAAAAAGTGTTGTGATTTCCCCAGACTGGTGAAAGGACATCTTTACAGCTGTGATCGGGGGGGTGGTAGGAGTGTGGAGGGAGGTTCAGTTTGAGGTTTTTTTTTGACATGAAGCTACCCAACACGATGAAAATCTGGGCTTTGGTGTTTGACCCCTGGGTTTACAGGATTGATAGCACAAAGTGAGTGCCAACAGTCTGGACTGAAGGAACCATAAGAACAGGATATGGTGCTCAACTCATTGATAGTTCTCATGCGCCACAGTGAAAAACTGCACTGACCTCTCAGAGGGCAGAGTACCCTTTGTCGTCAGTACTTCCCCAGAATGGAGAAACTACAACATCTTCTCCAGACCCTTCAACATGTCATTGATGAAGTCGAACATCTCGCCAAGGCCATCCTCACACCCCCCATTTCTTGTCATCAAATAACCGCACAACCTTAAACAGACCATTGTCCGCAGCAAACTACCCAGCCTTCAGGAGACCAGTGACCACAACACCTGCCACAGGAACCTCTGCAAGACAAGCCGGGTTATCGACATGGATGCCATCATCTCACGTGAGAGCACCAGGTACACAGTACATAGACTTGCAACTTGGCCAACGTTGTCTACTGATACGCTGCAGAGAAGATGTCCCGAGGCATGGTACATTGGAGAGACCATGCAGACCTATGACAACTGAACCCCACTCGACAATCACCAACAGGAAGAGACCACTTCAGCAGTCATGGACACTCAGCCTTTGATCTTCGGGTAAGCATTCTCCAAGGTGACCTTCATGACACACAACAAGGCAGAGTTGCTGAGCAGAGACTGATAGCCAAGTTCCGCACACGTGAGGATGGACTCAACTGGGATTTTGGGTTCATGTCACACTACCTGTAACCCCCATGACTTGCCCAGGTTTGGAAAATCTCACTAACTGTCTTGGCTGGAAACAACACACATCTCTTTAACCTGTGCTTTAACTCTCTCTTCGTTCACACTGTCTGTACCTTTAAGACTTG
Organism: Sphyrna mokarran; assembly: GCA_024679065.1. Lineage (NCBI taxonomy): Eukaryota > Metazoa > Chordata > Chondrichthyes > Carcharhiniformes > Carcharhinidae > Sphyrna > Sphyrna mokarran. Next base: position 8,359,183 of record JAGIQG010000017.1, on the reverse strand, counting down.
ATTATCTGTAAAAGACTCGCATCCCAACTATTATGTTATATTTTAGTTTGTGTCTATGTATGCCCTGTTTGTGAACTCTTCTTTCACCTGAAGAAGGAACAACACTCAGAAAGCTTGTACTGCCAAATAAACTTTAACCTGGGATTGTGAGACTTCTTACTGTGTTTACCACACCGGCATCTCCATATCGTGAGGGAGGGCAGGGATGGGGTGCAGTGAGGGGAGGGGTGGTGGGGGCTGGGGGGTGATGGTAGGCAGACTGTGGCTCTTTTATGAAGTATTCCCCAGGGAAAATGTGCATCTTGTGTGTGGCATTGATCTGCCAAACCTTGTGTACATGTTACTTCAAGAAATCGCAAACTGCACAATCTCACAGGAGTGAAATCCTTCCCTGGTTAACTGAGTGCTACTGAGAGAGACAAAAGCCCTGGAAGGTATGCCCTAGCTTAATGGCTGGAATTCCCCGGTCTCACAGCCCCACTATCGCTGTCCATGAGTACGGAGAATTTGGCGCTCAGCCAAATCTCCATTCACTAACAGCAGGATTGGAAAATCCCAGCCATGGGCGAGGTCGGAGAATTCTGGCCCCAGTGTCCTGTATGCACCCTCTCTCTTTTTAAAAGAAATTATTTATTAGTCACAAGTAAGGCTTACATTAACACTGCAATGAAGTTACTGTGAAATTCCCTGGTCTGGTGTCTGTTCAGTTCAATGCACTTAATCAGCACGTCTTTCAGAATGTGGGAGGAATGTGGCACCCGGAGGAAACCCACTCAGACATTGGGAACTGGGAATCGAACCCAGGTGCCTGATGCTGTGAAGCAGTAGTGCTAACCATCGTGCTACCGTGCCTCTCTCTGTTTGGATCCCAGATTTCTCTCCATCTCAATTATTCTTCTCACTCTCTGTTTCTCGCACTCTATCTACCTCTCTGCATCTCACTGAGTTCTGAGTCAGATGTCACGTATCAGAACGCAGACAAATAAAAAGTTCTTGCTGCTCTTTTCTTTGTGCCCTCTGTAATGACCTAGCAAATAACTGAGTTGCATTCAGGAAGGCAGCTCACCATCACCTTCTCAAAGATAATTAAGCTTGGGCCATGGATACTGGCCAGAGACGCCAACATCCTGTGACCGAGTGAAAGAAAAGTCAATGAATATGAATATTGAGAGATGTATAAAGGTGAGCAGAATCAATCTCTTTCAAGGTCAAAATTCTGGATCTCTCTCCCCAACAGCACTATGGTTATGCCTACACCACACGGACTGCAAGGGTTTAAGAAGGCGGCTCCCCATCACCTTCTCAATGGCAATATTTAAAAAAAAATGTTCTTTCGTGGATTGTGCGCTTCACTGCCTAGTCCAACTTTTATTGTCCATCCCTAATTGTTCTTGGGAAGGTGACGGTGATTTGCCTTCGTCAAACGTTGCAGTCCATATGGTGTAGGTACATCCACAGTGCTGTTAGGGAACCAGTTCCAGGACTTTGACCCAGTGCCAGTGAAGGAACAGCGATATATTTCCAAGTCAGGATGGTGAATGGCTTTGGAGGGGAACTTGCAGATGGTGTCCCCATGTATCTGCTGCCCTTGTCCCTCGAGATGGTAGAGGTTGTGGGTTTGGAAGGTGCTGTCAAAGGAACTTTGGTCAAACTTGGTGAGCACAATAGTTCATTCTGTAGATGATTACCCATGGCTGACACTGTGAGTTGGTGCTGGACGGAGTGAACGTTCAAGGTGGTGGATGGGGTGTCAGTCAAGCGGGCTGCTTTGTCCTGGATGGTGTCAACCTTCAACCGGGTGCTCCAGTTTCCTCCCACACTCTGAAAGATGTGCTAATTAGGTGTGTTGACCCAAACAGACACCAGACTGTGGCGACTTGGAAATTTCACAGTAACTTCATTGCAACGTTCATGTAAGTCTTACTAATAAATAAACTTTACTTTTTTTGATATATTAATAACACAATGAGGATTTCTTCTCGGGGCCTGTTGGCTAACACAAGAATGATAGAATTTATACTTGTGATGATACTGTGCCTTTAAGAAATGGATTTTTATCATGTCTGTCGTGAGGGTTTAAAATTCAGCTCTGTTTTATATAATGCCAACTTGTCTGCATCAGGCAGTTCACATACTGAAAATGCAGACTAATTATTGATTTTAGCTAGGGATGTGTTTGTTTTAATCTGAGTTAATGCATTTTTGTTTATTTAATCTCTGCCCTGAGGTTTCAGAGTAAGCTTTTGATTAAGTTGTGGGTCCATTACTGCAATGTCCCAGTCAGGAGCTGTTTGTGTTCACCACAGGCTTGTGACTTTTCCTTAACTTTACCTTGTGCAGTAAAGCACTGTTCCTCTACAGCCTACTCCTGAAGTTATTGTAATTTGCATCTTTTTTAATTTAACCAATAGCATATGTAAACAATAGTTCCCTGGTACATTATTAACACCTCAGTCAATCATGGTCAACTTGCCAATGTATCAGCAACCTTCTCTCTTGCAGTAGCAATTGTTGTATCCTTTAAAATTTGGCATTCCTGCATTTATCCTGATGAGTGCAAGACTGAAATCTTCAAAAGTATTTCTCTTTTTTCCTCCAGCAATACAAAGATCATTGTATGGCACAGATTCATTGCTGTCCAGAAGGTGATGGATGGTAGGGTGCCCATTGGAGTTGTGGCTTTCAGAACACTTTCCTCTGTCATTGTCACTCATTAGCTTCTGTGCCATCTGAAGAAAAATGGGCCTGATAACTATTTCACCTTATCCAGAGTTCCAGAATCAGAGGACACAGCCTGGACTTGAATAAGGAGCTTGAAATCTGACAATGCTTGTTCTAAAATAGACATTCTTACTTTTGATTCCACCATAGCCTCAAAATAAGGAGGGAGGGTGGGTCAGGTTTAGGATTGAGTTGAGGAGGAACTTCTTCACCTAAGGAGTTGTGGATCTGTGGACATTCTCTCTTCCACCTCATTCTGTCGGGAAAAAGATACAAAAGTCTGAGGTCACGTATCAACCGACTGAAGAACAGCTTCTTCCCTGCTGCTGTCAGACTTTTGAATGGACCTACCTTGCACGAGGTTGATCTTTCTCTGCACCCTAACTATGACTACATTCTGTATTCTCTCGTTTCCTTCTTTATGAATGGTATGCTTTGTCTGTATAGTGCACAAGGAACAATACTTTTCACTGAATACTGATACACGTGATAGTAATAAATCAAACCATTCCCTCACCCTGCAGTATAAATATCTCTCACTTTCTATGCCTTTTAGCTTTGACAAAGGGTCATCTGGACTCAAAACGTCAGCTCCTTTCTCTCCTTACAGACGCTGCCAGACCTGCTGAGATTTTTTGTTTCTTTTGGTTTCAGATTCCAGCATCCGCAGTAATTACTCTGATTTGTTGTGTTTTGGTTTGTAGGTATCTCAGGTTAATCACTAATTACCTGACAAATTAATGATGGCCAATTAAATTCTGGTTTTGCTGGGTGACGCCCGATTCAATTATCTGTGAAAAAAAGCTGATAACGCTGGAAACCTGAGCTCAGAATCGAAATTGCAGGAGTAGCACAGTGGCGGAGGAAGAATCACTGCAGCTGGACTTCATTCATCAGAGCAGACTGGGAGAGAGTCTCCGTGGAAAACTGTCCTCATTATTTGAATTTCTGAAGGATCTATGTTTCTAAGCTTTGTGGTTTCATTTCTGAAGGAGTATGTGAAGAGAGGGTGTGTATGATGGGGGCGGAAGGCGTTGTTGACACTGAACGCTGGGATAAAACAGGCAATATAGGCCAGGATGTTATTTGGCCCAGGGCATTGTGCAGAGATGTGATGATGATGCTGTTACCAGCAACACCCACGTTCCAGGAACTAATTTTGTCAGCGCAGGTGTGATCTTATTGAATGGTGGAACAGGCTTGGTGGGACTGAGTGGCCTACTCTCTCTCCGAACGCTTGAACTCATATTTTAACAATAGCAAGGACCAGAAGTGGAGCTTCGAGGAGACGGGCAGCCATTTTCCATAATCGAAGGCCTAATCACTGGTTTTCAGGCGGGAGTAGGCCCTCCCTCTCCCCTTTCCAGCGTGAATCCCCTTGCCGGAAATTCAACAGTTTAAAACAGACAGGAAAATCTCCCGTTTTCCTGCCCGCTTGGCACTTAGTTTATTTTTGGAAAAATTGCCCCTCTTTATGTTTCCCAAGAGGTTCTACACCAACACATCCTTCTATTCCTTTCTCGATAGTCTTTACCTGATTTTCGAATCAGAGTCACTTGTGTATCCCTGTTCTGAAGCACGCGTTGCTTGGCGATTAAAGATGGAAACTGTGCTGTGTGCAACATTGACAAGGCCTCACTGATTGTTCACAATCTCTAGTATTGAGGTGACAGTGGCAGGGTGGCATGGTGACACAGTGGTTAGCACTGCTGCCTCACAGTTCTGGAGACCTGGGTTCAATTCCCGGCTTGGTCACTGTATGTGTGGAGTCTACACATTCTCCCTGTGTCTGCCGGGTGCTCCTGTTTCCTCTCACAGTCCAAAGATATTTGGGTACCCTACAGACGCTTGACAACAGATGAATGAACACTGCTCGACAATCACCCAGGCAGGAGTGTTCTCTTTCTGTTGGGGAATACTTCAGCGGTCACGGACATTCAGCCTCTAATCTTCGAGTAAGCGTTCTCCAAGGTAGCCTTCACAACACACAACAGCGCAGAGTCGCTGAGCAGAAACTGATAGCTTATCTATAACCCCCATAATGACTTGCCTGGCCTTGCAAAATCTCACTAACTGTCCTGGCTGGAGACAATAAACATCTCTTTAACCTGTGCTTTACGCTTTCTCCACTCACGTTGTCTGTACCTTTAAGACTCGATTATCTATAAAGATTCGCATTCCAATCATTATTTTATAAATTGAGTTTGTGTCTTTATATACCCTGTTTGTAAATAGAACTCCCACTTACCTGACGAAGGGGCAGCACTCTGAAAGCTAGTGGATTTTGCTACCAAATAAACCTGTTGGACTTTAACCTGAGACTTCTTACTTAGGTGGATTGGCCATGTTAAATTACCTCTTTGTGTTTTGGGATATGTAGATTAGAGGGTAAATATGAGGGGTTAAGGCGATTGAGCCTTATTGGGATTGCTGAATGACCGCTTTCTGCACTGTAGGGTTTCTACGGCCAAACTGGAGCTGTTGTGTTCATCAAATCGTTAGCTTGTTTACTGACTGAATATTACCCTATTGCTTTGATTAGAATTCACATCATAGTAACAGGTCATTGCAAAAAGCATCTGTGCCATATGGGCCTCCCGCTACCTTGCTTTATTGATTAATTAATTCACCAACTCACTGTGGAACTGAGTCCAGGCACATTAGTTCAAATCCAAACTAGGGCATGTTGAGGAATGACATCAGAATGCTGAGATTTGCACTGCCTCTAATATCCAACTGAGGTGCTGAGGGAGTGCTGTGATGTGTGAGGTGCTGAGGGAGTGCTGTGTTGAGTGAGGTGCTGAGGGAGGGCTGTGATGTGTGAGACGCTGAGGGAGTGCTGTGATGTGTGAGGTGCTGAGGGAATGCTGTGATGTGTGAGCTGCTGAGGGAAAGCTGTGATGTGCGAGGTGCTGAGGGAGTGCTGTGTTGAGTGAGGTGCTGAGGGAGTGCTGTGATGTGTGAGGTGCTGAGGGAGTGCTGTGATGTGTGAGGTGCTGAGGGAGTGCTGTGATGTGTGAGGTGCTAGAGGAGTGCTGTGATGTGTGAGGTGCTGAGGGAATGCTGTGATGTGTGAGGTGCTGAGGGGATGCTGCAATGTTGAGGTGCTGAGGGGGTGCTGCAATGTGTGAGGTGCTGAGGGAGTGCTGTGATGTTTGAGGTGCTGAGGGAGTGCTGTGATGTGTGAGGTGCTGAGTTAGTGCTGTGATGTGTGAGGTGCTGAGGGAGTGCTGTGATGTGTGAGGTGCTGAGGGAGTGCTGTGATGTGTGAGGTGCTGAGGGAGTGCTGTGATGAGTGAGGTGCTGAGGGGGTGCTGTGATGTGTGAGGCGCTGAGGGAGTGCTGTGATGTTGAGGTGCTTGAGGGGGTGCTGCGATGTTGAGGTGCTGAGGGAGTGCTGTGGTGTTGAGGTGCTGAGGGAGTGCTGTGATGAAGAGGTGCTGAGGGCGGCTGTGATGTTTGTGGTTCTGAGGGAATGCTGTGATGTGTGAGGCGCTGAGGGAGTGCTGTGATGTGTGAGGTGCTGAGGGAGTGCTGTGATGGTTGAGGTGCTGAGGGAGTGCTGTGATGTGTGAGGTGCTGATGGAGTGCTGTGATGTTTGGGGTGCTGAGGGAGTGCTGTGATGTTTGAGGTGCTGAGGGAGTGCTGTGATGTGTGAGGTCTGAGGAATGCTGTGATGATGGGTGCTGAGGAGTGCTGTGATGATGAGGTGCTGAGGGAGTGCTGTGATGTTGAGATGCTGAGGGAGTGCTGTGATGTGTGAGGTGCTGAGGGAGTGCTGTGATGTGTGAGGTGCTGAGGGAGTGCTGTGATGTGTGAGGCGCTGAGGGAGTGCTGTGATGTGTGAGGTGCTGAGGGAGTGCTGTGATGTTGAGGTGCTGAGGGAGTCCTGTGATGTTGAGGCGCTGAGGGAGTGCCATGATATTGAGGTGCTGAGGGAGTGCTGTGATGATGAGGTGCTGAGGGAGTGCTGTGATGAGTGAGGTGCTGAGGGAGTGCTGTGATGTGTGAGGCGCTGAGGGAGTGCTGTGATGTGTGAGGTGCTGAGGGGGTGCTGTGATGTGTGAGGTGCTGAGGGAGTGCTGTGTGAGTGAGGTGCTGAGGGAGTGCTGTGATGTGTGAGGTGCTGAGGAGTGCTGTGATGGTGAGGTGCTGAGGGAGTGCTGTATTTGAAGTGCTGAGGAGTGCTGTGTGTGTGAGGTGCTGAGGGAGTGTGCATGTGTGAGGTGCTGAGGGAGTGCTGTGATATGTGAGGTGCTGAGGGAGTGCTGTGATGTTGAGGTGCTGAGAGAGTGCTGTGATGTGTGAGGTGCTGAGGGAGTGCTGTGATGTGTGAGGTGCTGAGGGAGTGCTGTGATGTGTGAGGTGCTGAGGGGGTGCTGTGATGTGTAAGGTGCTGAGGGAGTGCTGTGATGTTGAGGTGCTTGAGCGGGTGCTGTGATGTGTGAGGTGCTGAGGGAGTGCTGTGATGTGTGAGGTGCTGAGGGAGTGCTGTGATGTGTGAGGTGCTGAGGGGTGCTGTGATGTGTGAGGTGCTGAGGGGGTGCTGTGATGTGTGAGGTGCTGAGGAGTGCTGTGATGTTGAGGTGCTGAGCGAGTGCTGTGATGTGTGAGGTGCTGAGGGAGTGCTGTGATGTGTGAGGTGCTGAGGGAGTGCTGTGATGAGTGAGGTGCTGAGGGTGCTGTGATGTTGGGGTGCTTGAGCGGGTGCTGTGATTGTGAGGTGCTGAGGGAGTGCTGTGATGTGTGAGGTGCTGAGGGAGTGCTGTGTTGAGTGGGTGCTGAGGGGGTGCTGTGTGTGTGAGGTGCTGAGGGGGTGCTGTGATGTGTAAGGTGCTGAGGGAGTGCTGTGAAGTTGAGGTGCTTGAGCGGGTGCTGTGATGTGTAAGGTGCTAAGGGAGTGCTGTGATGTGTGAGGTGCTGAGGGAGTGCTGTGTTGAGTGAGGTGCTGAGGGGGTGCTGTGTTGAGTGAGGTGCTGAGGGAGTGCTGTGTTGAGTGAGGTGCTGAGGGGGTGCTGTGATGTAATGAGTGCTGGAGGGAGTGCTGCGATTTAGTGTGCTGAGCGGGTGCTGCGATGTTGAGGTGCTGAGAGAGGGGTGCTGTGATGTGTGAGGCGCTGATGAGGCTGTGAATGTTAGGTGCTGAGGAGTGCTGTGAATGTTTGAGTTGCTTTAGGGAGTGCTGTGATGTGTGAGGTCTGAGGAGTGCTTGTGTTGAGTGCGGTGCTGATGGAGTGCTTGTGATGTGGTGAGGTGCGAGGGAGTGCTGTGATGTGTTCGGTGCTAAGGGAGTGCTGCGATGTTTAAGGGCTGAGGGAGTGCTGTGATGTGTGACGTGCCGAGGGAGTTGCTGTGATGTTTGAGGTGCTTGATGGGGTGCTGCGATGTTGAGGTTCGGAGTGGGTGCTGGTGGTGTGTGAGGTGCTGAGGGGGGGGAGTGCTGTGTTGAGAGAGGTGCGAGGGCGTGCTGTGATGTTTGTGGTTCTGAGGGAATGCTGTGATGTGTGAGGCCTCTGAGGGAGTGCTGTGATGTGTGAGTGCGAGGACATGCTGTGATGGTTGAGGTGCGAGGGAGTGCTGTGATGTGTGAGGTGCTGATGGAGTGCTGTGATGTTTTGGGGTGCTGAGGGAGTGCTGTGATGTTGAGTGCTGAGGGAGTGCTGTGATGTGTGAGGTGCTGAGGGATGCTGTGATGTGTGAGGTGCTGAGGGAGTGCTGTGATGTGTGAGGTGCTGAGGGAGTGCTGTGATGAGTGGAGGTGCTGAGGGAGTGCTGTGATGTTGAGGTGCTGAGGGGGTGCTGTGATGAGTGAGGTGCTGAGGGGGTGCTGTGATGTGTGAGGTGCTGAGGGAGTGCTGTAATGTTGAGGTGCTGAGGGAGTGTTGTGATGTGTGAGGTGCTGAGGGGGTGCTGTGATGTGTGAGGTGCTGAGGGAGTGCTGTGATGTTTGAGGTGCTGAGGGAGTGCTGCGATGTTGAGGTCCTGAGGGGGTGCTGCGATGTTGAGGTGCTGAGGGAGTGCTGTGATGTGTGAGGTGCTAAGGGAGTGCTGTGATGTGTGAGGTGCTAAGGGAGTGCTGTGATGTGTGAGGTGCTGAGGGGACGCTACAATGTTGACATGCTGAGGGGGTGCTGTGATTTGTGAGGTCCTGAGGGAGTGCTGTAATGAGTGAGGTGCTGAGGGGGTGCTGTGATGTGTGAGGTCCTGAGGGAGTGCTGCGTTGAGTGAGGTGCTGAGGGTGTGCTGTGATGTTTTGTGGTTCTGAGTGAATGCTGTTATGCTTGAGGCGCTGATGGAGTGCTGTGATGTGTAAGGTGCTGATGGAGTGCTGTGATGTGTGAGGCGCTGAGGGAATGCTGTGATGGTTGAGGCGCTGAGGGAGTGCTGCGATGTGTGAGGTGCTGATGGAGTGCTGCGATGTTTGGGGTGTTGAGGGAGTGCTGTGATGTTTGAGGCGCTGAGGGAATGCTGTGATGTGTGAGGTGCTGAGTGAGTGCTGTTATGTGTGTGGTGCTGAGGGAGTGCTGTGATGATAGAATGCTGAGGGAGTGCTGTGATGATGAGATGCTGAGGGAGTGCTGTGATGTGTGAGGGGCTGAGGGGGTGCTGTGATGTTGAAGATGCTGAGGGAGTGCTGTGATGTTGAGGTGCTGAGGGAGTGCTGTGATGATGAGGTTGTGATAGTGCTGAGGGAGTGCTGTGATGTTTGAGGTGCTGAGGGAGTGCTGTGATGTTTGAGGTGCTGAGGGAGTGCTGTGATGTGTGAGGTGCTGAGGGAGTGCTGTGATGTGTGAGGTGCTGAGGGAGTGCTGTGATGTGTGAGGTGCTGAGGGAGTGATGTGATGTGTGAGGTGCTGTGGGAGTAATGTGATGTGTGAGTTGCTGAGGGAGTGCTGTGATATGTGAGGTGCTGAGGGTGTGCTGTGATGTTGAGGTGCTGAGGGAGTGCTTTGATGAGTGAGGTGCTGAGGGAGTGCTGTGATATTGAGGTGCTGAGGGGCTGCTGTGATGTGTGAGGTGCTGAGGGAGTTCTGTGATTTTGAGGTGCTGAGGGAGTGCTGTGATATGTGAGGTGCTGAGGGAGTGCTGTGACGTTGAGGTGCTGAGGAGGTGCTGTGATGTGTGAGGCGCTGAGGGAGTTCTGTGATGTTGAGGTGCTGACGGAGTGCTGTGTTGAGTGCGGTGTTGAGGGATGCTGTAGTGTGCGGTGTTGAGGGAGTGCTTGGTGTGTGAGGTGCGGAGGGAGTGAGTGAGTGTGAGTTGCTGAGGGAGTGCTGTGATGTGTGAGGTGCTGAGGGAGTGCTGTGATGTGTGAGGTGCTGAGGGAGTGCTGTGATGTGTGAGGTGCTGAGGGAGTGCTGTGATGTTTGAGGTGCTGAGGGGCGCTGTGATGGTGAGGTGCTGAGGGAGTGCTGTGATGTTGAGGTGCTGAGAGTGCTGTGATGTGTGAGGTGCTGAGGAGTGCTGTGATGTGTGAGGTGCTGAGGGAGTGCTGTGATGTGTGAGGCGCTGAGGGAGTGCTGTGATGTTGAGGTGCTGAGGGAGTGCTGTGATGAGTGAGGGCTGAGGGAGTGCTGTGATGTTGAGGTGCTGAGGAGTGCTGTGATGTGTGAGGTGCTGAGGGAGTGCGTGATGTTGAGGTGCTGAGGGAGTGCTGTGATGTGTGAGGTGCTGAGGGAGTGCTGTGATGTGTGAGGTGCTGAGGGAGTGCTTGATGTTGAGGTGCTGAGGGAGTGCTGTGATGTGTGAGGTGCTGGGGAGTGCTGTGATGTGTGAGGTTGCTGAGGTGTGCTGTGATGTTGGGTGCTGAGGGTGCTTGATGAGTGAGGTGCTGAGGGAGTGCTGTGATTTGAGGTGCTGAGGGGGTGCTGTGATGGTGAGGTGCTGAGGGGTGCTGTGATGTGTGAGCGCTGAGGGAGTGCTGTGATGTGTGAGGGCTGAGGGAGTGCTGTGATGTGAGGTGCTGAGGGAGTGCTGTGATGTGTGAGGTGCTGAGGTGTGCTGTGATGGTGAGTGCGGAGTGTGTGATGTTGAGGTGCTGAGGGAGTGCTGTGATGTGTGAGGTGCTGAGGGAGTGCTGTGATGTGTGAGGTGCTGAGGGAGTGCTGTGATGTGTGAGGTGCTGAGGGAGTGCTGTGATGTGTGAGGTGCTGAGGGAGTGCTGTGATGTGTGAGGTGCTGAGGGAGTGCTGTGATGTGTGAGGTGCTGAGGGAGTGCTGTGATGTGTGAGAGTGAGGAGTGCTGTGATGGTTGAGGCGCTGAGGGAGTGCTGTGATGTGGAGCTGAGAGTGCTGTGATGGTGAGTGCTGCGGAGTGCTGTGATGCGTGAGGTGCTGAGGGAGTGCTGTGATGTGTGAGTGAGGTGCTGAGGGAGTGCTGTGATTGCGTGAGGTGCTGAGGAGTGCTGTGATGCGTGAGGTGTGAGGTGTGCTGGAGTGGTGAGGTGCTGAGGGAGTGCTTGATGTGTGAGGTGCTGAGGGGTGCTGTGATCTGTGAGGTGCTGAGGAGTGCTGTGATGTGTGAGCGCTGAGGGGTGCTTGTGATGTGTGAGGTGCTGAGGGAGGCTGTGATGTGTAGGTGTGAGGGAGTGGGCTGTGATGTGGAGGCTGAGGGAGTGCTGTGATGAGTGAGGTGCTGAGGGAGTGCTGTGATGTGTGAGGCGCTGAGGGTCTGTGGGTGTGAGGAGTGCTGTGATGTGTGAGGTGCTGAGGGAGTGCTGTGATGTGTGAGGTGCTGAGGGAGTGCTGTGCTGTGATGTGTGAGGTGCTGAGGGAGTGCTGTGATGGTGAGGTGCTGAGGGAGTGCTGTGATGTTGAGGTGCTGAGGGAGTGCTGTGATGTGTGAGGTGCTGAGGGAGTGCTGTGATGCGTGAGGCTGAGGGAGTGCTGTGATGTGTGGGTGCTGAGGGAGTGCGTGTGGTGAGCGCTGAGGAGTGCGTGATGTGTGAGGTGCTGAGGGAGTGCTGTGATGTGTGAGGTGCTGAGGGAGTGCTGTGATGTGTAGGTGCTGAGGGAGTGCTGTGATGTGTGAGGTGTGAGGGAGTGCTGTGATGTGTGAGGTGCTGAGGGAGTGCTGTGATGTGTGAGGTGCTGAGGGAGTGCTGTGATGTGTGAGGTGCTGAGGGAGTGCTGTGATGTGTGAGGTGCTGAGGGGTGCTGTGATGTGTGAGGTGCTGAGGGAGTGCTGTGATGTGTGAGGTGCTGAGGGAGTGCTGTGATGCGTGAGGTGCTGAGGGAGTGCTGTGATGTGTGAGGTGCTGAGGGAGTGCTGTGATGTGTGAGGTGCTGATGGAGTGCTGTGATGTGTGAGGTGCTGATGGAGTGCTGTGATGCGTGAGATGCTGAGGGAGTGCTGTGATGCGTGAGGTGCTGAGGGAGTGCTGTGATGTGTGAGGTGCTGAGGGATTGCTGTGATGCTGAGGTGCTGAGGGAGTGCTGTGATGCGTGAGGTGCTGAGGCGGTTTCTATGATGTTGAGGTGTTATTTTGGATGAGTCATCAATCTGGGACCCGGGTGGGAATCACTAGCCTCACTCACCTAAAGACCAGGAAATTCCGCCTGAGGTGAATGGACCTTTGCAATGACTGCTCCCACCATTCCCCAGGAATCCTAATGGATGGGACGGGAAATTTTTGTCCCGTGTTTTCCATCCGAAGTGAATGTTTAAGAGGGTCCATTTAGCCAATGTTTGTTCCTGAATTTACTTATGATCCCATTCCTCTCCCATTGACCCCTCACCTCCCCCTACCCCTCCCCACCGTCTCCACACCATCCCCCCACACCCTGTCCCTGCCCCCCCACCTCCTCCCACCATCCCCATCACGCACCCCTCCCACCCCCCCCGTCCTCCCCACTGTCCCCTCGCTGCCCACCCTCCCCTCCGTCCCTCTAATTTGGCATGGTGACACAGGATTAGCACTGCTGCCTCCCAGCACCAGGGATGTGGATTTGATTCCCAGCTTGGGTCATTGTCTGTGTGGAATTTGCACATTCTCCCTATCTCGGTGTGGGTTTCATCCGGGTGCTTTGGTTTCCTCCCACAGTCCAAAGATGTGCGGGTTAGGTTGATTGGTCATGCAAAATTTGCTCTCTTAGTGTCAGGGGTATTAGTAAGGTAAATATGTGGGTTATGGGAATAGGGCCTGGGGGGGGGATTATGATTGGCACAGACTCAGGGGGCCAAATGGCCTCCTTCTGCACTGTAAGGATTCTATGATTCTGGAAAGAATGAAGGGTGAAGGATATATTCCACAAAGCAATTCACTGCAACTGGGCTGATCTTTAAAATCAATGACTAACACAATCTCCTAAGGGGACATCAAGCTGAATTTTATAGCTTACTGTGTGGGGAGCCAGGGTTACTCACGGGACACACTAAACAAGTAAAGTTGAAATTCCACTTTCAAAAAACGCTCCCGAGTGCTCACATTTGTGTGAAAATCATTTTTTTTTACCATCTTTTTTTTACAATGTATCTGCTTGAATAATTTGCGACGCATTTTCCTTCCAGCTTCACCTGCCTGTAATTCATGGTTTAGAAGTTGGTTCTGTATGAGCAGTGGAAAGTCCTCCCCTGGTTCATTCCATTAATTCAGGCGTCTCACTTATTCCGCTGACAGAGAATTGGGTATCACCAGTTGTCGGAGGAGTTATCAGGCCTTCGCTCCCTTTACTTCATCATTGATGTAATGGTTTATCGAGGCGATTGTTCTGCATTTATCTGTGATCGGTATACATTTGTGTGGGAATGGCGTCGTCTTTAGCTTATTACAGAGTGTGGTAGAGCAGTGGTCATGTTATTGGACTGGTAATTCAGAGGCCTGGACTGCTTCTTCACAGTGGCACAGTAGCACTACTGCCTCACAGCGCCAGGGACCTGGGTTTGATTCCTGGCTTGGGTCATTGTCTGCTCGGAGTCTGCATGTTCTCCCTATGTCTGCATGGGCTTCCTGCAGGTGATCCGGTTTCCTCCCACAGTCCGAAAGACGTACTGGTTAGGTGCACTGGCTGTGCTAAATTCTCCATCAGTGTACCGGAACAGGTGCCAGGGGAATTTCACAGTAACTCCATTGCAGTGTTAATGTAAGCCTACCTGCAACAATAATAATTAGATAAACTTTAAAATAATCCATAGTTATGAGTTCAAATCTCACCATGGCAGCTGGGGGGGTGGGGGGGCGGATTTGAACTCTATTCATTAAAGAATGAGCCATTCCTCTTGTGGTGGTACGGGGGCGTGGGGGGAGGCGGTGTGGTGGAATGGTTGGTAGTGGCGACATTTAATTTCACGGGAGTTTGATGGATGTAGATCCCGCTCCCTTCCTTTCTCTGCCCCAATCAAGTTCCACTTAAGGGCCTTATCCGTTGCTTTGGTATTAGCCTAACTGCAGAGGGTGGGGATTGAATGAAAGCCATGGAGTGGGTGTAGTCCCTTATTCAAAGACCTGCTCAAAGGACGGGACATTAGCCTGAGGGGGAAAGTGAGGGGGAGGGAGGGGATGCTTCTGAGAGATATCTCCGTGTCCTTGTTGCTGAGTTCCTCCCAACCTTTGTTCCTGCCCCGGGTCACCTGGAGCACTAGATCCCATGGATCCAGCGGATCCCAGGTGGGTGCTGTGCTGGCAGCCCTCACCACCTCCCCCTCCGCAGTGGTCTGGTAGAGTTGCTGACCTCTTTCGAGGTCGGCAGAGGGTCCACCCCTGGAGTCCTTGGTGGTCACAGTAAGAAGTCTCACAACACCAGGTCAAAGTCCGATAGGTTTATTTGGTAGGAAAAGCCACTAGTTTTCAGAATTCTGTTCCTTCGTCAAGTGAGTGGAAAGTTCTGATCACAAAGCTTTTGCTACCAAATAAACCTGTTGAACTTTAACCCGGTGTTGTGAGACTTCTTACTGTGTTTATCCCAGTCCAACACCGGCATCTCCATATCATGTCTTTGATGGTCCCAGGGACAGACCTACTAACGTTAAGTGCTTGGGTAGCACTTAATTTGTTGGGCTGAAAGGAGATGATACATGACTCCCATTCATGATAAGGTTCAGTAGGTAATCATCGGTAGGCTAACTGTAAGTCATCAGTGATAATTTATAAATGTATAGTACAGGATACAAGTGAGACACTGTCTCCATACTTGCTGATACACAAGTCTCTGTCCCACAATTAATTGATTCAGGGTGTGGGTTAAGTGCTCTCTTATATCACTGCGTGGGTGGAGCTGGAATTAGCCAGAACTTTAATTCACACTTGCCTCCGAATGTATATCCAATCTACATTAATTGCTTGTTGTGTATCGCGATGTTATTGCTATCGTACATTTACACTCTCGTTGCTTTGGCCAAAATTTTCCAGCCGTTCCTGCTGGCCAGGTCTTCCAGTCCGGCTGAAGGTGGAGCTCCGCTGCGGATTTTCTTCATGTGGAGGGTGCGAACAATGGGAAAATCCGTTAATAGTGACGGGACCAGAAGATCCCACTGTTGGCCAATGGCGGAACACCTCTGCCACTACAAAGCACATCACTGGGAGTGGCATGCGGTAAACACCCAGAGTTACACGGGGTAAACACAGTCACCCAAGACTGGAATTGAACCTACTATCTGGTGCTGTAGGGATCCCTACAGAATCCCTATGTCAATTCTCCCCAAGGAATCTGCACCGACCACGATCCCACCCAGGCCTTATCCTTGTAACCCCACATATCTACCCTGCTAATCCCCCGACACTAATTTAGCATGGCCAATTAACGTGCATGTCTTTGGACTATGGGAGGAAACGCACACAGACATGGGGAAAACATGCAAACTGCACACAGACAGTGACCCGAGGCCGGAATTGAATGTGGACCCTTGTGAGAAAGCAGTGCTAACCACTGTGCCACCCCTGTCATGGTCACTCTGCTGGCTGGTTCAGATATTGCTTTCCTTGGTTGAAGTATCAGTGTGTCTTTGTTGTGTAACTAACAGAAATGTAGATAGGCCTCTCCTTAAAGTTAACTGGATTTATTTTCTCTCCTTGCAATGGTTGTGTGCTGCTCACAGAGTTCTGACTGCCTAAACGATCTGGATTGCCTTTTCCTGAGATAGATCTTCTTTCGATTGCATGACCTTACAAAATACATTGTTCATTACTCTCACCACTATTCCATCGCTGATGAGTTTAGATATTAAGTTTCCATTTTGGCAGCTTGCTCCATCTTGTACAGGTCATCGATTAGTTGATCCATAGGTTCTCCTGGCTGCTAGTTAAATTCGCTTGTTAAATGGAACATAGAACATTCCAGCGCAGAACAGGCCCTTCGGCCCTCGATGTTGCGCCGACCAATGGAGAAAAAGCAATGACCCTGTAACCTAAACCATTCCCTTTTCATCCATAAACCTATTCACTGGCCACTTAAACGCCCCCAAGCTTGGCGCATCTACAACTGCAGCAGGCAGGGCATTCCATACCCTTACCACCCTCTGGGTAAAGAACCTACCTCTGATATCCATCCTAGAACTACCACCCCTTAATTTAAAGCTATGTCCCCTCATGCTAGCTTTCTCCATCCGAGGGAAAAGGCTATCACTGTCCACCCTGTCTAATCGTCTGATCATCTTATATGCCTCAATAAGGTCACCTCTTAGCTGCCTTCTCTCTAATGAAAACAACCTCAGATCCCTCAGCCTCTCCTCATAAGACCTGCCCTCCATACCAGGCAATGTCCTGGTAAACCTTCTCTGTACCCTTTCTAATGCCTCCACATCTTTCTTATAATGTGGCGATCAGAACTGTACACAATACTCCAAGTGCGGCCGCACCAGAGTTTTGTACAGTTGCAACATGACGTTGCGGCTCCGAAATTCAATCCCCCTACCAATAAAAGCCAAGACTCCGTATGCCTTTTTAACAACCTTATTGACTTGATTGCCAACTTTCAGGGATCTATGCACATATACACTGAGATCCCTCTGTTCGTCAACACTATTAAGAGTCCTACCATTAGCCCTATACTCTACACATTTGTTATTTCTGCCAAAGTGAACTACCTCACACTTTTCCGCATTAAACTCCATTTGCCACCTCTCGGCCCAGCTCTGCAACTTTTCTAAATCTCTCTGCAAACTATAACACCCCTCTTCTCTATCTACCACTCCTTCCACTTTGGTGTCGTCAGCAAATTTACTAATCCATTCCTTCTGTACCTTCATCCAGATCATTTATAAAAATTACAAACAGTTTACAATTACAAAATTACAAAATTTAGTTTTGTTCCTTCTTAAATTGAAAGATTTTAGAATTGCTTCAAATTTAGATGATGATCCATTGACTCTCTGTCTTGTAGTAAAGATCATTTGCAATTGGACCCATGGAATATAGCAGTGTGTTGACCTGCTCTGTTTGTGCTAATTTGTTTAAGTGGAGTGATGCTGTAAATCAGGAATTCTTTCCTCCAAAATTCCCAGTAATGTGGTTGATCTGGGCGTTGGGTTAGCCTAGATGGATTTGCAAGAATGGAATTCTGATCCATGGATTAATTTTTTTTTTGAAGTGTTGGCTCTGATTTAAGAGTGTTCTGAATTCCAAGATGGTGTTGCTGTTCATTTGGTGATGAAGGGATTTTCGGTAATTGCCGGTTTTGTTGGGTTCCCCTATGATAGTTATTACAGCCCAAGTCTACAATTATTTTCACAATGGCTGCCTGCAGAGTTCTCTTGCTCGGTGTCCCACTGCGTGGTTGAGAATTTGTTGAAACCCGCCTTTGGCTTTTTCTCAGCTGAGTTTAGAAATTGTGATTCTGCCAGATTATTTTTTTCAGCTCTCGAACAAGTTTGGGCATCACACTTTCAGACATAGAACTCGGGAATCGTTTTTTTAACAGCAGGGTTTTTTTTTTACATTGCGCCTCTGACTCGGAATTAGAATCATAGAATCCATACAGTGCAGAAAGAGGCCATTTGGTCTATTGAATCTGTATTGACTTGCATTGAATCTGCATTAAATCTGCACAAGAGCATCTTACCTGCACTGCTTTCTTGCACTGTTGTCTCACAGCACCAGGGATCCGGGTTCGATTCCCGGCTTGAGTCTGGGCAGAATCTGCATGTTCTCCTTGTGTCTGCATTGGTTTTCTCTGGGTCTCTGGTTTCCTCCCACAGTCCCAATGACATGCTGATTAGGTGGATGGGCCATGCTAAATACTCCCTCAGTGTACCCAAACAGGCTCCAGAGTATAGCAGCTAGGGGATTTTCACAGTAAGTTCACTGTGGTGTTAATGTAAGCCAACTTGTAATGAATGAATACACTTTTAACTTTAACATTTATCTAGGCCTCATCTCCATAACCTACATATCTTGGGACACTAAGGGGCAATTTATCATGACCAATCAACCTAACCATACATTTTTGGACTGTGGGAGGAAAACAGAGTACCCAGAGGAAACCCACGCAGACATGGGGAGAGTGTGCTGATGCCACACAGATATCACTCAAGGCTGGATTCGAACCTGGAACTCTGGCACTGTGAGGCAGCAGTGCTAACCATTGTGTCAATGCGCTGACGGATTCAACTGTGGCTTTTAAAAGTGAATTTAACCATTTTCTGAAGGGTAAGAAATTGCCAGGAAGTGAGGAAAGCGGGAGGAAGTGAGATGAGCTAAATTGCTCCTGCAGAAGGCTAGCATGCACATAGTGGGCCGAATGGATTCCCCTGTGCAGTGTACCCTTCCTCTAACCTGGCATCAGAGCCACTGACTAATCCCATTTCCCTGCAAGCATTAACATTTCTGCCTGTCCCTATGTTTCTCCAAATGGCAATGTGTGGGATGTTCCCTTGTATGAATAGGGAGCTGAGCGTTGCTGGTGTCAGGGCAAAGGGCACTCTTCTCTCTGCCTCTGCTGTAGCTTATCTGGACACGTCCACCGATGTCACTGGAGCTGCCTGAACAGAGCAAGTGTTTCACTCCCCCAGCGCACAGATCACATCCTCCCCGCACAAAGGCAAAATAGTTTTTAATTAGCACGGGGATAATGATGAGAGGTGGTGACCGGAGGCAGCTCTGTGTAATCCAAACCCTTCCTGTATCACTGTGACAGCTCTCAAGATGGGAGATTGGATAAGATTATCTATTTCCCACACAACATACTCTGATATCGTCAGTAAGCCTTCCTCCCTTTAATGATGCTCTTGTGTACGTCCTCCGGCGCTTTGGAAACAGTTTTTTCTGGATTATCATTGCTGGCTTGGAAATGAAATTTGTTAGAGTATCAAACATTTGAGATAGAACTGAGTGACTCCAGTTCTTCTCTTAGAATAAAGGTTGACTTTGAATAAGCTCTCTAAACATGTGTGAGCAACTGCCTCAGAGTTTACACTTCAGCATGGTCAAGCACCGAAAGGTCTGACAGGGGCAGCATGGTAGCATGGTGGTTAGAACTACTGCCTCACAGCATTAGGAAAAGGGTTCGATTCTATCTCGGATCACTATGTGGAGTTTGCACATTCTCCCCATGTCTTCATGGGTTTCTCTAGGTGCTGTGGTTTCTTCCCGCACTCCAAAGATATGCAGGTTAAGTGGAGTAGCTGCGCTAAATTGACCCTAAGTGTCCGATGGTGTGTAGTCTGGTAGAATGACCATTCTAAATTGCCACTACATTAGCATTTATTATTTACCCCTACAC
Organism: Sphyrna mokarran; assembly: GCA_024679065.1. NCBI lineage: Eukaryota > Metazoa > Chordata > Chondrichthyes > Carcharhiniformes > Carcharhinidae > Sphyrna > Sphyrna mokarran. The sequence continues at coordinate 8,339,808 of JAGIQG010000017.1, read as the reverse complement.
ATTTTTGGATACTAAGAGATAGATGCGAAAATTGGCCATCTGACCCCTCGAGACTGCTCCACCATTCAGTAAGATCATGGCTAATATTTTCGTGGACTCAGCTCCACTTACCCGCCATTCACCATAACTCTTAATTCCTTCACTGTTCAAAAATCTATCTATCCTTGCCTTAAAACATTCAATGAGGTAGCCTCAACCGCTTTGCTGGGGCAGGGAATTCCACAGATTTACAACCTTTTGTGTGAAGAAGTTCCTCCTCAACTCAGTCCTAAATCTGCTGAGGGAATGGGATTGAATTAGTTGCTTTGTCGGAGAGTTGGTGCAGACTTGATGGGCCAAATGGCCTCCTTCAGTACTGTAGGGATTTTATGATTCCATCCTATGATTCTAAGATAAATTAGGGGCACAAATCAATGTTACGCTTCAGAGGAAAATTTTCTAGTTGCTTTATCCTGAGGGAAGCCTTGTCTCCAGTCCCCTGTCTCAAGGGAATAAATGAGAAACACCACATTAAGCATGAACTATTTCCTGAATTGTGATACAGGCTAGGCTGCAAGCTAAAAAAGCACAATCCAATACCATTATAATCAAGAGAACTCCCTCTGCAAGGAATCAGCAAATGTCCCACCTATTCCATCACTTATCATATTCTCAATGGAGCTTCTGTAATTCTAGTGTATCTTTAAGAATTTTTTTTTAAATCGTATTCTCTGCAATGGTAAGTGGGCTTTTTTGGACTTTTTTTCCCATTGATGCCGGGTCATCTGCAGGAATCATTTTATTGCTCCTTCAGTGGCTAAAATGGGCTCTTATTTATTTTTACTCAGGGATCTTTTATGACATTGCATTGTTAGGAGGAAGATTGATTGACAAGTCAATTGAACAAGAGGTTTCTCTCCAGAAGAATTGAAGGACCTACTTTTGGTTCTTAGCTTTAGAAAGGGATGGACATCAAACTAGAAAGAAATGTTATCCTCTCCGCCTGGTTTTGGAAATTAGTTGGAAGCATGTTTCCTGGAATAGAAAATCTGCTATTGGTGGTTGTCTTGCCTTGAACCTTTCTCTCTCTCTCCCTGCTGCTTTGGGAAACTGTTCTGACTCTAAACTTGTCTGTGTGTGCATCAAGAGAGCTGCAGCATTCAACCAAAGGACTAAGTTCCAGCATCACATTGTCATTTGGAGTTCCTGTGGTAAATCTGTGGAAAGGATTTTGTTGCTGGGATATTTGTTTGATTAGGACGTTTCCTATATTAAGGGTTATACAATATCATGGTTGTTTTGTATTTGTAATTGGTAAATAGTTATTGCTAATTTTCTTTTAAGAAATGTTAATTCTATACTTAAGTAAACTTTGTTTGATAAAAGCTCCCTAGCGGGTCATTTGAATCATACACAAGTGAAACATCTCATGCTTATCCTAGCCAAATTCAAGATGCAAAAATTATGACTCAGGCAGACTTCATAACACACTTTGGAGTTTCTGACCTGAATATATAATAATTGGGAGCCCTTTCGTGGGACTAAAATCTACATTTCTTGATTGATTTTATGGAGTCATAAAGGTTTACAGAATGGAAACAGCCCCTTTGGCCCAACTTGTCCATGCTGCCCTTTTTTGTTCAACCCTTAAGCTAATCCCAATTGCCTGCATTTGGCCCATATCCCTCTATAGCCATTGTACCCACGTAACTGAATGCTTTTTAAAAGACAAAATTGTACCCGCGTCTACTACTATCTGTGCAAGTTGTTCCAGACACTCACCATCTTTAGGATCATTGAACTCAAAGACAGGGGTGATAAACATATTGGTGTTTTCTTTTCAGGTATTGTATTCAGGTTTGAATACAACACCCTTTTGGCATAATGGTTCTTTCACAGGCTAAGAAATTCCTGGGAGTGGATGACGTCACGTAAGGTGGTTTACAAAAGATGACTAAAGCTTCCAAAATTGGCAAAAACATTGCAGTTGACATTACCTGGCAACATAGGGAAGGGGGAGATCATTGTGGTGATAGCTCAGCCTTTAAAATAGTCAGAAACATAATCAGAATCATCGGAAATGGCTAGAACTCAAATACAAATGAAACCGATCCAACACGAAAAAGAATTAAATCAGCTTGAATTTGAAATAAAGGAAAGAAAGAGAGAGTAGTGAAAGCCAAAGAAAGGGATGCAATTGCAGCAGAAAAAGCAAGAGAAAAGGAGGAACAAAAAGCAAAAGAAATGAAACTACTTAAATTGCAGGCAAAGGAAGAAGAAAAAGAGAGAGAAATTGAACTTCGGAAACTGACAGTCGAAAGTGATTGTTAGCTAAAATTGGAATTTTTAATGGTAAAACTTATTGCTAATTTTCTTCCAATGCATATTAGCTATATTCTTAAATTTTCTTTGATAAAAGCACCCTAGTGGGTCATTTGACTCATACCTGAAGTGAAATATCCCATGGTCACCATAACCAAATTCAAAGTGCAAAACATATGATCCAGGTGGATTTCATAAAATACTTTGGAGTTTCTGACTTCCTTCGAGAGGTGCTGGGTGACAACTGTGCAAAAAAGTTGCATTTGTACAGGAGTGGCACAGTGGTTGTTAAGCACTGCTGCCTCACAGTGCTGGAGACCTGAGTTTGATTCTTGGCTTGGGTCACTGTCTGTGTGGAATTTGCATGTTCTCCCCATGTCTGCGTGGGTTTCCTCCCAGTGCTGCAGTTTTCCTCCCACAGTACATAAGATGTAGTTGTTAGGTGCATTGGCCATGCTAAATTCTCAGTGTACCCAAGCAGGCGTTGGAGTGTGGCCACCAGGGGATTTTCACAGTAAACTTCATTGCAGTGTGAATTAAGCCTACTTATGACTAATTAAAATAGAGAAAACAAAATTATTGTCAGGATTTCCCAAAGCACGTTGCAGCCAATGAAGTACTTTTGACGTCCAGTCACAAATTAGGGAGCACAGTGACCAAAGTACGCACAGTAAGATCCCACAAACAGCAACCTGATAATGATCAGATAATCTGGCTTCATTTTTTTCAGGAGTTGTTTGGAAGATAAATGCCAGCCACAACATTTCCAATGTGACATTTGCAAGTTCTCACTGCTGCCTGTGATTGTATTTTAATTAATGAAACAGTAAAGTTCGACGACTGAGTGATTAAATTTGCTATTTTTTTTGCGCTTTGAGATATTTTCTTTGCAGGTAACACATTCGCTTTGTCAACTCAATAAGATGTTCGGTCTCACTTTTAGCGCGCTATTTTTCTCCTGTCAGATAAATTAATTAAGCCGAACCATCTTTAACGGTAATCAGTCATGCACTCCGTATGTGAAATCTGTATTTATAGATACCACACCTTGAAGCATATGCTCAGAATCTGCCCAATTCAAAATTGGGAATTAGGGAAATTTTGATCTGTTAAGCTTGGATTTGTTCTTGGCAAGGACCTCACGTTAAACACCAGGGTCAGGTAGCAAAGACACAAAACGTTGGCAAACATAGCAGGTCTGACAGTGTCTGTGGAGAGAGAACAGAACCAACAAAACGTTAGCTTTTGTTCTCTCTCCACAGATGCTATAAAACCAGCTGAGATTTTCCAGCATTTTCTGTTTTTTGTTTCGGATTCCAGCATCCGCAGTAATTTGCTTGTGTTCTCTGTGGCTCTGCCCTCTCCTCTGGGCGAATTTACCCTCCCCACACCCAATCATCTGGATGTATTTTCCCTTTTCTTCCCTTCCCTTGCCTTTCACAAAGCTCACATTCTTGTGTACTTCAACTTCCATCTATACTTGCAGTGGGTGAAGAGAAGAGGCAAGCTGGGATCTTCAAACCTGAAAATCAGGAGGTGAAATTGAAGGAATTTTAAAAAGCGGGCAATTGGGACTAATTTAGCAGTAGAAAATAGGGTGGCATGGACAAATTGGGTCCTTTTGCAGTTCCTTGCCTTCTTGGACAGAGCAGAAGCCATACCAAGCTGTGATACAACCAGAAAGAATGCTTCCTACGGTGTATCTGTAAAGGTTGGTGAGATCATAACTGACATGCCAAATTTCCTTAGTCTCGTGAAATCTGTACGCTGATTCAGCAATGAGTCTGTTGCAAAAAAATTCCTCTTTCTTTCACCTTTTTATGTAAAGACTTTTCTCCTAAGCTTCCCTTACTTCTTTTCTCTATGATTATTTCAACAAAAAAAGCCAACAAATCTATTGAGGATAATTTATCTGGCTGTTGGGGTGAGGGTGGGATTTGAACCAATAGTTTGAATGTCGCCACACCACCAGGGCAGAGGAAATCAAATGTCTCTTTTAGCTCATGGGCGGCCCAGTAGCACAGTGGTTAGCACTGCTGCTTCACAGCTCCAGAGTCCTCGGTTCGATTCCCAGCTCGGGTCACTGTCTGTGTGGACTTTGCACATTCTCCTCATCTCTGCGTGGGTTTCCTTCGGGTACTTGGGTTTCCTCCCGCAGTCCAAAGATGTGCGGGTTTGGTTGATTGGTCATGTTAATAAACTGCCCCTTAGTGTCCAGGGATGCGTAAGTTAGAGGGCTTAGTGGGTATAATATGTAGGGATATGGGAGTGGGGCCTGGGTGGGATTGTGTTCGGTGCAGACTCAATGGGCTGAAAGGCCACTTTCTGCACTGTAGGGTTCTATGATTCTATGATTCACCAGGAACTGGTGGAGTTTGCGCATTCTTCCCATGTCTGTGTGGGTTTCCTTCTGGTGCTCCTCCCACAGTCCAAAGATGTGCGGGTTAGGTTGATTGGCCATGCTAAAATTGACCATCGTGTCAGGGGGGATTAGTCAGGTGAACATGAGGAGTTATGAGAATAGGGCCTGGGTGGGATAGTGGTCGGTGCAGACTCAATGGGCTGAATGGCCTCCTTCTGCACTGCGTCGTTCCATTGCATTTTACAGCCAGTGAAACATTTCTGCAATTTTGGTTGAAACGCCAGAGACCTGAAAGCCAACCTGTGCACGGCGGCACCTTTATACAGCAACATGACAATAACCTGGACATCTCTTGTAGTTTCTAACACAAAAGCAGAATGCTATGGATGCTGGAAGTCTGATATTAAAAACAGAAAATGCTGGAATAACTCAGCAGGTCTGGCAGCGCCTGTGGAGAGAGAGAGAGAGAGACAGAGTTAATGTTTCAGTCCAATGACTTTTCATCAGAACGGTTCTGATGAAAGGTTTTCGAGGCGGAATATTAGGCGAGATCTTCTGGTTGTTAGCGGGATTGTCTGGTGCAGCTGATGGCACACTGCCCTCGCGGGTTCCCCACCGGTGTGAGGGGAGCAGTCAACAGGAAATCCAACTGAGATCCCACAGCCATCAACAGCCTGTCCCCATCCCAATGCTGAGAGACCCACTGTGGGGCTAGGCAGGGTGGGAGGAGGACAGAATCCCACCTCTTAACTCTCCACCGATTACCAACAGAGTATCCCCAGTGTTTGCTGTGTTTTTATACTAACTGTTTTAGGTGTTGATTGAGAAACAGGCATTGGTTAGGACATTATGGAGACCTCCCTTGCTCCCCCTCACAATAGTTCCATGCACCATAGAACATAGAACATTACAGCACAGAACAGGCCCTTCAACCTTCGATGTTGCGCCGACCAATATAAAAAGCAATGCCCCTCCAAACTAAACCATTCCCTTCCCTTCCATATACTTATCAATTAACCTCTTAAACCCCACCAAACTTGGCGCATCTACAACAGCTGCAGGCAGGGCATTCCACTCCCTAATCACTCTTTGAGTAAAGAACCTACCTCTGATATCCGTCCTATAACTCATACCCCTTAATTTAAAGCGGTGTCCCCTCGTGCTAGCTTTCTCCATCCTAGGAAAAAGGCTATCACTGTCCACCCTATCTAAACCTCAAATCATCTTATATGTTTCGATCAGGTCCCCTCTTAGCCTCCTCCTTTCTAACGAAAACAACCTCAAAACCCTCAGCCTCTCTTCATAAGACCTGCCCTCCATACCAGGCAACATCCTGGTAAACCTCCTCTGTACCCTCTCCAATGCCTCCACATCTGTCTTATAATGTGGGGACCAGAACTGCACACAATACTCCAAGTGCGGCCGCACTAGAGTTTTGTACAGTTGCGACATGACGTTGCGGCTCCGAAATTCAATCCCCTTACCAATAAAAGCTAAGACTCCATATGCCTTCTTAACAACCTTATCGACTTGACTGCCTACTTTCAGGGATCTATGCACATACACACCAAGATCCCTCTGTTCATCAAGACTACTAAGAATCCTACCATTAGCCCTATACTTACACATTTATTATTTCTGCCGTAGTGCATTACCTCACACTTTTCCACATTAAACTCCATTTGCCACCTCTCGGCCCAGCTCTGCAACTTGTCCAAGTCCCTCTGCAAACTATAACACCCCTCTTCACTATCTACCACTCCACCTTGCCACAAGAGGGAACAGGTTTAGGGTGCTAGTTACAGAGAAAATGTCGGGGATAAGTTTTTCACTCAGAGGGTGGTGGGTGTGTGGAATCGGCTGCTGGCAGTGGTGGTGGAGGTGGGATTTGATAGGGTCTTTTAAGAGACTTTTGGATAACCACATGGGACTGAGTAAGATAGAGGGTTATAGGTAAGTCTAGTAGGTAGGGACATGTTGGGTGCAACTTGTGGGCCGAAGGGCCTGTTTGTGCTCTAGTTTTTTTATGTTCTACCCATTTGTATCATGACGTTAAAGCCTCATTCCAAAGGCAGCACTGCTGCACTCCTTCAATACGGTACCAGAAGATGGAGACCTTATGTTGCTCAAGCCTCTAGATGAGGTTCCTTGAACAACCCCCCACCCTCCACCTCTCCCCACTCCTGACTCAGAAACAATGGTGCCAAGGCTGTCATAAAGCTCATAGAACACGGAACATAGAACATTACAGCGCAGAACAGGCCCTTCGGCCCTCGATGTTGCGCCGACCAATTAACAAAAAGCAATGACCCTCTAACCTAAACCATTCCCTTTTCATCCATAAACTTATCAACTAACCTCTTAAACGCCACCAAACTTGGCGCATCTACAACTGCTGCAGGCAGGGCATTCCACTCCCTAACCACCTCTGGGTAAAGAACCTACCTCTGATATCCATCCTATAACTATCACCCCTTAATTTAAAGCTGTGTCCCCTCGTGCTAGCTTTCTCCATCCTAGGAAAAAGGCTATCACTGTCCACCCTGTCTAAACCTCTAATCATCTTATATGTTTCAATAAGGTCTCCTCTTAGTTGCCTTCTTTCCAACAAAAACAACCTCAAATCCCTCAGCCTCTCTTCCTGTCTAATTGATAGGTTCAAACTCCATCCTATAGTCTTATTACATTTTATTCACATTAGTATCTTCTGTTGCAAATGTATGGAATTGCCTGTGAGAGTAAGCATGCAGGTACAGAAGGCAGTGAAGAAGACAAATTGTATGTAGGCCTTTGTAGCAAAAGGATTTGAGTTTGGCGATAGGGATGTTTTGCTGTATTTTTACAGGGCCTGGAGTATCATGTGTACTTTTGATGTCCTTGTCTGAGGAAGGATATCCTTGCTATAGAGAGAGTACAGCAAAGGTTTATCAGGCTGATTCTTGGGATGGCAGGTTTGTCATATGAGGAGAAATGAAGTTAGTTAGGATTATATTCACTGGAGTTTAGAAGAGAGAGAGGAGATCTCATAGAAATTGATAAAATTCTAACAGGGTTAGACAGGGTAGGTTCAGAAAGAATGTTCCCAATGGTGGGGAAGTCCGGAAACAGGGGCCATGGTTTGAGGATTTAGGGAAACCTTTTAGGACTGAGGTGAGGAGAAATTTCTTCACCCAGTGGGTGATGAATGTGTGGAATTCACTCCCACAAAAAACAGTTGAAGCAAAACATTGTCTGATTTCAAGACGAAATTAGGTATAGCTCTTGGAGCTGAAGGGATCAAGGGATATGGGATGAAAGAGAAATCAGGATATTGAATTTGATGAGCAGTCAGCATCAAGATGAGTGATGGATCAGGCTTGAAGGGCCGAATGGCCTACTCCTGCTTCTAGTTTCTGTGTTTCTATGTTGAAGTGAAATCTCCGAGTTTTGAGTTATCCTTTGCTGTTGAGGTAGAGAACACAGATTGTCCTTGCTTCTGAATGAGATGATGGTTAGTTACTAATAATCGGTGAAAGTGTGTTGAAGTTGTGCATTATCGTGAAACATTAGAGCAAGCAATATTTGGGAACTGTAATGCCATTAAACTTCGTTCACCCAGGAACACGCCTACAAAAAAAGTCAGATGCAGATAAGTTATTCTTGTTGTGGAAAGAAATGCAATTAATTTGGTGAATCCTATGATGAGTCCACATGGTTACTAACAGTGCAGTCTATTAGTTTATTATGTTTAATTTCTGAGATGCTACCTTCTTATTGACAAGCCATCAATACCAAATCACACTCATTTGAACTGACCTATGGCAACCAAGGGCAGGAATCCCTTCAGAGTTACTGCTCCATCCTCTGTAACGGTGCCATATGTGTAACGGGAACAGCAGTGGGCAGAACATTACTAAATCAATGAAGGAGGGAGTGGCGTGGTGGTATTGTCACTGGAGTAGTAACCCAGAGACCCAGGGTAATGGTCTGGGGACCCAGGTTCAAATCCTACCACAGAAGATGGTGAAATTGGAATCCAATAAAACCTGAATTAAAATCTATTGATGGCCATGAAACCATTGTTGATTGTTGGGAAAAGCCCATCTGATTTACTAGTGTCCTTTAGGAAAGGATATCTGCCTTTCTTATCTGTTCTGGCCTACATGTGACTCCAGGCCCTCAGCAGTGTGGTTGACTCTTAACTGCCCTCTGAAATGGCCCATCCAGTTCAAGGCAATTACGGATGGGCAATAAGTGCTGACCCAGCCAGCGATGCACATGTCAAATGAATGAATAAAAGAAAATCAGTGGTCTTTGGAATTGTGAAAGAGGAAGGAAGGATAAAGTGTGTTTTTTAAAATTCTCTCATGGAATATTGACATTGATTGCTGTCATTGTCCATCCCTGAGGGTATTTAAGAGTCAGGCACATTGTTTTGGGTCTGGAGTCACATCTAGGACAGACTGCGAAAGGATGGCAGATTTCCTTCCCATCCGTGAACCAGATGGGCTTTTGCGACAATTGACAATGATCTGCAAGCAGAGTGTAACATAACAAAATTTGTGGATGCTACTGAAATAAGTAGGAAAGGAGGCAGTGTAGAGGGGATAAAGATTTTATAGTTGGATATAGATAGGCCAGGAGAATGGGCCAAAATTTGGCAGATTGAGTTTAATGTAGGTGTGTGTGAGATTATCCATTCTGGCTGAAAAAATAGAAAAGCAAAGAAGTAGATAGGTATATTTCTGATAAAGAAAAGGTTATGGCAAGCAGGGAGATATCACCCATGATCTGATTGAATGGTGGAACAGGCTGGAAGGGTTAAATTGCCTCCTTTTGCCCCTAATTCCTATGTTCCTCAGTCATTATGAGACCTTTGAATCCAGATTTTTACTGAATTCAAATTTCACCCGTCTGCTGTGGTGGGATTTGAACCCAGGCTCATTATCCAGAGTATCTGGATTTCTAGTCCAGCCATTACGTCATCGCCTCCCCTAGTTTGCATTTGGTGGTGGCAACACACTGGAGGTGGTCAAACAGGTGGCAGATTGTCTGTCGAACATGGAGGCTGATGGTTAGAAGGTGAGGACAGGGGGATCCCTGTCAGGTTCTGGGAGGGAGGAAGCGGGGGGGTGAGGGCAGGAGTGTGTGAAATTGAACGGTCAAGGACTCAGCCAACCCCAGTGGAATGGAGTCATCAGTTAAGGAAAAAGAACAAGAGGTGGGAATACTGGCATGCTGTCCGAAAAGAGATGGAGAAACTGGGGGAATGGAATCGAGTACTTATATAAGTCTGTACATAGTGTGTTTGCATCTTGTAAAACACGTTACTATGGTAATAACACTCCTCAAATACAGTTCAGATTGGAAGGAGAGTGCCAATATCCTCTCTATTGATTTAAACCCTTCCAGTATAATGGAGCTGGAATCTCCAGATAGTCAACTGCTGTGTTTTTTTTCTCACTCGATCTGTGCTGATGACTATCTGGAATCAATTCTCCTGAATAAATATCCTTCTGCATCAAGGACACAAAGAGTGGGCTAATAGCAACTTGGGGGGGGCGAAACATTCCCAAGACAACCCTCAGGAAAACAGGATTCAAACTGAGCTGGAATAATAGCAACACACAATGGACACCGGAGATCTGAAATAAAAGCGGCGGGTGTGACAGCACCTGTCGAGAGAGGGATACATTCTGACTCCATTTATGACTCTTCTTTGAGACCCTTACGTACTTAGCTAGCTCCCTATTAAATGTGTCAATACTATTTGCTTCAATCATTCCCTGTGGGAGTGAGTCCCACATTCTCTCCACTCTCTGATACAGATGTTTCTCCTGAATTACCCACTGGATTTATTACAGACTATTTTAATTCCACTCTTCAAATGCTAGTCCCATCTCCCACACACACACAGCCACACACGCACACACACACACAGCCACACACGCACACACAGACCCACAAACACGGACACACACACACACACACACACACACACATGCTCACAACCACACGCACGCACACACCCCGTACATACACACATACACATGTGCACAAACACACAAATGCATACACACACGTACATACACACAGACACTCATGTGCACACACATACACACATGCATATGCCCATGTGCACACAACTGCTCACACACATACATGCTACACACACATACACACACATACACACACATATGTACGTCTACGTACACGTGACACACATACATACACACACACATGCACGCCGACATACACATAAAACATGCACATGTGCATGCACACACACAAACACACACACCATACACAGTCTCACACACACGTCGGCACATTCATGTGCCTGCACATGCACACAGGAGATTAGTAGTTTCTCAGCCAGGATATTAACCAGAGACTTGCCTGCCCTCTCATGTGGCCGTGAAAGGTCAGACAGATATACTTCGAAGAAGAATGGGAGATTTCTCCCACTGTTTATCCACTTCCATTTCAAACATGCTTCCATGGAACCACAGCGCACCTACAGTGCAGAAAGAGGCTCATTGAGCCTTTACTCACTCATCAAAACAGCATCCCACCCAAGCCCTCCCCTCCTCACACTTTCCCCATGGACAATCTGTCTAACCAGCCCGGAGCACCCGGAGAAAACCCATACAGACGTAGTGAAAACATACTAACTCCACACAGAGAGTGACCCACATCTGGAATCGAACCCGAGTCTCTGTGAGACAGCGGTGCTTTACCAACGTGGAGGATATTGGAGGATTGTAGGGCTAGAGGTGACTGCTATTTGTTATTCGGATTACGGCTGATCAGTAGCAGGGGCCGACATGATTTCATGTTGTAATGTGTGTGTGTGTGTGAGTGTGTGTTGTGTCTATGTGACATGGTTCACATGCCCCTGGCCACTGACACTTGCTTTCCACTCTGGGGCGCAGAGTGAAGGGTTAATTTTAGTCAGACATCACCTTCACAGCTTGTGTGAAAAGTTGCAAAAACCAGAAGTTAGCAGCACTGATTGCTGCCAAGCTCTAAGACTTATTTACACGTTCCCATCTGCGCTGCAATTACCCAATTTTGTGTTCAGCGCGTTTAGGCGGAGCTGTGTTGGTTTACAAAAGTCCCCGGAGAGAGGTGAGAAACACGTCACTGTCTTGTATGGCAAAGGGAAAAGAAAAAGAAAATCAATGCTTTCAATTTGTGACAAGGCAAATATGAGGCCTTATTTTTATTTCACTGTAAGTTTACACTTGCTGCTTTCTCAGGCAGACAGACGGTGAGGAAATTGTATCCTGCTCCGCCAACCCCTTCCCACTCACTCCTCAAATCCGCGTTGTTCACTCAGAGAAAACAGCAACTCCACCCCCCCCCCCCAACCCCTTCCCACCCCCACTGTTCCTCCTCTGGTGAAAAAGGCTGCCTTCGTGGCATATCTGCAAATGGAAGGAGAGGGGTAGCACGGTGGTCAGCACTGCTGCCTCCAGGGATCTGGGTTCGATTCCTGGCTTGGGTTGCTGTCTGCACATTCCCCCCATGTCTGCATGGGTTTCCTCCGGGTGCTCCGATTTCCGTCCACAATCCGAAAGACGTGCTGGGTAGGTGCATTGGTCGTGCTAAATTCTCCCTCATGTACCCAAACAGGCACCGGAATTTGGCAACCATGGGATTTTCACAGTAACATCATTGCAGTGTTAATGTAAGCCTACTTGTGACACCAACAAAAGACCAAATTTTAAAAAAATCTCCCCCCAACCCTCCCCAAGACATTATCCCTGCTCAGGACATTAACCCTTCACCCTGCACACTATCCCTTCCCCGAAAATTAACTCTCCCCTTAGACACTATCCCTCCCCGGACACTATCCCTCCCCAGACATGTAGCTCTATCCCTCCCCATTAACCCTTCCTCTCTTCCTTTGGTCATCCTCCACACTACCTACACTTCACCACCCAATCTGAAGCCACAGGCTGGGATTTACAGACACTCCCCAATGGGGACAATGCAGCAGCAAGTCCCTGTTAATCATGGAACAAGACACCTCACCACCTACACGCCAATTATATACAGTCGTAAAAGTGAATGTTCTAATTCCCTATTAGTGGGGAAATTAGTTTGGGAGGCTGGGGTAGTTAGTTCCCTCGAGGTGGCCTGTTAGTGAAGACATAGAAGATGCGAATGGATGCGAATGAGCTTCCCCACATTGCTGTTTAGCTCTCCTTTAACCTGTCTGGGTAAAGTTCCAAGAAGCCAATTTCCAAAGTTTACCCCACCCGCTGAGAAACCACACTTTGGCCTTAAGCTGACCAAAGTTCCCAAACACCTTGCTTCCTGCAGCTGGTCAACTGTCATCTTTCCAATGCGAGTGAGGAGAGGCACAGTCAGTCTGTCAATTCGTTGGGGCAGCATTGTGCCCGATGAGTTCAAGGCAAGAAGGAAACAGCACCATTGTCTCAGGTGTCATTTGCAAAGAAGTGGCTGCCGACTAGGATTGGATATATTTCTGGAAATTTCAGCAAATCACTTTATCACAATTATCCCTAACTCGCCAACTCAGTTAAACATCTCTTTTCCCCATCTCCAACTTTATAGCTAATAACAGCAATAACTTGTATTTCGAAAGCGCTTTTAATGTTGTAAAATGTCACAAATGGTGTTTTATTAGGAAACTATCCCAGATACGATCAGATTTTTGATTTTGATTTATTATTGTTACATGTATTGGTATGCATTGAAAAGTGTTGTTTCTACAAACAAAGCATACTGTTCATAGAGAAGGAAAAGAGAGAGTGCTGAATGTAGTGTTATACTCATACCTAGGCATTAGAGAAAGATCAACTTAATGCGAGGTAGGTCCATTCAAAAGTCTAATAGTGCAGGGAAGAAGCTATTCTTGAGTCAGTTGGTACATGACCTCAGACTTTTGTGTCCTTTCTCTGATGGAAGAAGGTGGAAGAGAGAATATCCGGGATGTGGGATTAAGTTGGCTGTTTTTCTGAGGCAGCAGGAAGTGTAGACAGGATCAATGAATAGGAGGCTGGTTTGAGTGATGGATTGAGCTACATTCATGACCTTTTGTAGTTTCTTGTGGTCTTGGGCACAGCAGGAGTCATACCAAGCTGTGATACAAGCAGAAAAGATGTTACCTATGGTGCATCTGTCGAAGTTGGTGATAGCTCGGATGAAGCAGGAATATCTCAAAAAAGGACACAGAGAGGTGGAGAGGGTTGGGGAGGGAATTCCAGAAACTGGGGCCTAGACAGCTGAAAGTATGGTTACTAATCATAGAGTGATGATATTCAACCATGTCCAGATGATCAGAACTGGATGAGGAGAGAGATCATGGAAGGTTGTGAGGTTTTGGGATGTGACTAACATAGGAAGAGACAAGGCCATGGAAGGTTTGGTGGATTAGCCATGCTAAATGCCTAAGGGTTAACTGAATAGGATAGTGGGGAAGGTGTGGGTGGGATGCTCTTGCAGAGTCGGTGCAGACTCGATGGGCCAGATGGCCTCTATCGATATTGTGGGAATTCTGCAGCTTTATAAGAATTTTAAAATCACGAGATTGCTTAACTGAGAGCCAGTGCGTGGGTCAGTGGGGAATGTTGGGGGGCGGGGTTAGTGGCTGGATTTGAGGTGGTGAAGACTGTAATTTTGGCCGTATAATCATAGAATCTCTACAGTGCAGAAGGAAGCTATTCAGCCCATCGAGTCTGCACCGACCATAATCCCACCCAGCTCCTATTTCCATGACCCCATGCATTCACCTTAGCTAATCCCCCTAATACAGAGGGAGCATTTAGCATGGCCAATACACCTAACCCGCATGTCTTTCAGATTGTGGGAGGAAAGTGGAGCACCCAGAGGAAACTCTCACAGACTGGGAGAATGTGCAGACTCCATACAGACAGTGACCTGAGGCTTGAACGAAACCCAGGTCTCTGGCGCTGTGAAGTAGCAGCGCTAACCACTGTGCCACCGTGCCGCCCATTTAACTGGAGGCTGCTCTGCTGATCCAGCACGGGATGCCAGACAAACCACGGATCGAAACAGAAACAGAGGAGGTGCGATATTTAAGTCAAGTTGATAAATTCTCATTGGAAGGAATATCGAAACGATTGTAATGGACGGATAACACATCTCGCTACATCATGAGACAACACACATAAGAGTCATCTGGGACAAGAACTGTCTTAATCAGAAAAGGAGCTAATTAGTTTTGAAGGAACAGGTTCTCTCACAGGTGCAGGAACCTTCTGAGGTCTAAGGCTTTACCCATCCTGATGCCGTGTAAAAGATCTTTCCACGAAGGAAAGACGATAGTCACTTGAGGGCTGTAATCAATAAAGACATTCTCAACAAAGCCAGCAATGATTAGTTTCCAGCAGGTTAACCCTGTTATGGCATACTCACTCCGCAAACTCAACAGGGATTGGCTATGACAGCAGGCATTACATCTTGCAAAGGCAAATTGAATTGATATCTGAGGTTGTTGCTTACATTGTTCCAGCCGGAGATTCAGAGAGGGTTTGAGAAAAATACTTTCACTATCATTCCCAGTGCAGGGGATCTGGAACGCACTGCCTGGGAAAGGCTGGAAACCTTAAAACCTTTAAAAACAATTTGGATGAACACTTGACAGCACAATGGCACAGTGGTTAGCACTGCTGCCTCACAGCATCAGGGACCCGAGTTCGATTCCAGCTTCGGGTCACTGTCTGTGTGGAGTCTGCATGTTCCCCCTACGTCTGCGTGGGTTTCCTCCGGGCACTTGGACTTCCTGCCACAGTCCAAAGATGTGCTGGTTAGGATGATTGGCTGTGTTAAATTGTTTGTTAGTATCATGTAAAGATCTGAATGGGATTGTGGTCAGTGCAGACTAGATGGGCTAAATGGCCTCCTTCTGCACTGTAGAATTCTATGACACATTATAATATTCAAAGATATGGGACAAGTGCAGGAAAATAAGGTTAGTGTGACTTTAGTGGTACTTATCGTCGGTGCAGACTCAAGGGGTGAAGGACCTTTGTATAACTCTAGAACGAAGATTTGGACTGAATGCCCCTCTTTCATTCCTAGAAACCTCAACAATTCTAAGCTCCTCACAAGCCTGATGGGTTGTGTGGGTATGAGAAAGTTGGCACAGGGGAATGTCTTCAGACATTAAGGGTATAGCCCAGTGGTTATTGTTCTGGACCAGTAAGCTGAAGATTGACTCCATGAATCTAGTTATATATTGAACAAAATATGATAAAAGCAAATTACTGCAGATGCTGGAATCTGAACCCAAAAGAGAAAACGCTGGAAAATCTCAGCAGGTCTGGAAGCATCTGTAAGGAGAGAAAAGAGCTGAAGTTTTGAGTCCAGGTGACCCTTTGAACAGGAACTTTGTTAAAGCTTTGACAAAGGGTCATCTGGACTCGAAACGTCAGCTCTTTTCTCTCCTTACAGATGCTGCCAGACCTGCTGTGATTTTCCAGCATTTTCTCTTTTGGATTGAATAAAATATGGTCATTTAAGGGCTGAAGTAATATGAAATGACTTGGATTGTCATTAAACCCTACCCTGGTACACTAAAACCTGCTAAGAACCACTCCATCACCCCCTTCCTGCCATCACTCCTTGGTCCTTGCTCGACGTGAGGCTAAAAGTGGTTGTCATATAGACAACTACCACCGCCTTCCCGATAGCGCTGCTGAGTAGAGCTGCGAGCCTTTGGTTGGGTCTTAGTTATCAGTAGGTGGGCTCTCCACCCTGGGGGCCAAGGAGTGGGGGACGTATGAGCACCAGGGTGGGGTTCCTGATTCTGGGGGAAGGCTGATTCCTGGCCCATTAAGTGCTTCAGTTGCACATGATTTCCTCACACCATTCATCCCAAAACAGAAAAATCCCACCCGGAGTCAGCGGACCTTTCCGTGGTTCACCCCTCGCCCACTGCGATTCCGTGCTGGGCGAGGTGATAAAATTCCGACCAGTGTGTCTTCCCGGAAAGAGGGCGATGTGGGGAGGGGGGGCAGTCTCACCTGTTCTGGGATCAGCAGCTGAGACCCCATTTGCCTCTGGAAGATTCCGCCTGATTGATGACAGGTTTCCCAGAATCACAGAAAATACTACAGTGCAGAAAAGGCCCTTCAGCCCATCGAGTCTGCACCAATGCATGAAAAGCCTTGACCTGCTCACTTGCCAGCACTTGGCCCAGAGCCTTGAATGTTATGGCATGCTAAGTGCTCATCCAGGTACTTTTGAAAGGATGTGAGTCATCCCTCCTCCACCGTCCTCCCAGGCAGCATATCCCAGACTGTCACCATCCTCTGGATAAAAAGGTTTTTTCCTCAAATCCCCCCTAAACTTCCCACCCCTCATTCTTAACTTGTGTCCCCTTGTAACTGACTCTTCAACTAAAGGTACCAGCTCTCCCAATCCACCCTATCCGTGCCTCTCGTAAATCCTGAACACCTCAATCAGGTCACCCCTCAATGTCTGCTCCAACAAAAACAACCCAAGCCTATCCAACCTCTCTTTAAAACTTAAACTTTCCATCCCAAGCAGCATCCTAGTGAATTGCCTCTACATCCCTTCCAGTAGAGTTCACTGTATTTGGAATAAGTGGGAGGTTATTCACTTTGGAAACAAAAACAAGAAGGCTGATTACTACCTAAATGGCTGTAAATTGGGAGAGGGGAGTATGCAGAGGGACCTGGGTGTCCTTGTGCATCAGTCGCTGAAAGTAAGCATACGGGTGCAGCGGGCGGTAAAGTAAGTAAATGGTATGTTGGCTTTCATTGTGGTATGTTGGCCTTCATTGTGGTTTTGAGTATAGGAGCAGGGATGTGTTGTTGCAATTGTACAGGGCCTTGATTAGGCCACACTAAGAATATTGTGTGCAGTTTTGGGATGAAGGAGTACAATATCAAGGGTAGGAGTCTGAGCAGTTTTGAGGAGCAGAAGGATCTTGGGGTCCGAGTCCGTAGGACTCTTAAATTGGCCTCGCAGGTGGAGGATGTGATCAAGAAAGCCATTGATGTACTAGCCTTTATTAATCGAGGGAATGAGTTTAGGAGTTGGGAGGTAATGCTGCAACTTTATAAGACCCTTGTTGGACCCCACTTGTGCTCAGTTCCGGTCACCTCACTATAGGAAAGATGTGGAAGCTATTGAGAGGATGCAGAAGGATGCTGCCTGGATTGGAAGGCATGCCCTATGAAGATAGGTTGGGGGAGCTAGGTCTCTTCTCCCTGGAGAGACAAAGCTTGAGAGGCGACCTGTTAGAGATTTATAAAATGTTGAGAGGAATAGATAGGGTGGATTCTCGGAGGCTATTTCCCAGGGCTGAAATGGTCGCTACGAGAGGACACAGGTTTAAGGTGCTGGGCAGCAAATACAGAGGAGATGTTAGAGTTAAGTTTTTCACTCAGAGGGTGGTGAGTGAATGGAATTGGCTGCCGTCAGTGGTGGTGAAGGGGAACTCGCTGGGGTCTTTTAAAAGACTTCTGGATGAATACATGAGATTTAATGGGATTGGGAGTTACAGATAGTTCTATGACCTAGTAGGTACTGATATGATTGGCGCAACTTGTGGGCTGAAGGGTCTGTTTGTGCTGTAGTGTTCTATGACCTCTCTGCTTTTGTTATTTGACGAGCTGTCACTGATATAACACTGGGTATGTAGGAAGTGTGCAGCTAGATTACTACGAAACCAACAACACCACCCCCCCCCCCCCCCCCCCCCCCCGTCACTTAAAATTCCTCAAACACCTCCTGTGATTGCATCTGTGTTGATAATGGTGTTGTAGCACAGAGATAGCAGTAGTGTATTTCAGCAAGACCCACCCCTTTAATTGGCTTCTCACCTTGTGAGTGGTAATGTGTTATCACTCTGAACAAATGTGAAAAAAAAATGATTTAACTGCAACTACTAATTAAATAATGAGTTCTTCCCCCTTGTGAGCTAACTGCGGCGAAATGCAAACTCATTAAACCATCACTGCCGAACCACTCGCTTCCCTCAGCTTTTCTTCCCTCTTTTCTTCGAAGATGTTGGCCGGAATTTTCTGGCCCTTCCTGCTAGCGAGATCTTCCGGTCCTATTGACGGCGATTTCGTACCCCCTCCTCCCCCGCCACAGCCCCTGCTGTGTTTTCCCCAGCGGTAGAGAGTGCTGGGCATATAACACCCCTCCAAGACATTTAGAGGGATTCAATGATCCCACTGGCAGCCAATGGCGGGTTATCTTGCCACATAAGGACATGGAGGCGTTGGAGAGAGTGCAGAGGGTGTTTACCAGGATGTTTCTTGGTATGGAGGGTCTTAGCTATGAGGAGAGATTGGGTAAACTGGGGTTGTTCTCCCTGGAAGAACAGAAAATGTACACCCTAATAGAGGTGTACAAAATTATGAAGGGTATAGATAGGGTGAACAGTGGGAAGACTTTTCCCCAGGTCGGAGATGATGATTATGAGGGGTCACAGGTGAGAGGGGCGAGGTTTAACTCCGATATCAGAGGGACATTCTTTACACAGAGGATGGTGGGGTCCTGGAATGCACTGCCAAGAAGGGTGGTGAAGACGGACATGCTGGGATCGTTTAAGACTTATCTGGATAACCTCATGAGCAGACTGGGAATGGAGGGATACAAACAAATGGGCTAGTTGGACTAATGAGCAGCACAGGCTTGGAGGGCCGAAGGGCCTGGCTTCCTGTGCTGTGTTGTTCTTTGTTCTTTGTATAAAATATTCCGTGAGGAAGATGGGAGAATGCTATCCCACCCAATGGAAACCCTGGGCTTTGTGAGGCATTCTGATTTAGTGAGGGGCACTTTTGCTTTTTGGCTCAGAAGTATCACTCCAGAGATTTCTAGGTTGACACTCTGAAGCTCCATTGAGCTATTAAGTTGAGATGACACTTGACCTCTCAATGGGATCATACAAGCTGAAGATTGAATTCATGAATCAAGCTATATATTGAATAAAATATTGTTATTTGAGGGCTGAAGTCACATAAAATGACTTGGATTGTCATTAAATCCTACCCTGATCCACTCAAACCCATTGAGAACCACTCCATGAGCTCTACAGTGCAGAAGGAGGCCATTCAGCCCATCGAGTCTGCACCAACCACAATCCAGGCCAGGCTCTGCTGCTGTAACCCCACATATTTATCCCCTGACATTAAGGTCAATTTAGATTGGCCAATCTACCTACCCTGCCCATCTTTAGACTTTGGGAGGAAACCGGAGCACCCGGAAGAAACCCACACAGACATGGGGAGAACGTGCAAACTCCACACAAACAGTGACCCGAGGCCGGAATTGAACTTGGGACCTTGGTACTGTGAGACAGCAGTGCTAACCACTGTGCCACCCCAATGTAACGACGTAAAGAGTCCCAGAATGCTTTCCAATGGAATAGCCAGGGCGGCGTTCACGCAACAAACACCACCAACAGATTAATTTGCAATTATCTCAGTGGGATCTTACTATGTGCAAATTTCCCACGTTACAACAGCGACTATGCTTCAAGATAACGGCGCCACTGATTACAGTGCTTTGGGGCATTCCAATGCTGTGGAAAGCATTATAACTACATAAGCTCTCTCCCTCTCTCTCTCCACATCTTCGATCCTGCCCTCTGCCTTGCACTAAATCTAGGGAGAAATAATGGCTCAAAGCACTCATTGCACCAAGAGGCATGAATCAGCTGGAGAATTACTGGGTTGTTGAGGATGTTAAAGACCGGGGGGGGACAGCAGAACGCATGTGCGCTTTTCATCTAACGATTTTTGAACAGTGTGTTTGACTCAATGACCAATGCTAAACCAGGGAACACACAAGGGACAGAATGTTTTAAGTTAGCTGAGCTGTACTTTCATCTCTCAGACCTGGCATTGGAGCCAGTTTGATAGAATGAGAGTCTCTCTCTTTCATTGCCTCTTACAATCATTTCTTCAACATTGGTAATGTTTCTTCTGGGCTTCCTGCTTTCTTGTTTATTTCTCTTTCTCACTCCCATTCTCTTGTTTGTTTTTGATGACCTCCACTTCGACAATCATAGAATCCCTCCAGAGCGAGGCCATTCGGCCTATCGGGCCTACGCTGGCCACAATCCCACCCAAGCCCTACCCTCATAACCCCACATACTAACTCTCCTAATCTCCCTATCACTAAGGGGCAATTTAGCATGCCCAATCCCACCTAACCCGTACATCTTTGGGCTGTGGGAGGAAACTGGAGCATCCGCAGGAAACCCACTTCTCGAAGGGATTCGAGGTTCTTTCTTGCTTCAGAGCCAGTGTTACAGGGGGAACCACACATCTTTTCACAGGGGTTGGGGGCTCACTTACAACTTGCGGTTGTAACTTTTCAAGGGTTGCAGGATGAGGACTTGCCTTGGGAAGGGTAGGGGGGAGGGGTGCGGTTGGTGGAACCTCAGTGTTTGTGTGGGTTATGTAGAATCATAGAGGTTTACCGCATGGAAATAGGTCCTTCAGCCCAACTTGTCCCATGCCACACTTTTTTTTAAACCCCTAACCCAGTCCCAATTGCCTGCATTTGGCCCTTATCCCTCTGTACCCATCAAAGCCATGTAACTATCTAAATGCTTTTTAAAAGACAAAATTGTATCTGCCTCTACTTCTACCTCTGGCAGCTTGTTCCAGACACTCACCACCCTCTGGGTGAAAAAATTGCCCCTCTGGACACTTTTGTATCTCTCCCCTGTTGGGCTCACAGTGGCGAGGGCTGGGGAGGTAGTCTCCAGAGGAGCTGAGGTCAGCTGGAGAAGTGAGTGTGTGTGTGTGTGTGTGAAAGAGAGAGAGAGAGATGATGGCCTTTGGTCTGGCAGTGAGTGAGATGATATAGAGATGCCGGTGTTGGACTGGGGTAAACACAGTAAGAAGCCTCACAAAACCAGGTTAAAGTCCAACGGGTTTAATTTCGTAGCAAAAGCAGTAAAACTGGTGCCTTTTGCTCCCAAATTAACCTGTTGGACTTTAACCTGATGGTATGAGACTTCTTAATGAGTGAGATGCCAGGGAATGTGCAATGGTTTTGTTTCCTTATTATTTCTAATCTCGTTTTTTGACCAACTTTTGTTATTTGGTCTCCAGAGGAAAGAGGGGGGGTGAGGTGGGGGGAATAATCCTGTCACCCAAAACCCCCTCGTTTCTTTCTGTAATGAGAGAAAGAAGGAAGTTATATTTTTAAAACTGAGGCCTTCCAAAGTGCTTTGCAACCAGTTGAGTGCTCTCCTGAGTACTCTAAGAGTGTAGGAAACTACCTGCGCATAGCAAGATCCCAAATACAATAATCTGTTAATGGTTAGATATTAACTGGTTTATTGATGGTGGATTAAAGGATAAATGTTCCTGTGAAACTGGGGCGATTTCAGTTATTCTCAAAACCAGCATTATGAGCGTTATAGGCATCTCAGTCTAAAATCTTAGCCACGATGTAGGGATGCCGTGATGTGTTGGCTTGACGTGAGCACAATAAGAAGTCTCACAACAATAGGTTTATTTGGAATCACGAGCTTTCAGAGCACTGCCCCTTCATCAGGTGAGTCCCCTGTTCGATTCCTGGCTTGAGTCAGTGTGTGTGTGAAGTTTGCACGTTTTTCCTGTGTCTACGTGGGCTTCCTCCAGGCGCTCCGGTTTCCGCCCACAATCACCTGATGAAGGACCAGCACTCCAAAAGCTTGTGGTCCCAAATAAACCTTTAACCATGCCGCGCTATTGTGCCACCATGCACCCTCATACGACAGACAAGCGTCAGGGAGCACAGTTATTTAGAATCATAAAACCCTACAATGCAGAAGGAGGCCATTCAGCCCATCAAGTCTGCACCAACCACAATCCCACCCATTTATTGTGCTATTAATTGCTCCAAGCTTCAGACAATAACTGTGTCTCAGGGCAATTCTCGGGCAGATCAGCCCACATACCGACTTACATAACACTTATCACCAATTATCGTGATATAAAAACCTTCCATCTTTTGCCACACTCTGTGGAGACTCCCACACGGAACTACAAAGCTCCTTAAGGTGAAGTATAACTGAGACCTGAGATGGTTCATTCAGGGACATCACTGCAATTGAGAGTGTGTCACGGAGCGGACATTGTAACAAAGCTTGCAGGTTGAGAGGAGCACCATGCTGAAGCATTGCCTCTCGAGCTCTCGGTTGCTTCCCTTCATTCCTTCCTCAGACAATAAAGAAAATACCAGCACAGTGGCACATGGATTAGCATTGCTGCCTCACAGCGCCAGGGACCCGGGATCGCATCCCAGCTTGGGTCATTGTCTGTGTGGAGTCTGCACATTCTCTCTGTGTCTGCGTGGGTTTCCTCCGGGTTGCCCCAGTTTCCTCCCACACTTAGGTTGATTGGGTTGGGTTGATTGGCCGTGCTAAATTGCCCCTTAGTGTCAGGGGGTTATTAGCTACAGTAAATACGTGAGGATAGGTGGGATTGTTGTTGGTACGGGCTGAATGGGCCAAATGGCCCTCTTTCTGCACTATAGGGATTCTATGATTGTCTGAATCTAAACCCCACTGTCATGCAGGTTGTAAGTGAGTGAGGGGAAGAAAGAGGAGAGGTCCTGGAGGGATATATTAATGCCATTCTCTGCAGTCTGTTTCTTCAGAAGAAACTCTTCAAAATGCAGCTAATGAAAATACAACAAAGCTTACTCCAATTTATAAATCAAAGAAAGGGTTTAATAAAGAAACATAATTATTTCAAACTTGGGGGCCCTGGGCCAGTCCAAGCTCCCCACAATTTTATATGGTTTCTTATTTATAGTGACTATTACATCACTCTGTAATTGGTTCCATAGTTTATTGGATCAGCTGACCCTTATATCTTGTTCCCTTTTGTTACGTTACATTCAATGCAGAATTGTCACCAGTTACACTTTAACTTGGTCTGCACCACTGATCCAGCTTTTGTCTCGACAGTCCCTGTCTGGAAGCACTGTGCTGCTTTGTAACTCGTGAGGTGACACTTGAGCTTGTGACTGAAGCTCTTACACCTGGGATGTGTGCATGGTTTACAGTTCTGGTGAACCGGAGGCTGCATTGCAAAAAAATAGGCTGAGAAATAGCAGGATGATTGCGATGAGGCTGGCTCATCAACGCAGATGTGGAGATACCAGCATTGGACTGGGGTAAACACAGTAAGAAGTCTCACAACACCAGGTTAAAGTCCAACCAGTTTATTTGATAGTAAACCCGCAAGCTTTCGGAAACGCTGTTCCTTCGTCAAGAAAGCTAGCACATCGAATCTGCACTGACTTTCTGGCAGACCATCTTATCCAGGTCCTTCTCCTGTATCCCCACATATTTACCATGCCTCATCAGCCTAGTAGTTAACACTGCTGCCTCACAGCGCAAGGGACCCAGTCCAGCTTCAGTAGTGTCTGTACAGAATTTACATGTTCTCCCTGTGTCTGTGTGGGTTTCCTCCGGATGGTCAAGTTTCCTCCCACAGTCTGAAAGATGTGCTGGTTAGGTATATTGGCCATGTTAAAGTTCTCCCGCAGTGTACCTGAATGTGTGGCGACTAGGAGATATTTTAAAGTAACTTCATTGCAGTGTTAATGTAAGCCTACTTGTGACATTAATGAATAATCTTTAAACTAACCTTCACACCTTGGGACACTGAGGGGCAATTTATCATGGACAATCCACTTAACCCGCATATCTTTGGACTGTGGGATGAACTGGTAGCACAGTGTTAGCACTACTACTTCACAATTCCAAGGTCCTGGGTTCGATTCCTGGCCTGGTTCACTGTCTGTGTGGAGTTCCGCACATTCTCCTTGTGTCTGCGCAGATTTGTTCTGGGCGCTCTGGTTTCTTCCCACAGTCCAAAGATGTGTGGGTTAGGTGGGATTGGCCATTGCTACATTCATCTTGAGTGTCAGAGGGCTAACTGGGTAAAATGGATATAGAGGGATATGGGCCAAATGTGGGCAAATGGGATTAGTTTAAGGGTTTAAAAAAATGGTGAAATGGACAAGTTGGGCCGAAGGGCCTGTTTCCATGCTGTAAAACACTATGATTCTATAAAGATTCTATGACTGAAACCACTTCCATTGTTTTTGAACTCTGTTGTTAGGTCCCCAAGAGATTTTGTGATCAATACACCTGCCTCTGAGACTGAAGCCCAGGTTCAGGTTCCATCCAGGATTTCATAGCCGTGGAACATGGGGGGAGAGGTCACAGGGTGCGGGGTTATATCACCCAATGAGGTTAGGCCAGGTCACCCTTGGTATCCATTCCTTAGATGTGCTGGGTGCAGATACCCGTTTTCAAGACATGATTGATCTAAGGTGTCGGCTGAAACTTGGGAATCCGCAGGCACCACGGCGGGAATTCTCCAGCCATTCTCACCCTGCCGCAGCTGCAAACAAGGACGGAGAATTTGATGCTCAACCGAATCTTTGTTTACTGCAGCGGGACTGGAGAATGCCATCGGCTTGGATGACTGAAAAATTGTGTTCTGTGTCTTTTCCTGGCAAATTTGATTTGATTTATTATTGTCACATGTATTGGGAAACAAGTGTTGTTTCTTGCGCACTGTGCAGACAAAGCATACTGTTTATAGAGTACATAGAGGAGAAGGAAAGAAGAGGATGCAGAATGTCATGTTACAGTCACAGAATATTGCTGTAATGAGCTGAATCAGATAATTGAAATGGGCTGGTTACAATATGAACTCCCTGATTAAGGGCTAATGAGGAAACTTCTTGCTTTGAAATAAACTAGGCATGTCAGTTCCTCTGGAACTCCTAGTGTAGATGGTTCACTGAAAGCACTCTGTACACTGTTGCCAGACTTGTAGATAACAGGATTTTGGGTGGAGGGTTTGCTGCCTCCGAGTACTTATTACAAATATCTCTTGACGATCATGATAGCTCTCTCATTGTTAAGGTTGAGCACTTCTTGTTCAATCTACAAGACAGGTCCGGGCTGTTCCTGTTGGCTTTTGACCTCTGGTATTCTGTCCACATCCCATTAAGCTTTGTTTGAAGAAGCTGTTTAGCTCTGTTTAATTTAGAGTGTCCAATTTTATGTTGGGCCTAATTATTTAGGCCAGTTGATACCACAGCTGGAAGGCTGATCTGGACCAGATTGATTAACGACAGTATGAGGTTTGACCCTCCCATTCCAGTAAGGGTGGATTTGGGATCTGCCTCTTCATTCTACCCGTGGTGGAGATTAGACATGCCTTCCAGCAGGGAATTGAAAAAATAGAAGATTGGATCACTCCTGAATCTTCAAGTAAGTGTGAGTCCCAGTCTGTTCAATCATTCTTGGACATAGCCCCTCTGTTTTGATGCCATCCATGTAAATCTTGGGGCGGAATGGCAGCACAGTGATTAGCACTGCTATCTCACTCGCCTGTGACCCAGGTTCGATTCCTGGTTTGGGTCACTGAGTGGAGTCTGCATGTTCATCTGTGTGGGCTTCCTCCAGCTGTTCCTCCCACACTCCCAAGCTGTGCGAGTTAGGTGGATGGCCATGTGAAATTGCCACTTGGCGTGAAAGGGACTAGCTAAGGTAAATGCATGGGGTTATAGGGATAGGGCCTGGGTGGGATAGTGGTCAGTGCAGACTCGATGGGCCGAATGGCCGCCTTCTGCAATGTAGGATTCTATGAAGTCTCTTTTTCTACCTTCGTTGCTGCCATTATATCCCTTTTATTACGTGGAGACCAAACCGTTCCGAATACACTGAGAGTCTTCCGATGGAACGTAATGGCCGGCTAAACAATTTTGCTTGAAGGGCTCCCTTTCAAATGGGATTCGTAATCAAGGACTCCTGCGTCTGAATCACAAGATGAAAGTGTGGCTTTTAAGAGTGTGATACTTAAATGTGTATAGGGTATCTGTGAGATGGGTATTCCTGCTTTTTACTGCAGGACCTGTTTATCCTGAATCCTAAACTGATGAAGCAGCACAGCCGTAATGTTTGACAAAGGCACAGGTAACTCATTCGATACAATCATTCTGATTTCTCAGGGAAAATTGGACGGACTTGCCTCAATACCCATAAAAATTCCACCTAATTAAAACTCACCTTTGCTTTATTCAGCAGAGCGGTGACTTTACTGGGAGGACACCTGAAGGATGGTCCTGAGATTAACAGCTTTATGCATTTCCTTGGGTGACAGTGCACCAATGCTCCAGCTTCCATTAATATTCACCAGAGCACCACTGTGTGGTATAGCTAACCAAAAGGATAGCTGTGTCTTAATAAGTTCATAAGATATAGGAGCAGGATCAGGCCATCCAGCCCATTGAGTCTGCTCTGCCATTCAATATACCTGATATACTCCTCATCCCCATTTTCCTGCCTTTTTCCCATAACTCTTCAACCCATTACCAATCTAAAATCTCTTTAAATTTGCTCACTGTCCCAGCTTCCACCGCACTTTGGGGTAGCGAATTTTTACGGATTCACAGCTCTTTGGGAGAAGTATTTTCTCCTCAGCTCTGTTTTAAGTTTGCTATCCCTTAGCCTAAGATGTCCTCTCATCCTAGAATGTCCCATCTACTCCACATCTACTTTATCCATACCTTCCATCATCTTGTTAACCTGAATTGGATCTCTCCTCATTCTTCCAAAGCCCAGAGAGTAGCGGCGTAAACTGTTCAGTCTCTCTTCATACGACAAACCCCTCATCTCTGGAATCAATCTAGTGAACTTCCGCTGAACTACCTCCAACATCTTTCCTCAAATAAGGGGATCAAAACTGTACACAATATTCCAGATGCAACCTCACCAATGCCTTACATCATTGCAACAACACTTCCTTATCTTTAAACTCTGTTTGTTTAGCTCGAAATGCCAACATTCCATTTGCATAAACAGCAGCCCTAGGAGTGACTGTGTGGTGGTAAGGTGAGATCTGCAGGCTATGGTACCTTGGGCAGTTGTCCATGTGGCCCGTGCATGAGGCTGGCCCTGTTTGGGTGACCAGGGAACAATTTGTATTCCCCTCAAAAAAGCTGGGAATACTGGGAGGGGTGGGGGGGGGAATACATTTTCTGTTGGATAAGATGGGAAGTGGAGGGTGGAGGAGAGCGTGATCGGGGGCGGTACTGTGCTAAAAGTTACCTAACCAATGCAGTTAATTGGAATTAAAATACAGTAATGGTTGAATTGATTGGCAGAGCAGACCTCCTCTTGTTTCGATACGATAACCGGATGCCAGAGAAGGTGAGGCACTGTCAGGAATATTTATTATTCTTCTATACCCTAACTATGACTATAACAATACATTTATTTAGTTATTTGTGTCGCAAGTAGGCTTACATTAACATTGCAATGAAGTTACTGTGAAAATCCCCTAGTCCCCACATTTCGGCGCTTGTTCGGGTACACAGAGGAGAATTTAGCATGGCCATTGTGCCTAACCAGCACATCTTTCAGACTGTGGGAGGAAACTGGAGCACTCAGAGGAAACTCGCAGGAAGAACGTGCAGACTTTGCACAGACAGTGACCCAAGCTGGGAATTGAACCCAGGTCCCTGGCATTGTGAGGCAGCAGTGCTAACCACTGCGCAATTGTGCTGCCGCATCATGCACCCTCTCCTTCCCTTATCTGTGTATGTTTTGTCTGTACAGTGCACAAGAGACATTACTTTTCACTGCATACTAATATATTTGACAATAATGAATCAAATAAAATTTAAAATTACACATCAAATTTTGCTGATTTGAATGCCCATCAAATTGAGGGGATTGGTTTGGAACTAGTTCCAATCTTGACCCTAATGTAGACTGTCTGTAAGATCCTAAACTTCCTCTACATTGTTTCACTAGTTTCTGTCATAGCCTGCTGAAGAGATTGCCAGTTGCTGAAGAGACTGCCAGTTGCTGAAGAGATTGCCAGTTGCTGAAGAGATTGCCAGTTGCTGAAGAGATTGCCAGTTGCTGTACAGCTGATATGTATCAGCTGCTCAGATGAACTCTCCTTGTGACTGTGGATTGATATTAATAGAACACCTCAAGATGTGGCATTGAAAAGGATTAGATCATGAGATGGAGGCAGTTTCTGCCTGTCCTTCAGTGAAAATTAGAATCATTATCACAAGGAATTTGCAGAGCTTTGGGGAAAAGGCTGAGGAGAGACACTTGCTCTTGTAAAGTGCTAGTACGGATCAGATGGATCAAATGGTCATATTCTCTGAATCTATTTCTACTGTAATGATGCTCTTTCAGAGACTTCATGATTAATAATTAGTAATTTACCATGATCTCAAAAGAGTGCCTCCCCCTGGATAGTGCAGTGACTGCACTCATGTAGACAAACACAGTAGTTGTTTCAACATTCCCTTTTCCAACTCCCAATCACCAATGTGATAACAAACCAGCTGAACTGTGATGATGACGATGGTTAAATTGAAAAACATAATAGGATAGGAGTAGGCCATTTGGCCCTTTGAGGCTGTTCTACTGTTCAATGTGATCATGGCTAATCCCTCCCTCAGCATCATGTTCTCCCCATACCCTGTGACACCGAGAGAGTCCAGAAATCTAACAGAAAATAGATATACGATCATAGAGTCCCTACAGTAGAGAAGGAGACCATTCGGCCCATCAAATCTGCACTGACAACAATCCCATTTAAGCCCTATCCCCATAACCCCACACATTTACCACCCCCCCCCCCTAACCTACACACCCTAGGGCAAATTAGCATGACCAATCAACCTAACTTACACATCAGTGGGCAGAAACCAGAGCACTCGGAGGAAAACCATGCAGATATAGAGAACATGCAAACTCAAACTGGGAATTGAACCCAGGCCCCGAGAGCTTTGAGGGAACAGTGCTAACCACTGTGCTATCCCATCCCTAGCAGATTATTTAGATACAAATTTTCTAGCGTGTGACCTCCTTATATTTCCAGACCAGGTAAGATGATATCCCTAAAAAACCAGCTGGGTTTTTACAACAATTGACAATAATTTCATAATCATTGGTAGATGCTTAATTCTAGTGATTAATTGGTGATTGCAATAATTTTTCATTGAATTCAAACTTCACCAGCTGCTGTGATGGGATTTGAACCCACATACCCAGAGCATTACTTGGGTCTCTGGATTATTACCAAAAATAGAAAATGCTGAAGCAGCTCTGACAAAAGGGCACCCAGACTCTTAATGT
This sequence comes from Sphyrna mokarran, assembly GCA_024679065.1. NCBI lineage: Eukaryota > Metazoa > Chordata > Chondrichthyes > Carcharhiniformes > Carcharhinidae > Sphyrna > Sphyrna mokarran. The sequence goes on along the minus strand of JAGIQG010000017.1, from coordinate 8,309,998 downwards.
TGGCTCTATTCTCTTTCCAGAGATGCTGTCAGACCTGCTGAGGTTTTCCAGCATTTTCTGTTTTTGTTTCAAATTCCAGCAGTATTTTGCCTTTACGTCTGGATAACTAGCCCGGTGAAAGTGCCACTACGAAACCACCCTCATCATATTTTGATTTGTAAGCAAAACATCGCAAATATGGCGACTGTTCTATTCACCCCCAGGAATTAGTTCCTAGCCAATGAGAATTAAATCATGGATAGCGCAGTGGCATGGTGGCAGTTTGATACTGCTTCACAGCACCAGAAGCTTGGGTTCGATTCCTGACTTGGGTCACTGTCTGTGTGGATTTTTGCACATTCTCCCTGTGCCTGCATGGGTTTCCTGCACGTGCTCCAGTTTACTCCCACAGTCCAAAGATGTGCAGGTTAGGTGGATTGACCATGTTAAATGGTACCTTAGTGGCAGGAATATTAGCAAGGTAAATATGTGGGGTTACGGGGATAGGGCCTGGGTGGGATTGTGGTCAGTGCAGGTTTGATGGGTCGAATGGCCTTCTTCTGCACTCTAAGGATTCTATGACTCCATGAGTTCAATGTTGTGAGCTGACTGCAAATAAATCAGAATGATACATGTAGCTTCTGACAGTGAGGGGGACATTGGGAATTGGATAGGGATTTGTTGGAGCTCGAACTCTGATTGAATATTTGGCTTGTGCAATTAATATTTCCGATCTCTGAACGTACACTTTATAAATGCACAGGCTTGCTTCCTGGAGTCCTGTCTCATATTTAGGAAGCATTTTAAGCATTTATGCACTATACCAACAATAAAAACAGGGCCTTCATTAAAAGGTGTCCATTGCTTTTTAACTGATAATAGAAAAAAACAAAAGCAGAACAGTAGAGTTACTGGTCTAGGATCGATTTCAGCTTTTACCCTTTTATTTCATGGTCCATTCCCTCCACTTACTGCACAGTTGCCATCTTTGCTTGGGAATGCCAGAGTGTATTTTCCAGAAACTGCTCAGTCCTGGGTTTTATGCCAGTCTGCACAGAATCAATGGAGCAGAATTTCTCAATGTGGTGCAGATTTGTGTTCTAGGCCCACTGAAGTGGGTAAGTGATGAGCTGGGGGTCAGGAGTGTGGTGAGATTCCACAGGCCAGCTCCCACGTCGCTGCCATCTCCTCCCCACAATGCGCGGTGCAATCCCAGTTTACCCCCGTGACTAGCAAAGTATTGGGCGCAGTGCTAAAGAGGTTTCCTGCGTGCAAACAGGTGCCATATTTGTCATGTTTCGTTTATAAATTGGAATATTGAAACAGGCTGAGTTACGGTGAAGTGTAAGCTAAACCAGCAACCCCAAATTGGAAGAATAGGAAATTTAACGTGGGACCAATCCTGATGCTGTGAGCAGTACGTCAGTGGGAGACTCGCTTATCTCCAAGTTAAGAGATTGAGAGTTCAAACTGCAGCCCCCCCCCACCTCCACCCCCGCAAGACTTGTGCACAAAATTAGTGCTGGTTCAGAGTTAGTTCAAAGATGATGGGTAGGATTTTATGGCCTCACTTGGGCAATACTATAAGATCCCACCTGAGGCCAATGGAGATTTGAGGAAGCCTCGCCCATGCCAATTGTGGGGTGGGCAAGATGGTAGATTTCGTACCACTGTCTTTCAGATGAGGTGTTAGACTGATGCTGTGTCTTCTGTCTTAATTAGTTGTAAAAGATCCCTTCAAGGAAGAGTTCCATGGTTAGCACTGCTGTCTCAGCGCCAGGGATCTGGGTTCGATCTGCACCTTGGGTCACTGTCTGTGTGGAGTCTGCACATTGTCTATGTCGGTTTCCTCCCACTGTCCAAAAGATGTGCAGGTTAGGTGGAGTGGCCATGATCAATGCACGGGTTTACAGGGATAGGACGGGGGATTGGCCTACGTAGGACCCTTTTTTGGAGGGGTGCTACTGGTTCAATGGGATGAATGGCCTTTCATTACTGCGGGGATTATGTGTTCTCTCATGGTCTCCTGTCCAATATTTATTCCTAAACCAATACCACTAAGGTATTTTGGACAGGATTTTCCCCTGCCTTGTGCAGCATTGCATTGGAGAAGGTGACCCGCTGTTGGCTGGTGGTGGGGTCTAGCAGTCCACTGCTGTCTGTGGAGCTTCCCATTATCCACATCCTCTGTTACTGCAGTAGGGGAGCTGCCATTGGCAGGCGGAAGGAGAGGCAATGGTCTAGTGGTATTATCACTAGATTATTCATCCAGAAACTCAGCAGACCAGGCTTCAAATCCACAATGAAAAATATCTGGAATTAAGAACCTACTAGTGATCATGAAACCATTGTCGATCATCAGCAAATCTATCTGGTTCATTAATATCCTTCAGGGAAGGAAATCTGCCATCTTTACCCTGTCTGGCTTACATGTGACTCCAGAGCCACAGCAATGTGATTGGCTCTCACGTGATCGGCTCTCACGTGATCTCTGAAATGGGCCAAGCAAGCCGCTCAAATCAAGGGCAGTTAGGGATGGGCAATAAATGTTGGCCAGCCAGTGATGTCCATATCCCACGATGGAATAAAGGAAAAGACCAGAACATCCCATCGGCATGATCAGCTGAAAGATAGTGCCCTACATGATCTCATTTTAACGACTATGGGAGCTTGCTGTGCCCAAATTTGTTATAAAGCACTTTGTCCCGAGGTCACAGAATACAGTCTGAAGGCACAAGATTCTAACTACATTATGGTGACTGGGGAGTGAAATGTGATCAATTTTCACATTGTCCTGCAGTCAGCAATTGCAAAGGCTCAGAAAGTATGACTTTGAAAAGGCAAGCTTCAAAATGATGAGGGCTGCATTGTGGAACACAATGCTAAAAGATTTCTGTTGCAAATGAAACATTTTAAACTATAAATATGCAATATGATAAATGCCTAATGACAATGTAAATTAATTGAGCAATGCCAAATTGGATAAATGGGGCAATAAAAATGGTAATAGGATGGAGTTGAGACAAGGACAAAGAGGAAGAAATTGGTAGCAGCAATCTAGCTTTGGACAAATACCACTGTGCCTTAATAACGTTGATCGAATGCTTTAAGTTTTTCAGTGTCCAGATCACCAGTCCTAGTGTCCCCCCCCCCCCCCCCCCTCCGATACTGATGCTACAGTTAAAAAAGCCCACCAATGCGGAAACATAGAACAGAAGCGCACAGTACAGGCCCTTCAGCCCTCAATATTGTGCCAAGTTACAGTCAAACCCAAGATCAAGCTATCCCCTCCCTATCATTCTGGAGTGCTCCATGTGCCTATCTAAATTACCGACTCCACTATCACAGCAGGCAGTGCATTCCACACCCAACCGCTCTCTCAGCAAAGAATCTACCTCGGACATCCCTCCTATATCTCCCACCATAAACCTTCTAGTTACGTCCCCTGGTAACAGCTACATTCAGCCGAGGAGATAGAGTCGATATGCAGAGACTATTATAAACTTCTATTAAGTCGCCTGTTATCCTCCTCCCCTCCAAATAGAAAAGCCCCAGCTCCCTCAACCTTTCCTCATAAGACCTACCCTCCAAACCAGGCAGCATCCTGGTAAATCTCTTCTGCACTCTCTCCAATGTTTCCACATCCTTCTTATAGTGAAGTGACCAGAAATAAACACAATATTCCAAATGTGGAAGATCCTGTACAATTGCAGCGTAATCCCATGACTCAAACTCCAACCTTCTGTTAATGAACGCTAACACACTATAACCCTTCTACATGGCTCTATCCACTTGAGTGGCAACCTTCAGAGATCTGTAGATATGAACCCCAAGATCTGTTTCTCCATATTCGTCAGAACTCTGCTGTTGACCCTGTAATGCACATTCAAGTTTGCCCTATCAAAATGAATCACCTCACACTTATCAGGGTTAAATTCCATCTGCCACTTTTTGGCCCAGCTCTGCATCCTATCAATGTCTCTTTGCAGCCTACAAGGGCCCTTCATCTCATCCACTACTCCATCAATTAGCAAATTTACTAACCCACCCTTCAGCCCCTTCTTCCAAATCATTGATAAAAATCATAAATAGCAGAGGACCAGGCACTGATCCCTGTGGTACGCCACTGGTAACTGGCCTCCAGTCTGAAAATTTTTCCTCCACCACCACCTTATGTCTTCTATGAGATAGCCAGTTATTTATCCAATCGGCCAAATTTCCTTCTATCCCACATCTCCTTACTTTCTTCATGAGCCTAATATGGGGAACTTTATAAAACATCTTATTAAAATCCATGTAGACAATGTCAACTATCTACACACTTAGTTACCTCCTCAAAGAATTCACTCAAATTTGAGGCAAGACTTAACCCTTACAAAACCGTGCTGACAATGCTGGATTAAGCCGTATTGTTCCAAATGGCCATTAATCTTATCCCTCAGGATCTTTTCCATTAACTTATTGGCCATCAATGAAAGATTAACTGGCCTATAATTACCAGGATCATTCTTATTTCCTTTCTTGAACAGAGGAACAACATTCATCACTCTCCAGTCCTCTGGCACAATCACTGTGGACAGTGAGACTAAAGGTCAAAGCTAAAGGCTCTGCAATCTTATCCCTTGCCTCCTAATGGATCCTAAGATGTATCCCATCTGGCCCAGGGGACTTGGCCACCTGCAGTTTTTTTTTTCCAAAATTGCTAATACATCTTCCCTTAATATTTACCTCCTCCATCCTATCAGCCTGTATCATACTCAGCCTCAAAAACATGACCCCTCTCCTTAGTGAGCACGGAAGAAAAGTATTCATTCAACACCTCACCTGTCTCTTCTGACTCCATGCGCAAGTTCCCACTACTATCCTTGACTGGCCCTAATCTCACCCTGGTCATCTTTTATTTCTCACATAAAAGGACTTGGGGTTTTCCCTTGATCTGACATACCAAGAACTTCTCATGCCCCCTCCTAGCTAAGTACTTCTTTAAAACTCATTCCTTGCTACCTTGTAGCCCTCAAGCAATCCAACTGAACTTGGTTTTCTCATCCTTCAACCTCCTTTGTGAACCATGGTTCCCTCACTCAGCCATTTCCTCCCTGCCTGCCAGGAACACATCTAACAAGGACACACAGTATTTGTTCCTTGAACAAGCTCCACTTTTCATTTGTGCCTTTACCCGACAGTTTCTGCTCCCATTTTATGCTCCCTAATTCTTGCCTAATCACATCATAGTTACTCCTACTCCAATTATAAACCTTGCCCTGCCACGTGATCTTATCCCTCTCTATTGCAATAATGAAAGACACTGAATTGTGGTCACTATTACCCAAGTGCTCCCCCACAAACTGGTTCGTTACACAGTACCAAGTCCAATATGGTCCCACCTCTTGTTAGCTTATCCACATATTGTATCAGGAAACCCACTTGCACACACACTGTACAAAAAGTGCCCCATCAAAACTATTCAACCTATAAAAGGTTCCAATCAATATTTGAAAAGTCAAAGTCACCCATACCTATCCACAATCTGCTTTGGCATTTCCCCCTCCACATCTCTGTTATTATAGGGCCTATAGAAAACTCTAACAATGTGACTGCTCCTTTCCTATTTCTAACTTCAACCCATATTACCTCTATAGACAGTTCCCTTTCAAAATGCCTTTTAGCAGCTTTTAAACTATCCTTGATTAACAATGCTACTTTCTCTACCTCTTACCACCTTCCCTAGTGTCACTCTTCTCAACACCTCTACTTTCTCAGGAGACTAAGGAAATTTGGTATGTCAGCTATGATTCTCACCAACTTTTACAGATGCACCATAGAAAGCATCCTATCTGGTTGTATCACAGCTTGGTGTGGCTCCTTCTCTGTCCTAGACCATAAGAAATTACAAAAGGTCATGAACGTAGCTCAATCCATCACACAAATCAGCCTCCCATCCATTGATATCTGTCTCAGCAAACCAGCCAGCATAAGTAAGAATCCCACGCACCCCAGACATTTTCTCTTCCACCTCCTTCCATTGGAAAAAAACCACAAAAGCCTGATACAATAGTAAGGCCAACTAACTCAAGAACAGCTTCTTCCCTGCTGCCATCAGACTTTTGAATGGACCTACCTTGCATTAAGTTGACCTTTCTCTATACCCTAGCTATGACTGTAACATCATATTCTGCACTCTCTCATTTCATTCTCTGTGAACAGTATGCTTTGTCAACATAGCATACAAGAAACAATATGTTAATACACATGACAATAATAAATCAAACCAGATTCTATTCTTTTAGACCAGCATCTTTCAAGTGATTCTGTAACTACCAGCTCTGTTCTCTTTCCTATCAGAAAGCTATGCTGAGCCTTTCAGTTACAATAATAAAGAACAATGCACATCCTGCTTCTTCACAAATTTACTTTATTTTTTTTTAAATAACCCCACTTACACACACCCCCAACACCCAGTGCCACCTGTAATCCCTTCATATACTCTGATGACTTCAATTAAATGATTAACATCCAATTCAGGATTTAAGCGGAGGTTGATTGTTAACCCATTCCCATAAAATCAGACACTTCTTAAACTTCATCATCATTTTCTGTTCCACCAACCCCATTGTTAATTTATCCAAGATTTTGAATACTTTAAGGGGAAGACAGTATTGCCTGCAACCACCGGCTAGGGGAAGTAGTGATATAGCAGTATTATCAGTGGCTTTACAATTCAATCAACCCTGGGCAAGACCTGGAGACCTGGGTTCAAATCCCAAATGCAGCAGGTGATGAAGTTTGAATTCAATAAAAATCTGGAATTAAGAATCTCCTGATGATTGTGAATCCATTGCTCAATGTCATAAAAAACACATCGGGTTCACTAATGCTCTTTAGAGAAGGATTCTTCCTTTGTCTGGCGTGTGATCCGAGAGCCACAACAATGTGGTTGACTCTCAAATGCTCCCTGAAATGGAGGGAGGTAGGGATGGACAATAAATGTGGCTCCAACCAGTGATACCCACATTCTGTAAATGAATAAGAAAAGCACCTGAGTGCTCTACAGCCAATCCAACACACTTTCTTTATAACACGTAGTCACTGCTGTAATGCAGAAACAGTTTTGTGCAGAGCAAACCCCCACACACAGCAATGGTGATGAGCATCATTGTAATGTATTTTCCTTCGGTGAAGCTGCTTGACGGGTAAGCAAGCAAGGAAGGAGCTGTGCAGTATATCAGTTAGGCCATTCGTACCGTGAGCAGCTCTGGTCACCTCATTATAGGAAGAATATGATTGCACTAAACGGGGTTAAAGAGGAGATTCAGCAGAACGTTGCCTGGCGTGGAGCATTTGAGCTATAAGGAGAGACTGGATAGACTCTTCTCTGGAGCAGGGAAGGCTGAGGTGGGACATGATTGAGGTGTATAAGATTATAAGGGGTTTGGACAGGCTGAATAGGAAGCAGTGACTGAGGGTTCAGTCATGAGGGGGCAAAGTTTTAAGATGAGTGGCAGGAGATTCAGAGATTTGAGAAAACATTTTTTCACTCAGAGGGTGGTGGGAATCTGGAATGTGCTCCCTGGGAAGGTAATGGAGACCTGAAACCTTACAACCTTTAAAAAGTATTTGGCTGAGCACTTGAAACATTCTAACATTCAAGGATATGTGACAAGTGCTGGAAAATGGGATTAATGTGACTTTAATGGTAGTTATTGTTAGTGCAGACTCGATGGGCCGAAGGGCCTTTTCTGCATTACGTGGGACATGGGCCTTGCTGGCTGGCCAGCATTTATTGACCATCCCTAGTTGTCCTTAAGAAGGTGGTGGTGAGCTGCCTTCTTGAATCGCTGCAGTCCATGTTCTGTGGGTTGATAATGCCATTAGGGAGGGAATTCCAGAATTTTGACCCGGCGACCGCAAAGGAATAGTGATATATTTCCACGTCAGGATGGTGAGTGGCTTGGAGAGGAACTTGCAAGTGGTGGTGGTGGTGTTCCCATGTATCTGTTGCTTTTGTCCTTTTAGATGGAAGTGGTTGTGTGTTTGGAAGGTGTTGACGAAAGATCTGTGGTGAATTGCCGCAGTGCATCTTGTAGATAGTACACCCTGCTGTTACTGAGAGTTGGTGATGGAGGGATTGGATGTTTATGGATGTGGCTGCTTTGTCCTGGAATTATATTCCTGTTCAGTACAATGACAGTTCCTAAGAGTGCACCGTATCATTTGGCATCAGTCTGGCTCTCCATCTGGATACTGCCCAATTATCTTCATGTGGGAGGTTAGTATTCCACATAGAGAGTACCATTACAGTCCAGCACACTCCTTCCTCCCTCCATGGATAGCCCCAGGACACCTGCCAGGTGCAATCTCATTGACCAATCTGTCTTAGTACTATGGCAATAAGGCAATGAGTTTGTAGAGACAAATTTTACTGTCTTGTCCACCACGGGAATCGGAGAGGGCCAGGGGCAGACCATGGAAATGTCTGCTAACCTCAGGTGGGATTTTCTACTTTCGGCACGAGCAAAGCCGGAAAATCCCTCCCCTAGACTTCTGGTGCGACCAATCAAGACATCAGACTTTTGAATGGACCTACCTTGCATTAAAGCTGATCATTCTCTACATCCTAGCTATGACTGTAATGCTACATTCTTTGATTTGGTTTATCATTGTCACATATATTTAGCGTACAGTATTGTTTCTTGCGTGCTATACAGACAAAGCATACCATTCATAGAGAAGGAAAGGACAAGGTGCAAAATGTAGTGTAACAGTCATAGCTCAGGTGTAGAGAAAGATCAACTTAATGTGAGGTAAGTTCTTGAAAAATCTGACAGCAGCAGGGAAGAAATGACCTCAGACTTTTATATCTTTTCCCAATAGAAGAGGCTGGAAGAGAGAATGTCCGGGGTGCGTGGGGTCCTTAATTATGCTGGCTGCTTTTCTCTCTCCTTCTCTTTTCGCTGCCTACTAATACATGTGACAATAATAAATCGAATTAATATCAAATCTCTGCACCAAGCGAGCTTGGCATCGTGTGTGCTGCGTGGCACAGTGTGTCAGAGTGCACTGAGAACTTGGCAGGGTAGTTGGGGGAATGATGTTGGAAGGGAAGCTCATTCCCAATTCTGATTTGACCATGTCCTTCATGCCTTTGATGGGTTTTGTGTCTCTCCAGGTACAATGGTCCGAATCTGGTGCTTAAGTACGACAAAGCCACAAAAAGGCTACAGAACATGGCGGTCGATGAGCACAACTCACCTTACTACTCCCTCAGGGATCGCCAAGGCAACGCTATTGGTGTGGCAGCCTGTGACATTGATGGTGACGGAAGAGAAGAAATATATTTCCTCAACACCAATAACGCCTTTTCAGGTACTGAGAGACTGCTAAGCCTAAAAATACCCAGGCTGACCGAGTTTGCCTTCCATCAGCCTGGAAGTCTCGTAACACAATACTAATAGCATTAATAACTAATTATAGCAATTAATCTCTATCAATGAGTGCCACAGACCCCAACATGAGGCAAGAGTGACGTCCAATGTGGAAAATGTGAAAATTGCATGTCCTCAGTTAGCACTGCTGCCTCACAGTGCCAGGGACCCGACTCCAATTCCGGCCTCGGGTCACTGTCTGTGTGGGGTTTGTACATTCTCCCCGTGTCTGCGTGGGTTTCCTCTGGGTACTCCAAAGATGTGCGGATTAGGTTGATTTAGCCATGCTAAATTGACCCTAGTGACAGGGGATTGGCAAGGTAAATGTGTGGGGTTGTGGGAACAGAATCTGGATAGGATTGTGGTTGGTGCAGACTTGATGGGTTTGAATGATCTCCTTCTGTACTGACCCAGATGTGTGGCAAGAGTGACAGCCAATGTGGAGAATGTGAAAATTACATGTCCTCAGTTACATTATTAGAGTGCACCTTCATGTTTTACATTATTCAGATAAATACTGCGTCCCAAAATGTTATTTTCTGAAATGCACCCATTTAATTTGCATTTAAATGAGTTAATATTGACTGTTAATAATACCATGGACAGTGGGAATCACGGGAAATTTCCTTGTTCTTTTTACACTGCTGGTTCTGAGGGATCCCGCTCCGAGGGCATTGAAGACGTTCCCCGGTTCAGGTGTTGCCAGGTCAGGTGCAGCACGAGTTCAATGCAGAGTAAAGAAGCAAACCACCAAGAAAGGCTGATAAACAGCTTCAGCAATGTGACTCTCTAGACCCAAGGCAAGGAGACTCATGTAATATACACCGTACAAGCGATGGCAGCTTTTATAAGGCAGTGAAAAGGATTGCTTTCATTTTACTTGGAGGAGTTGAAGGTTATTGTGAATGCAGTTGGTGCTTTCTCTCTCTTTTACAATGGTCAAGTTAACTCTTCAGATGTTGTGGGACTGTCCTCCTCCCGGTTCATCCCATTAATGTGCTCAACCCAGAATTACTTTTCTCTTTGGAAGCAGTCCCTCAGGATTGAGGATGATCTGGCTCAGCAGTTTCTAAGATGCTGAGCTCAGTGCACCATCTGCAAACTCTGCCACATTGGAGGCTGTTGGTGTTTGAAGGGTTGGGGAGACCTGTGCGCTCCTTCCAACGTCTCAAATTTGCCTCGATCTGCATGATCCATAAGACCAAAAGATGTAAAAGTGGGCCATTCAGCCCATCAAATCTGCTCAATGAGATCACAACTGATCTGATGGGATAACCCTCAACTCCTCTTTCCCGCCTTATCCCCATAACCCTTGATTCACTTCCCGATTTAAAAATCTGTCTCTCTCAGCCTTGAACACACTGAATGACCATCCTCTCCATCTCTGCGGTGAAGAATTCCACAGATTCACTCCCCTCTGTGAAAACAAATTCCTCCTCAGCACTGCCTGAAATGCACAATACTATAACCCTGAGATTCTGCCCCTGGTCACAGAGATTAGAAGTCATGATGTAGAGATGCCGGCGTTGGACTGGGATAAACTCAGTAAAGTTTCACAACACCAATTTTAAATCCAATCAATTTATTTGATAGTAAATCCACGAGCTTTCGACGCTATGTGCCTTCGTCAGGCAAATGCAGTGTTCTGATCTGCAGAGGCACTCATATCCACACAGACAGTTACAGATTGCTGATTAGAATGCGAATCCTTACATCTAACCTGCTATTCACGTGTTAAAGTGGCTAACAATGTGTGTGAAGGGAATCCTGAGCATTGGTTAGAGAATTGTGTATTTTCTCCAGACAGCACAGTAAGTGAGGTTTTTTGCTAATCTAGGCAAGTTACGGGGGTTACAGATAGTGTGACATGAAGCCAAGATCCCTGTTAAGACCGTCCTCATGTGTGCGGAACTTGGCTATCAGTCTCTGCTCAGCAACACTGCGCTGTCGTGCGTCACGAAGGCCCCCTTGAAGAACATTTACCCGCAGGTCGGAGGCCGAATGCCCATGACTGCTGAAGTGTTCGCCCACAGGAAGGGGACTGTTTTGCCTGGTGATTGTTGAGCGATGCTCATTCATCCGCTGTCGTAGTGTCTGCATGGTCTCCCCAATGTACCATGCTTCGGGACATCCTTTCTTGCAACATATTAGGTAGACAATGTTGGCCAAGTTGCAAGAGTATGTACCATGCACCTGGTGAATGGTATCCTCATGTTTGATGATGTCGATGATCTGGCATGTCTTGCAGAGGTTGCTGTGGCAGGTTGTGTGGTATTGTGGTCACTGTTCTCCTGAAGGTTGGGTAGTTTGCTGCTAACAATGATCTAATACGTTGCAAGAAAGGGTGTCCCGAAGCATGGTACATTGGGGAGACCATGCAGACACTACAACAGCGGATGAATGAGCATTGCTCAACAATCACCAGGCAAAACAGTTCCCTTCCTGTGGGCGATCACTTCAGCAGTCATGGGCATTCGGCCTCCGACCTGCGGGTAAATGTTCTTCAAGGGGGCCTTCGTGACGCACGACAGCGCAGTGTTGCTGAGCAGAGACTGATAGCCAAGTTCCGCACACATGAGGACGGTCTTAACAGGGATCTTGGCTTCATGTCACACTATCTGTAACCCCCGTAACTTGCCTGGATTAGCAAAAAAACCTCACTTACTGTGCTGTCTGGAGAAAATACACAATTCTCTAACCAATGCTCAGGATTTCCTTCACACACATTGTTAGCCACTTTAACACTTGAATAGCAGGTTAGATGTAAGGATTCGCTTTCTAATCAGCAATCTGTAACTGTCTGTGTGGATATGAGTGCCTCTGCAGATCAGAACACTGCATTTGCCTGACGAAGGCACATAGCGTCGAAAGCTCGCGGATTTACTATCAAATAAATTGATTGGATTTAAAATTGGTGTTGTAAAACTTTACACAGAGATTAGAGTCATAGAGGTTTACAGCATGGAAATAGGCCCTTTGGCTCAACTTGTCCATGTGCCCTTTCTTTTTTAAACCCCTAAGCTAGTCCCAATTGCCTGCATTTGGCCCATATCCCTCTATACCCATTGTACCCATGTAACTATTTAAATGCTTTTTAAAAGACAAAATTGTACCCGCTGCTCCTACTACCTATGACAGCTTGTTCCAGGCACTCACCAGCCTCTGTGTGAAAAAAACGCCTGTCTGGGCAGTTTTGTATCTCCCCCTCTCACCTTAAACCTATGCCCTCTAGTTTTAGACTCCCCTACCTTTGGAGAAAGATATTGACCATGTAGCTGATCTGTGCCCTCATTATTTTATAGACCTCTGTAAGATTATCCTTTAGCCTCCTACACTCCAGGGAAAAGAGTCCTAGTCTATCCAACCTTTCCTTATACCTCAATCCATCAAGTCCCGGTAGCATCCTAGTAATTCTTTTCTGCACTCTTTCTCGTTTAATAATATTCTTTCTATATAAGTCTATATGGTTCTAGATAAGTTTTAGCCTGCTCCACCATTCAATGTGATTATGGCTGATCTCATTATCAGCTTTGATTGCATTTTCCTGCCCATTCTCCATAACTGTACATTATTAATTAAAAAAGACCTGTCTATCTCTTCCTTAAATTTATTCAATGTCCCGGCATCCACCACACTCTGGGGTGGTGAATTCTACAGATTCACAACCTTTTGAATGAAGTAATTTTCTGTTTTAAACCTGCTGCTCCTTAGCCCAAAACTATGACCTCTTGCCTACTTTGTCAATCCCCCGCATCATCTTCTATATCTCAATTAGACCTCCTTGCATTCTTCTAAACTCCATAGGCCTAAACTGCCCAATCTCTTTTCGTAAGACAAACCCCTCATCTCTGGAATCAATCTAATGAACCTCCTCTGCATTGCCTCTACTGCACTTCCATCCTGCCTCAAGTAAGGTGACTGAAAACTTCCATTTGTTTTATGCTTGTGGCGTGATAAGTAATGATTTGAAGTGATTTGATATGATTTGACTTATTATTATCACATGTTGGGCAGCACAGTGGTACAGTGGTTAGCACTGCTGTGTCACAGCGTCAAGGACCCAGGTTTGATTCCTGTCTTGAGTCACTATCTGTGCAGAGTCTGCACATTCTCCCCATGTCTGCATGGGTTTCCTCCGGGTGCTTCAGTTTCCTCCCAATTCTGAAAGACGAGCTGGTTAGATGCATTGACCCGAACAGGCGCCAAAGTGTGGCAACTAGAGGAATTTCACTTCATTGAAGCATTAATGTAAGCCTTAGTTGTGACGAATAAATAAACTTTAACTTGTATTAGTAAAAATATTGTTATGCAGACAAAGCATACCGTTCATAAAGAAGGAAAAGAGAGAGGGCAGAATGTACTGTTACAGTCATAGTTAGGGTGTAGAGAAAAATCAACTTAATGTAAGGAGGTCCATTCAAACGTTTGGGAACAGGAAAATATAAAAATACTCAGATATAAAAATACAAACAAAACTGTTGTAAGTTTTTGGCAGAGTACAGAGTTGTGGAATAGCTGAGGTGGTATTACAAACATCAAGCACAAAGAATAATATTCTTTTTGCTCAGCTTATCTGAAGTCGATAAGGTGGGTTTCCATTGACTCAATTAAATGTTAGTGATCAATTTGACATCGATATTTTAGCTAGCATACATCAGTGATTGCGATAATAGCAAATTATTAAAATCATTAATGAAAATGAATCATTTGCACGTACCCCATGGTAGAAACACAAAGCACACACAGTTTGTATTGTATCAGGACATTGCCCTTCACCATGTATCAGTAAATACACAACGGTTAAATCAAATTTACTGGGCTAAAAGCTGATTAAAAAGACCAAAGGATCTCATGGAATTGGAACAAACCATTCAGCCCCTCAAACCTGCTCTGCTATTCCATAGGATCGTAGCTGACCCTGACGCAAGTGCAGACACAACAGCAACTTGCATTTATATAGCACCACTAACACATTAGAACTTCCCAGCAGAGTGTTGTCAAACAAAAATTTGACATCCCACTAAGGGAATATAAGTGACTAAAATCTAGATCAAAGGGTTATTTTCTCTGGAACAGAGAAGGCTGAGGGGTGACCTGATCATAGAACATAGAACATAGAACATTACAGCGCAGAACAGGCCCTTCGGCCTTCGATGTTGTGCCGACCAATTAGGAAAAAGCAATGACCCTCTAACCTAAACCATTCCCTTTTCATTCATAAACTTATCTACTAACAAGATCAAGGTGTACAAGATTATGAGAGGCATGGACAGAGTGGATAAGGAGCAGCTGTTCCCCTGAGTTGAACGAGAGTTGAAGAGTCAGTTACGAGGGGTCACAAGTTAAAAGTGAAGGGTGGGAGGTTTAGGGGGGATTTGAGGAAAATCCTTTTTACCCAGAGGGTGATGACAGTTTGGAATGCGCTGCCTGGGAGGGTGGTGGAGGCGGGATGCTTCACATCCTTTAAAAAGTACCTGGATGAGCACTTGGCACATCATTACATTCAGGGTTAAGGGCCAAATGCTGGCAGATAGGATTAAGGGGCAGGTCAGGGTTTTTCATGTATCGGTGCAAACTCAATGGGCCGAAGGGCCTCTACTGCACTCTAGTATTCTGTGATTCTGTGGAAGAATTTTGGCAGATTTTTAATGAAGGAGAGGTGGAAAAGTTTAGAGAAGAAATTCAAGAGCTATGGGCCTAAGCTGCTGAAGGAATAGCTGATGAAGTGATTAAAGACAAGGGCATACAAGAGGCAGAATTGGAGGAACTTGGGTGGTTATCGGTTTGTGCAGAGTGGGGTGTGTGAGCAAGGCCACGGAGCTTTAACATAGACAGGATGGGGATGGGCAGAGAGAGAGAGAGGAGACAGAGAGGGGGGAGGATACAGCGAGAAATAGAGATAGAGAGAGAACTAGAGAGAGGGAGAGAGAGAGAAGGCAGTGTGAAAGACAGTGGGGGATGGAAAGAGATAGACAGATATAGAAAGAAAGAATGATAAAGTGAGAGAGAGAATGATTGAGATAGCAAAAGTGATTGAGAGAGAGAGAGACAAAGAGAGAGAGAGAGATTGAGATGGCGAGAGAGACAGAGTGACTGAGAGAGAGAGAGACAAAGAGAGAGATAGAGAGAGAGATAGAAAGAGAGAATGATAGAGAGACAGAAAGAGACAAGGAGAGAAGAGGAAACGAGAGAGAGTGGGAAGGGGGAGATTGAGAGGGAGAGAGAGAGATAGATGGAAAGATTGATAGAGAGAGAAAAATAGAGAGAGAGATATAGATAGAGAGAGCGAGGTGGAGAGAAATGGAGAGAGGGAGAGAGAGAGATAGAAAGAGAGAGAGACAGATAGAGAGAGAGAGAGAGAGAGAGACAGTGAAAGAAATAAAAAGGGAAAGAGAGAGAAGAAGAGAAAGAGATAGAGATGGAGAGAAAGAGTGAGAGAGAGAGAGAGGGAGAGAAGGAAAAATAAGTGGAAAGATGTGTCTGTAGAAGGATTGGAAGAGTGAGGCAGATGACGGAATGCAGTAAGGAGCTAGACATTGAGAGACAAGATGTGGAGAAAGGTTAGATTGTTGTAAGACATTCTGTCTGGATGGAGAGATTTCTATTATCACCAGAGTCTGAAACTGAGGACGTTTGCGAGCTGTGGGAGGATTGTTGTTGCAACCTCCGAACATCGAGACGACTTGGTGCCAATAACAATTAGGAGCCTTTGACTTCCATTAGCCAGTGTTGTCCATCAGGAATATTCCCTTTCCCATTAAATTACTTCCTCGTGGTGATGATTCGCAGAGTAAGGGATGTTTACCTGATAAATTTGCAGCAGGGAATTTTATTTGGTTGCCCATGTAATGAGTGAATGAATTGATTCGCTTTGGCCAGGGACTCGGCACAGGCACTTTACAACAAGTTGGCAATCTTATACTTAACAGTATTCATCTGACAACTTTTTCCCATCATCACAGTGGTTAGCATTGCTGCCTCTCAGCACTGGAGACACAGGTTCGATTCCGGCCTCGGGTGACTGTTTGGTAGAGTTTGCACATTCTCCCCATGTCTGCGTGGGTTTCCACCGGGTTTCTCCGGTAGTCTAAAGCTGCGCGGATTAGGTTAATTGGCCATGCTCAGTTGACCCTTTACGTCAGAATAAACGCCTGGGGTTATGGGAATAGGGCCTGGGTGGGATTGTGGTCAGTGCAGACTCAATGGGCCGAGTGGCCTCCTTCTGCACTGTCAGGATTCTATGATCCTATGCCTTTAAACATTCAGCATTGAATTAACGATTGGTGTGCTGATTTGGAGGAAATGCACAAAAAGAGGGAACTGAATTATAAATGATATTCAGTAGATATGGTTCCAATCTAGCAGTTACTGAAAATTGACAGTATTAGGGAACTGGATTGAGACGAACAGGTGGACACTGTCATTCACACAAGAAATTGCTCCGGAATGGGTTTCAAATTCAATAATAAGATTGATGGAAGGTGATTAGCAGAGACACGGCAGCTGTACACAACTGGCTCTTCCTATTGCGTGGTCTAAACCAATAGATATTGGTATATTGCACATGGAGGGTAGGGACAACTCAGACACGCAACTGACATTCCAACTGGCCTGGGAGCAACATTCTCATAGCCCACCCTCTGAAAGTGCACAGTCCACCCTCCAAAGCTGGCTTCTCAAATAAACTGATTGGGGTCTTACACTGGTTGTAAATTTCAGATACAAATATGTAGTATCTCCTACATTGCTGTTCATACAAGGTCCATACAATAGACCCAAGCATTGATCTTTCCTGATCTTCCGCTCCCAGTACAACATCTCAATTTCGAAATTCTCGTCCTGTTTTCATGAAGCCTCCCCCAACTCCTCATCCCTCCAGAACCCTTTCTCTTCCAACTCCCCATCCCTCCAGAACACTGTTTCCTCCAACTCCTCATCCTCTGAAAATACTGCCCTCCTTCAACCCCTCACCTCTTGAGAACACTGCCCTCCTCCAACTCCTTACCCCCCCCCCCCCCAGAACACTGCCCTCCTCCAGCTCCTCATCCCCCCAGAACACTGCCCTTTTCCAATTCTTCATCCGTCTAGAACACCGACCTCCTCCACGTCCTTATCTCTCTGTGGAGGCATGATAAATGGAGGATCAGTGTGTCAGGTCAGATTGGAAAAGGTTTGTCAGGTGTTACGACGCTGAGGTAATATTTCTCTCTGCACAATTTTGGAACTCCCCATATACCTCACTCGTGATCTTAAGTATGAATGCGTGAGATGGTAGGAAGCTAGTGGTTTTGGTAAATTAAAACAGGATCTGACACATTCTATCATGAACAATTAACAGGTCTTTATTTTTACAGGTGACAAGCTTATTAAAGAATTAACAAACTGAATAAACTCCCCAATAGAACGCTGTTCCAATTATAAGAGTCATTCTGGAATAATGAAATAGATCATCACAGATTATAATCACTCAATAATATTATACCAGGCCATTGTTACAAGTATGAACATTTTTCTAATGCTTTGATCTGGAATGCTTTCTGAGTTGGTTACTCTTTCTATTTAAGTGGTGATTTGATGAAGCTATGTACATTACTGCAGAATTCTATATTAGAGACTTTCTTCTCCCTCCAATCTAAAGAGATGGCAATTTGCTCTAATTGTTACTTACCCTTGTCCCGGTTTAAATACCTGAAATTACCTCAGAATATTCCTGTGACTTGAGTGGCTGGAGGCTCTCTACGATGCTGAAATTTGAATTGTGTTGGGTCCGTGTCTTTGAAGACTTGCTTTGAAATCATTGGTCCAATTCAAAAGCCTGCTTTGCAATGTTGGAACTCTGGCTGCTGCTTTGGATGCAAATGTTGCAAAATTGGCTTCTGCAGCCTGCTTTCTGCAGTTTAAAATCCCAAGCACAAAGACACATTAACAAAGATCAAAGAAAAATACAGCACAGGAACAGGCCCTTTGGCCCTCCAAACCTGCACCATGATGCCCTAACTAAACTAAAACAGTATGCACTACCCTTCCATTCTATTCATGTACTCATTTAGTAACCCCTTAAATGCCACTATCGTAGCACACTCCAGACATTCACCATCCTTTGTGTAAAAGATTTGTTCACACATCTCCTCTAAACTTTTCTCCATCACTTTAAACCTTTGTCCCTTGTACTTGACTTTTCTACTCTAGAAAAGAGCATCTGACTATCCACTCTGTCCATGCCACTCATAATCTTGTAAACCTTTATCAGGTCACCCAACCTCCGTTGTTCCACGAGAACAAACCGAGTTTATCCAATCTCTCCTCATAGCTGATACCCTCCTGAACAGGCAACATCCTGGTAAATCCCTTCTGTACCCTCTTCAAAGCATCCACATCCTTCTGGTAGTACATAATTGTGTGTAATATTCTAAATGAAGCCTAACTAAGGTTCTATACAGCTGCAGCGTGACCTGCCAATTTTTATACTCAATGCCCCGATCGAGCATGCCGTATGTCTACCTTATCCATCTGCTTTCAGTGATCGGTGGACATGTACACCCAGATCTCTCTGCCTGAAAATACTCCTAAAAGGTTCTACCATTTACTGTATAGTTCCCACAGGCATTGGACCTTCCAAAATGCATTATCTCACACTTGTCCGGTTTAAACTCCTTCTGCCATTTCTCCGCTTAAGTCTCCAATCAGTCTATGTCTTGCTGTATCCCCTCACAATCCCCTTCACTGTCTGCAACTCCACCAATTTTTGTGTCATCTGCAAACTTACTAATCAGATCAGAAGCATTTTCCTCCAAATCATTTATATATACCATGAACAACAAAGGTCTTAGGACTGATTCCTGTGGAATACCGTCAGTCACAGCCTTCCATTGAGAAAAGCACCCCTTCACTGTTACCCTGCCTTCTGTGGCCAAGCCAGTTCTGTACCCAGCTTGCCAGCTCTCCATTGATCCCGTGTGACTTCACCTTTCGTATTAGTCCACCACGAGGTACTTTATCATTTGAAGTCCTTGTAGACATCAACTGCCTTTCCCTCATCTATCATTTTCATCACTTTCTCAAAAAACATCGATCAAATTAGTGAGGCACGACGTCTCATGCTTTTAAAGAGACAAAGCTATCTGATTTCTTTTGGCATTATTAGCATTACTTTCCAATATTTACGTTTGTCGAACACTACATTTTTAACCATATAAATGCAACTTCATAACACAGATCAGAGGCTGATCAGACCTGGCTGAGGGAGCGGGGAATTGATTGCTGCGGGCTGGTCAGGTTGGGTTGGGGGTGAACCCAGGGTTAAGGGTGGGGAACCTCTTTCTGATGGGCAATCCTCCTGCTCCCCATCAGAGACCATCTGAGTTCCAATTGGAAACACGTCCAGCCTCCTAGCTGGACATTTACCATGGGAATGTTCTATGGAAAAACCCTGGGGAATGATACAATGGACGCTCTTCCTTGATCTCCTGGCTACCAACCCTCTTCATAAATATAGGCTTAATGACGTTGAATATCAGTACCTATATCAGTACCTATCAGTACCTATGGCTGTTTCTTGATATCATGTGGGGTGAATCGAATTAGCTGAAGAATTACACTTGTGATGGTGGGGACCTGAGGCGGAGACTGAGATGGATCATCCACTCAGCATTCTTGAAGATTGTTGTGAATGCTTCAGCCTTATCTTTGGCACTGATGTGCTAGGCTCCTCCATCATTGAGGATGGGGATATTTGTGGCGTCTCCTCCTCCAGTGGGTTATTTAATTGTCCACCACCATTCACAGCTGGATGTGGCAGGACTGCAGATCTTAGATCTGATCCATTGGTTGTGAGATCACTTAGCTCTGCCTATTACTTGCTGTCTATGCTGTTTGGTATGCAACTAATTCTGCATTGTATTACCACCAGGTTGACACCTCATTCTTAGTTACCCCTGGTGCTGCTCTAGGCATGTCCTTCTGTACTCTCCATTGAGCCAGGGTTGATCCCTGGGCTTGATGGTAATGGTAGAGTGGGGATATGCTGGGCTATGAGGAGTACAATGCTGCTGCTGATGGCCCACAGTGCCTCAGGGATGTCCAATCGCGAATGGCTAGATCAGTTTGAAACTAACCCTGCCCACTCCCCCCATCATCCCTGGCATTGGGACATCAGGACCCTCCCAAAGAGTGCTCTGGTGGACCCCTGACATGCCCTATCACATCCCCTCCTCCGCCCACTCCCTGCTCACTACCCCTCCCCCCCTCGTAAAGCTCCACCCTGGCAAATGTCCCACTTGAAAAGCTCCCCTTTGCATACATAAGCCCCCCCCCCACCACTCCCCCCCCCCCCCCATCATATCCTCACTCCCACTCAGGCCCCATCATACTCAGATCCCACCCCCACTCAGATCCCACCCCCACTCAGATCCCACCCACATTCAGCTCCATTCCCACTCAGATCCCACCTACATTCAGGCACCATTCCCACCATAGCATGCCCCTCGCATACTCAGGCCCCATCTCCACTTAGGCCCACCCCCATAAGACAATACACATCAGAGCAACACAAGTGAATGTAAGTGATTTTAATCTGTCCCAATTTGTATTTCCATTGCAGTCGCAGGGCGTGATCTTATGAGTTCACCACACTGGTCGATCAGTGTGATGAGCCAGAAAGATAGCATTCAAGGGCAAAAATCTGATTCACACTAGCTGCTTCGCTAAGCCTCTCACCCTGTTTTGCCAGCAAGAACAGCTTTATGCCCAGAAAGGGCATTAAATCTATTAACATAAAAGGACAAGATATAGAAGAACATATATGGTCCTTCACGGCAGCTTCTGCCTTCATCAGAGAGAACTACTTCTGCTCTGCAGGATCAGGGAATAGGCACTATGGCCACCCCAGAAGGATTGGAAGCCAGTGGAGCCCAATTGGGCAGTGCCACCCAGGCAGAGCTCACCTATCACCCTGGCACTGCCTGGTTGGGCACCGTAACTGTGCCGCAGAAGTGACAAGGGGATGTGGCCTCAGTAGATCCTGAGTGGATCCTGAGTGGGGGTGGAGCCTGAGTGGCGCTGGGGCCTAAATGGCGTTGGGGCCTGAGTGGAAGTGGAGCCTGATTATGGGTGGGGCCGAAGTGGGAATGGGGTCTGAGTGTGGGAGGGGCCTGAATGTTGGTGGGACATACTATGGGTGAGACTGGGGCCTGAGTGTGGGTGGGGCCTGAGTGTGGGTGGGGCCCGAGTACAATGGGGCCTGAGTGGGGGTGGGGGTATGACTGGGGGGGTGTGGTGGGGGTGCTTGTGCAGAAGGGAGCTTTTCAAGTGGGACGTTTGGCAGGGTGGAGCTCAGCGGGAGGGTGAACAGGGAGTGGGCTGAGGAGAGGATGGGGCAGGGCACATCGGGGGTCCACCAGAGCACTCTTTGGTAGAGTCCTGATGCCCCAATGCCAGTGATGATGGGGGGAGTGGGCAGGGTGTCCAATATCCATGGTGATCTGGTGCGGGGTGATGTTGGGAGGGTTGTGTGGATGGTACATGGAAGTTCTCTTGGTTCACTGGGAGATTGAGGCAGCCTGCTCAATGATGTCAGAATGCTCTGAAACCCTGAAAAAAAAAATCCTCCTGTTTTCACACTGTTAGGACACCTGTAGAAATCTTTTGGGGAAAAGTCCACCAACAGTGTCAGGTTAGTGCAAATTAAGAATGTGTCAGGTAGGATTCACGGTGAGTTTGGAGCCGGTGGGGGGATGGAGGTGTGGATAGGAGGGAAAGGTGGTGTAGATTTTGCCTTTGCACATGGGCTTCCAATTAACATACTGTCACACATTTGTACGCTATGAAAAATCTCTCCCACTGTATTCAAAGAACCGCTAGCGTTTCACTAATCTTCTGAAGCATCTTAAAGTGTATTAATCTGACACTTAGTATTCCCCAAGAGAAATCTAATTGACCCGATCATTAGCCTTGATCACCCAGAATCCATTCTTTCAATACACTGACATTAATACTGACATCTGTATTGTTAAACTCTTGTCCCCATTACATTGTGAAAGCTCTCTTCCTTACCTCAGAAAGCACATGGATTCTTTATTAACCGATTGGGTAAGTGATCACTGTCTTCCATATCCAATATTTCTAACACCGGGAAGCAGAATTGCTGGAAGATATTCTCTGATCTCTCCCTTCTGGGCTTTTTGCAGCAGTTACACAGAGATTAATCTTCCATTCCTGGAAACTCAGATTAACTCCAGAGAGTTGAGAACCCAGCAGCAAACAATGATTTTGTGTCTATGATTTTCATTGAATCTTAACTTCATGTAATGCGCAATCTTGCCAAATGAATGTAGGTTGTGTTTTATTTTTTAGCGTAGATTTGTTTGAAAATATTAGACTCTTTCATGTCTATCCGAAACAATCTGGCTTTAAATTTGTTCCGGTTCTCTCATGAACTCTATCATCTACGAGATGCACTGCTGCAACTCACCAAGGCTGCCTTGTCAGTGTCTTCCAAATTTGCAGCCTCTATCACCCGAATAGGGAGCGCAGCAGATGTAACGGTTCAAGAAGGCAGTTCTCCACTGTCTTCTCAAGGACAATTCAGGATGGGCAGTGAATGTTGGTCTCGCTATTTATGCTCATGTCCCATGAATTGACAGCAATATGGCACGGTAGTTAGCACTGCTGCCTCACAGCGCCAGCGATACGGGTTCAATTCCGGCCTCGGGTCCCTATCTGTGCGGAGTCTACACATTTGCTCTAGTTTCTTCCCACACTCCACAATTTGTCAGCAACATGTTGTCTGTAGTTGGTGTCCATTACTGTTACTGAAGCAGTATAATTGATATCATGGTTGTTTTAATCTGAACTAATGCAGTGTTCTGTTGTTTTAATGTTCCCCTGAGATTGCAGCGTAGAGCTTGTTTTGGGATAATTGACAAGTCAGGTGATATGACCGGGGATAGCTATCTTTCACAGAACATTCTGGTTTTAGTTTCCAAAGTTTCCCGAAGCTGAGGGAAACAGCAGTGCTTTCCCCCTCTCTGGTGTCTAAAGACTGGAAGCCACCAGAGATTAAGTAGACCTCTTTGAGATTTGGCTATTTGAGGATGTTTCCTTTCTGGAAACTGCTGGTCAATTCAATTCAATCCTTGTCTCCACACTACCAGAAGGATGTGGAGGCTTTGGAGAGAGTATAGAAAAGGTTTACAGGATTTTGCCTAATGTGGAGGTTGGAGAAACTTGGTTTGTTCTCACTGGAGTGACGGGGATTGAGGGGTGACCTGATGAAAGTCTACAAGATTATGAGAGACATGGACAGAGTGGATAGTCAGAAGCTTTTTCCCAGGGTGGAAGAGTCAATTACAAAAGGGCAGAGGTTTAAGGTGCGAGGTGCAAGATTTAAAGGAGATGTATGAGGCAAATTTTTTCAGAGGGTGGTAGGCCTCTGGAACTCGCTGCCGGGGGAAATAGTGGAAGCGGATACTGTAGTGAGTTTTAAGGTGTGTCTGGACAAATACATGAAGAGGATGGGAATGGAGGGATATGGTCCCCGGAAGGGTAGGAGGTTTTAGTTCAATCAGGCAGCATGGTCGGTACAGGCTTGGAGGGTCGAAGGGCTTCTTCCTGTGCTGTAATTTTCTTTGTTTTTTATTCCCTGGTCTGGCAGTCCTGGGATGCTCCAGCAAAATCTTCCATCCCACGTGGAATCCGGGTAATTCACAGCACAAAGGATGCCACTCTGTCCATTGTTTCCACGCAGACTAGCAAGCAGTCATCCAGCCTGATCCCACATCCAGGATCTTTCCAAGTCGTGGTCCACAGCTGTGTAACATAAGGGCGGCACAATGGCATAGTAGTTAGCGCTGATGCCTCACAGCGTCAGGGACCCAGGTTCAATTCCTGGGCTTGGGTCACTGTCTGTGTAGAGTTTACACGTTCTCCTCGTGTCTGTGTGGGTTTCCCCTGAGTGCTCTGGTTTCCTCCCACAGTCCAAAGATGTGCCGGTTAGGTTAACTGGCCAGGCTAAATTGCCCCTAGTGTCAGGGGTTATGGGGATAATACATGAGTGAGATTGTGGTTGGTGCAGACTTAATGGGCTGAAGGGTCTCCTGTGGAGATTCTAATCCAATGCTCTTCAAGTGCACATTAATGCTTTGTGTGAGGGCTTCTGCTTTGACCTCCCTGTCATCCTCGAGGTGACAGGATTTCCATTCAATTCTGTCTATACCCTCCTACCCCTTATCTTAAGTCAAATGTAAGAATTTTGCTCGGATTCCTGAGCGCGCCTGACCTCAGGTTGCCAAAGCTTCCAAATGCATTGCTTAAGGCAAGATCAAAATCCCGCAGGCGCTGGAGATCTGAAATAAAGAAGGTGCTGAAAACAGACTTGACAGCATCCATGGATAGACGCTTCATATTGGACTTGAAGTATTGTCCCTGTTCCTCTCTCCGTGTCTGCTGCCGAGCTGAACTTCTTCCAGCATTTTCTGCCTTTCTTCATTTCTTAAGGTAACTACTTTCAAAACCAAAACAAGATGTTGTGAACCCCATATTCCACCGCCCCCCTCCCCAACGAGTCACCATGATCCACCCACCAGGTGGAGGCCAGTCCCATCACACATTTGTTGCATCACTATTGTGAGGTGGAGAGAGAGAGAGAAAGTGAGAGAAGGGAAAAGAGAGAGAGAGAAAGAAAGACAGCAAGAGAGAGAGACAGAGGAGAGGGAAAGAGAAAGAGAGACAAAGCGAGGAAATGAGAGAGAACAAGGAAGAGAGAGAGAGACAGACAGACAGATTGACAAAGAAAGAGAGAGAGAGAGTGACAGGGAGAGAGAGAAAAAGAAACAGAGGGGAAGAGAGAGCAAGAGAGAGAGAGAGAGGCAAAGAGAAACAGAGAGATAAAGTGAGGAAATGAGAGACAGCGAGGCAAGGAGAAACGGAAGGGGAGAGAGAGAGAGAGAAAGAGAGAGACAGAGAGAGAGAGAGAAAGGAAAAGAGAGAGAGGGAAGAGAAAGCAAGAAAGAGATAGAGGGAAAGAGAAAAAGAAAGAAAAAGAAAGAGACAGAGAGATAAAATGAGGGAATGAGAGAGGGAAGGAGAGAGAGAGAGACAGAGACAGAGAGGAAGACAGGGAGACAGACAGAGTGACAGGGAGAGAAGGAGACAGAGAGAGAAAGAGGGAAAAAGAGAGCAAGAGAGAGAGAGACAGAGAGAGAGAGAGAGAGAGGGAGACTGAGAGACGGAAAAAGAAAGAGAGACAGACACAGAGTAACAGAGAGAGAAAGAGAGGGAGAGGCAAAGAGAAAGAGAGAGACAGAAAGAGAGGGAGAGAGAAAGAGAGGGAGAGAGACAGATAGAGAAAGACAAAGAGATGGAGGGAGAGAGACATTCAGAAAAAAGGAGACAGAAAGAGAGAGACAGAGGGAAAGAGAGATAGAAAGATGTTCTCACTGATAGAAAACCAGCAGCATAAGCAAGTTGATCAGTTTAGCTGAAGTATGGACTTTATCCCCTTGTGCGTATAGCTGCACCTCAGAATGAGTGTAATAGATAATGTTACCAGCACAAAATAATGCAAATGCCATTGAATTGCTGTGTATTGAAACTGGAATCCAGTCTGTTCTGCTGACCTGTTACTTTAGCTCTCCGCACACTAGAATTTTGAGCACATCATTTAATCAATCAACTCCAATATCTCGAGCAACTGACTTCTCACTGTGGGGAGGAGGGATGGAGGAGATGTGTGGGAATGAAGTGGGGGGAGATGTGTGAGGAGGGGGTGGGGGGAGATGTGTGAGGAGGGGTGGGGGAGATGTGTGAGGAGGGGGTGGGGAGATGTGTGAGGAGGGGGGGGGGGGATGTGTGAGGAGGGGGTGGGGGGAGATGTATGGGGATGGGTGGGCAGATGTGTGAGGAGGGGCTAGGGGGAAGCTGTGCAGGGATGGTGGACAGATGTGCGGGATGGGGGAGATGTGTGAGGATGTGGGGGGCAGTCTGTGGGCAATCTAGTTTTACTGCACATCAGTAACAAAGGTTCCTGACCAGATCCATTCGTCAAGTTATCGAGCACAAGTAAGGAAGTTAAGCTAAATCTTTATACATCGCTGGTTAGGCCTGAGCTGGAGAATTCAGGGCCCTGCACTTTAGATGGGGTGCCTCGGCCTGAAGGGGTGCGGAGAAGATTAACTAGAAAGGTCCTTCAGCTCTGTGATGAGACTGGGGAAAATGGCTTTCCGAGTAGAGAGAGAATTTGATAGAAGTGTTTAATTGAGAGAGTAAATTAAGAGAAATTGTTTCCTCTGGTAAGAGGGCTGGTACCCATAGGACGCAGAGTTAGGATAAAAAAAATCATCAGTGAGGTTTTTAAATTTACTTTACACAGTTAGTTCTTGTGATCCTGGAATGTATAGTCTGAAGGGGCGGTGGAAAGAGATTCATCAGTAACTTTCAAAAAGGAGTTAGTTAATTATCAGAAAAGGCACCACTTTGCACAGCTAGGGGGTAGAACGGGGGGAATGAGACTATTTGAATAATTCTTACAAAGTGCAGACACAGTCATGACAGGCTGAATTAACTACTCCATCTGTGCTGCAGACTGAAATTTAAAATTTTATTTATTAGTGTCACAAGTACATGAACACTGCAATGAAGTTACCGTGAAAATCCCCTCGTTGCCACACTCCATTGCCTTTACGGGTACACTGAGGGAGAATTTAGCACGACCAACACACCTAACCAACACGTCTTTCTGACTGTGGGAGGAAACCAGAGCATCAAGAGGAACCCATGCAGACATGGGGAGAATGTGAAGAATCTGCACAGATAGTGACCTAAGCCGGGAATTAAACCTGGGTCTGAGGCAGCAGTGCTAACCACTGCGCCACCGGGACCCCCTTTGTCTTTACTTCTATCATTCTTTGCACTCATCAGTAAGGACACAGTGTCATATTACATGACACAAGGAACATATCTGGCATCAAGATACATGATTGACTAACCCTAAGATCATTTCTCTTCCTGGCTTGAACCAATAATGTCCCTGTCTGAGAATGATTGAAAAAAAACAGCCAGGAACCATGTTCCTAATTGGTGCCACATAAGCTCAAGTGAAAAGTTTACTAAATTAGTTGTTGGGATGGAGGTGTCATTGATATTACTATGTCTAGTTGCCCCATGCCAAGCTGGAGGTAGGTCTTCTTAACTCCCTGCAATCCATGCAGTGTAGTGGATACCCCCACAGTGCCGTTAGGTCGGAACTTCCAGAATTTTCCAGCCATGGTGAGGGAATGATGAAATAGTTCCTGGCAGAATGGTGTGTTCTTTGTAGGTGGTTGTGTTCCCCCATATGCCTGACATCCTTGTCCTTCTAGATGATAGACTTAATGTGTTTGGACAGTGCCGTTGAAGGAGTCTTGGTGAGTTGCTGCAACGCATGTTGTAGATGGTACACACGGCTGCCATCGTTAGTGATCTTAATTTTAAAACAGGATCCGGATAAGCTCTGCTATCGACCACCCACATTATCAGCTAACATGTGACAAATGGTCACTTGGGCACATTTCCAGAGGGCCTGGCCTGGCACTGCCAAGAGGAAATATATCATCAAAGGGGCATCCAAATATTAATATGAATATTAATAGGACATCAAATTAATCAGGGAAAGATGTGGTGTGATCTAATTTCAGTTAACAGAGTTAGGAACAAATAGCTAGCACCTGTCATATCTGTCTTGGGAGTGTTTGATTGGGGACTATGTAGAGGGAGCTTTATAATGTGTCTAACCCTGTGCTGTACCTGTCCTGGGAGTGTTTGATGGGGCAGTGTAGAGGGAGGTTTACTCTGTATCTAACCCTGTGCTGTACCTGTCCTGGGAGTGTTGATGGGGCAGTGTAGAGGGAGCTTTACTCTGTATCTAAACGTGTGCTGTTCTTGTCTTGGAGTGCTTGATGTGGATAGTGTAGAGGAAGCTTTATTCTGTATCTAACTCCATGCTGTACTTGTCCTGGGAATGTTTGATGGGAGTCATGATATGGAGAAGCCAGTGTTAGATTGGGGTAAACACAGTAAGAAGTCTCACAACACCAGGTTAAAGTCCAACAGGTTTATTTGATAGCAAAAGCCACCAGCTTTCAGTGCATTTGCTGCCCCTTCGTCAAGTGAGTGTGAGTTCAGTTCACAAACAGGACACATAAAGACACAAACTCAATTTACAAAATAATGATTGGAGTGCGAGTCTTTACAGGTAATCAAGTCTTAAAGGTACAGACAATGTGAGTGGAGAGAGCGTTAAGCACAGATTAAAGAGATGTGAATTGTTTCCAGACAGGAAAGTTAGTGAGATTTTGCAAGTTCAGGCAAGTCGTGGGGGTTACAGATAGTGTGACATGAACCCAAGATCCTGGTTGAGACCGTTCTCATGTGTGTGGAACTTGGCTATCAGTCTCTGTTCAGCGACTCTGCGTTGTCGTGTGTCGTGAAGGCTGCCTTGGAAAGCACTTACCCAAAGATTAGAGACTGAATGCCTGTGACCACTGAAGTGTTCCCCAACAAGAAGAGAATAGTCTTGCCTGGTGATTCTGCATGATCTCCTGGTCAATGCATAGTGCATGATGTGGTACAATTTATGTTAAAGCTTACTTATTAGTCACAAGTAAGGCTTACATTAACACTGCAATGAAGTTTCTGTGATAATCCCCTAGTAGCCACACTCCGGTACCTGTTCGGATCAATGCACCTAACCAATACGTTTTTCAGACTGTGGGAGGAAACCCATGCAGAAATGGGGAGAGTGTGCAAACTCCACACAGTCAAGGACCACGCCAGGAATTGAACCTGGGTCCATGGCATTTTAAGACAGTAGTGCTAACCACGGTACCACTGATAACTGCACCCCAGAATAACTGGGAGTGAGCTACAGAGAGGAGGCAGCAAATAAATTTATTTTGAATGAATTCAGAATGCTAATCACACCATTTGAACTAAATTCTGAGGTTTAAATAGGGGTGAGCATTCACAGATAATGAAACTTCCCAAACCCAATTTTGAACAGTGAGATGAACAAAGTGTTCCTCTTCTTTTCTTCCTGAAGCCAGTGACTCATGTTCAGAAGCACAGGGAAGACTGAAAATAAATCATCTGATGTGGTAAATTATTACCCTTCTCGCTGCAAGGATGTGATTGAACTGATTGCATGGCTTGAAATATAAAGCGGATTTTCAAAATAGATGATACAGTTTGGTGAACCAGGATAGTGAGCTGGCACATGACTTGTTAAACTTCCATTCCACCCCTTCCTAGGAAACATCAAGTTCTTCATTTCACCAGTGATTAATTTTCTCAAATAATGTGAAATTTTCTCAGTGCTGTCTTGAAGGGAACTTTATTCTGTATCTAACCCCAAGCTGTACCTGCCCTTGGAGTGTTTGATAGGGACATGTTTAGATGGACATTTACTCTGTATCTAACCCCATGCTATACTTGTCCAGTAAGTGTTGGAAGAGGACAGTGTAGAGGGAGATTTACTCTGTATCTGATCCTGTGCTGTACCTGTCTTGGGAGTGTTTGATGGGGACAGTGTAGAGGGAGCTTTACTCTGTATCTAATCCTGTGCTGTACCTGTCTTGGGAGTGTTTGATGGGGACAGTGTAGAGGGAGCTTTACTCTGTACTAATCCTGTGCTGTACCTGTCTTGGGAGTGTTTGATGGGAACAGTGTAGAGGGAGCTTTACTCTGTATCTAACCCCGTGCTGTACCTGTCCTGGGAGTGTTTGATGGGGACAGTGTAGAGGGAGCTTTACTCTGTATCTAACCCCGTGCTATACTTGTCCAGAGAGTTTTGATGGGAACAGTTTAAACGGAGTTTTACTCTATATCTAACCCCGTGCTGTACCTGTCCTGGGAGTGTTTGATGGGGACAGTATAGAGGGAGCTTTACTCTGTCCCCATCAATTACTCCCAGGACAGGTACAGCACAGGGTTAGATACAATGTAGAGGGAGCTTTACTCTGTATCTAACCCTGTGCTGTACCTGTCCTGGGAGTAATTGATGGGGACAATGTAGAGGGAGCTTTACTCTGTATCTAAACCCGTGCTGTACCTGTCCTGGGAATGTTTGGTGGGGATAGTGTAGAGGGAGCTTTACTCTGTATCTAATTCCATGCTGTCCCTGTCCTGGGAGTGTTTGATGGGGACAGTAAGAAGTCAGACAACACCAGGTTTAAATCCAACC
The DNA here is from genome assembly GCA_024679065.1 of Sphyrna mokarran. Lineage (NCBI taxonomy): Eukaryota > Metazoa > Chordata > Chondrichthyes > Carcharhiniformes > Carcharhinidae > Sphyrna > Sphyrna mokarran. The sequence goes on along the minus strand of JAGIQG010000017.1, from coordinate 8,279,386 downwards.
GATTGGGGTTGTCAGACTACTTACTGTGTTTACCCCAGTCCAACGCTGGCACCCCTATATAATGTTTGATGGAGACAGTGTAAAGGGAGCTTTAGTCTGTATATAACCCTGCGTTGTACCTGTCTTGGGTATGTTTGATGAGGACAGTGTAGACGGAGTTTTACTCTGTATCTAGCCCCATGCCATAGTTGTCCTGGGAGTGTTTACTGGGGACAGTGTAGAGAGAGCTTTACTCCGTATCTAACCGTGTGCTGTACCTGTTTAGGGAGTGGTTTGACACTAGTATTGATAATGAAATTGCCTACTTGATGACTGTTACCTCTTCTTCCAGGCATGAGCACATACACTGATAAACTCTTCAAGTTTCGAAACGGGAAATGGGAAGACATTCTGGGTGATGAGGTCAACGCCCAGAGAGGAGTGGCTACTCGTTTCGCTGGTCGATCTGTGGCATGTGTGGATCGGAAGGTAAGGGAGCTCCCATAGTGTTGTGTCGAATTCCAGTCTGCTCTCCCAGGCTGATGTGTTGATACAGACTGAAATCATTATACCGCCTCACTGCATTTATTTAGCAGTTACTTGTGGTACAGTTCTTCACAGAAGTGTTAGCAAACAAATTTAACACTGACGATACAAGGAGATATGAGAAGTGACTAATAGTTTGCTCAAAGAAGTAGGCTTCAAGGAAGTTCTTAAAGAATGAGAGAAAATGAGGGAGAGAGGGAGAGAGACTGAGTGTTTAAGGAGATGAATTGATGAATGTAGGGCTTTAGCAAACTGCAGACATGACCATCTGTGATCATTCACAGCTTGGGGTGCTCAAAAGGCCCGGATTTGAAGAGTACGGATATCCAGGAAATCAGCAAGATGTGCGAATTTGTGAGAATTCCACAAGCTCATACTATATCTGGAACTTTCCAGCTATTCAAATTGGGAGGACCAGAAGTTCCTGGCAGCTTGGGGTGGAGTCAATGGGAATTGACTCTTGATGGGAGAAAGATGTAGTGGGGAGGCTGGAGAATGCCCACTCCAACATCTCAGGAAAGAGGGATCAGTTCTAGAATGAGAGCATTGATGATTTGTTGCAATGATAGCAGGACTGAGCTGGTTAAATGATGAGTTCAGGCTGCACTGGGCATGGTTTATATTTTCATGCCATCATTGATCCTGTCTCTTCCACACTCTCAGACTGTGCAATCCAGGTCCTAACCACTCAGTGTGAGTCTGTCTCCGCCATATTCTCAGACAGAACATTCCAGATCCTAACCACTCGCTGTGTGAATCTGTCTCCACCACACACTCAGGCAGTGCATTCCAGATCCTAACCACTCGCTGTGTGAATCTATCTCTACCACACTCTGACAGTGCATTATAGCTCCTAACCACTCAGTGTGAATCTGTCTCCACCACATTCTCAGTGCATTCCAGATCCTAATCATTCACTGTGTGAATCTGTCTCTATCACAGTCTGACAGTGCATTCTAGATCCTAACCATTCACAGTGTGAATCTGTCTCCACCACACTCTCAGACAGTGTCCTACCCTCATTACCCTATGTATTTAATCTGCTAATCATATAACTCACACCTTGGGGATACTAAGGGGCATGGGCAGCACGCTGGCATTGACTAGCACATTGGCACAGTTGTTAGCATTGCTGTCTCAGCGCCAGAGACCCAGGATCAATTCTGGCCTTGGGTCACTGTCTGTGTGGAGTTTGCATGTTCTCCCCATGCCTGCATGGGGTTCCTCTGGGTGATTCGGTTTCCTCCCACAGTCCAAAGATGTGTGGGTTAGATTGATTGGCCATGCTAAATTGTCCCTTAGTGTCCTGAGATGCGTAGATTAGACAGGTTAGCAGGTAAATATGTAGGGATATGGAGGTAGAACCCTGAGTGGGATTGTGGTCAGTGCAGACTCAATGGGCCAAATGGCCTCTTTTGGCATTATAGGGTTTCTATGATTCTATGGTCTTTGGTCTGTGGGAGGAAACCGGAGCTCTCTGAGGAAACCCATGCAGACATGGGGACAATGTGCAGACTCCACACAGGCAGTGATCCAAGCCACGAATTGAACTTGCATCCCTGGCACTGTGAGGCAGCAGTGCCACCCAAGTCAATATTCTTACTCTGATTTTAAATCTCAAGATTGTCATTACCAATCCCAACACTTGCTTTACTTGTATTTTTTACGTTTGTAACTGAGATTTGGATTCTGTTTGGAAAAGTTGTATTATCATTTATTTTTAGTTGTTCTGATAATTATTGGCAAAGACAAAGGGATCTGGGTGTACAGATATACAGGTCACTGAAAGTGGTAATGCAGGTGGAGAAGGTAGTTAAGAAGGCATACGGCATGCTTGCCTTCATTGGCCGGGGTATTGAGTTTAAAAATTGGCAAGTCATGTTGCAGCTTTATAGAATCTTAGTGAGGCCGCACTTGGAATATAGTGTTCAGTTCTGGTCGTCACACTACCAGAAGGATGTGGAGACTTTGGAGAGGATACGGAGAAGATTTACCAGGATGTTGCCTGGTATGAAGGGCATTAGCTATGAGGAGAAGTTGGAGAAACTTGGTTTGTTCTCACTGGAGTGACAAAGATTGAGGGGAGACCTAATAGAAGTCTACAAGATTATAGAGGCATGGACAGAGTGGATAGTCAGAAGCCTTTTCCTAGGGTGGAAGAGCCAATTATTAGGGGGCACAGGTTTAAGGTACAAGGGGCAAGGTTTAAAGGAGATATATGAGGCAGATTTTTTACACAGTGAGTAGTGGGTGCCTGGGACTTGCTGCTGGGGGAGATAGTGGAAATGAATATGATAGTGCCTTTTATAGTGTGTCTTGACAATTACACGAATAGGATGGGAATAGAGGGATATGGTCCCCGGAAGAGAGATGGTTTTAGTTAAGTCAGGCAGCATGGTCAGTGCAGGCTTGTAGGGCTGAAGGACCTGTTTCTGTGCTGTAATTCTCTTTGCTCTTTGTTTGTTCCCTAAAGGGTGTGACAGACTCAGTGAGTTTTAAACTCACAATTTTAACGGTGATTTATTCTTCCAGTGTGAGTTCACAGATCTTGAATTTAGTGTCACAACAGTGGGACTGACAATGTATTGTATGATAGGCACATCCCTTAAAGAGAATGGGTCACTACAGTGCAGAAGAGGCCCTTCAGCCCATCTACTCTGCACCGACGCATGAAATGCCCTGACCTGCCCACCTAATCCCACTTGCCAGCACATGGCCCATAGCCCTGAATGTTATGATGTGCCAAGTGCTCATCCAGGTACTTTGTAAAGGATGTGATGCATCCCACCTCCATCACTCTCCCTGGCAGCGTGTCCCAGATTGTCACCACCCTCTGGATAAAAAAGATTTTCCTCAATTCCCCCCTAAACTTCCCACACCTCACTTTTAATCTATGTCCCCTCGTAACTGACCCTTCACTCAGGGGAACAACTGCTCCCTATCCACTCTGTCCATGCCCCTCATAATCTTGAACACCTCAATCAGGTCACCCCTCTGTTTCCTCTGCTCCAGAGAAAACAATCCAAACCTCTCTTCATAACTTAAATGTTCCATCTCAGGCAGCATCCTGGTGAATCTCCTTTGCATCCCCTCCAATGGGTTCATGTCCTTCCCATAATGCGGCGACCAGAACTGCACACAACCCTCCAGCTGCGGCCTCACCAAAGTTCTATACACCTCCATCATGACATCTCTGTTTTTGTAATCTATATCCCGATTGATAAAGGCGAGTATCCCATATGTCTTTTTCACCATTCTATTAACCTGCCTTTCCGCCTTCAGAGATCTATGAACAAACACTCCAAGGTCCCTTTGTTCTTCAGAACTCCCCAGTGTTAGACCTTTCATGGTATACTTCCTTGTTAAATTACATCTTCTAATCTGACTTCTACCCTTGGTATAGCTTGCTTAGCCTCTTGTACTGATTGTGCTAAGATGAGTTAATAAACTGTTCCAGTTGGTTTACTACCACTGACCTCGTTCGTGGTCTATTATTAGTCTCATTATCAGACCTCAAGCATGATAGACAACATCTGGGTTGCTAGTTGAGTTGCCATCACAGCTACACTGTTGTGTTGCATGTATTATTTTTTCTTCTGTCACACTGTGTTCCCTCCTTTGCATTCAAGTTTCTGGCCTTGAATGCTTCTCCACTCCATTGCGGTAGAGTTGCCCACTTGATTAGTAATTCCAGTGAGTCAGGTTTGGGATAAGGCTGTTTTTTGATATTGATATCTTGCTGCTTTCAGTCCGCTGTGCCAATGTAACTGCAGTATAACAAAGCACAAAAATTATTCATCGGTTTTGATCCACATTAATATCTGAACAGACAAAAAAACGGATATTTTGAATAAACAATACTCCCACTAGATATTGCAGCCACTTTAACATTGCTAATGTGGTAATTAAAATCTTAACTCACGCCATCATTGTAACTACATATTGTTCCATTATGATGCAAATTGGCATTGCCCTTGTAATTAGTATTAATGAAAATATAAAATGATTCTTCTTATTACACTGCTAATGCTCAGTCAGTTAATAGGAATAAGATGTTTTATAATGGGAAATATCTCGGTGAATGAAGTCAGTGGATTTATTGGACGGAGGTGCATTTGGAGCCCTGTCTGAGTGAATTTCACTGGAGAGGCAGTTTTCCGAGAGGCAACACATTTTCCTTTCTTTTACCAAGGAGACCCTTGCTGGAATTTTACCGCCTTGCTCACCTGAGGCTGGTAGGATCCCGCCCGAAGCCAATTGAGAATGTCATTCCAAGAGCCTCGCTCACCCTGATTCTGGGGCGGGCGAGGTGGTAAAATTCCAACCCCTGTCAACATGGGAAACACAGGAGCTTCATCATGGGCAAAAGGGATTATTTCATAGAATCATAGAGTCCTTACCGTGTAGAAGAGACCATTTGGGGCATAGAGTCTGCATTGACTCTCTGACAGAGCAACTTACCCAGGTCATCTCCCTCCACTTTCTCCCCATAACTCCACACATTCACCATGACTAATTCCCCCTAACCTACACATCTTGGGACACTTAAGAGATAATTTGTCATGGCCAACCCATCTAAACCTGCATATCACTGGGCTGTGGGAGGAAACCTACACAGACACAGGGAGAACTTGCAAACTCTATACAGACACCCAAGGCCGAATTTCAACCCGGGTCCCTGGCACTGTGCCACTGTGCCATCCAAACACTAACAGGAATGAGGGAATGGAATGAATCTCCACATCGAAGATCTGCATAGATCATTTGTAGAGTCATAGAATCCTAGAGGTTTACAACATAGAAACATGCCTTTGGCCCAACTTGTCCTTGCTGCATTTTTTTAACCATTAACCATTAAGGATACATTGATTGCTGCCATGTTGAGACTTTGCTACATTTTCCATCTGCTTTCCTGCAGTGTGAGAGTCACTGCCAAGGTCAGCATTTGTTACTCACTGCCCTGCGCCCCCCTCCCCCACCGTTACTTCCACCACATGGTAATCTCCTGCCAGGCAGCAGGGGCTGGGGATCCCCAGTGGAGTAGATAACAAGGGCAAAACACAAGGTGGCCATCCACACAAGCTACAAAAAGATCATGTGTTTCCAATACACATCAACAATCTTCTTTCCTGAGGACAACCCTACAATCAAACAAGCCGCAAAGAGACATAGTCACCAACCTCTCCAAACCGTCCTCCCCCCTCCCCCTCCCTCCTCCCTTTCTCACTGGAAATCTTCAAGATACATCTCCTGCATAAAAATTTTTCATTTTCAGGCTGACAATCTCAGCCAGTTGAACCTGGTTTGGGCAATGTTACTCAAGTAAATGTGGCTGGAATGTGGATATTATTCCATAATGGCCTTACAGCGAAAGCAGGAAGAGATGAGATCAGCCCTCATTGTGATAAATAAAAACCCCCTTCTTAAAATGTTCAATACTCCAGCAAGGAACTATTAGGATCCAAATGTAAAAGATTAAATTTAAAGTTTATTTATAAGTGTCACAAGTAGGCTTACATTAACACTGCAATGAAGTAACTGGGAAAATCCCCTAGTCATCACACTCCAGCACTTGAAGGAGAACTTAGCATGACAAGGCACCTAACCAGCATGTCTTTCAGACTGTGGGAAGAAAAATTCAAAGCTTGTTCATTACTGTTACAAGTAGACTTACATTAACACTGCAATGAAGCCACTGTGAAAATCCCTCAGTTGCCACACTCCTGTTCGGGTACACTGAGGGAGAATTTAGCATGGCCAATGCACCCTAACCAGCATGTCTTTCAGACTGTGAAGGGAAACTGGAGCACCCAAAGGAAACCCATGCAGATACAGGGAGAACATGCAAACTCCACACAGACGGCAACTTAAGTAGGGAATCAAACCCGGATCCCTGATCACAGAATCTTAGAAACCCTACAGTATAGAAAGAGGCCATTCGGCCCATCGAGTCTAAACCGAGCACAATCCCACCCAGATCCTACCCCCATATCTCTACAAATCTTACCCACTAATTCCTCTAACCTACGCATCTCAGGACATTAACAGCAATTTTTAGCATGGCCAATCAACCTAACCTGCACTTCTTTGAACTGTGGGAGAAAACCAGAGTATCCAGAGGAAACCCACGCAGACACGAGGAGAATGTGCAAACTCCACACAGACAGTGACCTGAGCCGGGAATCGAACCCAGGTCCCTGGGAGCTGTAAAGCAGCAGTGCTAACCACTGTGCTACCATGCCGCCCATGGTGCTGTGAGGCAGAGTGCTACCGTGCCACTCCACATGATATCATTAGAAAACACAAAGAAATTGCATTCACTAGCTCTTCATTTAGGATATATCTATAATCAGAAGCATTTGTAATCCATAGGATAACTGTGTACTTTGAAAGTAAGCATCCATCCTGTTGGGGAGTGACATAGTTCATCAGCACAACTGTCGACATAGAAGTGAAATTGATTCAGAAGAGAGCTTTGAGAATCATTCTTCTTGATTGCGATTTTGAACAGGCATTACAGCTGCATAACAACCAGGAATTGGATGACAGATGTGCCTATCTCTGCTAACATTCTTTATAGAGATTCCAGATCTGTCAAATTGCATAACAGGACAGTGATGGATGTGAGGCACAGACACTGGGTGCCTTGAATATGAATCTCGAGTAATTAGTCCCACAATGAGATGAAGATACTGGCGTGCTATTCTTCATGCTCTGAGTCACTCAGACTTAGATCTCAGTCACCCCTCCCCGACTTCCTCAAAGACATTGCACCCCTTTCCTGACCTTGACACTTCAGATGGGACAACTTGATATTCTGGGACAGTGGGAGGAATGGGGGGTGGGGAGGTGGTGCAGGGCAGTGGTTGGTGTTAAGCCTCTCGGTTGAAATCCAGTAATAAAAAAAAAGATTGGTAGCATGCCTTACAGCAGCAGGACTTGGTTTTGATTCTTGGCTTGGGTCACTCTCTGTGTGCAGTTTGTACATTCTGCCCATGTCTGCGTGGGTTTCCTCTGCTCCGATTTCCTCCCACACTCCAAAGATGTGCTGGTTAGGTGGATTGACCCGAACAGGCACCGGATTGTGGCGACTCGGGGAATTTCACAGTAACTTCATTGCAGTGTTAATGCAAGCCTACTCGTGACACTAATAAATGATCTTCTATTTTAAAAATAAGTCCAACCTCTTCACAAACTTGCTTGTTCTCCTTTGGAGTGGCATGGTGGCACAGTGGTTAGCACTGCTGCCTCACAGCACTGGAGATCCTGGTTCAATTCCCGGCTTGGGTTACTATCTGCATGGGTTTTCACTGGGTGCTCCGGTTTCCTCCCACAGTCTGGAAGATGTGCTGGTTAGGTGCATTGGCCGTGGTAAATTCTCGCTCAGTGTACTCGAACAGGCACCAGAGTGTGGTGACTAGGGGATTTTCACAGTAACTTCATTGAATTATTCATATGAGCCGACTTGTGGCAGTAATAAATAAACTTTAGCATTTTTTTAAACTTTTACAACTCTGTGCATGCGCGCGCACACACGGGCACACACACACACGCTGAAATGGTCACTACGAGAGGACACAGATTTAAGGTGCAGGGAAGCAAATACAAAGGAGATGTCAGGGGTAGGTTTTTCACTCAGAGGGTGGTGAATGAATGGAACTGACTGCCGTCGGAGGTTGTTGAGGCAAACTCACTGGGGTCTTTTAAAAGACTTCTGGATGAGTATATGGAGAAGAATAGGATAGGGGGTTATAGATAGGTCTGTGGATTGGTAGATATGATCGGCGCAGCTCGTGGGCCGAAGAGCCTGTTTGTGCTGTATTGTTCTATGTTCTATGTCCACCCCTCCATCCTCATCACCCAGTGCCACGTATAATCCCTTTAGATATCCTAGTGAGTACAATTGCACTACACACAAAGTAGGCTTAAAATGAAAGGTTACAGTTAACCCATTCCCAATGGGGTGGAGGCGGGGTGCGGAGGTGGGGTGGGGAGGTGGAGTGGGGGATGTCAAGGTTGAATTGGGTGTGTATGAGAGTATAAGGGAGATTGGGAGGGATATCAATTGGGAGGGTGACAGTCTGTCCAGTGCAGCTAGCTTAGTGACAGCTTTGCTTGTGTGGCGTGACACTTTCTCATCACAGTTCAAAGCTGCTTTCTGCTCTCGCTAGGTCACGGCTCTTTGGGAAAAGAACGAGTCTTTATGATATGATTGAGGAGCTGACCATAGACGTGATTTTTCATCCTCGTTGTATAATGTCACAGTTACTGTAAAATCCCATGAGTTGAGCCTCTGAAAGTGAATTGTGTGCCTGTAGATTGATTCAGTGTCCCACACGCTCACTTGCGTCCTTCAACTCAAGCATCTATTCCACCAAAGGCAATGACTCCTGGTGTATTCATGTCCCCTGGATATTGTAACCTTCTTGTATCTGGCTCAAGTGGCCATTCTTTACTTGAGTCTGGACAGCAGCTGTCGATAAATCTGGGGGAGCAGCAGTATATCACTAGTGTGGTTAGACTAGTAATTCAGAGAGCTGGCTAAAACTCCCGAGAGATGTAAGTTCAAATCCTGCAATGGGGATTTAAGTTTTATAAATATGTCTTTTCGGCATAGTGATCAATGGATGTGTAATTCAGAGATCCAGGGCAGTAGGGGCCCGGGTTCAAATCCCACCCATCACAGATAGTAAAATTTGCATTCGGTAAAAATCTGGGAGTGACCATGAAATTGTTATCTATTGTTGTAAAAACACAAATGATTCACTAATGCCCTTTAGGGAAGGAAATCTGCCATGCTTACCTGGTCTGGCCTACATGTGAATCCAGACCTATAGCAATGTGGTTAATTCTCAACTGCCCTCTGAAATGGCTGAGTGAGAAACTCAGTTCAAAGGCAATTAGGGACGGGCCCAGTCAGCAACGCCCACATTCCATGAATGAATAAACAATAAATAAATCTTAAATAAAATACTGCTTTCCTAAATAATAATCTAATGGAAGATCATTAACCAACCCCCATAAATGCTATCCGACTTACAGAGTATTGCTAGCATTTTTGTCTTTAATACCTTAACATTAAAGCTAGGTTCAGGTTTCGGCCATAAGACCATAAAATATAGGAGCAGGATTAAGCCATTCAGCCCATCGATTCCGCTCCATCATTCAATCATAGCTGATAGATTCCTTAACTCCATTCTTCCACCTTGTCCCCACAACCTTTGATCTCCTTGACCAATAAAGAAACTATCCATCTCTGCCTTAAATGCACTCAATAACCTGACCTCCACGACCTTCTTTGGTAATGAATTCCACAGATACATCACTCTCTGGCTGAAGAAATTCCTCCTCATCTTGTTTCTAAAAGGCTGTCCCTTTATTCTGAGATTGTGCCACACAGAACACGTCTTCCTGCAAAGGGGAATAAGAATCTGGAACTCCCTCTTCATAAAGCTGTGAATGGTGGTGGAGGGGGAAAATGGTGAATTGAATTGTTTGAGACTGGAATCAATGGAGTTTTACTGGATAAGAACATAAGAAATAGGAGCAGGAGTCGGCCATCCAGCCCCTCGAGCCTGCCCCACCATTCAATAAGATCATGGCTGATCTGCAGTGGTTCAGTACCACTTTCCCGCTTTCTCCCCATAACCCTTAATTCCCTTGTCAATTAAAAAACCTATCCACTCTTGACTTAAATATATTCAGTGAGGAAGCCTCCACCACTTCAACAGGCAGAGAATTCCAAACATTCACCACCCTTTGAGCGAAGAAATTCCTCCTCGACTCTGATCTGAATTACCCCTACCCCCCTAATTTTGAGGCTGTGCCCTCTAGTCTTGATATTTTTGCTAAGCGGGAAGAGTCTCTCAATCTCTACCCTATCCATCCCCTTCATTATCTTATACGTCTCTATAAGATCCCCTCTCAGCCTTCTAAACTCCAAAGAGTACAAACCCAGCCTATTCAGTCTCTCCTCATAATCCAACACCTTCATCTCCGGTATCAGCCTAGTAAACCTTCTTTGCACCCCCTCCAAAGCCAATATATCCTTCCTCAAATGTGGCGACCAAAACTGCACACAGTAGTCCAGCTGTGGCCTCACCAGTACCCTATACAACTGCAACAGAACCTCCCTACTTTTATATTCTATCCCCCTCGCTATAAAGGTCAACATTGCATTCGCCTTCTTAATCACCTGCTGTACCTACATACTGTGTTTTTGCGATTTGTGCACAAGGACCCCCAGGTCCCTCTGCACCGTCACATGCTGCAGCTTTTCTCCATTTAAATAGTAATTCTTCCTACCATTATTCCTACCAAAGTGGATAACCTCATACTTGCTAACATTATACTCCACCTGTCAGGTCCTCGCCCACTCACTCAACCTATCCAGATCCCTCTGCAGGCTTTCTACACCTTCCACACAATTTGCTTTTCCACTCATCTTGGTGTCATCAGCAAATTTTGTCATCCTGCACACTCAGTCCTTTCCTCCAGATCATCTATGTAAATGATGGATAGTTGAGGCCCCAGCACTGACCCCTGAGGCACTCCACTAGTCACCAGCTGCCAATCAGAATAGCAGCCATTAATACCTACCCTCTGCATCCTATTAGACAACCAATCCTCTATAAGGGTACCATGGGTTACGGAACAATGTTGGGAAATGGAGTTGGGATACAAATCACTCGCAATCTAATCGGGAAATGGGTTAGGCTCTATGGGCCGAATGGCCTCCTATTGTTTTAATATTCCTGTGGTTCAGTGTGGTGTTGTGTTGAATCAATACTGATTGAGAGAATTCAATATTGGTTTAAAGGAGATATACAAGGCAAGAGTTTTACACAGAGGTGCCTGGAACTCGCTGCTGGGGGAGGCAGTGAAAGCAGATACGATAGTGATTTTTAAGGGCTGTCTGGACAAAACCATGAATGGAATGGAAACAAAGGAATATGGTCCCCAGAAGGGAAGGGGGTTTAGTTCAGGCAGTCAGCAGACATGGAGCATCTGTAATTTTTCTTTGATCTTTGTTCTGATTGCAGCTCTGATGGTCAGTTGGTTGGTACACTGCGTTTCAGCTAGGGGTTAGTATAGTCTTTGCAGGGTTTGCACCCCACACTCGGTGACCTCTGTTGCAAAGTGCACGCGCAGGACCAAGGGAATCTAGTTCCTTGGTAAAATGAACTCCAGAGGAGAGGTGGATAGTGGGCTCTGTCACCCTTGAGACAGAAGGTTAGAGAATCCGTACAGTGCTATGGAGGCCATTCGGCCCATTGAGTCTGCACCAACCAAAATCCCATCCCGGCCCTATTCAGACAACCTCACATATTTACCCCACTAATCTCCTGACACTAAGTGGCAATTTAACATGGCCAATCAACCTAACCCGTGCATCTTTGGAGTATGGGAGAAAACCGGAGCGCCTAGAGGAAACCCACGCAGACACGGGGAGAACATGCAAACTCCACACAGGCAGTGACCCGAGGTTCGAATTGAATCTGGATCCCTGGCACTGTGAATCAGCAGTGCTAACCACCCACGCCACTATGCCACACTTTTTTATAAAGAAGACAAGTACGAGCTCCTGTCTGTATCCACATAGAAATGTGCGTTTAAATCCTTAGTTACAGAAACCTCAGTGTAAGATTGAGTCTGGGAGTGCTGCACTACTGGAAGCATCAACTTTCAAAGTTAATGTAAAACTGAATCCCTTTCAGGCCGATGTAAAGATCCCACGGTAATCTGGAGGAAAGGTACAGAGATTCTGTTCAGTGTCCTTCCTGATATTCATCCATCTATCAACGTCGCTGAAGCGTGCCACATCTTTGCTTGTGGGAGCTTGCTGTGCACAAATTGGCTGCCACTCTTGCTACATGACCTCAGGCACTGCACTTCGCTGGGGCGTGCAAACGGCGCTGTAACAATGCCCGAAGGTTGCAGGAGAACACGAACAATTAACATTGCGTCCCTCCACACACACCCCCCCACAACACCAACACGTCCCGGGCTCTGGATGGCACTGTGACCTTTCTGTATGACACGTTAGCAGGAAGACAGATTGGGTAGCCTGGCACCTGACACTCGCAGTTAAGATCCCTGACATTTCTGACTAATTGGGTGAGCAGAGCATGCTGCGCGCGCTAATGACCGTTCATTATCCTCCCTGTCGACCATGTCTCATGTACTCGGTCCTCTCAATAACTCACCCTGTCAGCTCTGTAGCCTGGTACCATCCAGCATGATTACTCTGCGATGACACCTTCTTGATGGGAAATATATAAATTGCTGAGTTATTACATTCCACTGGTGGCGGCAATTGCCGTTCTGTTTAAAAAAAAGATTGACTCTGAATAGCAAAGGAGCAGATGTTCATTAAGTGCAGAGGAATTCTTCTCCCAGATTAATGTGATGATCTCATTTTGGGTATACATTTTTGATTAGAAGATTCATTCTAATGCATAGTGACAGATGCAGTCTGCCTCCCACCAGATGTACAATTATAGACTGCGCTCAGCACACTCTATATCCACGGGTTTTCATAAGGCGTTAACTCAAATCAATTGACTTGAGTGGATATGAAGGGAAGCAATGGCCTAGTGGTATTATTGCGAGGCTATTAATCTCAGCTAATGTTCTGGGGGACCCAGGTTCGAACCCCGTCACGGCAGATGGTGGAATTTGAATTCAATGAAAACAAATATCTGTAATTAAGAATCTGCTGATAACCATGAAACCATTGTTGGGAAAATCCATCTGGGTCACTAATGTCCCTTTAGGGAAGGAAATCTGCTGTCCTTACCTGGTCTGGTCTACATGGAACTCCAGAGCCACAGCAATGTGTTCAACTCTCAACTGCCCTCAGGCAACTAGGGATGGGCAATAAATGCTGGCCAGCCATCAATGAACAAATGAAGAAAATATGGAAGGAAGGGGGAATGGCCAACTGTGCCTGAGATTTCCCACTGGATACGTATAAACTATCCTGGGTTTGTGCCTTTCTCATTAGTGATAGCATTCCTGAGTGGTTCAGATGAGGGAAACTCCTCATTCATTGTCCATATTCAGCTGAAGTTGGTACTTTCCTGAGTTTGCCATCCTTGGTGCTCTGTTGTGTCAGCTGCGTAGCCTGTTTTTAACCCTTATTCAGTGGACAAAGAACAGAGAGTCAACTTCTTGTTAGTATAGTAATACTTATTCACACACACAGTCAATATTAAGTTATTTTACAGAATCCTAAAGTACAAGTTCAACACTAGACCTTGACTTAACTTTTGCATGACTGGCAAATACCCAGGCAGATATTGGTCTTTATCTGTGTGTTGGTCTCCATAGATCTTGGTGTAATCTGGTCCAGGTCTGATGCTCTGGCTCTGGTCTTCCTTCCATTGTTAGTGTAGTGACTCTTCTCGTGGTGGCAGTTGCTTCTGGTGGTCACCATTGTTCTGTTCCTGTTGCATGAGCTCTTCCTTCCATTGTGCAGCACCTTTTATCCGTCACTGGTTTCGCACCCTTTTGGGTGGCTCTTGAAGATTACCAATCAATCATGGAGCCCAATCTCAGAGTGCCAGGGACGCAGGTTCAGTTCCCGGCTTGTGTCACTGTCTGTGTGGAGTTTGCACATTCTCCCTATGTCTGTGTGGGTTTCCTCCGGGTGCTCCTGTTTCCTCTGGGTGTTGTGCTGGGTAGGTACAGCAGTATAGATACAGCAGTATGGATATAGCTATATAGATCCAGCTGTATAGATTCAGCAGTATAGATAAAGTGATATGGGTACAACTGTATAGATATGATGGTATGGATACAGCTGTATAGATACAATTGCATGAATACAGCAGTGTATATAAAGCAGTATGGATTCAGCAGTATAGATACAATAGTATGGGTACAACTGTGTAGATATGATGGTATGGATTTAGCCTATTAGATACAATGGTATGGGTAGAGCTATATAGATACAGTGGTATGGATGTAGCAGTATAGATACGATGGTATGTATACAGTTGTATAGATACAGTAGTATGGATACAGCAGTATACATACAATAGTATGGATACAGCAGTATAGATACATTGAAATGGATATAGCAATATAGATACAATGGTATGGATACAGTTGTGTAGGTACAGTGGTAAGCATACAGCAGTGTAAGTACAGTGACATGCATTCAGCAGTATAGATATAGCAGTATGGATACAGCAGTATAAATGTAGGAATGTGGATATAGCAGTATAGATACAGTGGTGCAGATACAGCAGTATAGATACAGTGATATAGATACAGCAGTACAGATGTAACAATATGGATACATAGCGTAGGCACAGTAGTATAGATACAGCAGTGTAGATACAGCAATATGGATACACAGTATAGACACAGTGATACGGATACAGCAGTATAGATACAATGGTATAAATATCTCTTTTCAGTAATATTCAAATTCTGTACCATCAAGCAAAGTGAATCTGCTGGAAATACCGACGTATGCTCAGCAGTCCTGGTTTCAGCACTCTCTGCATTAGCGCAACTTCTGCTCAGTTTGGTGCTGCTATTTCATATTGATCATTTGGAAGGCTTGCAGACACAATGATATTATTGCTGCTCTCACTTTCTCTTACTCTGTGTGTTCCACAGGGCTCGGGGAAATATTCTGTTTACGTGGCCAACTATGCCAGTGGCAACATTGGCCCTCACGCCCTGATTGAAATGGATGAAGCCGCCAGCAACCTGTCACTGGGAATTGTTGCCCTTTCCAATGTGGCAGCAGAGGCAGGAGTCAACAAGTTCACAGGTAAGCGGCTTTGTGACAAGCTTTGATGCCGGCACACATTGTGATGATTCTTACTGATGTGTAAAAACTTGCAGAGGCAGAATAGCAAAACTGTTAGACTCTGCGCTAGAATTGCTATCATTTAAAACTTCCTTTTGAAATCAGCCCGTACACTTTCAATGCTGGGTGTGCAGTATTAGGAATTCTTTTCCCCAGAGAGCATTAGATGCTGGGGATATAACTATATTCAAAGGCTGAATGAGATAGATGTTTCATTAATAAGGGAGTCAAAACTGGCAGGAAAGTTTTGGAGTTGTGACGCCACAATGAAATCTGACATAATTTCAATTTAATTTCATTTGATTTACTATTGTTGCATTACTGGGATGCAGTGAAAACATACCATTCATAGAGTACAGAGGGGAGAAGGAAAGGAAAGGGTACAGTATATAGTGTTACAGTCACGGACTACCTTGTTCCATTACAATTTTTCTACCGCCACAACAGGTCCACAGCAGACATCATTTTCCTCAACCCTGGAACACCTAAATAATAAGGACACCTATTTCAGACTCCTATTTATGGACTACAGCTCAGCCTTCAACACTATTTTTCCCAAGAAACACATCTCCAAATTCTGTGGCCTCAGCACCTCCCTCTGCGTCTGGATCCTGAACTTGCTAACTCACAATCAGTAAGGATAGGCAACATCTCCTCCACGATCATCCTCAACACCGATGCCCCACAAGGCCATGTTCTCAGCTCCCTATTACACACTTTATTTGCCTATGAATGTGTGGCCAAATTCCCCTCCAATTCACTTTTCAAATTTGCTGACGACACCACTGTAGTGGGTCGAATCTCAAACACTGACAAGACAGAGTACAGGAATGTGGCAGAGAATCTGGTGAACCGGTGCGGCAACAAAAATCTCTCCCCTAATGTCAACAAAATGAAGGAGATTGTCATTGACTTCAGAAAACATGAAGGAGAACATGCCCCTATCCACATCAATGGGGACAAAGCAGAAAGGGTCAAGAGCTTCATGTTTTCAGGTGTCCAGAGCACCATTAACCTGTCCAGGTAACCCCACACTGACATTATAGTTAATAAAGTCCACCAATGCCTCTACTGTCTCAAAAGACTCAGGAAATTTGTCTTGTCACCAACTTTTACAGATGCACCATAGAAAGCATTCCTTCTGGTTGTATCACAGCTTGGTGTGGCTCCTGCTCTGCCCAAGACCGCAAGGAACTACAAAAGGTTATGAATGTAGCCCAATACATCATGCAAACCAGCCTCCCATCCATTGACTCTGTCTATAATTCTTGCTGCCTCGGCAAAGCAACCAGCATAATTAAGGATCCCGTGCACCTCAGAGATTCTCTCTTCTACCTTCTTCCTTCAGGAAAAAGATATAGAAGTCTGAGGTCACATACCAACTAATTCAAGAACAGCTTCTTCTCTGCTACTGTCAGATTTCTGAATGGACCTACCTTAAGTTGATCTTTCTCTACACCCTAGCTATGACTGTAATAATAAATTCTGCACTCTCTTGTTTCTTTCCCTATGTATGTTTTATCTGTATAGCGTGCAAAAACAATACTTTTCACTGTATGTTAATACATATGACGATAATAAGTCAAACCAAATCAAATCACAGCTAAGATATAGGGAAAAATTGATTTAGTACAATATATTGTTATTACGATATAATGTTACAGTATGGTAAAAGAAAGATTAGCTTAATATATGATAGGACCAATCAAAACTCTGATGGCAGTAAGAAGCTGTTCTTGACTCAGTTGGTACGTGACCTCAGATTTTTGTATCTTCTTTACTGACAGAAGAAGGTGGAAGAGAGAATATCCAGGGTGCATGGGGTCCTTAATTACGCTGGTTGCTTTGTTGAGACAGCGGGAAGTGTAGGTGGTGTCTGTGGATGGGAGGCTGGTTTGAATGATGGACTGGGCTTTGTGGTTTCTTGTGGTCTTGAGCAGAGCAGGAACCATACCAGGCTCTGGAAACACCAGAAAGAATGCTTTCTCTGGTGCATCTGTAAAAATTGTTGAGAATTATAATGGACGTGCTGAATTTCCACAGATCTCTGAAAAAGTAGAGGCGTTGGTGTGCATTCTTAACTATAGCCTCAGCATGGAGGGACCAGGACAGGTTGTTGGTGATCTGAATACCCGGAAACTTGAAGATCTCAACCATTTCTACTTCGCCCCTGTTGATGCAGACAGGGATATGTCCTTCTCCACGTTTCCTGAAGTTGATGACTTTTTCATTTTGTTGGCATTGAGGGAGAGATTACTGTTGCTGCACCAGTTCGCCAGATTCTCTGTCTTATTCCTGTACTCTGTCTTGTCATTGTTTGAGATCTGAACTACTGTGGTGATATTGTCAGTAAAATTGAAGATCGAGTTGAAGGGGAATTTGGCCACAGGGTGTATAAGGAGTATAGTAGGGAGCTGAGGACACAGCTTGTGGGGAACTAGGATTGAGGATGATCGTAGAGGAGGTGTTGTTGCCTATCCTAACTGATTGAAGTCTGTGGGTTAGGAAGTTCAGGATCCAGTCGTAGAGGGGGGAACCGAGGCCCAGGCCAGGGAGATTGTGTGTGTGTGTGTGTGTGTGTGTGTGTATGCATGCGTGCATGTGTGTGAGTTTCATAAGAATAATGGTGTTGAAGGCTGAGCTGTAGTCAATAAATAGGAGTCTGACATAAATGCTTTTCTTATCCAGGTGTTGGAGGGTTGAGTGTAGGGTGAGGGAGATGGTGTCTGCTGTGGACCTGTTGCTGCGGTAGGCGAAATGTGGTGAATCCGGGCAATCTGGGAGACTGCAATTGATTTGTGCCATGACTAATCTTACGGAGCACTTCATAATGACGGATGTCAGAGCCACTAGACAATAGTCATTAAGGTACGATGCTTTGGTGACTGAATGGTGGAGCAGTCTCGAAGGTCTTGAGTTTCCAAATGGTCTACTCCTGCTCCATGCTCGGATGGATTGGTTGATCCCATATCCTGCTTCCTCCATTTTCCTGGCAGGAGAGGCGCTGGCAGACGGTGAGGGCAGATTGCATCAATGCTTTTCGGTTGTTCTCCTCAACATTGAGGCTGTGGTGATTATTAACAATATTTGGAAAGGGCAGGGATGTATTCAAACTAAACTCTGCTCCTTCCCTGTGCCATCCCAGGATATCTACATAAGAGTATGCATAGTTTCAGGACAGGCTTGTCAATGAAGTGGAGGAGGTGCCCAAAAACAGCGACGGGAGGGAAAAAACAACATTAGTACTTCATCCTGATCCCTTCAGCCACCAGAAGCAATAAAAGGTCAGGATTTAATTGACGCAGCATCTGTAACAACCTCAGGGCATTCCAAGGCATTTTACAACCAATCTAATACTTCAATTAGTGCTGGTTGTAATGTTGGAAAGACAACTGTCAATTCACATATTAACAGTAACAAAATTATTGGCCGGGACAGAGTGTGTGTCACTGTGTGTGTGTGTCACTGTGTGTGTGTCACTGTGTGTGTGTGGGTGTGACAGTATGTATGTCAATGTGTGTGTGTCAGTGTGAGTATGCGGGTGTGTGTGTGTGTGTGTGTGTGTGGGTATGACTGTTAGTGTGTGGGTGCAGGTGTTAGTGTATGTGTGGGTGTGTTTAGTCATTATTTTACTTCCTCATTTCAATTGTCACAACTGCTCAAAAATAGAACTGATTAACTCAATCCCCACAAACCAGTGTTTACTACCCACTGCTCACTGACCAATGCTCATTAACTCAATACCCACTAATGAGTGCTCACTTGCCAGTGCTCACTAACCAGCATTTGCTAACTAGCGCTCACTAACCAGCACTCACTAACCAGCACTCATTAATCAGTGCTTATAAACCATTGCTCACTAACTAGCACTTACTAACAATGCTCACTAACCAGCTCTCACTAATCAATGCTCATAAATTAGCCTCACTAACCAGCGCTCACCAATCAGTGCTCATAAACTAATGCTTATTAACCAATGCTCACTAACCAGCACTCACTAACAGGCGCTCACTAACTAGTGCTCACTAACCAAATCCAGTATTCACTAAGCAGTACTCATTAACTCAATACCCACTAATGAGTGCTCACGAGCCAGTGCTCACGAGCCAGTGCTCACTAACCAGTACTCACTAACCGGTGTTCACTAACCAGCACTCACTAACTGGTGCTCACTAACTGGCATTCATTAACCGGTGTTCACTGACCAGTGCTCACTAGCTGATGCTCACTAACCAACACCCACTAACCAGTACTCAGTCAGCAATGCCCATCAGTGCGCTGCTGAGTTCTGAAAGTGTTTCCAGTTTTGGAACAGCACTGCAGTTCCAATTACACTGAGCAAATTTCCCACAGCTTTTCATAACAGGGGTTCTGCCAATCCCCCACAGTGCATCATGCTGGAGTTAAAAAAAACTGAAATTAAAAAGCAATTACTGCAAGAAATGATTTATAAACCAAGCTCACGGCACTTGGTCTCTGCAGCTAACGACTTCCCTAATCGCTACTGAATTTGAAGCCAAGAGTTGGTTCCAAGTTGGAACATCGCAGCTGTGAACAGAGCCGCCTGCATAGCTAGTGGGAGCGAACTCATTCCTCTGTCTCCTGCTCCGGGATATAATGATAGCATTTCGCTAATTATTGACCTGTCTCGGGATTTGATTTGATTTATTATTGTCGCATGTGTTAGGATACAGTGAAAAGTATTATTTCCTCCGCGCTATGCAGACAAAGCATACTGTATAGAAAGAAGGAAAAGGACAGACTGCAGAATGTAGTGTTACAGTCATAGATAGAGTGTAGAGAAAGATCAACAGTACCAGGGACCTGGGTTCGATTCCATCTCGGGTCACTGTCTGTATGGAGTTTGCATGTTCTCCCTGTGTCTGCATGGGTTTCCTTCACGCGCTCAGGTTTCCTTCCAGTCCCGTTGTAGGTTAGGTAGATTGGTCAGGCTAAATTGCCCCTTTAGTGTCAGAGAGACTAACTAGGGTAAATAAATGGAATTATGGGGGCAAGGCCTGGATGGGATTGTGGTCAGTGCAGACCTGTTGGACTAAATAGCCTCCTTTTGCATTGTAGGGTTTCTTTGATTCTTGGAATAAACACCATGGGATTTGATTATAGAACATAGAACATAGAACATTACAGCACAGAACAGGCCCTTCGGCCTTCGATGTTGTGCCGACCAATATAAAAAGCAATGCCCCTCCAAACTAAACCATTTCCTTCTCTTCCATATACTTATCAACTAACCTCTTAAACGCCACCAAACTTGGCGCATCTACAACTGCTGCAGGCAGGGCATTCCACTCCCGAACCACCCTTTGGGTAAAGAACCTGCCTCTGATATCCGTCTTATAACTATCACCCCTTAATTTAAAGCTGTGTCCCCTCGTGCTAGCTTTCTCCATCCTAGGAAAAAGGGCTATCACTGTCCACCCTATCTAAACCTCTAATCATCTTATATGCTTCAATAAGATCCCCTCTTAGCCGCCTCCTTTCTACCGAAAACAACCTCAAATCCTTCAACCTCTCTTCATAGGACCTGCCCTCCCTACCAGGCAACATCCTGGTAAACCTCCTCTGTACCCTCTCCAATGCCTCCACATCTTTCTTATAATGTGGGGACCAGAACTGCACACAATACTCCAAGTGTGGCCGCACTAGAGTTTTGTACAGTTGCAACATGACTTTGCGGCTCCGAAATTCAATCCCTCTACCAATAAAAGCCAAGACTCCATGTGCCTTCCTAACAACCTTCTCGACCTGACTGCCTACTTTCAGGGATCTATGCACATACACACCAAGATCCCTCTGTTCATCTAGACTACTAAGAATCCTACCCTTTGCCCTATACTCTACACATTTATTATTTCTGCCATAGTGCATTACCTCACACTTTTCCACATTAAACTCCATTTGCCACCTCTCGGCCCAGCTCTGCAACTTGTCCAAGTCCCTCTGCAAACTATAACTCCCCTCTTCACTATCTACCACTCCACCGACTTTAGTGTCATCTGCAAATTTACTAATCCATGATTTATGATTATGATTTATTATTGCCACATGTATTGGCATACAGCAAAAAATATTGTTTCTGTGCAGACAAAACATACCATTCACAGAATATATAGGAAAAAAGGAAAAGTGAAGTGCAGAATGTAGTGTCACAGTCATAGCTGGGATGTAGATCAACTTAGTGTGAGGTAGGTCCATTCAAAAGTCTGATGGCAACAGGGAAGAAGCTGATCTTGAGTTGATTGGTACTTGACCTCAGACTTTTGTATCTTTTTCCCTGTGGAAGAAAGCGGAATAGAGAATGTCTGGGGTGCGTGAGGTCCTTAATTATGCTGGCTGCTTTTCCAAGGTAGTGGGAAATATAGAAAAAGTCAGTGGATGGGAGGCTGTAGATGGGATGGGGTGCAAATG
The DNA here is from genome assembly GCA_024679065.1 of Sphyrna mokarran. NCBI lineage: Eukaryota > Metazoa > Chordata > Chondrichthyes > Carcharhiniformes > Carcharhinidae > Sphyrna > Sphyrna mokarran. The sequence goes on along the minus strand of JAGIQG010000017.1, from coordinate 8,257,605 downwards.
AAAACTTTAACACTTCCTTGTGGGACGGGTGAGAATTATTGCTGGGCACAATTCTTTTAAATATTGAGTACACAAAGGAAGTCTCTGTCCCTGGGTCAGATGTGTCTTTGTTGTTCCAGAGCAATTTAAATTTTCCATGTTATGCCACCGTTGTAATGGTTTTGCACATCTGCTCAATATCATACCAGCACAGGCAACACATGGCATAGTTGTTTGCACTGCTGCCTCACAGTGTCAGGGACCTGGGTTCAATTCCCGGCTTGGGTCACTGTCTGTATGGAGTTTGCACATTTTCCCCATATCTGAGTGGGTTTTCTCCGGGTGCTCCGGTTTCCTCCCGCAACCCGAAAGACGTGCTGGTTAGGTGCATTGGCCGTGCTAAATTCTCCCTCAGTGTACCCGAACAGGTGGTGGAGTGTGGCGACTGGGGGACTTTCACAGTAACTGCATTGCAGTGTTAATGTAAGCCTAACGTAACATTCACAAACAAGTAATACTGAAAGGAGACTCTTCGGCCCATCGAGTTTGCACCGACTGTCTGACAGAACATAATTTCACATACTTACCCCACTAATCCCCCTAACCTATACATTTTGGGATGCTAAGGGATAATTCAGCGTGGCCAATCCACCTATCTTGCATATCTTTACCTTATCCCATTGTCTCACTCTTTTTCCATGGGCATCAACTTACAGGGGTTGGGAGAGGGGCAAACTACTCGTCAATCCGATTGGCTTGCAGTTCCAGTAGTCCAGGTAACCCAGAAGCCAATAGCAGACACTCCTGGGACTGCAGGCTGGAGCAATTGAATGGCAGCTCTGTAAAAGAGAGGATCCCCACTGCAGCGTGAGATCTTTGATGGGTCTGGGGGAGTGTTGGGCAGCTCAGGAACGGGTGTTGGATTTGGTTGTGGTGGGGGGTGGGTGGTTACAATTTGGAGATCAGGCAAGGAAGAACAGAGGGGAGTGAATAACATCTTTGCCTTCCCTTCCTCCCACCTTTACAAAACTATCTACATCCTGGGGGTTATTCTTTAAATCAAACAGAACCTAAGCATATAAATAAACAAAAGAGAAAATGCCGGAAAATCTCAGCAGGTCAGGCAGTAGCTGTAAGGAGAGAAAAGATCTAATGTTTTGAGTCCAGGTTACTCTTTGTCAAAGCTTTTATCCAGTGTTTAACTCGCTGCCATTCCTCTTCCAGTAAAACCTACCCTGAAGAAATATTGCCCTTTCCTCTGACAGAGCTTCGATTTTCTGAGATTTTCTAGCATTTTCTCTTTTGGTTTTGGATTCCAGCATCCACAGTAATTTGCTTGTATCTATGTAAATACTTTGGCTACAAGAGTGGGTCAGAAGTCACAGATTAGAATAGATAGACGCTTGGTGATCAGTGCAGATATGATGGGCAATATGACCTCTGCCTGTCCTGTATGATTCTTTAACTCTATCCTGCGGTGAATAACTCACCTCCTGATTTTGCAAAGCCTGTCCACCATCTACAAGGCACAAGTCAGGAGTGTGATGAATTACTCTCCATTTCTCCAGATGAATGCAGCTCCAATAACATTGAAGAAACTCAACACCGTCCAGGACAAAGCATCTTGATGGACACAAAATCAACAAACATTCACTCCCTCCACCACCAATGTGTGTACCTTCTACAAGATACACTGTGGGATTTCTCTAAAGCTCCTTAGACAGCATCTCCTAACCCACACCCACAGCCATCTAGAAAGACAAGAACAACAGATACTTGGGAACACCACCACGTGGAAGTTCTCCTCCAAGTCACTCACCTTCCTGACTTGGAAATATATCACTGTTTCTTCAATATCATTGGGTCAAAATCCTGGAACTCCCTCCCTACCAGCGGTGTGGGTATGCTTACACCAAATGGACTGCAGTGACAGCTCACTACCATTTTCTCAAGGGCAATTAGGGATGGACAATGAATACCGGCCTGGACTGCTTTCTCCTGATCTTACGCTCGTGCCAAATAGGTTATGGCACTGGCTTAGGACATAGGAACATAGAAATAATATGGGCAGTTCTGCCCATTGAGCCTCCTTCACCATTCAATTAGATCATGGTTGATCCACTATCTCAACACCACTTTCCTATGCTGTCCCATGGTGTGATTAGCCTCCAGAAATTTATTGATTTCCATTTTGAACACGCTCAATGATTGAGCTTCCCTTTGGGGTAGAGAATTCCAAAGATTCACAACCCTCTGAGTGAAGAAGTTCCTCTTATCTCAGTGTAAGTAGCCTATCCCTGAATCTGCTATTATATCTCCTGGTTTTTGACTCTCCAGCCAGGGGAAACATGCCATCCACACCCACTCTGAGTAAGTTCCATTGAGATCACTCCCTCATTCTGCAGAACACCATGGAATTCGGACCCTGTTTCCTCAATCTCTCCTCACAAGACAATCTCACCTTCCTGGGGCTTAATCTAGTGAATCTCCAATTTACACCCATTATAGCAAATATATCCTTTCTTTGGTAAGGGAATCATAACCGTGCTCGATACACCAGATGTCTCCAAGACTCTGTTTAACTGCAGCAACATATCTTTATTCTTGCACTCAAATCTCCTGGCATTGAAAGACAACAGACCATTTGCCTTGTTAATTGCTTGCTGCATCTACTTTTGATGACCCATGAACAAGAACATCCTCATTTCCCAAACTCTCACCATTTAAGAAATATTCTGCCTTTCAGTTTTTTCTATCAAATTGAATAACTTCACATTTATTCACATTATAGGGTGGCATGGTGATGCAGTGGTTAGCACTGCTGCTTCACAGTGCCAGGGACCCAGGTTCGATTCCCGGATTGGGTCACTGCCTATATGGAGTCTGCACATTCTCCCCATGCCCATGTGGGTTTCCTCCCACAAGATGTGCTGGTCAGGTGAATTGGCCATGCTAAAATTCTCCCTTAGTGTACCCAAATAGGCACTGAAGTATGGCAACTTGGAGATTTTCACAGTAATTTCATTGCAGTCTTAATGTACGCCTACTTGTGACACTAATAAATAAACTCAAAACTTATACTCCATCTGCCATGTTCTAGCCTTGATGTAGAAATGCTGGTGTTGGACGGAGGTGGGCACAGTAAGAAGTCTTCACAACACCAGGTTAAAGTCCAACAAGTTTCAAAGAACAAAAAAGAGCAAAAAAAACTGCACGGGAAACAGGCCCTTTGGCCCAACGAGCCCATGCCGCCACCCCGATGTTCCCACCTCTACCTGCGATCCCTGTCCATGTTTATAGATCTATGGAATAAAAACCAAATTTGAGACAATTTAGGGAGAATTTGTTTTGCCAATTAGCCTAAGAGCACATCTTTGGGATGTGGGAGGAAACCGGAGCACCCGGAGAAAACCCACGCAAGCACGGGAGAATGCGCAAACTCCCACAGACACAGGCCCAAATCCATGTATCTGCACAGCACAGCGATAGTCACTGAGCTGTCGTGTTGCCCATCAAATGGTCCAGGTCAAGCATACACTAACGACGTGAAGCACTAGGATACTCTCGAAAAAAATCCAAGAGCAGCCCTCTCACGACCCATCGCTCCTTGTTAGACAAGGCGGACCGAAGTACCTGTAGGATAAAACAAATACATCAATATCGTCAACAAGACGTGCTGGTTAGGTGCATTGGCCATGCTAACTTCTCCCTCAGTTACCCGAACAGGCATCAGAGTGTGATGACGAGGGGATTTTCACAGTAACTTCATTGCAGTGTTAATATAAGCCTATTTGTGACTAATAAATAAAAAAACTCATCTCAGTGGGATGAAGCTCATTTTTTCCTGGGGATTTATGAATCTTCAATCCAGTTATCTTTACGAATACTATCTTTTTAATAATACCAGTTTATTTTAGCTTTCCAGTTTCACAAATTCCTTGGTTCTTTCAGATTTCGGGCAGATTTTCTGCATCTTCTCTCATGAAGACAGATGCAAAATAACTGTTCAGTTTCTCTGCCATTTCCCTGTTCTTCACTATCGATTCTCCAGTCCCCACCTGTAATGGGCCCACATTTGTCCAAATTAATCTTTTCCTCTTCATAAAGCTAAAGAAGCTTTCACAGTCTGCTTTAATATTCCTCATTAGTTTGCATTCCTACCCTCTTCTCCTTTTTTTTTAAACCTGTCTCTTTGTCTTCATTTGTTGGATTCTAAATTGCTCCCAATCCCCAAGCTTGCCACCTTTCCTGGCAACCTTGTAAGCCGCTTCCTTTAATTTAATGCAATCTCTCGTTAACCGTGACAGATTTACTTTCCCTTTGGGTGTTTGTGACTTGGAGGGATGTGTACCTGTGATGGACCCGGTAATATTTCTTTTAGCACTCCCCATTGTCTGCCGCCTGTCAAATCTGTCAGCGTCGTTCTCCAATCCATCATCGCTCCTTCAGAATTTCCTTCCTTCAGATTTAAGACCCTGGTTTCAGAATGAACTATTCCACATCCAAACTTGATGGGCAGCATATTATTTATACGTCAGTCGCTTGGTAACAGGATTAATCATTATCATTAATCATTAATTCATCGTAATTATTTATTTAAATACAGGGCACCTCAGGGGTGGGGGGAGGTGTTGGAATTTCCGTCTCTTAGGCTTTACGTGCAACCCCCCCTGCCGGTGACACCCCCCCCTCCCCTCCTCCTCAGCAACCCCCCAACCCCCCTCCCCACCGCCGCCTGCCCTCCCGTCAAAAAATATTCCCCTCGGGGAGGGGGCTGTGAAACCAAACCCCTGCCATTTTCTTTTCTTCTCTCATTCCGGTGTTCATCCAATTCCCTTTTGAAATCTCCACTGGAATCTATATCCACCATCCCATCAGGGAATGCCGTTCCAGATCCACCAACATAGCGGAGGGATGGAGGGCTGGAGGGATAGAGGGTGGAAAGTGGAGGGATGAAGGGTGTGCCAAGTTAATCCTTGCTGCATCCGCTTCTTTTAGCTGTCTCTTCAGTCGGTGCCCCCTGGTGAGTGTTCAGAGCATATCTTCATTCACTCGAGCTGAAGTCTTCTTGATTATAAACAGCAGGATTTTTTGCCTGAATAACTGCTCTCAGGCGTCCATTCCATGAAACGTCACTCAATGCAGAAGGACCGTTCCAGTCTCCTTCCTAAATTAATGATTCCTCTGATGCCCTGCGTCATATCAACGACTGTCAGTTCCTGTGACCAACAGTCTCCTCTTCACTGTAGACCTCCACACCTCCATCCCTCCACACTTCTACTCCTTCATCCCTCCATTCCTCCGCCCTCCATCTCTCCACCCTTCCATTCCTCCACCCCTCCACTTCTCTGGTCTCCAGCCTCTCCATCCCCCCCATTTCCTTCAACTCTCCATCCCTCCATTCCTCCACCCTCCATCTCTCCACCCTTCCATTCCTCCACCCTTCCACTTCTCCACCCTCCAGCCCCTCCATCCCCTCCACTCCCTTCAACTCTCCACCCCTCCACCCGCCACTCCTCCATCCCTCAATCCTCCACCAGGACATTCTGAGGGCTCTCTGTGAACAGAGGCCTGAACATTCCCACCACCACTCTGGCTGACCTTGTTCCCTCACTTAACAATGTCTCCTGTAACTCCTATCTCACTTGTTGCAAATGGAAGGCAAGGCTATGGTGGGTTATGTGGAACACTCACTGTTTTAGTTCTACTCAGGCTCCTGTCCACAACTCTTTCTACATCGATAACTGCATTACTGCCTCTTTATGCTCACATCTTAACCTGGAAAAATGTAGCTGTTATGCTTCCAGACCTCTGTCACCTTCACCTGAGCCAACTCCAACACTTATCTTGTCTTCCTTGACCTCTCTATTGCCATTTCTGGTGGTAAGCTATCTGCCGGTACTCATTACAAATGCACTGACGGAGAGACCTATCACAACTACAGCTCCTCACACCCTGCTCCCTGTGGGGACTCCATTCCTTCCTCCGAATTTTTCTATCTCCATTACATCTGTTCGAATGATGTCACTTTCCAAAATGGCGCTGCTGCTACGTCTTCCTCTTTCCTTCACCACGGTTCTCCACCCACTGAGGTTAGTAGGGCACTCAACCCAGTCTGACCCATCTCGCGCACCTCTACCCTTATCCGTTCCCTACCCTCCCAAAGCCAGGTTAGAGTCCCCCTCATCCTCACTTTTCATCCTACCAGCGTCCGCGTTCGAAGAATCATTCCCTGCCATTTCATCAACTCCAGCATGATGCCACCATTGAAACATATCTTCCCCTCACCCCCTCCCCCTTCCCAGCCCCCAACTCTTACTACTAGTGTTCTGAATTACTGCTACTCCCCATCCCCTGCCCACTGTGCCTTTCCCCGCAATCACAGAAGAAGCAACACCTTTACTCCTCACTGTCCAAGGCTCCAAACACTTTTTTCAGCATAAGTTCGTAAGACACAGGAGCAGAATTATGCCATTCAGCCCATCGAGTCTGCTCAGTTATTCGATCGCGGCTGCTATGCTCCTCATCCCCGTTTTCCTGCCTTCTCCAATAACACTTCAACTCATTACCAATTAAAAATCTAACTCCTCCTTAAATTTACTCCCAGCATCCACCGCACTTTGGGATGGCGAATTCCACAGATTCACAACCCTTTGGGAGAAGTAGTTTCCCCTCAAGTCTGTTTTAAATTTGCTCCCTCTTTTCCCAAGACTGTCACCTCTTGTCCTAGAATGTCCCACAAGAGGAAGCTCCACGTCTACTTCATCCACGCCTTTTATGCTCTCGTACACTTCCATTTGATCTCCTCTCACCGAAGCAGTGTTTCATTTGTGCCTCCTTCTTGGTGTATTTGCTGCTCCCAGTGCCAACTCCTCCACATGGGGGAGACTAAACACAGACTGGGTGACACCTTCACTCAGTCCACAAACATGACCCCAACCTTCCTGCTATTTGTCACTTTAACTCAGCACCTTGCTGTGATGCCCATGTGTCTGTCCTTGGTCTGCTCCAGGGAAGCCCAATGCAAACAGAAGGCACAACATCTCACCTTCCGATTCAACATTTTATAGGACTCAGTACTGAGTTCAATACTTCAGAAATCTTCCCTGCTTTGTGACCTCTTGCTTAATCCAATTGTTCTCCAACTTCCACTCGCACCCCGCACCTCCACATCCAATGGGACCATTTGTAACGAAGAAAATTACAGCTCAGGAACAGACCTTTGCCCCTCCAAGCTTCCACTGACCATGTTGCCCGACTGAACTAAAAGCCTCTACCCTTCCAGTGACCATATCCCTCTATTCCCGTCCTATTCATGTATTTGTCCAGACACCCCTTAAAAGTCACAATTGTATCTGCTTCCATTACCTCCCTTGGCAGCGAGTTCCATGAACTCACCACCCTCTGTACAAAACACTTGCCTTGTATATCTCCTTTAAACCTTGCCCCTCGCACCTTGAAGCTATGCTCCCTAGTAACTTCCTGGGAAAAAGCTCCTGACTATCCACTCCGTCCACACCCCTCATAATCTTGGAGACTTCTGTCAGGTCAGCCCCTCAACCTCTGATGTTCCGGTGAGAACAAACCAAGTTTCTCCAACCTCTCCTCACACCTAATGCCCTCCATACCAGGGCAACATCCAGATAGGGGGCTGAGAACACAGCTTTGTGGGGCACCGGTGTTGAGGATGATTGTGGAGGAGATGTTGTTGCCTATCCTTACTGATTGTGGGACTGTGGCTTAGGAAGCTCAGATCCAGTTGCAGAGCGAGGAGCTGAGACCCAGGCCATGAAGTTTGGAGATGAGTTTTGTTGGAATAATGGTGTTGAAGGCTGAGCTGTATCAATAAATGGGAGTCTAGCATTGGTATCCTTGTTATCTAGGTGTTCCAGGGTTGAGTGCAGGGCCAGGGGAAATGGCTAAATTGTCCCTTAGTGTCCCAAGATGTGTCGGTCAGATGGGATTAACTGTGAGAAATGTGTGGAGTTCAGGTCAAGACTGGAGGTGTGAAAGGGGATTTAAGCAGGATGGAATTTACTATTGCTCCAAAAATGAAAGGGGAGGGAGGAGGTGAAGGAGGGGATGGGAGATATTCAGAAGGCCAATTGAATATGAGGGCATCATAATTTAACTTGTGTAGACACTTCCACTCCATCCCTCCCATGTACACAACCACATCACAGTTGGAAAACAAGAGTGGCACGTAGGAAAGTGGTTAGCACTGCTGCCTCACAGCACCAAGGATCAATTTCCAATTATTGAGCAGAGTTTGCATGTTCTCCGCATGGGTTTCCTGCAGGTGCTCTGGTTTCCTCCCACAGTCAAAGATTAGCCATGATATATTGTCCATTAGTGTCCCAAAATGTGTAGGTTAGATGGATTGGCTATGATAAATGCATAGGCTGTGGGGATAGGGTGATGGATGAATGTGAGTAAGATGCTTTGTTTTGGAGAGTCAGTACAGACATGATGGGTCAAATGGCCTCCTTCTCCATAGGAGAAGATTCTATGGATTCTATGGAGGGATTCTATGGATTGATTGGCTGAGCTATTTTACCCTTAGAGCTCAAGGATGTACAATCCAATTGTCGAGTTTCTCTTTACCCCACTCATCACCATCCTCCACCTTTCCTGCTGGATGAGGGCAGCACAGTGGCATAATACTTAGCACTGCTGCCTCATAACGGCAGGGATTGGAGTTCAATTCCCAGCTTGGGTCTCTAAATTTGCACGCTGTCCCCGTATCTGTGTGGTTTCCTCTGGATGCTCCGGCTTCCTTCCACAGTCCAAAGACTAGGTGGATTGGTCATCCTAAATTGTCCCTTCAGATCAGGGAATTAGCAGAGTAAATGCATGGAGTTATGGGGATAGGGTTGTGCTTGGTGCTGGGTACAGATGGGCCAAATGGTCTCCTTCTACATTATAGGGATTCGATGACAAGATTCTATTCTGCAAGATTCTATCTATCAATGAACACACTTAGCAGAGACTGGCAACTGAACATGGGACTCAGTGAAATATAGATTTCCCCTGTGCTGCCTGGGCACTAAATAACATTATAACAACTTTATAAGACTTTGTCAGACCCCACTGGAGTACTGTGTGCAGTTCTGGTCGCCTCACTACAAGAAGGATGTGGAAGTTATTGAAAGGATGCAGAGGAGATTTACAAGGATGTTGCCTGGATTGGGGGGCATGCCTTACGAAGATAGGTTGAGGGAGCTAGGTCTCTTCTTCCTGGAGAGACGAAGGTTGAGAGGCGACCTGATAGAGCTTTATAAAACATTGAGAGGCATAGATAGGATGGATTCTCGGAGGCTATTTCCCAGGGCTGAAATGGTCACTATGAGGGGACACAGATTTAAGGTGCTGGGGACCAAGTACAGAGGAGATGTTGGGGTAAGTTTTTCACTTAGATGGTGGTGAGTAAGTGGAATCGGCTGCAGTCGGTGGTGGTGGAGGCGGACTCGCTGGGATCTTTTAAAAGAATTCTGGATGAGTATATGGGATTTAATGGGATTGGGGGTTACAGATAGTTCAATGACCTGGCAAGTATGGATATGATTGGTGCAACTTGTGGGCCGAAGGGCCTTTTTGTGCTGTAGTGTTCTATATTCTATGTTAAATGGTTGGCATGGGGTTTGTCCACCCATTGTAGCACCGGCCTAATGTTAGCTTTATTTCTTGCGACAGTTGTATGAGTGACTGAGTACTGATACTTGCCATTCCCCGCAACATGGGGTCTGGTGGCACAGTGGGTAGCACCCCTCACCATTGGACCAGAAGCTCCGGGTTCAAGTCCAATGCCAGGGCTTGTTGGCCACACAAGGAGCATTTGTGACGCAGTCCAATGGGCTGAAGACCCCCTCAAGAATCATTCCGCCATGGCTCCCCAAGGGGTATAAGAAAAGTGTGTGGGTGTGAAGGAATCCTCCCATCCCTCACATTGAACCTCCGACTCCTTCCTGCAAGATGTTTTCCAGCCGTTGCCCCACTTCCCACATGGAAACTCAGCTCTCTTCCCGGATCAATCCCACTGGCGTGGGATCAGCCCACAAATCGCTCCTGTTCCGCGGCTAATTGCATTAGAAAGCAGCTGCAGCCAATGAAACGTGTCTAATGTTAGACCTTTCTGAATAATAATCGAAATTCACTGCTCTGCTGAAGATTTACACAGGCGCGCTGGAGAGTTTAATCAAGGCTTCCTGATTTATGGAAAACCATTACAGTCAGATGGGAGTGCCAGAACGTAAACGCAATGTCAGAATTCCTCATCAGTCAGCTGATTTTTTTTCCTCTTGTCTTCAAAGTCAGGGAAGAAGCAAGGACGCAGATGCCATATTTTCTGCTCTGCCTCATTAGATGGTCGCAGAAGTCAATGACTCAAGAAATCACTCCCTGGTTTCTCTGGCGTGGTTTTTGAAGCCATTGCAGCTTCTGACTGGAATGGGGAGAACCTTCTCCATCAGGGTTACCTTCGTGCTGGGGGAACGTCCAGAACAGGTAGCTGCATCATAGGGATGTGCAGGAGGGAACAGGGAGGAGGGGGAACACTATACATAGAACATAGAACATAGAACAATACAGCACAGAACAGGCCCTTTGGCCTTCGATGTTGTGCCGACCAAAATAAAAAGCAATGCCCCTCCAAACTAAACCATTCCCTTCTCTTCCATATACTTATCAATTAACCTCTTAAACGCCACCAAACTTGGCGCATCTACAACAGCTGCAGGCAGGGCATTCCACTCCCTAATCACTCTTTGAGTAAAGAACCTACCTCTGATATCCGTCCTATAACTCATACCCCTTAATTTAAAGCTGTGTCCCCTCGTGCTAGCTTTCTCCATCCTAGGAAAAAGGCTATCACTGTCCACCCTATCTAAACCTCTAATCATCTTATATGCTTCAATAAGATCCCCTCTTAGCCGCCTCCTTTCTAACGAAAACAACCTCAAATCCTTCAACCTCTCTTCATAGGACCTGCCCTCCATACCAGGCAACATCCTGGTAAACCTCCTCTGTACCCTCTCCAATGCCTCCACATCTTTCTTATAATGTGGGGACCAGAACTGCACACAATACTCCAAGTGCGGCCGCACTAGAGTTTTGTACAGTTGCAACATGATGCTGCGGCTCCTAAATTCAATCCCCCTACCAATAAAAGCTAAGACTCCATATGCCTTCTTAACAACTTTATCCACTTGACTGCCTACTTTCAGGGATCTATTGACACATACACCAAGATCCTTCTGTTCCTCAACACTATTAAGAGCCCTACCATTAGCCCTATACTCTACACATTTATTGTTCCTGCCAAAGTGCATTACCTCACACTTTTCCACATTAAACTCCATTTGCCACCTCTCGGCCCAGCTCTGCAACTTGTCCAAGTCACTCTGTAAACTAAAACACCCCTCTTCACTATCTACCACACCACCAACTTTAGTATCATCTGCAAATTTACTGATCCATCCCTCAATACCCTCATCCAGATCATTTATAAAAATTACAAACAGCAGGGGCCCCAAAACAGACCCCTGAGGCACACCACTCGTCACCGAACTCCACGATGAATATCTCCCATCAACCACCACCCTCTGTCTTCTATCTGCCAGCCAATTCCTAATCCAATTAGCTAAATCACCCTCTATTCCACACATCTGCAGGATGCTCCAGGATCTGGCACTGCAACAACAGGAAAAGATTATTCGGCTCCATGGGCCCACGTAAGCATTCCATCAGAGCTTTCTTGACAATCTGCCTTTGACTCATATCCCTCGATATCCTTCCCCACTCGATATCCTGTCCCCACTCGATATCCTGTCCCCCCTCGATATCCTGTCCCCCCTCGATATCCTGTCCCCCCTCGATATCCTCTCCCCCTCGATAAATGGTAAAAGATTGCAGCATACTGCCCTGCAGAGGGACCTGGCTATCCTTGTGCAAGAATCACAAGAAGTTGGTTTGCAGGTGCAGCAGGTAATTAAGAATGCAAATGGAATTTTGTTCTTCATTGCTAGAGGGATGGAACGTAGAACAGAGAACAGTAGAGCACAGTACAAGCCCTTCGGCCCTCAATGTTGTGCCGAGCTTTGTCTGAAACAAAGATCAAGCTATCCCACTCCCTATCATTCTGGTGTGCTCCATGTGCCTATCCAATAACCACTTGAAAGTTGCTAAAGTGGAGTTTAAAGACAGTGAGGTTATGTTGCAGCTGTATAAGATGCTGGTGAGGCCACACATGGAGTACTGAGAAAGGATACACTGGCACTGGAGGGGTGCAAAGAAGATTCACTAAGTTGATTCCAGAGTTGAGAGGATTGGCTTGTATGGAGATACTGAGTAGACTGGAGCTATACTCATTGGAATTCAGAAGAATGAGGGGAGATGTTATAGAAACATATAAGATTATGAAGGAAATAGATAAGATAGGAGCAGGGAAGTTATTTTCACTGGCGGGTGAAACTAGAATTAGAGGGCATAGCCTCAAAATAAGGGAGAGCAGATTTAGGATTGAGTTTAGGTGGAACTTCTTCACACAAAGCGTTGTGAATCTGTGGAATTCTCTGCCCAGTGAAGCAGTTGAAACTACCTCATTGAATGTTTTTAAGACAAGGATAGATAAATTTTTGAACAGTAAAGGAATTAAGGGTTTATGGTGAGTGGATGGGTAAGTGCAGCTGAGTCCATGGAAAGATCAGCCATGATCTTATTGAATGGCGGAGCAGGTTTGAGGGGCCAGATGGCCGACTCCTGCTTCTAGGTCTTATGTTCTAATATAAGCCTACTTGTGACATGAATAAATAAACTTTAGATTTCAAAATTACCTTACTCCACATGGAGGAGAGAGGGATCTTGCAAGTCACAAGGCAATCCTGAGATCAGATTAAACCTGTTGGTGTGCCCCTGAGGATTTGTATTTTGAGTATAGAAATCTAGAGGCTAGAATTCTCCAACCTCGCCTGTGGCTGGGATTCTCCAGTCCCGCTGCAGTGAATGGAGATTTGGCCAAGTGTCAAATTCTCCATTCTCGCTGGGAGCAGTGGCAGGGTGAACGAGACTGGAGAATCCCAGATCTGAATTTTACTGGGAGAGATGAGCCCATTTTGATGCATCATGGGGACGATGTATTCAATTAATTAATTTATTTATTTATGATTTATTGACTATTAGTGTTACAAGTAGGCTTACATTAACACTACAATGAAATTACTGTGAAAATCACCTAGTTGCCACACTCCTGCACCTGTTCGGGTACATTGAATGAGAATTTAGCATGACCAATGCGCCTAACCAGCACATCTTTTGGACTGTGGGAGGAAACTGGAGCATTGGAGGGAACACACACAGACAGGAGGAGAACACACAAACTTCACACAGACTGTGACCCAAGCCAGAGAATCAAACCCAGGTCCTTGGAGTTATGAGGCAGCAGTGCTAACCACTGTGCAGCTCTGGGACACAAGTCTTCATATTATTGCTGGAAAGTCAGTCTCGCTATCTAAGGAAGGATGTAGGGGTCTCTATGATGGCCACAACTGTTTGTTATAACTATTCCCCACTTCAGGGCCAGTCCCCTTTATCTGTGGTCTGTTCCTTCAGAAGGAACTCTTCAAAAATGCAGGTATGAAAATACAACAAAAACTTACTCCAACTTAAAAATCAAAGGAAGAGTTTAATGAAGAAACATCATTACTCCAAACTTGGGGCCTTGCCCTGGGCCACTCTGAAGCTTTTCGCAATTCTACGTAGTTCCTTATCTATAGTAAATCAGCTGGTCAGCTGACTATTCCATCACTCTGTAATTGGTTCTGTAGTTTACTAGGTCAGCTGACCCTTACGTCTTGTTCCCATTGGTCAGTTTACAACCAACACAAAGTTGTCATGGGTACATTCTAACTTGATGCAGAGGGGAAGGAGTGAAGAAAGAAATATCTATCCAACCCTTCCAGAGAATGATTGAAACTTTTGCTCCATTATCACTGAATGATTGTTCCCTGAAATTGGTCTGAAAGATCAATTATCTGATATTATATGCTATTTATACTACACTGTACCAATTACACTTGTTTTGAATTTTATATTTGACTGATTTAATGCGATAAAAATGCAAAACTAATTGCACAGATTAATGAGAAATGAGCAAGCATCCCACAGAACTGGAATTCAGCTACAATAAAGTCCCTGAATTGCTCAGTGCCCAGAGAGAGAGACCACCAAGGCTTTGTGTCACAAACTTGTTTTCAATTATACAGAAAACCTTTGTTGGCTCTTTCCTTTTTCTCGATTACTTAGTGTAAATGACAGTCTATTTGGACAGCGCAGCGGCGCAGTGGTTAGCACGCTGCCTCACAGTGCCAGGGACCCAGGTTCGATTCCCTGGCTTGGGTCACTGTTTGTGCGGAGCCTGCACATTCTCCCCGTGTCTGCATGGGTTTCCTCTGGGTGCTCCGGTTTCCTCTCACATTTCAGTAAGAAGTCCCACAACACCGGGTTAAAATCCAACAGGTTTATTTGGTGTCACAAACTTTCAGAGCACTGCTCTTTCTTCACCTTCATCACTTGATGAAGGGGTAGTGTTCCAAAAGCTTGTGGTACCAAATACACCTGTTGGACTTTAACCTGGTGTTACGAGACTTCTTACTGCGCCAGCCCCAGCCCAACGCTGGCATCTCCACATCATGACTGTCAGAGTCTGAAAGATGTACTGGGTAGGTACATTGGCTGTGCTAAAATTCTCCTTCAGTGTACCCGAACAGGCACCGGACTGTGGTGACGAGGGGATTTTCACAACCACGTTATTGCAGTGTCAATATAAGCTACTGGTAACAATAAGGAATAAACAAAATTTTAGCACCACAAATGCCGTAACCTAAGAAACAGACTTTCCAAAGCCTACAATACGCAAGCTGGTATTTTTTGACCTCACTTGGGCCAACAGATTGCTCTGTTCTTTCAGCCTCGTTCGCCCCAACTCTGGGTGGGCAAGGTGGTAAAATTCTGGCTGCAGAATTTGGGTCTGGTTGGTAGGCGGTGAGTTTTGATATACTGAAGAGATTTCTGCTTGCCAACAGCCTGCTTCATTGATTTGTTGTGTACCATCTTCAACTTATTGAAACCACAAGTAAAATCACTCAGCTGGCTCCTGTGTCTGAGCACAATAGTGGGAGAGAGTGAAAGTGTGCAGGACTGGAAAAGGACACTCTCTATTCCTCAGAAAAGGAACCAGTCCTGTGGTGAAAATATTCCTGTTTAATCTCCCCATGACACAGATAGGCTCTGGGGATATTGTGTTATTTGTAGCAGCATTTAAAATATATCATTAACTGAGATCCCCGAGGAATGCATTGGTGGTTTTGCAGTGTGTGTGTGTGGGTATGTGTGTGTTGTGTGTGTGTGTGTCTGGGTATATATGTGTTGTGTGTGCGTGTGTGTGTGTGTGTGCGCACCTTGGAGGCAGTGAATCTTTGGGAATGTGGCACAGTTGGTAATGAATCCATGAGAGAATGTTGATATTTGTGCTGGATCTATGTTAGTGTGTGGGTTTTTTCCTGGAGGTTTCCCCACACAATGTCAGTATTTCCAGATAGTTACCGAGAGTGCGTCAACATTTAGATCGTCTGTGCGTGTGTCAATATTTAGAATGTACCTGGCAGTGCGTCAGTATTTACACGGGGTCCCTGGGGTGTGTGTCAGTATTTATAGGGGGTCCCTGGGGTGTGTGGCAGTATTTACAGGGGGTCCCCGGGGAGTGTGTCAGTATTTAGAGGGGGTCCCCGGGGAGTGTGTCAGTATTTAAAGGGGGTCCCCGGGGAGTGTGTCAGTATTTACAGGGGGTCCCCGGGGAGTGTGTCAGTATTTACAGGGGTTCCCCGGGGTGTGTGTCAGTATTTACAGGGGGTCCCCGGGGTGTGTGTCAGTATTTACAGGGGGTCCCCGGGGTGTGTGTCAGTATTTACAGGGGGTCCCCGGGGTGTGTGTCAGTATTTACAGGGGGTCCCCGGGGAGTGTGTCAGTATTTACAGGGGGTCCCCGGGGTGTGTGTCAGTATTTACAGGGGGTCCCCGGGGTGTGTGTCAGTATTTACAGGGGGTCCCCGGGGTGTGTGTCAGTATTTACAGGGGGTCCCCGGGGTGTGTGTCAGTATTTACAGGGGGTCCCCGGGGAGTGTGTCAGTATTTACAGGGGTTCCCCGGGGTGTGTGTCAGTATTTACAGGGGGTCCCCGGGGTGTGTGTCAGTATTTACAGGGGGTCCCCGGGGTGTGTGTCAGTATTTACAGGGGGTCCCCGGGGTGTGTGTCAGTATTTACAGGGGGTCCCCGGGGTGTGTGTCAGTATTTACAGGGGGTCCCCGGGGTGTGTGTCAGTATTTACAGGGGGTCCCTGGGGTGTGTGTCAGTATTTATAGGGGGTCCTTGGTGGTGTGTCGGGGTGTGTCAGTACTAACAGGGATCCCTGGGGAGTGTTGCAGTATTTACAGTGGGTCCCCAGGGAGTGTGTCGGTATTTACAGGAGTCCCCAGGAAGTTGTCAGTATTTACAGGGTCAGAGTGAGGGACACGGAGTGAGGATTAAGAAATGCAGGGTACGAAGATTAAAAAAAAGAGACGGAGGGAGAAGACAGGGGTAGAAGAATGTATACGGAGAGAGAAAGAATGCAAGGGGGAAGGAGGAAGCATCAGTGTGGAGATGAAAGAAGAATGTCAAAAGAGAGGGACAGTAAGAAGTCTCTCAACACCAGGTTAAAGTCCAGCAGGTTTATTTATTAGCACGAACTTTCAGAGCATTGCCCCTTCATCAAGTGAGTGAAGAGCAGTTCACAAACAGGGTATATATAGACACAAACTCAATTACAAGATAATGATTGGAATGCGAGTCTTAACAGTAATCAAGTCTTTACAGGTGCAGACAATGTGAGCAGAGAGAAGATTAAGCACAGATTAAAGAGGTATGAATTGTCTCCAGGCAGGACAGTTAGTCAGATGTTGCAAGCCCAGCCAAGTCATGGGGTGTTACAGATAGTGTGACATGAACCCAAGATCCCAGTTGAGGCCGTTCTCATGTGTGTGGAGCTTGGCTATCAGTCTCTGCTCAGCGACTCTGCATTATCTTGAAGGCAGCCTTGGAGTTTGCTTACCCGAAGATCAGAGGCTGAATATCCTTGATGCTGAAGTGTTCCCGGACAGGAAGGGAACATTCCTGCCTGGTGGACATCAGTTTTATTTTACACAGAGGGCGGTGAATGTCTGGAACGAGCTGCCTGGAGAGGTGGTGGAAGCGGGTACGATAGTGGCATTAAAGAGGCAACTAGCCGAACACGTGAATAGGATGGGAATGAAGGGATACGTTCTCCGTAAGTACCTGCAGTTTTAGTTTTTGCAGGCACCATGATCAGCCCAGGCTTGAGGGGCCGAAGGGCCTGTTCCTGTACTGATCTTTGTCTGTGTGAATTAGGCAGAGGTGCAGATGATATTCTGGGTGTGATGGTTAGTTCCTGCGGTTTGAGAATCTCTTGTCCTGTCTCCTGGTGTAAGTGCTAAATGTCTCTCTTGATCCACTGTCGCACAATTTGCATCGATTTCAATCATTGATTTATTCTTTTCTCTTCTTGTTTTTTACAAACTGGTCTCCTAATAAAAACTAAATGGAATATTTGATTCGAAGGAAAATTTCAGCAGGCCAATTTATCATTTCATGGCATTTGTTTCAACAGCTGTTGTTAATTCATTTTCATTTCTCTCTTTTTATTTGGGAAGAGTGCAATAGATCAGGCTAGTACTGGCTATCCTCACACTGGCTGCCGGGGGAACAGTAGAAGGCAGGAACCTGTTATAAATTACAGAGCGATCCCGTTAGATACGGCCCAGGAATTTTTAGCTGTGGTTTGGACGAATGAACTCCCAAAATGGCCATTGGACGTACGCGCGCACCTTTGTCATGTGAGGCCAACATTTTGGTTAAGGACAGAAAAAAGAGGCATTCTTTACACATACCTGACCTGAAGTCACGAGGGAGCATGGGTTTGGGGTGTAGGGCATGGCAGGTTTAGGGGGGAGCGTCCAGGGGATGGTGACAGCCTGGAATGCGCTGCCTATGAGGGTGGTGGAGGCGGGATGCCTCACATGCTTTAAGAAGTATCTGAATGAGCACTTGGCACACCATAACACTCAGGGCTATGGGCCAAGTGCTGGCAGATGGGATTAGATAGGAGTTCAGGAGTTTCTTCCTGGTTGTATCACAGCTTGGTATGGCTCCTGCTCTGTCCAAAACCACAAGAAATTACAAAAAGTCATGAACGGAGCCCAGTCCATCACTCAAACCCAGTCCCCCACCCATTGACACTGTCTACACTTCCCACTGCCTTGAAAAAGCAGCCAGCATCTCCATAGATATTCTCTTCCATTGAGATAAAGGTACACATACCAACTGACTCAAAAACAGCTTCTTCCCTGCTGCCATCAGACTTTTGAATGGATCTACCTTGCGTTAAGTTGATTTTTCTCTAGCCAACACTGTAGCACTACATTCTGCACTCTCTCTTTTCCTTCTCTATGAATGGTATGCTTTGCCTGTATAGGGTGAAAAAAAACTTTTTACTCTATACTGATACATGTGACAATAATAGAACCATAGAACATTACAGCTTAGAAACAGGCCTTTTGGCCCTTCTTGTCTGTGACGAAACATTTTTTTGCCTAGTCCCACTGACCTGTACCTGGACTATATCTCTCCACACCCATCTCATCCATGTACCTGTCCAAGTTTTTCTTAAATGTTAAAAGTGAGCCCGCATTTACCACTTCATCTGACAGCCCATTCCACACTCTCATAAATCAAATCAAATCAAATTCTAATGTGTTGGTGCTGAAGGGTCTCTTGTGCACTGTACGATTCTATGGGTCTATAACATCTGATTCATAACCTGGCCTGTCTGTCTCCTGCACTCCCTTTGGCCTCGATGCCCCATTCCTTGCTCGTTCTGCCAGACTCCCGCTGTCCTGGCCTCTAATGCTTGACCCTGACATCCCTGCCCTCCCCACCCTACCCCATTCTCCTTTACCAGGCTCCTGTGACTCTCGGACCTTCCTGACTGAATCTCGAACTTCGATCCTGTGCTCTCCCTTGACCTCCCATCCCAAACACCGGGATCTGCTTTCTGGAGCGTTGCTGTGAAGGCAGCAAAAGCCTGTTCATTTTCCTGACTTTGATGCAGTGAAAATCCAGCGGCCCTGGAACATCGAGCCAAGGGATGATGGCTGGGAATGGGAAGCTCTTGAACTTTACCACAGCCACGATATCCAAAGCTATAGAAGTCAATGGTTTCACTCAGTTTGGCCTATATGTGAGTGCAAACCAGCAGCAATGTGGTTAACCCCTCATTGGTCCCTGAACTAGCTGAGTAAGCTCCTCAATTGAATTACACGAGGGAATGGTGACAAAGCATCTATGCTACTTTGGGAGAAGCGATGGCCTCATGGTATTTTTGCTAGACTAATAATCCAGAAATTCAGTTAATATGCTGGGTACTCGGGATTTGAATGCCATCATGGCAGATGGGCGGCACGTTGGCACAATGGTTAGCCCCAGGACCCAGGTTTGATTCCCGGCTTGGGTCACTGTCTGTGCGGAGTCTGCACATTCTCCCCGCTATGTTTGGGTTTCTTCCGGGTGCTCCAGTTTCCTGGAGACGTGCTGGTTAGGTGCATTGGCCTTGCTAAATTCTCCCTCAGTGTACCCGAAAAGGTGTGACGACCAGAGGATTTTCACAATAACTTTATTGCATTGTTAATGTAAGCCTACTTGTGACGCTCATAAATAAGTAAAACGGTGGAATTTGAATACAAAAGAACCTGGAATTAAGAATCTATTGACGATCGTGAGACTATTGCTGATTGTCGGCAAATCCCATCTGGTTCACTAATGTCTTTTAGGGACGGAAGTCTGCCATCCTTACCTGATCTGGCCTACATGTGACTTCAGAGTCACAGCAATGTGATTGACTCTTAACTGCCCTCCAAGAGTAACCATGGATGGGCAATAAATGCTGGCTAGCGATGCCCATGTTGGTTGAGGGAACTAGGGCTTTTCTCTTTAGAGCAGAGGAGGATGAGAGGTGACTTAATAGAAGTTTATAAGATGATGAGGGGGATAGGTAGAGTGGATGTTCAGAGACTATTTCCTCAGGTGGATGTAGTGTTACTAGGAGGCAGATATACTAGGTGGGAGATATAGGAGGGATATCCAAGGTAGGTTCTTTACTCAGAGAGTGGTTGAGGTGTGGAATGCACTGCCTGCTGTGATAATGGAGTTGGGTATTTTAGGAACTTTCAAGTGGCTGTTGGATAGGCACATGGAGCACACCAGAATGATAGAGAGTGGGATAGGCTGATCTTGGGTTTGGACATAGCTCAGCACAACATCGAGGGCTAAAGGGCCTGTACTGGGCTGTACTGTTCTATATTCTATGTTCTATGCCCCACAAATGAAAAAAGCCTTGCAGGAGTAGAGGGCACATGGGCACTACACTTTTATCTGCTTGACCCCTCCTGGCCTACCCATCTCAGGGTCCAATGCACCAGGTCCATACTTCTTAAGATCTGCACCAAAGCCTGACGGTGCAGTTCCTATGGGGAGGAAGGAGTGAAGGAGAGGGAGGGAGTTGCATTTTGAGTGGGCTTTGCATTGGGCCTCAAGCTTGCAATTGATATGCAAAAAAACAATTTTGCGTAATAATTGGTTTTCTGCCTTCTCTGGAGAACATTGCATCAACTAGGCCTGTATTGATTGGAATTTAGAAGAATGAGAAGCATATGACATTCTGACAGGGTTGGACAGACAGAGTGCAGGGATGTTGTTTCCTCTGGCTATGGGCAGGTGGATTGGTTGCAGGCTCCGGGGCGGGGGTGGAATCTAGAACAAGGTGGGTCACAGTCTCGGGAAACAGGTTAGGCCGTTTAGGGATGAGATGTCGCTAGCTGGCCAACCGACTCAAGAACAGCTTCTTCCCTGCTGCCATCAGACTTTTGAATGGACCTACCTTGTATCAAGTTGATCTTTCTCTACACCCTAGCTATGACTGTAACACTGCAACGTCTCCTTTCCTTCTCTATGAATGGTATGCGTGCAAGAAACAACACTTTCTACTGTATGTTAATATACGTGACAATAATAAATCAAATCAAATCAATTCAATGAAGAGAAATGTCTTCACTCAGAGGGTGGTGAATCTATGGATGTCTCTCACACAGAAGGCTGTAGAGATCAAATTGCTGAATATATTTAAGAACTCACAGGAAGGAGTCTCACAATGCCAAGTTAAAGAGCAAAATGTTCATTTGGAATCACTAGGTTTCAGAGCGCTGCTCCTTCATCACCTTCACCACCTGACGAAGGAGCAGCGCTCCAAAGCTCGTGCTACCAAATAAACCTGTTGAGCTTTAATCTGGTATTGTGAGACTTCTTACTGTGCCCACCCCTGTCCAATGCTGGCATCTCCATATCATGTTTAAGAAGGAAATAGATTTCTAGACACTAAAGACATTAAGGTGTATAGAGCATGGTGTTGAGTTAGAGAATCAGCCATGATCATATTGAATGGTGGAGCAAGCTTGAAGGGTCAAATGGCCTATTTCTGCTCCTATTTTCTATGTTTCTATTGAGTGGATATTCTAGATTAATGGATAAAGCACTTAACTGGCTGTATCACGAGTTGGAAAAATAATTTCAATATACACTGTGATCCGTGACACAGTGAAACTGGAGACAAACAGAGCAGTGCCCCCATCTTGTTGGAACAAGATCAAATGGAATTTTTCCAAAAGATCCCAAAGCTCAGACGGTATGCCTTAACGATGGGGGAGTCCATTACTCAAGATCATAGTTTGAGGATAAGCGATAAACCTTTTAGAACTGAGGCAAGGAGAAATTTCTTCACCCAGAGGGTGGTAAATGTGTGGAATTCATTCCCACAGAAAGTTGCTGAGGCCAAAGCGTTAGACAGGTTAGATTCAGAGAGAACGTTCCTGATGGTGGGGGAGTCCAAAATTAGGGGTCATAGTTTGAGGATAAGGTGCTGAAGTGAGGGGAAATTTCTTCACCCAGAGGGTAGTGAATGTGTGGAATTCACTATCACAGAATGTAATTGAAGCCAAAATGTTGTACATTTCAAGAAGAAATTAGATATAGCTCTTGGGGCTAAAGGGTTCAAAGGATATCGGTGAAGTGGGAATCAGGATATTGAATTTGATGATCAGCCATGATCAAAATGAATGGCAGAGCAGATTCGAAGGGCCGAATGGCCTCCTTCTGCTTTTAGTTTCTATATAAATGCTGTGAAGACAATTGGAACTTCTACCTTTATCATCCATAGCTTCAGATTTCAACATGCCTGTGAAAGTGCATATTGTCATAGCAACTCAGGTTTCCCGAGTGACCTGTAGCACAGCAACGGTAACAGTGACCATGAAACTACGGCAGTGTGGTCAGAATCTATCCTAGTCACTCATGTCCTTTCGGGAAGGAACTCTCCTGTACCTATTTGGCCTGACCTATACATGACTCCTGATTCACAGCAAGGTGATGTGGCCTCTATACTGCCCTCTGAAATGGCCAAGCAAGTTACTGGGTTGTCTTCAAGAAAGCAGCTCCCAGCCACCTTTCCAAGCACCATTAGGGTTGGATAGTCATTGCTGAGTTAGTAAGTGGCACCTGCATACGATCGTAGAATCCCTAAGTGCAGAAAAGGCCATTCATCCCATCGAATCTGCATCAACTTTCTGACAGAATATTTTACCCAGGCCCCCTCCCCTGTCCAGTCCCTGTAATTCCACACATTTACCCTGGCTAATCCCATGTAATATCCACATTTTGGGACATTAAGGGGCAATTTAGCATGACCAATCCACCTAATCTGCAAAAGTTTGGATTATGGGAGGAAGCCAGAGTATCTGGAGGAAATCCCATCCAGACATAGCATGATTGTGCAAACTCAACATAGACGCAGTCTCACAACACTAGGTCAAAGTCTAACAGGTTTATTTGGAATTATGAGCTTTCAGAGTGTTGCTCCTTCATCAGGTGAGACAGTCATCCCACGCTGTAATCAAACCTGGATCCCTGGGCGCTGTGAGGTAGCCATGCTAATCACTGTGCCACCGTACCACCCATCCCAGGAATGAGTTTGAAAAATGCTCTGCATTAAGGCCAGCTCTTAAACGGATCAATAGCATAGTGCTTCGCACTGCTGCTACACATCGCCAGGATCTGGGTTCGATTCCCGGCTTGGGTCACTGTCTGTGTGGAGTTTACACATCCTCCTCATGTCCGCATGGGTCTCCTCTGGGTGCTCCAGTTTCTTCCCACAATATGAACGAAATGCTGGTTAGGCGCATTGACCCGAACAGGCGCTGGACTGTGGCGACTAGGGAAATTCCACAGTAACTTCACTGCAGTGTTACTTGTGACACTAATAAATAAACTTTAAACTTTTCATCCAAACCATTCAGGCGTGAGGCCAATGTATCAGGAGAGAAAGAATGCTGGTCATATCACCTCTGTAGCTGCAGGGCATGCACTGAAGTTAATGAACTGTCATCATTTCAATGTATCTTTGAGAGATCAAAAGTGCACCTTGAAAATAAAATACCTCACTCCAGAGAGAGAAAAGAAAATTGCTACTGAAGAACCCTTATTGTCAATTATTGATATTTCTGTCCTCATATTGTCTGCAGTTTTATCAGAGTTGGAAACATTGAATAAATAACCTGATGAATATATGCCCTCATGTCTGTCAGTGTAGGAGTGCAAAGGGAAGCATTTGTCTACGTGAATGTGGATGAGGCAGATTTATCTCCCAGAGGAGTTTGCTATGATTAGGGTGGAATGTTATTGCCCCCTAATTAGTACCTACCACTTAATGACTGATTAATTATGAACAATATCATCGTTGGTTAATTAATTAATTTGTGGCGATGGCCAAGTGATGTTATTGCTGGACTATTAATCCAGAAACTCAGCCAATGTTCTGGAGACCGGGGTTCAAATCCCACCGCAGCAGATGGTGGAATTTGAATTCAATAAAAAATAAATCTGGAATTAAGAATCTACTGATGACCATGGCACCATTGTCGATTGTTGGAAAAACCCATCTGGTTCACTGATGTGGGAAGGAAATCTGCTGTTCTTACCTTGTCTGGCTCCATGTGACTCCAGAGCCACAGCAATGTAGTTGACTGTGAAATGACCTAGCAAGCCACTCCAAGAGCAACTAGGGATGAGCAATAAATGCTGGCCACAGCCAGCCATTCCCATATTCCATGAATGAATAAAAAAATGCATTCAGTAGTCCATGTTAGATGTGATCATGAAGGGGAGTTAGTGACTTTGAGAAAAATGTGTTAGTTGACAAACACAAAGTGATGCCGCAGGATACTGGTACATCGACATAATAACAGAACCCCACAGCGTTGAAGGAGGCCATTCAGCCCCTCATACCTCTGCAGGAACTTTGAAAGAATGACCCAAACAGTCCCATTCTCCTGTTGCTTCCTCTGTCCTGCAATTTTTTTCCACTTCAAGTATCCAGCCAACTTCTTTTGCTAATTACTGGTGGATCTTCTTCCAACACACTGGGTGGCATGGTGGTACAGTGGTTAGAACTGCTGCCTCACAGATCCAGGGACCTGGGTTCAATTCCCGGCTTGGATCAAAGTCCGTGTAGAGTTTGCACATTCTCCCCGTGTCTGTGTCAGTTTCTTCTGGGTGCTCTAGTTTCCCCCCACAGTCTGAAAGACATACTGGTTAGGTGCATTGGCTGTGCTAAATTCTCCGCCAGTGTATCCAAACAGGTGGTGACTGGGGAATTTTCACAGTAACTTCATTGCGGTGTTAATGTAAGCCTACTTGTGACCCTGGTAATGAATAGAGTAACCTTTCAGACAGAACATTCTAGAGAGTAACAATTTGCTGATTAAAACATAAATTTTCCCTACTTCCCCTTTGTTCTTATCTTAAATCTGTGTCACCTAGTTACTGATGGTCCTTACAATAGAAACAATTTCTCCTTATTTATTCTTATTAAAGCTCTTTATCATGTTGAACAGCTCAATTAATCCTCCCCTTAACCTTCTCCGCTCTAAGGAAAACAACCTTAGCTTCTCCAGTACCGCCATGTAACTGACATCTCTCATTGTTAGTCCCATCCTAGTAAATCTCCACTTCATCCTCTTCAAGACCCATACATCCTTCCCAAATTGTGGAGCCCAGAATTAGGCTCTCCAGATGTGGTTTCACATTCTTTTATTAGGCTTTAACATAACCTCCTTGTCTTTGAACTCTAAGCCTTTATTTATAGAGCCCTAGATCCATAGTGCTATTTTTAACAATCTTATTAACTTGCCATCTTCAAAGAATTAGTTTGAAATTCCTCCCTAGAATTTTAACCCACTTTTTTTCCCATAATTTCACACCCCAGCTATATGATGCTTGTCTTTTCTGTAATAATCCCTCAACAAGTTAATGTGCACCTCTTAGTTCTGACTTATTTTGTTCTAATTGGAAATGTAGCTCACTCATAGAGCTTTATAGCATACAAAGAGACTCTTTGGCCCATTGTGTCTCATCTCTTCTATTTTATTCATTTGAGACAATCTTCAACAGAAAAGTATGGAAACTTGACAAGAAAATTATCTTTTGCCTCCTGGTAGAATCACTGGACCATTAGTCCAGAAATTCAGCTAATGATCTGGAGACACTAGTTCAAATCCCACCACGGCAGATGATTTGAATTTGAATTCAACTAAAAATCCCTGAAATTAAGAATCTACTGTTGACCATGACACCATTGTCAATTGTTGGAAAAACCCATCTGGTTCACTAATGTCCTTTTGGGAAGGAAATCTGCTGTACGTACCTGGTCTGGTCTACATGTGACTCCAGAGCCACAGCAATGTGGCTGACTCTCAACTGCCCTCTGAATTGCCTAGAAAGCCACTCAGTTGTATCAACCTATAGCAGGTGGACTGCAGTGTTTCAAGAAGGCAGTTCATCACCATCTTCGCAGTGACAACTAGCATTGGGCAATAAATGCTCGCCAGCCAGCGAGGTCCATGTTCCAGGAATGAGTAAAAGAAAACATAGAATCAGATGCCATTCCATCAGGACATTTGGACCAAAGACCATTGCATCCTGTGCAATGATTGTGAGCTATGAATAATAACATGATCTTGGTTGTCCTGCTCTAATGACCAAGCTTCAGAAAACATCTCATTGGTGATTTTTGTCACCCACTGTCAGTGAGATTTCAGACCCCAGTCTGGTATTCAGTTACATAGAACATAGAACAATACAGCATAAACAGGCCCTTCGGCCCACGAGTTGCGCCGATCACGTCTACCAATCCACAGACCTATCTATAACCCCCTATCCTATTCTTTTCCATATACTCATCCAGAAGTCTTTTAAAAGACCCCAGTGAGTTTGCCTCAACAACCTCCGATGGCAGTCGGTTCCATTCACTCACCACCCTCTGAGTGAAAAACCTACCCCTGACATCTCCTTTGTATTTGCTTCCCTGCACCTTAAATCTGTGTCCTCTCGTAGTGACCATTTCAGCTCGGGGAAATAGTCTCTGAGAGTCCACCCTATCTATTCCTCTCAACATTTTATAAACCTCTATCAGGTCGCCTCTCAACCTACGTCTCTCCAGTGAGAAGAGTCCCAGCTCCCTCAACCTATCTTCATAAGGCCTGTCTCCCAATCCAGGCAGCATCCTTGTAAATCTCCTCTGAACTCTCTCAATAGCCTCTACATCCTTCCTATAATGAGGCGACCAGAACTGCGCACAATACTCCAACTGGGGTCTGACAAGAGTCTTATAGAGCTGCATCATTACCTCCTGACTCCTAAACTCTATTCCTCGATTAATGAAGGCCAGTACACTGTACGCCTTCTTGACCACTTCCTCCACCTGCGAGGCCGATTTAAGAGTCCTATGGACCCGGACCCCGAGATCCTTCTGCTCTACAACACAACTAAGACTCCTACCCCTTATATTGTACTCCTTCATCCCATTATTCCTGCCAAAATGGACCACTACACATTTATCTGCGTTGAAGTCCATCTGCCACTTCTCCGCCCAGTCTTGCATCCTGTCTATGTCCCGCTGCAACTTTTGGCATCCCTCCAGACCATCCACAACACCACCGACCTTTGTATCATCGGCGAACTTGCTAACCCATCCCTCCACTTCCTCATCCAGGTCATTTATGAAAATGACAAACAGCAGGGGTCCCAGAACAGATCCCTGGGGCACTCCACTGGTTACCGACCTCCATGCAGAACAAGACCCATCCACAACCACTCTCTGCCTTCTGCCGGCAAGCCAGTTCTGGATCCACGAAGCCAAAGCCCCTTGGATCCCATGCCCTCTCACCTTCTCCAGAAGCCTTGCATAGGGGACCTTATCAAACGCCTTGCTAAAGTCCATTGGAAGATTTGCATCACAATTTAATTTACTTAACCTTAGCTCTAAATTTCTCAGTAGCATCTAACCTCAGTTTTCGATTGACATTTATGGAGCATGGTGGCACAGTGGTTAGCACAGCTGCCTCACAGCGCCAGAGGCCCAAGTTCGATTCTCGGCTTAGGTGACTGTCTGTGCAGAGTTTGCATGTTCTTCCCGTGTGTGTGTGTGTGTGTGTGTGTGTGTGTGTGTTTCCTCCGGGTGCTCTGGTTTCCTCCCACAGTCTAAAGATATACAGGATAAGTTGATTAGCCATGTTAAATTGACTGCAGTGACAGGGGGATTAGCGGGATAAATGCACGGGGTTCTGGGAATAGGGCCTGGGTGGGATTGTGGTCAGTGCAGACTCAATGGACTGAATGGCCTCCTTTGGCACTGTAGGAAATCAATTCTTCTATGATTCAGAACGTTATGGGGACAAGAGTTCTTATTTCTGCAGCTTGTCTGAAAATGAACTTCCTGATTTCAAATTCCATGGTTTAAAAAGAACAAGAAAGGTGAAGAATTATGAGCATTCAAAAATTGCTTTGCTTTTAAAAATGCATAGCAGGAGTAAAGGAATGTCACTACTCGACATTTCTCAACTTTACCAGCGTCCTGTGGGCTTTGACCTTCATGGGGACTTGTCAGTGCAGGAATGAGGCTTCCAGCAGAGAAGGAGGCCATTCAGTCCATTGTGCCTCCTATGAGAGTGGAGTCGGACACTTCAGGAACTTTCAAGTGGTGATTGGATAGGCACATGGAGCACTCCAGAATTATAGGGAAGAGATAGCTTGATCTTGGGATTAGGCATAGCTCAGCACAACATTGAGGGCTGAAGGGCCTGAACTGTGCTGGAATGTTCTATGTTTCTAAGAGGTTCATAATTAAATTAGAGAGCCTAGGATTAGGGAATATGTGCTAGTATGGGTTGAGAATTGATTATCAGCCGGAAAGCAGAGAGTGGGAATAAAGTAATCATTCTCAGGGTAGCAGGCTGTTACTAGTGCTGGGTTCACAGCTGTTCACAATCTCTATAATGATTTGGATGTCAGGACTAACTGTAATATTTCCAAGTTTGCTGATGAATCCAAACTGGGCTGAAACATAAGCTGGTGAGGAGGATGCAAGGAGGTTTCAAGAGAGCTTGGACAGTCGTAGTGAATGGGCCAGCACATGACAGATGGAATATAATGGGAATCAATGTGAAGTTACTCACTTTGGTAGAAAAAACTGAAAGGCAGAGTATTTCTTAGATGGTGAGAGGCTGGGAAGTGGGGGTGACCAAAGGAACCTGGGTGTTCTTATCCATGAGTCACTGAAATTTGGCATGCAGGTACAGCAAGCAATTGGGAAGGCAAATGGTATGGTAAACTTCATCGTGAGGGGATTGCGTACAGGATTACAGGAGTAAAGATAGAGCTGCAGTTATACAGAATCTTGGTGAGATCTCAACTTGAACGTTGTGCATGGTTTTGATTCCGTAGGTTCCTGCAGTGCATCTTGTAGATGGTACGCACTACTGCCACTGTGTTGGTGGTGGAGGGAGACTGTTTGCGAATGATGTGCCAATAAAGTAAGGCTGCTTTGTGCTGTCAAGGAATACGGGGACAGCATGAGAAAATGGTGTTCAGCTAAATGATCAGCCATGATCTAATTGATTAGCAGAACAGGCTCAGTGGGCTAAATGACCTTCTCCTGCCCCTAAGCTCCCTACTTACTCTTTCAAAATTCTTCATATTTATAAAAAAATTTAATTAAATCTTTCTTATCTAACATACTTCCAAGGGAAATAGCCTCAAGTCTCAGTTTCCTATCCTTGGCATATTCCTCTTGAATCTATTCTACAAACTCTGTATGATAAAACGTTCCTTGCATAAGGGGGTTCTCAAGACCATACACATTGGTGAATCTGTGTCCTAACCAGTGCTTTTTTTTTAATATATTTTTATTTATAGTCTTGTATCCTTTACTCTGTTTGTAAAATGTAGCATTCCTCTGGTAATTTTATGATTTTATCCATCTGCATTCAGACTTCCATCAAAATATATACTCAATCCTCCATGCCTATGTTTGTTCAACTTTATCTTTCCAATGAATTTTGAACCTTCTTCCGTGCTTCTTTCCTCAGCGTATTATCTCACATCTATCTGCTTTAAATTGATCTACCACTTATCTACCCATTTCACTAACCTGTCATCTTGAAGCGTTTTACAATCCTCTTTGGTGTTTGTCAATCCTTTTACTATTGTGCCATCTGCTAGGGCTCAGATCAGAAACTCCAAAGTTCATTACGAAGTCAGCCTGAATCCCAACTTGCTTTGAATTTGGCTTCAGTGCGAGCTTAAGGTGTGTAGCTCGAGGTATGATTCTATTGACTCACTGGGAAGCATTTATTAAAACAAAACTTTATTTTTAACAACACTGTCAAATGTAACAAAAATAATTAGTGCAACTTTTACCAATTCAAATGCTTAAACATATAAAGATACAATTCTTAACTGGTAGCTATCTCCAAAGCTCCAATTTAAGCAATATCCCCATAGACATAAATCTCTCCTCAGAATCATTAGCACAAAATATACACTGTAGCCTCATCTGGGTGCTACATTTCCAGCCTTTTGACACCTCTGGATGAAGATGTAGAAAGACACCTGCCTCCTGATTCCCCTACGTAGACTCTAGAGAAAGGTCTATCTTCAAACAGCAGAACTTCAGAGAAAGAGACCTATTTTATGGCAGGCCCTGTATTCTAATCTCCAGAGAGAAAGAGAGCTACTTCTCTCTAAAAATTCCAAAAAGCATTGTGCTTGATTCTCTGCGTAAGCCTAACCCCATCCAGTCACATGATTTTTTCCTGTCAATCAACCTAAGCAAACACTACTCTGAAAACACTTCCTAGGGGAAAACACTAAAATAATAACACTGCATTAGCCCAGATTAAAACAGACAGTCCAGCAAGTAGGATCAATTATGTTTCTGCAATATCTTTTATTTGATTTATTATTATCACATGTAGTAGGTGAAAAGTACTCTTTCTTGTGTGTTATACAGACAAAACATGCTATTATAGGGTCCATAGGGAGAAATAGAACATAGAACATAGAACATAGAACATTACAGCACAGAACAGGCCCTTCGGCCTTCGATGTTGTGCCGACCAAAATAAAAAACAATGCCCCTCCAAACTAAACCATTCCCTTCTCTTCCATATACTTATCAACTAACCTCTTAAACGCCACCAAACTTGGCGCATCTACAACAGCTGCAGGCAGGGCATTCCACTCCCTAATCACTCTTTGAGTAAAGAACCTACCTCTGATATCCGTCCTATAACTCATACCCCTTAATTTAAAGCTGTGTCCCCTCGTGCTAGCTTTCTCCATCCTAGGAAAAAGGCTATCACTGTCCACCCTATCTAAACCTCTAATCATCTTATATGCTTCAATAAGATCCCCTCTTAGCCGCCTCCTTTCTAACGAAAACAACCTCAAATCCTTCAACCTCTCTTCATAGGACCTGCCCTCCATACCAGGCAACATCCTGGTAAACCTCCTCTGTACCCTCTCCAATGCCTCCACATCTTTCTTATAATGTGGGGACCAGAACTGCACACAATACTCCAAGTGCGGCCAGGTCAGAAACTCCAAATTATTTTATGGAGTCAGCCTAGATCATAAGTTTTGTACTTTGAAGTTTGGCATGGCTAAGCATAAGATATTTTATTTCATGTATGATTCAAATGATTCACTAGGGAGCTTTTATCAAAGTTTATTTAGGAATATAGTTAACATATAATAAGACAATTATCAATAACTTCTACCATCTACAGACCAGAAAAAGAAAACAGCCATGATATTATATGAACCTTAACAGCTCCAAATACTCTTCCAACATAAACAACCCCTACAAACACACACTCCCCTCTCATTATAGGTTTATTACAGAAAATAAGTATGCTGCATCTTACTGCTTTGCAACACCAGGTGAATTGGTCCTTTGGATGGAGAATTGAAACTCTGGCTTCCCTATCCTACAGCTAGAAGTTAACCATTGCTATCTTCTAGCTTTTAGCCGGTGAACCACTCCAAGAGGCAGAGGCACTCCTTGTCTCTAGTTACTAGCGAGCCAGCCCCCAAGAGCTAAATTTCCAATATCAGGGAGAGATCCAGAAACAGACTGCTTTGCAGTCTGGAGTCCAACAGTTTCTCGCTAGCCAAATTTGAAGTGAATCCTTGGATTTCTCTATGAAGGAATCGCCTGACCATGACTTGTTCATCAGTCTTACCCCAACAATTCTGAAGGGTTGTAAAACCCAGGACATTACATTAGGTCCAAATTAAAAGTAAACAGAAAGGCCAATTTAATGCCTTCAATAGACAACACAAAAAGGCCAAGACAGCTTGAACAAAGCAGCAGAGAAACAGGATTAAAATACATTTCTTAAAGACACTGTAGCATCACAGAAGGAAATGAGAGTGCAGAATATTGTATTACAGTCATAACTGGAGTGCAGAAAATTTAATATTAATATTAAATACCTCAATATTTAATTGAGGTAAATTAAACTACCTCAATTTAATGTGAGGTAGGTCCATTCAAAAGCCCAGTGGCAACAGAGAAGAAGCTGTTCTTGAGTCGGTTAGTATGTTATTTCAGGGAAGTGTAGGCAGTGCCAATGGATGGGAGGCTGGTTTCAGTGATAGACGGCACTTCTATCACGATTCTTTGTAGTTTCTTGCGGTCTTGAACAGAGCAGGAGCCATACCAAGCTGTATACAGCTAGAAAGAATGCTTTCAACAGTGCATCTGTAAAGGTTGATGAGAGTTGTAGCTGACATGCCAAATTTCCTGAACCTCCTGAGAAAGCAGAAACGTTGGTGGGGCTTTCTTAACAATAATGTCAGTGTGCAGGTACCAGGACAGGTCAGTGGTGATCTGGACATTTAAAAACTTGAGGCTTTCAAGCAGGAGTTGGATATAGCTCTCGGGATTAAGGAATAGAGGGGGAAGGACTAATCAGGAAATTGAATTTGATGATCAGCCATGATCAAAATGAATGATGGAGCAGCAAAAAGGATGGGATGGCCTCTACCTGCTTTAAGTTTCAATGTTTCTATGTTACACATCAGAAAATGGACAGCTTGGGTCTGTACTCGTTAGAGTTTAGAAACCTGAGAGGTGATTTCATTTTCACATATAAAATCCTGAGGGGACTTGGCAGGGTAGAGCTGAGAGATTCTTTGAGAAACCAGGCCTAAGGGACACTTTCAAACATAAGGGTCCTTCCATGAAAGCTGGAGATGAGGAAAACGATTTTTTCTTCGTAGGGTCGTGCATCTGTGGGTCAGTCTTAAAGGGAATGGTGCAAGCTGGATCATTGGATGTTCTTCAAGGCTGAATTTGATAGATTCTTTACTGACAAGGGAGGCAAAGCATACACTGGGTAGAAAGGAAACTAGGGTTGAGGTACAATCAGATCAGCTATCTTAATAACTGTTGGAGGAGACTTGAGGGGATGAATGCTCTACTCTACTCATGCTTCAAGCTCATATGTTCATACGTTCGTACTTGATGTTGCTAAACCTCTGATTTCAGTTCCGTGTGTTTTCATTATCTTGTCAGTAGCATATCTCATTGATCTTACACCATTCCATTGGAGTATCACACTCAAGTCCAGCCCCTGCCCTATCCCCGTAACTCCACTATAGCTGATCCCATCTAACCTACACATCTTGGGACACTAAGGGGCAACTTAGTATGGTCAATCCACCTAACCAGCACATCTTTGGACTGTGGGAGGAAACCCACACAGACATGGAGAGAATGTGCAGACTCTGCACGGACAGTGACCGAGGCTGGACTCAAACTCGGGTTCCCAGCACTATGAAGCAGTAGTACTAACCACTGTGCTACTGTGCCATTCTGTGCCACCCCTGTGCCACCGTCCTGCCCGTTTCACTGTTAGCACTCTTGCCTCTGCATCAGCAGGTCATTGGGTTGAGATGTATGTTTAGGTTAGTTGGAGGGAGAAGCAGCCTGCCCTCTCAGGATGTGAAAGATCTCACTGCACTAAGACTTCCTTTGGTGTCCTGGGAAATGTGTAATCCTTAACCTTCTTTAACATCTTTAACAGCATTAAAAATCATATCAGTAATCACTTACTAAGTTAGTAATCATTGCTATTTCTTCAATACAGATCAATTGCTGTGTTTTTCTACATTACAGTAGTGGCAATGTTTCAAGAATATTTAAGCAGTTTGGTACTTAGAATCACTGAATCCCTATTCAGAATGAGGCCATTCAGCCCATTGAGTCTGCAGTGACTTTCTGAAAGAGCATCCCAACCAGACCCTCTCTCCTGCCCTTTCCCCGTAACCCCATACATTTACCATGGCTAAGCCAGCCAAACCTACATTTTCTGAACAGTAAGAGGAATTTAGTACGGCCGATCCCGCCTAACCTAAGTTAAGGGATAATTTAGTATGACCAATGTTTGGAGTGTGGAAGGAAACCCACAGGAACATGGGGAGAATGTGCAAACTCCATACAGTCACCAAAGGCTGAAATCAAAGGGATTCCAGAGGGATCTGGGTGTTCTTGTGCATGAATCACAGGAAGTTAATAAGCAGGTACAGCAGATAAAAAGGAAGGCAATTGGAATTTTAATGTTGGAATAAAATATAAAAGCAGGAAAGTGTTGTTGCCACTACATCGGACATTGGTGAGAGTGTATCTGGAGTAACGTGCAGAGTTCTGATCCCCTTACTTGAGGAAGGATGTAAATGCATTAGAGAGGGTTCAGAGAAGGTTCACTAAATTGAACTGTGGTGGGACTGTGGTAGGTGGGATTGTGGTCCGTGAAGACCAGATGGGCCGAATGACCTCTTTCTGCAATTCTACAATTGTATGAAATCAGTCGTGATGGTGTAGAGTGGTGGAGCAACCTCGAGGAGCTGAATTGCCAACTCCGAGTTCCTATGCTCTTAAGTTCTTATGTTGTCCCCTCTCTCTCCTCTGGCGCAGGTGGGCGTGGAGTCGCTGTTGGCCCTATTGTGAGCTCCGACAGATCCGATATATTCTGCGACAATGAGAACGGGCCAAACTTCCTCTTCAGGAACAACGGAAACGGCACCTTCACTGATGTGGCTGTCCAGGCTGGTAAGAGAAATGTATCATAGAGAGAACATCTACAAAGAGCAAGGATCCAACACAGGCAGCTGACTAACTCACATGGTGTCAGCATTCTCACCAATGAGTCATGATGTGGAGATGCTGGTGCTGGATTAGAGTAAGCAGAGTAAGAAACTCTCACAACGTCAGTTTAAAGTCCAACAGGTTTATTTGGAATCTTTCGGCACGCTGCTTCTTCATCAGGTGAGTGATCCGGAGCAGCGCTGCAAAAGCTAGTGATTCCAAATAAACCTGTGGGGCTTTAACCTGATATTGCAAGACTACTTACTGTACCAATAAGTCAGAGGTTGTTGCACATTCTGGGCTAGCGCTCCCTGTGCAGTAATGAGGAGGTCCTGCATTGCTAGGAGTGTCATTATTCAGAGCAGATGATGTATGTGTACTCTCTCGGGTTGGATGAAGTATCCCACAGCACCATTCCAAGAAGAACGACATTGTTTTCTTCACAATCCTGACCAATATTTTTCTCACAATAAATATTATAATACATTACAGAAACAGAAAATACTGGAAAATCTTGGTAGGTCTGACAGTGTTTTTGGAGAGAGAGATTAGAGCCAATATTATGAATCTGAGCTGAATTAGACAATGGTACCTCCAAGTCAGGATGGTGTGCAGTTGGAGGGGATCTTATAAGCGATGGTATTCCCATGTATCTGCTGCCCCTTATCATTCTAGATCATAGAGTATAGAGTGTACGATGCAGAAACAGGCCCTTCGGCCCAAAACTGGTCCATGTTGACCAAAATGTCCATCTAAGCTAACCCCAATTGCCTGCATTTGGCCCATATCCCTCTAAACCTTTTCTATCCGTATATCTGTCTAAATGCCTTGTAACTGCTATCAATGTCCCTGCCTCAACCACTTTCTCCAGCAGCTCATTCCAAATACATACCATCCTCTGTGTAAAAAAGTTGCTCCTCAGGTTCCCGTTAATTCTTTCCCCTCATAACTTAACCCTATGCCCTCTAATTCACGATTCCCTAACACTTGGAAAAAATCTGAGTGCACTCACCTTATCCATGCCTCTCATGATCTTATACACCTCTATAAAATCATGTCTCCTACATGCTAAAGAAAAATGTCCTAGCCTGTCCAATTTCTCCCTATAACTCAGTCCCTTGACTCCTGGCAACACCCTTGTAAATCCCTTCTGCATTCTCATGAGTTATTTTTCCTATAGCAAGGCAACCAAAACTGAACACAATGCTCCAGGTGTGGCCTCACAACTGCAGTATAACTTCCCAACTTCTATACTCAATGTCCATACTGATGAAGGCCAGCATGCCAAAAGCCTTCTTCATTGCCCTAGCTACCTGTGACTCCACCTTTAGAGAACTGTGCACCTCAATGCTGTTTGTTGGAGCTTGCTGTGCACAAATTGACTGCCCCACTTCCTGCATTACAACTGAAGCATTTCAAGAATACTTCAGCTGCTGGAAACACTTTGCCACATCCTGAGGTCGAGAAAGGTGTTATATAAATGCAAAATTTTTCTTTTTTTTGTGAGCATTGAGAAATAACATTCAAAACACCTCTTAGAAATTAAATAGAAGCCTTAACGTAGGAAATGGGAGCAGGAGGAGGCCATTCAGCCCTTCAAGCTCTGCCATTCGTTATAATCAAGGTTGATCATCCAACTCAATAGCCGGATCCCCCCATATTATTTGATGCCCTTTGCCCCAAATGCAAAATCTAACTGCTTTGTGAAAATAATTACTTTTTGTGGTAGTGAATTCCACAGGTTGACCATTCTCTGGCCGATTAATTTAATTAATTTAATAAATTTATGGGAGTATGAATTCTTTTGAGTGCAGTTTTAGATCTGAAATGGGTGAAGATTGAGCAGCTGCTGTTACCAAAGTCACTGGAAGGAACCTTTAAGGTTTGGAGAGGATTCCGGGGATTATTAAAGGTTTAGTGGAGCATTCCTTCCCCTCGTGATGCCACAGGGATGATCCTGGGTAGAACATGTCCGTCTTCTGCTCCTGCTGCTTCAAATATCTCAGAGGGGCTTAAACCGGGCAGTGAGCCCCTCAGCAGCTGCCTACACGAGGCTAGATGTCTTTCTGGCTTCCTGTGGTCATGGAACGCTGATTTCCTGAAATTGTCCCTCATTTAATCCTCTTCTTATGGCCCATCAGCATCGTGGATCATTCACATCACTCTTCAAGCATTAAATATCTCTCCTATTTTGAGATGATCCAAACTAAATCCAATCCTGAAGGCACAAGGGCTTATTTCTGATTTAACTTGCATTGTATTCGCCAAAGTGAAAAGGGTGCAGAGAAACCAGTTCACTGTGCAAAAAGAGCTTTGAAATAATCTAGATGTAACGATGATCTGCGTAAATACATTCTCTGGCCTCCTGGTAGCGTGTTTCTCACCAGTGGAAGGTGGCACACCGTTCGCTGGCAACGAGTTCTCTGGCCCCACCATTGTCAACGGCCTTTCCCATTGATGTCACCCCACGTTGCCGGGAAACCCACAGGCGGGGGTACGTTACCAACAGGACCAGAGAATCCCATTAGCGTAAATGAAGAATTAAGGCCAAAATGTTTGTTTTAAGAGCAAAGTTAGCATTTGATTGAAACAAAAAGACTTTCATTTATATCACATTTTTCACATCAGATATCTCAAAGCTCTTTACGGCCAATGAGGTTCTCATTGTAATCCATTGCGTGGCACCGTGGCACAATGATTAGTACCGCTGCCTCACAGTACCAGGGACCCGAGTTTGATTCCTGGCTTGAGTCACTGTCTGTGTGGAGTCTGCACATTCTCCCCGTGTCTGTGTGGTTTCCTCTGGGTGCTCCAGTTTCCTCCCACAATCCAAAGATAGCTGGATTGGCCATGGTAAATTGCCTCTTTGTGTCAGGGGGACTAGCTGGAGTAAATGCATGGGAATAGGGCCTGTGTGGGATTGTGGTTAGTGCAGACTCGATGGACTGAATGGCCTCCACCTGTGTTGTAGGAATCTATAATTCTAAGTAGGAAGTGCAGCAAGCTGGTTTGAAAAACAGCAATGTGATAATGTTTTGTGCTGTTGACTGAGGGATGAATATTGGCCAGCACCCTGGGAAGAACTTCCCTAATCTACCTGGGCAATACAGTGACACAGTGGGTTAGCATTGCTGCCTCACAGTGCCAGGAAC
Organism: Sphyrna mokarran; assembly: GCA_024679065.1. NCBI lineage: Eukaryota > Metazoa > Chordata > Chondrichthyes > Carcharhiniformes > Carcharhinidae > Sphyrna > Sphyrna mokarran. Next base: position 8,219,775 of record JAGIQG010000017.1, on the reverse strand, counting down.
CCAGGTTCAATTCCAGCCTCAAGTCTCTGCCTGTGTGGAGTTTGCAAGTTCTCCCCATGTCTGCTTGGGTTTCCTCTGGGTGCTCCAGTTTCATCCCATAATCCAAAAATGTGCAGGTTAGGTGGATTGGACATGCTAAATTGCCCTCAGTGTCAGGAAGACTAGCTAGGGTGAATGCAAGACATGGGTGGGATTGTGGTCAGTGCACGCTCAATGGGCCGAATAGCCTCCTTCTGCATAGTAGGGATTTTATGATTCTTGGAATACACACCATGGGGTTTGATTTGATTTATTATTACATGTATTGGCACACAGTGAAAAGTATTGTTTCTTGCACTGCGCAGACAAAACATACCACTCATAGAGTACATAAGAGAGAAGGAAAGGAGAGAGTGCAGAATGTAGTATTGCGGTCATAGCTAGGGTGTGGAGAAAGATCAACTTAATGCAAGATAGGTTCATTCAAAAATCTGATGGCAGCAGAGAAGAAGCTGTCCTTGAGTCAGTTGGTACATGACGTCAGACTTTTATTTCTTTTTCTGACGGAAGAGAGAATGTCCGGTGTGCATGGGATCCTTGATTATACTGGCTGCTTTGCTGAGGCAGCGGGACTTGTATCTGCACCCACCTGCTTTGGTTTAACACAGTGTTGACCATCTGAACACAAGACATTTTGTTGACTGTTCCCCATGCGCAGAGTTGCCCCATTCTACTGATTCCCGTCTGCGTAGTTCTTTTCTTCCCGGTGTGACTGAAGTGATTTGCCTGTAAAGCGAGGGCAAGTGCTGATTGCTCACAACACTGACAGTGAAAGCTGTGCGCTCTCTTTGTGTCCAAATTATCAATATTTCATTTGTTCTTACCATTTGAAGTTGATGATTGTTCTATTAATACATGAATGATGAAGCATTTTCTATAACTCATAATGAAATGTGTTTAATCCTATTCATGAGGTCATGGTTAGTGAACAAGCCCGATTTCAATCTTGCAGCCCACTGAGATGAAAGAGGACCACTCATGCTGCCCACTCACTAGTGACACAGTGGCACAGTAGTTAGCAGTGCCACCTCACAGTGCCAGGGACCTGGCTTGGGTCACTGTCTGTGCGGAGTTTGCATGTTCTCCCGTGTGGGTTTCCTCTAGGTGCTCCGGTTTCCTCCCACAGTCCCAAAGAGGTGCTAGTTAGGTGCATTGGCCGTGCTAACGTTCTTCCTCAGTGTACCCGTGGGGTGGATTTTCACAGTAGCTTTGTTGTATTGTACATGTAAGCCTACTTATGACACCAACAAATAAACTTCAAACTATGTTGCCCAGCAACTGGCTTGACATCTCTCTTGTAAAGCCTCTGGCAGTGCTGCACTCCCTCAGTACTGCTTTGGAGAGTCTGTCTTAATTTTTGTGCTTATGCTTTGGAACGGGACTTTGACCCGAGGTCAGAGGTGAGAGTGCAAATGGCTGACCTATGGCCAACACACAGACTGCCGGAGCTCCTGGCAGCCAATTAGCCCATTGACCTCGCTGGGTCAAAAGTGATGCTGATTCCTTGCCCCAGAACACCAGAAGTTTTGACAAAACAAGTGCTCCTATTCCCCAGATGTGAATTAATGTTGTGGTTGCGAACCACTCTGGATCATTTGGAACAGCCCAAACCCGGCCCCTGCAGCCGCTTGCAATCACTTGTGTCGATGTTAATTGCACTCAGACACTTTGTAAATGTGAAGATTTCATTGAAGTGATATGCCGTGCCCTCTGCTCCAATTCCTGTCAGCTCTGATTTCCTGTCTGCCAACCATCTCCAGCGTTGGCACTGACCTCCAATTAGTTTGTGTGTCCGTTCCCCCCCCTCCCCCGGGAAGGTGCCAGGCTGAGCCAAGAGCCATCTGCAGCCTGGCCGGGATCAGAAGCCGCATCCCAGCGTCACATCACGGTGACCGGACTGAGTATTAGACAGTGCGGTGCGGTAATGTGAAGCTCAGCATAATTGTAAACATTTCAAATGTCAGAAAAAGTCATTCTGCTCGCCTTGGGGTGATTCTGTTCGTGCCAGATGGTGTGTGTCTGAAACCTGTGGCGCATTGCTTTCTGGCTTCATGTGTACGATGTCAGAACATTCTGGAGTGTTTCCCCAGTTATAAATGTACTTTTCTCTCTCGAGCGAGCGAGCTCCATACACTACGGCTGGAATGGAACTGTTCCTCCATTGTTGGAATGGGCTGACGTTTAGTCGCATAAGCGAGGAGATAAATGAAGGTTTGCAGAGGCAGCCTTTCTCTCACCCTGAGGTGGAGCATCGTGGCCCTGAATCCCCTGGGTCAGGCTCTCTTCCCAATGCTGACCTGACACAAAAAAACACACGCACACACATTCTTACTTGCTTCCCATTTTTCAGGGCAATCTCCCGATGGAAGGTAAAAGCAAATCACTGCGGGTGCTAGAATTTGAAACCAAAGGAGAAAATCTCAGCACCTGTGCAGAGAGAAAAGAGCTGAGGTTTTGAGTCCAGATGACCCTTTGTCAAAGCTGGCCAATCGAAATGATCCAGTGTGGCTCACAACCAAAGCTTTGAGAAAGGATTAGCTGGACTCCGCATGTTGCTGCCAGAGCTGCTGAGATTTTCCAGCATTTTCTCCTTTGGTTCCCGATAGAAGTACTTCAGTTAGAGCAGGAAACTGCAGAGAGAACAGCGGAGTGAATCCGTGCAGACATCACAGTCTCTTTTTACAGCACTAACTGCTATGTTTTGTAAGCAAAGAGTTTAAATGTCTCAGAGCTTCTTTGAAAAGTTATATCGAGAAGATAAGTAGATTAGGGATAGGATAGCTAAGCAGTGCAGTTGAGTAAGGTGGATGCTGGGTAAAAGTTTGCGTATTAGTTACAAATAAGGCTTACATTAACACTGCAGTGAAGTTACTGTGAAATTCCCCTAATCGCCACACTCTGATGCCTGCTTGGGTACACTGAGAGAGAATTTAACATGGGTAATGCACCTAAACTGCAGGTCGAGGAAGGATATATTGGCCTTGGAGGGGGTGCAGAGAAGGTTTACTAGGCTGATACCAGAGATGAGGGCGTTGGATTATGACGAGAGACTGAATAGGCTAGGTTTGTACTCGTTGGAGTTTAGAAGGCTGAAAGGGGATTTTTCAGAGACGTATAAGATAATGAAGAGGATGTATAGGGTAGAGATTGAGAGACTCTTCCCACTTAGCAAAGATAGCAAGACTAGAGGGCACAGCCTCAAGATTGGGGGGGGAGGGGTGGTTCAGATCAGAGTTGAGGAGGAGTTTCTTCACGCAAAGGGTGGTGAATCTTTGGAATTCTTTGCCTGATGAGGTGGTGGAGACTTCCTCGCTGAATATGTTCAAGTCAAGAATGGATAGGTTTTTGATTGACAAGGAGAATTAAGGGTTACGGGGAGAAAGCGGGAAAGTGATACTAAACTGCTACAGATCAGCCATGATCTTATTGAATGGCGGGGCAGGCTCGAGGGGTTGGATGGCCTATTCCTGCTCCTATTTCTTATGTTCTTATGTCTTTCATACTGTGGGAAGAAACCGGAGCATCTAGAGGAAACCCACATGGGGACAATGTGCAGATTCCACACAGACAGTGGTCCATGCTGGGAATCAAACCGAGGCAGCAGTGCTAATCACTGTGGCACCTTGCTGCCCATTGGGTAGGGTGGTGTGGTAGAGTGGGTAGGATGGTGTTAGCGGGATAAGGAGGATGCCGGGGGGGTGGGATGGCAGCTGGATAGAGTACCAGTGGATGAGCGGGGAGGTGGGTCAGGGTAATCGGATTTTATCAGGAATCAAGGTGTTATCAAGGTGCGCGTGGGTCTGGTCAGATTTGGTCTGACATCAAGTTGTGGATCAGGGGTAGAATGAGGTGGTGGCATTGTGTCAGTGGGGGAGTCGGGGCTCAGGGTGGAGTTGTGTGGTGGGGATTAGACAAGTCAGATTGAGAGCTTAGTTTGGAGGTCAGTGTGGAGTCTGGGGGTGAAGAGAGGTAGAAGGGGCAGTGACGTGGGGTCAGTGTGAGTGATTGGGAGCATCGGTAATATAACTATGCAGAGTTAGACTGGGTGGCACCGGGGGCAGTAAGAATGTCCCGATGTTGGGGAAGGCCAGAACTGCTCGTATATTTTATTAATTTATGAGGAATTCCACGGAGCATTCATAGTCTAGGGATGAGGGGTAAGACATTCAAGACTGAGATGAGGAAGAAGTTCTTCACCCAGAATAAAGAAGGATTTGTAGGTTGGCACTCAGCCTGTTTGACTGTATTATGAACACATCTTCCTTGACCATCATGTCCTGGGATGGGACTTGAACCTGGAGCTTCCGGCTCAGAGACAGGGGTGCGAATGCACTGAGCCACAGGCCTAATATGGTGAACTCTTCACTGCACTCTGAAATGGGCCAGTAAGTCACTCAGTTCAAGGGCGACTAGAGATGGGCAGCAGCCACATCCCCTGAAAGGGAAAGAGCTGGTCATTATTCCGTGATATTGTATGTAACCCATGAGAGTCTGATTTGGCAAGTATCTCTCCCAAGCTCCTGCCCTTAGCCCATGAACCCTCACTGGGCAGAAATGGTGGACCTGATGCAGAACTGAGGACTAGTTAATCAACATGCACCAGTGACGCCGCACCTGGAGAATTGTGCACAGTGTTGGTCCCCTTATTTGCGGAAAGATGTGATGGTATTGGAGGCAGTTCAGAGGAGGTTCACTAGATTGATTCCAGAGATGAGGGGTTGGTTGTGTGAAGAAAGATTGAACAGTTTAGCCTGATACTCTTTGGAATTTAGAAGAATAGGAGAGATTAAATTGGGAAATACAAGATGATAAGAGAAATGGATAAAATAGACATGGAGTGGATGCTTCCTCTTGTGGGGCATTCTAGGACGAGAGGTCATAGTTTTAGGACAAGGGGATAACAAATTTAAAACAGAGTTGAGGAGAAACTACTTCTCCCAAAGGGTTGTGAATCGGTAGAATTTGCCACCTCAAAGTGCGGTAGATACTGGGAGACAGAGTAAATTTAAGGAAGAATTAGACAGATTTTTGATTGGTTTTGGGTTGAAGGGTTATGGGGGAAAGCAGGAAAATGGGTATGAGGAACATATCAACCATGATCAAATGGCAGAGAAGACTTGATGGGCCTAATTCTGCTCATATAGCTTATAAATTTATGATAAATTCTGTGGAACATTCAAAAAGGAAATGTACAGATTCCTGAATCAACAGATAGTAGGAGGACATCGCAGCAACACAAGGACTGAGATTGAATGGAAATATGAAGGTTAACAGGATGGTATGAATTATTTGTCTTTGAATATTGAACTTTTCTCTCTATCCACTTTTATTTTTCTCTCATTCCCTGCACATTTTATTATTGTTGTTTTGACCTCGTTCCTCCAAAATATCTTTGTTGCTTTTCCTCACTCTGAATACAGAGGCTCCACATCCTATTCTTCTTCTGTGAGTGGTCACTGGTTTGAAATTGTCACGCTGTCAGACCTGTAAGATGATGGTGGAATTGCCAGGTTATATTTGTGACTGGGAAAAGTTGAGGCTTTTTTCTTTATAAAGGAAAAGGCTGAGGGCCGATCTGCTAAATGTCTTTATAACAATAGAGTGACTCAACAGTGTGCATCTAGGAATGTTTCTTCTTGTGTGGCAGAACAATAGACAGGTGTCATTTTACCATCAACTTGGATGAAACATTACCTTATCCTCGGCCTTGCATGGTGGCACCGTGGTTAGCACTGCTGCTTCTCAGCGCCAGGGACCTGAGTTCAATTTTGTCCGTGGGTGACTGAATGTGTGGATGGTAGCTATGGTGTAGAGATGTTGGTGTTGGACTGGGCTGGGCACGGTAAGAAATCTCACAACACCAGGTTAAAATCCAACAGGTTTATATGGAATCACGAGCTTTCAGAGCACTGCTCCTTCATCAGGTGAATGACTGTTGGACTTTAACCTGGTGTTGGGGGACTTCTTACTGTGACTATGTGGAGTTTGCACCTTCTACCCATGTCTGTGTGGGTTTTCTCCAGGTGCTCCAGTTTCTTCCCACAGTCCAGTGTGGATTGACAATGCTAAATTGCCCTTTGGAGTCCCGGAATGTGTAGATTAGGTGGATTGGCGAGGTTATCAGGATAGGGTGGAGGGGTGGACCTAGATAAGATGCTCTGTGGGAGAGTCAGAGCAAACTCAATGGGCTGAATGGCCTCCTTCTGCACTGTAGGGATTCTATGATTCTTACTCCAGATGAAAAACAAAGGAAAGACGAGAAAGAAATGGGAAGGAGATAATGTTAGAATGAAAAAGAGAGAGCGGGCAAGAGGAGAGAGTTAGAGTGGGAGAGAGTTGGTGAGAAGGAAATAACTGAATCTGAATGGAGAGAAGGGAAGGGACTGAGAGAAAGAGGGGATAAGATTGCAAAGGGAAGGAAGCAATAACAACTTACATTTATATAGCTCCTTTAACATAATGAAACATCTCAAGGTCTTTGGAGCATGAGAAAGCAAATTTGAGACTGATCTACATCAGGTGGTTTTTTATCGTAAGAGATCAAAAGCTTATTTGATCAAATAGTTAAGTTTTAAGGAGCATCTGACTCTTCTTAGTGTCTCTCACTCTTGACAACCAAAGAGATGTCCTTAGCTGAGGGCTTTAGTCTAAAGATCCTTCGAAGATCAGCCATGATCATAATGAATGGTAGAGCAGGCTCAAAGGGCCAAATGGCCTCCTCCTGCTTCCAGTTCCAATATTTTTAAAGCTCCTGGGTGAAGGACGGGAGGTGATGGACAAGACCTCTCTACGGTCCAGATTCCTCTACAGTGGAACCAGCAGTGAGTGGATAATAGGTTTCTTTTATTCATACATAGAAAATGGGATTCGCTGGCTGGGCCAGCACTCATTGATCCTTAGACAGCATCCTCCAGACCCACGACCACTTCTCTCTAGAAGGACAAGGGCAGCAGATACAGGAGAGCACCACTACCTGCAAGTTCCCCTCCAAGCCACTCACCATCCTGACTTGGGAATATAACGGCCGTTCCTTTGCAATTGCTGGGTCAAAATCCTGAAATTCTCTCTCGAACGGCATTGTGGGTCAACCCACAGCACATGGACTGCAGCAATTCAAGAAGGCAGCTCATCACCACCCTTTCAAGGGTAAGGGGAAGTGATGGCCCAGTGGCATTATTGTTAGACTATTAATCCAAAAGTTCAGCTAACGATCTGGGGACCTGGGTTCGAATCCCACCACAGAAAATGGTGGAATTTGAATTCAATAAAAATATATCTGGAATTAAGAATCTATTATGACCACGAAACCATTGTCACAAAAACCTATCTGGTCACTAATGTCATTTAAGGAAGTTAATCTGCTGTCCTTACCCAGTCTAGCTTAACATGTGAGGCCAGAGCCACAGCAATGTGGTTGACTCTCAACTGCCCTCCAAGGGCAACAAGGGATGGGCAATGAATACTGGCCCAGCCAGCGATGCCCATTTTCTACGAATGAATAAAAAAACCTATTATCCACTCACTGCTGGTTCCATTGTAGAGGAATCTGGACCGTAGAGAGGTCTTGTCCATCAACCCCCCTCCTTCACCCTGAAGCTTTGGAAATGTTGGAACTAGAAGCAAGAGGAGGCCATTTGGCCCTTCGAGGCTGCTCTACCATTCATTTTGATCATGGCTCATCTTTGAATTCAATGTCCTGATCTCCACTTCTCCCATATCCCTGGTTAGCCCTAGAGCTGTATCCTGTGAATAGATTGAAGATCCACACTAGTATGCCATGCTCATATCGACAAAGCCCAGAACCAGACTGGAGCGTTGCTAGCTCAGCTCATGAGTGTAGTCTATCCTTGCCCTGACTACGAGAGACCATGATGTGAAGATGCTGGCATTGGATTGGGGTAAACAAAGTAAGAAGTCTGACAACACCAGGTTTTGGTGCAGGAAAACCTGCAGGGAAGGATGTCCTGAAGCATGGTATACTGGGGAGACCATGCACTTGCTACGACAACAGATGAATGAACATCGCTCGACAATCACCAGGCAAGACTGTTCCCTTCCTGTTGGCGAACACTTCAGTGGCCATGGGCATTTGGCCCCTGATCTTTCGGTAAGCATTCTCCAAGGTAACCTTCACGACACATGACAGCGCAGAGTCACTGAGCAGAGACTGATAGCCAAGTTCCGCACACATGAGGATGGTCTTAACAGGGATCTTGGCTTCATGTCGCACTATCTGTAACCCCCATGACTTGCCAGGGTTTGCAAAACCTCACTTACTGTGCTGTCTGGAGAGAATACACATCTCTTTAACCTGTGCTTAATGCTCTTTCCACTCACATTGTCGGCATCTTTAAGGCTTGAATAGCAGGTTAGGTGTAAAGATTCACATTCTAATCAGTAATCTGTAAACTGTCTGTGCTGTTATATGCTCTGTCTGAGGCCAGAACTATCCATTCAGCTGACGAAGGGAGAAATCCTGAAAGCTTGTGAGTTTATTATCAAATAAATCAGTTGGACTTAAACCTGATGTTGTCAGACTTCTTACTACGAAAGACCATCCATTGCTTAGCAGGTGATAGGCCTTAGTCACCTATCTCTGAACCAATGGCCCATCCATATCTCGCTGCAAATCCGGTAAGAAATCTCACAACACCAGATTAAAGTCCAACAGGTTTATTTGTTCGCATGAGCTGCTCCTTCATTGGATGAGAGCCTAATGTCACCTAATGCACTCACTCACTGATGAAGGAGCACTGATGAAGGAGCAGTGCTCCAAAAGCTCATGCTACCAAATAAACCTATTGGACTTCAACTTGGGGTTGTGAGACCGTTTATTGTGCCCACTGCAGTCCAACTCCGGCATCTCCACATCCTCGCTGTGAGTTAACCAGCCGAGCGTTGGCCTGCCTCACAGCGATTCGATCGCTCCCCGTTTCGATTAAATGGAAATAGCGAGTGTGGGGTGGATCTGCTCCCTCTGACCTTCAGCTGACATGATTTGTGGATCACTTAGCGCGGCGAGGTTTTTTTTTGGGACAGCAGATGTCTGATTGTGCTCTTTCATTCTTTAATCACATTTCAACACTTCATTAGTAGCCATCTGCTCCCTCTTATTCCCTAAAAAACACTGGGCTTCTTGACACAGCCTCTCACTCCCCGCTTCCCCATTTCGAAGCACGGCGCAGCTTGTAATTAGGAAGATGAAGAATGCAAGGAGGGAATTATACATTATTGACAACTCTCACGCTTTGGAGAGACGCAGCAGAGTTTTCGGCTGTAGGAAGTATGCCTGTTCAGGGACATCTTGACAAACCAGCCAAGCTCCCTGAACATTAGGCCGCTTTATGCCGTAATTTAAAGATCATTAACTCTGAGTGCTTGCGATTGGGAAATAGCCCCTTGTGCTGAATGGAAATGATGACTGTGTACAGTCGCAGGATTTGATTTTCTTTTTTTTTTGATTTGAGAGGAACTCGGCAGGCGTGAGAATTCAGGCTGGAACCGACTTGGGTGGCATGGTGGTTAGCTCTGCTGCCTCACAGCACCGGGTTCGATCCCTAGCTCGGGTCACTGCCTATGCGGAGTCTGCACGTTCTCCCCGTGTCTGCGTGGGTCCCCTCTGAGTGCACCAGTTTCCACCCACAGCCTGAAAGACTTGCTGGTTGGGTGCATTGGCCGAGATAAATTCTCCCTCAGTGTACCCGAACAGGCACCGGAATGTGGCAACTTGGGGATTTTCATAGTAACTCCATTGCAGTGTTAATGTAAGCCTATTTGTGATTAATAAATAAACTTTACTTGATGGAGCAAGCTGGATAAGCTGCGTAGTCTATTTCTGTTCCTATCCCTTGCCTTCCTGGCTCCATGAAGCTCCACCATCCGGGAAATCCTGCCCTTTATATATCGAGAATCGGACACACCAACAAAAAGGGATTTCTGCTGTTTCCTAAATCTCCTCATACTTCTTGTTTCATTTTGAAGACCAGAGGAGGGTTGTGAAAATATTTTGTGGTCACTACTGGCTCTGAGCTCGACCTGAACAATCTGTATCAGGCAGAAGGGACTGGGTCATTCACTTTGTTCAAGGCTAAGATAGGCAGACTTTTAATCAGTACAGGAATCGAGGGTTATGGGGATAAGGTGGGAAAGTGGAGTTGAAGATTATCACATCAGATCAGTCATGATCTCGTTGAATGATGGAAGAGACTGGATGGGCCGAATGGTCTACTTCTGTCTAATGGTCTGATGGAATAGTTCATAATATTCAAAAAGTTGAGGGAAAAATGATTGTGAAAAGCTTTTCCGATCTCTATTGGTTCATAGAATCCCTACATTGAAGAAGGAGGCCATTTGGCCCATTCAATCTGCATCGACCACATTCCCACCCATCTTGGAACCCCGACATATTTACCATGCTAAACCCCCGATACTAGAGTGAATTTAGCACGGCCAATCCACCTAACCCGCACGTTTTTGGACTATGGGAGGAAACCCACGCAGACATGGCAAGAATGTGCAAACTCTGCACAGACGAATGACCCAAAGCCGGGAATCGAACCGGGGTCCCTGGTGCTGTGAGGCAGCAGCGCTAACCACCATGCTGTCCTAATTGTTTTACACAGCCCACACTGTGGGTCACACCACATTTACATGGTGAGATTACTAGGCACCAATGAACTTCCACCCTGACTGTTTGGATCAAGCTGAGCTCTCGTTTAATGGATGGATCTCATTATTGTTTGCGCAGCCTCACCAATCCTAGTAAAATCTACCTCATAATATCTGATTGGAGTAATATAAACAGCAGAGATGGAGAAAGACACATTGGGACAGTTTATCTTCTGGGTTTTTTGTGAGCGTAATGAAGGTTTATAAAGATACACCTGACACCTAAACAGCCTTTCCGATAGAATGTTATCTTTGCTCCAGCACCTCGCTCTGGGAATATAAAACATGTATAAAAGGCTCACTCGGGAAGTGTTTTATATTCAGTTTGTTACTGGACTATTTGGTTTGGAAAGTCCTGCTGTCTAATAGGGTTCTAAATGGAATGGGTTTGAGCAGGAAATGGGATCCTTGTCACAATGCAAAATTCCCCCATTGCTCAGTACGCAGCTGGTAGAGTCCAGAACCCACAGAATGAGTCTTTTTTAAAGGTTTATTTATTGGTGTCACAAGTAAAACTCACATAAACATTGCAGTGAAGCAATCCCCTGGTTGCCACACTCAGGCGCCTGTTCAGATATACTGAGGGAGAATAGCATGGGTCTATGCATCCAACCAGCATGTCTTTCAGACTGTGGGAGGAAATTGGAGCACCTGGATAGAACCCACTCAGAAATAGGGAGAATGTGCAAACCTCACACAGACGGTGACCCAAAGCCAGGAATCAAACCCAGGTCCCTGGCGCTGTGAGGCAACAGTGCTAACCACTGTGCCTGTAACCCACAGAGGCAGGTGAGCACAGAGGCCAACTGTGTAGAGGGCCCATCACAGTTCCCCGGAGCTTTATTCCAGTGGTCTCAGAGGCTGTTAGGCCCCGTCACCCTCACCCCTCCTCCTCCCTTACCACCTCACGCTCTCCCTATAGTCCCTCCCTTCCAACACATGCTAACCTCCTTTTATTTATGCATTTTCTTAGCCCACTGGTGAAAAGATTGAACTGGATGCACGTGGAAGTACATATGAAAGAATAACTGAGATGACTCAGATCACAAGTGGGTCAGTGCTGTTGTTAAACCCATCGGTCACACCAAGAGGTAGTTACAGACAGTAGACCACAGGTTAAAGGCAATCATCCAGATCAATAACAGGAGTCAGCATCCACACCACTAGTCCCGAGCAGAGCTGCCGACTTGTAGGTCAAATGGACTGCTGGTATTATTGCTGGGCTGTTAATGTTCGCCACAGCAGATGGTGGAACAAGGTCTGCACGGTGACACAGTGGTTAGCACTGCTGCCTCACAGCACCATGGATTGGGGTTCGATTCCCAGTTTGGGTCACCGTTTATGTGGAGTTTGCACGTTCTCCCTGTGTCTGGGTGGGTTTCCCCCGGGTGCTCCAGTTTCCTCCTACTGTCCGAAAGATGTGCCTGTTGGGTGCATTGGCCGTGCTTAATTCTCCCTCAATGTTACCCGAGTGTGCACTGGAGTGTGGTGACTAGGGGATTTTCATTGTGGTGTTAATGGAAGCTTACTTGTGATACGAACAAACTTTTTTTAAAAAAAAAGCTGAATTAATTAAAAATATCTGGAATTAAGCATTTACCATGATCACGAAAACATTGGAATTGTTGGAAAAACTCATCTGGTTCATTAATGCCCTTTAGGAAATTTGCCAACCTTAACCAGCCTGACCTACATGTGATTCCAGAGCAATGTGGTTGACTCTCAAGTGTCCTCAGGCAAGTAGGGATGGGCAATAAATGCTGGCCAGCCAGTGACACCCATGTCCCATGAATAAATAAAATAAAATGTGTATAACTCATGTCTAAAAAGAGACTACATATTGAGGATGCATTGTAAGAGATGAAAACTGCAGCCGACGTCAAGGGTCTCCATTAAATGCTGCGATTTGCTCTCAGACGTAATATATTAGATGCAAGGAAACCTTCTATATATTTTTCTACGGTTGAGGGTGTCAAGGAATTAATTGGACTGTCCAGTTGTAATATATTACTCCATACACTAACTCAGAAAGTCAAATGGATTTTTTGTTGTGAATTTTGCCAATCCGGAACTTTGTGAAACTTGCTTTGATTGTTGGAGGAAGCGGGGAGGGAGCAGGATTGATTTTTGCGAATGCAGAGTCAGCGTGTTTGGAAGGCTGCTCGAAGAGCAAGCTCGGTGTCAGCCCCCTTATTTATCAGCGCGAGCTTCAAGAATTGGTTATCACCTCAGCCACCCCTTATCAGGCCTGAGCAGAATTGAGACCATCAATGAATTTGATTTACGATTGACACAAGTTATTTGACTTCGATCAGAGCATCTAATTTCAGGAAAGTTCTCTCTCTCCCTCTGTCTCACTTTCTCTTTATATCTCGCTGGTCGACCAGCATCAGGACGTTATGATAGCACAGTGGTTAGCACTGCTGCCTCGCAGTGCCAGGGACCCGGTTCAATCCCTGGCTTGGGTCACTGTTCGTATGGAGGTGCACATTCTCCCCATGTCTGCATGGGTTTACCCCAGGTGCTCCAGTTTCCTCCCACCGTCCAAAGATGTGCTGGTTAGGTGGATTGGCCAGGCTAAATTGTCTCTTTGTGTCAGGGTAAATATTTGGGATTATAGGGATATGGTCTGGATGGGATTGTTGTCAGTGCAAACCTGATGGGCAGAATCATCTCCTTCTGCACTGTAGGGATTCAATGACCCTATGATAGCCACATTTGGGTTAATAATTCTTCTCCATTTTTGTAAACAGCCTGGATTAGATTATCAGGAGCAGTGATGTAAAGTTTGCTGATGATGTGAAAATAATCGGTAATGATAATAATGGAAGACTTTAAGATGATGTCGAGCAGAATGGTTAGTGGACAGAAGCTGGCACTGATGGAGTTTTTTTCTGTTTATTCATGAACTATGGGCATCCCTGGCAAAGGCCAACATTCACTGCCCATCCCTGGGCATGCTTGAGACAGTGATGGTGAGTCATTATTCCAGAACCACAGTATCTATCTGGTGTAAGTATACAGCCTCAGTGCTGTTCAGTGCAGGGAAGTGTGAAGTGAAGCTATTTTGGAGGATTGATATTTAAAGTGTCATAAAATCTCTACAGCGCAAAAGGAGGCCATTTGACCCATCAAATCTGCACCGACCACAATCCCACCAGGTCCTATCCACATAACCCCATGCATATGCCCCTCCTGACACCAGGGGACAATTTAGTATGGCCATTCCACCTAACCTGCAGTAGGACTGTGGGATTAAACCCATGCAGATATGGGGAGAACGTACAAACTCCACACAGGCATTGAGCCAAACCAGAACTTGCACAAGAGTCCCTGGCGCAGTGAGGCAGCAGTGCTAACCACTGTGCTGCAGTGCTGCCCCAATTGATTTGTGAAAAACTGCGTGTGTGTGACTGTGTGTATGAGTGTGTGTGGGCACGTGTGTGTGTGGGCACGTGTGTGTGTGGGCGTGTGTGTGTGGGCGTATGTGTGTGCGTGTGTGTGGGCTTGTGTGTGTGTGTGGGGGGGTGCTTGTGTGTGTGTGTGTGTGTGTGTGTGTGTGTGGCTTGTGTGTGTGTGGGCATGTGTAGTGTGGATGTATGAGTGAGTGTGTGTGTGTGAGTGTGTGTGTGTGTGAGCTTGTGTATGTGTGTGTGTGATTGTGTGTAGGTGTCTGTGTGTGTGAGCGTGTATGTGTGTTTGTGAGTGTGTTTGTGTGTGTATGAATGTGACTGTATGAGATAGTGAGTGTGAGACTGTGGCTGGAATTTTGGGAGATTTTCAAATGTCAAACAATCAGGAGCGGGGGTAGAATCATTGAGATGAAAATTTTGTTCTCCAAAAATAACAATGCTCCTCCGAGGCTTCATTAGAAACAGAAAAGTATTGGAGGAAACTGTGCAGGATATTTTGATTTTGGTGATGGAAGAGGGTTAGGCGGGAGAGAGCAGCTTTGAAAGCTGGATGTATTGCGTGAAGAGAGTGTGACGTGTTATAATTAATGATGGTCTGTTGACTCTCAGGGATAGATGACCCTCACCAGCACGGACGCGGACTGGCTCTCGCAGACTTCAACAGAGATGGGAAAGTGGATGTGGTTTACGGCAACTGGATGGGCCCACACCGCTTCTACCTGCAGACCAGCGTGAATGGGAGAGTCCAATTTCGGGTAAGAAGCCCTGATCATCTTCAATTATGTCCCGAATGAAAATGATCCTCCAGCCTAGCTAGAAATACGCTGGTCACTGTCATTATGAAGGAAGTGTTTGTAAGGAAAGAAAAGAGCTGACGTTTTGAGTCCAGATGACCCTTTGTCAAAGCTAAATGGGCATGGAAAGTGGGAGTTATTTAATCAGTAAGAAGTCTCACAGCACCAGGTTAAAGTCCAACAGGTTTATTTGGTAGCACAAGCCACAGACTTTCGGAGTGCTGCTCCTTCATCAGTTGAATGCGGGTTCTGTTCACAAGTGTGTCTTTACATGCCCTGTTCGTGAACAGAACCTGATGAAGGGGCAGCATTCCGAAAGCTTGTAGCTTGTGCTACCAACTAAACCTGTTGGACTTTAACCTGGTGTTGTGAGGCTTCTTACTGTGCCCACCCCAGTCCAACACCGGCATCTCCACATCATAGATATTTATACTGCAGGGTGAGGGAATGAAAGATGAATCATAGTCACAAAAACCAGGAGAAAGGCTGCTAATGGCAGCCCATTGAGAGAATAAAGGGTGTAAATGGCCAAACGGCAGAGAAGCTGTATCCTGGAGGTGCCTGTAATCCTGGAATTTGAGTTGAAATCCAGGCGGGATAAGTCGGAGATGAAGACAGTCACTGAGGAAGGAAATGTGACTGTGGTAAATGTGACAGTCTTGGTAAATAACTTATGAGAGAAATGGAAAGCAGTGAAGGTGGATAGGGGAGAGAGAGAGAGACATACGGAAATCCTGTTGGAGAGAAGAGCAGGGTAGGTTTTCCTGGAAGAGGAGTGGCAGCGAGTTAAACACTGGATAAAAGCAAATTACTGCACCCTGCAGTATAAATATCTATGATGTGGAGATGCCGGTGTTGGACTGGGGTGGGCACAGTAAGAAGTCTCACAACACCAGGTTAAAGTCCAACAGGTTTAGTTGGTAGCACAAGCTACAAGCTTTCGGAATGCTGCCCCTTCGTCAGGTTCTGTTCACGAACAGGGCATGTAAAGACACACTTGTGAACAGAACCCGCATTCAACTGATGAAGGAGCAGCTGGAATCTGAAACTGAAAGAGAAAATGCTGGAAAATCTCAGCAGGTCTGGCAGAATCTGTACAGAGAGAAAAGAGCTGACGTTTCGAATCCAGATGACCCTTGGTCAAGTTAAAAGGCATAGAAAGTGGGAGATTTTTATACTGCAGGAGGAGGGAATATCAGTGCTTTTAGTAGGACAGTTTGGTGGCACAGCGTTGCCTCACAGTGCCAGCTAGGGAAATCTAAAACTAAAGGGCATAGGTTTAAGGTGAGAGGGGAGAGATGGGGGGGGTGCAATTTTTTCCTCATAGAGGGTGGAGAGTGTGTGGAACAGAGTTAGTAGTAGAGGCGGATATAATTTTGTCTTTTAAAAGGTATTTAGATAATTACATGGGTACAATGAGTGTAGAGGGATATGGGACAAATGTGGGCAATTGGGGTTAGCTTAGGGACTTAATAAAAAAGGCGGCATGGTCGAGTTGGGCCAAAATGCCTGTTTCCGTGCTGTAAATTCTATGACTCTTTGACTCGATGACCTGGGTTCGATTCCGGCCTCGGGACACTGTCTGTGGGGAGTTTGCACGTTCTCCCCGTGTTTGCGTAGCTTTCATCCGGGTGCTCCGGTTTCCTCCCACAGTCCAAGGATGTGCATGTTAAGTGGATTGACCATGATGAACTGTCCATTAGTGTCAGGGAGATTAGCAGGGTGAATATATGGGGCTACAGAGACAGGGCCAGGGTGGGATCATTGTCGGTGCAGACTTGATGGGCCGAATGGCCTCCTTCTGCACTGTCAGAGTTCTATGGTTCTATGTTACCTTTAAATGTCCTAAAGTGTTTCACTGTGGCACAATCAAATAAAACTTGACCAAGCCTCACAAGGAGATGTTAGAACAGGTGTCAGAAGAATAGGTTTAAAGAGCATCTTAAAGGTAGAGATAGAGGTGGACAATTTTATTGATGGAATTGCTGATGTTCAGGCCCAGGGAATCAAAGGTCTGGCCATTAATGGTGGAGCAATTCAAATCAGAGATGGACCAGAAACCAGATTTGGAGGAGTACAGAGATTCCTGAGGGGTGTCAGACTGTAGGAGGTGACAGAGATATGCAGGGGCTACGTAAATGAAACTGCTGTTGGCTCTGTAACTTAGATAGACCTGTTGCGGGCCATGCTTTTACTCAGCGTAGAATAACGTACATAACAGAAGTGTGATGCATTTCTTCCCCATTCTCTCTGTGTCACTGGGTCAGGGTTAGCATTCTCACAAAGAGCACACATGACAGAGAGAGAGAAAGAGAGAGAGCGTGGCAGCGGGCAGACAGTGTCACACAGAGAGCTGGTCAATGCATCATCACCCTCAACACAGGTAGCCGCTTGGTGAGGTACCAGTGGAATACAGGTCTCCTTCAATCCATGTGGCTGCGTCAACTAAGGCCAAGGTTTTCCAGCCTCGCTGCTGACCTGATTTCCGACAGTGGAGGCAGCTCACCATTGGCTTTCTGAATCTTCCAGATATTCCAGTCCTGCCGAAACCTATGGCATTTTGTATGGCTCGCTCACACCACTGCTGCACAGCCCACTGAGCGGGCGTGGGGAGGAAAGGGGGATGGCTTTTTAACCTGAAGCTCCCATTGATGGGAACGCAGGAATATTTCACCATAAGATTTGACTCTCTCTGAAGACAATGGGGGATCAAGTTGAAGGCCTGGTCTGTTGGCACAGTGGTTAGCGCCGCTGCCTCACAGTGCCAGAGATCTGGGTTCGATTCCCAGCTCAGGTCACCTTCGGTGTGGAGTCAGCACATTTTTCCCATGTCTGCATGGGTTTCCTCTGGATGCTCCAGTTTCCTCCCACAGTCCAAAGATGCGCGGGTTAAGTGGATTGGCCGTGCTAAATTGCTTCTTAGTGTCAGGGAATTTAGCTAGGGTAAGTGCATGGTGTTATGGCCTGGGATGGAAATGCTATCAGTGCAGATTTGATGTGTGGAATGGCCTCCTTCTGCACTCTATGATTCTACGTATTTCATCAAATCATAGAATCCTTACGGTGCAGAAGGAGGCCATTCAGCCCATCAAGCATTGGACAACAATTCCAATCAGGCCCTATCCTCGCAACCCCACTTATCTGCTAATCCCCCAATACTAAGGGGCAATTTAGCATGGCCCACCCACTAACCCACACATCTTTGGACTGTGGGAGGAAACTGGAGCACCCAGAGGAAACCTACGGGGAGAATGTGCCGACTCTACACAGACAGTGATCCAAGGCTGGAATCGAACCTAGGATCCTGACTCTGTGATTAACGGAATTGATTGGGTATGTGAAGAGGGCGATTGGGGCGAAGGTGGGAAAGTTGGGTGGGGGGGGGTGGAGGTGGAGGGAGTTCAATACAAGGGGAAGAGGCATTTCTTCAACACGGAGAAATGCAAAAATCTGGAACTCTCTCCTCCAAAATGATGGAGCGCTGGAGGGTCAATTGAAAATGTAAAAAGCTAAGATTGATAGATTTTTGCTAAGCAAGGGTATTAAGTGTGATGGAACCAAAATGGGTAAATGGAATCAAGATACAGATCAGTCGTGGTCGAATTGGATGCTCTCCACTTGTTACTATCTTCCTTAAAGTTCATAAATTTCAGTGGATGGCTGTAATAGGGTTCACACACACCGAAAAGACATCTAAAGTTCACATTGTTAAACTCTGATAGATATATCAATGTTTTACTCAGACAGTTTGTGTTCGGCGTAATTACTGATGAGACTAAGTGCTCTGAAGTCTTTGTGCAAAAGCCCCAGCCTTTTACATCATTCCACCATCTTATCTGATGGTGCACAGCAGCAAATGCTCAGCAAACGTGGGGGTGAATAGCAATCCAGCTTCTATAAACGGTGAAATCTCAAATTAGCAATTGGTGCTCGGTTAACTTGGCCCATTATCGGGAGAATTTAAAATAGATAATTGGATGCGTTTTAAGCCTGACTTACAACTTTAAGTGCAGATCAAAACAATAGGCTGCTCTCAGTGGAATGAACAACAATTTCCATTCCCAACTTCTCACGTTTGAATGTTCCACTTTAAAATAAAGTACCAAAGGAGAGGCGGTTAGCCCATTATAATTCTGTACACTGCTCAGAATGGGGGTAGACTTTAACCCATTGTAATTCTATACAGTGTTCAGAATGGGAGGGGGGTTTAACCCATTTTAATTCTATACATTGTTCAGAATGGGAGACAGTTTTATCCCATTGTAATTCTATACACCGTTCAGAATGAGAGAGGGGTTTATTCCATTGTAATTGTATACACTGTTCAGAATGGGGGAGAGGGTTAACCCATTGTAATTGTATACAGTGTTCAGAATGGGAGAGGGGGTTAACCCATTGTAATTGTATACAGTGTTCAGAATGGGAGAGGGGGTTAACCCATTGTAATTCTATACAGTGTTCAGAATGGGAGAGAGGGGGGGTTAATCCATTGTAATTCTATACATGGTTCTGAATGGGAGAGAGGGGGGCTAAATCCATTGTAATTCTATATAGTGTTCAGAATGGGAGAGGGGGTTAAACCCATTGTAATTCTATGCAGTGTTCAGAATGGGAGAGGGTTTATTCCATTGTAATTCTATACACGGTTCAGAATGGGAGAGGGGTTTATTCCATTGTAATTCTATACACGGTTCAGAATGGGAGAGGGGGTTAACCCATTGTAATTCTATACATGGTTCTGAATGGGAGAGAGTGGGGGTTAATCCATTGTAATTCTATACAGTGTTCAGAACGGGAGAGAGGTTTATTCCACTCTAATTCTATACAATGTTCAGAAAAGGAGAGGGGGGTTAAAGCATTGTAATTCTATACAGTGTTCAGGATGGGAGGGAGGGGGGGGTTAATCCATTGTAATTCTATACAGTGTTCAGAATAGGAGAGGGGATTGACCCATTGTAATTTTATATAATGTTCAGAATAGGAGAGGGATTTATTTTAATTCTATACTCTGTTCAGAATGGGAAAAGGTTTAACCCGTTTTAATTCTATACGATGTTCAGAATGCAGAAGGGTTTATTCCATTTTTATTCCATTGTAATTCTATACGCTGTTCAGAATTAGGGAGGGGCTTAACCCATTTTAATTCTGTACAGCATTCAGAATGAGAAGGAGTAAAACTGCAATGAAGTTATTGTGAAAATCTCCTAGTTGCCACGACTGTTCAGATATACTGAAGGAGAATTTAGTATAGCCAGTGCTCTTAACCGGTTCATCTTTCAGAGTGTGGGAGGAAACAAGTGGACCCGGAAGAAACCCACACAGATACGGAGAGAATGTGCAAAGTCCACACAGGCAGTGATCCAAGGAATTGAACCCAGGTCCCTGGCGCTGTGAGGCAACAGTACTAAGCACTGATTCCGTACAATGTTCAGAATAGGAGAGGGTTTAATCCATTATCATTCTGTGCAGGAAGTGAGATTGAAAATCCCTTGAGATGTTGGCAATCAGAATGAATGCGAAACGTATTTTATATCTAGACACTCTCTTGATCCAGTAAAGTCTTGCACAAAAAGAGATTCACCCATCACTAAACATCCTTCAACAGCACTTTCCGAGCCTGTGACCTCTACCACCCAGAAGGACAAGGGCAGCAGATAGATGGTAACAACACCAGTTGCAGGTTCCTCTCCAAGCCATTCACCACCTTGGAATGGAAATATATCGCTGTTCCTTCACTGTGCTGAGTCAAAAAAAAAGCTGTCTTTCTAACAGCACTATTAGGGTGTACCAACACAACATGGACAACAGCAGTTCAAGAAGACAACTCACCTTCACCCCGCTTGGGGCAATTAGGGACGGACAACAAATACTGGCTTAGTCAACAATATCCTGCACTCGGCAAAATCTTGGATTAGGGGCAGAGTTTTATCACCAGTCAGTATTGTGTATACAATACCAAACATTAGGCCCCAACAGCATATGAAAAGTGTGCGCATCTGAATTGTAACGCGAATTTACACTGCAAAGGTGGATGGAGAGTAAAGTGAGCTCGTAGTGTTTAAGGTGGTGTGATAAACAGGACTTCCTGGAAGGACAGTGTCCCCCAGGTCCCATTGATATCCAGAAAATTAACTTGACTGATTTAAACAGCTTTGAGATGAAATATTCACCGATCATCAACTCACATATGCTTTACAAAAGATAAAAAAAAGTAATTTCATTAAAATTAACTGTTTGCTTAATAGGGAAATAATTCATTTGAGTGCAATCTCAGTGTTGCCGACTGATTTGACCTTTCAAATAGAGTAAATATGTTTTGGATGTATGAACAATTTTAATGGATTCTGTTGCATCATTTGATCAATTCGGTGATTTATTATCTGTGATTAGCTGATTCCAAAATTGTGAAAAGCTTTTATTAAATAAATTATTTTGTGCTTCTCCCCATTAATTAACGTGGTGAGCGGTTAACGCATGTCTGATTGGTAAATCAATACCATGTAGCAACAAATCCACGCCTCATTGGAAGGACATTTTTATAACCTTCTGTGAAAAGGTGGGCCCTTTTCTCCAATTTCTGTCACTTCCCCATCATCCGACTCTGGCCCCATGGAGTAAACTGCACTGTGGGGGCAGCGGACACTTCACGGGCTTTCGGGTACAAGAGTCTCTCTCATCCAGCATCTGATCCGGTGTGTCTCAGAGACAACCTGTGGTACCTACAAGTAGAACCATAGAAGCTTATAATATCCCTATAGTGCAGAAGGGGCGCTATGGTATGGTAGTTGGCACTGCTGCCTCACAGCGCCAGGGCTGCGGGTTCAATTCAGCCTGGAGTCACTGTCTGTGTGGAGTTTGCACATTCTCCCTGTGTCTGCATGGGTTTCCTCCGGTTTCCTCCCACAGACGTTGATTGACTGTGCTATATTAACCTTAATTGATAGGAGGATTAACTGGGTAAATCCACGTCAGGGGAATAGGGGCTGGGTGGAATTGTGGTTGGTGCAGATTCGATGGACCTAATGGCCTCCTTCTGTAATGGGGATTCTATGATTCTAAGAAGCCATCCAGCCTATCAAGTCTTCACCGTCTCTCTGACAGAATAGCTTACCCTGCTATTTATATTTGGGGTGGCACGGTGGCACAGTCGTAAGCACTGCTGCTATATAGCGCCAGGGACCCCGATTCGATTCCCAACTTGGGTCACTGTCTGTGCAGATTCTGCATGTTCTCCCTGTGCCTGCATGGGTTTTCCTGGGTGCTTCTGTTTCCCGCTCGTTTTACCTGAATGCCAGGTTGTGGCGATGGGGGATTTTCACAGTAAACTTCATTGCAGTGTTAATGCAAACCTACTTGTGACAATAATAAATAAACTTTCCCCAGGCCCTATCCCCATAAGCCTGCAGAATCACCATGCCCAATGCACCTCACCTGCACATGCTTCAGACTGTGGGGGGAAACCCATGCAGACACGGGGAGAATGTGCAAACTCCGCACGGTTAGTGTTCCGAGGCTGGAATTGAACCCGGATCCCTGGCACTGTGAGGCAGCAGTGCCACTGTGCCACCTTAGAGTACGCAGAAATGAGGCTTTTCAACTAATCAAATTAAAAAATCATCTCTGAACCTGGAAGTGCAGGTTAGGAATTGTGAATTAAATTTAAATCACATACAAAAGACTGGGGATGAAAACAGTATTGAGAGAAAGTGAAAGAGACAGCATCAGCCCCAGGTTTTTGTTTAGTGAGTATCCAATGGGTAAGTACAGCCACCTCATGCCCGTATATGAATTTCGATGCCAGCTCTCTGTTACTGGGCAGCTTGTAGGGAATCCGGTTAACCTGTACTCCGGTTTCCAGGATTCTGCATATTTGGACCTCGGAAGCTGCTCTCTGATTTGTTCCACAGTAATGGTGAACGTTAATAACCTTACCATTACTCTCAACGCAAAATATGGGTCAGACATTGGGTTGGTGTGGTGGCACAGTGGTTATCACCGCTGCCTCATAGCACTCAAGAACCCGGGTTCAATTCCCGGTTTGGGTCACTGTCAGTGTGGAGCCTGCATGTTATCCCCGTGTCTGTGTGCGTTTCCTCCGGGTGTCCTGGTTTCCTTCCACAATCCAAAATATGCGGGTCAGAGGGATTGGCCATGATAAATTGCCCCTAATATCAAGTATTAGCAGGGTAAATACATAGGGTTATGGGAATAGGGCTTGAGTGGAATAGTGACCAGTACAAACTCGAGGGACTGAATGGACTCCTTCTGCACTGTAGGGATTCAATGATTCTATCGTTCTAGTAATGGAGCAAGTTCTGTTGCTGATTGCCAACATCTGTGTTAGTGGCTTGTGGTGGGTATGAAGATTTGATGCTAATTGCCAGTGCTTTGCAAGAGACTGGCATCCACTTGCTGGTTTAATAACTCACGTAATAACAGCAGAGAAATTTACACCAGTACGACACCTGTTATGCCTCAGGATATCCTGGAGTGGTTTACAATCAATGGAGCACTCATCAAGTATAGCTACTGCTGCAACCTGGCAAAATGTAGCAGCCAGGTTGTGCACAGCAAGAGTTCACAAACAGCGGTGAGAAACTAGGAGCTTTTCTTTATTCATTCATGGGACATGGGCATCGCTGGCTGGCCAACATTTATTGTCCACCCCTTGCTGCTCTTGAGTAGATGGCGGTGAGCTGCCTTCTTGAATTGCTGCTGTCCATATTCTGTGGGTTGACCCATAATGCCATTAGGGAGGGAATTCCAGGATTTTGGGAGTTCCAGTGAAGGAATGGTGACATTTCCAAGTCAGGACGGTGAGTGGCTTGGAGGGGAACTTGCAAGTGGTGGTGTTCGCATGTGCCCGCTGCCCTTGTCCTTCGAGATGGAAGTGGTTGTGGGTTTGGAAGGTGCTGTCTAAGGATCTTTGGTGAATTGCTGCCGTGCGTCTTGTAGATAGTACACACTGCTGCTACTGAGCGTGGGTGGTGGAAAGACTGTGGTGCCAATCCAGAATGTTGGCATAGCTTCCACACTCATGCCTCTGGAGTGAAAACTGAAATTCAGAACCAACTAAGTGAGTGTTACATTGTCTGTGGTGCCATCTTTCAGATGCACCCAGTTATCCTTGCCCATCAGAAGGATGACATTAAATTTACGAGGAAAATGGTGTTGGTTTTTCGAAAAGGATGAAGACAAGCAGTGGGGTTTTTAATTCAGTGGGAGCTGTGATTGGTCACTGGGATGTTGGGCATGGTGGGTGTCTCCCTCATTGCCTGAAAAAGCAACAAGACATTGGCACTGTATTTGAGGAGGAACGCTTGCTCTGCTCATTAGCCGGTGAAGTAATTCTCCAAAAGGATCAGCGTTTGCAGAACTTGTTCTCAATTCATTCTGGAATTTGAAAGCCATAAACAAACATTTGGTGCTTCTCTTTGTCCCATGACTTTTTCGCGCATGCGTCAGTAGTACTGATTGGCGGGTCCCATCAGATGAACCCCTCCCTGCCAAGCTCTGCCAGCCATGCAGAGGCCAGCGGATCTTGGCAGTGCCACTGTTGCCAGCACAACACTACCCGCCCCCCGGCTCCCTCCAAAGTCACACGATTCCAGAGTAACCCCCAGGAAGGGGTGGGGGAGGGGGCGTGGTGTCTCATTGCATGGGAATCGTGGAGACAGGAGGGTCATAGGGATAGCAGCAAGGGCCGAGGGCAGGCTGTCAGTGACCAACCCTTGGCCCTGCCCTCAGCCAAGCACAGATTAGTTGGGGAACCATCCCCTCGACTCCAGCCTGACATGCAGCATCCTGCACAGTTTATTGTGGGACTCTCACTGTCTCACTCATGGGTCTTGTCTCCGTAAATCTGAGATTCTGTGCGTGTTTTAAGCTGTTTCTGCCTTTGTGTTCAAATGTTAAATCTGGCACATGGGTTTCAATAGGATTTGACTTGGGTTCCAGACTCCATGATGTCCTGATTATTGCCAAGCGGAACCAGTAGGAGATCATGTGCTCCAATTTACCTCTAATTCAATAAGATTAACATAAAAACATATGAGCAGGAGGAGGCCATTTGGCCCTTCGAGCCTGCTCCGCCATTCATCATGATCATGGCTGATTGTCCAACTCAATAGCCTAATCCTGCTTTCTCCCCATAATCTTTGGTCCCATTCACCCCAAGTGCCATATTCAGCCAAGCTTGAATATTCTCAATCTTTTGGCATCAACCATTTCAAGGGGTAATGAATTCCACAGACTCACCATCTATGGTGAAAAAATATCTCCTCATCTCCGTCCTAAATGGCCTACCCTGTATCCTCAGACTGTGATCCCTGGTTCTGGACACCCCCACTATCGGGAACATCCTTCCTGTACCTACTTTGTCAAATCCTGTTAGAACTTCTTCAATCTCTTTGAGACTCGCCCCTCATTCATCTGAACGTCAGTGAAAACAATCCTAACCCAGTTAACCTCTCCTCGTATATCAGTCACGCCATCCCCAGAAGCAGCCTAGTAAATCTTTGCTACACTCCCTCGAGAAAAGAAGACCAAAACTGCACACAATATTCTACGTGTGACCTCACCAGGGTCCTGTATAATTGCAATCATACATCCTTGCTCCTGTACTCGAAACTTCTTGAAATCGCTTATCAAAATGATAAAAGCTTTGTATTTGTAACAATAAAAAACAATGTAAAATGAAGTGGTCTTTGTCTAACTGGCAGGATATAACAAATGGAGTCCTTCAGGAGTCTCTGCTGGAGCCTCAACTGATTACAATTTTTATCAATGATCTGGATGAGATCAGTGGGGGCATGGTAGCTAAATTTGCAGATAACACAAAGGTAAGTAGGAAAGCATGTTGTGAAGAGGACATAAGGAGGTTTTGGATGGATATAGATAGTTTGAGTGACTGGCTTCAACCTGGCACTTGGAGTATAATGTAAGGAAATGTGAAGTTGTTCTCATTGGCAGGATGAATAAAGAAGCAAAGTATTGCTTAAATGCAGAATGACTTCTAGGCTGATAGCTGGAATGAGCAGGTTGTCTTATAAGGAAAAGCTGGACAGACTGGGCTTATTTCCTCTGATATTTCAGGAGTGAGGGGTGACTTGCTTGAAGTCCATAAGCTTCTGAATGGTCTTGATAAGATGGACTTGGAAAGGATGTGGGTGAATCCAGAGTTAGAAGGCACACTTTTAAAATTAGCGGTCAACGTTGTAGGACAGAGATGAGGAGAATTTTGTTTCTCTTAGTAAAGTAAAATTTATTTGTTAGTCACAAATAGGCTTACATTAACACTGCAATGAAGTTACTGTGAAAATCCCCTAGTTGCCACATATTGGTACCTGTTTGGGTACACTAAGGGAGAATTTAGCACGGCCAGTGCAGCTAACCAGCACGTCTTTTAGACAGGAAACTGGAGCACCCAGAGAAAACCCACGCAGACACGGGGAGAATGTGCAGACTCTGCACAGACAGTGACACAAGGCTGGAATCGAACCTGGGTCCCTGGCACTGCAAACCATTGTGGCACTGTGCATCTCACTGGGTTGTACAACGTTGAAACTCTCCGTCTCAGAAGCCAAGTCATTGAAAATCATTAAGGCAGAGCTAGATAGATTCTTGTTAGGCAAGGAAATTATCGAGGGTAGATGGGAATGTGGAATTTGAAACACAAATCAATTGGCCGTGATTTTATTGAACAGTGGAGCAGGCTTCAGGGGCTGAATAGCCTGTTTCTGTCCTATTCTGTCTGTTAGATCGGAGAAATAGGGGAAATTTAAGAAGATCGCAACGTGGTGACATTTCTCTCTGATTTATCCTCCAGTTCTCTGTTGAGGCAAGCTCGCACCATCTCAAACTTATCCTGCCAGGCAAACTTTCATCCACAGTACAAAGGGAAGGAAATAAAAGATCGAAAATTATTCAAGTCAGGCAGCATTTGTTAGTCAACAATGGAAAGAAAGAGTAGCATCTACAAAGCACCTGTCACAACCTTAGTATATCCCATGTTACTGTGAAAGAAAGTGCCTTTGAAATGTTTCAGTGTTGTAATGTAGGAGAAACAGCTGCTGATGCAGGCACAGCAAGATTCCACACACAGCATAACCAAATGCACCCTCCCGACCCCACCTTGTTCAATCTCGAGCTTCAGCTCAGCAAGCTAAATGGGTCACCTCCCCCCATAAAAGGGGCTTGCTGCTATACACTGAATCTTTCCCATCTACCTGAGAGGTTTGATCAAACCTCAGTGTAAGCTATAGTGTGAACTTATCCATACTAGGAGGAAAAATACAAAGAAAATTATTATTTAAATACCTTCTGGGTGCTTCAGTGCAGAGGGATCTGGGTGTCCTTGCGCATGAGTCGCAGAAAACTGGTATGCAGGTACAGCAGGTAATAGAGAAGGCAAATGGAATTTTAGCATTTATTGCAAAAGGAATAGAAGATACAAGTTATAAAGTGTTGCTGCCACAGTATAAAGCATTAGTGAGATCCCACTTTGGGCAGTTTAGGCCGATACACCCTGGAATTTAGAAGAATGAGAGGGGATCTAATTGAGATGTACGAGGTGATGAAGGGGATTGACAAAGTAGACATGGAGAGGATGTTTCCTTATGTGAGGCAATCTAGAACACAAGGTTATAGTTTTAACGTTGGCGCTGGCAGATTTAAAACAGAGATGAGGAGAAACAACTGTTGCGATTCTCCCAAAAGTGCTGAACTGGCGGGAAAACTGTTCTGAATCTGTTTTGTCAATTCGGTTTCTCACTTGAATCTCCACACTCTGTCCCAGTCGTGAATCTTATTAAAACCCCAGAGGGAGGATGGGGATGTTTACACCGGAGTCTGACAGTTCTGGAACTCTGTGCGTGCGCAGTAGTCCCAATCTTTCAGTCTCCCCGTTTGCTGGTCAGCCTGATTGGTGGCCAGCCGGGACCCGCACAGTGCTACCCATCCAACATCCTCCATACAGCCCGATTTCCGGAGCATCCAGATGTACAGCCCACCACCACCAACCCCCCCTCACACCCCCCTTCAGCAGTGGCAATTCCCCCAGTCCCTCATCCCAGCAAAACCCTTCCTCCCGCTGATCTCCTCTGGGGTCGAATCAACCCCCCCCCAGAGACAGCCCCCCCCCACTTCCCCAGCAGACTTCCAATTGCTACGCACCCCCCCCCATCCTAGATCGTTCCTGGCTGCAGAGTGGGAGTGCGACCCCACCCCCACCAATTGCCCCTAGTCCCCAAGTGGCCTCACACCCTTTGGCACTGACCAGTTCCTGATGGGCAGTGTTAAGGTGCTCCCCCAGGCATGGACACTTTGCCCCTTGGGCAATACCAGGGGACACTGGGCACTGCCAGGGCACC
Organism: Sphyrna mokarran; assembly: GCA_024679065.1. Classification (NCBI taxonomy): domain Eukaryota; kingdom Metazoa; phylum Chordata; class Chondrichthyes; order Carcharhiniformes; family Carcharhinidae; genus Sphyrna; species Sphyrna mokarran. Next base: position 8,191,491 of record JAGIQG010000017.1, on the reverse strand, counting down.
CATGACCCAGGGACACCACCCCCCCACACCAACCTGACCCCTTGGGGGGGTCCACTGATTGTCTCCCTTCATTCCGGTGGGGTTTCCCTGTTCCCCGAACATGGGGAGCTAGTATGAACCCGGCCAGAATGAAGTACTCCTGATGGGGTAGGGAATTCAGTCCTATCCCACCAGGTAAGGAAAGTTCCCCATAATTAGATTGAAAACATATTTAAGATACATTAAAAACAAATTCAAATGACTTACCTTACCTCTCCCCGGTGTCCAGCGTAGTCTAACTGGTGACTGTTCACCAGCTCTGGGAAGTACACATGCATTCCTGGCGCACACACAAATCCCGGAACAAGGCCAGGCAACGTACATCTCCCACCGCGATTGAACAAAAAAGTTTCGGGTCCGGATGGGAGCGTGGAGGCCTACTTCTCTCAAAGCGCCTGTGGAATTCACTGCCCCAGAGTGTCAGGGCATTTTGAGGAAGAGTTTTCAGGACAGTTTTTTTTTTAGAATTAGCAATGGGTTTGAGAGATTCTGGAGAACAGGCAGGAAAGTGGCGTTGATCTGATTAAATGGCAGAACTGGCTCGAGGGGCTGAATGGCCTGCTCCTGCTCTACCTCGTATAGACAGAGAGCAAAGCAATGGGAGTGTCAGCCTGGCTTTTATGTTGAAGTAAGTAAAGCTATAATGTAAACCTTCTGACTCAGAGGTGAGGTGACAATTCACTGAACTAAGATTGACATTTAATTGGGTGCGCTACTGCCTGTGATGTTATGAAGGTTTTATTGACCCTGACCAGCCGATCCATTTTTAGCTTTGTAAGCATTCCCTGACTCATACCCAAGTAGTGTATCTTTCAGCTTCTTGAATGTAAAGGATAATTTCTGTAGGCTCCGAGCCAGACTCCCTTTGCAGCCAACGGTTTGTGATAATGTATTTCTCAGTGCAGGCGGCAAATTTCCAAAGTAGAATTCAAATCTCCTGTCATCAATCAGCGCGGTATCTGGGCCGGGCTTCCCTTGTTAAAGAAATGGGTTGCATGTTTAAGCTTCGTTCTGTCCTGAACTGTGACAGCGCCAGCTGTCTCTGACTTGATGTACAGTCTATTAGAGAGCCCGTGGCACGGGAAATGAATGACCCCCCTGGTTCAGTTTAACCTTGAAATGAATAATTACCTTCTCCAACTGACGGTGGAGCAGATCTGAGGTCTGCCCAGTGCAAATGAGTTGAGTGGATTACCACAGGAGCAGAAGGCACAGACGATTTGTGGTTTCCATTTGCAGTTTTTGTCCCCTCAGAACGAACCAAAGTGCGTTGCAGCTAAATGGGGTACTTTTCGTAGAATCTCTACTTTGCAGCAAGAGGCTATTCAACCCATGGAGCCTGCATCGACTCTCTGACAGAGCATCTTACCCAGGCCTGACCCCACCCTATTCCTGTAATCCTGGCGCATTTACCTCCCTAAGCTGCCAAGCCTACACATCTTGGGACACAACAGTTAATTTAGCACGGCCAATCCACCTAACCCGCACATCTTTGGACTGTGTGAGGAAACCGGAGCACCCGGAGGAAACCTACACAGACACAGGGAGAACGTGCAAACTCCTCACAGATAGTGACCCAAGCTGGGAATTGAACCCGGGTCCCTGGGGCTGTGAGGCAGCAGTGCTAACCCACTGTGCCACCGTGCCGCCTGTGTGCAGGAAATGCAATGGCTATTTTGCATGTGACGCTCACATGACCATGCGATCTGTTTCTTAGTGATGTTGATTAGAGTTTATTTATCTGTGCCACAAGCAGGCTTACATTAACTCTGCAATGAAGTTACTGTGAAAATCCCACACTCCGGCACCTGTTCGGGTACATTGAGGGAGAATTTAGCATGGTCAATGCATCTCACCAGCACATCTTTCAGAAATTGGGAGGAAACCGGAGCACCCAGAGGAAACCCATGCTGACACGGGGAGAATGTGCAGCCTCCACACAGACAGTGACCCATGGCTGGAATGGAACCCGGGTCTTCGGCATTCTGGGGCAGCAATGTTCACCACCGTGCCACTTTGTCATCTCAGTTTAAAGTTTAAATATTGAGTAGGATAACTCCTCCCCGATCTTCCGGGATCATGCCAAGGAACCTGTAAAATCCAGAGACAGAGCAGATGGAGCCTCAGACTAACAGCCCACCTCCAATGTTGCAGCACTCTGTCTCAGTCCTGTAACTATAGGGCTCGAATTTGATGCTTCAGTCTCTGGGATGGGGTTTGAACCACAACCTCCTGACGTGGGACTAGAGAGTACTGTCGAGCCAACAATCTGAATCAAGTTTTCATACCATTCCCACCCCACACTCCCCGCTGTACCTCCATATCTCTTGTTGAAAAATAGTTTTAGATCTCAATTTATTGCAGCGAAGAACTTAAAAAACGTCATTGCCGGGAAGAACAGCAGTGATAATGTTCAGGAAGGTCAAACGTGTCAAATCAGCACCCACTCCAGAGAAAATCAATATTGGAACTCCTGATTCAAGATCTGTGCAGGGGAGGAATTGTCTTTGCCCCCGACAGGACAAAGAGAAATGGTTTTGTTTATCAATCCGCAGTCTGAATAGTTCCAGGAGGTCTCCTGATTCACATCCAAATCAATCCAGTGTTTGCCCAGCCTTACGCAGCAGGAAGGGTTCTGTAAAAGCCTCCAGCAGAGATGGATTCCAGGCTAATGTTGATCTCTGTTAGAGACTGTGCTGTGGAGGAATACCCACTTATGCAAGTAGCAGAGGATTGGTGAGGGTCTACTGCATCCCATTAACAACCCTAAAGAGGAGCTTCCTCTCAAACACATTCCCAGAGCCCTCATTATCTATCTTGATTCCATGCGTTTTGCCTCTCTTCCTTTGCCTTCTCTTACCGATTGCATTGTTACCCAAGATATCTGCTGTGCTTCAGTGGGTAATGTTGTGAAGTTAAGTTGTAAAGATGTTTGTAAAGGATTCTAAAAATGGTAGCGGGAAAGAAAAGCTGAATTTGAGTTCAGTGCTTGCAGGCAGAGTACATACAGACTCTAAGTTGCACCATTTATTTCGAGGACCAAGCATCAGGGTTGTCTTTTGCATTTGCGTTTTAATAGGCTATCACTGTTAAAAGCCTATCAGATTTGCATTTGCTGTTGTTGACAACCTCAGACCAATCATGGTGTAAGAAAATTGCGAGATCATCGAAAGTATAAAGGCCAGAATGACAGTCATCTCAGAGGATGAGTCACCCCTGAGCCAAAACCAGGGTACGATCAACTGAAGCAGGTAGAAGCAGTTAAAGGCAGCTGGAGCAACTGAAACAGTGAGTTCTTAACTCTGCCAGTCTCAGGTATGTCTGCATAGAACTCATTATTTAACTAGCAAAAAGTGCCAAATCAGACAGCACTTACAGATGGGGGACAATGACAGAAGAACTCCCAATCTTTTCTGAAATCTATCAAGCCTGGTTGTATATTGTCTTTGGGAGTGACTAAAATTCTGTTATTACTATTTTAGTACTGAATGATCCTATTCTTTATTTGAACAGCATTTCAGTCAAACCATCCTTTAAAATATTACTGGTTTAGTTGAAGTTCCTGGTTGGGTAGATAAAATAAGTTGTTAATTATTCATTTAAAGTGAGTGCCAGTTCTTTATGTTAATGTTATTGTTAGTGAAGAACTGCTAACACCTTCCTAAACACTTTTACCAGATTACAAAGTGAAGGGGATTAATTTCTACATTGTAACAGTAAACATTCTCTGTCTCTGAGGCAGGGAAATTGAGGGTTCGAGCCACACGTTAGAATCTGTGGTTTATAATCCAGACTGATAATCCAATACAGCGTGAGTTAATTTAGGTTAATTTAGCATGGCCAATCCACCTAATCCACGCATCTTTGGACTGTGGGAGGAAACCGAAGCACCCGGAGGAAACCCACGCAGATACAGGGAGAACGTGTAAACTCCAGACAGACAGTGATCCCAAGCTGGGAATCGAATTTAATTTAATTTAATAAACTAATGCTGTCTTTCAGGTGTGAAATTTGGCCTCTCAGGTGAGCATAAAGATCCTGTGACACCACGGTCGAAATTTGGCCATTCACACCAATGTGCATTCTCTGGTCGCGCCGGCAGCACACCTCCTCCCCCCCTCCCCAACCCCCACACTGCTCGCAGGCTTCCCAGCAGCGTGGTGTGCCTTCAATGGGAAATCCCACTGACAGCGGCGGGATCAGTGAATCCCCGCTGCCAAACAAACAGCATTCCACCCGGAAACACTGGGCTGGAAGGCCGGAGAATCTCACCCACTCTTCCATAAAGGGTTTGATGTCCTGACTGACCTTTAATCCTCAACAAACACCTGAAACAGCTGATTTGTTGAGCAAGGAGTTTTCTGTGCGTGAATTAGCTGCTGCTTTTCCTACAGCATAATTAAACCAAACCCCACGCAGCCCGGACTTTCTGGCTTCCACCTCTTTCCATTGGGAAAAAGATCCAAAAATCACGTGCCAACCGACTCAAGAACAGCTTCTTCCCTGCTGCTGTCAGACTTTGGAATGGACCTACCTCGCATTAAGTTGGTCTTTCTCTACACCCTAGCTATGACCGTAACACTACATTCTGTACTCTCTTCCTTCTCTATGAATGGTATGCTTTGTATAGTGCGCAAGAAACAATATTTTTCATTGAGTACTAATAAATGTGACAATAATAAATCAAATTGAATCAAATCAAATATATTGCAACTGTGGAATTTTGGATGTGAAGCTGGGGTATACTGAGGTCACCTGTTGATCTCTCCTGGGAGTGAACATGTGTAAACGCATAGGGTTAGCATCATGATTAGGAATCTTACCCCGGTTTGTTCACTCAAGACTTGTGTTCAGCCTCTCTTGGACCATGCCCGAATCATAAGACAAATGCCACTCCCTCCCGCGTGTTCTTTGTGGTGGCAAGGGGCAGCTCACCATTGGCCGCAGCCGTGGGATCTTCCAGCCCCAACATTGTCGAGGGGTTACCCGCTGCTCACATCCTGTGGCATGGGGAACCTGAGCTGGGGATTCACCATCATGGGACTGAACCATCCGTCCAGCAGGAATGGTTTCTTCCCAACTCCCCTCGCGCCAAGAGAATGACCACTGCTCTGCAATAGCAGCAACCAGATGCCTAGGCCTCACCCGGAGGGTCAGAGGTCATTGAAGCCCCCAGGTGGTCAGAGATGTGGCCGGGCAGTGCCCACTGGGCTGTGTCCACCTAGCATCCTGGCAATCACCAGGTGGCTACCATAAGCATGCCAGAGGTAATGCCAAGGGGGTGGGGCCTAACTGGGAGGGGTATGACTTGGGGGTTGGAGCTTAACTGGGAATGGGGTCTGACTGGGAATGGGGGAGCCTAATGGGCTGTCTGTGATAAGGACTTCCAAAGACTCTCCACCCTTTGAGAGAAGAAATTCCCTCTCATCTCAATCTTAATTTTGATTTGATTTGATTTATTATTGTCACTGATATTAGCACACAGTGAAAAGTATTGTTTCTTGCAGGCTATACAGACAAAGCATACTGTACATAGAGAAGGAAAGAGGAGAGTGCAGAATATAGTATTACAGTCATACAGTGTAGAGAAATGTGAGGTAGGTCTATTCAAAAGTCTGACTGTAGCAGGGAAGCCTAAGGACCACCAAATCTGTAAGATATTGCATTACAGCATTGTTAGATAGTTTAGAAGCGAATAAAGTCTTAGAAGCATAGAACGAAAGTAAAAGATAGAATTAGAAGGTATGCTGGGCACCGCTTGCAAGAAGCCGCCTCGCTCCTGTGCCAGCTTGAGATAAATTGGCATCCCCTTTATTCTGAGACTTTTGCCATCTGGTCCTAGACTCTCCCATGAGGGGGAGCATCCTGTTAGCATTTACTCTGTCAAATCCTCTGAGAATCCTCCATGTTTCAATGAGATTACCTCTCATTCTTCTAACTTCCAATGAGTAGAGTCTCTGTTTAACCTTTCCTGACAAGACAATCTCTAAATATTTGTATTTGCATGGAGAGTTTTGAACTTTAACCTTTTTGGGATTGGGTAAAATGGTAAGGAAGAGTGTACGAGTGTGCTTTAATCACTGTTCCTGCTGTAATTCCTTGGTCACGCAATGGTGTCTGTTTAGTGAATAGGTAAATGTGGTTAGCATTGCCACCTGACAGCGCCAGAGACCTGGGTTTGATTCCTCGCTTGGATCACTGTCTGTCTGGCGTTTGCATATTCTCCCTGTGTCTGCTTGGGTTTTCTCTGGGTGCTCCAGATTCCTCCCACAGCCCGAAAGGTGAGGGGGTTAGGTTGATTGCCATGCTAAATTGCCCCCTTTGTGGCCCGGGATGCGCAGTTCAGAGGGATTAGTGAGGTAAATATGTCGGTTTATGGAGATAGGACCTGGATGGGATTGTTGTCAGGGTAGACTCGATGGACTGAATGGCCCCCTGTAGGGATTCAACGATTCTGTGTGGAATACGGTTAGTTGGATGTGTCCGACACATTTTCGACAATTTAGCTCAAACCATTCCCAATGAAGGGAATAAATTTCTGAATGAGGAACGGGGGTTAATGGTAGGGGGAGAGGGAGATGGGAGGGATGAAAACACGATCAGGTAGGGGACGTGGCTAGCCCATTGCACTGGGGGTGTGCTGATGCCAACAGTCGTGGTTTATCTGAGCTAGGATGGAGCAAGTGATCAGCATAGTCAATGAGGTTAAACCAAGGCTTTGTCTGATGCAATCTTTTTCAAAGACATGTTGCCCTTTCAGCTAAGATTAAGATCCAAGCCAGGAGAGGGTGCAATGACTCACCCTGTCACCTTGGATCTTGTTTATCGAGCCCAAGGTGGGATGTACATCCTGTCTTGTAAGCTTAGATCAGGTTTGTCTTTCATGTAGGGACTCTACTGAGCTTCATTGTTTCTTTTGGTGAAGAATAAAGTACCAAAAAATAGAAAAAAAGAAGGGGGGGGGGTGTAAGGTAGAAGAATAGGAGGTTCTTGTCCAGATATCTACAGCCCTGGCACTTAGTTTGTCCGGCAGTGGGATTCCAAGCCTAGGATGAAAGCTGGACATAGTGACGTCCATTCCAGTTTATGATGGCAGTGCAGGGGTTAAACCACCAAGGAAATATGAACAAAAAGAAGATAATGTAGACTTGAAATATGACCGGCAAAAAGAACAAGGTGGGAGATAAAGGGACTCTCTTAATGCAGTAATCTGAGATGTGGAAAACACTGCCAGAGAGTGGAAGTAGACTCAGCAATAACTTTCAAAATGGAATTGGATAAATACTTGAAAAGGGATAATTTGCGGAGCTGGGAATGGAACTAAGTGGATAGCTTATTAACTGAGGTGATTGTTGTCTGGTCACCACGCTACCAGGAAGATGTGGAGGCTTTGGAGAGGGTACAGAAAAGATTTAACCAGGATGTTGCCTGGGATGGAAGGTATTAGCTATAAGGAGAAACTTGGTTTGTTCTCACTGGAGTGACAGAGATCAGGGGGAGATCTGATAGAAATCTACAAGATTATGAGGGACATGGACAGATTGGATAGTCAGAAGCTTTTCCCCAGGGTGGAAGAGTCAATTACTAGGGGGCACAGGTTTAAAGAAGATGTACAAGGCAAGTCTTTTACACAGAGGGTGATGGGTGCCTGGAACTCGTTGCCAGGGGAGGTAGCGGAAGTGGATACGGTAGTGACTTTTAAGGGGTGTCTCGACAAATACATGAATAGGATAGAAATAGGAGGACATGGTCCCCAGAAGGGTAAAGATTTTAGTTCACTTGGGCAGCATGGTCAGTGCAGGCTTTGAGGGCCGAGGGGCTTGTTCTTATGCTGTAATTTTCCTTGCTCTTTGCTACAGAGGGAGTACAGCGAAGTTTTCCCAGGCTGATTCCTGGGATGGCAGATCTGTCTTATGAGTCAGTAAGGATTATATTCAGGGGAGTTTAAAAGAGTGAGAGGGGATCATATAGAAATTTATAAAACTCTAACAAGGTCCAACAGAGTAGATTCAGAAAAAATGTTCCTGATTGTGAGGCCGTCTAGAATTAGTTTGAGGATAAGGGGTAAACTTTTAGAGCGGAGCTGATAAGAAATTTCTTTATCCAGAGGGTGGTGAATGTGTGGAATTCTCTACCACAGAAAGTAGCTGACGCCAAAATATTGTTCAAGAAGAAATTAGATATAGCTTTTGGAGCTAAAGGGATTAAGGGATATGAGTGGGGAAGGGGGCATCAGGATATTGAATTTGATGATCAGAATGAATGGCGGAGCAGTCTCAAAGGGCCAAATGGACTTCTCCTGCTAGTTTTGATTAATGACTAGTCCAACAATACATCCACCGTGCTGCCAAACCTCTGACAAAGGGTCATCCAGACTTGAAACATTCGCTGGAATTCTCTGGCCATTCACACTGCACCACTATTACCAGTGAGAAGGAAGGATTAAGCGCTCAGCCAAATCTCCATTCGCTGCAGCGGGGTCAGAGAATCTCGGCTACGGGCGGGGTCAGAGAATCCTGGCCCACTAACTCACCTTCGAAATTCACCAGCCAGAAAAAGAAACAGAACACGCTGGAAAATCTCAGCAGGCCTGACAGCTTCCTGAAAGGCCACGAAGACTCAAAACTCTAATGTCTTCTCCAGAGATGCTGTCAGACCTGCTGAGATTTTCCAGCGTTTTCTCTTTCCGATTCAGACTCCAGCATCCGCAGTAATTAGCTTTCGTGTTGCCATACATGATCTATACCTTCTCGCAGAGAAAGCCTCTCCTTTTCAAAACTCAAAATACCAAAAGTTTAACGGTCACTGTTATCTTTGACCCCCGGGGATCTGGCTCAGAACTACCTCCGAGGCTCGAATGACCTCCTTTATGTGTCACTGCCCACAACCGCTGCCTTGCAGAGAAGCAGAGAGGGAAGGAGAGAAAATTGGAGAAAGGCGAAAGCAAGAAATCCACCGCAGTTACATAAAACTATTAAACAGGAAAAGAGGTACATGAGCAAAATAAATAATGTTCATGTGACATTACCTCTGGGGCACTGTGCATTGCTTGGTTAATGTGCTACACTCTTTTCCTCCATTATATTCAACACACATTTTGATATCTGTCATATAAAATTACCTGTCAAGCTGAATAAATAGCTGGGAAACATAAGCAGCTCATGTTAGGCTCCAGGCATTTTATGTAGGGAAATTGATTAGCAGAACATTATTCTTACAAGTACCAGGAAGTGTTATGTAGTTGATTCCTGTTGAGTTAATAACTTGAGTGCCATGGAATTTAATTCACTTATCAGACCCCAAGTCATTTAGTGAAGATTCATGGGAATGATTGTTTGAGCGTCCTTGTTAAAGACAGTGTGACAGATTGGTGATTGGAGGGGAGTGGAGGGAGGGGTGAAGGGGACATTCTCATCTGCAGATTGGCAGGTGGGACTTTTGTGAAAAGGTTCATTGAAGAAAGACGGGTTGAGCTGTTGCATAGTGGGGGTGGTTAGAGAGTAAACGGAGTGGCTCTGAGCAAGACGCGGCATTTTGCATTGGTGCTATTTTGGATTGTATCCAAAATAGTCTTGGTCTCTCAAGCTAGGAAAGGTACCAGCATTGGACTGGAGTGGGCACAGTAAGTAGTCTCACAATACCCAGGTTAAAGCCCAACAGGCTTATTTGGAATCACAAGCTTTCACAGCACTGGTCCTTCATCAGGTGAGTGGAGAGGAACGATTCACAAACCTGGCATATATAGACAAAGGCACAATTTCAAGTCTCGCATTCCCACTATTATCTTGCAATTGTGTCTTTGCCTGTATATCCCGTGTTTGTGAAATCTACCTCTCCACTTAACTGATGAAAGAGCAGCGTTCCAAAAGTTCGTGATCTGAAATAACCTCTCGGACTGGTGTGAGACTTCTTACCAAGCTAAGAGAAAGTTAATCAACAACCACAACTTGCATTTATATAGCACCGTTGAAGTGACAAACTGTTCCAAAGAACATTGCAGGATCATGAGTCAGTCAAAATTTGACAATTGAATCACACAAGAAGATTTTTTGATGGGTGATCAAAAGCTTGGTCAAAGAGATAAGTTGGGAAGAATGTCTTAAAGGAGCAGAGAGAGAGAGACAGAGAGGCAAAGAGATTTAGGGAGATAATTGCAGAGTTTAGTGCATAAGCACTTCACAATGCTAGGGACCTGGATTCAATTCTGGCCTTGGATGACTATCCCTGTGAAGTTTGCACATTCTCCCCATGTCTGCGTGGGTTTCCTTCGGATGCTCAGATTTGCTCCCACACTCCAATGATATGCAGATTAGGTGCACTGGCCATGGTAAATTGACCTTTCATGTGCAAGCTAATAGGGATTGGAGGGGTAAATGCATGGGGTTACGGGGAGAGGGCCTAGATGAGATGATCCTTTGGGGAGTTGGTGCCGACTTGATGGGCCAATGATCTCTCCTGCACTATAGGAATTCTGTGTCACTGGGCAAGGTATTATGATCAACTAAAGGCAAGGCATTGGAGAGATAATCAAGTCAGACTGGAGGAATATCAATGTTTCAGGTAGGCAATAGGATCAGAGGATATTACAGAGATGGCCAGGGAGTGAGGCATGGATGCATTTGCAAATAAGGATCAAAGTGGTAAAATACAGACGTTGCTTACGGGAGAGCAAGTGTTGGTTACACGCACAGGGATGATGGGTGTGAGCAGCAGGGTGTTGGGTAGGCTCCAGATTCCCATCTGGACTTCCTACTCCTGTCAGCATCCAGGGAATGCTGCTGGAATATAATCATATTGGCAGTGGGTGGCAACACAGTCAGGGTCAGCTGTGATTAAATGTTTATCAAATATCTTGCCAGTACCTACTGAATGTGGGAAAATAGCAATTTGTATGAAGCATCTAATTGCAGATGTGTGCAGATGTAGCTGTGCTTTCCATTTGGGTGTACAAATCACGGGACATTTCTAAAGTATGGCTCTGTACAATGATGGTTAGTGTGTTCACCCACTGAAACACAGAGCCCCAGAATGGTTACGGCACAGAAGAGGCCATTTGGCCCTTCATAGCATGTGCCAGCTCTCTGCATGAACGATTTGATTTGATTTGATTTATTACGGTCACATGTATTACTAAACAGTGAAAAATATTATTTCTTGCATGTAATACAGATAAAGCATACCATTCATAGAGAAGGAAACAGGAAGGTGCAAAATATAGTAAAACACTCATAGCGAGGATGTAGAGAAAGGACAATTTAATGCAAGAAGATCCATTCAAAAGTCTGATGGGCACAAGGAAGAAGCAGTTCTTGAGTCAGTTGGTGTGTGAGCTCAAACTATTGTATCTTCCTCCTGATGAAAGAAGCTGGAAGAGAGAATGTCTGGGGTGTGTGGGATCATTAATTACGTTGGCTGCTTCCCTGAGGCAGCGGGAAGTGTAGACAGAGTCAATGGATGGGAGGTTGGATTGAGTGATGGATTGGGCTACATTCTCTTTATTGTGGTGTGGGGCAGAGCAGGAGCCATACCAAGCTGTGATACAACCAGGAAGAATACTTCCTATGGTGCACCTGTAAAAGTGGTGAGAGTCATAATGAGCTTGCCAAATTTTCTTAGTTTTCTGAGAAAGTGGAAGGGTTGGTGGGCACTTTTAAATATAGTTTTGTTATAGGGGGACCAGGATAGGTTGTTGGTGATCTAAAAGCTCTCGACCCTTTCTACTTCATTCCCATTGATGTAGACAAGGGCATGTTCTCCATTACACTTCCTGAAGTTGATGACAAACTTTCATTTTGTTGTCATTGAGAGGGAAATTATTGTCATCGCACCAGTTCACCAGATTCTCTATCTCAGTCCTGTACTGTGTCTCCTCATTACAGTCGTAGAGGTTTCCAGCAGGGAAACAGACTCTTTGGTCCACCTTGTCCACGCCACTCTTTTTTTTAAAGCCCTAAGCTAGTCCCAGTTACCTGCGTTTGGCCCATATCCCTTTACACCCACCTTACCCATCTTATTGTCTCAATGCTTTTTAAAAGACAAAATTGTACCCGCCTCGACTACTACCTCTGGCAGTTTGTTCTGGGCACTGACCACCTTCTGCATGAAAAAATTGCCCCTCTGGACACTTTTGTATCTCTTTCTCACCTTAAGTGTATGGCCTCTAGTTTTAAACTTCCCTACCTTTGGAAAAGATATTGACTATCTAGCTGATTTGTGCTCCAGGTTATTTTATAGCCCTCTATAAGATCACCTCTCAGCCTCCTATGCTCCAGAGAAAAAGTCCCAGTCTATCCAGCCTCTCCTTACAACTCAAACCATCAAGTCCCGGTACCATCCTAGTAAATCTTTTCCGCACTTTTTTAGTTTAATAATATCTTTTCTATGATAGGATGACCAGAATTGCACACAGTATTTCAATGTGGCCACACCAATGTCTTCATCAAGACATCTCAACTCCTGTGTTCAGTGTTCTGACCAATGAAACCAATCATACTGAATGCTTTCTTCACCTCTCTGTCCACCTGTGACTCCACTTTCATAGAGCCATGAACCTGTATCCCTAGATCTCTTTATTCTGTGACTCTCCTCAATGCCCTACCATTAACTGAATAGGTCCTGTCCTGGTTCAATCTAACAAAATGCATCACTTCGCATTTAGCTAAATTCCATCTGCCATTTCTCAGTCCACTGACCTAATTGATCAAGATCCCATTGCAATCTGAGACAACGTTATACACTGTCCACTATGCCACCAATATTCTCATCTAAATTATTAATATAAATGACAAATAACAGTGGACCCAGCACTGATTCCTGAGGTCCACCGTTAGTCACAGGCCTCCAGTTTGAAAAACAACCTTCTACAACCATTCTCTGGCTTCTGTCAGAATTTTATGTCGCTAGTAGTTATCATCTAGTCAAGAAGCCAATTTTGTCTCCATTTAAATACTTCACCCTAGATCCCATGAGATTTAACCTCATGCAACAAACTTTGTCAAAGGCCTTGCTAAAGTCCACGTAGACAACATCAACTGCACTGCCCTCATCTATCTTTTTGGTTACCCCCTTCAAAAAATTCAATCAAATTTGTGAGACATGATTTTCCACTCATAAAGCCATGCCTACTGCCCCTAATCGTCCTTGCATCTTTAATGCTTGTAGATCCTGTTTCTCAAAATAACTCCCAACAACCCACCACAGATATGAGGCTCACTGGCCTGTAATTCCCAGGCTTTTCCCTGCAGCTTTTTTCAAACAAGACCACAACATTTCATAGAAATCCTACAATACAGAAAGAGGCCATTCAGCCCATCAAGTCTGCACTGACCACAATCCCACCCAGGCCCCACTCCATATCTCTACTTATTTACCCACTAATCCCTCTAACCCACGCATCTCAGGACACTAAGGGTAACTTTATTTTTAGCATGGCCAATCAACCTAACCTGTACATCTTTGGACTTTGTGAGGAAACCAGAGGAAACCCATGCAGACACGAGGAGAATGTGCAAACTCCACACAAACAGTGACCCGAGTCAGGAATCGAACCCTGTCCCTGGAGCTGTGATGCGACTGTGCTAACCACTGTGCTACCATGTCACTGATTTGTTTAAGATCCTGCTATGGTGGTGTCATCAGCAAACTTGAAGATTGAGTTGGAGAAACAACTCTTCCCCAAAACCCTGCAATTTTTTTTATCTTTAGCTGCTTATCCAATTCCCTATGGAAAGCCACAATTAATCCCTCTCATCCTTTTAGATAGTGCATTGCAGATGATAACTACTAGCGACATAAAATCATTTCTCCTCATGCAGATGCCAGTCTTTCTTTCACCAATCACTCTGTTTCTTGATGCTTCTGCCAATGGGAACAGTTTCTCCCTGTTCTAATCCAACCTGTGATTTTGAGCACCTCTAGCGAATTTCCCCTTAACCTTCTCACTCTAAAGACAACAGCCCCAACTTAACTTCTGCAATCCATCCACGTTTCTCAACCCTGGAACCATTCTCTGAAATCTTCTCTGCGCCCTCCCCAAAGTCTTTGCTCTCAGCGAGCAGCCCGCATTCCCAGTGCTGGGCATCTCGATGAGACACTATGACCAAAATTCTCTGGCCATTCTCACCCCACCGCGGTGGGGATGGAGAATTCGGTGCTCAGCCAAATCTCTGTTCACTGCAGCGGGTTTGGATAATCCTAGCCTGGATCACGATCAGGATCCAGCACTAAATGTCTAGGGAAGAGCAACCAACACACATACCCTCCCCCCACCCACACATAGACACCACTCCCCATGCCCCCCCCAATCCATTGTATCCAAGAGATGACAAAAATCTGTATGGATTTATCCCTGCCTGGCGACAGGCCCAACCTCAGTTGGTTAATACCAGTGGTGATGGGATGCGACCCTTAAGTGATCATTAATTGTCCACACAAGGACCTTCCTGCCCTGGTGTGGAGCAGAGAAGGTAGCCGAATATTCGTCTCGCACTAGATCAAATATCCTCCCTACCTGCACACACACCACTAGCGAGAACAGAAGATTCTCCCTTGTATAAAAGCAAAATACTGCGGATGCTGGAATCTGAAACAAAAACAGAAAATGCTGGAAAATTTCAGCAGGTCTGACAGCATCTGTGGAGAGAGAATAGAACCAACGTTTCCATTTTGCATGGCCCTTTGGATAGACGCGAAACATTGGCTCTATTCTCTCTCCATAGACACTCAGAGCTCCCCTGTGTCTTTTCTATAAAGTCTACAACCCCGTATGCTTTTTTTAAATTACTTTTCCAACCTGCTCTGTAATCTTCAATGATTTGTGCATGTCATGTTTGTTATAATGATTTAAAGACAATCAGAAGGGATTGGATAAAGGTGTTTGTTTATTAACTCTGCACGGCTATACTTGGACAGAATGCTTGAGGAGCAGGTCAGAGCTGCAGAGCTGTGCGTCTGTGCTCTGCTCTCGCCGAAAGTGAAACTGAGGCTGGAATATATGACACACTTCCCTTAAAATGATGGTGTGCTGTTATTCTGATGCATTATAACAAGTGTGCGTATATCTCTCTCCCAAGTCTCCCAGCTCCATGCAACCCTTTAGCGCAGAATCCTTGCCATCATCTTGCCTCTCCTCCCTCTTCCTATTAAAGTGTATTATTTCGCACCCCTCTGTGATGTTGCTGCCTCCTCGGCCCATTTCCACCAGCCTCTTTATTTCCTCTTATCAAACCAGACTGAACAATGACCGGCCGAACCAGGTATTCCATGTCCTTTGCAAGAAGCACGTTTTAACTCAGTTTGACATGTTCATATTCGGACGGAAGATTTACCTTTGAGATTGATCATCGAGTCTTTCGCGATATAGTCCACACGGTTGCCAGGACGAGCGAGATGGTTGGAATGTCACAGACTGGTGCTTTTGAAATTGAGTATTGACCAGGGAAAATAAACATGGCCACCGATGCATTACGAAAAGATTAATGCATTCACTGATGTTCAGCAGGATCTCCTGAACATAATTTATCAAACTTAATGGAACTTTATGAAGATGTATATTTTTAACATCATTCCAGATAATGCACAAACAAGCAGCGAAATCAAACTCTGCTGGAAGTAGCAGGGATCATTTTCTGTCGTGTTAAATGTATTGCCCAGAATGATCACAATCAGAATCTAACTTTTATATGAACACCATTATTTTCAGTTGTGCTGTTGTGGTTTTTTTTCTATCTATGCTGAAGCGTTGCTGACCAGACCAGCCTTTATTCCCATCCCACTTTATCTTTATTCATTCATGGGATAGGGGTGTCGCTGGCTGACCAGCATTTATTGATGTGGAGATGCTGGCCTTGGACTGGGGTAAACACAGTAAGAAGTCTGACAACACCAGGTTAAAGTCCAACAGGTCACTCACCTGACGAAGGGGCAAACTGCGAAAGCTAGTGGGTTTACTATCAAATAAACTTGTTGGACTTTAACCTGGTGTTATAAGACTTCTTACAGAATTTATTGCCATCCCTACTTGCCCGAGGGCCGTTGAGAATCAACCACATTGCTGTGGTTCTGGAGTCACATGTAGGCCAGATCACATAAGGAGGGCAGATTTCTTTCCCTAAAGGACAGTACTGAACCAGATGGGTTTTTCAGAAAATCGACAATAGTTTCATGGTCATCAGTAGATTCTTAATTCCAGATACCAATTACCCCTTGAGAAGGTGGTGGTGAGCTGCCTTTTTGAACTGCTTGCAGTCCCTGTGGTGTATGTACGCCCACAGTGCTGTTAGGGAGGTAATTCCAGAATTTTGACCCAGCAACAGTGAAGGAACGGCCAATATATTTCCAAATCAGGATTGTGGGTGACGTGGAGGAGAAGCAGCAGGTAGTGGTGTTCCCATGTTTCTGTTGCCCTTACCCTTCTAGAAGGTAGCGGTCATGGATTTATCAAGAAATCTTAATGAATTTTTGCAGTGCATCTTGTAGATGGTATGCATGGCTGGCATTGTCGGTTGGTAGTAGAGGAGTAAATGGATGTGGTGCCAATCAAGTTGCTCTGTCCTGGATGGTGTTGAGCTTCTTGAATGTTGTCGGAGTTCCACTCATCCAAGCAAATGGAGAGTATTCCATTGCTTTCTTGACTTGTGTCTTATAGATGGTGGAGAAGCTTTGGGGAATCAGGAGACTGAGGTACAGGAATCCTAGCTTCTCACCTACTTTTGTAGCCACATTTTGCATATAGCTGGCCCCATTCAGTTTCTGATCAATGGTAACCTTCAGGATGTTGCTGGTGGGTGATTCAGAGTCGGTAATATCATTGAATGTTGGATGTTGGATAGGTTCTCCCTTGTTGGAGATGTGAGATGTTAAACTGGCTTCTCTGCCTCTGCAGGAGTTGACAGTTTAACCCTGGCTCCCTTTGATTCTGGGCCATTTGTGCCTCCTACATTCCTGACTCTTGAACATTAGCCACTCCTGATCCCTTAGTCATTTAGTTTAACTGTTTCCTGGAGATAGGGCTATTTACATTTGATCTTATCTAGATGTCTGCAAATCTCATTACTGGAAGAAGGACGCAACTTATGAGTTCCTTTGAATGTGGGCTGCTGGATGAATCTCCCTTGTTGCTAGGTAGATTATATTCTAACTCTGGTTGTTACCAGGCAAATCCATGACAGTGGAAGAAAGGCTAGTGATGAAGCAGCTAAAGATGATTGGGAGGAGTACACTACCTTGAGGAACTTCTACAGTGATGGGTTGAGACTGATTGTGACCTCTAACCACTATAACCATTTTCCTTAGTGACAGGTTTCTCCAGATTCCCAGTAACTGTTCGGGCTCCTTGATGCCTTACCCAATCAAATGTGCCCTTGATGTCAAAGGCAGTTGCTCTTGTCTCACCTTTGAGAATAGCTATTTCGATCATGTTTGAACCAAAGTTGTAATGAGGTCAGGAACTGACAAAACCCAAACTGAAGGTCATTGAGCAGGTTGTTGCTGAGTAAGTCCTCTACTTAAAGATTCTACTTTCTCAGTATTTAACATGTCAGCTATGACTCTCACCATTAACTCTGAGTACACTTCCTACTGTCTCAGCAAAGCAGGTAGTATAATTAAGGACCCCACACATCCCAAACACTCTCTCTTCTGCCTTCTTCCGTCAGGAAAAATATATAAAAGTCTGAGATCACATACCAACCAACTCAAGAAAAGTTTCTTCCCTGCTGCTGTCAGACTTTGAATGGACTTACCTTGGATTAAGCTGATCTTTCTCTACACCCTAGTTATGCTATAACATTACATTCTGCACTGTCTCATTTCCTTCTCTATAAACGGCATGCTTTGTCAGTATCGTGTGCGAGAAACAATACTGTGTGTTAATATCTGTGACAATAATAAATCGAATCAAATCAAAGTGCCAGTTGTTGGCACAGTCGATGACCCCTTCCATCATTTTACTGATGATCAAGAATAGACGGATTGAGTGGTAATTGGTCAGGTTGGATTTGCCCAGTGTTTTGTGGAAAGGCAATTTTCCACACTGCTCGCTAGATGCCAGTGTTATAGCTGGTCTGGAAGAGCTTGGGTAGGGAGCATCGCAAGTTCTGGAGCACAAGTCTTCAGTACTACTGCTGGAATATTGTCAGTGTTAGGGTTAGGGTTAGGGTACATTAGGGTTAGGGTTAGGCTACATTAGGGTTAGGGTTAGGCTACCATTAGGGTTAGGGTACATTAGGGTTAGGGTTAGGGTTAGCCATTTCTTGATATCACTTGGAATGACTCAAACTGGCTGAAGACTGATATCTGAGATGGTGGGAACCACTGGAAGAGGCCAAGATGAATCACCTTCTCTGGACTTCTGGCTGAAGAATGAAGAATATTTCAGCCTTGTATTTGCACTGATGTGCTGGGCTCCTCCATCATTGAGGATGGGGATATTTGTGGAGCCTCTTCCTCGAGCGACTTGTTTATTTGTCCAAAACCATTCACAGTTGGATGTGGGAAGACTGCGGAGCTTAAATTTGATCCATTGTCTATTGCAAACTGTAGGTACAGAGGAGATGTCAGGGATAACTTTTTCACTCAGAGGCTGGTGGGTGCGTGGAATCGGCTGCTGGTGGAGGCGCATTTGATAGGGTCTTTTAAGAGACTTTTGGATAAGTACATAGAACTCAGTAAGATAGAGGGTTATAGATAAGCCTAGTAGGTAGGGACACGTTCGGCGCAACTTGTAGGCCGAAGGGTCTGTTTGTGATGTAGTGTTTCTGTGCTTCCTCTGACATGCAAGTGTTGTAACTTCACCAGGTTGACACCTCATTTTTTAGGTATGCCTGATGTTGCTTCTGGAATGCCCTCCTGCATTCTCCATTGAACCAGAATTAATTCCTGGTTTGATAGTAATGGTAGAGTGGGGGATAGTCCAGGGCATGAAGTTACAGATTATGGCTGAGTACAACTGCTGCCGCTGAAGGCCCACAGCGCCTCATAGATGTCCAATCTTGAGTTGCTGAGGCTGTTAAAAATTTGCATTTAACACGGTTGTAGGACCATCCAACACACGTGGGAACCATTAACAATCTGACTGATGCACCAAGTCATTGAAGACTGTGATGGACAAAGTAATAACAAAGCTTTATTTAAGGCATCGTTATATGACAGTCTTGTTATTGGATTTCCCCAACTCTACCCAGGAATTAGTCTCAGCAAAATCAATGAGGTCGATAAACGGCTTTCAAAGCTAAAAGCTTCAGCTTTAATACAAGGTAATAGACACAGTTTCCAACAGTAATAATTTTATCCCATGGTGTGTCGCTGATTTGCAAATGCATTCTCTACCTCAACTTATCAGCTCACTGTGTTGGGTTCTGTCCTCCTGTCAATCATTTAGCAGCTGACAATGAATATGTAATAGAAAGTTACTAACCTGAAGAATGTTCAACCCTTCCAGCTGTGTTCGTGTCCCACTCTCTGGCCTTTGCAGTCAGCCCTGCTGCGCTCAACAGGGTGGCTAAGGGACACACGCCCCGTCCTGCTGGAAATAGCTTTAACATCAATAAACGCCTGTGTGTAATCCCCAGCTCCTGTCAGAGTGCAATGCACCAGCTGATCGAAAATGCACACTTGTTCTTCTTCTGAAACAGCAGAGCTGCAGTTCTTACTGGAACGATAGAGGTTGAGGGGTGACCCTGATCGAGGTTTACCGGATTATGAGTGGCGTGGACAGAGTGGATAGTCAGATGCTCTTTCCCAGGGTAGAAAAGTCAAGTACTAGGGGACATAGGTTTAAGGTACATGGGGAAGAGTTTAGAGGCGATGTGCGAGGCAAGTCTTTTACACAGGGGGTGATGAGTATCTGGAACGTGCTGCCTGGGGAGGTGATGGAAGCGGGTACAATAGCGGCAATTGAGGGGCTGCCAGATGAATACATGAATAGCATGGGAGTGGAAGGATATGGACTGCGTAAATGCATATAGTTTTACTTTAGGCAGGCATCATGATTGGTGCAGGCTTGGAGGGCCAAAGGGCCTGTTCCTGTGCTTTGTTCTTTGTTTTTTTGTTCTTTCTATAACCTTATTTGCATGACAAATATACAGTACAACTAGTACAAGGCACTTAGCAGAACCTCACACCCTGTAATAACTTCGATCAGTCCATCGAGGTTAGTCTATTGGAGTATGAACTCCCTGATTGGCCAATCAATTGGATCCATAATCAGGGATTTCTTCTGTTTATTACAAAACCGTTATTACAAAACAATTACAAATATTTAAAGAATGAATATTAAAGATATAATAGCAAAGGCTAAAGACATCCATTTATCAATAGTCTACAATTACTACCTTCTATTTAGGAAGGGTTGGTCCCTAATCAGGGAGTTTCATGCTCCAACAGGCCAACCTCAATGGCCTGATTGAGGTTATTATACACTCTTTATCAGTTTTTCAAATTCTGGGAGCTCCCCGTCTTCAGGGATTTATTCCATGAATTAAAACCTCTGTAAGGCATTAGGTTTCCAAAAACTCATCCTGAACCACATGGCCCTAATCTTCTTCCAGTATCTTTATGATAGCCAAGACTTAAGAAATAGAAATAGGAGCAGGAGTAGGCCATCCAGCCCCTCGAGCCTGCCTGGCATTCAATAAGATCATGGCTGATTTGAAGTGGATCAGTTCCACTTTCTCGCTTTCTCCCCATAACCCTTAATTCTCTTGTCTATCAGAAACCTATCTAACCATGACTTAAATATATTCAGCGAGGAACTCAGACTTCCCCAACATCTGCTGCTCTCCTGTTGAAACATGTACATGGGTGTTGGGATGCTAGAATTTGAGTTGATTTTACTATTCCTGTCTACAAATTGGTCTGGCTTCTCTGGCAAGGGTGGCTGGAAACCCAACTTGGGGCGGCATAGTGGCACAGTGGATAGCTCTGTTACCTCGTAGCGCCCAGGGACCAGCGCTCAATTGCTGCCTTGGGTGACTGTGTGGAGTTTGCACATTCTCCCTGTATCTGCGTGGGTTTCTTCCAGATGCTCCAGTTTCCTCCCCAGCCCAAAAATGTGTGGGTTAGGTGGAGTGGCCATGCTGAATTGTCCCTTAGTTTCAGGGGATTAGAAGTGTAAATGTGTGGGATTATGGGGATAGGGGCTGGGTGAGATTGCGGTCAGTGTAGACTCTATGGGCCAAATGGCCTCCTTCTGCACTGTGGGAATTCTATAGATTCTAACTTGCTGATTGTTCATGGGTGAATATTGAGTTGATAAGGCAATTAAAGAATATGTTTTATTCCAGCCCATAAACTCAGTTGTTTCCCTGCTCTGGGGTGACTATGAGACTATTTTTTTGACAAGTAAAGCATATTTTTAATATGCTTCCCCTCCTGGTCACTCTTGTGTATATACTTCAAGTGTAAAATCGACCTCTTTACAGACCAATCTTGGCTGAGTGGTAGCATTGTCAGAACGTTGTCGAAAGCAGTATAGGTTTAACACATTCTGCTGAGATAGACGACAGCGGGCAAGGCAGACCTAGATACGCTAACGTGCTCAGCCATAGCTCAATATGAAACACTCTCATAGCTGTGTTGCAATGCTGTGGGTTCAAATCCCACTTCAGACATTGCAGCACCTAAAATAAACTGACCATCCAGTGCTGAGGCAGTGCTGTGCTGTTGGAGATATCTTTTGGATGTGATTTCATACAATCCCTACCCAGTGCAGAAGGAAGCTGTTTGGCCCATTGAGCCCGTACTCTGTCAGAGCATTTTACCCAGGCTCTATCCCCACAACCCCATGTACCCAACTTAATCAACAGGCACTAGAGTTTGGTGACTAGGAGATTTTCATTGCAGTGTTAATATAAGCCTACTTGTGATTCTAATAAATAAACTTTAAACTTTATTTAGTCCGATAATCTCCCTAACCTGTACATCTTGGGGCGCTCAGATGTAATTTAGCATGGCCAATCCACTTAACCGACATGCCTTTGGACAGTGGGAGGAAACTGGAGCACCTGGAGGAAACCCACGCAGACATGGGGAGAACGTGCAAACTCCCCACAAACACACAGTCACCCAAGGCCAGAATCGAGCCTGGCTCTCTGACGCTGTGAGGCTAATCACTCCCCATTCTGTGCCATCGTGCCACCCATGTCAAACTGAAGCCTCATCTCCTCTCAGGTGAAGCCAAAAGAGACCTCCTCAGTGCTTTGGCCAATATCTATCCCTGAACCAGTTCAGTTTAGATAGTCATCATCACATTGTTGTTTGTGGTCATTGGCTTTACACACACTGGCTGTCACATTTCCGACATTACAATAGCGACTATATTTCAAAGCTTTCTTTCACTCTCTCCTTCTAACAGATAAATTAAAGCTCAAAGATTTGAAGATAGATTATTGATCTGTTTTGGAAATTGGTTCGATGTAGAAAACAAAGATGAAGTATGATTGCTCGCAAATTGGAAAGAAGGAAATGGTGCTTCACCATCTGTGCGAGGGCCTTACCTGTTTACCATATAATTTCTGGAACTCTCTTCCTCAAAAGGCAGCGAAAGCAGAGTTTTAGATAATTTTTAAGGCAGAACTGGATAGATTCTTGATTAGCAAGCGACGAGAGGTCACAAGGGGTCAGCAGGAATGTGGGGTTGAGGCTTCAACCAGATCAGCCATGATCCTATTGGATGGTAGAGTAGGTTCGAGAGGCTGAATGGCCTACACCTGCTAGATGTCTCAAAGAGAGACAAACATCCAACTGTGTCATTGCGTCAATGGCATAAAATTGATGGCAATTGAAGTAACATAGATCAACATAACGTTACAGGGAGATTTTGAGTGAGTGATGAGACCAATGGTAGGTATAGATTTTGACACTGTTAAAATCATCCATTTCAGGCCAAAAAAAGAGAAGGATTTCATAGAATCCTACAGTGCAGAAGGAAGCCACTTGACCCATGAGTCCCCCCCCCGGCCCTATCCCCATAGCTCCGTGTGTTTACTCCGTGGACCCCAAATTTCAATGGATCTCCTCTTTTCACTATTTTAAAAAATATTTTACATACAACCTAGGGTGGCACAGTGACACAGTGCTAAGCACTGCTATCTCACAGTTCCAGGGACCTGGATTCAATTCCAGCCTTGGGTCACTGTCTGTGTGGAGTTTATACACTCTCCCCGTGTCTGCGTGGGTTTCCTCTGGGTACTCCAGATTCTTCCTGGGTTAGGTGAATTGGTCACGTTAAATTGCCTCTTAGTGTCAGGGAAGTGCAGCTATGGGGATAGGGCCGGGGTGGGATTGTTGTCGATGCAGGTTCAAGGGGCTGAATGGTCTTGTTCTGCACTGCAGTGATTCTATGAATCCAAATAAAAAAGGCTAATGCTTTGTTAATTTATAACTCAGGAAGGGGGAAGGAAGGCTGGAGTACAAAGGGCATGGCTCTGTCCTCCTGATGTGGTTTTGTATTTCTATTATCCAGTAGTAACACTGACATCGCCCTTTAGCCGCTTTGTGGTGTGTCTCTGGTTACGAATGCAGTGAGGGAGCGGGGGAGATGTTTTTGCTGCGGGGCCTGAATCTTGTCATTGCCTTATTCCTGATGATAAGCAGGAGCTCGGTTTGCAGAATGTGCATGTGTCATCCCCACTGCTCATCTTCAACTTCGTCACTTGTCACCCGGGATAAATTACAAAACAGCAGTTGCTTGCGAGAAAGTTCAGACTTTGAATCGCAAGAACATGTATCTGCGGGAAACGGAGCGCAGTGATGCAGACAGACCCTGCGCTGTGGTCCCTAGGTACTGTCTCATCCAGAGCAGAGTCAGAATTGGGGATGTATTAATTTGATTTTTGACTGACAGTTACCCAGCTGACTCACTTTGCTGCTCTTGGCCTCAGCGCAATTTGCCTAATTAGAGATTTGTGGTTAATCACCAGCACTCGCAGCCAAGGCGAAAACACTCGGAACCAGCTCCCTGCCGATTCAGTTAGTTAATGCTTCACCGAGCGTGCTGTCGGGACTGTACGGGCTGGAAAGGTCACAGATTTGATTAATCCTGGGCTGTGCTGATGTAGCTTCCCTCGGCTGGGCTGTCCTTGTGTGGCCTACACATGCATGGAACTGGGTGACACAGTGGGAAAGACAAGTTCGGACACGCAGTGTTGGTTGCGACACATACCATAGTTGAAGAGTCTCACCGTTTATTTTGAAGGTTCACCTATCACAAATTGGCCACATTTAATTCTTTCCTGGGTAACTATTCTGGCAATGAGTCAGGATTGTCAGAAATCTCTGACTTTGAACCAGAGGGTTCCAGACGCAGGGTAAGAAGTTGACAGTTCCAGGGTCATTCTCATGTAGCCAGTGCACTGGGACTTCTGAGTGGATCCCAGCCCATGTCCTGGAGCTTATCCAGGATATGATCGTCAGGAACCATTACTTACATTCTCTGCCGAGGTAAGAAAACTTTTATTTGACAGCCACAGTGAAACCAATTTGCCATGAGATCTAAAGGAGAAAGTCAGACATTGCATCACTTCCTATGATGATGTACACAGCCTCATTAGCCTACCGTAGTAAGCATTAATCCCTCAAACAGCAAATAGGATCGATTTAATTAAGAGGAAGCTGGATAAACTCACAGGGAGAAAGATTAGTCTGAAAGGGTGAGGTGGGACAGGAGGAGTCAGATTCAGAGAATAAACTCCAGTATGAATCACTGGGGCTGAATAGAACATAGAACATAGAACATTACAGCACAGAACAGGCCCTTCGGCCTTCAATGTTGCGCCGACCAATATAAAAAGCAATGCCCCTCCAAACTAAACCATTCCCTTCTCTTCCATATACTTATCAACTAACCTCTTAAACGTCACCAAACTTGGCGCATCTACAACTGCTGCAGGCAGGGCATTCCACTCCCGAACCACCCTTTGGGTAAAGAACCTACCTCTGATATCCGTCCTATAACTATCACCCCTTAATTTAAAGCTGTGTCCCCTCGTGCTAGCTTTCTCCATCCTAGGAAAAAGGCTATCACTGTCCACCCTATCTAAACCTCTAATCATCTTATATGTTTCGATTAGGTCCCCTCTTAGCCGCCTCCTTTCTAACGAGAACAACCTCAAATCCCTCAGCCTCTCCTCATAAGACCTGCCCTCCACACCAGGCAACATCCTGGTAAAATGGTTTGTTGGTATGTTATGAATGTTGTGTGGTGTGCCAGTACAGAGATGTGCAGGTTCAGTGGGTTGGCCATGCTAAATTTGTGACAGGGGTACTAGCCAGGGTAAATACATGGGAATTGTGGTCAGTGCAGACTCAATGGGTCGAATGGCCTCCTTCTGCACTGCAGGGATTCTGTGATCTATGAATTCTATGGATTTATACGTTGATCAAATGGAGTTAAACCCATGATCAAACCAATCCTGATCTTATTGATCTTATTGAACAGGCTCGATGGGCCAAATGGCCTACTCCTTCTCCTGTTTCTTACAATCTTAGCATCAAGACTGATCATAGAATCTCTACAGTGCAGAAGGAGGCCATTAGGCCCATCAAGTGTACACTGACCACAATCCCGCACCGACCCTATCCCCCTAACCCCGTTATCCTGCTCATCTCCCTGACACTAAGGGGCAATTTATCATGGCCAATCAAACTAGCCTGCACATCTTTGGCCTAAGGACAAAGAACAAAGAACAAAACAGCACGGGAAACAGGCCCTTCGGCCCAACAAGCCCGCGCCGCCACCCCGATGTTCCCACCTCTACTCGCGATCCCTGTCCATGTTTATAGACCTATGGATTAAAAACCAAATTTGAGACAATTTAGGGAGAATTTGCTTTGCCAATTAGCCTAAGAGCACATCTTTGGGATGTGGGAGGAAACTGGAGCACCCGGAGAAAACCCACGCAAGCACGGGAAGAATGCGCAAACTCCCACAGACACAGGCCCAAATCCATGTATCTGCACAGCACAGTGATAGTCACTGAGCTATCGTGTTGCCCATCAGATGGTCCAGGTCAAGCGTACACTAACGACGTGAAGCACTAGGATACTCTCCACTTGATCTGCCACCTTCAGAGACTTGTTCGCCTGTGGGAGGAAACCCACGCAGGCATGGGGAGAATGTGCAAACTCCATACAGACAGCAACCCAAGCTGGGAATTGAGCCTGGGTCCCTGGTGCCGTGAGACAGTAGTGCTAACCACTGTGCCACCGTGCCACTCTGACACTGCATCATACATTCTCCAAGTCTCAGCAACTCCTTCACCTTGGTAACCACAAGCAGTTATGATGTGGAGATGCTGGCGTTGGACTGGGGTAAACACAGTAAGAGGTCTGACAACACCAGCTTAAAGTCCAGCTGATTTATTTGATAGTAAACTCACAATCTTTCGGGGGTTTCTCCCTTCATCAGGTGAATGGAGAGTACTGGCCTCAGACAGGGCATATAACAGGACAGTTCACAGATTACTGATTAGAATGTGGGTCTTTACAATTAACCTGCTATTCAAGTCTTAAAGACAATGTGAGTGGAAGGAGCATTAAGCACAGGTTAAAGAGATGTGTGTTGTCTCCAGACAGTACAATAAGTGAGGTTTTGCAAACCCAGGCAAGTCATGGGGAGTTACAAACGGTGCGACATAAACCCAAGATCCCGGTTGAGGCCATCCTCATGTATGTGGAACTTGGCTATCAGTGTCTGCTCAGCGACTCTACGCTGTCGTGTGTCATGAAGCTGCCTTAGAGAATGCTTACCCAAAGATCAAACCACATGCAGAGCCAGAACATGATTCTAATCCTGTTGTGGTTCAGGGATCCTGAATGAAGTGCTTCCTGAGATGACATGAATATGAATATTGACCGAGACCTGCCCCCATGTCCGAGAGATGCTCAATTACCTTTAACTTCCATCCTTTTATTATCTTTTCTGTAATGTCCCTGAATTCCTTTACAACAGATATGTTCAGCATAAAACTTCTGCGTGTCTTTCTCTGTGAGAAAGGTCGCTTTCTGCTGTCAGGTCCCCAAGCATTCTCTCTATTTAAAAAAAAAACAAAAACCTCTGGCAGTTTTATGTAGTGAGCTCCTATCCCTGGGCACTGGACTGAAACAGTGAGGGCTCATTTAAAAACTGACCTTTTAACAATTATTAAAGAGATTGGCCTTAACGCCTGACCTATCTTACTTGGCTGAATTCAGTCTTTATCTCCTGTCTCTCTCTCTCCCCGTTTGCCAACATTCAGCTGTGAAATGGTAGATGGTTCCATCTCTGTACTTCCTCAAGCTCTGCACTTTTCGATTTTGCATACACAGCTATTTTAGCACGCACATAAAAATGAAGAAGAGGCTTTAATTTATAAGACAGACTTCAGTTGGTGGAACAGTCTCTGAACTATAGGCAACTTCAAGCATCTTACTCACAGATAGTTGAAGAGAAAATAATTTTTTTTTTAGATAGATGTGGGACTGAAGACAATGGGCAGGATTTACTGACCTCGCTCACCCCGAGGCCAGGAAGTCCCATCCAAAGTTAATGGAACTTTGCATGGTCCACCACTGCCCACTATGATTCCCGTGGCAGATGGAACAGGAAAATTCCGGCCAATAAGCAAAATTTTCCAGCCCTTTTTGCCAGGGGATTAGATCATAGAACCCTACAGTGCAGAAAGAGGCCCTTCAGCCCATTGAGTCTTCACGGAATTCCATGTAGGCCCTACCCCTATATCCCTAAATATTCTACCCACTAATCCCTCTAACTTATGCATCCTAGATACTAAGGAACAATTTCTTACCATGGCCAAACAACCTAACTTGCACATCTGGGAGGAAATTGGAGTACCTGGAAGAAACCCACGCAGACGCGAGGAGAATGTGCAAACTCCATACAGACGGTGACCCCGAGCCGGGAATCGAACCCAGGACCCTGGAGCTATGAAGCAGCAGCGCTAACCACAGTGCTACCGTGCTGCTCTTTCAGTTCCACTGACAGTGAATCTCCACTGTACGTACCCTGGTGGCTTGGGGGTGGGGGCGGTTTAACGGGGAACTCATTGACAGCGGCGAGATCAGAAGATGCAGTCACCAACCAACAGTGGGCTGCCTTTGATGCTGCAAAACATGCCTTGGGGGCATGGAAAATCCCGCCCATCATATTTGTTTCAAATATCTAGCACAGGCCCTTTTTGTGTGCAATGTTTCTCTTTCACAATGTTGGGTCCATTTGTTTGTTTGAATAGACGAGGGGGCAGCGCAATACAAGTTTTAAAATAGTTTTCTTTATTGAACAGAATTTAAACAGATGTAAATGACACAATCGAAAAGAAGAAGTGAACTTGGAGACTACGTTCCACTGCCAGTCCCTGTACTGAACCTAAACACACTGAACGGATGTCAAGAACAAACTGAAACACCACACGCTAAAATCCAAATTATATGTCAATCCTTATCTTGTTATTGGAGATGTTTTCTGTGGGCTGTCTCCGCAACTTAGAAAAGCAATCCTTGCAGCTGTGGTTGTGAGAAACTTGTTTGCCTGCGCTGTGTACCCTTCAGGAATGCAGTCAATTTTTAGCCTAACTTTAACCTTCTAATTCTACACGTAGTTAAGTTAACAGATTGGCAGAAATATCTTAAAATGAAGTCTTTGCGTCGACTGAAGCAAACAGGGTGAAGCAGACACAGGATCCCTCACACTACGTCAGGATATTTAAGAGCACTGCCCCGCTGGTGATGTGCTTGTTAAGATGTGTCACTGCTGTGGTTAATAAATGTTGGCCACAGCAAGCTCCCAGCACGTTAATGTGACCAACTCTTTCAGTGATGTTGAATGAGGAATAAATATTGTCCAAGGCACTGGAAGGAACATCCCTGTTTGAGAGCGTGCTTAGCGTCAAGAGGCCTTGACGTCAAGTCTCATTCTGGGGATGGCACTTCAGGCAGTGCGGCACTCCCATGGGAACACAGGAATGAAAAGTTTCCCACCGCAGTTTATTTGTCCTGGTTCCTCCAGGCAGTAACTCTCACTGAGTTACACTTCCCTAGGGATCGGTAGGCATTCACCCGACAGAAGCACAGACAAGGCAGTCAGTTCAAGCAAGGAGCCGGTCACCTTGGAGGCTTGCTGAATGGAGGTGTGGACTGAAGCTAACACTGGAGTCAATACTGGTGCTGTTTAGAGAGGCTAAGAACCATGTCTTGCAAAATGAGCTCCTGCCTCACAGGAGGAACTGAATCCTTCGGTTTACAAATAACATTGTCGAACACAAGGGCCATTGCCTTTGAGAAGTAAACACAAGTTCCATTCCGTGACTTCATAATTCTCACTTCCAGAATCACCCCACTTACAATTTTGCTGATCCTCTCTGTTGCCAATAACATTCTCTTCACGGGGTTAACAACCAAGTTCATAAGATATAGGAGCAGAATTATTTGATTTGATTTATTATTGTCACATGTATTGGTACACAGTGTAAAGTATCGCTTCTTGCACGCCACACAAAGCATACCATTCATAGAAAAGAAAGGGAGAGTGCATGTCCACTGCAACTCTCACCAACTTTTAAAGATGGACCATAGAAAACATTGTTTCTGGTTATATCACAGCTTGCTATGGCTCCTGCTCTGCCTAAGATTGCAAGGAATTACAAAAGGTCACGAATGTACACCAATCCATTGCTCAAAATAGCCTCCCATCAATTGACTCTGTCTACACTTCTCACTGCAGCCAGCATAATTAAGGACCCCACACACCCTGGACATTCTCTCTCCCACCATTTCCTGTCATACAAAAATCTGAGGTCACATACCAACCAACTCAAAAACAGCTTCCTCTCTGCTGCTGTCGGACTTTTGAATGGACCGACCTCACATTAAGTTGATCTTTCTCTTCACTCTAGCTATGACTGTAACACTACGTTCTGCACTCACTTGTTTCCTTCTTTATGAATGGTATGCTTTGTCCGTACAGAGGGAAAGGGACGATAATTTTCACCGTGTACTGACACACGTAACCATAATAAATCAAATCAAATCAATAATTCACTGCCTTCTGTGGTGGGGGGGTTTGTGAAGATCCTGATTGAAATATTTCTTCCTGTTCTTGGTCGTAAGTGGCTTGACCGTTCTTCTGAGACTGTGGTCCCTGTTTTGAGGCCTTGTTCTAATGTAGGCTTGTCAAGTGATTTCTGCCGGATAACAGTGTGAATCAAAGGCCTCGTCTTCTGAGTGTGAGGAAGATGTCCTGCTCTTTCTCTGAACTACAAGCACTTGAGAAGGAGGCAGTTGTGGTGTTTTTTTCCAGCGGTGAAATGGAAGGAAATGCATCATTTTTAGCTGAAATAAACAGCCAGCGTGAAGTTGTGCTTGAGTGGTAGCCATGGCAGAGTGGGTGGCACTCTCACCTCTGAGTCAGCACGCTGTGAGTTGATGGCCCACTGCAGAGACTTGAGATTACGATCCACACGGATCCTCCCGGTGCCAGTACTGAGGGAGTGCAGCACTGTAGGAGGTGCCATCTTTCAACTGTGACATTAACCCTCTCAATTAAATGCAAAATAAAGTCCCTCAGTACTGACAGAAGAAACCCAGGGAAGTATTCTAGCCAATCTTTATCCTTCTATCAATAACATTCCCTGTTCTCTGGTCATTCCCTCATTGCTGTTGATGAGCGTTGCCACGCACAAATTGGCTGCTGCACTTCCTATCTTACAACAAAGGTAGTATGGGCAGCACGGTGGCACAGTGGTTAGCACTGCTGCTTCACAGCTCCAGGGACCTGGGTTTGATTCCTGGCTCGGATCACCATGTGTGTGGAGTTTGCACATTCTCCTCGTGTCTGCGTGGGTTTCCTCCAGCTTCTTCCCTCAGTCCAAAGATGAGCAGGTTAGGTTGATTAATCATGCTAAAATTACCCTTTAGTGTCCTGAGGTGCATAGGTTAGGGGGAGTAGCAGGTAAGATATGTAGGGATATGGAAGTAGGGCCTGGGTGGGATTGTAGTTGGTGCAGACTTGATGGGCCCAATGGCCTCTTTCTGCATGGTAGGGTTCTGTGATTTTATGGTTCTTTATCTGCAGAGCGATTTAAGATTTTCTGATGCTGCAGAAGGCATTGTAGAATCTTCAAATCTTTCAGCAAAAAAGATGCCATTCACTCCATCACGTCAATGACAGCTCTTTCAAAGATGTCATAATTCTTGCCTTACAAATAAACGCAAGTCTTTCTGTTGGTTTGGATAACAGTAACATGGGCATCAAGTCAGATAATTAGATGCATTGGCCGTGCTAAATTCTCCCTCAATATTCCGGAGTGCGGCGGCTAGCGGGGATTTTCAGAATAACTTCACTGCACTGTGAATGTAAGCCTACTTGAGACACTAATAAATAAACTTAAAAAAAAATCAAATTCCTCCCCTGTCTATTGCAATGGAGACAAAGAACAATGGAATAAAACAAAATAACTGTTTGGAAAGGAGTTTACTGGGTGGGAATTGTGGACTGATGAAGTGTGTAATTATTTTAATCCCACATCCCACTTGCTCGTGTGTAGCATCTGTGAGTCCTGCGTATGAGGGTGTTCAACTGTGATCATCACACCCAACTTTACGTTGACTTCATTCATCTCAACTGAAATAGACCTTACATAGAAACTAGAAGTAGAAGTAGGCCGTTCAGCCCTTCGAACCTGCTCCACCATACATTTTGATCATTGCTGATATTCAAATTCAATATTCTGATCCCTCTCCATATCATTGATCCTTTTAGCCCCAAGAGCTATATCTAATTTCTTCTTGAAATCAGACAATGTTTTGGCCTTAGCTACATTCTGTGATACTGAATTCCCACCCTCTGGGTGAAGATATTTCTTCTCGTCTCAGTTTTAAAATCCCTTATCCTCAAAATATGACCCCTCATTCTGGATCCCCACACATTGGGAACATTCTTTCTGTATCTACCCTGTCTAATTCTGTTAGAATTTTATGAGTTTCTATGAGATCCCCTCTCATTCTTCTAAACTCCAGTGAATACAATCCTAACTGACTTCGTCTTTCCTGCTATGACAGATTTGCCATGCCAGGAATCAGCCTGGTAAATTTTTGCTGTACTCCCTTTATTGGACGTTTGCGATTTAGCGTGGGCATTCTCAGGAAAGGGAAGTGTAAAGATGAATCAGTCCATTCCTGATCGTGACTCCGAGAATCCTGGGGAAATGAGCCTGTTGGATGAACTTAGGAACAGACTCATCCGTAACGGCTGTGGTTGGCTAACCTCCTGAGTCTCAGTAGATAGGTTTCCTCAGGCAATAGGAGGGCAGCTGTGACCTGCCGGACTTTGTCACTGCCAGGAACATTGCACTCTACAAAAATAGAAACAGCTTCGTACTGACTTCAATCTGTTAGACTGTTCCAGGACTCATCCTTAGATCAGTCTATATGCTTAGCCCTGTTACCTTTTATATTTCAAATAACTCCTTTTTAAATTTAGCTTTGAGTAGTGTTTATTCCAGGAATGTTTATATGCTTCATGGTAACTTCAAAAATTCTGCAGCAACCTGGTTAAATATTTGGAAGATAATAAATGCATTCGATTCATTACTGTTTGTTCTCACAGCTATTCCTGTCAATTCATAGAATCCCTACAGTGCAGAAGAGGCTATTTGACCCATCGAGCCTGTGCTGATTCTCCGACAGAGTATCCCATTCTAACCTTTTCCCCTGCCCTATACCCGTAACCCTACACATTCACCATGGCTGATCCATCTAACCTATATATATCTTGAGACACTAAGGGGCAATTTAGCCCAGCCAATCTATCTAACTCACACATCTTTGGACAATGGGAGGAAACCGGAATATCGGGTAGAAACCCATGCAGGAGGATTCTGCAAACTCCACACAGACAATCATCCGAGGCCAGAATTGAACCCAGCTGTGAGACAGCAGTGCCAACCACTGAGCCACCATGCTGCCCCAGGAACATTGTTTTGTGGCAATCATTTTTCCCACTGTCCTCATTGTCAAGACATCCATTGCTTCCCTTCTTCTGGACCTTTGGCTTGAAACATGTCCAAAAATTAACTTGCATTTATATGGTGTCATTTGCATTAGAACATTTCCAAGTAGATTTACAACCAATGAAGTGCATTTTGAGGCCAAAAGAGAAAATGCTGGAAAATCTCAGCAGGTCTGGCAGCATCTGTAAGGAGAGAAAAGAGCTGATACTTTGAGTCCAGATGACCCTTTGTCAAAGCTACTTTGTCAGAGACTCCAGATGCTGCCAGATCTGGTGAGATTTCCCAGCGTTTTCTCTTTTGGTTTCAAATTCCAGCATCCGCAGTACTTTGCTTTTATTAAGTACATTTTTTAAGATGTAGCCACTGTTGCAATGTAGGAAACAGCACAACCAATTTATGCACAGCAAGCTCCCACAAACAGCAACATGAGAATTGGTTTTAGTGATGTGGGTTGAGGGATGAATATCAGGCAGGATGAAGAATTCTGCCTGATATTGAGCATGGAACTTGAGAAAGCAAAAGGTTTCATATGATCTACTGATGACCGTGAAGCCATTATCAATTGTTGGAAAAACCTATCTGGTTCACTAATGTCCTTTAGGGAAGGAAATCTGCCGTCCTTATCCAGTCTGGCCTACATGTGACTCCAGAGCCACGGCAATGTGGTTAATTCTTAAATATCCTTTGAAATGGCCCAGAGTCTCACAGTTCAAAGGCAATTAAGGATGAGCAACCAATGCTGGTTTGCCAATGACGCCCACATTGTAAGTTAAAGTTTAAAGTTTATTTATTATTGTCACAAATAGGTTTATATTAACACTGCAGTGAAGTTTCTGTGAATTCCTTTAGTCGTCACACGCTGGCACTTGGCTGCCTTTTCAGGTACATTGAGGGACAATTTAGCATGGCCAATGCACCTAACCAGCGCGTCTTTCAGACAGCGGGAGGAAACTGGAGCACCCGGAGGAAACTCACGCAGACACGGGGAGAACCTGCAGACTCCACACAGATAATGACCCAAGCTGGAATCAAACCCTGATCCCTGGTGCTGTGAAGCAGCAGTACTAACTGCTGAGCCACCATGTACAAAAGATTTTAAAAATATCTCTGAAGGTGAATGTGAACCCTCAACTTCCTAACTTAGGGATAAAGAAAGCTACTGAGTGAGCCACAATTGGCAGCTGTGATGTTAAAAGTGCTTTTAGTTGCTTAATACAGAATGGAATATTGCCCCTGTCCAGCAGAGTGAGGGCAAGTGCTCAGGATTCAGCTTGTTAGATGCGATGAACCAGTTGGCTTGGATGTAGGGAAGACAAATGGACTAGTTTGTACAAACCTTAACTGAATCTTGAGGCAGTGAGATAGAGGTCACCAGCATAATCAGCAGTAATTGCACTCATGCAACAGAGAGTTAAAATAATAGCAGCAGTAGACCTTTTGGCCCCTTGAGCCATTCTGTACAATCACGGAGGATCTTCCATCTCAATTCCACTTTTCCATCCCAATATATTTAAGGCTGAGATAGATTTTTGTTCTCTCCAAGAATTAAAGGATATGTGGAATAGCGACTGAGCATCCTTAAATCTCCTAAGTCAAGAATTCTGAAGATTTACAACTCTGAATGAGAAGAAACTTCTCATGATCTCAGCCCTAAACGATCAGCTCATTATTCTGTAACTGTGTCCCTGTGTTCTAGATTTCCCTGTGTTATATATTTAAGTGGTTGCATGATTGCTTTCAGAGCCAGTCACATGATTTAATGGCGATGTCACTGGAATGTATCACAGGCTCCTGATTTTGTTTCAGTTGCTATTCTTCACAGACAACATCTCCTCCAGGAGATTGCATGAAGGAAGGGATTCTGGAGGTGGTGGCAAAGAGATCCTGAGGAGGTTGGTGGGGTGTAGGAATGCAGATGTTAGTGCACACTCCTTTCTTGGCACACAGGCAGTGCTGGAAAACACAAACCTGCTACAGCTGGTAGCTTCTGCTTTCCTTTTGCCACAAGGATGGCACAGTGGTCAGCTGCTGCCTAACAGCACTGAGGACCTGGGTTCGATACCAACCTGTGTGGACTTTGCACATTCTCCCCATATCTATGTGGGTTTCCTCTGGGTGCTCTGGTTTCCTCCCACAGCCCAAAGATATGGAGATTAGATGGATTGGCCTTGCTAAATTGCTCCTTAGTGTCCAATGAAGTACAAGTTAGGTGGCTTGACCAGGCTAAGTTACCTCTTACTGTCCAAAGATTGGCCATGCTAACTTACTCCTTAATATCCAAAGATGCGCAGATTAGATAGATTGGCTGTGCTAAATTGCTCTGAGTGTCCAAAGATGTGGAGATGCCGGTGTTGGACTGGGGTAAACACAGAAAGAAATCTCACAACACCAGGTTAAAATCCAACAGATTTATTTGATAATAAACCCACAGCTTTCGGGG
Source organism: Sphyrna mokarran (assembly GCA_024679065.1). Classification (NCBI taxonomy): domain Eukaryota; kingdom Metazoa; phylum Chordata; class Chondrichthyes; order Carcharhiniformes; family Carcharhinidae; genus Sphyrna; species Sphyrna mokarran. The sequence goes on along the minus strand of JAGIQG010000017.1, from coordinate 8,156,013 downwards.
TTTGCCCCTTCATCATGTGAGTGGAGAACCCCAAAAGTTTGTGGGTTTATTTCAAATAAACCTGTTGGACTTCAACCTGGTGTTGTGAGACTTCTAACTGTGTCCAAAGATATGCAAATTAGGGGGAATGGTCATGCTAAATTGCCCCTTAGTGTCCCTAGATATGCAGGTAAGGGGGATTAATGGAGTAAATGTATGGGATTATGGGGATAAGACAGGGGCTGGGCCAAGATTAGATGCTCAGTCAGAGAGTTAGTGCAAGCTAGATGGGCTGAATAGCCTCCTTCTGCGCTGTGGAGATTCTAAAGTTTAATCCACAACATCCAAAAAAATGTAACCAGGAGTCCTGAGATACTGAATCCTCAGCTCTTTAGGTCCACTGCTAAAATTAGAGACATGTGCTCTGTTTTAAATATTATAATTCCTTATTTGAATCTTGAGAATAGGAATTGGCCATTTGGCCCTCTGAGTTTGTTCCACGACTCAGTAAGTTAAAGGTTGATCTTCAGCCTCATTGTGCTTTATTCCCATATCTCTTCATTCCCTTAGGACCTGAAATCCGTCAAACTGTACCTTGAGTATATACCGTGACTGAACATCTGACAGCTCTCAGGGGTAGAGAATTCCAAGCATTCACAATCCTCTGAGTAAAGACTCTTCTCTCCCATCCTAGCCTTATTCAGAGACTGTGACTCTTCCTTTCAGATTCCCTATCCGAGGGGGACACTTTGACAGCACCTCCCGAAGAACGTTATAAGTTTCAATAAGATCACCTGTCACTCTTCCAAACTTTAAAACGCTACTTATGGGACAATTCTGAAACCAGTCTAATCAACATTCATTACAGTCCCACTCTCGGGCAACTCTATAAGGAGACGGAAAGAATTGCACTGACTTCACCAGAACCTTATATAACAAATTAAATAATTCCTCCTCTGACACACGCACTAACACTTTTACATGCTCGCACGCACGCACAACATGCGCATGCAAATGCACACTGCATTACACACATGCACATCGCATGCACACACACACACTGCATGCATGCATGCACACATACACATACACCCTCACACATACATACATGCACACTGATACACAGTGGTTAGCACTGCTGCCTCATAGTGCGAGGGACTGGGGTTCAATTCCTGGGTTGGGTTGCTGGCTTTGTGGAGTCTGCACGTTCTCCTCGTGTCTGTGTGGGTTTCCTCCAGGGGTTCCGGTTTCCTCCCACAGTCTGAAAGATGTGCTGGCTGACCCGAACAGGTGCCAGAGTGGGGCAACTAGGGGAATTTCACAATAACTTCATTGCAGTGTTAACGTAAGCCTTACTTGTCACTAATAAATAAACTTTACTTTTACTTTGGCGTTCGATTATGAGGAGAGGCTGAATAGGCTAGGTTTGTACTCTTTGGAGTTTAGAAGGCTGAGAGGGGATCTTATAGAGACGTATAAGATAATGAAGGGGATGGATAGGGTAGAGGTTGAGAGACTCTTCCCGCTTAGCAAAGATAGCGGGACTCGAGGGCACAGCCTCAAGATTAGTGGGGGGGGGCGGTTCAGATCAGAGTTGAGGAGGAATTTCTTCACTCAAAGGCTGGTGAATCTTTGGAATTCTCTGCCTGATGAGGTGGTGGACGCTTCCTTGCTGAACATGTTCAAATCAAGAGTGGATAGGTTTTTGATTGACAAGGGAATTAAGGGGAGAAAGCAGGAAAGTGGTACTGAACCACTACAGATCAGCCATGATCTTATTGAATGGCGGGGCAGGTTCGAGGGGCTGAATGGCCTACTTTTGCTCCTATTTCTTATGTTTGTATGTTCTTACTTTACACATATGCTCACACGCACACATGCACACAAGCACGCGCACTCTCATGCATGCACACACATACACATGCACACATGCTGGGAGGTTGGAGTTTCCCATTTTTAAGATTTTAATTCTGATCTTTTTTTCCCCCACTCAATCCTGAAAGTGGCGGACAATGGATGGAGGGGACGTGGTAGTGGGTGGGTGGTGTGGGGAGCGGGGGGAAGAGTGGGAGAATCTGATAAAATTCACCTCCATTCATCAGTTTGAAAAACAAGGAAGTGAGTTCCTTCAATTTGAACTGAATGCATTTCAGGCTCAGGGACAACATCCCAGATCTCTGAGAATCTCGGGGCCTGTTGATATACAGCCATCTAATTAAAAGAGAGACCTTTGAAGAAATTAGTTTGGGAGCTAGCTGTGAATGTAACACTGGCTGGTGCTAGAGTGTACGTGAAGGGGCAACTGGGAGATTGATTGATGTAGTTACTCAGAGTGTGTGAGAGATTGAAATAGGAACATACACTGCTTGAGGGCAACTCAATAATTCTTCATGACCAATTCATGACTTTCTCAAGCTGCAGCTACTGATGTTACATAGGGAACTGTGGGATAACCAATTTATACACAGTGAGATCCACAGCATATAGTTCAGACATTGCTCTCTGCTCCACTGTAAAATTGACATTGCAAGTTCACTGCCCTGTGGAGGAGCAGTGAGCTTTTCACCTTTCTTTTGTCAGGAATCTAAGTACCTATTGATGAGTGTCCTCCTCACTGTCCTCATTATTCTCCCTTCCTCAAATCCTCAGGTTTTCAAAACCCAAGTTTGGATATCTTCCACTTCTGCTACTTTTTGACATTTGTCTTTAGCTTTGGTGGAATCCTACACTTTAACAAAGAACAACACAGCACAGGAACAGGCCCTTCAACCCACCAAGCCTGTGCCGACACATGACACCTTTCTAAACTAAGGACCTTTTGCTTCTATGGGGGGGTCCTTGTCTCTATTCCCTGCCTCTTCAGCTCCAACAACACTCAAGAAGCTCAACACCATCCAAGACAAAGCAAGCCATTTGATTGTCATCCTACCCACTTCCTTCAACATCCACTCCCTCTACCACCGATGCACATTGTGAGTACTGTCCACAAGATACACCACAGCAACTCGCCAAGTCTCCTTTAACAGCATCTTCCAAACCAACATCCTATACCACCGAGAGGGTAAGAATTTTCGCAACACCAGATTAGAGTCCAATCAGTTCATTTGATAGTAATCTCATTAGCTTTCAGAAACGGTGTTCCTTCATCAGGCATGAGAAGGTTCACACACCAAAACCTTCCATGCACCTGATGAAGGAACGCCGTTTCCAAAAGCTTGTGAGATTACTATCAAATAAACTGGTTGGACACTAACCTGGTGTTGTGAGACTTCTTACTGTGTCTACCCCAGTCCAACGCCGGCATCTCTACATCATGGCCACCTAGAGGGACCAGGGCATCTGGGAGAAACATTCCCTTCCAAATCCGCTTCAATTTCATTCACCCTCCCACATTCAATTCAAAGAGAAGACTCTTTGATACCCAATTTATTAAGCTTGACGATGAGGCCAGTCCTGATGGATTGAAACATTGGGCCATAACTTCCTCGGAGTGTCACTCCATGTTGACTTGCTTGTGCTTATATCCTGAAGCTTCTGTTTTGTCCGAGCTTCCTGACTCCGACCAGGTGAGATTCAAGATTCCAACAGCGAAGCACGTCCCCAGCTCCAGCGGTGGAGCAGAGCGAAGGAGGACGCCACACCTTTTTTATGGCCCTAGCTTGTGGCTTTAGATATGAGAGGAGAAGTGGACATAGGAGAGGCAGGGAGTTACAGATATTGGGGGGGAGTCAGACATTGGAGGTTGGCGAATTTGGACATCAGGATAGAATCTGACATAGGGTTTGGATATTGAGTGAAGTCAGACATTGGGGTGAGGAGTGAGGCATAGATGGTGGGGGATGTTGGACATCGAGGGGGGGGTGTGGATGGCTTAATGTTTGATGTTTATTATTAGTGTCACAAGCAGGCTTACATTAACACTGCGATGAAGTTACTGTGAAAATCCCCTAGTCGCCACAATCCAGCGCCTGTTTGGGTACACTGCCAGAGAATTTAGCATGGCCAATTCACCTAACCAGCACACCTTTCAGAGGAAACCAGAGAACCCGGAGGAAACCCATGCAGGCATGGGGAGAACGTGCAGCCTCCACACAAACAGTGACCCAAGCCAAGAATCAAACCTGGTGTGAGGCAATGATCTGCTGATGGAGGGGACACCTCTGGGTTTGCAGAAAGAGGGGTTGAGAATTTTTATATATCCGAGGGTAGAACACGCAGTGATTAAGGAGGGACAGGGTGAGATCACAGAGAATTAGTAATGGGTGGGCATGATGGCACAATGGTTAGCACAGCTGCCTCACATTGCCAGGGATCCAGGTTCGATTCCTGGCTCGGGTCACCGTCTATGCGCAGTCTACACATTCTTCTCGTGTCTGCGTGGGTTTCCTTTGGGTACTGCAGTTTCTGCCCACAATCCAAAGATGGGTGGGTTAGGTTGATTTGCCTTACTAAATTGCCCCTTAGTGTCAGGGAAATTAGCAGGGTAAGTGAGACTTAGGGAAATAGGGCCTGAGTGGGATTGTAGTCACTACAGATTTGATGAATCAAGTAGCCTCCTTCTGCACTGTAAGGATTCTATGGGTTCTGTGATTCAAAGGGAATAAGGGATTCTATTCCAAGAGGGGCCAAATGTTTGAGTGGAAAATGGGGATGGCATTGAATATTGTGAAGGATTTGGAAGGGGTTGGTAACTGAAAGTACAGCAGGTGTCGTAGATGATGGAGAGATCTGTATTTGCAGAGAAAATTATGAGAATGGAGGATCCAATTTTTGTGTAATCATTGGGCTGGATAGGGACGTGTTGGTGAGGTAATAACTCTCCTCTATTTATGGATGCTGATGAGATCAGTGATTGTCTCAACTAACAAGAAAGCAGCGTGGTGACATAATGATTAGCCCTGCTGCCTCACAGTGCCAGGGACCCGGGCTCAATTCCCAGCTCCGATCATCATCTGTGCAGAGTTTGTGCGTTCTTCCCATGTCTGCGTGGGTTTCCTCCCACAGTCCAAAAGACATGCTGGTTTAGGTGCATTGGCCATGCTAAATTCTCCCTCAGTGTACCCGAACAGGAGCTTCAGATTTTTACAGTAACTTCATTGTAGTGTTAATGTAAGCCTACTTATGACACTAATGAATAAACTTTAAGGGGCATCTCAGAATCCACATATAAGCTGCGTTCATTGTGTGGCTGTGTTGCACCTTCCCTCTGTGGGCCCTGATCTAAACTGGCGTTCTGTTCTTCACTGGCTATTTGGTAATCACTGGGCCTAATGTGATTTTTTTTCTTAGGATATAGCAAACCAGGCATTCGCAACGCCCTCGCCGGTTAGAACAGTGATCGCAGCCGACTTTGACAATGACCAAGAACTTGAAGTATTCTTCAACAATATCGCATACCGAGGGTCATCGGCAAACCGCATCTTCAGGTGGGTCAGATTTTGTTCCGCATCAAAAGGAGGCCATTCGACCCAACATGTCTGTTCTGGATCTCTAGCAGGAGGAGTAGTGATGCTTGGGTTGTAACCCTGTAAGAACCTCATCTACAAGTCCCTGCCCAATTTCCTTCCCAAATTAATTGAGGAATATTTTCAGAGCTTCTCAAATCTTAACAACCTTAGCGAACAAAAATAAATTCTCCTCATCTACGCTCCAAATCTTTTGGCATTGATTTTGACATCTGTGACTTCCAGAGAGAATAGTTTTTCTCTATCTACTACGGGTGGTGCAGTGGTACAGTAGGTTAGCAGTGCTGCCTCACAGCGCCAAGGACCCAGGTTCAACACCAGCCTCTGTCTGTATGGAGTTTGCACATTCTCCCTGTGTCTGCATGGGTTTCCTCCGGATGCTCTGGTTTCCTCCCACACTCCAAAGATATGCTGATTAGGGGAATTGACCATGCTAAATTGTCCCTTAGTGTCAGAGGATGCATAGATTAGAGGGAATTCCGGGGTAAATATGTGAGGTTACAGGGATAGGGTCTGGTTTGGATTGTTGTCAGCATAGATCCAATGGGCTGAATGACTGTAGGGATTCTATGATTCAGTTCCCATCAGCACCCCCCCCCCCCCCCCCCCCCAAATGAGAGACATTCTGACCATCTCTCCATGATATTCAGTGGACTTTGTCATTGTCGCATCCCCACATTCTTGGTGGGGGGGAGGAGGGAGGAGCGTGTGGAGATGGGATTGCCCAGAAACTTAAATGGACCAACCACAGAAAAAACATTGCCAATTCATCACTGTTGCCAGTGGCCTGGATTTTGAAAAGCAGACGCGACCCCTTCCCCTGGCAGGTGTGGAATTGGTTCTGGGAGAAAGAGGAGGTGGGAGCGGTGAGGAGGGAGAGAAGGTGCAATGAATAAAATGTAGAATTCTGCTGGCAGCTTGGAGATCATGTTCTCTGCCTAATGATGTGCTGTCCACATTCCCCTATCTAATAGATCAACTACAATATCTGTTTTCTCTGGTGATAATTTTGGTTGGGCTTGTATTGCATTCCATTTTGTGTCTATTGAATTGACAGACTGCTCTCAGATATTAATATATAGATTGCATTTAGTCATCAGTCTCAGTGATGAATGAGTTCAGGCAAGGAACAGATGATTTTCAATTTGCTGACTTTCCAACGCAAGCTAGTTCCCCTCTCCCTCTCTCTCTCTCTCTCTCCTTCTCAACGGTACTTTGTTCTCACCTAATATCCATCACTTTTATCGATCCTCTGAGGTGGCTATTAAAAAGCAACACCTTGCAGGAAGTAATAAATGACTCGCCGAATTAATGAAGAGTGGGGTGACTCAATAAATGGTGGATTCGGGGGACATGGCGACCTGGATGGACTGCTTCTGTACATCCGAGGGAGTTGCCGTAAGATAGCAGCTAGTCAGACTCTCTGGAGTTAGCTGCTCTGGGTCAGCGGGGAGGCGATGGCCTAGTGGTATTACCGCCAGACTACTGATTCAGAATCTCAGCTGATGTTCTGGGGTCCCGGGTTCGAATCCTGCCTCAGCAGATGGTGGAACTTGAATTCAATAAAAAAAAAAATCTGGAATTAAGAATCTACTGATGACCATGAAAACATTGTTGGAAAAACCCATCTGTTTCACTAATGTCCTTTAGGGAAGGAAATTTACCTGGTCTGGCCTACGTGTGAGTCCAGAGCCACAGCAATATGGTTGACTCTTAACTTTCTGGGAAAGGCAATAAATGCTGGCCGGCCAACAACACCCATGTCCCACAAATGAATAAACAAAACAAAGAGTTCAGGAGTTACGTTTCACCTCAACGATTGTCGTTGAGTTTAGAGAAAGGGGCGGGGGAGGTAAATGATCAGGTGGAGTCCTGTCCTGATTAGAAGTCACAGTCAGATTTTAGCCCATTCTATCCTCCCATGGCCGAATAGCCTGTTACTTCTCACCTTGCCTTCACTTGTGAATTTTCCGAAAGTGCCTGCCCCAAAACTGGAAAATCCCGCCCTCAGCCAATGGACCTTTGTGTGGTCCGCCCACTATAATTCCCTGGGTGGGCGGGATGAGAAAATTCCCCCCGAAGTGTTGGAGTGGGGAGGGGGCCAGCATCCCAGATAAAAATCACAGCCTTTAAGAGATGGAATACTCCCCACTTGCCTGGATGAGTGCAGCTCCAATAACACTCGAGAAGCTTGACACCATCCAGAACAAAGCAGCCCCGCTTGATTGGCACCACATTCAATCAATCTCTCCACCACTGTAGCAGCAACGTGTACCGTCTACCAGACGCACTGCAGTAACTCACCAAGGCTCATTCAACAGCACTTTCCAAATCAGTGACTGCAGTTCAAGAAGGCAGCTCACCAGCCCCTTCTCAAGGGCAATTGGGGATATATAACAAACATTGCTCTAGAAAGTGATGCCACATCCTATGAAAGAATACAAAAGGAAAAGTAAATAAAGAAGAATTGTGTGCTGATGGATTAATTCTGCAATAGGGTGGCTACCAGTGTGAAAGTGATTGACACAACAAGGGAACAGTGTAATGGAAGTGGAGTAGGGGGTTAGAGAAATGAATGGGCTGTGTTTTTTTTCTTTATTCATTCATGGGCATGAGCATCGCTGGCTGGGCCAGCATTTATTGTCCATCCCTAATTGCCCTTGGAGGGCAGCTGAGAGTCAACCACATTGCTGTGGCTCTGGAGTTGCATGTAGGCCAGACTGGTTAAGGATGGCAGATTTCCTTCTCTAAAGAACAGTAATGAACCAGATGGGTTTTTATTCAACAATCGACAATGGTTTCATGGTCATTAGTAGATTCTTAATTCCAGATATTTTTTACTGAATTCAAATTCGATCTTCTACCATGGTGGGATTCGAACCTGGGTCCCCAGAACATTAGCCAAGTGGACTGGAACATGAGCAGCAAGTGTGGGTACTGTTATATAGAACTCAATCCAGTTGGCGCAGTATGAAACCTGACATGAATACTTGTCTTGCTAACAGGTTTATTCACAGAATGCAGCATTATATACATCTGCTCCCACCCTGTCACTCCCTTGGTCCAGCAACCTCTCTCACATTGCAACAACTCAACTCAATTAAACAAACTCAGGGACAAAACAAGAGATAGGGCCTCTAAGGGACACAATGACATACAGAAATAAATAGGAAACTTAAAACATCAAAACACAATGGCTGGGATTTTACCTAGAGTGGGCGAGGTTTGCAGGAGGGAATTCCCTGTTGGCCTCCGGCAGGATTTTACAAGCTTGCCCAAGCCAACCTCATGAAATCTCGGCCAATTTATTGAGTTTTACCATCCCATTTTGATTTGATGTTTTAAGTTTCCTTTAGACTTTGTTTTTTGTTGGGGCCGTTTCCCCCCCCCCCCCCTTCCTTCTGGGGGGTTGCCCCTCTTAATTTGTCCCAAAGTTAATTTGAGTTTATTTACTCGTTGGGCTGTCAAAAGAAATACCATCCATAGGAATTGGAGCGAGTGAGGAACGGACCATAGGAAAGTCCATTGACTGGGTTGGGATTTTACAGTTTTGGGCAAACAAGGCCAGAAAATCCCACTGGACGTGATTAATGGATTTGATAAAACATTCCAGTTCCGGCGGTGCCCATCGGGAAGGAGGCCTCAGTGGTTCCAGCAGACACCGCCTTCTCCCTGACCAGGGGCATCCGACATTGATGGCATTTTCTCCGGAGGATGTCCAAGAGGAGACCCTCCCACTTCCCTCCCCCCTTTCCCTGTCTCTGCACCAGATACCCATACATCAGGAACGTGGGCTGAAGTGTAACAAAACTGAAATGAAAAGCTTTTCACATAAGTGAAAAAGGGGTGCAGCTTTTTACAGCTCAAATATGTGAAGTCCATATTTGGACTCTTGCATTTGCAATGGGACTGCTGTGTGTGTAAAACATCCTCCACCCCAGGTTCTTCTAGGTGGTAGCAGTCAAGGTTTGGAAGCTTTTGTCTAAGGAATCTTGGTGAGTAGCTGCAATGCATCTTGTGGATAGTACACATGGTGACCACTGTGCATCGCTGGTGGAAGGAGTGAAGATTTGTGGATAGGATGCCAATCAAATGGGGCTGCTTTGTCCTGGATGGTGTTGAGTTTCTTGAATGTTGTTGGAACTATATTTATCCAGGCAGGTGGAGAGTATTCCATCTCGTTCTGGCACGGTGGCACAGTGATTAGCACTGCTGCCTCAAGCGCCAGAGATCTGGATTCGACTCCTGGCTTGGGTCACCATCTGCGTGGAGTCTGCAAGTTCTCCCTGTGTCTGCGTGGGTTTCCTCCGAGTGCTCCGGTTTCCTCTCACAGTCAAAAGATGGGGGTTAGGTGGATTGGCTGTGCTAAGTTGCCTGTTGGTGTTAGGGGGACTTGCTAGGGTAAATGCATGGGGTTACGGGGATAGGGCCTGAGTGGGATAGTGACTTGATGGGCTGAATGGCATCCGTCTGCACTGTCAGGATTCTATGCCTTGTAGATGGTGGGTAAGTTTTGAGGAGGTGAATTACTCCATTGGCTGTAAAACGTTTTGAGCTGTCTTGTGATGTGGGAGATGCTTTACACTTGCTTTTAGCTTTGAGTGATGTGAAGCGTGTAGAAGGCAGGTTATATTTTACCTTTTCGTAACTTGTCCTGTGCTTTTCAAGAGGGAGTTTGGGGAGTTTAGGTGAAGGGTGGTGTATGGAATTGAGTTTGATTTATATCTCGGATGTTGCCTTTCCTGACAGGGTGCTGTGTGTGTTACACCTTTCCCTCTGGGTGAATAACCAGGAACTGTTCCCACCATTCTGAGCCTTGTTCTCACTGTAGCTGGCGCAGCAGCAGTCTCTGCTGGTTGGAAATCAGTATTGCCTGAATTTTAACAAATTGTCCCAGTTTTCAGGGCACACTCCATTTCCAGCATAACAAACATTGGGGAGCAGGAGCTTTCTCTCAAAGTAACCGCAGGCTAAACCTCTCTGCTTCCCTGCCTCCTCAAATTGATTCCCTTCCCTGTTTTAATATCTCTTAGTTTATTATGTTTCATCAGTTTATTTACTAGTGTCACAGATAGGCTCACATTAACACTGCAATGAAGTTACTGTGAAAATCCCCCAGTTGCCACACTTAGGCGCCTATTCAGATACACTGAAGGAAAATGCAGCATGGCCAACAAACCTAACCAGCATGCCTTTCAGACTGTGGGAGGAAACTGGAGCACCCGGAGAGGACCATCGCAGACACAGGGAGAACATGCAGACTCCACACAGACAGTGACCCAAGCCAGGAATTGAACCTGGATCCCCGGTCCTGTGAGGCAATTGTGCCACCAGGCCACCCATAAGTGTCGCAATGTTAAACTTAGGTTGATACTTACTCCTGTGAATCAGCTTGGGACGTTTTAGTACGTTAAAGGCAGTAAGTAAATGCATGTTGTTGTTGTGTTTTCTGTTGAAGTCAGTCAACGTTGAACATGATCACTGCCTGCGTGGCCCAATCAGTGAGCTGGGTGTCCTTGGCACTGCTCTTGGCTTATGCCTCTCATTTTCTGTTGTATGAGAGATTGCAGGTTCAACTCCCCGGTGAGGCCTGGTACCAGAATGGCCTATTACTGCGCGATCGGAATCTCACTGGGTGCTGATGGCCTGCTGTGTTCCCTTGCAGGGTCTCTCGCCGGGAAGGGGCAGACCCGCTCATTGAAGAGGTGAACGCAGGAGATGCTGCAGAGCGCACCGGACAAGGGACAGGTAAACATGACGTTCAGCTTGATTGCTTTTTGTGGTTGTTCATTGCGTGGGATTTTGGTGGAGGTGTTAAGGTGAGGTCCTACCTGATCCCCTTGCTTGAAGGAACGTTAAAAACTCCCACGGTTACCATTTGACAGCTGCAGGAGCGATCCCTCACTCCAGACCCTTGGTCAACATTCATTCCTCAACCAATGCTGCAAGAAACACAGTCCAATCATTATCACTTAGTAAGTTTGTGGGATCTTGCTGTGCACAAATTGGCTGACTCAGAATCACACCATGCAGAAAAAGGCTCTTCAGATCATCGAGTCTGCACTGAAACTCCTGAACTCCCAACTAATCCCACTTGCCAGCACTTGGCCCATAGTCCTGAATGTTATGATGTGCCAAGTGCTCATGCAGGTACTTTTTAAAGGATGTGGGGCATCCCATCTCCACCATCCTCCCAAGCAGCGCATTCCAGACCCTCACCACCCTCTGGGTAAAAAAGGTTTTTTTCCTCAAATCCTCCCTAAACCGCCCATCCCTCACCTTGAACCTAAGCCCCCCCGTGACTCTCCCTTCAACTAAGGGAACAGCTGCTCCTTATCCTCTCTGTCCATGTCCCTCATAATCTTGTACACTAAGTTCGCTCCTCACTCTTCTCTGGTGCAATGAAACTCAAGCCTATCCAACATCTTTTTGCAACTGAAGTGTCCCATCCCCAGGCAACATCCTGGTGAAAACACTTTGAAACCCCTCCAGTGCAATCACATCCACTCTTTCCTGCAATAGGCGACTGACTGTATTTCAAAAGTGCTGCTCTGGAAAAGTACCTTGACATCATGCACAGTGCAAGAAAGGCAAGTTTGTTCCCTTTTCCTTTCTGGGTCTTACTTGGTGTGAGAGTGTCCTGCTTTTCAATAGGCTGTTTCTCCCAGAGCAGTGATGACTCCCTCAGAACAGAATGTATGGGAATTGTTATAAAGCGGAGGTTAATCCTCTCTCTGAGCAGCAACACTCAAGAGGAGAACTTTCGCCTCATAATCTGTTAAAGAATGTGTGAGGTATAGTACGATCCGTTCTTCAACAACTTTTTGTGGTTCAATCAAAATAACTACCTGAAACCCTTTCTGTAAATGCAATGAGTAACACTTGATTTATCAAAAACAGGTTAACTAAACTATTAACAGACTGAATAAAACATGATTTTGACGGAATGCTGTTTAAATAAATACAATTCCCATTCAATAACAAAAAATAGAATTATTTGTCACTCTCTAAATTACAACTAGGTTTGCTGTCTTCCAGAATATTTTGTCTTCTTTCTTCTTTGCTATCTAGATGAGACTTTCTTTTCAGACATAAATAAACTACAGCAGAGAACAGTTGCAAATTCTGCTTATTATTCCACTGTCTATTCCTTTATACTTGTGATGACACATCCACATCCCCTCATTATATGATTAGTTTTCAGATTACCAAAACATCAATTTCAAATTTAATAGATTGCTGGTGGCTAAGTGCCCAATTTAAATTGATTGGCTAAAATTCGAAATATTCAAATACCTGAAGCCTGTTACCAAAGCAAGCCTGTTGTTTGGCCTTTGAAAAAAGTTTCAGTGGATGTACTGGCACCGTATGCACCCGCATTTTTGTTTTAACTTTCTAGACATAAAAGAACACACCTCTTAACATTTTTTTCGTAATTTTACAAATGCCAACTTCACAACAGAATTCTCAACAAGAATGATGTAACTAAGCTCAGAGTAAAGGAACATTATACAATCTGGACATGGCGAAGGTATGGTCAGTGCCAAAGCACTTAGCACTCTCACACTTAAGGTCAGTTTATGATGAGATACAGCATCCAGAATGAAAATCTGGGCTGAGACTCCAACACAGTACTGAGGAAGTGTCGCACTGTCAGAGGGTCAGTGCTGAGGGAGTGCCGCACTGTCAGAGGGTCAGTGCTGAGGGAGTGCTGCACTGTCAGAGGGTCAGTGCTGAGGGAAAGCTGCACTGTCAGAGGGTCAGTGCTGAGGAAGTGCCGCACTGTCAGAGGGTCAGTACTGAGGGAGTGCCTCACTGTCAGAGGGTCAGTACTGAGGGAGTGCCGCACTGTCAGGGGGTCAGTGCTGAGGGAGTGCCGCACTGTCAGAGAGTCAGTACTAAGGGAGTGCCGCACTGTCAGAGGGTCAGTACTGAAGAGCTGTTGCACTGTCAGAGGGTCAGTACTAAGAGTCAGAGAGTCAGTCCTGAGGGAGTGCCGCAACGCTGAATGTCCTGCTTTTCCAATGAGACTTTACATGGAAACCCTATCTGTCATCACAGGTAAAATGGAGAATCCCTTGTCAGGAGCGGCGGAATTCTTCCCAGTGTCGTAGAACCAATATTTATCCCTTAGTCAACATTACTGAAGCAGACATGTGATCATTATTCTGGTGGATTGTGGGAGCTTGCTGTGCACCAGTTGGCTTTTGCATTTCCTGTATTTTAACTATGATGATGAATCTTCAGAGATACTTCATTGACTATAAAGCAACTTGGAACATCCTGAGATGTGAAGGGCACTATAGAAATATAAATCTTCCCTATCCAGTTTCAGTGGGACCTTGCTATGTACAGATTGGTTGCAGTTTATTCCTGAGGCACAGTAACCAATCGCCAAGTAGTGAATTGGTTATGAAATGATTACAGTGGAAAATATAAACTCTTCCTTTCTTCTACTGGGCTGTAGATGGCACTATACACCTAAGGTTCAGTCTACGGTCACCAAGGCACAAGATCCCTAACTCATTGGAAATAACTCTTCCGTCCTGAATACGAATTTGTTTCCAATTTTATTCTTCAATAGTCTCCAATCTTCCCCCCCGCCTCGACCGTCCTCCAAAAAGGTTTCCCATCCTCCCAGAGGCATTGACAATGTGCCCTCCCTCAATGCCTCCCTCTTATCACTGAGATGGGAAGCACAGCCACCCATGATTGGTGCCCAATGCCATGTCTCCACTGGGCATCTTCAGCTTTACTCTGTGGCTAAAATTGTAGCTTTCTTTTTCATTCTGCCAAGGAATGTGGATATCACTGGCAAGGCCAACATTTACTGCCAATCTGTCACTGTCCTTGTGTTGAATAGCTTGCTGGGCCATTTTAGGGTCAACCAATCTGTGGGGAATCGTATATGGGCCATATATAAATAATAAATAGTATTTCCCCAGAAAGATTTTTACAACAATTGGTAATGGTTTGTCTGGTCACCACTGGGGAAGTGGTGGCCTAGTGGGATTATTACTGGATTTATTAATCCAGAAACTCAGCTAATGTTCTGGGAACTCAGGTTCGAATCCCACCACAGCAGATGGTGGAATTCAAATTCAATAAGATATCTCTGGAATTAAGAATTTACTAATGACCATGAAACCATTGTCAAGGAAAACGCATCCAATTCATTTATGGATCTGCTATCCTTATCTGGTTTAGCCTACATGTGACCCAGAGCACAGCAATATGTGATACACTGTCAACTACCCTGGGGCAAATAGCGATGGGCAATAAATGCTGGACACTCAGCAATGCTCCATGGCCCACAAATGATTTTTTTAAAAATATGTGGAGATTTTTTTTATAGTCCAGATTTCATTACCTGATCAAATATAAATTCCACGAGTTGCTCTGGTGGGTTTGGACCTGCGTCCCCAGAGTGTTAACTGAATGACTATTCCAGTGACATTATCACTACACCCAGTGTGGAAACCTGGAATCCAGACCCCATCTGAAGTGGACTGAGACTCCCTTCATCATTATTGGTCCCTGACTTCCGATTCCTCTCACAAGCATTTTAACATTGGGTGTTCGCCTACTTTTAAAATAAGGAGTCAGCCATTATGGACAGAGATGAGGAGGGAGTCTGTGCTCAGCGGGTGGCTCTTAGGCATCCAGATCACCAACAACCCGTCCTGGTCTCGCCATGCTGACACTATAATTAAGAAAGCCCATCAACGCCTCCACTTTCTCAGAAGACAAAGGAAATTTGGCATGTCAGCCACAACTCTCACCAATTTTTACAAATGCACCATAGGAAGCATTCTTTCTGGTTGTATCAGAGCCTGTCTGGTTCCTGCTCTGCCCAAGACCACAAGGAACTATGAAAGGACATGAATAAAGCCCAGTCCATCAGGCAAACCAGCCTCCCGTTCATTAATTCTGTCTACACTTACTATTGCCTCGGAAAAGAGCTGGCATAATTAAGGATCCCACGCACCCTAGACATTCTCTCTTCCACCTTCTTCCATTGGGAAAAAGATTCAAAAATCTGAGGACATAGAACATAGAACATAGAACATAGAACAATACAGCACAGAACAGGCCCTTCGGCCTTCGATGTTGTGCCGACCAAAATAAAAAGCAATGCCCCTCCAAACTAAACCATTCCCTTCTCTTCCATATACTTATCAATTAACCTCTTAAACGCCACCAAACTTGGCGCATCTACAACAGCTGCAGGCAGGGCATTCCACTCCCTAATCACTCTTTGAGTAAAGAACCTACCTCTGATATCCGTCCTATAACTCATACCCCTTAATTTAAAGCTGTGTCCCCTCGTGCTAGCTTTCTCCATCCTAGGAAAAAGGCTATCACTGTCCACCCTATCTAAACCTCTAATCATCTTATATGCTTCAATAAGATCCCCTCTTAGCCGCCTCCTTTCTAACGAAAACAACCTCAAATCCTTCAACCTCTCTTCATAGGACCTGCCCTCCATACCAGGCAACATCCTGGTAAACCTCCTCTGTACCCTCTCCAATGCCTCCACATCTTTCTTATAATGTGGGGACCAGAACTGCACACAATACTCCAAGTGCGGCCGCACTAGAGTTTTGTACAGTTGCAACATGACGTTGCGGCTCCGAAATTCAATCCCCTACCAATAAAAGCTAAGACTCCATATGCCTTCTTAACAACTTTATCCACTTGACTGCCTACTTTCAGGGATCTATTGACACATACACCAAGATCCTTCTGTTCCTCAACACTATTAAGAGCCCTACCATTAGCCCTATACTCTACACATTTATTGTTCCTGCCAAAGTGCATTACCTCACACTTTTCCACATTAAACTCCATTTGCCACCTCTCGGCCCAGCTCTGCAACTTGTCCAAGTCACTCTGTAAACTATAACACCCCTCTTCACTATCTACCACTCCACCGACTTTAGTGTCATCTGCAAATTTACTGATCCATCCCTCAATACCCTCATCCAGATCATTTATAAAAATTACAAACAGCAGGGGCCCCAAAACAGACCCCTGAGGCACACCACTCGTCACCGAACTCCACGATGAATATCTCCCATCAACCACCACCCTCTGTCTTCTATCTGCCAGCCAATTCCTAATCCAATTAGCTAAATCACCCTCTATTCCACACATCTGCATTTTCTGTAGAAGTCTTCCATGGGCCACCTTATCAAAAGCCTTACTAAAGTCCATATATACTACATCAACCGCCTTACCCCCATCCACCTCTCTGGTCACTTTCTCAAAAAACTCAATGAGGTTAGTAAGGCATGACCTACCCTTCACGAAACCATGCTGACTATCCCCAATCAATTCATTTCTCTCTAAATAACTATAAATCCTATCCCTAATAATTCTCTCCAATACCTTGCCCACAACAGAAGTAAGACTCACTGGCCTATAATTCCTGGAAGGTCTCTCTTCCCCTTCTTAAACAATGGGACCACATTCGCTATCCTCCAGTCCTCCGGAACCACACCCGTAACCAACGAGGACCTGAAGATCAGAGCCAGAGGCTCTGCAATCTCCTCTCTTGCCTCCCAGAGAATCCTAGGGTAAATCCCGTCCGGCCCAGGGGACTTATCCAACTTCAAACCCTCGAGAATTTCTAACACATCCTCCCTATCTACTACAATACTTCCCAATTTGCATCCCTGTACCTCAGTGCTCTCCATAGCTACATTTCCAGCACTCTGCGTGAATACCGAAGAGAAATATTTATTCAGTGCCTCACCAATCTCTTCAGGCTCCACGCACAACTTCCCACTGCTGTCTATGACTGGCCCTAATCTTGCCCTAACCAATCTTCTATTCTTAACATATCGAAAGAAAGCTTTAGGATTCTCCTTAATCCTATCAGCCAACATCTTCTCGTGTCCCCTCTTAGCTCTCCTCAATTCACTTTTTACCTCCTTCCTGGCTAATCTATAGCTATCCATGTTCCACATGTTCCAACCGACTCAAGAACAGCTGCCATCAGACTTTTGAATGGACTGACCTCGCACTGATTGACCTTTCTCTACATCCTAACTATAACT
The DNA here is from genome assembly GCA_024679065.1 of Sphyrna mokarran. Lineage (NCBI taxonomy): Eukaryota > Metazoa > Chordata > Chondrichthyes > Carcharhiniformes > Carcharhinidae > Sphyrna > Sphyrna mokarran. The sequence goes on along the minus strand of JAGIQG010000017.1, from coordinate 8,138,507 downwards.
GTAACACTACATTGTGCAATCTCTTCTCTCCTTCTCTATGAATCTGTGTAGCATGCAAGAAACAATGCTTTTCATGTATACTAATACTTGTGACAATAATAAATCAAATCAAATTGAATCAAAATCAAAATCTTTGAAATTCCCTACACCAGCGAGCTATGGATTCTCAGCTATTGAATGTGTTCAGGTCTGAGGTTGATAGATTTTTGAATTCTTAGAGCATTGAGGGACATGAGGTTTGGATATGAGAGTGAAGTTGAGGTGGAAGAAGAGCAAAACTGCCAGAGCAACGAATGGAATTTAAATTTGATCAGGTAATGAAATCTGGGCTATAATATAGTCTCCAGAATAATTTTTAAATTCATTCGTGGGACATAGGCATGGCCAGCATTTATTGCCCATCTCTAGTTGCCCGAAGGTAATTGAGATTCAACCACATTGCTGTGGCTCTGGAGTCACATGTAGGCCAAACCGGGTAAGATGGCAGATTTCCTTCTTTAAAGGTCATTAGTGAACCAGATGGGTTTTTCCAGCAATCAACAAAGGTTTCATGGTCAGAGTAGACTGTATGAACAGCTTGAGCTGCCAGAGAGACCACTCTTGCCCTCATTTTTTATATTAGGCAAGAGGCAAGCCATGCTATATTTTTCATTACAGTTAAAGCTTTCATTGTTAGATATCAGCTACCAGGCTACAAAGAGAACATATGGAAATAAGGAATATTCGCAATGGAGAACCATTGATGGAGACTTTCCCGAGCCACTGGAGACTCTAAAGTGTTCAATTAAATTGAACTGGAGAATCCCACAGCATCGAGGAAGCCATTCATAGAACATAGAACATAGAACATAGAACATTATATTCAGCCCATCTTGTTATGCCAGCTGCTTAAAAGACTCCCTAATCTTTCCCTACAGCCCTGTAACTTTTCTCTTTGTAAATATGTACACTTCAGACCAGTGATCTGAGTTCAAATCTTGCTGGAATCTTGCTTGGGGCGGCACAGTGGCATTATGGTTAGCACTGTTGCTTCACAGTGCCGGGGGCCTGGCTTCAATTCCTGGCTTGGGTCACTGTCTGTGTGGAGTTTGTATGTTCTCCCCGTGTCTGTGTGTGTGTGTGTGTGTGTGTGTGTGTGTGTGTGTGTGTGTTTGTGTGTGTGTGTGTGTGTGTGTGTGTGTGTGTGTGTGTGTTTCCTCTGGGTGCTCCAGTTTCATCACACAGTGTGAAAGACGTGCTGGTTAGGTGCATCGGCCATGCTAAATTCTCCCTCTGTGCACCCAAACAGGCTCTGGAATGTGACAACTATGGGCAGCGCAGTGGCACAGTGGTTAGCACTGCTGTCTCACAGCACCAGAGACCCTGGGTTCAATTCCTGGCTTGGGTTATTATCTGTGTGGAGTCTGCACATTCTCCCCGTGTCTGTGTGTCCAAAGATATGTGGATTAGGTCGGCTGTCCATGCTAAATTGCCCTTTATTGTCAGGAGGCTGAAGAGGCTACATACTTGAGGTTATGAGGATAGCGTTTGGGTAGATTGTTGTCGGTATAGACCCAGTGGGCTGAATGGCCTCCTTCTGCACTGTAGGATTTCTATGATTGTCCCATTCCCTTGGACCTGCTCCAAAATCCTTTCGGGTTGTACGCTCCAGATCATCACAACTTGCTGAAAACAAAGACTTCTCATGTCAGCTCTGTCTCCTTTCCCCATGGCGATAAATCATTACTATTACAGTTTGCTTGGACCATCCCAGTGGGAGACAATCCAGGGGTTCCATAGTGAGAAATCTCACAACATCAGGATAAAGGCCAAAAGGTTTACTTGGAGTCATAAGCTTTCAGAGTGCTGCTCCTTCATCAGTGCTCCGAAAGCTTGTGATTCCAAATAAATATGACTTTAACCTGGTGTTGTGAGATTTCTTACCGTGACCACCCCAGTCCAGCGCCAGCATCATTGCTGATTGCTATGAATGAAACTTGTATTTATTATTTATTACCCAGATTTATTATCCACCTTGCGGAGATTTGAACTCAAGTCTGCAGTGAGTGATATAGGACTCTAAATTACCAGTCCAGTAACATTACCACTCTGCTCCCATTCCCAGGTGCTGCTGCGACTGATTTTGATGGAGATGGAATGCTGGATCTAATCATTTCTCATGGGGAATCCAGGGCACAACCTCTTTCTGTCTTTAAAGTAACCCAGGTATGTACCTGTGCTGTCATGAGGATAGGGTTTTTATATCCATCCGTTCCTGAACGTGGCCACCAGCCCTCTCTCCCCACCTGTGAGTGAAAGCCTGTTGTTAATCCAGAGTGGCACACTGCTGCCTCACAGTGTCAGGGACTTGGGTTCGATTCCTGGCTTAGGTCACTGTCTGTGCAGAGTCTGCACATCCTCCCCATGTCTGCGTGGGTTTCGTCTGGCTGTTCTGATTGCTTCCCACAGTCCAAAGATGTGCAGATTAGCTGGATTGGCCATGCTAAATTGCCCCGTAGCGTCAGGGGGACTAGCTAGGATAAATGCATGGGGTTATGGGGATAGGGCCTCGACGGGATTGTGGTTGTTACAGACTAGACTGGCCTTCTGTAAGGTTCTATGATTATTAGCTGAAGAAATTCAAAAGGTGTGTTGATTCTTTTATGCTCCATAGACTGGGGTCTCCTGACAAAGGTCCTGATTGGAGCAAGGAGGTGAGGGTGAAGGAACTCAATTCAGAGCCTCTGGTCTATCCCCAGAGCCCCTGCAGTTCTTCAATCAATAGCAGCTTAGATACACATTACGTGCATCCTCCCTCTGTACATGCAAAGAGTCAATTGTGGGAGGCATTAGGATCACCCAAAGGCACCCCTTTAGCACGGGACATTGGAGCATTGCTTAATGCAGCCAATGACCCAGTCCCAAACCCTCCTCGACCCGAAGTGCTGATTTACTCACGGGAAATCAGTGAATAATGACCGTCAACTCAACAAAGTGGGAACTCTGCTCCATGTCCCAGACTTTTACCCCTGGGGAATATGGCCATTGTCCCAAATGGATTCACTCTAAATCCATCTCCCAGCGAAGCCAAAATTGCTGTCCCTGCAACAGAAACTGGCCATTCTGTCCATCCAGCCCATGCTGGTATTAATGTTCCATTTCAGCTTCCTTCCATCTTAAAGGTACCAGCTTTTTTCCCCTTCTCTCTCACTGAGGGCAGCACGGTGGCACAGTGGGACAGCACTGCTGCCTCACAGGGCCAGGGACCCAGGTTCTATTCTCGGCTTGGGTCACTGTCAGTGTGGAGTCTACACATTCTCCCCGTATCTAACTGGGTTTCCTCCGGGTGCTCTGGTTTCTTCCACACTCCAAAGATGTGCAGGTTAGGTTGATTGGTTATTCCAAATTGCCCCTAGTATCAAGGGATTAGCAGGGTAAATATGTTAGGTTGCAGGAATCCCTGAGTGGGATTGTAGTTGGTGTGGACTTGATAGGCCGAATGACCTTCTTCTGCAGTGTTGGGATTCTATGAACCCTACTTGCTTCTCCTTAAACACTATGTGAATCCACACAGATGGAGTGACTCCTTCCCCTGTTCCTTTGCTGGATTAGGGGACCCCAGTGTCTGCCAGCTGGGACCCAAGAAGATCCTGACTTCCCAACCTCAGGTGCCAAAGCAAGAGGAGCTGGAAGAGTTTTTTGGTGGCAGACCTGTCTCATTCACACCCACCACAGGCTGAATACAGCTTACAAAAGGCCTGGTGTCTGATTTTCTATGCTGCACTGTGACTCAGGACTGGCAGTCAGCTGAACGAATGCATTTGACCAATCAACTCAAAGAGGCCCACCAACCAACCAATCATAAATCAGCTATGTGCTCTTTTATTCGTTCCTGTAGCATGGGTGTTGCTGATTGGCCAGCATTTGTTGCCCATTCCTAGTTTCCTGGAGGTAATTAAGATCAACTACATTACCATGGCTCTGGAGTCACATGTAGGCCAGACCGGATAAGGACGGCAGATTTCCTTCCCTAAAGGACGTTAGTGAACCAGATGCGTTTTTCTGACAATTGACAATGGTTTTATGGTCATCAGTAAATTCTTAATTCCAGATATTTTTTATTGAATTCAAATTCCACCATCGGCCCTGGTGGGATTCGAACCCAGTCCCCAGAATATTAGCTGAGCTTCTGGATTAATAATCTAGTGAGAAAACCATTATGTCATTTGCTTCTGATGATAATTAGATACAGAACCATATACAGAATGGATATTGATCAGTGAACCATATAGAATCCCTACAGGATATTTGGTCCGCTCCTCCTCACTGTTCCCATAACCCCACATATTCACCATGGCCAATCCCCCTAACCTACATATTTTTGGAGACTAAGGAACAATTTAGCATGGTCAATCCACTTAACTTGCACATCTTTGGGTATTAGGGGGCAATTTACCCTAGCCAATCCTCCAACCTACTTGTCTTTGGTCACTAAGGAGCAATTTAGCATGGCCAACCCACCTTACCTAACCTGTCCATCTTTGGACACTAAAGGGCAATTTAGCATGTCCAATCACCCTAATCTGCACATCTTTGGAGACTAAAGAGCAATTTAGCATGGCCGATCCCTTGAACCTACATATCTTTGGAGTGTGGGAGGAAACTGGAGCACCCAAAGGAAAGCCACGCAGACATGGGGAGAGCATGCAGATTCCTCACAGTCAGTGATTCAAGATGGGAATCATACCCGGGTCCCTAGCGCTATGAGACAGCAATGCTAACTGCTGTGCCACTTGGCCTCATATCGAAGTGGGAACAGGGGAAGGGAGCTGATAAGATCAGCCATGATTGAATGGTGGCGCAGACTCGATGGGCTGAGTGCCCTAATTCTGCTCCTATGTCTTATGGTCTTATGGTAACCATTTTTCTGCCTGAATTTCTTTATTAAAGGGTGCTGACAATAACTGGTTGCGGGTCATTCCTCGGACCAGGTTTGGTGCGTTTGCCCGTGGGGCCAAGGTTGTGCTGTACACGAGGAGAACCGGGCCCCACCTCCGCATTGTGGATGGAGGCTCTGGGTATCTCTGTGAGATGGAGCCGGTGGCACACTTTGGCTTGGGTAAGTAGCTGCCATTGCATCCCAGTGAGTTATTGCTCAGAGCTCTGTGTTTTACATTGGCAGGAGTTTCCAAACCAACCCCTTTCACGGTTATCGAGGGAGATGTGGGATGATGATGTGGGCACTTGACTGGTGCTAGGGTGAGACTGTGGAAAGTCTCATGTTTTGTAACTCAGTTTGGATCCTGAGCGGATATTGAGGCTGGTAACTGGAGTGAGAGGATGGTTAGGGTCTGAGGCAATCTAGACTTCTGTTTGAAAGAGGTGACCCAGACCCAATGAGCCGAATGGTCTCCTTCCTCCTGCACTGTTCTAATCATCTTTAAAAATTATTTTACAGGATGTGGGTGTCACTGGCTAGGCCAGCATTTATTGCCCATCCCTAATTGTCCTTAAGGCGGTGGTGAGCTGCCTTCTTGAATCACTGCAATCCATAAGGTGTAAATATACCTACAGTGCTGTTAGGGAAGGAGTCCCAGGATTTTGATGCAGTGACACTGAAGGAACAGCCAATATATTCCCAAGTCAGGATGGTGACTGGTTTGGAGGGGAACTTGTAGTGGGTGATGCTTCTATGAATCTGCTGCCTTTATCCTTCTGAGTGGTTTATCCTCAATTTGATCTACATTTTGAGTGTTGTTGGAGCTGCATCCATCCAGGCAAGTGGAGAGTATTCCACCACCCTCCTGACTTGACCTTCGTAGATGGTGACAGGCTTTTGGGAGTCAGGAGATGAGTTACTCACTGCAAGATTCCCAGTTCTGATCTGCAGGGGATCAGAGACTGGGATCCTCAGTCTGGGTGGGACATTGGCTGTCCTTCTTGTAGCCACAGTGATTATGTGGCTAGTCCAGTTCAGTTCTGATCAAAGGTAACACTCTGGGTGGTGATAGTGGGGGATTCAGCAATGATAGTCAAGGGGCAATGGTTAGAATCTCTCTTGTTTGTGGTGGTCATTGCCTGGCACATGTGTGGTGCGAATGTTATTTGCCACTTGTCAAGCCTGGAGATTGTTTAGGTCTTGCTGCATTTGGACATGGACTACTTCAGTATCTGAGGAGTCTTGAATGATACTGAACATTGTGCAGACAGAAGAAAGCCATTTGGCTGAAAGAACATTCTTGGGGACTGGGGGAGCAGGGGCATATGGGTAGCAAACCCTCATCATTCAGCACAAGGTGGGCAAGCATTGGATTTCCTTGTTGGACCTGGAAAGGTTCTTGCAGACTCTACAAGGCAGCCACTGATTCCTTCTCAGTTTGCTGTTTCCCCGCTCACCTCACAAACCTTGAGATAATCCCAACACATGGGAGCCTTGCAGCTTTCTTTCTGCGCTGTTAGCTTGTTAAACTGTTCTGGTGTTTGGTTCAGGGACAGTGAGGCCTGGGTTTGAAAAACCAGCAAAGTTCAGTCAATCTCTTAACATCGGATAGAAGGAGGGTCACGTCTTAGGACATTGGGGAGCAGTTTCACCTTCTCAGCTGTGTCCACAATACCAGCACAGTATCCCCTGTATGTGTAATAACTTCAATCATTGAGGTGGGTCTATTGGAATATGAACTTCCTGTTTAAAGATCCAATTGATTGGTCAATCAGAGAGTCTTTGCCTTGCACTTAACTGGACTGACAGTTCCTTTGACACCCCGCCCCCCCAGAGGTAGACTGCTGACTGCTCACACTCTGTGTACCGCTGTTAGAATTTGTAAATGAAGAGATTTTGGTTAAGGGACTTCTGCCTCTGCAGATTTACCACAATCTCCTCAGCAAGAGAAGGAGGGCCAATGTCTCACCAAACAGCTCTGGCTGAGCAGGGTAACCAGGATGTGGAGATGCCAACATTGGACTAGGCTAAACACAGTAAGAAGTCTCACAACGTCAGGTTAAAGGTTTACTTTGTAACATGAGCCTTCAGAGCGTTGCTCCTTCATCAGGTGAGCGGGAAATGTGTTCACAAACATAGACACAGACTCAATTTACACAATAATAGTTGGAATGCGAGTACAGGTAGTCAAGACTTTACGGGGTACAGACAATACGAATAGAGAGAGGGTTAAGCGCAAATTAAAGAGGTGTGAATTGTCTCCAGACAGGACAGTTAGTGAGATTTTTCAAGCCCAGGCAAGTCGTGGGAGTTACAGATAGTGTGACACGTACCCAAGGTCCCGATTGAAGCCATCTTCATGTGTGCAGAACTTGGCTATCAGTCTCTGCTCAGCAACTGCATTGTTGCCTAATGTCGTGTAAACTGTGCTTAAACCTCTCTCCACTCACATTGTCTGCAGCTGTAAAGACTTGTGAATTTTTACCTGTAAAAACTCGCATTTCCAACCATTATTTTGTAATTAGTCAGTGTCTATACATGCCCAGCTTGTGAAGACAACTCTTCACTCACCTGAAGAAGGAGCAACACTCCGAGAGCTTGTGCTACCAAATAAACCCGTTGGTCTTTAACCTGATGTTGTGAGACTTCTCACTGAGCAGGTAACGCTACTGGTTCCAAGTGAGAAGGCACAAGACCCACTCCAAGAACTGAAGTACATGATCTAGGCTGACAGACAATCCGATGCAGTGCTGCGGAAACACTGCGCTTGTCCAAAACTGCCATTTTTCAGACATTGAACCATGTGCCCTCCCAGTTGCATGTGGCATTAATTTGAAGAGGAGCAGGAGTGTTGTCGAAGTGCCCTGGCTAATGTGTTTCTGTCCTTCAACACCACTAAAACAGAGCAATTGGCCTTTTTCCTCATTGTCCTTTGTGGGATCTTGCGATGCGTAGATCAGCTGCTGTTTTTGCCTACAAACAAATGGCAAACAAACTTCGAGAGCACTTCATTGACTGAGAAACATTGTGGGAGACCCACTGCTGGGGTGAAGGTGAGGTCTAAATGCTCACCTCACCTGTGACATCTGACCCCACTTAGCCATCTCTGCCTCAATTCAAACCTCCTCTGCGAGGAGGTCCTCTGTCTGGACCTTTTCTTATTAATACGTACTTCAGGTGACTTGTAAAGCCACATCTACCTAGCTGGCTTGGGTAAAAATCACTCACACTAATAACACCACTCAAAGAAATGCTTGGTTTGTGGAATATAGGCTTAAGGTGCATGGGGAAGAGTTTAGAGGAGATGTGTAAGGCAAGTTTTTTTACAGAGTGGGTGGTAAATGTCTGGAATGTGCTGCCCGATGGGAGTGGTGGGAGCAGGTACGAAAGTGGCATTTAAGAGGCAACTAGATGAATAGGATGGGAATGGAAGGATACGGATTCCATAAGTGCATAGGGTTTTAGTTTAGTTAGGGTATCATGATCGGTGCAGGCTTGAGGATCGAAGGGCCTGTTCCTGTGCTGTACTATCCTTTGCTCTTTGAGAATATCGGCCATTATTTCTCTCTTAGCCGACACCAGTCAAAGAATACCTTTCATGGCCATTTTTGAGAATCTTGCTGCACACACAATGGCCGCCATTTTCTTTCCCCAGCATAACAATAGACTTAAAGGGCAGGATTTTCCAGCCCGCACTTCCCCAAAATCAGAAAATCCCACCCGAGGTTAACAGACCTTTGCACGATCTACTGTCCACCCATTACGATTCCCATGATGAGTGGAACAGGAAAATTCCGCTCAAAGTCTACAAAATGTTCTATGTTATTTCAGAGGGGACGTGATTAGTCACCATATAAATTGTTCATTATCTTGCGACATGACCACCATTGTTAAGGTCAGTATTTATTGTCCAACTCCTAATTCTGCTCTGAGAATGTGGACCTTCTTGAATCGTTGCCACCAGTGTGATGTGATTGCTTCCACGGATCCATTCGATCAGGAGTTCCAGGATTCTGACCCAGCAACAGTGAAGGAATGGTGAATACGTTTCCAAGTCAGGATGGTGTGTGCGGCTTGGCGGGGATCCGGCAAGTGGTGGTGTTCCCATGTATCTGCTACCTTTTGTCCTCCTCGATCTAGGGCAGCACGGTAGCACAGTGGTTAGCAATGCTGCTTCACAGCTCCAGGGACCTGGGTTCGACTCCCGACTTGGGTCACTGTCTGTGTGGACTTTGCACATTCTCCTCGTGTCTGAGTGGGTTTCCTCTGGATGCTCCGGTTTCCACCCACAAAGATGTGTGAGTTAGGTTGATTGGCCATGCTAAAATTGCCCCTTAGTGTTCTGAGATGCGTAGGTTAGAGGGGTTAGTGGGGAAATGTGTAGAGATATGGGGTAGGGCGGTGGGATTGTAGTCAGTGCAGACTTGATGGGCCGAACGGCCTCTTTTTGCACTGTAAGGTTTCTATGATTCTATGGTCATAGAATCTGTGGCACAGAAACAGGCCGTTTGGCCCAAACTGGTTCATGCTGACCAAAAGGCCCATCTAAGCTAACCCCATTTATCTGCATTTGGCCCATATCCTTCCAAACCTTTCCTATCCATCTATCCAAATGTTGTCAATATCCCTGCCTCAACCGCTTTCTCCGGCAGCTCATTCCACACACATATCACCTTCCGGTAAAAAAGTTGGATCTCAGGTTCCTCTTTCCCCTCTTAACACAGGGATTTGGGATGAGGAATCTTTCCTTTGCCACTTCATAATTTCCCATCTAAAATCCTCCGTTGGTTCCCATGGAGACGTGGTGCCGTTCCAGGTGAATGAAGATTATTCACATTCCCGTTTTCTCTCTGTTGGTAAATACCATTGTAATATTCTCCAGCAATACACAAGACAGATTTTTACTGCATTGTTTTACATAGAGAAACCATCCATCTTACGCAAGATAGATGAATTCGATGGAGGAGTTAAAAATTATTGATGGCGGTCTCATAAATCCACTTCTCCCCCTCAGAAAAATCTGACAAGCCCTCGTAAAAATACAAAATTGAGGTATAAATTATTTTTATGAAGTATTAAATAACAGTAACAGACAGGCAAAGCTGCATGTTTTATTGTGATAAAATAAATGTGTGAAGTGCCACTATACTTTGAACATGTATTAGTCACTGCACTTGACATAGGCCTCTACTTGGCAATCTCTCTCAATTCTGTTCTCTCTCTGTTCCAGACACTTTCTCCTTCATCTACCCAGTTTTTCTTTGCATTCCTGGAAGATGGGTATCACTGGCTAGGCCAGCGTTTGTTGCCCATCCCTAATTGCCCCTGGAGAAGGTGATGGTGCCTTCTTGAACGGCTGCAGTCCATGGGTGGGGACATTCTGGCCCCAAGACCGGAAAATCCCACCCAAGATCAATGGATCTTTAATGGTCCTGTCCCCCTACAGTTTCTGTGGCGGCCCCGAATGGGAAAATTCCATCCCATATGCTGTCAGGGAGGGAATTTCAGGATTTTGACCCAGAAGGAACGGCTGATGTATTTCCAAGTGAGGATGGTGAGGATTGGAGGGGAACTTGCAGGTGGTGGTGTTCCCGGGTATCTGCTGTCCCTTGTTCCTTGTGACAGGTTTAGATGGTGTTGTCAAAGGAGTTCTGCTCACTTCTTTTTTTAGATGTTTACAGCTAGGAAACAGGCCGTTTGTGGCCCAACTTGTCTATGCTGCCTTTTTTTAAACCCCTAAGCTAGTCCCAATTGCTCACATTTGGCCTATACCTCTCTGTACCCATTGTACCCATGTAACTGTCTAAATGCTTTTTAAAAGTCAAAATCATATCCGCCTTTACCATTACCTCTGGCAGCTTGTTCCAGACATCCACCCCCTGTATAAAAATATTGTATTTCTTCCCTTTCACCTTAGACCTATGGCCTCTCGTTTTAGACTTCCCTACCTTTGGGAAAATGTGTTGTCTATCTAGCTGACGCTCATTATTTTATAGACATTATTTTATAAGCTTCAATCAACACCATTAAAAATGTCCCAGCTTCCTCCACCCATCTCTCACATGTCGAAATCCAGACTCACTATTTGCTCTTGATCTTCCAGGACCTGAGAAACTGTGAAATTCCTCAATTCTCTCAGTCTCTTCTTCCTCTTTAGATCTGTAAATTCCCAAGTTCAGTCTGACCAAAATCATTCCTTAACTTAGTAAGAAGTCTCGGAACACCAGGTTAAAGTCCAATCACGAGCATTTGGAGCACTGGCCCTTCATCAGGTGAGTGGAGAGGACAAGGCATATACAGGCAAAGACATAATTGCAAGATAATAATTGGAACGTGAGTCTTTACAGGTAATCAGGTCTTTACGGGTACAGAGAGTATGAGTGGAGACAGGGATAATCACAGGTTAAAGAAGTGTGTCTTATCTCAAGCCAGGACAGTTAGTAGGATTTTGCAAGCCCAGTCTAAATGATGGGGGTTACATGTAGTGTGCCGTGGATGCAAGATCCCGTTTGAGGCCATCCTCATCTGTACTCACACTCCAAGGGCTTGCAGGTTAAGTTAATTAGCCATGCTAAGTTGCCTCTTAGTGTCCAGGAATTAGTGGGGCAAATATGTGGGTGACAGGGAGAAGGTCTGGGGGGATTGTTGTTGGTGCAGGCTCGAGGAGCCGAATGGCCTCCTTCAGCACTGAGGGAATTCTATGATTTCAGCGGCACCTCTGACAGTGCAGCACTCCCTCAGCGTACCACTATTGGAAGCTTGTGCTCAAAGCCTGGATTGGGATTGGAACTCAGAGCGTTGAGGGAGCTGTCAATGGATCCACAACTAACGTTGAAGGAGTAATGGAGATCAGGCAGCAGAATCAGAGCAGCGCAGATATCCCAGGGAGCTGTGTGGCTGCGAGGAGAGGTTACAGGGCTGGGGGAGTGAGGGACAAAGGGGTCAAGGATGAGAACTCTGAAACCAGAACATTGCTTGACCGAGTGTGGGTATGAAACAGAGGACACAGGATGATGTGTGATTGGGGTTCAATGTGTATTAACACACACACTGTAAAGTTTGGATTACCTCAAGCTCAGGGGAGCGTGTCAGCGAGGTGTCTCAAAGTGCCTCATCATTATAGAGCTGACCTTGACCATGGTGTCGCAGCTGCAGAGAAAGAAAAGAAGTTCCATCTCAAATATTTCACTGGATACCATATAGTGTCACGGGTATGTAATTGGATACTTAATCCAGTAGCTCGTCTTTGAAGCACAGACTCTGGTTCTGATATGAGCAGTTGGGCAGATTCCGTGTGAGACACATTTGGACCATCATGGGGATAGAACTATAGAATTGCTACAGTGAAAAAAGAGGCCATTTAACCCATCTGCACTGACTCTCTGAAAGAGCATATATCCCAAGCCCTCCCTTCTCTGTAACACCGTGCATTTACCATGGTCTAACTATGGGAGGACAAACGACCCAACACCTGAGATTTTTCGAAGAACAGAAATGTCTGGAATTGAGGTGCTCGGCATTACAGCCCAGCTCAGTGAACATGTAACACACGTGACTGACTAAAAATCCCAGAGCTGTCATTCATTCACAAAATAGACTTGGACGCCACCTTAAATTTGGACACCAGCACCTGTGGAGCAGACTCAGAGGGCCGAATGGCCTACTCCTGCTTCTAGTTTCTACGTGAGATGAGTCAAGATTAAGGTTGAAGGATTCCTTGAAAGAAGTGTGGTGTGTCCACCACAGACTGGGAGAAAAATGCATAAGAAAGAAGTTAAGTGATGGTGGTGTTTACTCTGAAGAGGCAGCAAAACACCAACTAAAAAGACTAGACAGCCCCAATAATAACCAGATGATTGACCCTTGGTCAGGCTGTGGAAAGTCCCGCAAGATCTTTAGTCAGAGTCCGTGGTGGAATGCGCAATCCATGCATGCGAGAAACAGCCATCTTTGAGAATGAGTGGAACCCAATGATAATATGTCGGCCAGAATGCAATATTCCTCATTTTATTACAGCATTTTTGAGAATTTGCAGACAGTTAAATATTCTAGCAATTAAAAGAAAAACTGATATCGGTAAGTTGTAAATGAATCAGATTGTCATAATGACCCAATCGGTTCAATTCAGAAGCTGAATGCTTATCTGGTCTGACCTATCTCTGACTTCAATCCCAACCTGGTTCACTGGCCTAGCAAGCCACTCCATTGTATCATCAAGTACAAGTCAAGATTCGTGGAATCTTACAGAAAGTGTCATTCAGCTTAAGTTGCCAGGTTTTCAAAGGCTCCTTTGATGGCACCTTTCAAAGCTGAGAACTGCCTAGAGTCTAAGAGCAGCAGACACAAGGAACACCACTACCTGCAAGTTTCTACCTGCCTCCCTGCTTCGGAAATATATCACCGTTCGTTCATTGTCGCTGGGTCAAAATCCTGGAATTCCCTCACTAACAGCAGTGTGGATTTACATGGGGTGCAGCATTTCATTTTGTATCAGTACTCAGAGGCAGAAGTCCCTTTACCAAAATCTCTTTATTTACAAGTCTGACAACAGCGTACAGAATGCTATCAGAGAGTTGTCTACACTATGAGTCATGATATACAGATGCCGGCGTTGGATTGGGGTGGTAAGAACTCAGTAAGAATTTAGCAACACCAATTTATAATCCAACCGATTTATTTGATAGTAAAAACTCGAGCTTTCAACACTCTGTGTCTTCCTCAGGCAAATGCAGTGTTCTGGTCTGCAATAGCACACACCAGCACAGACAGTCAGAGATTGCTGATTAGAATGCGAATCCTTACATCTAACCTGCTATTGAAGTGTTAAAGTGGCGAACAATGTGTGTGAAGGGAATCCTAAGCATTGTTGGAGAATTGTGTGTTTTCTCCAGACAGCACAGTAAGTGAGGTTTTTTGCTAACCCAGGCAAGTTACGGGGGTTACAGATAGTGTGTCACAAAGCCAAGATCCCTGTTAAGACCGTCCTCATGTGTGCGGAGCTTGGCTATCAGTCTCTGCTCAGCAACTCTGCACTGTCGTGTATCACGAAAGCCCCCTTGAAGAACATTTACCCGCAGGTCGGAGGCCGAATGCCCATGACTGCTGAAGTATTCGCCCACAGGAAGGGAACTGTTTTGCCTGGTGATTGTTGAGCGATGCTCATTCATCCGCGGTCGTAGTGTTTGCATGGTCTCCCCAATATACCATGCTTCGGGACATCCTTTCTTGCAACGTATTAGGTAGACAACGTTGGCCGAGTTGCAAGTTTATGTACCGTGTACCTGGTGAATGGTATCCTCACGCTTGATGATGTCGTCCATGTCTATGATCCGGCATGTCTTGCAGAGGTTGCTGTGGCAGGGTTGTGTGGTATTGTGGTCACTGTTCTCCTGAAGGTTGGGTAGTTTGCTGCGAACAATGATCTGTTTGAGGTTGTGCGGTTGTCTGAAAGCAATAAGTGGGGGGGTGGGGATGGCCCTAGCGAGATGTTCATCGTCATCAATGATATGTTGAAGATTCTGGAGAAGATGTCGTAGCTTCTCCGCTCCAGGGAAGTACTGGACAACAAAGGGTACTCTGTCCACCGTGTCCTGTGTTCGTCTTCTGAGGAGGTACACCAGGTACACGGTACATACACTTGCAACTCGGCCAACGTTGTCTACCTAATACGTTGCAAGAAAGGATGTCCCGAAGCATGGTATATTGGGGAGACCATGCAGACACTACGACAGCGGATGAATGAGCATCGCTCAGCAATCACCAGGCAAAACCGTTCCCTTCCTGTGGGCGAACACTTCAGCAGTCATGGGCATTCGGCCTCCGATCTGCGGGTAAATGTTCTTCAAGGGGGCCTTCGTGACACACGACAGCGCAGAGTCGCTGAGCAGAGACTGATAGCCAAGTTCCGCACACATGAGGACGGTCTTAACATGGATCTTGGCTTCATGTCACACTATCTGTAACCCCCATGACTTGCCTGGGTTAGCAAAAAACCTCACTTACTGTGCTGTCTGGAGAAAACACACAATTCTCCAACAATGCTCAGGATTCCCTTCACACACATTGTTCACCACTTTAACACTTCAATAGCAGGTTAGATGTAAGGATTCGCATTCTAATCAGCAATCTCTGACTGTCTGTGCTGATGTGTGCTATTGCAGACCAGAACACTGCACTTGCCTGAGGAAGACACAGAGTGTTGAAAGCTCGAGTTTTTACTATCAAATAAATCGGTTGGATTATAAATTGGTGTTGCTAAATTCTTACTGAGTTCTTACACTATGAGTCCCAGGGGAACTAACATGCCTGGTTCAGTACAAAGCAAGAGGCTCTCTGATTAATCCATTAATTTGGCCCTTAATCAGGGAGTTCACTTTCTAACAGGCCCACCTCAATTGTCTGATTCAAATTGTTACAACCTTCAATTATGATGGGCAATGACCACTAGCTTTATCATCATGAATGAGTCATTTAAAAACACAAATAGCCGCGTTGCCAGGGACATCCTCAGGTAAAGAACGAACAATAAGATCCTCAGGTTACCATTGGAGACTTGGAGAAATCACAAGAGTTGTGCTTTCCTGCGCTGTGATAATATGAAACCAATCTGTCTATCCCAAATGAAAAAAACCGTCACGAGAAAGAATAGAATTTTCAGTCCATCAGCGCAACATATTAATAAAGGCTCAATCCTTAATTTTCACCCTCGTGAAATATCTGACAAACATCTGGGTTCGAAAAGGTTATTTTAATCAACGATGAGGCACTTCAAAGATTGTTTGAGCACAGTGTGGACGTTAATCTGAAAACACACACAAGCTATTTTGCACGTGAATGGATTTGTTATGTTGTGAATTTAGGGAGTCGAGCGATCATTTTGTGATGTTCTGCGTGTTGCTGTATGTGCATTGTTTCCATCGGTCATTCGGAAGTGGGGAAGAGGGTGGCCAGGGGAGGGAGGTGACCAGACTGAGGCCATGCCCATGGGGAGCTCTGGGTTGCCCTTGGCTGCAGTTTGAGGGTGGAGAATGTAAACAGCAGCAGCAAAACAACATCTGGTTGTGGTCACTGCACCGTGCTGTTCCAGGGAGATTCAGAGTTGTCAAGCGTTAGCTGGGAAGTATTGTTCCTCCAAAGCAAACAGTGCAAATTATCGTTGGATGGAGAAGGAGGGAGATGAGGAGTCTGATTTGATGTGTCTACACTCAGTTGGGCATGGAGGCCATTTCCACAGGCACTTTACTGAGCCCAGATGTTGGGAGATTAGTATCTGTGAGATACTCTTGTTTTGCCTTTATTAACCCCTAACCTCTTAGCCCAACACTTGATGAAAAGTGTTTCTATGCTCTAAATTGGCTTGTGTATCCTTCATTACAATATTAACTGTGCTGTACTCACATGGGTTAAGCAATATCTCAATGTTAAAATTCCCATCCTCTATGTCCTCACAATCCCCTCCCTTATCCCTGTATTCCTCTCCAATTCCATCACCCTCCAAGATCTCTGCACTCCTTAAATTCCTGTATCTCTGATTCTAATCACTCTATCATCATTTTCATCTATCTGGGCATTATGTTCTGGAACTAACCACCCCCCCCCACCCCGCCCCAAACCTCTGTACTTCTTTGCATCCAACTTTTCCCCTTTAAGACACTCCTGGATGGGGTATTATGGCCTCGCTTATCCCAGAACCGGAAAATCCTGCCTGAGGTTAATGGACCTTTCCAAAGTCCGCCCCTCACCCTCTATGATTCCTGTGGCAGGCGGGACAATAAGATTCCAAGCTCTGTATTTGGCTAAGCTTTTGGTGACCTGTCCCAGCAATATCTTGATGTGATTTAATGTCAGGTTTTGCCCGATGAAATACATGTGTTACCACTGCTATTATCATGTTAGAGAGTGTTATAAATGTAAGTTGATTTACATCATAGACCATAAGAAATAGGAACAGAAGGAGGCCATTCAGCCCTTTGAATCTGATCCATGAATTTGGCTGATCTCACACTCAGTAAATCCACTTTCCTGCCTCAACTCTATAACCCTAATTCCCCAGCTGATTGAAAATATATCAATCTCAACCTTCAAAATTTTCAAAGACTTGGCGTGCCAAGGGTCTATCACTCTGTTTAGACTCTTAAGCTGGGACCCTTGCCCACTATGGAATTGGCGCTGGTGAGGGTCAGGCAGCAGAAATCTGTGTTGACCTTGGGTGGGAAATTCCAAACAAGGCCACAAAACGCTGCCCTAAGTGCAGAATTTTCCCATCCCATTCTGCCACGGGAATTGTAGAGGCGGGAAGTAAGGGTAGACTGTGTAATGGTCCGTTGCCCTTGGGCAGGATTTTCCAGTTTTGGGGCTGGTGCAACTGGAAAATCCCACCCTTAATGATAATATTGAACGCATGATTATTGTCCAGCCCCTTTCTCTCTGTAACATTAATGAGAGAGGAATGTAACAAGCATCTTTCGCACGTATGTAGAGATTCAAAATATATGGCTGCCACTTTTGGAAATGCAATGCCCAGGGCGTGTGACTTTGTTTGTGTCTTTCTGCACCACTTGTTATCCCATTAGGTCTGTTACTAGCTGTGTTTTTAGTAAGCACACGGTAATTCCACATTACGATCAGAAGAGAAAATGCTGAAAAATTTCAATAGGTCTGACAGCATCTATAAGGAGAGAGTAGGAAGATGATATCCCAGAGATATTATCACTAGGAACTCAGCTAATCTTCTGGGGGACCCAGGTTCGAATCCCACTACAGCAGACAGTGGAATTTGAATTCAATAAATAATATACGGGATTAAGAACATCAAACAATGCTTACATTCTGAATGAAATCCAGGTGACCAGTGGATGGAGATAGAGATGTGCAGCAGAACTGAGAGGGATTCACATACAGGGACAGAAAGAGAGCAAGAGAGACAGAGAACTATACAGGGATTTACTGATGACCATAAAACCAATGTCGATTGTTAGGAAAAAACCATCTAATTCACTAATGTTCTTTAGGGAAGGAAATTTGCCGTCTTACCCAGCCTGGCCTACATGTGAGTCCAGAGCCACAGCAATGTGATTGACTCTCAACTGCCCTCTGAGGGCAACTAGAGATGGGCAAAAAATGCTGGCCAGTCAGCGATGCCCATGTCCCATGAATGAATAAACAAAAAATGAAAAGAGCTGACGTAGAGCTTTGACGAAGGGGCTAAAAATGTCAGCTCTTTTCTCTCCTTACAGACACTGCCAGACCTGCTGCGATTTTCCAGCATTTTCTCTTTTAGTTTCAGATTCCAGAATCCGCAGTCATTTGCTTTTATCCATATCACAATCACCACCCGTACCCCCTTGCCCGTGCCAAACCCGCCATATTCAGGCCACCACCAATTTTGCAGCTCGAATCTGTTCAGCTTTATGCGCTGGAGAATTCTGAACTCTGGTTCGAAAAGTGGGGAACTGGTACAATCTTTACTCACACCACAAACTTCTCAACAGGTAAGGACATCGCCACACACCTGGAGGTGACCTGGCCAGGTGGAGTATTCACCTCGCGTGCTGTTTCCCTCAGTGAGATGAACTCGACCATAGAGATCCCGTTCCCCGAACAGGAAGGCCGAACTTGGAATCTGGAAATTGAGGTACGTGACGAGTTGGAATAAAGTTTATTTCTTTGTCGCAAGTAAGGTTTACATGAACACTGCAATGAAGTTACTGTGAAATTCCCCTGGTCGCCACAGTCTGGCACCTGTTCGGGTCAACGCACCCAACCAGCACATCTTTCAGAATGTGGGAGGAAACAGGAGCGCTCAGAGGAAACCCACGCAGACACAGGGAGAATGTGTAAACTCTACACAGACAGTGACCCAAGCCGGGAATCAAACTCGGGTGTCTGGTGCTGTGAAGCAGCATTGCTAACCACTGTGCTGCCGTGCCATCACATCTCTATCTGGATCTATTGTCAATGTCTCTGCTCCTGCGTGTCTCTGAGCGGGATTTTCTGCTCTCACTCACAACGGGATCCCTTTGCAGTGGGAATACAGAATATGGTGTTTCAGCCAAGATTCTGAGTGGTCAAGAAGGCATATAGCATCCCTGTCTTCATCAGTCGAGACACTGAGTTTAAAAATTGTCAAGTCGCGTTGCAGCTTTGTAGAACCTTAGTTAGGCCGCACCTGGAATATAGGTGCCGCACTGCCAGAAGGATGTGGAGGCTTTGGAGAGGGTACAGAAAAGATTTACCAGGATCTTGCCTGGTATGGAGGGCATCAGCTATGAGGAGAGTTGGAGAAACTTTGTTTTCGGTAGAACGATGGAGGTTAGGGGACAACCTAATAGAAATCTACAAGATTATGAAGGACATGGACAGAATGGATAGTCAGAAGCTTTTTCCTAGGGTGGAAGAGTCAATTACCAAGGGGAACAGGTTTAAGGTGCGAGGGACAAGATTTAAAGGAAATGTACGAGGCAGGTTTTTTTTTTACACAGAAGACGGTGGGTGTCTGGAACTCGCTGCCCAGGGAGATAGTGGAAGTAGATACGATAGTGAGTTTTAAGAGATGTCTTACGGATGCATAGATAGGATGGGAATAGAGGGATACAGTTCCTGGAAGGGTAGGAGATTTAGTTTAGTCAGGCAGCATGGTCGGTTCAGGCTTTCTTTGTTCTTTGTTCTCTGAAGGATTAGAAAGTTGCTTGTTTTTCATCTACTGTAATTAACGGTAACTTCTAAATGTACGAATCAACAGGGCAGCTTGCAATGCTGGGCGCTGCATTGGGTTCTAATTTATGCACAAGTTATTAAAGTTTGGAATTTGAGTACTCGGGCTTGAAGTGTTTTTGTGCCCAAACACAATCTCTATTTCTCTCTGTGTCTGTATTCATGTATCTGTCTCCCTCCTCTCTCTCTCGGTTCTGCTGTACATCTCTGTCTCTGGTTTTCATTAAGAATGCATAAGTGTGGTTTGATGCCTTTAATTAACAAGTTCCTGAAATTCAGCAAAGAACAATTCGGTAAAAGGTGCTGTCTCTCCAACACCCACAGCTGGACAGATGCCAGATGTGCCTGCAAAGTGTGTTTCCTATTTGTGATGCCAATCTTCAGGGGCAAAGCAACTGGGGAACAGGGTAAAACTCTCCACCCTCACCTTTACGAAGTGCATCAACCTTGATAAACATCACCTTGGGCCCCAGTGCTAACTTTAGACCATTCTTTTACCCATTCCGAAGAGAGGTTTCCTCTTGGAGTCAAGTAAGGTGCTGGGATTTTCCCAGTCGGTAGCTTAAGACCAAACAATACATTTCACAGTGTTTTCCCAATCAGTGGCATTTATTTTAACCCCCACTCCTACGATTAGCCTCGTTTATCCTGTTTTACAACCCACCAGGTTTAAATCTCAATGGGTCAAAGGGTGTGAAATGGGATATTTGACTCGATCCCAACTGGTCATCCCAGGATAACTTGGGTAGAAGTTACCACCCCCAACCCGCCCTCTCCCCCAGCCCTCTCCCCTGGGTGTGTTTACCCACCCCACCCCACTGTTGCCTTTGAGATAATCCTCCTGCCTTCTATTCTGAGGCAGCCACAGGAAGCACTAACAGAGTGAATTTCACTTCAGCATTTTGGGTGTCTTTCCAATGCTTCATCAGTCAATCATTTCCTCTGCTCCAAAGGAAAGTAAAAGTAAAGTTTATTTATTAGCGTCACAAATAGGTTTACATTAACGCTGCAATGAAGTTACTGTGAAAATACCCAAGTAACCATGTTCAGGTAAATTGAGGGAGAATTTAATTTGGCCTGTGCGCCTAACCAGCGCATCTTTCAGACTGTGGGAGGAAACCCCCACAGACACTGGGAGAATGTGCAGATTCCACACAGTCAGTGATCCAAGCTGGGGATTGAACCCTGGTCCCTGGCAGCAGTGCTAACCACTGTGTCACCATAGGATAAGGGGGCATGATGGCCATTAACTCCCCCAGGAGCAGAATTGCCGAAATAGGGAACTTGGTAATGTGAGACTCAAGCCTGTACCCTCTGTGTTGCAGTTGTACCCAGGTTGATTAGGTCAAGTGGCCCAGTAATTAATTGAAGTGATTGCATTGTGTAACCGAGTTTTGCATTTTTTCTTTCCAGTGTGGGGAAGGCTTCATATCTGATGGGAATGGACGCTGCATAGGTGAGTTGGCGTGGTTACATTTTCAGAGGTTTCTGTTTGTGTCTATTCTTATAGCCTTCTCGCCATAACACTTATCCTGGAAGTGACCCATTTGCCTGTGTAAATTAAATTCAGATATCCCGTCAGGGCAGTTTTCCTGCCACGTCTGTTACAGTTATCGGGGGCTGCTGATGATGCTCTTCATGTATCCGCAACCCCCAGTCAGTTTTCATCACAACATCTTGTCTGCTTTTAAATGTAACATTAGCTGCTTTTAGTTACCACATCTGTCTCACCACCTCAAGTAACTGAACCACTTTACTTCCCGACCTCAGTTTGCCTGTTCCTTTGGATTGCCTTTGCTGGGATCACCTGTTAGAATCAATGAATCCCTACAGTGCAGAAGGAGGCCATTCGGCCCATCACTGACAACTATCCCAGCCAAGTTCTATCCCTGTAGCCCCACGTATTTATCCTGCTCATCTCCCTGATACTCAGGGGCAATATAGCATGGCTAATCAACCTAACCCGCACATCTTTGGACTGGGGGAGAAAACCGGAACACCCAGAGGAAACCCACGCAGATGCGTGGAGAATGTGCAAACTCTGCACAGACAGTGACCCAAGGCCGGAATTGAACCCAGGTCCCTGGCGTTGTGAATCAGCAATGCTAACCACTGTGCCACTATGCCCACTTGGCTCTAATTGGTCAGGGCAAGCATCGTGCAACATTATTGTTCTGTCTCTGATTTACTCCGATTCTAGTTTCTTCTGCACTGTTGGGATTCTATAATTCTAACACATTCTTTAGAGTACCATACCCATAGTTCTCTACAGGTCTTGACAAATCATTTATAAATGCATCAACACTTACCCTTTGACAGTGGGTTGTACTCAGCCACAATACTCTTTCTCAGACTGAAGAATGTATCAAATGCTCCATCCTACTTGGCATTTTTCCTGATCCCTGCTTGATTCGGATGTTGTCTACACAGGCACCAATCATATATAACAGTGTACTGACCTACTCATTGCTCTTCTCCTTGGTTGAGCCCTTTCAAAACTTTCCAACTACAACAGAGACTTTTCCATAACCGTTTTTTCCACTCGCTGCCCCCATGTTACATTAGTTGTTAGACTAATATAGAACACACGCTGAGTCTGCTGTGATGTAAAGCACCAACTTTATTGAAGCATCATTTACTGCGGGCTATACCTCACTGCAACAATGTAAAAGAGAGAGCACTTCTCGTAATGATGGACACCCCCATTTGATTAGGACACTACGCAGTCAGAATGAACCCCTTATATAACAGAAGTGACCCAAAATGAAACACAGAAAGTGCCCATCCAGCTCCGCTAGCAAGATAGGAAATACTTATCCTGCTTTTTATAGCATTTCCAACCTTGTTTGTGTATCATGCCGTGTTGAACTGTTGCTATTTTAGAATGTTCCTCCTGTTTTTGTAGATGCCGATGAGTGTGTTGAGTTTCCTGCCAAGTGCCCGAGGGAGAAACCCATCTGTATCAACACATACGGAGGTTATAAGTGTCGGCCCAACAAGAGGTGCAATCAGGGATACGAACCCAATGAGGATGGGACAGCCTGTGTGGGTCAGTGAATTACCCCTCGATACATAGTCTTTTAACCCCTTAACAATTACATTCCTTAAAGGTGAGGTGAGAATGACAGCCCTTGACATCAAGGCTGCATTTTCCCGAGTGTGACATCAAGTAACCATAGCAAAACTGGAGTCAATCAGTATCAGTGGGCAAACACTCTGCTGCTCAGAGCCACAACTTGGTACGTTTGTAGTTGTGGAGGGTCAGTCATCTCAGCTTCAGGACACCCCTGCAGGAATCCCTCAGGATAGTGTCCTAGGCCCAATAATTTTCAGCTCCTTCATCAATGACCTTCCTTCCATCATAAGGTCAGGGTGTTCACAAATGATTGCACACTCTTCAGCACCATCCGTAATTCCTCAGATACTGAAGCAGTCCATATCCAAATGCAGCAAGACCTGGACAATATCCAGACAGTATCCACACAAATGCCAGGCAATGACCATCACCGATAAGAGACACTCTAACCTCTGCCCCTTGGCATTCAATGATGCTACTATCACTGAATCCCCCATTGTCACTATCCTTGGGGTTACCATTGATCAGAAACTCAACTGAACTCACCTCATAAAGATATGGCTATAAGAGCAGATCAGACGCTGGGAATACTGACTCCCCAAAGCCTGTCCACCATCTATAAGGCACAAGCCAGGAGTGTGATGGAATACTCCCCACTTGTTGGATGGGTGCGGCTCCAATAACACTCAAGAAATTCAACACCATTTAGGACAAAGCAGCCCCGCTTGATTGGCACCACATCTACAAACAATCACTCTCTCCATCACCGACGCTCAGTAACAGCAGTGTGTACCATCTACAAGATGCACTGCAGCAATTCACCAAAGATCTTTAGACAGCACCTTCCAAACCCACAACCACTTCCATCTAGAAGGACAAGGGCAGCAGATACATGGGAGCACCACCACCTGCAGGTTCCCCTCCAAGCCACTCACCATCCTGACTTGTAAATATATTGTCGTTCCTTCACAGTTGCTGGGTCAAAATTCTGAAATTTCTCCGTAACGGCACTGTGGGTCAACCCACAGCACACGGACTACAGCGATTCAAGAAGGCAGCGCATCACCACCTTCTCAAAGGCAACTAGGGATGGACGATAAATGCCAGCCAGCCAGCAATGCTCATATCTCACAACTTAACATTAAAAAAAAGTAGTTTGACACAATTGAGCTAAATTTTGATTTTACACTGATGTACGTTTTCTGCGGATGTCATTAAACAACTGACTTGTTCATCCACCAATTACAGAAAGGCCCCAAAATTCTTGTTCTCACAGCTTTGGGAGTTTTTGCACTGTTATTCACGTTGGGGGCATAGCCCCTTTAAGGGAATGTGTCATGTGGCTTGTCTAGAGATCTGCCGGGGTTCCACCCTTGGTGGGACAGTCAGGGTTGGAGTGAGGAGTGAATGAGACCTGCACATAAATACCTGTGTCCCCCCACATCTGACTGTGGAGTCAGATCTTGGGAAATGTCCCAGTCGCCGAATATACAACAGCAACTCATTCTGGACACGAACCTAATTTTCATTATTGGAATACAGGGTTGGATACCGGAAAGACCGTTGCTGTTTCTCTTATCTGCTTGTCATTCAAGAGACAATTCTTATCGTCCTCACAGACTTCTGCCTCATAGTTTCGTAGAAACCCTTCAGTGCAGATGGAGGCCATTCAGCCCATTGAGTCTGCACCAACAATAATCCCACTCAGGCCCTATCCCCATAACCACACGTATTTACCCCGCTAATCCCTCTAACTTACACATTCCACTAAGGGGCAACCTAGCACGGCCAATTAACCTAATTCTAACCTATCCAAAAACCAAAAGAGAAAATATTGGAAAATCTCTCTGCAGGTCTGGCAAGGAGAGGAAAGAGCTGACATAACCCCTTTGTCGAGTTTTCCAGATTCAAAATGTCAGCTCTTTTCTCTCCTTACAGAAGCTGCCAGACCTCCTGAGATTTTCCAGCATTTTTTCTTTTAGGTTCAGATTCCAGCATCCGCAGTATTTTGCTTTTACCCAAACTGTTCAATATTTTTCTTAAAAGGGTAACATAGCCAAAATGAGTGGCCCCCTGAGTTTGCTTTGCCATCCAACATGCCTGTGGTTGATCTTTTGTGTCAACTCCACTTCCCACACTATCCCTCTATCCCTTCATTTCCGACATATCCAAGAAAAAAAACTATTGAACTTTGTCTTGAATCTATTCCATGGCAGAGCATCCGCAACTCTCCGAGATAGAGAATTCCAAAGATGCACAATCCCGTAAGTGAAGCAATTTCTCCTCACCTCAGAGGAGAAATTGCTTCCATTGTTCTGGGACTATGCCGTGTTCTTCATTAATGCAAAGTTTTAGAATCCAGCAGCAAAAGACTAAAACGTTCATGAGAAGGGAGAACATTACTTTCAAGAGAAAACGTGCAGCGTTAAAACAAGCAAGAGGAGTTTCTATGGATATGTAAACCGGAAGTGGATGGTAAGGTAAATGTGGGAACTCCACTGAAAGAGGCTAGTGAATTGATACCAGCAAACAAAGAAATGGCACAGGTGGCACAGTTGCTCATAGTGAATTCCGACACCACCAGGTAGGTTATTAAATCACTTATTTCATTGTTGTCTTGAGGATCTAGCTAGAATTTGCCTACATAGGCAGCATGGTGGCACAGTGCCAGTATCCTGGGTTTGATTCCAGGCTCGGGTCACTGTCTGTCTGGAGTTTGCACATTCCCCCCATGTCTGCATGGGTTTTCTCCAGGTGCTCCATTTTCCTCTCACTGTCCACCATATGCTATGGTGGGATTTGAAACCAGATCCACCAGACATTAGCTGAGTTTCTGGATTAATAGTCTAGCGATATTACCGTTAGGCCATTGTCTTGCCTTCAGCTTGGAGCAGAACTTGCAGATGATGTTTCTGTACCACCTGCAAGAGGCTATAGTAACATTGGAGGTGGTCAGTTCCTGGGATGAGAGGGTTGTCCCATCAGGGGAGACTATATGGTCTGGGTTTGCATTCCTTGGAGCTTAGAAGAGTGAATGGTAACCTTATTCGAATATATAAGATCCCGAAGGGGCCTGACAGGGTAGATGTTGAGATGTTTTCATTAATGGGAGAGTCTGGAACAAGAAAACTTAGCTATAAGATAAAGAGCTGGTCATTTAAAACTGAGGTGCGTAGAAATGTCTTCTTGCGGAGAGTGGTGAATCTCTGGAGTTCTCTACCCCAAAGGGTGGTGCAGGCTGGAATATTAGAAGTATTTACAATGGAGGTGGATCAATATTTGATATTTCGAGGAATAGAGGCTATGGGGAAATGATACAGAGAAGGAGCAGAGGTCATAGATCAATCATGATCATATTGAATGGTGGGACAAGCTTGTGGTGCCTAGTGGCCAAATCCTACTTCTATTTCTTGTATCCTTGTGCAGTGAATTAAAGACATCTCTCCTGAGTTCCCTGATTAATAGTGACCCCACTTATTTATGACATCCTAGTTTTGGTCTAGGCATCATTGCAAATATTTTTTTTTCTATGTCTACCCTATCATTCCCTAAAGATCTTTATTAGGACACACTTCAGCCATCTCTTTTCCAGGGAAAAGAGCCCCAGTCGGTTCATGAATTGCAATGGAAAATGCCAGCAATATTCAGCAGGCCAACAGCGTCTTTGGAAAAAATACCAAAGATTAGTGGCAGGATTCTCCGATTGCGTCCATTCCCACCCCCTGCTGACAGCGGGAATTTGGCACTCAGTCAATCCTTCATTCCCTGCAGCAGGATCGGAGAATCCCAGCTGCGGGTGAGGTCAAAGGTTTCCAATGAACATGTCTGTGACCTTTCATCAGTATACAATAAGTATATCCTCTCAGTTCTGATGTCATGGTATCCACAAGCTGTGTTTAGCCCGCTGATATTGTCGAGTTATTAAGGCTTACGGTCCCTGGAAGTGTAAGGGAAGCGATCAGCTGGTCTAAAAGGCCAGGGGGTGAAACTCCAGGCAGGCTTGGAGGCCTAGCTTACCCGCCTGGTCACAATTGCAGACAAAGTTTGGCCTCTTTGCTTATATATTCTATGCTTCTATTTGCAAAACCACGGGAGGCGATGGCCTAGTGGTGTTATCGTTAGAATATTAATCCAGAAACTCAGCCAATGTTCCGGGAACCCGGGTTCGAATCCCGCCACAGCAGACGGTGAAATTCAAATTCAGTAAAAAAAAATCTGGAATTAAAAATCTACGGATGACATTGGAACCATTGTCGATTGTTGGAAAAGCCCATCTGGTTCGTTCATTTCCTTTAGGGAAGGAAATCTGCCATCCTTACCCAGAATCCTATTATGCAGATGGAAGCCATTTGGCCCATCAAGTCTGCACCAACCACAATCCTATCCGTAACCCCATGTATTTACCATATTTAGTTGCCCTGACACTAAGAGGCAATTTAGCATGGCCAATCTTTGGACTGTGGGAGGAAACCAGAGCACTCGGAGGAAACTGAGACAGACACAGGGAGAGTGTGCAAACTGCATGCAGACAGTGACCCAACAGTGAATCGAACCTGGGTCCCTAGAGCTGCGAGGCAGCAGTGCTAACCATTGTGCCACCGTGCCACCCATAGTCTAGCCTACATGTGACTCCAGAGCTACAGCAATGCGGTTGCTTCTCAACTGCCCTCGGGCAACTAGGGATGGGCAATAAATGCTGGCCCAGCCAGCGATGCCCCCATGTCCCACGAATGAATGAAAAAAAGCCCATTCCTGTTTTCTGTTTGTGACCTTATCAACTTCTGGGAAGAATCTTAGTCGGAACTCTCTGCTCTAAGCCTACAGCCATTACTGGTGAGATCAACAAACTTGGAATCAACGCTTCTTGACTTGGACAACATTTGTTTTAAAATAACACATTGGGATCTGTTGATTGGACTGTGTTTCTAACCAGTTTACAGCTCCTTAACAACATCCCTCTGGCCATGAGAATCCTGAACTGGAGTGTGTTTTTCAGAGGAACACTCTCATCTCAATCATTGTACCGTGGAATGATTAACATATCTTACTGCTCTGTGGGTTTCCTGTTTACTTTTATATCCTTTTTTTCAAAAAAAGAAAACAAAACCTTCAGAATTGGCAGCCTAACCCATTGTGCAGATGAATTTGATTTCTGGTCTTAACTTTGCAGGATTTCTCTCTCTCTTTCTTTCTTTCTTTCTCTCCAATTCTCTCTTGGAGGTCAATTCGTCAATGACCAAAGTCTCATTCATTCAATGATTAACACCAAAAATGCTGGAAATACTCAGCAGGTCTGGTAGCATCTGAAAAAGGACGTCAATGACTTTTCATCTGTTATTACTTGGTATTTTAGCTATGCCTTCTGCCTCCCCGTGTAATTTCCCTTTTTGGTTCCTAATTGGCCCCTACTGCATTTTACACCATCTTTTTACCACATGTCTGCCCTTAGAAGACTTTGGGATTCTCCTCATCCTGCCTATCCCCACATCTCCATGTGCTGCTGTCCAAAGCCTTCCTCAGGTCAGTGCTGAGCTGTTACACACCACCTTGGGCCAGATGTGGTTCAGACTGGTCTGATTTCCTGGGCGGTTCCACCTCGGTCTCATCCGTATCCCACTTTTGGGATGCCAGATGGTTTCTGGTGGAATGGCTATCCGCTGCGGTTGGCGGGAGTGGAAAATTCCACTCTCATTTTATGCTGGCGGAAGCTGATTTTTCAATTCCCTTCGCATTGTCCACCACCCACCCCCATTTAATCTCAGCCAAATTAAACTCTCTCATTAAAACCCACTCCCCACCATTAAACACCACTCCCTGTCATTAAACCTCACCCCCACCATTAAATCCACCCCCTGTAATTAAACCCCACCCCACACATTAAACCCCACCCCCTGTCATTAAACCCCACCCCCTGTCATTAAACCCCACCCCCTCCATTAAACCCCACACTCCCACCATTAAATCTCAACCCCTACCATTAAACCCCAACCCCTCACTATTAAACTCCATTCCCACCATTAAAATCCATTCCCTGCCATTAAACCCCACCCCTGCCATTAAATCCATCCCCTCATCATTAAACCCCTCCCGCATCATTAACCTCAACCCTCCTCCACCCCTCCCACCGTTAACCACCATCCCCCATCATTAACCCCACCCACCTACCATTAATCCCACTGCAGTGATTGGAATAGAAAAATCCACCCAATGATGGCCAAAGTTAAGATCTCCCTTCCACTATCGTAACTGAAGCGAGGTTAATCTTTCAAACTGAGACAAAGAATAGTACAGCACAGGAACAGGCCCTTCGGCCCACCAAGCCTGCCCCGATCATAATGCCTGCCTAAACTAAAATTGTTTATACTTAAGAAGTCCATATCCTTCCAATTCCCACCCTATTCATGTATTCATCTAAATGCCCCTGAAATGCTACTATCATACCTGCTCCCACCACCTCCCTGGGTTCCAGACATTCACTACTCCTACTGTAAAAAAGTTGCTTTGCACATTTCCTCCAAACTTTTCCAAACGCACCTAAAGCCCATGTCCTCAGTCCTCAGTAGCTCATTTTTTTGATTTTTCTCCCCTAGGGAAGAGCATCTGACTATCCACTCTGTCTATGCAACACCCAAAGGGCATGTGAAGCTCAGACACTGACTGGCCATAATCTCATTGAGTAGCAGAACAGGCCTGAGGGGCTGAGTGGCCTCCTGTTCCTGTGTTGCTTGGAAATTGGAGATGGCCCTGGGTTCAAAACAGAGGAAATTGCTCTTTCCAATCAGTTACAAGACCCACCTGAGATCAATGTGCGAGCAATGCAAAATATAATTGTGCGTCCCCTTTCCTGCACTAAATTTCCCCCATTGTCAGAGACAACCTCCTCAATCCTAACACCATCATGCTTTTTAATCATTGAATCACTTGACCCGTCTTCCACCCTCTCACACTTTCCCTACCATCTTACACCTTCTCCCCCCAATTACCCATCCATCCCACTTCCTGGCAACATTCCCCAGCCTCTCGATTTGCTTAAAACCCGTTTCGGCTTCCATTTTTCCATTCTAAAGAAAGGTCACCAACCTAATTTAAAATTTATTTAGTGAATGCAAAGTCCTGAAGCCAAGCAGTTTGTTCTGGTGCTGCTGTTTTGAGTGAGCCTCTGGATTGGACACTCTTCTGCTTTGAGTGCAGATAGGCCTCTGCTGACCCTGGGGATTGGACACTCTTCTATGACGTGGTGCAGAGTTTGTTAGAGTTAATAAAGTTTATTTATTAGTGTCACAAGTAAGCTTACATTAACACTGTAATGTGAAAATCCCCTAGTCGCCACATTCTGTCATCTGTTCAGATACACTGAGGCAGTATTTAGCACGGCCAACGCATCTAACCAGCTCGTCTTTCAGAATGTGGGAGGAAACCGGAGCACCTGGAGGAAACCCACGCAAACACAGGGAGAATGTGCAAACTCCACACACCCACCCAAGCCAGGAGTCGAACCTGGCTCCCTGGCGCTGTGAAGTAGCAGAGCTAACGATTGAGCCATTGTGCCACCCACAGGCACATAGAGGCTGGCACCAATCTGTGAAGGTTGGCCAAGCAGGAACCAGGGCTCCTCCTAAACCTGTTGAGAGAGGACCACTCTTCCCTTGGAACATTGAAACTAGGCCGCTGTTGGGTTAGGTTTGAGATCGGCTACTTGTTTGTCATGTCCAATAATTCTCATTCATTTGTCCAGGTGGGATTTGCATTGAAGTCCTGTGTGTGTGTGTGTGTGTGTGTGTGTGTGTGTGTGTGTGTGTGTGTTGTGGGGGAGGGGGGTCAGCCTTCCTGATGGGAGTGGTATCTTGAGTGAGCTGAATACATCAGCGTGAAATGACAGCTGATGGGGGAGGTGGCATTGCAAACTTTTTGGATCGTTTTGAATCTGAGACATTAATTATGTTTCTCTCTCCACTGTCGGACCTACTCAGTGTCTCCGGCATTTCCTGTTTGTAATTTACTAGGATGCTACTGGGATTTGATAGTTTGAGTTATAAGGAGAGGCTGGATAGACTGGGACTTTTTTCTCTGAAGCGTAGAAGGCTGAGGGGTGATGTCATAGTGGTCTATAAAATAATGAGGGGCACAGATCAGCTAGATAGTCAATATCTTTTCCCAAAGGCAGGGGAGTCTAAAACTAGAGGGCATAGGTTTGAGGTGAGAGAGAAGACACACAGAAGTGTCCAGAGGGACAATTGTTTTCTCATAGACGGTGGTGGGTGTCTCGAACAAGCTGCCAGAGATAATGATAGAGATGGGTACAATTTTGTCTTTTAAAAAGCACACGGACACAAACTCAGATACGCACACGCACGCGCTCACACGCATGCACACACCCACACAAATACACATGCACACACGTGCACATACATGCACGCACACACGCAAACACACAAATATAAACAGACATGTGCATACAACATGCAGACACACACACATGCAGCTACAGATGCACATAATCAAATACATCAATATACATATACACACACAAACATGCACACAAATACACAGGTACACAGACATGCACACACAAGTTTAAAAATGTGAGTAAGATGGGGATAGAGGGATGTGAGCCAAACATGAGCAATTAGGACTAGCTTAGAGGTAAAAAAAGACATGGACAAGTTGAGCCGAAGGGCCTGTTTCCATGCTGCAAAACACTATGACTCAATAATTCAGCCTCTGCTCAAGAATATTTAGACACTAATTCTCCTCTTTCTTTTTCCACTCTTTCTACTTTTTCTTTCTCTTTGATTTTTATTCATGTTAAGCAGCTCAAATCGCTTACTTTGGAGGGGGCATTTCATCGGCTGTAAGACTCGCGATCTCTCGCCACCAGGCTGCTCTGCTCCCGCTCTGCTTAGTCCACTGGCTCCTAGCCTGAAGCCCTGACCCTCCGATGCACCCCAGTAACTCGACACCCAGAACCCTCGGTCTTCCACTGCCTAAACTATCAACAGCTGGAACAGAATGGAAGGATCTCGGCTAATGTTCAGTCTCTGTTTCGCTGCTGCCTAATGCGCTAATCAACACGCATCCCGAGAGAACCGAACTTTCTGATTGGATTATAACGTTGCAGTGTTGTTGCCCCATTCTAGGCAATCCCAGACCAAGCACACTGCAACTTCACACACTCCGGAGGAGTTCGGTTCAATGACATTATAATGATAAAACACGAGACAGCAAACAGCCAGAGGGAAACATGTGCACACACATGCACACGCACTCACACTCACACTCACGCATACACACACACATGCACACGCACTCACACTCACGCATACACACACACATGCACACGCACTCACACTCACGCATACGCACACACATGCACATGCTCTCACACTCACACATACACACACACATGCACACGCACTCACACTCACTCACGCATACACGCACACATGCATACGCACTCACACTCACAGTCATGCATACACACACACACACACATTCTCACACACACACATACACACTCACACTCACGCACGTGCACATGCACACACACACACGCATACACACACACGTACATACACACTCACATGCACTCATACACACACTTACATGGACACACATATGTGCATACACGGACACACACACATACGCAGACACACACTCTTGCACACACGGACACACACTCACACACACACATGGACACAAACTCACACATGCACACGTGCTCACAGGCATGCACACATGCACACAAATACACATGCACACATATGCACATACACGCACCCACACAAATATAAACAGACATGTGATTACAATACACACACACACACACATGCAGATACAGATGCACATAATTAAATACATCAACATACATATACACACACAAAAATGCAATACATATGTACACAGACATGCACGCACAAGCAGACATGTACTCACACCCATCTACCTATTCATATGTATACAAAATCATCCACATCCTTACAAAAACATACACACGGACATAAAACTCAATCACACATACATGCTCTCAGGTACAAACACACACACACTCACACATCCATATTTACATAGTTACACACACATACACACACACACAAATAAAGACAAAGGCAGCAGCATTCTGTTATATATTTGCAAAATGCTTAAAATAATCAAAATAAATTGAGTGAAATGGTTGCAACGTGCTGCTGAATGAAACAGCTGAGAGGTGAGCTGCAATGTTGAGTCTTACACGGTGACGCTGTGTGGGAGCTGATGTGTTCGGCTGTACCACGACCCTGTACAGTTTACAGAACCGGACTCTTCTGTCTTGTCTCTACAACCCTGCTGAAGTGCCCCTGCGGTGGATCGACCGGGGCTGGAAACACGTCCTGAAGCTTTGCAGATGGCCTTTGACACTTAAAAGAAGCAAATTTGTACTTCCGCCCAAGAGAGGAACCCCATCACAAAAAAACGAACAAAAGATAGAGAGGCAACTAAACCCACTGCACCATGGATTGAAATGGGCCGGGATGGTCGAACAGTTATGTTGCTACCCGAGTATCCGTGTGCGTGAGTTGTAGCGTTGTTTCGTAGGCCTGTTATACAATGATGTATAAACCACTCGGAGTAAGTGAGGGGAAGTGAATGATGGGGACCAGAGTGGTGGGGGGGGGGGGAGCGGAATCTTGCTGGTGCATTCCGTGGGTCTTTGATCCTAGACTTTTCCTGCCATGTGCTCCCATTCTCGACTCCTTTGGGAAAATGAGAAGCAGGGCGCTCCCCCCTCCCCTACCCCGAAACAAAGGAGAAAGGCGATGTTAGCAGAGGAAAGGAAGGTCGGGGACTAAAATTCCTCCACAGTATTGGAAGAGGTTTTGGGAAACTCATGTCACATTGGCCAGAGAGACATTGCGTTACTACCAACACCAGATCCAAAAGACAGCTGGTTTAGATTTGAGCAAGAGCCTAGGAGAGGAGAATGCTGTGGTAGGTTGGCACACACACTGTTGGGGGCAGAATAAAGCGGGAAATAAATGAAAAGTCATAGTCTAAGCTTAAATGCCAGCTTTTTCCAGGGTTCAATGAGCCACTTCTACCCATCAGGCAACAATAATTACGATTCAATCCTGCCATCGTTATATTGTAGCCCTGTCTTACGGGCACGGCACAGCACAGAATAGCTCCGTGGGCACTGTCTGCCGATTTGAAGGGTGAACACCAAGATCTTTGGCTGTTCCTGATTCAAACCGGTTTTGAATCTTCAGGGTCCTGGGCCGCTGCACGTGCACGGCACAGGGGAGGGAATTGGGTGCGCCGCAGGGATATTTGCCATCGTTATATTTCAAAACCCCCATGTGTGAAACTTAGAATGAGGTAGAACAGCAGGCTATTCAGCCCAGTCTACTGGCCCATTCCAATGTTTTTTGCCTCTGTTTCCCTTGCTGTGAGTGTTACCCTGTTGCCTGCAAGATTGATTTACTTTTGGATTATTTTATTTAAAGTATTTCTTCTGGCAAAATAATTGGGCTCTTTCTCTGTTGCGGAAAGGGCTTTTTTTTTTGGTTTCGTTTTAATTGTTGGTGCCCTCCTACAGATTTGTTTTTATAAAACTCAAGCACAAAAAAATGTCGCCCCGCATATGATGCCATCGTGGGACACATGAATGTGATGTCATCGCGTTGGCGCTGGAATATGATGATACCACGCCGCGTGGGATCTTACCATGCCTGTCCAGTGCCAGTGTGGCGGCAGTGATGGCCCCAGTCACTGAGTTTGAGCACAAACCCAAATCCCAGTCCAGCCCTGCTCGTTTCCAGACTGAAGCCAAGACAAGGTCAGGGCATGCAAGCCAGAGGCAGCCGAGGCAGGGAGGGAGGAAATTGGGGAGCTGAGAGGTTCCCACTTCCTTGCAGCCAGTGGCAAAATGGGCGGGCACGGTGGCACAGTGGTTAGCACTGCCGCTTAACAGCGCCAGGGATCTGGGTTTGATTCCCAACTTGGTCACAGCCTGTACGGAGTCTGCAAGTTCTCCCCGTGTCTGCATGGGTTTCCTCTGAGTGCTCCGGTTTCCTCCTATGTGCAACCCGTCTTTAGCTTTGGCCATGCTAAATTTGCCCTCAGTGTCCCTAAAAACAGATGCCAAGTGTGGCGACTCGGGGATTTTCACAGTAGCTTCATTGCAGTGTTAATGTAAGCCTACTTGTGATGCTGATACATAGGTAAAGAATGTTGGAGGGTGCTGAGGTATAGGCCATGGATACTAGGGAGTTGCTCTTGGACATAAACCCTCCATTCTGTGTTCTGAACATAAAAGAGGCTATGCTACAGTAACTGAGGAAGAAACATTTCCCAAAGGAAGTCAAAAGTGTTCTTTAAGAAAACAACCTCCATTAGAAATGAAAACTCATTCAGTAAAGTCTAAGTTCAAAAACTACCACAATGTTCACAAACTGTTAATAATTTCAACGCAAGCTTGGTCCTGAATAAGTGGGAATGCTGAATCCGGCTTCCATTGGGGATAATCCTTGGTTGAAGCAATGAGATGGATGACAGGAGCTCCGAGGAACTCGCTCTCACTCAAACTTCACCATCTTCATTTCAACCTTTACAATCAAAGGGAAGACCTTGCCACTTTTCATTTACAAATGTCAGTTTAGGCTAATCTGATTCTCTCCATGTGATATTAAAGAAAGGCTGAAGGCCCTGCATGTGACAAAGGGCCCTGACAATATTCCAGCTATGATACCTGCGTTCCAGCCGTGCCCGTAGCCAAGTTTTTCCAGCTACAATACTGGCATTTATCCGACAATGTGGAAAAATTACCCGGGTATTCCCTGTGCACAAAGCAGGACAAATCCAATCTGGACAATTACCAAACTATCAGTCTATTCTTGATCATCAGTAAAGTGATGGAAGAGGTCATCAATAGCACCGTCAAGTGGCGCTTGCTCGCAATAACCTGCTCAGTGACACTCAGTTTGAGTGGATCACTGACATCATCAGAGCCTTGGTTCAAATATGGACAAAAGAGCTGAACATCAGACATGAGAGTGACTGTCCTTGACACCAAGGTAGCTTTTGACCCAGTGTGGCATCAACAGCCCTAGCAATCAATAGGAATTGGTATCATACCTGTACATTCCTAAGGATGGTGTCCTAGACTCAGTCATATTCAGCCACTTCCATCATAAAGTCAGAAATGGTGATGTTTGTTGATGATTAGCACAACAATCAGCACTATTCGCGACTCAGACACTGAAGCAGTCCATGTCCAAATGCAACAAGACCTGGACAATATCCAAGCTTGAGCTGATAAGTGGCAAATAACATTCGTGCCACACAAGTGCTAGGCAATGACCACCCCCCAACAAGAGAATCTAACCATCGCCCCTTGATACTCAATGGCATCAGTTTGGCTGAATCCCTTATTATCAACATTCTGGGAGTTACCATTGACCAGAAACTGAATTGGACTAGCCATATAAATACAGTAGCTACAAGAGTAGGTCAGAGGCAATGAGAACTCACCTCCTCATTCTTCAAAGCTTGTACACCATCGACAAGGCATAGGAGTTTGATGGAATACTTCTCCACTTTCCTGGATGGGTGTAACTCCATCAACACTCAAGAACTTCCAGGACAAAGAAACCCATTTGATATCTATCCCTTCCACAAACATTCACTCCCTTCACCACCACAGAACAGTGGCAGCAGTGTGTACCATCCAGAAGATGCACTGCAGGACTTCATCAAGAATCCTTAGACAGCACCTTCCAAACCCATGACTATTACCATCTAAAAGAACAAGGGCAACAGATGCATGGGAACACCACCATCTGAAAGTTCACCTCCAAGTCACTCACCATCCTGACTGAGAAATATATCGCTGCTCCTTCACTGCGGCTGGGTCAAAATCCTGGAACTCCCTCCCTAACAGCACTATGGGTGCACCAACACCCCAGGGACTGCAGTGGTTCAAGAAAGCAGCTCACCAGCACCTTCTCAAAGAGCAAGTAGGGATGGACAAAAAATGTGGGCATAGCCAATGGCACCTACGTCCCATGTATGAATTTAGAAAAATAAGTTCAGAGACAGAATGGGAAAAATGAGATTCAGTCATTTCTCCTACAGTTTTTTTTTCGTTCTACTCCTGAAGAATACTCACTGGGGTTATTGGGTGCGTTATTGTGAGCAGGTCTCTCCCAGTAGTCATTTGCTAGTGTGTGAGTATGTCCAATGTGAGTGAAGGGCTATTAGAACTAGCATGGAAGGAAATCAAAATTGGGCTTGGTACCTGTCCTGTCCGAGCATCTGAGCATGGACTTCTGTGTCCAAGGAATGTAACTGATGGATTTTAACCAGGAGCTATGCAGGAAATTTCAGCCACTCTAATTAATTAGATTATCACAAGGCAGGACTCATATTGGCAAAGCCAGCGCATTCTGTCTGGATGGATTAGGGAGATGGGACTATTTGAAACAACTCATACCATGGCAAATCCTAAAATTACCACCGCAACTTACACTTGCAAATTACTTCATTGGCTGGGAAATGCTTTGGGATGTCCTGAGGCCGTGAACAATGCTTATTTCAATCTGGGTTCTTTTTCTTGTTGAATCCCAGGGCGCAGCATCACTGGGAGGTGTTCTGCCCTGTGTCACTCTCAGCATTGCGACGTGGACTGACGTGGACACTTTACCATGCCAGGGTTGGCGAGGCCGTCACTCTTTTGCCAGCTCGCTGGCGCGGTGCCATCACCCCGCGGTGTACGTGTTACAATTCAGTGAACTTTGTATTTGACCTGTAAGATGTCTCATGCCCATGTCCCGTGACAAGCCGTGCGCGGGTTTAGTCTGATGCCATGTGGTGGTACTCTGTGTTGGTCGGTTGGTGATGGTCTGCACATAAATGTTGATTTCAGTACGTTTGGTCGTTGATTTCTTTTTGATTCTTCGATTCTCAAGAGGTGGCAGGAGTAACAATAATTGTCCATCACCCAGTTGCCATTCCTGACTCCAGTGTCACTCACACTGGGTGCGGGTTGGGATTAATAAAGAGATCCAAATCAGGTAAGGTTGGCAGATTTCCTTTCCCGGAGGATATCCACTTGGGTTTGGGAATCTAACAGAACAGAATCGTACAACAGAAAGAGATTGGTCACCCAATCATCCAAAGAGTTATCCAATTAATCCCATCCTTCTGGTTCTTTAAATCTGCAATTTCTTCTCCCAAGTCATGTGCGAATAAAATGTACAACCCTTCATTAAGAGTTATTTATTCGTGTAAGCAAATATGGTGACTATTCTGTGCACAGCAAGATTCCACAAACTTTGGCAGGAGTTGATGGGTTCTTGACGATGTTCACTATCATTTTTACCGATACCTAGAATCATGGAATCATACAGCACGGAAACAGGCTCTTCAGCCCAACTGGTCCATGCCAATCCTGGTGTCCACTCAGCTGGTCCCAATTTCCCATATAGTCTTTCAAAAAAAACTGAACCCAGTTCATCAAACTGCCCATGGTGGGATTTGAACTCATGCTTCCTGTGTCACTGTATATCATATTTACAGATGGCCGGACCTTTGGGACTATTGACACCAAGATTCAACCAATTTCCTGAAATAGAATCATAGAATTCTGACAGTATAGAAGGAGGCCATTTGGCCCATCAAGTCTGCACCGACCACAATCCCATCCAGGCCCTATTCTTGGAGCCACGTGTATTTACCCTAGCTAATCCCTCTGATATTAAGGAACAATTTAACATGGCCAGTCAACCCAACCTGCACAGCTTTGGAGCGTGGGAGGGAATCAGAGCACCCAGAGGAAACCCATAGAGATACAGGGAGAATGTGCAAACTCCACACGGACAGTCACCCAAGCCAGGAATCAAACCTAAGTCCCTGGCATTGTGAGGGAGCAGTGCTAACCACTGTACAGCTATGCTGCCCGTATTTGACTTATCCTCCACAAAACATTGATATTCCTCCATAATTGCAATCAAATGGCGAAACTTCAGCAGAGAGCCCATACTCTTTGACCCACTACAGCCTTGAGTCTAGTTTGAATACCATCCAATATCCACACACATACCAGTGTGTGGCAACTGGTAACAAAGAGAGAAGTTACTAGAACTTTCTTGACGCAGTAAGTTGTTCATATCTGGAATGCTCAGTCTGAAAGGCCATGGGAAGCAGGTTCAAGAATGACTTTCAAAAGAGAATTGGATAGATACCTGAAGGGGAGAGATTTCTGGGGCTACAGGGGAGTGGACTAATTGAATGGCTTTTTCAAAGAGCCGCAGAGACATGGGAGGCAAAATGTCTTCCCTCTGTGCTGTCCCATCTTATTCTTTACCACAGGGTTTGGTTGAAGCAATTCTTTGCAGGAAGGGCAGATAAATTATTGAAGTTTTGAGGCTTCACTATCAGAAAGTGTTCAGAGATGTGAGATTGGATTCCAGTAAAGAGGCAGCATAGATGAAATGGGGAATAATTTTAATCTAACACAACTAACCAGGAAATGAAGAGGATCTGGTGCAACATTTTCCATCAATCCGATTTTGCCTCTCCGTCAGAGTCATCACTCCCATCAGTTTTCCTTGTGAGTTCAATTAAAATAACCCTTCTCACCACTCCCTCCGACACTGCACCCCTCCTCTCCCACTATCACTACCACCACCACCTTCAGGCAAGGCTTTCTTTAGTGTAGCGCTTCATTTAAAAGGTAGTGTTAAGTGGAGATTGATCCCTCTCTGAAGACTAACACCTAAACCCCCAAAGAGGAGTACCTCATCCTATAATCTATAAAAAGTGTGTGTGACCTGTTCTTCAGCAACTCCTAGTGGTTAAATACAAAACAAATCCCTGAATCAACACTTAACAGTTTATTTATCTAATTAATAATAAACAAATTTACTCAGTTATTAACAAACCAAATAAGTCCCTTCTAATTATTAACTAGTCCTGAATAAAACAAGATTCTAATGGAATGCTGTTCAAACAAATATAATTCCCACTCATTGACAAAATAGAATTTAGTCATTCTCTAAATTACAACCAGGTTTTGCGTCTCCCAGAATGTTCTGGGCTTTTTCTGTTGATTCTTCTGTCTAGAACTTCTTTTTTCCTTGGTACCTTTGCGATCCAGATGGTACTTTCTCTAAAACATAGATGAAGCTATGAGAGCCAGCGATTGAGAGAGAGAGAGAGAAGTTGAGAGCTGAGAGCTATGAGTTCTGACAGGTAGCCATTGCTCTACCCTGTTTGTCCCACTGCCTCATTTTTTTTTATAGCAGTGATGAAAGATCAATACTTCCTACAATAGGATTGGTTCCAGGTTGTCAAAACTATCAAATTTAACGTTAACGGGTTTTTGGTATTTAAATACCTGATTCAAATTGATTGGCCAAATTCAAAAAATTCAAAACTTTGTTGCCTGGTAACTCTGCTGCTTGGTCTTATGATACAAATGTTTCAGTTTGGGCTCTCTGTGTACTTGCATATTAATTCTCTAAGCACAGAAAAAGTACCACCTTTTAACAGGAACACGTAATGCTTCCCCCCTCACCACCCCGAGTATTTTACACTTTTACAAACAATAAATTCTAACTTCCTACCTTCCAATCTACAATGACTCAACTCCCCAACAGTAGACACTCAATTGGTTGCTCCTAACTTTCTGGCACAGGTATGTTAAGATTATCTGCAGTGACCACACTGCTACCCTAGATAGATCAGATGCTCAGCGTTGAACCTGGGACTTCCCTTCCCACATTATGATCTCACGCTCCAACTAACTGGATAAACTGATCAGCTTTTGTTGTTCATTTCTTTTTATTTATTGTCCATTTCAAATTGCCCTTGAACTGAGTTCAGAGGACAGCTGTGGGTCTTTAATAATCCATAATTGTTAAGCTGTGCATTCACTGTAAAATGATCCCTTTAATACACTCAATATGTTAATGTTTAATCCAAGTCTTATTACAGACACAGGGCTTTCTTGCATTTCACCATGAGCACACAGTTCGGACTCTTGTTCTCGTACAGCAAGATGGTGATTTATTTGATTAACAAACATATTCTGTGGATCACACGTCGGCCAGATTGGGTAATGATGGTGGATTTCCTTTCCTACAGGATGTTAGTGAACCAGATGGGCTTTTCTGACAATCAACAATGATTCATGGTCATCAATAGATTCTTAATTCCAAAATGTTTCATTGAATTCAAATCTCACCATCTGCCATGGTGGGATTCAAACCCAGGCTCATAGAGAATTACCCTGGATTTCTGGTGCAGTGAAATATCACTATGCCATTGCGAGTTATTTAAGAATAAAGAAGTTTTACTACAATCATGCAGGGTGATGGTGAGATGACACCTGGAGTAGTGTGTACAGTTTTGATCTTCTTATCTAAGGAAGGATACAACTGCCTAAAAAGGAATGTGACGAAGGTTCACTCCACTTCTTCCTGGGGTGAGGGGGTTATCCGTATGAGGAGAGATTGAGTAGACTGGGGACTATATTCTCTGGAATTTAGAAGAATGTGTGGTGACCTTAGTGAGGGAGAACTTTGGGATTCTCTACCCCAGAGACCAGTAGATGCTCAGTTACTGAGTAAATTCAAGACAAAGATTGATAAATGTTTGGATACTCAGGGAATTAAGGAACGTGGGGACAGTGCAAAAAGATGGAGTTTTTTAATTCATTCACGGGACATGGGAGTCGCTGGCTGGCCAGCATTTATTGCTCATCTCTTCTTGCACGAGAGCAATTGAGAGTCAACCCCATTGCTGTGGCTCTGGAGTCACATGTAGGCCAGACAGGGTAAGGACAGCAGATTTCTTTCCTCTTCGCCCCCCCCCACTCCCTCCTCACCCTCCACCCATATACCCCACTAATGTGTAGAAAAGATTATTTGTCTCATTGATGTTAGTGTGTTCATGTTGTGTGCAAACTAGCTGTTGAATTGCCGAAGGTCTATTGTCAATAAAATATTATGGCAGGCTTTCTGTGTGAAAGCATCAAATCATTTAGCCTCTTAGTTCCACATAGGGACATAAGAACTAGGGTTACATGTCTCAGGTTGTTCTTTGACACGCTGCTTCACTTTGCTCTGCCATTTACACATTCTGATCTCTTAACAGTTGCTTTAGCACACCTCTTAGAACAAAGAACAAAGGAAATTACAGCACAGGAACAGAGCTCCGGCCCTCGAAGCTTGCACCAAACATGCTGCCCAACTTAACTGAAACCTCTATCCTCCCTGGGACTATATCCCTCTATTTCCAGCCTATTCATGTATTTGTCAAGATACCCCTTAAAAACCACTACTGTATCCACTTCCACTACCTCCCCCTGCCAAAGAGTTCCAGGGACCCATCACTCTCTATGTAAAATCTCGTACGTATCCTTTAAACCTTGCCCCTTGCATCTTAAACCTATGCCCCCGAGTAATTGACTCTTCCACCCTGGGAAAAAGCTTCTGACTATCCACATTGTCTATGCCTCTCATAATCCTGGAAACTTCCATCAGGTCACCCCTCAACCTCCAGCATTCCAGTGAGAAGAAACCAAGTTTCTCCAAACTCTCCTCATAGCTAATGCCCTCCATACCAGGCAACATTCTAGTAAATCTTTTCTGTAACCTCTACAAAGCCTCCATATCCTTCCGTAGTGTGGCGACCAGAATTGAACGCTATACCCCAAGTATGCCTAACTAAAGTTCTATAAAGCTGCAACATAATTGCCAATTTTTAAACTCAATATTCCGGCCAAAGGTAAGCATGCCATATGCCTTCTTGACTACCTTCTCCACCTGCATTACCACTTACAGTGACCTGTGTACCTGTACACCCAGATCCCTTTGCCTATCAATATTCTTAAGAGTTCTGCCATTTATTGTAAATTTTCTATCTGTATTAGACCTTCCAAAATGCATTATCTTACATTTGTCTGGATTAAACTCCATCTGCTATCTCTCCACCCAAGTCTCCAACTGATCTGTATTCTGCTGCATCTTCTGATGGTCCTTATCGACAATCTTTGTGAGGTCCGCAAACTTAGCCATGATCAGCACTACTCACATACCATTTGTCTTTATATCCATAACATCTACAAGAAACAAGAACTAGAAGCAGGAGTCTCCCATCTGGCCCTTCGAGCCTGCTCAGCCATTCGATAAGATCATGGTTGATCTTTTCATGGACTCAGCTCCACTTACCTGCCCGTTCACCATAATCCTTAATTCCTTTACTGTTCAAAAATGTATCTATCCTTACCTTAAAAACATTCAATGAGGTAGCCTCACCAAGCAGGGAATTCCACAGATTCACAACCCTTTGGGTGAAGAAGTTCCTCCTCAACTCTGATTTAAAATGTGCCCCCCCCGACTCATTTTGAGGCTGTGCCCTCTAATTCTGTTGTCCTATCTAAGCAGGAAGAATCTCTCTATCTCTACTCTATCTACCCCTTCATTATTTTATATGTCTCTATAAGATCCCCCCTCAGCCTTCTAAACTCCAACGAGTACAGACCCAGTCTATTCAATCTCTCTTCATAGGCTAACCCCCTCATCTCCAGTATCAGCCTAGTGAATCTTCTTATCAGCCTGGTGAACCTTCTTATATGTTCCTGTAAGATTTTCCCCTCATTCTTCTGAATTCCAACGAATATAGTCCCATTCTACTCAGCTGACCCCGTGAAGACACTGGGGTAAATGAGAGGGATGGAAGAGATTTGCAGCGATCTCAGGCAGGGAGCAGTCCAAACAAATCTCAGTCAGACAGACAAAGATTCTTTGAATTATTTTCAAGGCTGACAAAAATTGTCAGAGGCACAAAGTAAACAGGTGCATCAAAGCAGAATAAAAGCATAAAATAAAATATTGTTTGAAAAAAGTGCAAATTGGGAAATGTGTTTCACATTTTGGTCTCATTACTCTGTTTAAACAATGAAACCCTTTTTAATATCCCCACTGAGAGTGAATTCCTAATGACACCAAGTGAGCATTTCTCAGTGCAGGTCATCCTCAAATATTGGCTGAAGCGGGACTTCATTTTGTAATCATAAAGAATTTTGCTCTTAAAGGTGTTTATTTATTTCTTTCTTCTGCTTTTCTGTTAGCCAGACTGTGAAATTAAAAACTTCACCACCCCGATCTCAACTTTAAGCATTCTCAGGCA
This sequence comes from Sphyrna mokarran, assembly GCA_024679065.1. Taxonomy (NCBI): domain Eukaryota; kingdom Metazoa; phylum Chordata; class Chondrichthyes; order Carcharhiniformes; family Carcharhinidae; genus Sphyrna; species Sphyrna mokarran. The sequence goes on along the minus strand of JAGIQG010000017.1, from coordinate 8,094,633 downwards.
GGTTGGATCAAAGTTAAGTAGTTGTTCCATGGAATACTCCCCAGTCATTCATGATATTTATTAAACACAAGTTAATTTATTTATGAGTGTCACAAGTAGGCTTATCTTAACTCTGCAATGAAATCACTGTGAAAATCCCCTTATTGCTACACTCCAGTGTCTGTTCAGATACACTGGGCAGCATGGTAACACAACAGTTTTACTGCTGCCTCACAGTACCAGGAATCAGGTTCGATTCCTGCCTTGGGTCACTGTCTGTGTAGAGTTTGCACATTCTCCTCATTCTGCCTGGGTTTCTTCCCACAGTCTGAAAGACAGGCTAGTTAGGCGTATTGACCCAAACAGGCTCCAGGGTATAGCGACTGGGGGAACTTTCACAGTAACTTCTTTGCAGTGTTAATGTAGGCCTACTTATGAATAAATAAACTTTTACTATAAAATAAAACTGAGGGGGAATTTTGTGCGGCCAATGCACCTAACTAGCACATCTTTCAGACTGTGGGAGGAAACAGGAGCATCTAGAATACATTCTACATCTAGAATGTATTATTCTATTTATTCGTGGATTATGGGTGTTGATGGCCAGCATTTATCACCCATCCTAATTGCCCTTGAGGAGATGGTGATGACCTGTCTCCTTTAAACACTTTAGTCCACATGCTGTGGGTTTACCCACAATGTTGTTAAGGAGGGAATTTCAGGATTTTGACAAGGCACTAGTCAGGAATGTGATGGAATATTTTCCACTTGTCTGGATGGGTGCAGCTCCAATATACTCAAGAAGCTTAACACCATCCAGGACAAAATAGTCTTGCTTAATTCCTACTCCATCCACTACAACAAACATTCACCCAATCCACCGGGGAAGCAGAGTGGCTGCACTGTCTCCATGTACAAGATGAACTGCAACAGAACACCAATGCTCCTTTAATAGCATCTTCAAAACCGGGCAACCCCTATTATCTAGAAGGACAAGGGCAGCAGGCACATGGGAACACTACCATCTGCAAGTTCCCCACCAAGCCACTCACCATCCTGGCTTGGAAATATTTCACTGTTCCTTCGCTGTCGCTGGGTCATATTCCTGGAGCTCCCTCCCTAACTGCACTATGGGTGTATCTACACCACATGCAGCAGTTCAGGAAGGCAGCTCACTGCTACCGTCTGAAGGGCAATTAGAAATGGCCAATAAATACTGGCCTACTCATTGGTGTTCCCATCTCATGAACAAATATATTTAAAAAACAGTTGCCCTAGAATGAAATTATTACAAAGAGGTTAGTGGTGTTGGGGAAGAATGGGTTGGAGCTTCAGTCAGGCTGAGGTGAGTGAAGGCAGTGAAGACCAAGAGGAGAATGCAAGTAATGAGGGTGTTTGGATACTTGAGGATTAATTCACTGTATCAAAAAGGAGGGTTTGCACAGTGTATTCCTCACTACATCCCAAACTAATGTCACAATAGGAGTGGCACAGTGCCACAGTGGTTAGCACTGCTGCCCCACAGCACCAGGGATCCCGGTTCAATTCCAGCCTCATTATCTGTGTTTGCACATCCTCCCCATTTCTGCATGGGTTTCCTTTAGGTGCTCGGGTTTACTCCCACACTCCAAAGAGGTGCAGGTTGATTTAACCATGCCAAATTGATCCTAGTGTCATCGAGATGAGAGAGTGAATATGTGACTTTACAGGAATAGAAGCTGGGTGGGATTGTGGTCTCGATGGGCTGAATGGCCTCCTTCTGCACTGTCGGGATTCTATCATTCAATATCCCATCTTGTACACGGAGGCAATGCAGCCACTGTGCTTTCCCGGTGGGTTGGGGAACGTTTGTTGAAGGGGGATGGAGTAGGAATTAAGCAAGACTGTTTTGTCCTGGATGGTGTCGAGCTTCTTGAGTATATTGGAGCTGCACCCATCCAGGCGAGTGCAGAATATTCCACCACATTCTTGACTATTGCTTTGGTGGTCATGGTAGAAAATGAACTCAAAAGTTGGAGCATTGAAGCTGTGCTCTTCCTTAATTGTAAGGAGCTTACAGTACCACAGCAAGCAGTTTATTACTGTGTGTGTTTCCTTTTCTTCCCTTCCTCTCTTGAAAAAAGAAACAAATATTTATGCAGCATCTTTCACCACTTTTGGACTCACCCAGAATGTAATAATGCCAAGTCTCTGTGCTTTTTGAAGTGCCGTTGTTATATTGTAGGAAACATCGCAGCCAATTCTCAGACAGGAAACTCCCACAAACAACATTGTGATAATGAGAGCATATTCACTGATGTTGCTTAGGAGATAAATATTGCCAGATATCTACTTCAAAATATTAGCTTGAGATCTTTTACATCCACTTACGCGGCGAGATGAGCCTTGGATTAGTGTTTCAATGAAAGGCAACATCTCTAACACAGGAGGCACGGTGGTACAGTGGTTAGCACTGCTGCTTCACAGCGCCAGGGAACTGGATTCGATTCCGGTTGGGTCACCCCGTCTGTGTGAAGTTTTCATGCTTTCACTGCGATTGCATGGGTTTCCTCCAATTTCCTCCCACGGTCCAAAGATGTGCGAGTTAGGTTGATTGGCTGTGCTAAAAATTGATCCTAGTGTCAGGGGATAAGCAGGGTAAATATGTGAGGTTACGATGATAGGGTCTGGGTGGGATTGAGATCGGTGCAGACCGGATGGGCCAAATGACCTCCTTCTGCACTGTCGGGGTTCTATGAGCATTGCATTGGAAAGTTAGTCTAGACTTCAATCGCTGGACTTGAAGCCACAGAGTGTGATCGCAGACTCAGATGTGAGAGGATTACCTATTGATTCATTGACTCAGAGACAAGAGAGACACCCGCTGACTTGATGACTCTGAAGAGAGCCACAGCAACTGAGGAAGGGATTTTCCAGAGGGTTGGAGATGGGATAGTGCAGGCTCAATGGGCTGAATGACCTGCACTGTAGGGATTCTATGATGGACGGTTCTACACTCATAGAGAAGGCCCACTTGTTACAGCTTGAAACCATTTATGCTTTTTTAAATGTAATCTTTAAAGTAAATGTTCTTACAAATGGCAGCACACTCAACAGTTCACAGTTCAATTAAAATCAGTGGGACTGAAAAATCTATTGCCAAACATTTGGTAAGCAGATTAGTGTGGTCAGTGTAATTGTATCCTCTATAGTTCTGACTCTGAACTGGAAACACTTCCATATTCTCTTATCCATGCCATCATCCTATTAGGATGTCACATTCTGTTATTGTGAAATAACTGTCTGCTCAGGGTCAGATAAAATAGCTCGACTTACGATAGTATCACCTACATGCTAAATTTACATTGGAACTTTTGTAACTAAATCATGCATTACCTACGTTCTACCAGATTTAGCATTTTTTTCACATGCTTATTATGCTTTGTTCAAAAAAATCCTTGCTGGGGAGTAAGTATAGAGGAGATGTCAGGGGTAAGTTTTTCACTCAGAGGGTGCGTGGAATCGGCTGTCGGCAGTGGTGATGGAGAAGGATTCGATAGGGTCTTTTAAGAGACTCCTGAATGAGTACATGGGATTTAGTAAGATTCAGACAAGCCTAGTAAGTAGAGATACGTTTGGCGCAACTTGTGGGCCAAAGGTCTGTTTCTGCTATAGTTTTTCTACGTTCTATATTCTATGATCTATTCCTTAAGGTAAAATCAAGGATCCACATCAAAGATTTATCAGGGCAGTAAAGGACAACATGACAGCTCAGTGACTATCACTGTTTGCTGTGCAGATACACAAATTTGGGCAGGTATCTGCGGGATTTTGCACATTCTCCCTGTGATTGCGTGGGTTTTCTCCGGGTGCTCCAGTTTCCTCCCACATCCCAAAAACACACTCTTAGGCTGATTGGTATAACAAATTGTCCCTAAATGAGTATTCCCTCAATCATCCTGAATAGGTGTAGACAAATATCATAGGTAGAGGAGGGCACTCAATGTTAAAATGGCGGTGTGGGCTCATTGGGCCGAAGGGCCTATTTCCCGTGCTATATTGTTCTTTGTTCTTTGTTAGCTGAACCATTTTCCACTCAAGCAATTTTTCCAGTTTTTTTTCATGAAAATTATAGCTGTTCACACTTTCCTTCAGGAACTCTTACATACTTTCCTAGGGCATTGGAGAACAATCATTTTCAGTCATCCTTCCTCCATTGCAATGACAGGAAAGAACCCTCCAGTCTCCTGTATCCCAAAATAGCTCAACTTATTTCAGTAGATGGTACAAGTTTTGCTTTGTCTGCGAGTTGGTCCAACAGACTCTTTGAAGACAATCTCATGGTGGCATCAGTTACTGAGATTGGTGAATAATGTGAAGCTCCCAGACAGTGGCACAATGGTTAGCACTGCTGCCCCACAGAGCCAGGGACCCAGGTTCAATTCCGGCCTTGGGTCACTGTCTGTGTGGAGTTTGCACATTCTCCCTGTGTCTGTATGGGATTTCCTCCGTGTGCTCTGGTTCCTCCCAAAGTCCGAAAGATGCGCAGGCTAGGTGCATTGGCCATTTTAAAATTGCCCCTTAGTGTCAGGGGGTCCTTGCTGGGGTAAATGCATGGGGTTATGGGGACAGGGCTTGGGTGAGATTGTGGTCATGCAGACTCAATGGGCTGAATGGCGTCCTTCTGCACTGTAGGGATTTTATGATTCCATGAAACCTGAGTGAAATAATGGAGGTCATTGAGGTTTACAACACGGAAACAGGCCCTTTGGCCCAACTTGTCCATGCTGCCCTTTTTTTTAAACTGCTAAGCTAATCCCAATTGCCCGCATTTGGCCCATCTCCCTCAATATCCATTGTACCCACGTAACTAACTAAATGCTTTTTAAAAGACAAAATTGTACTCACCTCTACTACTACTTCTGGCAGCTTATTCCAGACACTCACCAACTTCTGTGTGAAAAAAATTGCCCCTAAGAACACTCCCCTCTTATCTTAAACCTATACCCTCTAGTTTTAGACTCCTCTACATTTGGAAAAATATCATCTGATCTATGCTCCTCATTATTTTATAGATCTCTATAAGATTACCTCTCAGCCTCATACGCTCCAGAGAAGAAAGTCCCAGTCTTTCCAACCTCTCTTTATAACTCAATCCCTCAAGTCCTGGTAGCATCCTAGTAAATCTTTTTTGCACTCTTTATAGTTTAATAATATCCTTTCTATAATAGGGTGACCAGAATTGCACTCAGTATTCCAAGTATGGCCTTAAATGGTATTCTAACTCTTGTATTCAATGTTCTGACCAATGAAACCAAGCATTCCGAGTGCCTCCTTCACCACTCTGTCCATCTGTGACTCCACTTTCAAGGAGCTATGAAAATGTACCCCAAAATCTCTTTGTTCTGTAACTGTTCCCAATGTCCTACCATTAACTGACTAAGTCCTGCCCTGGTTCAATCTACCAAAATGCATCACCTTGCATTTATCTAAATTAAACTCCATCTGCCATTCGTCAGCCCACTGGTTCAATTGATCAAGATCCCATTGCAATTGGAGATAACTTTCTTCACTGCCCACTATGCCACCAATCTTAGTGTCATCTGCAAAAGAGGTAATTCAACATCAAACAGAAGAGGAAACGAATCCTAAGATTATTGGCCAAAATGCTAAGAATTTGTTTTTAATCCAATTCAATCCAATCAAGTCTAATTCAGAGTCCCAACAAGTTGAGACATTCCCAATCCAAGCTGACAAGACAGGGCTCTCACCTCTTGGGCTTGATCTACATGATCCAAGCTGATTGGAGCATGCATTGCACTTCCTCCAACACTTGATCTCATTTGCACCTTAGTTAAAAAGCTGAGATGCCACTTCCAAACATTAAGTCAGATTTCTGTTACATGCTACATTTTTCTTTAAAGAGACATTGGGGGTGAGATCAGAAAATGCTCTTGATGGATTTATTTCCCTTTTGGCAATGTTTTCAGACCATTGGATATAAATAATTGCAAGGTGATCGTGACCCAACATCTCCCAGTTTCACAGTAAACACACGCTGAGTTCCTACACATGTTCTTAGTTATGGAGATATGCTTAAGGGAAATTTGCCTCAATGATTTTTGGGAGAAGCGATTCAGAGGAGATAATGCATGGAGATGATTCGGATAACAGAGAATTTGATGCTGTGGTCACCAACAACTTCTCCAAATAAAACCTCAGAGACAGAACCAAGGAGACTGGGCAAGCGCATGGAAATGAACAGTGCCAGTGTGGTCATTGCTCCGAAAATGTTCGAAAGTGTGGAGACCCCCATACATCGATCATTCAAATGTTATAAATAGGTACAGAAAACACAAAGTGTGCGATTTTCCCACCCCCGCTGCGCTGCTGGAATAGCCTAGCAGAAAATGGGAATCGCGCCCAGCATTCGGCAGGTCTTAATCTTCCCAGGTCTCTTGTATCAGTGTGGTCAGCCTTGTGCTGGCAACTGGGAGAGTCTGTTTGGGGGGAACAGAGTTTCTGTAGAGGGGCTGTATAGGATGGGTATATGAGAGGGTCTGTGAGAATGGTCTGTGCAGGTTATGTGGGCTGGATTATATGGGAGGGTCTGTGGGATGGGGTCTGCAGGGGGTATGTAAGCTGTCATCTTTGGGGGGATGTGGGGGGTATCTGGGGAGTCTTTGGGGTGGGATCTGTAGGGGAATATGTGGGGGAATGTAAGATAGAGTCTGTGAGTGGTATGTGAGGGATCTGTGGGGGGGTCTGTTATGGGAAGGGGTTTGGCGTTGCCTTTGGGTGGGGTGGTTGAAAAATCTCCCATATATTGTGTAGAGTTGTACAGCGGGTAGAACGTGTCCCCCAAAATTGGAAAGTTGAAATTTTCCGGCTGTGCTCCCCCCAAGATCGTAAAAATCCCCCCCTCCCCGAGATCAATGAACCTTTTCAAGGCCTGGCCTCTGCCCGCTATAGGTGAGTGGGTTGGGAAAATTCTGCCCTAAGAAACCCCTTAGTGGTCTAGGATTAGAATTAGAGGGTTGAAGTTCAGCAACATCCATATAAAGCGCACACAAAGTACTGCATTCGGGGGGGATAAACAGCTTATAAACAATACACTGACCTTGGAGATTTACTAGATTGATGCTTGAACTTGTAGATCATAGAATCGACAGTGCAGAAGGAAATCATTCAGCCCTGCACTGACAACAATCCCATCCAGGTCCTATCCCATAACTTCATGCAAACACAGGGAGAATGTGCAAACTCCACGCAAACATTGACCCGAGATTGGAATTCAAGCTGGGTCCCTGGCGCTGTGAGGCTGCAGTGCTAACCACTGTGTCACTGTGCTGCCCAATCAATCCTGGAATCTTTTAAAAGATGTTAACATTGAGTGATAGGGTGAATTGATCTTGTTCTGAATGTTGTGGATTGTCTCAGCTTCTGAACTGTCATTTGGGACCATTGGCGAAAGGGGAGAAGAGTTTTCAGAGCAGATTGTTGGAAGACACCTCCCTCAGTGAGATGGAAGCTCTTAATAAAAATATTTCTTTTAACTTTGTAATTTCAACCAGGCAGAGAAAGGCCTCTGGGAAGAACTGAAATAACACTGAGTTAACATAGTGTGGCAAAGGTCGATATTCCAGAGGGGTGACACGGTAGCACAGTGGTTAGCACTGCTGCTTCACAACTCCAGGATCCTGAGTTCGATTCCTGGCTCAGGTCACTGTTTGTGTGGAGTTTGCACATTGTCTTCGTGTCTGCATGGGTTTCCTCCGGGTGCTCCAGTTTCCTCCTGTAGTCCAAAGATATGCAGGTGAAGTTGATTGGCCATGCTAAGAAATTGCCCCTCAATATCCAGGGATATGTAGGTTAGAGGGATTAGTTGGTATAATATGTAGGGATATGGAGGTAGGGCCTGGGTGCGATTGTGTTCGGGCCTCTTTCTGCACTGTAGGGTTCTATGCTTCCAATGAGTGCCCTCATCATTTGTTCTGGCAACCATTAAACCAAGCTTCATGCCATCTCTTACTTGAACTTCTTCAACCCCAGCATTTCCTCGAACCTTCAACCTTCAAATCTTTTTGTGTCGCAGTGGGACCACCAGCCAATATAGTTGGGGTGATTCCCCCAGCCAGTTACAGTGCTCCAGCAGCACAGCGAGCCAGGAGACTCAAATGGATTTCCCACTGGGCGCCATGGCCTCAAACGGTTTCTAGCCGCTGGGCTTCAGGCATTGTCAACCCCACATCAGAAACTGTCACGAAGCTGAATAAATTATTCAAATACACATTAGCATATCATTAACAGGCCTGGGACTGAGGTCCCCGTGCCCACTCAACACCCCCACACCAGGAATGTGTCACTCCAGTGGGGTGTCTCCATACCCGCTCACCTCTCCCCCCCACCCCCTCACCCTGTCAGGTACGTGTCACTCCAGCGGGCTTTATAACAACTCCCCACTAGCAGGAGTGTGGGAGTGTTGGGTCTGCAGTGGAGGGAGGAGGTCCAGTCTGTTGGTGGGGGGGCTGGGAGGGGTGGCGGGGGAATTGGGAGATCAGGATTGCTGGGGGGCTGAGTTTGAAGCTAGCCTGGACATGTCCATGGCCGGGGCGGGGTGGGGGGGGGGGCAGCGATCACACAGCTAACAATGCGGGTTGTGGGGCTGGCCAGAGATCAAGCTGGCCAACAATCAGGAGGCCGGCAATGAGGGTCTACAGAGCATGCATCGATCTTGCTGCTGATAGATTGGCGCATGTGCAATGGCACACTCAGCACTATGATGCTGGCTTCTCCAGCAGAAATAGGCTCCACCCATTGATTTTCAGCATGATTCACACTAGGGCACACTGCAGGGCATAGAGTGTGGGAGATTCATTTTGAAAATTCCACTGAAAAACCAATAAGATTATTCCCATTTTTACATGAATTCAGCACTTGGATTTTTTTAGAAGAATCACCAGCTTGGTGTTTCTTTTATAGTCAATTTTAGTGACCTCACATTTGGGATCCTTACTCATCCATATGTGTTAGCAATCAGGCCTTAACACTACAGAACACTTGAGCCGAGTAAGTTTCCTTGATTGGAACACTGGTTTGTAGAATTTAATTTTTCCAGGATTGGTGCAATTCCACAATAATGATCTCAACCCAACGTGCACTATTCTCTGTGACAGATAACCAGCTGATGAAGGAAAGAATTGAATCTTAATCTCTACACTCTTATATGCTTTTATTTATAGAGATACATGTTATCTCCAAACCCTCTCCCCCATTAGGAAAACACTTTCAGTCTGCTCCTATATATAGATGTGAGGGGTTAGGTTGATTGGCCATGCTAAAAATTGCCCCTCAGTGTCAGGAAGGATAGCAGGATAAATCTGAGAGGTTACTGGATAAATCCTGGGTGGGAGTGTTGCCAATGTAGGTTTGATGGGCTGAATGGCCTCCTTCTGCACTGTCAGGATTCTATGATTCTAAAGTCAAGTGAATATCAATGAGTTCCCAACATCTGAATAAGTTACAATTACCAGACAAATGACAAACTGATTTTTTTTTATTTGTTCAGGGGATATGTTGTTGCTAGGCCTGTGTTCATTGCCCATCTCTGATTGCCCTTGGTTTGCCAGGCCATTTCAGAGAGCAGTTGAGAGTCAACCATATTCACAGAGTCACAGAATATAGTGCAGAAGAGGCACTTTGGTCCATCGAGTCTGCACTGATGCATAAAAGGCCCTTACCTGCCCATTTAATCCCACTTGCCAGCACTTGGCCCATGGCCTTGAACGTTAAGGTGTATCAAGTACTCATCCAGGTATTTTTGAAAGGATGTGAGGCATCCCGCCTCTACCACACCCCCATGTTCCAAACCATCACCACCCTCTGGGTAAAAACATTCTTCCTAGGTGGGACTATTGTTGGTACAGACTTGATGGGCCGAATGGCCTCCTCCTGCACTGTAAGATTCTATGATTCTATGAAATATGAAATCAGGTGTTTCTTCATGAGAAAAATTCAAAGGGAAGCTTAACCAAGGCAATCTTTCCTGCATTGGTCATACTCACCACATTTCAAAGGCAAATGACAGGGAACAGCTTAGTGCCTGGCACAGGCAGATCCAAACAGAAGGGAAAATGTGCATCATATGAATAAAACAAATGATATAGCTTCAGTATTATCCAAAGTCATGAAGTGTAATCACTGTTGTGATGTAGAGTTACTCAGTATTCAATTTGCACAAAGAGTTAAACATTGCTAAAGATGGGTGTTCCCTGTTTCTTCCTTCCTGGTATAGTTAAATAATCGGTCATGTTCACATGAGAAACAGGTAGTACTCTCAGTGTAAACATCTCATCCAATTTTACAGCATCTCCAACAGTGCTGGGCTTGGGGTATCAGCTCAGACTTCAGTGCTAAGGTCACTGGAGTAGGAGCTGAACCTGAACTTTCAACATATAGGTCAGGGATAACAGTATTACCCTGGAACTTCCTCCCCAACAGCACTGTGAGTGTACCTGCACCTGCAGTGATTCAAGAAGGCAGCTCCCCCACCACTTTCTGAAGGGCAGCTAGGGATGGACAATAAATGTTGGCCTCACCAGTGATGCTCACATCCTGTAAAATGAATTTAAAAAAACACAACTGATGCTTGGGTCTTATGCCAGTTTGTCCTGAGTATCTGATTGGTATGGTGTATGGGATGTTATAGGCAGTCATAGGATCCAATGAGCGGAAAAGGTTACTCAGTATATGTTAGTCAATATATTGTTAGGACACTGTGCTATTTTGATATGTTTTATGTTTAAGGTGGAACCACTTTTGGAGGCAGTGTTTTGTTACTAGAGTCAATTTGGTGGGAAAACATACACCTCAAATACTGAGAATGATAACTGATTTTAGCTTGAAATATATTATTTCATAAAATTAACGGACCTTTTGTTTATTTAGGCTTCTCCTGGGGTTTTAGATGAGGTATGCAGAGTCATGTGAGGTTTTGGTTAGGTTGATTGACAGGGGTGGAGTCATGTGATTAATGGGAGGAGCTAAGTTTGCAGGAAAGCCAGTTTCATTTTCATCTTAAAATCCAGCAGTTGCTGTCTGGATCTGCTAGAAGAACCAGGTATCTCTCTCTACTGTTTTCTCCAGAGGTTTTCCGATAGTCAATTTCTTTTCCTAAAGGTGTTGGAGGGAGAGTAGTAAAACTAGAGAGCATGGGTTTAAGGTAAGAGAGGAAAGATACAAAAGAGTCCAAAGGGTCAATTTTTTCACACAGGAGGTAAGTGTCTGGAACAAGCCGCTACTTGTAGTAGTAGAAATGGGTACAATTTTGTCTTGTAAAAAGTGTTTAGAAAGTTACATGGGTAAGATGGGTACAGAGAGATATGGACCAAATGTAGGCAATTAGGAATTAGCTTCAGGATTTTAAAAAATGTGGCATGGATGAGTTGGGCCAAACAGCCTGTTTCCATGCTATAAACCTTGATGACTCGATGATAGCTCCAAGTCAAAGCAAGTATGATTGTGTTTTGCTAATTGATTTTAAAGAGGGGTTTAAATCTACAAGTGTAACACTGTTTGATTGGAACTCACAGTGATAGGTTAGCAATTAAATATTGTATCTTGTCATATTTAAGCGTTCTTCAATTGTTAAAGGTTAAGCTAATTTATTTCTTACAAATGAACTATGTTATTAAATGAAGTTTGTTTTGATAAATGCTCCCTAGTGTGTCAGCAGAATCACTGCTGGAGTGACACATCTTAACCCCACATTAATGCCAAAATAGAAAAATTGTTGGGGTCTGGTCTGGCTTGTGATCTGAATAGTGTAATGATATGTGCATTCAGGTCAGGATTTGTATGGCTGCAATGTCCTGCGATGGGGAAGTAGGGTGGCATTGTAGTTAGCACTGCTGCCTCACAGCATCAAGGACCCAGGTTCGATTCCCAGCTTGGGTCACTGTCCGTGTGGAGTTTGCACATCCTCCCTATGTCAGCGTGGATTTCCTCCGGGTGCTCCGGTTTCCTCCCACAGTCCAAAGGTGTGTGGGTTAGGTGAATAGACCATGATAAGTTGGCCCTTAATGTCAGGGAGACTAGCTAGGTAAATGCATGTGGTTATGGGGATAGGATTTGGGCTTATGGTTGTTGCAGAACTGACCATCAACAATAATAAACTATTCAAGAACAAAGCCTTATTGTAGTAGGTTTGTTGTTACCTCGTATGGAGCAGTTGGCATTGCCTTATAAGGTATCTCTGTTCTGTAGAGAATAATGTTAAATCATATATCGTGTGGCGAGAACTCATTTGTCTGGAGAATGGAATTAAATCATTTGTTGTTCATTGGTGTCCAAAGCAATCATACCTACATGATCTTAAATATTCAGTGAAAGAATCTCATTCCTTTGTGAGTTCTGCTGATGTGCCTGCATTCTGTTTTCTTTATGCAAAGTGGCAAAACCTAAACATTAAAAATGTTTAAAGGAATTGTAATCTTTGATTTTACGCTTGGCAGCTGAATCCAGAAGGAAAGTGAAATAGTATTTACTCGGATACTTAAACTGTTATCAGTTACATGCTTCAAAGGACTTGGAAATTTGTGCTTTCACCTCTGACCTTTGTGACTTAGTTTGATGTCAAGCCCACACTTACAGGATGGTTTAGTCTTTTCGTTATGAGGAACCTGAGTGAAATCATACAATTCAGGGTCATCAAACCTATACTGGTTGTTTGAAATAGTAAGAAGTCTCACAATACCAGGTTAAAGGCCAATAGATTTATTTGGAATCATCAGCTTTCGGAATGCAGATCCTTCATCAGATAAGTACTTCACTCACCTGATGAAGGAACAGTGCTCCAAAAGTTCATGAGTCTAAATAAACCTGTTGGACTTTAAGCTGGTATTGTGAGACTTCTTACTGTATCAAATATTTATCTACCTCCACTTTGAATACGTCTAATGATCCAGCCTCCACCATCGTTTGGGGCAGAGAATTCCAGAGATTCATCATGCTCTGCAAGAAGAAGTTTCTACGCACCTCACTTTTAAATGTCCAGCTCTTTATTTTGTAACTACGTCCCCTTGTTCTCCCACAAGTGAAAACATCTTACCATCTACCCTATTCAGCTCCCTCGAGATCTTATATGTTTGAATAAGGTCACCCCCTCACTCTTCTTAACTTCAAGGAATACTGACCTAGTCAATTTAGTTTTTCTTGATAGGGTAACCCTCTCATCCCAAGTTAGCCTGGTGAATCTCCTTTGAATTGCTTCCAATATTACTATATCCTTTGCAGATGGTGGGGAAATTCAACCTGCATGTTCATCTCCAGAGGAAGGCAATGGCCTAGTGGTATTATCGCTAGACTATTAATCCAATAATGTTCTGGAGACCTGGGTTCGAATCCCACCACAGCAGGATTCAATTAAAAAAGAGTTATTGGAATTAAGCATCTACCAATTATCATAAAACTGTTGATTGTAGGGAAAAATCTATCTGGTTCACTAATGTTCTTTCAGGAAACAAATCTGCTGTCCTTACCTGGTCTGGCCTACATCTGACTCCAGAGCCCACAGCAATATGGTTGACTCTCAACTTGGGCAACTAGGGATGGGCAATAAATGCTGGTCAGGCAGCAACGCCCATGTCCCGGGACTTAACTTAAAAAAAGCCACTCACCATCCTGACCTGGAAATATTTCGCTGATCCTTCACAATCACAAGGTCAAGATCCTGGGATTCTCTCAGCATTGTGTGTCAACCATAGCATGGGGATGGCAGAGATTCAAGAAGGCAGCTCATCACCACCTTCTCAAGGGCAACCAGGGATGGCTAATAGATGCTGCATGTCCCATGAATGAGTAAATAATAAAAAAGATAAAGGGACCACAATTGTACGCAGTATTCCAAGTGAGGCCTCACCAACACCCTGCACAATTGCAACAAAACCTCTCTATTTTTAAACACTAACTCCTTTGCAATAAAGGCCAAAGTGTTGTTTGCCTTCTTAACTATTTGTTAATCACTCAACTACTGCCTGCTAGCTTATTATGATGCATAAAATAGAGCACCTAGATCCCTCTGTTCTTCACTCACCTGCAGTCTCTCTCCACATAGATAATAACCTGTCTTTTGAGACCGAGTTAGCTGACATTGCAAAGACTTTGCTCCGCAAAGCCTCACCATTTTCAGAAGTCTAAATTGCAAATGATTTGATGATAGATAACAATCGCTTCCTACCCATCCTCAACCTTGCTGGGGGATTGTTGCATTAATACGCCGGTCCACCTAATTCCAAAGAAGCATCCATTGCCCCAGGTGGGTCTCATTTCTCCATGGGGTCAGACCGACTTGCTGATACATTTTCACCTTTATTGGTTTGCAGCGAATAAGATCTCAGAATGGCTGGTGTGGAATCAGGGTCAGAACAGGTTTACATCACTGTGAGTGGCAAGGAGAGGGCTCTGAGGCCAGGAAACAAATGTGGCTGGTATCAATGGGACGGTTAAGGAGAGGCTTAATAGGGATACTCGAAATAAAGAAGAATCTCGGTAGAGAAAGTAATCAAACTGTTAAGATGTCTGCCAATCAGAGATCACAGTTTTCAAACATTAGCAATGGAGCTAGAATGGAAAATAGAAAAAATATCTTAACACAGAGGGCTTCTGACTTTTTTTTGTTCATTCATAGGACATGGGCATTGCAGGCTGGCCACTATTTAATGCCCATCCCTGGTTGCCCGAGGGAAGTTGAGAGGATGGGTTTCCTCCTGATGTTCTGGTTTCCTCTCAGTCCAAAGATGTGCAGGTTAGGTTGATTGGCTAAATTGACCCACATTGTTGGAGGGGACGGGCGGAAGGTTGCAGGGTAAAAGCCTGGGATTACAGGGATAGTGCCTGGTTGAGAATGTTGTTTGTGCAGGCTTGATGGGCCAAGTGGCCTCTTTCTGCACTGTAGGGATTCTATGATTCTATGAAAGTCAACCATATTAATGTGGCTCTGGAATCAGACATAGGCCAGACCAGGTAAGGATGGCAGATTTCCTTCCCTAAGGAAGGAAATTGACAATGGTTTCATGGTCATCAGTAGATTCTTAATTCCAGATATTTCTTTTATTTGAATTCAAATTCTACCAACTACTTGTGGTGGGGTTGAACCCGGGTCCCCAGAACATTAACCAAAAGAGAAAATGCTGGAAAGTCTTAGCAGGTTTGGCAGTGTTTGTAAGGGGTGATAAAAGCTGATGTTTCAAGTCCAGATGACCCTTGGTCAAAGCATCATTTGGACCCGAAATGTCAGCTCTTTTCTCTCCTCACAGATGCTGCTAGACTTGATGAGATTTTCCAGCATTTTCTCTTTTGGCTTTTTCTCCCGCAGAACATTAGCTGAGTTTCTGTGTTGACATTCTTGTGATAATACTAGTAGGCCACCACCTCCCCATTGGGAATCTAGAATGCGTACCACATAAAAGGTGATGGAATCAAAACTTACAAAAGGCAATTGGACATGTTGGTAACCTTTTCAGGGTTATCACGGAAAGCTGAGTAACGCTAAATTTCTGAACTGTTTCAAAGGGCCAGCAGGTCCATATCAGCTTGAATGGCTTCCTTCTGTGCTGGAAGATGCTGGTTTCATGATGCCAGAGTGTCGATGTGGGGGACAGACTGTAAGATAAAAGATCTAGGGTTGTGCCGTGCCCACAGAAAAGCACATTGTACAGTCGGGACCTACAAGTAAATGGTTTGCAGCCTTTGGCCATGTGCTTTGTGGTTTTGTGAACCTAACATGAACCTGTTCTTCCCTTTTACATGATTGAGGCCAGGATCTTCTGCCTTCTGGGACATCAAATAGCACATCCCTCCCCCTGCCTTGGCTTTCAAGCTATCTTCATGGGGACAAACCATTTATTGAATAGCCTAGTTGGACCTTCATAGTGGACCCAATTATTGAGGATATCAGTTAGGGCACTTGAGACAAATAGCTCACTACGAGTGACAGATTTAACCCTCGGGGGGAATGATAAAAAGAATAGGGTGGGAGCAAAAACGGAGGTCAGCAGAATTGAACCAACAGCAATGAAACAAACATTCAATTCTAATAATCACATTGCGATTTATAGCACCCTGCTGTTTATAAATTGATTGATTTATTATTGTCACATTGTGGGTCAACCCACTGCATATGGACTGCAATGATTCAAGAAGGTAGCTCACCACTGCCTTCTCAAGGGCAACTAGGGGATGGACAATAAATACTGGCCAGCCAGCGATGCCCATGTCCCACAAATGAATAAAAATAAATAAATGTATTAGTACACAGTGGAAAGTATTGTATCTTGTGCACTGTAGAGAGTACACTGTTCATAGAGAAGGAGAGAGTGCAGAATGTAGTCTTACAGTCATAGCTAGGGTGTAGAGAAAGATCAACTTAATGCAAGGTAGGTCCATTCAAAAGTCTGATGACAGTAGGGAAGAAGCTATTCTTGAGTTAATTGTACGTGATCTCAGACTTGTATCTTTTTCTTGACTGAAGAAGGTGGAAGAGTGAATGTCTGGGATGTGTGCAGTCCTTAATTATGCTGGCTGCTTTTCAGAGGCAGCGGGAATTGTAGAGAGTCAATGATGGGAGGTTGGTTTGGACTGGGCTACATTCACGAATTATAAATTGCATTTATAAATTGGCTGCAACACTTTTTTATATTCATTCATGAGACATGGGTGAAGCTTTTATTGCCCAAGGGCAATTGAGTGTCAACCACATTGCTGTGATCTGGAGTCCAGACCGGGTAAGGATGGAGATTTCCCTCCCTAAAGGACATTAGTGAATCAGGGGTTTTTCCCAACAATTGACAATGGTTTCATGGTCATCAGTAGATTCTTAATTCCAGATATTTTTTATTGAATTCAAATTCCACCATCAACCATGGTGGGATTCGAACCCAGGTCCCCAGGACATTAGCTGAGTTTCTGGATTAATGGCCTAGCGATGATACCACCAGGCCATCGCCTCCCCGCGCAATCAACCGAGACTTCCTCAGTGACAGTTCGTTGAAGAAAACCTTTGGCTGCTCCTCCGATCTCTCCTGGTGATTATTTTCCACACGGCCACTTGTTAAGCCCCTCGGGATGTTTTACTCGAAGGATGCGACATATTGAGATGTGATTGTTATTCAAACCTCTTGGTGTATTTACCTGCTGCACCACTGGGGGAGCTGCAGTTTCAGGTTTGAAATCTGTGTTTGACTGTGGGATGTGCAAAAGGTGGAGAGAATTGAGTTGTTTCTTTCTGCATGTCTTAATATGGGACCTTGACATCTCAGTCATTTCTGTGGAGTTTGGGGCAGGGAGGGAGGGGGGGGCAGGGGGGGGGGTGTGGTGGGGAGCGGGATTGAGGCAGGGAGGAGGGGCTTGGGGCAGGGAAAAGGATGGGGAGGAGCGATTGGGATGGGAAGGGGGTTGGGAGCGGAATGGGGGAACAGGGGAGGGTTGGGGTGGGGAGAGGGATGGGGAAGATAGGGGAAGTTGGGGCAGAGAGGAGGGGGTTGGGGTGGGGCAGGTAGGGGAGGTTGGGGCAGGAAGGGGTTTGGGGAGGGTAGCGGGTTGGGGCAGGGAGGGGGGAGAACGGGAGGCTGGGATCAAGAGTTCTGCTTTACTTGAGAACAGGGTTGATGTAATTAATCACTATGAAAGATGCAACACTGTCCTTCTAAGCTCAGCCCCAGCTCCATTAATGAAAGCAGCAGTGAGGATTTCCTTGTACACAATATTCTCTGTGACGAGTTGCCAGTACTCTGCGATGGTTTTGTGCTTTGACCACCGTAGATCCTATCCCTTCCCTTTGTGCCCATGACGCCTGTGTTTTTAGCTTTGAGAGAATGTCCTGTGATCGCAACGTGTCTGACCATAGCAAAGGGGCAATAAACCCGCCACAGATTTTCCACAGCAGAAATCAGGGATTGAATTATTGTTTGTTCTGTGTGCTTGGAGTATGGAACACGCACAAGTGCCAACACCAGACTTTCTCCTGCCAATATACATGGCCAAATGGGTGGATTGAAAAACTATTGAATCATAGAACCTTTATAGTGTAGAAAAAGGCCATTCGGCCCATCTAGATTGTACTGACCCATTCAAAAGAACATCCTGCCCAGGTTCTCCCCTCCACACAACCCCACACATTTACAATGGCCAATCCATCTAACCTACACATCTTGGGATACTAACAGGCAATTTAGCGTAGCCAATTTACCTAATCTGCGCATCTTAGGACACTAATGGGCAATTCAGCATGGCCAATCCATCTAACCTTCACATCTTTAGAAAAAAAAAACAGGGCATCCAGAGGAAAGCCATGCAGACGCAGGGAGAACGTGCAAATTCTATGTAGTCATCCAAGGCTGGAATCGGACCCATGGTTGTGACGCTGTGAAGCAGCAGTACTAACCACTGTGCCACTATGTTGTATCCTTCAGGGAGGGAAGTCTGCTGTCCTTACCTGCTCTGGTCTACATCTCACTCCAGCAATGTGGTTGATTCTTAAACATTCCTCATGGTTGGGCAATAAATGCTGGCCTAACGAGCGACACCCATGCCCCATGAAAAAGTAAGACAGATGACTGAATGTCTGCACAAAGGGGCAGGTTTAACAGGGCTTAAGCATAGCCAGCGGACAAAGTCATTTAACCCCTCATACCAGTCCTGCCATTCAATTAGATCACTGACTGATCTATGACCAAACTGTATCAATATACCTTAGCCTCCTTATCTCTTATTACACTTGATTCACAAATTGGCCTGTAAGGGGAGAGGGGTATAGGTTTCAGGAAGGAACTCTAGTAGCAGTCTCGTTCAGGCGTCTGAATCCACACCTACCATGGATGGAAATCGGCAATGTAATCCGGGCTTTGCACTGTAACGTTATGTGAATATTGAGGAAAATACTGTCTTCACTAAAACTCGCCCCTCCAGTGACTCAACAGTCACAAGGAAATTCATCTCTTTCACTGTTTGTTTCCGTATTGCTACGTTTTTTGAAGTCAAAGTAAAGGAAGCTGGCCAGAGACATGTAATATAGAACATAGAACACTACAGCACAAACAGGCCCTTCGGCCCACAAGTTGTGCCGAACACATCAAAAACCTACCCAGCCATAGACCTATCTATAACCCCCAATCCCATTGGATCCCATATACTCATCCAGAAGTATTTTAAAAGACCCCAGCGAGTTCGCCTCGACCACCACCGATGGCAGCCGATTCCATGGTGAGCACTACTGCCTCAGACTGCCGGGGAGCCGAGTTCAATTCCCGGCTTGGATCATTGTCTGTGTGGAGTTTGCACGTTCTCCCCCTGTCTGCATGGATTTCCTGCGGACGCTCCGGTTTCCTCCCACATTCCAAAGATGTGCGTTGGCCATGCTAAAATTGCCCCTTAGTGTCAGGGATACTAACTAGGTTAATGCATAGGGTTTTGGGGACAGTGGGATAGTGGATTGTGGTTGATGCAGACGCGATGGGCTGAATGGCCTCCTTCTGCACCGCAAGAATCGATGATTCTATGAAATTATGGAGGAAGTTTCAAAAGCAGGAAAATGGAGTGAACTGGAACTCAAGCAGCTGACTCCAGCAAAAGCAAAATGCTACAAATTCCCATGTTCAATTCTCTGATTAGTGCTCTCATTACATAAGGAGGTGGATTGGCTGTGCTAAATTACCCTTAGTGTCCCAAGATGCATAGGTTAGTTGTGGGAAATGTGTGGGGGGCTACAGAAATAGGGCAGGGGAGAGGGCTTGGGTAAGATACTCCTTCAGAGAGTCAGTGCAGACACAATGGGCCGAATGGCCTTGTATTGTAATATAGCGATTCTATGATTGTATGATTCTATTCTATGAAGACCACACAATGGGACAGAGCCCCACACTCTGTGGCAGGTATATAAATTAAGGGAGAGGAGGTGGTGTAGGGCAACGATAGCTATAGCTGAGGAGCCAAAAATATCACAAGTCCGATGGGACAAATGGTCTCCTACAATATAAAAAATATACAACACACAAAGAAGTATTATAAAATACAACAACATTTCACCTGAATGCATGAGAGTCACACAAACTCAGCACCTTTGCAGGCAATTTGAAATTAAAGATCGTGTGCACACTTTAGCAAGACTCAACTTGATAAGAGCACCTGTCATACTTGGTATTAATGAAATGGCATCGAGATAAGGAAGTGCCTGCTCCACCTTGCAGCTGGGAAGAGAATAAGAACCCATTTGTAGAGCTGTCGAGATGAGGGACTGCTCCAGCCTCTGTTCAAACATTATAAATCACCCATCACACTCGCCGATAGCAATTTGACACGAGAAAACATCTCTGGCTTTGGGTCACTTCAAACGTGTACACTTTCTATTAATACGCCGACTTTCGATGAGTTATGATTAGTCCCTGGGTTTAAATGGGAGAGTAATGAATGATACTCCGTTCTCTTCAGTTTAATTGGAATTCTTATACATAGGAGCCATTGAGAATGGTGAAATTGTGAAGGAAATAACTTGCATCTATATAGAGCCTTTGAGTTATATGGGGAGGTTGGATAGATTGGGAGTTTTTTTCTCTGGAGCATAGAGGGCTGAGGAATGATCTTATAGAGGTTTCCTAAATAATGAGGGGTACAGATCAGTTGGATAGTCAATATCTTTTCTCAAAGGTAGGGAAGTCTAAAACTGAAGAGGATAGGCTTAAGGTGAGAGGGAAGAGGTATAAAAGGGTCCAGAGGAGCAATTTTTTTAACGCAGAGGATGATGAGTGTTTGGACAGATGAGTAGTAGAGGCAGGTATAATTTTGTCTTTTAAAAAGCATTCAGACAGTTACATGGGTAAGACGTAGAAGGATATGGACCAAATGTGGGCAATTCATAGAATATGCAATCATAGAATCAATACAATGCAGAAGGAGGCCATTCAGTCCATCGAGTCTGCAACAACCATAATCCCATCCAGGTCCTATTTCTATAATCCCACATATTTATCCTGCTAATCCCATTGACACTTGGATCAATTTAGCATGGCCAATTGTCTAACCCTTTTGTCACCTAACAATTTTGTCTTTTAAAAAGCATTTAGATGGTTACATGGATAAAATGGGTTTGGAGGAATTTGGGCTGATGAGAGAATTGGGATTAGTTTAGGGTTTTAAAAAAGAAGGGCAGCATGGGCAAATTGGGCTGAAGGGCCTGTTTCCACGTCGTAAACCTCTATGACTTTATAATCCACACAACTTTGGACTATGGAAGGAAACCGAGCAACCAGAGGTAACCCACACAGACACGGGAAGAACGTGCAAACTCCACACAGACAGTGACCCAAACCGGGAATTGAACCTGGGTCCCTGGCACCATGTGGCAGCATTGTGCTACCATAGTGCCACCATGGTGCCCATGCTGGAAACTAGCTTAGTCGTAAAAACTGGGCAGCATGGACAAGTTGAGCTGAAGGGCCTATTTTCATGCTGGAAACCTCTATGATTCCATGATTTTCACAACCTCAGGACAAAGCTCTTCCACCAATGAAATAGCTCACCATATTAACACAATGGCTACAAGAGCAGGTCAGAGCTAGGAATACTGTGATGAGTAACTCACCTCCTGACTCTCCAAAGCCTATCCAAAATCTATAAGGCACAAGTGAGGAGTAGATTTATGCTCACTTCTCTGGATTGGGTTTATTGACCTACAAGCTTCTGAATCAGAGGGTGGGAGTGTGACCCACTAAGTCACGACTGACACTAATTTATTACCCTGAAGGGAAGTTAAATAATTCAAAGTTAATCTGGTGAAATGTATATTTGGGATTTCATTGGTTAATGAAAGTCAATCCAGTTTGGATAGATAATAAAAATACAATCTTGAATCTAATGTACAACAGTGACCCAAACCGGGAATTGAAACCGGGGTACCTGGCACTGTGAAGCAGCAGTGTTAATGACTGTGCCACCCTTGATGAAATGTAAGGAATAGGAACAGTCTAGTTATCCCACCAAACCTTCTCTACCATTCAATAAGATAATGGCTGATCTGATCTTGGCTTCAAATTCACTTTCCTGCCAGTTCTCCAAAATCCTTACCTGCCATTCGCACCCCCCGCTGCAGCAAGGTCGGAGAATTTAGGCTGACAAGTGGCAAAGAACATTTGTGCCACACAAATGCCAGGCAATGACCATCACCAATAAGAGACAATCTAACCAATGTCTTTTGACATTCAACAGTGTAAACATCACTGAATCCCTCATTGTCAACGTCCATGGGGTTATCATTGACCAGAAACTCACCTGGACTCACCACATTAACACAATGGCTACAAGAGCAGGTCAGAGGATAGGAATGCTGTGATGAGTAACTCACCTCCTGACTCTCCAAAGCCTATTGACCATCTACAAGGCACAAGCCAGAAGTGTGATGGAATACTCCCCATTTGCCTGGATTGGTGCAGCTCCACAACACTCAAGAAACTTGATACCATCCAGGACAAAGCAGCCTGTTTGATTGGCATCATATCTACAAACATCAACTCCCTCCACCGCCGATTCTCAGTAACAGCAGTGTGTACTATTAACAAGACGCACCTCAATAATTCACAAAAGATCCTTAGATAGTACCTTCCAAACCCATGACTACTTCCATCTAAAAGGACAAGGGCAGTAGATACATGGGAACACCAGCACCACCTGCAAGTTCCCCTCCAAGCCACTCAACATCCTGATTTGGAAATATATTGCCATTCCTTCGCAGTCACTGGGTCAAAATCCTGGAATTCCCTCCCTAACGGCATTGTGGGTCAACCTACACCTTATGAACTGCAGCGATTCAAGAAGGCAGCTCAGCACCATCTTCTCAAGGGCAACTAGGGATGGGCAATAAATGCCAGCCAGCGACGCCCATGTCCCACGATTGAATTTAAAGAAATTCACCCTACCCTCCTGCTGCAGCAAGGTCGGGGAATTTGGGCCAGCCAGATCTCCTGCTGCAGAGCAGGATGGGAAAATCCTGCTGGTGTGAATGGTGGTAAGATTGCGGTCTTTGACTCTCCGATAGTTTAAAAATCAGATGTGCAATGACCCAGTCTCCACAACTCTCAGGGATGATGAATTTCAATGACTTACAATCCTCCAAGATATTTTTCCTTATCTCTGTCTTCAGTAGAAACCTTTTATGCTGAATTTATGGCCTCCAGTTCCTCCTTGATGCTCCCACAAAGGGCAACATCTCCTCAGCATCTACTCCATCAAGCTTTCTCAGAGTCTTTTATGTTTCAATAAGATCACCTTTCATCCTTCTAAACTCCAAAGAGTATAGGCCTTTCCTCATAAGGCAAGATAAGCTCCAACACATGCATCTAGTCAGCAATATTGAGAATTAAGCAGGTATGTTCTGTACACAAAAAGCAGCACAAATCCAACCTGGCCAATTGAAGTCCCATCAGTCTATTCTCGATCATCAATAAATTGATGGAAGGGGTCAATTACAACATAGGGCGAATACAACATATTTAGCAATGACCTGCCACCAGGCAAATTCAGCTCCAGACTTCACTACAGAGTTGGTTCAAACATGGGCAAAAGAACTGAATGCCAGAGGGGACATCAAGGCAGCATTTGGTAGTGTGGCATCAAGAAGGCCGAACAAAACTGAAGTCAGTGGGAATTGTGGAAAACCTTCCTCTGGTTAGAATCATACCTGGTGCAACGGAAGATGGTTGCAGGCCAATCACCTCAGCTCCAGGACAGGGGAACTCAATGACTTGCTTGGCCATTATAGAGGACATTTAAGGGTCAGTCACATTGATGTGGGCCTGGAGTTACATGTAGACCAGGCTGGTTAAGGATGGCAGATTTCCTTACCCATTAGTGACCTGCACAGGTTTTTAACTACACTCCACAATGAGTTTGTGGTCATCAGTAGATTTTTAATTCCAGATTTTCACTAAATTCTAATTTCACCATCTGTTTTCCTGGTATTCGAACCCAGGTCCCCAGAGTATTATCCTGGGCCTCTGGATTACTAGTCCAGTGACAATACCACTACACCACAGCTTCCTCTGCAGGCTAGGTGCATGCGCATCCCTCACTCGAAAAATCAAATCGTTTTTATTTACTATGGCAACATATGTGCTTAAGAGCCCACTTAATCACAGAGCTCCTATCCTTGGTTCCCAGGGGACATGGGAGTGCCAAGGCAAGGATTGTTACTCAATACTAAATTGAAACCAAATGAGTTAAATAAAAGTAAGGAAAACCAGCTCTTTAACAGATCAAGAAGAATGAAAATAGCTGTCAGAGTTTGTGTAAGAGCAGTAGTGTTTTAAAGAGGCTGTGGGTTGATGATGATGTGCCTAAGTCTCCCTGTGGGGGAACATACTGATAAACAAGGGCCCCTACCCCAGCTGTTACATCAGCAGCAGAAGGCACATATACAAAAGGCTTAGGGTGAGGGGGGTAAGGTATAATTTGGATGCAAAAAGGAGTTTTTTTTACGCAGAGGGTAATGGAATGCACTGCTAAGTAAAGTGGTGGAGGCAGGCACTCTGGAGTTATTTAAGAGATACTTAGATGGGCATATGAACAGAATGGGAATGGAAGGGTATAGAAAACTGATTTAAAATAGGTATCACGAGCCTTGGGAGTTCCCTGAGAAGTGTGTAAATTGTCGATGTATTTGTTTTATCCCGCAGGTACTTCGGTCCGCTTTGTTGTCTAACGAGGGGCATACACGCGATGGGTTGTGAGAGGGCTGCTCTTGGATTTTTTTCGAGAGTATCTGAGTGCTTCACGTCGTTAGTGTACGCTTGACGTGGACCATTTGATGGGCAACACGACAGCTCAGTGATTATCGCTGTGCTGTGCAGATACATGGATTTGGGCCTGTGTCTGTGGAAGTTTGCGCATTCTCCCCGTGCTTGCGTGGGTTTTCTCCGGGTGCTCCGGTTTCCTCCCACATCCCAAAGATGTGCTCTTAGGCTAATTGGCAAAACAAATTCTCCCTAAATTGTCTCAAATTTGGTTTTTAATCCATAGATCTATAAACATAGACAGGGATCACGGGTAGAGGTGGGAACATCGGGGTGGCGGCGCGGGCTCGTTGGGCCGAAGGGCCTGTTTCCCGTGCTGTTTTGTTCTTTGTTCTTCTTTGTTTTTTGAAAGCCAGTGGATAACAAGCCTTTCAGCATGGATACCAAATGGCCAGGGCAGTGAAATCACTGCTCGCTGCAGCATTCAATCGTCCTGTGCTTAATGATGAGTCGGTTTACCACTGATGCTCACTGTAGCGAATCGATTAGTTAAGCTTGGATGTGGATTAAGAGAACAGTAAACAAGGCTACATTAAAAAGAGCTGGAAGCCAGAGTTGAAACATGGAGCAGACATTTTGAAGCACTGTAAATTCAACTCATGTAGGAACTGGTGTCATCTCTGTGCAACTCCGAGATATATACTCATTAGTGCATATCTCTAATTTTAGGATTAGGTTTGGGATTTTGAATAACTCCTTGACTCGCGAGTGAGTGTTTTAAATGTGAAACAATAAATTTACTCAAAAGAGTTCCTCAGAACTCTCCTCATCTGGACAGTTCCCTATCTGGTGTGAAACTCAACTGTATATTGTCTGTGTGGAGTTTGCACATTCTCCCCATGTCTGTGTGGGTTTCCTCTGGGTGCCCCGGTTTCCTCCCAAGATGTGCAGGTTACGTGGATTGGACATGGTAAATTGCTCCTTAGTGTCATGGGGACTAGCAGGTTAAATACATAAGGTTACAGGGATGGGGTCTGGGTGGGATTGTGGTCAGTGCAGATTTGATAAACCAAATGGTCTTCTTCTGCACTGTAGGGATTCTATGATTCTACAATGGAGCAGGATTAATCCTCGATTAAAGAAAAAAGATGAGCTCTTTTTGTGTTATGTTGCTAAAATCATACTGGACAGCAAACTCTCACAGGCAAAAGTTATATATCCAACAACAACATCCTTAAACTCATTAAAGTTGGACATTAGGGAGCATTTCTTCACACAAAGGATTGTAGAAATCTGGGACTCTTTTCGAAAATATAGCAAAACACTGGGGCAAGCTGAAAACGCGAAAGTTGGAGGTTGCTGGATTTTTGTTAAGTGGATATGTTAGTTATGAAATCAGAGATAGATCTCAGAAATCATAGAAACCCTACAATGCAGAAAGAGGCCATTTGGCCCATCAAGTCTGCACTGACCACAATTCCATCCAGGCCCTACTCCCGTATCCCTACATATTTACCCGCTAATCCCTCTAACCTACGCATGTCAGGACACCAAGGGGCAATTTTAGCATGGCCAATCAACCTAACCCACACATCTTTGGATTGTGGGAGGAAACCAGAGCACCTAGAGGAAACCCACGCAGACACGGTGAGAACATGCAAAGACAGTGACCTAAGGCAGGAGTGGAACCTGGTTCCCTGGAGCTGTGAAACAGCAGTGCTAACCACTGTGCCACCGTGCTGCTTAGAGTTCAGATGCAGATCACTCATGGCTAAATTGAAAGGTATAAGTGCTTGATTGGCCTCCTCCTGTTTCTGCCACTGGTCTCGGTAGACACACATTGAATTTTCTGCATTGTCTGCAATGATATTCCGACCAGGGGTACAGAGGGCAGCCTCGCTGCTGAGCATGCTGTGTCACAGGCAAACACTGAGTTACTCTGAATTCCAACCCCTCTCCCCCACCCAGGACTCCCCTGTGAGTGATCCCGTTCCAGTGAAGGCACTTCAGTTATAAATAGAGCTCTTGTCCTCCTGCTCTGTACTAAATGTCCCTGTGTTTGCTGGTTTGGCTGAAGGCTAGTGTTAGGTTCATGCATGATGTGACCTTTATACAGATCTGCAGGTGCACAGAACACCTGAGAACAGAGCTGATCCTGCAGGGAAACAGTCCATGACGCGGCTGAGTCTCTGTGCGTCTAATAGTCACAGACAAGTCTTTTGATAGCAAACACAAAGCCTCGTGTGTACTTGCCAGTTTTATAGATTTCACCCCTTCCTCCTCCCCCTTTTCCTTCCCCTGCGGGAAATGTCAGCGACTGACCTTCCGAGAGGTTCTTCCCACGAACGAAGGAAAACGTCTGGTCAAAACTGAATCATTGTGGCCACATGTTTCTGTTGGAGAACATTCATCTCATTCCCTCAATGCAGGCAAGCCTCCCAGGGCCATTCACCAGAAACACAGTCAGATCAAACAAAACGGCAAAGGAGACATGAAGTGGGGACAGATGGGGAGCTTTGGGCAAGAGGTAAGTTTTGAAGAAGGTTTAAAAGAAAGGAAAAGACAGAGAGAAGTTTAGGGCCCAGAAACCTTCAAGAGCGATCAGCAGGGTAAATACAAGGGGTTAGGGGGATAGGGCCTGGGTGGGATTGTGATCGGTGCAGACTCAATGGGCTGAATGGCCTCCTTCCGCACTGTAATGATTTTATTCTATAAATGGAGCTCTTATAACCTTAGTCCATCATAAACATCACAGTGTTTTCTGTTTCGAAGCCGATGGTACAGTGAAGAGGCTACAGTATGGGTCAGAGACCAGACTTAGAGGAATATGGGATTCTCAGAGAACTGTTGGGCTGAATATTTTATTCATCCATAGGACGTGGGTAGCTCCAGCTGGGCCACCATTTATTGCCCATCCCTGGTTGCCCTTTCAGAGGGCAGTTCAGAGTCAACAACATTGTTATGGCTCTGGAGTCATATATAGGCCAGGCTGGGTAAGGATGGCAGATTTCTTTCATTAGTGACCCAGATGGTTTTTTCCGACAATCGCTAATGGTTTCACGGTCATTGGTAGATTCTTAATTCCAGATTTTTTTTATTGAATTTGAATTCCATTATCGGCCGTGGCGGGATTCGAACCTGGGTGCCCAAACATTAGCTGAGTTTCTTGATTAATAGTCTCACGATAATACCACTAGGCCATTGCCTCTCAGCACAATCGA
Organism: Sphyrna mokarran; assembly: GCA_024679065.1. Classification (NCBI taxonomy): domain Eukaryota; kingdom Metazoa; phylum Chordata; class Chondrichthyes; order Carcharhiniformes; family Carcharhinidae; genus Sphyrna; species Sphyrna mokarran. The sequence goes on along the minus strand of JAGIQG010000017.1, from coordinate 8,066,681 downwards.
CCAAGAGTTCCTTAGTGACGGGTGAAGAAAACCTTTGGCAGCTCCTCCAATCTCTCCTGGTGATTATTTTCCACACGGCCACTTGTTAAGCACCTCGGGATATTTCCACAAAAGGTGCTACATATCGAAGTGTAGCCATTATTTGAACCTCTCAGTGTCAGTTGATTCTCAATTTCAGATTTTGGGGCATCACTGAGAGTAGGAGGCGCAAAGAAATGGATGGATTTGAAAACGAGGATGAGAACCTAAACCAGAGGCAATGATGAATCAAAAGTCAATACAGGCCAGTGAACATAGATGTTATGGACAGGTGAATAAGTTCAAAGGAAGTTCAAGAGAGTAGACCAGCAAGGGTAGCATTAGAGTAATCAATCCTAGAGGTTACAGATGCCCGACTGAGAGTTTCAGCAGCTGAGACAGGGGCAGTGTTGACAATATTATTATAATGAGTTCAATCAGGCCATTGAGGTGGGCCTATTGGAATATGAACTCCCTGATTAAGGAGTCAATTGATGGGCCAATCAGGAAGACTTTTTCCTTGTATTTAACTCTGACATTCCTGAAGATAGATTGTTGGCTAACAGCACTCTGTACTGCTGTTAGAGTTTGGAAATAAAGAGATTCAGGTGAAAGGACTTCTCCCTCTGTAGACTTATTAGAGTTATAGAAATGGAAGTGGACAGTCTTAATGCTGTCTCAGATATGTGGTTGGAACTTCACCTCAGGGTCAAATGAGGCTCCAGAATTGGGTAAGGTCTTTGAGTCAGCATTGGTTGACATTTTGGAATTATTTTGATACAGAAATTCTTCCATTTCATCTGTGAACACTGACTGGTTTCAATCATTGAAAATGTAATGCTGATGGATCAGTAATTCCCAAACATAGCTCTGAAGCTAAGGCTGGAATTCTCTGGCCATTCATATCCTACTGCTGCTGCCAGTGAGGATAGAAAATTTGGCACTCAAATTTCAGTTCACTGCAATGGGACTGGAGAATCCCAGCTAAAGTTTTTTATTTACTTATTAACGTCACTTGTAGGTTTACATTAACACTGCAATTAAGTCACTGTGAAAATCCTATGATCACCATATTCCAGCACCTGTTCAGGTACACTGAAGGAGAATATAGCATGGTCAGTGCACCTCTAACCAACACGTCTTTCAGAATGTGGGAGGAAACCAGAACAACCCAGAGGAAGCCCATGCAGATGTGGGGAGAGTGTGCAGTGCAGACTCTGCACAAACAGTGTGGATGAGGTTGGAGAACCAGTCCAAAGTGTGCAGGGATTTATGCTGAAGTTCATTCAGGGTTTCAAGCAATAAGCTTTGGGAAATGCCTATGTAGCTTGGGTCTGTTCTATTTTCAAAACTTAAATGGCCCAAATTTTGCAATAAGAATAATGGTGAGGTTATCAGCACTCACTATTACATCAGTGGGGTGGCATAGGGCACAGTGGTTAGCACTGCTGCCTCAGTGCCAGGGACCCAGGTTTGATTCCTGGCCTTGGGTGACATCTGTGTGGAGTTTGCACGTTTGCTGCCTGGGTTTCCTTTGGATGCTCCAATTTCTTCCCACAGTCCAAAGAACATAGAACGTAGAAAAACTGCAGCACAAACAGACCCTTCGGCCCACAAGTTGCATCGACCATATCTCTACCTAATAGGATTGACAATAAGCCTAGTAAGTCCCATGTACCCATACAGAAGTCTCTTAAAAGACCCTATCGAATTTGCCTCCACTACCACCAACAGCAGCCAATTCCATGCACCCATCATCCTCCGAGTGAAAAATTACCCCGACATCTCCTCTGTACCTACTCCCTAGCACCCTGAGTTGGTGCAGAATCAATAGGTCAAATGGCCTCCTTCTGCAGTATAGGTATTATATATTCTGTAAAGTTATTCAGACAGCAGAACCCAGTACCCACCCATGTGCAGTTAAACACAAAAATTTAAATTTTCCGTCTGTGTTAGATTGTTCTCCACAAGCTGTACTATGCTGGGATACTACACACTGGTACCTCACTAAGAAACTTAGCATATATGGGTGCAAATTGTCTGCGCTTCCACACAAGCAGCCCAGGAAAAATGATTCAGCTGAAAGTGAATTTTTAACACTGGGGTTTGTCTTAAATATTACTGACCGCCCTCTCTGGTCCTGAAAATGTAATCAGAAATGGGAAGTCTCTTTCTTTCTGAACGTAATTATTACAGGCAGATTTATATTTAAAAAATTAAGTTTTTATCTTTCACTTTCTCTTAATCCTATTCTTCTTTTCTCTCATTGTTTTACTTTCTTTAGCTGGTTAGTGGATGAATTAAATTTACAAAATGACACTTCCTGATGTAAAGTCTGCGTTGCTCAATTCCTCAATTTGATTGGTTGAAAAGACCCACCAGAGCTTGCCCTGCTCGCATCTGTCACAAAGCCCAAATAGAGGGATGCAGCTTTAAAAATGTTCTTTAAATGCAGTAAAATTGTCACACAGCACCCTGAGAGAGATACGGAAGCAGCTGTGAGGGTAAAGAAGTTTATTTATTAGTGTCATAAATAAGCTTACATTAACACTGCAATGAAGTTACTGTGAAAATCCCCTGGTCGCCACATTCTAGTGCCAGTTTGGGTACACCGAGAGAGAATTTACCATGGCCAATGCACCTAACCAGCGCATCCGTGCTCTGGCGACATGGGTTCAAATCCCCCCACAGCAGCTGGTAGAATTTCAATTCAATTATTAAATCTGGAATATGAAACTAGGCTCAGTAATAATAACCATGACTAGTAACTAGTCTCAGTAATAGTAATCATGATAATGGACTATTGTCCAGTATCATAAAACCTATCTGGTTTACTAATACTATTCAGGAAGGAAATCCCATGGAGTGGCACAGTGCCAGGGACCTGGGTTCTCTCATTATAAACTTTAAAAAAATTATAAGGTGCTTAGCCATCAGATGACATGCGGTTCCTCCGGTTTGTGTTGAGCTTCACTGGAACACTGCAGCAGGCCAAGCACGGACACGTGGGCACGGGAGCAGGATTGTGTATTAAAATGACAAGCAACCAGAAGGTCAGGTCCTGATTGCGCACAGGCCGAAAGTGCTCAGCAAAGCGATTACCCAGTCTATGCCTGGTCTCTCCGATATAGAGGAGACCACGTAGTGAATGCAAGAGACCCCCAAATTGAAAGAAGTGCAAGTGAAATGCTGATTAACCTGGAATGAGTATTTTGGATCTTGGATGGTGAGCATGGAAGAGGTAAAGGTTCAAGTGTTACACTTTCTGTGATTGCGTGGGAAGGTGCCATGAGTGATGGGAGAGGTGCTGGATATAGCGAAGGAGTGGTTATCCCAAAGGGAATGGTCTCTGTGGAATGCTAACAGCGGGAGTGAAGGGAGGATGTGTTTGATGGTGGTATCACACTGGAGTTGGCGAAAATGGTGGAGGATTATGCTTTGCATGCGGAGACTGGTGGGGTAAAATGTGAGGAAAAGGGGAACCCTACCCTTGTTCTGGGAGGGAAGGGAGAGAGTGAGGGTCATGGTATGGGAGACGCTGTTGAGGGCCCTGTCGATACCTGTAGATGGGAATCCATGGTTGAGGAAGTAGGAGCACATATTAAAAATACCACTTTGGAAAGTGGCATCATCGGAATAAATGTGACAGAGGCGAAGGAGCTGGGAGAAAGGGATGGAGTCCTGACAGGATGTAGGGTGTGAAGAGCTGTATTCCAGGTGGTGGTGGGAGTCACTGGGCTTGTAATAGATATTGGTGGATAGTCTATTGCCAGAAATGGAGACAAAGGTCAAAGGAAGGGAAATGTTTGAGATGGATCAGGTAAAGGTGATGGAGGAGTGGAAACTGGAAGCAAAGTTGATTGATTTTTCGAGATCTGGACAAAGCATGAAGCGGATAAAAATAGTCATTGATATACTAGTAAAGGAGATGTGGGAGGGGATCTGGGTATGCCTGAATTCGATTTCCGGCTTGGGTCACTGTCTGTGTGCAGTCTGCACATTCTCCCCGTGTTTGCGTGGGTTTCCTTTGAGTGCTCCAGTTTCCTTCTACGATCTGAAGATGTGCTGGTTAGGTGCACTGGCCATGCTAAATTCTTCCTCAGTGTACCCAAACAGGCGCTGTGGTGACTAGGGGATTTTCACAGTAACTTCATTGCGATGTTAATATAATCCTACTTCTGACACTAATAACTAAAAAAAAATTTTTAAAACTCTGCCATCCTTACCCAGTCTGGCCTCCATGTGAGTCTAGAGCCACAGCAATGTGGTTAATTCTCAACTGCCCTCTAAGGGCATCTAGGGATGGGCAATAAGTGCTGGCCAGCCAGCAATGCCCATGCTCCACGAATGAATAAAAAGAAAATGTAGCTACACAGGGCTCAGGATGGAAGGAAGTGGTAGAGCACCATGAATGGAGTGGAAAGATAGAGGGGTAAGAGAGAGATGGAAAGAGGAGGAAGAAGAGACAAAGGAAACAAGGGAGAATTAGAGAAAGGGTGTGATCGTAAGAGATAAAAAAAATGGTAGAGGGCAGAAGACATGGTTGATTGAGGGGGCCAAGTGAATGGATAGCATTCCATGATACAGATGGGACGGAGGGGCTGGTGGATGCAGTCGCACAGACATCGATTGATAAAAATGGTCAGTGAGACAGTATCAAAAACACACAAGCTCAATCAGCTGTGTCATGCAGATAGTGTCACTAACCCATATGGTTTATTCATTGCATTTTACAGTACAGGATCACAGTGCATGCTGATTACATGATACAACATAAGAGGAACATGCAGCTTTAATCTGTGACCGACAAACATCGAGATTATATTGGTGACCTTAATATTACAGGAGGGCCTTGCCAATAAGTTATTGGGCACTGCGCACATTCTCCCTACACTATTTTAACAGAGTGTCTTTCAAAATCACCATGTGTCTGGGCAGGGTAGATAGGCAACACATTTTTTCCACTCCCACAAGGATCGAGGGTGCAGATTTAGAGTAAATGCAAAAGCAGGAAAGATGAGATGAGAGAAAGCTTGTTCACGCAGTGAGTGGGCATGGTCTGGAAAGTGCTGAGAGCGTGGTAGAGTCAGCACCAATTAACTTATTCAAAAAAGTAACAAGACAGATAATTGAAAAGTCAGAATGTGCACGGTTACGGGGAGAAGGCGGGAGAACGGAACTCCTCAGTTGCTCCTTCACAGAGCCAATGCAAACACGATGGGCCGAATGGCTTCCGTCAGAGCTGTAACAAAATTCTGTGATTCTGTGATATGTTTAGTGTCAGTATTCTAACAGTGTACATACTAATTCACAGCATTGGGTGATAGACAGTGCATCTTAGCCCAGGTTTAAGATTTACAAGAAGCACGGAACACTTTGCATGTTTAAGTTAATACAGCTTACTCTTCTGACGTAAGACAGAGGACTTTTCACGTACACAAGTCAGAACCATTTTTCTCAGGCTCTAGAAGATCCATCCCTAACTGCCCTTGGAGAAGGAAGCGGTGAGCGACCTTCTTGAACCACTGCAGTCCATGTCGTGTAGGTCCATCCACAGTGCTGTTAGGGAGGGTATTCCAGGATTTTGACCCAGTGTCAGTGAAGAAAGGCGACATATTTTAAGTCAGGATGGTTTGGAGGGGAACGTGCGGTGTTCCCAAGCACCTGCTGTCCTTGTCCTTCTGGATGGTGCAGGTTTGGAAGGTGCTCTCAATGGAACTTTAGTGAGTTCCTGTAGTGCATTTTGTAGATGGTACACACTGCTGCCACTGTGTGTCGGTGCCAGAGGGAGTGAACGTTTGTGGAAGGGGTAGCGATCAAGCGGGGCTGCTTAGTCTTGGATGGTGTCAAGCTTTATGAGTGTCATTGGAGCTGCACCCATCCAGGCAAGTGGGGAGTATTCTGTCACATTCCTGACTTGTATCTCGTAGATAGTGGACAGATTTTGGGGAGTCACGAGGTGTTATCCACAGGAAGATTCCCAGTTGCTGTTGTAGTCAGAGTGTTTCTATCAACAGTCTGGCAAAGCACAGATGAAGGCCTGATCAATGGGGAACTGCCAGTCCGTACAAATGGCCTCCACACTGAACAACTTACTTACCAAACTAAACTATGGGAGGTGAAGTTAAGGTACAATTGACATTTGGTGATATCCATGCTTTCCGGGAGACACCAGATATATTAAATGGAGGATTTTTTTGGCCAATCTTGCTCTTCTCCCTCCATTGAGAAACACTCCCAGTCAACGCCACCAGTTTTGCAGGAAGTGTCTCCTTAACTCTCTCTCACCTTCTAATAACTGTCCAGCCTTCTGTAAATAAGGCAGAGGCTAAACAATTTTGTATTTACATAGAGCCTTTAATATGGTAAAATTTTGCAGGGGGCTTCACAGGAAGGATGCGCAATGGGAATTTGATACAGGGCCAAAGGAGATGTTTGGAAATAGAAGCTTGGCCTTAAGGGGCATCTTGAGGAAAAGTGGGATGTCAAGAGGCAAAGAGGGTTATGAGAGAATCCTGAATCAAAGTTCAAGGCTCTGCTATCGACCTGGCTCCACCATATTTTGCAGTCCAGTGGTACAAATCCAGTGAGGGATTATAGCAAGGCCAGTGGCACAGTGGTTAGCACTGCTGCTCACAGCCCCAGAGACCCAGGTTCGATTCCTGGCTTGGGTCACTGTCTGTATGGAGTTTGCACGTTCTCCCCGTATCTGCACGGGTTTCCTCCGGGAGCTCCGGTTTCAGCCCACAGTCCAAAGGTGTGCAGGTTAGGTTGAATGGCTATGCTAAATGAACCCTCGTGCCAGGGGGATTAGCAGGGTGAATATATGGGGTTACAGGGTATCGGGCTTTGGTGGGACTGAAGTTGATGGGCCTCCTTTTGCACCACAGGGGATTCTATCATTCTACTCTATGATTACTTACATTACAAACATTTGGAATACACGGTCATCTGCGTTCTGAGTGAAATCAGAGTTTCTCATTCTACAGGGTGGTGTCCATAATCTTTGTTCGCTTTCCTGGCGTCCTTGTTCCCTCCTGTAACACCGACATTAAGAAGGCAGAGCACGTGATGTAGAAACGCTTTCAGATACAATAAAGTCGTTAAATGTCGTTATTGCAAAAGAAATGGTTGTTTTTGTTTGTTTGTAGAAAGAGGAATGGAGCCGGAGTGTGGTGGGGGCTGATGCTTTCTTCACTGTCAGCCCCTGCTACAACTGCTGCTACTGCTGCTGCCGCTGCTACTACTCCCACTGCTGCACCGGTCCTCATAGATCGCAATCTCAATCTGCACACAACAGGGTGAAGGAAAGCAATTCCGCACTGGGGCGGGGGGCAACTCTAAAAGGCTGCTAACAACTCTGTGGGATCCCTGGCTTTATTAGCCAGGAGGAGACCATAACACACATGCTCCATAAGGAGGAGATTACAGAAACACCCTGCTAATCCCCACTGACACTAAGAGACAATTTAGCACGGCCAATCAACCTATCTTTGGACTGTCGGAGGAAACCCATGCAGACATGGGGAGAATGCACAAACTCCACACAGGCGATCACCTACAACAGGAATTGAACCCGGGACCCTATCGCTGTGAGGCAGCAGTGCTAACCACTGTCACTTCCACACGATAGGGATTGTTAGTGAACAGTAGCTGGAACACTGACTGCACTGGTCACCAATATCCTCTGCAACATGTTTCCCTTTCTGGTGATGCAGAAGTTAGTATTGCTGCCTCAGGGACATGGGTTCAATTCCAGCTTCAGATCTGCACATTCTTCCTGTGTCTGCGTGGGTTTCCCCCAGGTGCTCCGCTCTTCAGTCCAAGAATGTGCAGGTTAGGTAAATCAGCTGTGCTAAATTGCTCCTTTCGTGCCCAAACTACAAATAGTTGTGAACGAAGCCCAGTCCATCACGCAAACCAGCCTCCAATACATTGACTTCATCTACACTTCCCAGAAAAGCAGATAAGGGAGAAAGGTACTGCCAGTACCTTTCTGGCAGTACCTTTCTGCCAAGCACTGCCAGTGCTGATGAGAAGTTACGTCAGGTGTTCTAAACTGAGGGCAAAGGGGTTCCCGGGGAAAGATTTTGGAGTTGTGAGTTCTGAGGCAGGAATGGTGGCCATTGTGCTGGGACTGGGTTTTGATAGCTGATGGAGGTGACCCAATTGGCTGTTCTCCAAGGTCTGATTATTGCTGCTACCCCAGCCTTTGATAAGGCGGACCTCTGCATTTTTCCTCAGGGTAAACCCAACACTCTAACACCACTCACCCCACTCGCAGTGGCCTGGCAGTGTTGTCAGTGGACTAATAATCCAAAGACAGAAAACTCTTCAAATCTGACAGCAGATGTAGAGAGAGAACAGAGTTAACAATTCAAATTGGAGCTGGAGGAAACTGGATGAGATTTATACTGTTCCTGGGTGAAAGGGTGGAGCAGTAGGGGCTGGATGGAAGCTAGGGAGAGACTGACAAGAATGCTGTGGACAAAAAGACTAAGGGAACGTAAATGGTGGTGATCATGGCTAAGAAGCAGTCATTAAGAGGTCATTAGGAAAGAGCTTGTCCAATGGTATTTTAGCTCAACTACTCATTCAGAAACTCAGCTAACGTTCTGGGGATCTGGATTCAAATCCCGTCACGGCAGATGGTGAAATTTGAATTGATAAAAAATATCTGGAATTAAGACCTGACGGATGACCGTGAAATCATTGTCAACTGTTGGAAAAACCCATCTGATTCACAAGCTATGATACAACCAGAAAAAAATGTTTTCTATGATAGACCTGTAAAATGTTGGTGAGAGCCATAGCAGATATACCAAATTTCCTTAGTCTTCTGAGTAAATAATGACATTGGTGGGCTTTCTTAGCTATAGCATCATTCAGGGAAGAAAATCTGCCGATCTTACTCGGTCTGGCTTATGTATGACTCCAGAGCAATGTGGTTGACTCTCAACTGCCCTCTGAAATGGCTTAGCAAGCCACTCAGTTCAAGGGCAACTAGAGATGGGCAATAAATGCACAAATGGATAAATAAACAGTGTTAATGGCAGGACAAAGGTCAGCAGTGTGACAAAAGATAACCTGAAACAGGTAACTGATGGCCCCAGTGGGGTGGGTGTCCGACTCACCTCCCGTACCTCCACTCTCACCTCTACCACTCCCTCCCACAACCAGGCACTAAGATGGGGTCACATCGGAAAAGAAGCTTGAGAATTCTTTTCCAATGGGTTAGATGAGGCATAGTGGACCATAAATACCAGCATTGATTGGTTGTGCTGAACTTTAAACTCAATATTATTGATCCACATTCCCGTCTGCTGAGACTGCCTCAAGGACTGAACTTAGTTTGAACATACTGTCAAACACAAAAGAAATCTCTGAAAGGATACAACTCGCAGCCCACGCTCAATGGGATCTGTTACCAACAACCCTCGGGGGGCATAGATTTTCTCATTCTGTTCCTGAATGTATTTAGAAATCTTCTTCAAAACCTAGGAGAAAACACACAACAAAGGAACAAATGTGCAGTATCTCGAGGTAAAACGAGGGCAATCACTCAAACTCCAGTTGTCAGTGACACCCCTGGAGCTAACAGAGGTCCACAGCGGCAATTAAGAGCGCAGTAAAACCAGAGTTTCAAGCCTGCACGCAGGACAGAATCTGAGGTAACATCAGACGACGTTCTTTGCGCAATACATGTTGTGATCTGGAAAGGGGATGACTGGAAGCAAACTCAATTATAACTTGCAAAGCAGAATTGGGTATGTCTTTGAAGAGTTGACATCTGCAGGGTTGTGGGAGAAGACCAGGGAAGTAGGACTCACTGCTAGCTCCAGCAGATGGACAACAGACCTACTTTGCTTTGGAATGTGGGCAGTGTTGGGAGGCTGCTCGGAGCTGCGAGGCTGCAGTGGGCATCATTGGAAAGATAAACTGAAAATGAACAAGTATTTTCTTCATTCAGAATGACCTTCTGAATTCCAGGCCATTCCACAAGTCTTGTCTTTTCCAGCAACCTGTGAGGCTTTTAAAACTCAAAGTGTCAACTGACAACAGAGCTTGTTTTAGATAGTTTAATGCCATTTAAGCACAAATATTTTAATTTATTATTGTCACATACATTAATATACAGTGAAAAGTATTGTTTCTTGTGCACTGTACAAAGCCTACAGTTTATAGAGAAGGAAACTGGAGAATGCAAAATGTAGTGTTCCATTCATAGCTAGGGTGAAGCAAAAGATCAATTTAGTACAAAATAGGTCCATTCAAAAGTCTGACAGCAGCAGGGAAGAAGCTGTTCTTGAGTCGGTTGGTACGTGACCTCAGACTTTTATATCCTTTTCCCAATGGAAGCAGGTTGAAGAGAGCATAGGGTCCTTAATTATGCTGGCTGCTTTGCCAAGACAGCAGGAAGTGTAGACACAATCAACAGATGGGAGGCTGGTTTGCATGATGGATTGGGTTACATTCACAACCTTTTGCAGTTCCTTACAGTTTTGGGTAGAGCAGGAGCCATACCAAGCTGTGATACAACCAGAATGTTTTCTATGGTGGATCTATAAAAGTTGGTGAGAGCCATAGCAGACATGCCAAATTTCCTTAGTCTTCTGAGCAAATAGAGGCATTGGTGGGCTTTCTTAACTATAGTGTCAGCATTGGGGGATCAGGTCAGATTGTTGATGATTTGGATGCCGAAAAACTTGAAGCTCTCGACCCCATTGATGTAGACAGGTCACGTCCTCTTTTATGCTTCCTGAAGCCGATAACAATCTCCTTTGATTTGTTGACATTGAGTGAGAGATTATTGTCATTGTGCCAGTTCACCAGATTCTCTATCTCATTCCTGTACTTGACTAATCTCATCTCCTTCTTTCCAGACATCTGTGTTCTGTTTTTGATATGCTTGATGTCAGCCAGTGTTTTAATCAGAAGTTCTGTTGTACCACCGTACCTCCTGGCTATATACTGTTAACCTACACTGATACCCGGCCAAGCAACACATTGATTTCCAATTTCTCATCCTTGTTTTCAACTCCCTCCATGGCCTCACTACTCCCTATCTCTATCTACTCCCTATCTCTATCAACTCCCAGAGTTCACAACCCTCCGAGATATCTGTGCTCCTTCAATTCTGACCTCTTGACCATCCCCCAATTTTATCACGCTGTGATTGGAGCTTGTACCTTCAACTGTGTTGATCCTTAACTCTGGAATTCTTTTGGAATTCCCTCTCAACCTTTTTGCCTCTCTACCTAATTTTCTTCCTTTACCATAAGACATCGGAACGGAATTAGGCCACTCGGCCCATTGCATCTGCTCCAAATTCAATCATAGCTGATATTTTTCTCATCCCCATTCTCCTGCCTTTTCCTCAGCTCTGCTTTGAAGGATTGCCCCTTTAGTCTGAAGTTGTGTCTCTGGTTCTAGTTTTAGTGGAAACATTCTCCCCAGATCCACTCTATCCAGGCCTCACAATATCCTGTAAGTTTCAATAAGATTCCCCCTTATCCTTCCAAACTCCAACGAGTACAGACCCAAAACGTTGATCCTTAACCATTTCACATATGACAAGTTTTATGTCGTTTCCTGAAACCTACCACTTTGACCAGATTTATGGCCATTTGACCCAACGTCCCTTTCTGAAGCTTGGTGCCAGATTTAGCTTAATGATGCTTCAACAAAGCACCTTGGGTCATTTTATTTCAATTAAGGTGCTGTAGAAATATGAGGCTATTATTAGGGAAATCTGGGATTCCATCCTTCGCTCGGATCTCTCTGGGAAGACAAACCAATCACTCACAAATACAGCAAAGCAAGGTTGAGCAATAGAAGCTTCCGACGAACAGGGAACCTTCGAGAAAACACTGAGACATGTGCAGCCTGGGGCACAGAACAAAAAGAGGTGTGGTCCATTTATAACAAGGTAATTATCGTTCTGCATTCATTGCTATGACAACCATTCATCACTGGTTACACAGAAGTTATCTTGCAGGAAAATATTATGACAACTTGGTTGCTGAACAGTTGTGATTTTGGTAACTAAAGCATTAGAAAGAAGAAAAATGAAATTATTTAACTTTAATCAGGGAACAGTTATAACTACACAGTATCATAAGCATTTTAGCATGCTGGTGAGCACTGCGGCCTCACAGTGCCAGGGACTCAAATTCGATTCCGACCTTGAGTGACTGTCTGCGTGGAGTCCGCACTTCTCCTGTCTCTGCGTGGGTTTCCTCAGGGTGCTCCGGTTTCCTCCCACACTCCAAAGATGTGCAGATTAGGTGGAATTGGCCGCGCTAAATTGCCCCTGGTATCCAAAGATCTGTAGGTTAGGTGCATTGGCCATGCTAAATTGCCCCTTAGTGTCCCACGATGCCTCAGTTAGAGGGATTAATGGGGGTAAATAAGTGAGGCTACGGGATAGGTCCTGGGATGGATCAGTGCATGCACACTCGATGGGCCGAATGGCCTCCTTCTGCACTGTACAGATTCCTGGTACATAAACTGTTTCAAAACCTCTTCAAATTCCGGGTCTAACACAATAACTTGCACTTATTTCCCACACCTTCAAAATAGAAAAACGTTACAAGGCCTTTCATAGAAATTTAATCCGACAAGAAACAGACCGCGCCAAATGAGGAAGACCCCTGGACCAATTATGAAAAAGTTTCAGTGCAAGAGGTAAACATGAAAGAGCGGCTTAAAGAAAATGGGAAAGGTGAAGGGAGGGAGAGGATTCTGGAGGGAATTCCAGAGTTCAGATCCAAGGTTCCTGAAGGCAGGGCCACCAATGATAGGGGGATAGAAGCTGGAATAGCGCAGCAACTAAAGTATTAGAAAGGAGAAAAAATAAAATGATATGATATTTAATCATGAACAGACTACACAAACCCTAAGCATCTCAGCATGGTGGTTAACACTGCTGCTTCACAGCTCCAGGGATTCAGGTTCAATTCCAGCCTTGGGTTACTCTCTATGTGGAGTCTGTGTTTTCTCCTCATACCTGTGTGAGTTTCTTCTGGGTGCTCAGGTTCCCCCCACACTCCGAAAATGTGCAGGTTAGGTGTATTAGCCAGGCTAAGTTGCCCCCACTAAGACAAGACTTCTCGGAGGTTTGCAGGGCTGGAGGAGGTTACAGACATTGTTAAAGTTTAGTAGTCACAAGTAGGCTTACATTAACACTGCAATCAAGTTACTGTGAAAATCCCCTAGTCGCCACACTCCCGTGCCTGTTCGGTACACTGAGAGAGAATTTAGCATGGTCAATGCAACTAACAGCATGTCTACAAGACTATGGGAGGAATTCGCAGCATCTGGAGGAAACCCACACAGACATGGGGAGAATGTACAGACTCTGCACAGACAATGTCTGGAATCGAACCGGGTACCTGGCTCTGCGAGGCCAGCAATATTAATCACTGTGCCACCATAAGCAATAGTGTGGACACATCGAGGGATTTGAGCACAAGGAATGAGGTTTTTAAATGAGGGATGTTGATGGACAGGGAACAAACGTAGAGGTTAATAATGGGAACAAAGAACTTTACAGCACAGGAAGAGGCCCTTCAGCCCTCCAAGCCTGTGCTGATCACATTATCTTATCGAGATCAACCGCTAATATTCCTGTAATCCCCACCTGTTCATGTGTCTATCCAGGTAAGTCTTAAATGTGGCTAATATAATTGCATCAACCACCTCACTTGGCTGTGAATTCCAGGTCTCCACCACTCTCTGTATAAAAAAAACCTCCCTGCATACCTCCACTGAACCTTCCCCTCCTTACCATGAACTTGTGCCCCCTTGTAACTGTCATTTCTGGTCTGGGAAAAAGCTTCCAACTGTTCACCCCATCCATACCCCTCATAATTTTATAAACTTCTATCAGGTCGTCCCTCAACCTCCGTCTTTCCAGGGAGAACAATCCCAGTTTATTCAATCTCTCCTCTTGGCTGATACCCTCCATACCAGGCAACATCCTGGTAAACCTTTTCTGCACTCTCTCTCCAAAGCCTCTGCATCCTTCTGGTAGTGTGGAGACCAGAATTGGACACATTATTCCGAATGTTGCCTAACCAACGGTTTATGCAATTGTAACATAGTTTACCAACTTTTATACTCGATGCCCCGTCTGAGGAAGGCAAGCATGCCATCTGCTTTCGTCGCCATCTTTTTCTATCCTTGCTGCCACTTTCCAGGATCCGTGGATCTATTTGTCCAGATCTCTCTGTACATCTTCTCACTGGGTATAACCAAAATGGAAAACCTACTTGCAAAACAATCAACCGATGGGACAAAGTACCGTGAGCATTCCAGATTGAATAGCTCGTTCATTTTTTTTATATTCTATCGTGAGGTGTGGAAGCCGCTGGCTGGGCCACCATTTAGTGCCCACCCCTAACTGCCCCTCGAGAAGGTGTTGGTGAACCACCTTCTCGAATTGCAGCGGTCCGTGTGGTGTAGGTTCACCCACAGTGCTGTCAGGGAGGGAGTTCCGGGATTTGGATCCAGCGACAGTGAAGGGAACTTTGCTGAAATAAAACGGAATTGTTCTAAACTCATAGCAATGTAACATTTCAATGATATCCATCGCATGAGAAGCAAAACCACATCTTAGCTCCCCTTTAATTTTTCAGTCTCTTGGCCAAGCCGTCCCCGACTGATCCATATCGCACTTGGCTTCGTCCTGGAATTAAAACCTTACTTTTTAAAATGAGGGGAACAAAAGACAAGGGAGTTCTCAGGTAGACTGTCTGGCTCATCAACAATGGCCATCTGTTTTCTGGAGAAAGCTGAGAGGTTGTAAAGGAGATCAAATGAGCTACTTTACACCCATGGCCACAGCCTTGAGTAGGCTTCAATGTGCCAACAGGACTTCTCCAGTAACTCTTCATTAAAGTATCTGAAGCAGTTCCAAGGATATCATCAATGAGGAGTCATTCAGCTGTGACCACCAAGCAGCACAAGTTTCTGTAGTGTCTGGTTTCCTGCAATAGCACTCTCCGTTTAATCAGGTCAGGTTATCTCCAGTGACATGTTATGAAGGATTCTGGTGATCATAAGATACCAAACAGATGCAGGTGGGTGTCAGCCATCAACCCGACTACGTGCATCTCTAGGTCTTCCCCTCTGTCGTATACCACTGTCGACTAAGAACGCAAGGTTCTTTCCTGAGTTGCGCCGTAACTCCTCCTGAATGGGAAGTACCTCCGTCTCTTTCTCCTTGTGGAAGAAAGGACACAAGGAAGTGTTTAACTCTCCCTCCACTTCGGCCCAAGGCAGGGTCAGAACCTGGTGCCAGGGATCAAAGATGCGACCCCAGTCCAGTTCGAACGCAATACAGTCACACCAATGAGATGGGGTGGCACAGTGGTTAGCACTGCTGCCTCACAGTGCCAGGGACCCAGTTCAATTGCCGACTTGGGTCACTGTCTGTATGAAGTCTGCAGATTTGCTCCCTGCCCCACCCCGCCATCTGTGTGGGTTTCCTCTGGGTGCTCCAGTTTTCTCCCACGTTCCAAAGACACATGGGTTAGGTGGATTGGCCACGATAAATTGCCCTTAATTCTACGATAGTTTCCCAGTGACAATCTACTCCAAACAATGGAGAAGCAGTCTCTGTAAATGAGATAATCGATCAGTTAGGAATAGCTTGGCTAACAGGCAGCTAGACTAATGTGTCTGAACCAGGGTATTGCAGATGCCTCAGCTTGGGCATCAGACGTGTTTTTATCTTAAGTGTCATTGCGTTCAAAGTCATAGAATGCCAACATTGCAGAAGAGCCATTTGGCCCATTGAGTTTGCACCGACTGTCTGACAGAGTATCTTACCACAGCCCTCTCCCCGCCCTATCCCTGTAACCCCACAAATTTCCCGCAGTGAATTACCTAATCTAGGGACACCTTAGGACAATTCCACATTCCTCGGGAATCACAGAGGGCAGCACATGGACTTCGGAAAGATCTGTTGACCCTGGAGCAGGGTTATCCAGTCTTAAGGTGAGCAAAGGCAGGATATCCCGCCGGAGGGGCAAGTTAACACGGCCAATCCATCTAATCTACACATTTTTTGGACTGTGAAAGTTCTTTACGGGAGTTCTTTATCCAGTTTCCACGGCAGCAAAGAATCCGTTTTACGTCTGCAATCTCACTGAATAACCCAGAGATAGAGAGGTTTCACTGGCCCTAGGGATGCTGGGTATAAAGTTCACCATTCCACAAAGGCTGTTTCACTGACAAATCTCAGTGTTGCCTCACACTGATCAGTGTACACTGACCTGGTAGCTGTTCTGTAAATGGAGAAATTCAGCTACAAGGGGAAACGCCAGCGATCCAGACTCAAATCAAAGTTAAAGATACAGGACTAAGGTGCAAACAATATACTGAAGACAATAGTAAGTGCATTGCTTGCCATTTTCCAGTGTTTGAGAGTGCCTCTTGAGTTTTTAACCATGCAAGATATTTAACCCTCTCAATAACTGCTCATTTTCCTTTGCAAATGTCACTTCACAGCGATCCTAAACTGGAAGCAGCAAGAATATTTGTGTTCTTCAAGGTTCTCCGTTTGGTAAACTTTGTGTTTAAATTGCTCTGGGGAAGGAAAACAAGATTAATTGGATTGCGCTTTCAAGGAGTAGGAGCAGATATGATGGGTTGAACAACCTTCTTCTGTGCTCTTATAAGGCTATGGTTCTATGAAGGGACAATAATCCCAGGAACAAAAAGCCGTTCCCAATCTGAAAGGTCAGTGCTAGCGCTAAGGAATTGCAAGTAGTTTGCAGCATAGTAGAACGCAGAGTGAAATCCCCTCTGTACCGTTCCCAAAATATCTCAACCCACACCTCGAGAGACGTGCCTTTGCGGAACAGTCTGGCAGAGTGGTGAGACCTACTGCTTTCCCAATGGTGCTGCACTGTAACACCGCTGACATCCCACAGCTTGTCTGCGTCAAACTGCAGACACTAGCTTTACTGAGAACTCAATAAAGACTGGTTGAAAACTGAGTCTGACAACGAACAGAGAAGACAGGTTGCCGCTTGAAAGAGTAGCATCTAACACAAAAACCATCAGGCAAACCAGCCTCCCATTCATTGACTCTGTCTACACTTCCCGCTGCCTCGGAAAAGCAGCCAGCATAATTAAGGATCCCACGTACCCCGGACACTCTCCCTTCAAGCTTCTTCCATCAGGAAAAGATACTAAAGTCTGAGATATATAGAACATAGGACACTACAGCACAAACAGGCCCTTCGGCCCACAAGTTGTGCCAAACACATCAAAACCTACCCAGCCATAGACCTAACTATAACCCCCAATCCCATTGGATCCCATATACTCATCCAGAAGTCTTTTAAAAGACCCCAGCGAGTTCGCCTCGACCACCACCGATGGCAGCCGATTCCATTCACTCACCACCTCTGAGTGAAAAACTTTCCCCTAGCATCCCCTCTGTACTTGCTTCCCTGCACCTTAAATCTGTGCCCTCTCGTCGTGACCATTTCAGCCTGGGAAATAGTCTCTGAGAGTCCACCCTATCTATTCCTCTCAACATCTTGTAAACCTCTATCAGGTCGCCTCTCAACCTTCGTCTCTCCAGGGAGAACAGTCCCAGCTCCCTCAACCTGTCTTCATAAGGCATGCCTCCCAATCCAGGAAACATCCTTGTAAATCTCCTCTGCACCCTTTCAATAGCTTCCACGTCCTTCCTATAGTGAGGCGACCAGAACTGCGCACAGTACTCCAAGTGTGGTCTCACAAGGGTCCTATAAGGCTGCAGCATTACCTCCTGACTCCTGAACTCAATCCCTCGATGAATGAAGGCCAGTACACCGTAAGCTTTCTTAACCACATCCTCCACCTGGGAGGCCGATTTGAGAGTCTTATGGACCCGGACCCCAAGATCCCTCTGCTCTTCCACACAGCTAAGACTCCCACCTTTGATAGTGTACTCATTCATCCCGTTGGATCTGCCAAAATGGACCACAACACATTTATCCGCATTGAAGTCCATCTGCCACTTCTCTGCCCAGTCTTGCATCCGGTCGATGTCATGCTGCAACTTCTGACATCCCTCCAGACCATCCACAACACCACCGACCTTCGTGTCATCGGCGAACTTACTCACCCATCTCTCCACTTCCTCATCCAAGTCATTTATGAAAATGACAAACAGCAAGGGTCCTAGAACAGATCCCTGGGGCACTCCACTGGTGACCGACCTCCATGCCGAAAAAGAGCCATCCACAACCACCCTCTGCCTTCTGCAGGCAAGCCAGTTCTGGATCCACAAGGCCAAAGCCCCTTGGATCCCATGGCCTCTCACCTTCTCAAGAAGTCTTGCATGTGAGACCTTGTCAAATGCCTTGCTGAAGTCCATGTACACCACGTCCACTGCTCTTCCTTCGTCAATGTGTTCAGTCACATTTTCGAAGAACTCAATTAAGCTCGTAAGGCACGACCTGCCTTTTACAAAACCAACTGATTCAAGTTTCTTACCTGCTATCATCAGACTTTTGAATGGACTTAAATAAAAGTTAATTACTGCAGATACTAGAACCTGAAACCAAAAGAGAAAACGCCGGAAAATCTCAGCCGGCCTGACGGCATCTGTAAGAACGGAAAAGAGCTGATATTTCGAATCCGGATGACCCTTTGTCAAAGCTTTGGACTTGAAACATCAGCCTTTTTCTCTCCTTACAGATGCTGCCAGACCCGCTGAGATTTTCCGGCGTTTTCTCTTTTGGGTTGGAACAGGCTTACCTCGCATTTAGTTGATCTCTCTCTGCACCCTAGCTCTGACTGTGACACTATATTCTGCACTCTCTCGTTTCCTTCTCTATGAGCAGTATGCTTTGTCTGTATGGTACGCAAAAAACAATACTTTTCGCTGCGTTCCAATGACAATAATAAATCAAATCAAATCAAAACAGTCATGATTCATGACTGCTACAACTAACCAGGCGTTGGGGTGTTATGTTACAAATGTACTAGACATTGATAAGGCCACATTTGGAGTATTGTGTACAATTTTGGCACTATAGGAAGGATGTTATTGAATTAGAAAAGGAGCAAAAAAAGATTTACAAGGACATTACCGGTACTGAAAGATTCAAATTATAACGACAGGCTGGAGAGGCTGGAACTTTTTTCCCTGGAGCGTAGGAGGATGAAGGGTGACATTTTAGAGGATTATAAAATGACGAAGGACAAAGATAATGTGAATAGCCAAAGTCTTTTTTCCCCAGGGTAGGGGAGTCCAAAATTAGAAACTTATAAGAAACTTCTAACAGGGTGAGGCGGGGCAGTTTCAGAAAGAATGTTTCCGATGGTGGGGGAGTCCAGAACTGGCATCATAGTTTGAGGATAAGGTGTCAACCTTTTAGAACTGAAGTGAGGAGTAGTTTCTTCACCCGAGAGGGTGGTGAATGTGTGGAATTCACTCCTACTGAAAGTTTTGAGGCCAAAACATTGTCTGATTTCAAGAAGAAATTAGATATAACTCTTGGGGCTAAAGGGATCAAGGGATCTAGGGAGAAGGGGGAATCAGAATATTGAATTTGATGATCAGCCACGATCAAAATGAATGGCAGAGCAGACTTGAAGGGTCTATTCCTGCTTCTAGTTTCAATGTTGAATGTGTAGGTTTAAAGTGAGAGGGGAAAGATTTAAAAGGGACCCGAGGGGCAACTTTTTCACACAGGGGGTGTTTTGTGTATGGAATGAGCTGCCAGCGGAGGTGGTAGAGGCGGATACAATCACAACGTTTAAAAGGCATTTAGACAGGTATACAGATAGAAAAGTTTAGAGGGATATGGGCAAAATGTAGGCAAATGGGACTAGTTCAGTTTAGAAAACCTGGTGGGACGAGTTGGGCCGAAGGGCCTGTTTCCATGCCGTAAGTCTCTGTTACTCTGTGTAGTTGCAATCTCTGAGGAAAATCAAATGCCTCTGATACCTTTTCATATCGAGTCTCCATGCAGATGAAGATGACATAGGCAGTAACACACGCCAAACAGCCTTCAAAGTAGGACGTGCCTCCAATTTTCTCTGCTTCAGCGTAGTAACTGTTTAAGGTCTTTACGGTTTCTTCAAAGTAGTGTCTTTCAACCTGAAAGGTAGAGAAATGGAAACCGATGGTTTGGAGACCTCAGTGAAACATTTCCACCGCCTCATTTTACAAGCATTTCCCACCATTTGGAGAACGAGCAGGAGTTGTGCAATATCTCACAATCTGACTTCTTGCTCACAAAGGACAACCGACCTTCAGCAGCGTTCGCTACGAGCAAGATCTGGACCCCAACCTCTGCAACAGAAAAACGCCTGCTACAGACAGCTCTGAAACATCACCCTGGCCTGACAGGAGACATTATTACTGGGTGAAAACCTGAAGATTTCTCTCAGTGACAGAGAAGAAGCTCTGCCTGAAAGCAAAAGGGAAGTTTGTTTATTAGTCACAAGTAGGTTTAGATTCACAACGTAGTGAAGTTACTGTGAAAATCCCCAAGGCACCACACTCCTGTTTGGATACACTGAGGGAGAATTTAGCATGGCCAATCAACCCTAACCTGCACATTTTTGGACTGTGTGAGGAAATTGAAGCCATAGGATTTGAACTCATGCCCCCGGAGCATTTGCCTGGGCTTCTAGATTACTAACCCAGTGACGTTACCACTACACCACCATCTCCACTCAACATGTAGAGTTGTACAGGAACTGGAAAGTTGTACAAGAATGTACAGGACAGGAAACCATTTTGCTCATTTCATAGTTGTGCATAGTTTTGTTACTGCGCCTGTAATCTACTCATCTACTTTACAGCCTTTGAGTCAAGAGAAATCAGCCATGAATCCTGCCTGCCAATGCTAGTATTTAAAACAAAAAAATATCTGCAGCAAATTAACTGTGCAGCAAACCTAGGAATTTTATAACAAGCCTCAAGCTTGTTAACGCTGAATAACAGGCAGCAAACAAACTGTTTCTCTAAAAGCTTCTTTCTTTAGGTTAATGCCAAGTCTTGGGGATGAGGACCACACACTGAATCAGTGGCAACCGGATGTGAAATTCTCAGTGCCAACTCAAACATCGAGGCCAATTAATGACCAGGGCGATGATTAAACAGAGGCCGGTCGTAGCAGAACTTGGCAGCAAGACCCAGGGCCAGCAAACCTTTGAAGTTTATGATCTCAATGAGGGATCCATTAGTTTGGTCAGGACTGAGAAAGTCACAATTAGTCAGTGGGGCCTGTGATTTACTTTCCATCCGATTAATTCAGAGGCGATGTGCTCTGAGCCCCGGAACTGGATAGCCACGCAACAGTGATGGCGTGGAAGGAATGCCATTGAAGTGCCAGAGATAACCAACCCCCCCCCCCCCTTCTCCAAAGGCAAAGGAGTGTGGGGTCAATACAAGATCCACCAGGAGTCGAACCCGGCCCCGCCATCTGAAGAGCATGAGAATGGTGTAATCCCAGAACGGGCAAGTGTGAGCCATGAGAGTGAGAGAAAACATGGAGTGGAACACTCCCTGAGGAGCAGCATGAGAAAGTGGGGTTGAAACAAGATTCTGAAGTCAAAGGCATCGAAGTGAGAACATGAGATTGGGTGGTCGTTCAAAGCAAAAAACTGTTTTGGTCCAATAGCCTTCCCCTCCCACTCCCGACAGCACACTTCCCCCCAACTTTTCAAAAATGTTGTAAACTTATTTTGTTCCCCACATCCATGTCATTCCCGTATTCCCAACACCCCAGGTGCAAGTAACATTCCAACAGGCAGAGCGTGCTCTCCACTGCTGCCCCTGATGAGGGGTGGGTGAGGGGGGTTGGCAGTGGGTGGGGAGTGGGTGGAAGTGGGTGAGGGTGGAAGTGGGTGGTGAATGCAGGGGTTTTGGAGATGGGTGCAAGTGGAGAGGGTAATTGAGGGTTTTGGAGGTGGGTGCAAGTGGAAAGGGGTATTGGGGGTTTTGGGGATGGGTGGAAGTGCAGGGGGATCTTGAGAGATTTGGGGGGGTGGATGGAAGTGAGTGGGGCGGGGGGGGGGGGTTTGGGGTGGGCATGAGCTTCTCCCACTCATTCCAGGAAGTAAGGCTCCGGAATCTCCCTGTTCTGGTCTCTCAGAAACACTTCTTTTTAATTGAACGTTTCAATTCTATCTCGTTATCTTGAACACCTCAATCAAATCACTGCTTGATCTGACCATTCTGATGAAGGGTCACCCAGATTCAAAACATTGGCTCTATTCTCTCTCCATAGATGCTGTCAGACTTGCTGAGATTTTCCAGCATTTTCTGTTCTTGTTCCGCTTCACCTCCCACAAGCAAGGACCTGCAATCCCCAGTCTGAGCCTTGACACAGGGACAAACTGTGCCCAAATTACTCCAGTGGTAACGCATTACCTCAGCACAGGCCCAGAATTGGACACGAAAATCACTGAGATTAACCCAGACATAGGGTGGGTGTGTGCAACGGCTACCCACACACAGGCATCTGAAATATGTTAACTTTTCATTCTTCTCCTCAAACTAGTCAACACTAAGCTCCTTGGGCCCAGTTCTATGCACTGACAATTCAGATCTGCCCATGGTCACATTACAAACATGGAAACTAGAAGCAGGAGTTGGCCATTCAGCCCTTCGAGCCTGCTCCACCATTCATCATGATCATGGCAGAGCAGGATCGAGGGACCACACAGCCTGCTGCTATCGCTTAAGTTCATATTTGCAAAGTAAAGAAATGCCAACATTGAAATACCCGACTCTCCAACTCTGGTGGGAACTTGGTCTGAAACTGGCACAGGATGCCATCCGTGTAGTCTCGTTGGATGAAGACTTTGGTTGCCAACGAGGCGCTCGGCTGTAACTCCTGAAGATTGTGAACCTGGAGGAGAGAGAGGAGAAAATCAGAGAGTGAAGAGGATGCAGGGGCCTTTGATCACACGCTCAGATAAATGCTGACAAATGACGAGGACAGCACGGTGGCACAGTGGTTAGCACTGTTGTCTCACAGTGCCAGGGACCCGGGTTCAATTCCAGCCTTGGGTCACTGTCTGTGTGGCGCTTGCACATTCTCCCCATGTCTGCGTGGGTTTCCTCCGGGTGCTCCGATTTCCTCCAACACTCCAAAGATGTGCAGATTAGACGGATTGGCCATGATAAATTGCCCCTTAGTGTCAGGGAAACTAACAGGGTGAATACGTGGGGGTTAAAGGGGATAAGGCTTGGGTGGGACTGTTGTTGGTGCAGACTCGATCGGCTGAATAGCCACCTTTTGCACTGTAGCGATTATATGATTCTTTTGAATTATCTATAAAAGGGGCCTTGCCACGTACTGAGAGACCAATTGCACATTCAAAGACCTTGTAAAATTTGGCCTCAAATCTCACCCCCATCCTTCAAGAAAAACACACTTTGCTTCTCCCTGAAAATCTCCCAACAGCAAATTCACATTTTGTATCCTGATGATGTGAAATGTTAACTCTGTTTCTCTCTGTACAGGGTCTGTCTGACCAGCATTTTCTGTTTTTATTTCAGATTTTCAACCTCTGCGCTATTGAAAGGTGGAATGAAGAAAGGCTGAACAAGGGAGGCAGAATAAATTCCTCAAGGTGTACCCTGTTGTTCACAATGGATAGGATATCACGCACTCCTCCTGTCGCCATTTGCCTGGATGGGTGCAGCTCCAACAACACTCAAGAAGCTCGACACCGACCAGGACAAAGCAGCCCCGTTTGATTGGCATCACATCCGCAAACATTCACTCCCTCCACACTGATGCTCAGTGGCAGCAGCGTGTACCATCTACAAGATGCACTGCACCAATTCACCAAAGATCCTGAGACAGCACTTTCCAAACCCATGACCACTTCCATCTAGAAGGACAAAGGCAGCAGACATATGGGAACACCACCACCTGCAAATTCCTCTCCATACCACCCATCATCTTGATTTGGAAATATGTCACTGTTCTTTCACAGTCACTGGGTCAAAATCCTGGAATTCCCTTCATAATGGCTTTGTGGGTCACCCCCACAGCACACGGACTGCGGCGATTCAAGGAGGCAGCTCACCACCACCTTCTCAAGGGCAACTAGGGATGGGCAATAAATGCCAGCCAGCAGCACCCATGTGCCTGCACATTCTTTCTGTACAGATGATAACCCAATTCTCTCTTGAATGCCTCAGTTGAACCTGCCTCCACCACACTCTCAAGCAGCATATTCAAAATCTTGACCGTTCACTGCGTTAACAGGTTGTCCCTCATGTCCTCTTTGCTCCTTTTGTTACCTAAGAAAGACCACCATTCTACTTTTTCACAAGACTAAGGAAATTTGGCATGTCTGCTACGACTCTCACCAACTTTTACAGATGCATTATAGAAAGCATCCTTTCTAGTTGTATCACAGCTTGGTATGGCTCCTGCTCTGCCCAAGACTGCAAGGAATTACAAAGAATCATGAATGACGCTCAGTCCTTCAGACAAACTGACCTCCCATCCATTGACTCTGTCTACACTTCCAGTTTTTTAAAAAAAACAGCCAGCATAATTAAGGACTCTACGCACCCCAGACATTCTCTCTGCTCTCTTGCACCGTTGGGAAAAGATACAAAAGTCTGAGATCATGTACCAACCGACTCAAGAACAGCTTCTTCCCTGCTGCTGTCAGACT
Source organism: Sphyrna mokarran (assembly GCA_024679065.1). Classification (NCBI taxonomy): domain Eukaryota; kingdom Metazoa; phylum Chordata; class Chondrichthyes; order Carcharhiniformes; family Carcharhinidae; genus Sphyrna; species Sphyrna mokarran. Next base: position 8,042,000 of record JAGIQG010000017.1, on the reverse strand, counting down.
TTTGAATGGACCTACCTCATATTAAGTTGATCGTTCTCTACACCCTAGCTATGACTGTAACACTACATGCTGCACTCCCTCCTTTTCTTCTCTATAAACGGTATGCTTTGTCTGTATAGCATGCAATAAATAATACTTTTCACTGTATATTAGTACATGTGACAATAATAAATCAAATCAAAATCTGAGCCCTCTGGTTCCTGACCTCCCATCAATGGAAACAGTTTCTTCCTACCCACTCTTTCTCAAGTGATTTTGAACTCCTCGATCAAATCTCCTCTTCTCCAAGGAGAACAGTTCTAACACCTCCAATCCACTTATGTAATCGAAACTTCTCATCCCTTGAACCATTCTCCAAGACCTTCACATCCTTCCTGAAGTGTCATGCTCAGAACCAGATAGAGTACTCCAGCTGAAGTCTACCTATGTTTGGTTCATCTCAGTTGGCTGGACAACTGGTTTGTGATTCAGGAGCGATGCCAACAGCACGAGTTCAATCCCATGCTGAGATGATTCATTTAGCCCCCGCTTTCCTCTCGCTTGTAGTGATCCTCAGGTTCAATCACCATCAGTCAAGCTCTCACTGACAAAGGTGAGAACAGCATCTGGGACTATATTTCCTTATGTTTCACATTCCCTATATAAAAAAAGTGAGACCAAACTATCTGAATTTGAACAAAAATCAACAGAAGATGGAACTAATCAGCAGCGGGAACGTATGGTTAGTCACTTCCATACTAAGGTTGGAGGATGAGTTTCACACAGCTCGAGGCTAACCCAACATCAACTTGAGGGATTCCTAAGTGCTGACCTGAATCACAGTTTCCATCACAAAGACATGGCACTTTGTAAGATCTTACTATGCGCAGAATGTCCTCTGCTTTGGCTTGCAAACTCAAATCCATGATTCACTGTGATTTCTTTCTGGACAAAAGGAATAATGAGAACTCATATAAATAGGAATAAACCTTTTCTGGAATATTTCTGCTCACGTGACAGATTGTAAGTCACAGGGCACAGTCACTCACTCGACATCCTGTAAATGTACACTTCATTTTTTTTTTCTGTTTATTTATTAGTCACAAGTAAGGCTTACATTAACACTACAATGAAGTCACTGTGAAATTCTTCTAGTCGCCACATTCGGGTGCCTGTTTGGGTCAATGCACCTAACCAGCACATCTTTCAGCTTGTGGGAGGAAACCAAAGCACCCGGAGGAAACCCACGTAGACACAGGGAGAATGTGCAAACTCCACACAGACAAAGATCCAAGCCGGGAATTGAACCTGGATTTCTGTGTACTGTAATGCAGCAGTGCTAAGCACCATGCCGTGTTTGCTGCCTTGGCAAAGCAGGCAGCATAATTAAGCATCCCACACACCTCGGACATTCTCTCTTGCACCATCTTCCATCAGGAAAAAGATACAAAAATCCGAGATGGCATACCAACTGACTCAAGAGCATCTTCTTCCCTGCAGCTGGCAGACTTTTGAATGGACTTGCATTAAATTGATCTTTCTCTACGCCCTAGCTATGACTGTAACACTACATTCTGCACCCTCTCCTTTCCTTCTCTATGGACGGTATGCTTTGTCTGTATAGCCTGCAAGAAACAATACTTTTCACTGAATACTAGTAAATGTGACAATAATAAATCAAATCAAAATGCATGATTGTAAATTAAAAATAGCTAAGAGTTAAATGTTGTAGATAATTGGAATTAATGAGAAAAACTGACATTTTCTAGAGCGTAATGTGAAACTAGTTATCAAATTAAAAACCATCTTCCAATATTTTGCCACTGGGTTCTGATTCAAACTATCTTTCAGCTTCATTTAATTTCTGGAAAATGTCTTGAGACGATTAGATCTTTTTTCAATATCACTCAGTGTAATTAGTAAAGTAGATTTTTTTCCATTCTCTGCCGCATTGACGGGATCCTGGTCCTGACTCAGTGGATGAAACTCACCTCTGAGTCATTCCTGAGTACAACTCTTGCTTCAGATACCAGAGGACAGAACCTGGGGAGTGCTGAACTGTGGGCAGCATCACGTCTCAGGGGAGACACTAAACCAAGGCTCGGTTGACACTTAAATTTTATAAGTCTCTATGAGATCCTCTCTCATTTGTCTGAACTCCAGTGAAAACATTCCTAACCTAGTCAATCTCTCCTCATACAACAGTCCCACCATCCCCGGAATCAGCCTGGTAAACCTGCGCTGCACTTCCTCGAGAGCAAGAACATCCTTCCTCAGAAAAGGAGACTAATTCTACACACAATACTCTAGGTATGGCCTCACTAAGAAATGAACCAAATGGATTTTTCTGAAAATTGATAATGATTTCATGGCCATCAGATTCTTAATTCCAGATTTTTTTTTGTCATATTCAAATCCCACCATCTGCCATGGTATAATTCCAACCATTGTCACTCGCTGGATTAATTTCTGGATTAGTAGGGATAATACCATTAAGCCATCGCTCCTGTAGGGAAACCGGGATAGGGCCTGGGTTGGATTATTGTAGATACAGAATCTATGGGGTGACACAGTGGTACCTCACAGCACCAGGGACCCAGGTTCGAATCCTGGCTCGGGTCATTGTCTGTGTGGAGTTTGCATGTTCTGCATGTGTCTGCGTGGGTTTCCTCCCACAGTTCAAAAGACGTGTATTATCTGTTGCCCAACCTTATATTTGATGGGTTTTACAGTGGTGTATTGACCATGCCAAATTCTCCCTCAGTGTATCTGAACAAGCACTAGAATGTGCGGATTTTCACAGTAACTTCATTGCAGTGCTAATCTAAGCCTTACTTGTGGCACTAATAAATAAACTTTTAATAATCCTGACTGCTGCACTCCTTTGGAATCACATGTTCCTGTGAAAGAGTACAAAGATCATGTTTGTTAGACACATTACAATAAATGCGCCCTTTTCTTTTTGCTTTTGGAAACAATCGCCCTCTGTGTCATTCCTTTGCAAAGCAAAAGCTATTTTTATTGTGAATAGAAAGAGGAAATGTGTAATTAGTGCTGAGGATGGGTAATTTGCGGCAATGGATCCAGGCCCCGTCAGAATGTATCTGAATGAAAAACAAATCAATGTTTTTTGCTCTGGGAAATCTATGCATTCCTTATTTCTTAAATGGGCACAATCTAAAATGCAAACACAGGGTGGGGTCTGCGGTCAATGTTTGTTTACACTGGACTGTCCTCACAGGCCGCAATCAAAAAGGACAAGAATGAGATTATTGCCCGTTACATGAGATCTTGTCGCCGGCTGCATTTGCAACCATGCAACGGGTTGGGATGTCGGGGTTGCTATCCTTGTGGGAGGTGTTTCTATCCCCCCTCTACCCAATTGCAAAGTGAATCTGGGCTCCCTGGTGTTGGATTGCGGGGAATGCACCGATGGGGGGGTTGCATTGAGAAGAATGCACCGAGGGGGGGTTGCACTGGAGGGAATACACCGGCTGTCAATGAGCAGAAAGGATTCCTTACCTCGGCCATCTCGGCAGCGCGATGCCCGGGGCCCGGCGGCCGCTTCCTGCTCGTCCCGGCTGATTGACAGGCCCCAGATTCCAGGGGACTCCGTCACCCCGGCAACCGCAGGCTGATTGACAGCTGCCGCTGCCGCCCGGGATTCCCCCCGCCGTCAGATTGATTGACAGCTCGGCCCGAGCCGTCTCCCCTACAGAGAGCGGACTCTTTGCATTGAGTCGCTGTGCAAGAACTCAGCCGAGGTCTAGCTGCTGAATTGCAACATTGCAATGTTAATAAAGGAACTACATTTATATAGTGCCTTTAGGGGTTGGAGGGCAGGAGTTATGAGCAGCACAGTTGCTTGCACTGCTGCCTGCACTGCTGCCTCACAGTGCCAGAAATCCGGGTTCGATTCCCTGCTTGGATCATTGTCAGTGTGGAGTTTGCACGTTCTCCCCGTGTCTGAGTGGGTGTCCTCCAGGTGCACCGGTTTCCTCCCACACTTTGAAAGATGTGCTAGCTAGGGTGCATTGGCCATGCAAAATTCTCCCTCAGTGTACCCGAACAGGCACTGGAATGTGGCGACGAGGGGATTTTCACAGTAACTTCATTGCAGTGTTAATGTAAGCCTGTTTGTGACGTTAATAAATAAACTTAGTTGCATGAATTAGAAAATTAAAATTAAAGATAGGAATGCAGGTTAGTGGTAAGGCTGATTGTTAGCAGGAAATAAAAGGAACAAAACTTGTGAATGCCTTTTTGCAACGAGGATTTATACAAGAGTGGGGGAATTTGATGATCGAACAACCTTAAAAGCCATCATGTCTGAACACACTCCAAAGTTAACAGCGCAAATAGTTTTAAAGTTTATTTATCAGTGTCACAAGTAGGCTTACATTAACGCTGCAATGAATTTACTGTGAAAATCCACACTCCAGCACCTGTTTGGATACACTAAGGGAGAATTTAGCATGGCCAACACACCTAACCAGCACATCGTTTGGACTGTGGGAGGAACCAGAGCACCCGGAGGAAGCCCATAGGGAGAATGTGCAGAGTCTACACAGACAGTGACCCAAACCAGGAATCAAACCCGGGTCCCTGGCACTGTGAGGCAGCAGTGCTAAACCACTGTGGGATGTTAGCAGAAAATAAAATGATGGGACAGAATGCATGAACAATTTTGCAACGAGAAATTGTACAAGCGTGAGGAAATTTAATGATGGAACAAACTTAAATTCTCTTTTGCCAGAATTCTACCTCCCCTCCCGCCCGGAATGGAAGGTGTCGAAGGGCGGACAACGGAAATGTCCTTTGACCTCGGACAGGGTTTTTCCATCTCGCTCAAGCAAGGCTATAAAACCCTGCCCCTTCGTGTCTGAATGCACACAGCAGTCAGAACAAAATGAATAAGTTAACAGCGCAAGCAGGGACAGAGGGATCTGTTTTGGTGATGATTACTAAGACATGGTTACAAGGAGACCAGGTTTGGCAATTGAACATCCAAGAGCTCTCAGTATTCCAGAGGGAAAGGCAGAAAGGAAAAGGAGATGGTATAGCTTTGTGAGTGAAGGAAGGCATCAGTGTTGTTATGAGAAATGAAATAAGCACTCGAGATCAAGATGTGGGATCACTCTGGGTAAAAATGAGAAATAGCAAAAGAAAGAAGTCCCTAGTGGAAGAGATCTTTGGGTCCCCAGACGGTAGTTCTGTAGTAGGGCATAATATAAACCAGGAAATAGTAGGAGCTTGTAGGAAAGGTATGGCAATAATCATGAGGGATTTTGATATGCACATACACTGAATTCATCAAATTGGCAAGTGTAGCTTTATGGAAGAGTTCAGTGAATATGTTAGAGATTATTTCACGGAGCAATATGTTATGGAACCAACCAGAGAGCAGGCTATTCACGGATTGTGTAATGATCAGAGATTAATTAATGACCTCAGAGTTAAGGATCCTCTGGGGAAGAGTGATCATATTAATTATAGAATTCCAAATTCAGCTCGAGGGTGAGAAATTGGAATCTCACATTGTGGAATTAAACAAAGGTAATTACATTGGCATGAGGACAACTTGGCCCCAGTGGGTTGGGCAGGAAGGCTGAAAGGTAGGTGAGCAGTCGCAGTTGGTTAAAGCGATATTCAATTCCACCCAACTAAAATATATTTCAGAGATGAGGAAAGAGTGTAAGAGGGAGGAAAAAAACATACATGGTTAAGCGGGGAAGTTAAAGATAACATAAAGACAAAAACTAAGGCATATGATATCGCAAAGGCCATTGGCAGACTGGGAAACTTTTAAAGATCAAGAAAGGATTACTAAAAGAATAAAAAAGGCCAAAGGTAAATTATGAAAGAAAGCTAGAATAAAATATAAAGAAGGGATGGCAGAAGTGTCTATAAGTATGCAAAAGGAAGAGATTAGCTAAAATAAATGTTGGTCCCTTGGAAGATGAAACCAGGGAGATATTAGTGGAGAGCACGGAAATGGTGGAGATAATATATCAATATTTTGCCTCAGTTTTCAACATGGAGGACACTATTTAATATGGATGTGTCAGGTTATCCATTTTGGTCAGAAAAATGGAAAGAATTTATTATCAAAATGGAGAAAAATTTTGGGGTGCTTTCTTGCAGAGGGATCTGAGTATCCTTGTGCATGAGCCACAGAGAACTGGATGCAAATAGAGCAGGTAATAAGGAAAGCAAGTGAAGTTTGGCATTTATAGCTAAAGGAATATAGAAGTGAGCAGTGTTGCTGCAACTTTACAAGGCATTGGTGAGACCGCACCTGGAGTAGTGTGTACAGATTTAGTCGTCTTATTTGAGTAAGAATATAATGGCATTAAAGACCATTCACAGGAAGTTCACCAGATTAATTCCAGAGATGAGAGGTTAGCTTTATGAAGAGAGATTAAACAGATTAGGCCTATACTTACTGAAGATTAGAAGAATGAGGAGAGATTTCGTGTCCACCTGAATGGGTACAGCAGGCAAACATGAGATTCAGTTTGATGGATGGGAAGGGAAGAGAACTGGGAGAATTTTTTTAAAAATTTTTTGTAATTAGCTCATCAAGTGTTTAAAATCACACAAAGGTTCGAAAAAGGCACCGCTCTGACAACCTTAATCCATCCTATTGTACGCTGGACAAAAGGTTTCTGGATAGCTGTTAAATGTTCCAAATGTGTAAATCAAAAACAGGCAAAGAGTAAGGGCTGAGTTAAAGTCGGAAAGTTTGACATTATTTTGTTTCCCAATGTCCTCATTCCATGGATCAAAGTGGAGATGCCTCTTTCTGTTTCTCTCTCTCTCTCTCTCTTCTCTCCCTACCTCTCTGTCTCTGGGGATAATTCTTCTGTCCCAATATGCTAATTTTTTAGTGCATTGGGCCGGGAGAATCCCGTGTGGGCCGATTTGTGGGGTTCATGCATCCGTTCCCAATGCATTTGCATTTCCCAATGCCGGATATCCAATGCTGTCAGGACCACGGTGGAGACGGGCAGGGCCAGCAGGACTCGATGGGTGAGTGGCCTAATTCTGCTTCTATCTGATGAAATTATGAATTTATGAATAGACCCTGCCCCCCCCCCCCACCCCCACCATGAGCTTTTAATGATATTCACGATTGTGAACTCTGCATTGCACAGAATATGGGAGATTTGAGTCTGAACTTCCACTGGAAAAACAATCATAATTTACACAATTTTTCTTGCAAATTTAGCACTTGGAATTTTTGGGGAGAATCATCCCTCTCTCTTCCTTTCTCTCTCTCTCTCGCTCTCTCTCTCTCTTTTGGTTAATTTTGGGCAAATCTTATCCTGGCCACCAGATGGTGTACTCCATAACCATTGGGGACAAGTATTAATTAATGTTAAAAGCTAATTACTGAGATAAATACTTTCCCAGCAGCCCAGTTGATCCTTGTTACTCTTTGCTTTTATTGCTTCAGATTTGATGGGCATCATTAGTAAGACCAGCATTGATTGTCCATCCCCATTTGCCCTTGAGTTGCAAAGAACAAAGAATTTGTTCCGTGACACCTGTCTTTGAAATGTGGAGGGAGTACAAGCAATGCAGGAAAGCCAGCTGTGGTTAAATCCCTTTTTGAACTTCTTCATGAAGAAACTCCTGATAGCTAATAAAGAACAAGGAAAAGTACAGCACAGGAACAGGCCCTTCGGCCCTCTAAGCCTGTGCTGATCATGATGCCCTAACTAAACTTAAAAAAAAGCCTTCTGCTCTTATTTGATCCCTATCCCTCTATTCCCCTCCCTATTCGTGTATCCGTTCAAAAGCTCTTAAATGTTGCTAATGTGTCTGCTTCGACCTCCTCTGGCAGTGAGTTCCAGGCACCCACCACTCTCTGCATGAAAAACTTCCCCTCTCCATCTCCCTTAAACTTCCCCCCTCTCACCTTCTACCTGTGCTCCCCTGTAATTGACACTTCCACCCTGGGAAAAAGCTTCTGACTATCCATCCTGTCTATGCCTCTCAATTTTGTAGATCCCTATCAGGTCTCCCCTCAGCCTCTGTCTTTCCAATGAAAACAATCTAGTTTATTCAACCTCTCCATATAGCCAATACCCTCAAGACCAGGCAACATCCTGGTGAACCTTCTTTGCACTCCTTCCAAAGTCTCCATGTGGTGACCAGAACTGTACACAATAGTCCAAATGCAGTCTAACCAAGGTTTTATATAACTGCAACATGATTTCCCAACTCTTGTACTCAATGTCAAAGACATTGAGTCTTCTCAATGCCTTCTTAATCACCTTAGCCACCTGTGTTGCCACTTTTAGGGAACTGTGGATGCCCAGATCCCTCTGTATGTTAATATTCCTAAGGGTTCTGCTATTTACAGTATTATTCATACATAAATTTGATCCTCCAAAATTCATCACCTCGCATTTGTCCGGATTAAACTCCCTCTGCTATTTCTGTGCCCAAGTCTCCAATCTATCTATATCCGATTATATTCTCCAATAACCCTGACACTACCAGCAATTCCACCAATCTTTGTGTCATCCACAAACTTACAAATCAGACCCCTTACATTTTCCTCCAGCTCAATAATATATACTATAAACAGCAAAGGCCACAGCACAGATCCCTGCAGTCTACTACTAGCTACAGATCTCTATTCTGAAAACACCCTTGCGTTGCTAATTTCTGTATTCTGTAATCAAGCTAGTTCTGTATCTATCTAATCCATCCATCCTGAATCCCATGTGATTTCAGTTTGTATTTCAGTCTGCCTTGCGGGACCTCGTCAGCTGTCTTATTAAAGTCCATATAAACTGCATCCATAGCCCTTCCCTCATTAATTATCTTTGTCACCTCTTCAAAGCTGTCTTGAATATAAGGCTTAATGTCATTTCTGAGGGCAGACAAGCATCAGGTACATTGCTGTGGCTCTGGAGTCACATCTCGGCCAGACTGGGTAAGAACAACGAATTTATTTCCTTAATGGGAATCAGACTTTGTTTTCTAAACAATGATCGTATAAGGTTCTTAGGAGATAAGGCACGGTTGGGAGGATCCTTTACCTCAACAAGGCCTACGAGGTGGGCCTCTTGGAGTATGAGCTCCCTGATTGAGGTAATAATTGCCTGCCCAATCAAGGAGTCTCACTTGTGTACATAACAAGGAATGTCAGATCTCGATACAGGAAGGTTGTTCCCAATAGTGCGGGTGTCCAGAGCCAGGGGTCACAATCTGAGGATTCAGGATAGACAATTTAGGATGAGGAGGCATTTCTTCACCCAAAGAGTGGTGAGCCTGTGGAATTCATTACGACAGGAAGTAGTTGATGCCAAAACATTGAACATATTCGAGAGGGGGCTGCATATAGCACTTGGGAATCAAAGGTTATGGAGAGAAAGCAGAATTAGGCTATTGAGTTGGATGATCAGCCATGATTGTGGTGAATAGCGGAGCAGGTTCGATGGGTCGAATGGCCTCCTCCTGCTCCTATCTTCTGTTTCTATATCTATTGATATTCCGGATTCTGACTGTGTGCCTGAAGCCCTCTTCGGGGCAAGGATAAATTTGTAAATAAAGGAAATGTGGTGAAGGGACACTGGCCTCTGCGGAGTTACTTCATTCGTGCTTTGAACACTGGAAGCTGGGATCAGAAATTCCTCTGAAAGCCATATGAATTCCAGCGAAATGACAGTGAGGCTGAAGTTAGTCAGGATGCCGCGGAGAGATTTAATAGGGTGCACACACTCAACCCAGTCAAGGGATTGCCAGAACTTCCATTACCGTGATTGTTTAAGAGAATACTTCACATTTTCACCTTTTTATTGGCTTATAAGGATGACCAAAGTCCCGGGATTGTTTGTCCGACATCTGGGAATTATGTTATTTGGAGACCCTTGCATATTGTGAAAGGGGATCTTACCTTTTTGATGTGATTTAAGCACATAATTTACCTGTTCCAAATCCCTAATTGCAATGCTGGACACCGTACAAAGAACTGGTCTGTGTCACAGCGAGGAGTGAGCGACAAGGAACTGTCAATTCCAACAACTGTTTGTTCGAACACTGTGTTCCGAGTACAAAAGGAATCTGCGCAGTATATTTAATCCCCTTTATTGATTTAGCTGTTGGTTAATTGCTTTTTAATGGAGGAAGCCTCCATATGGAGATACTACCAAGATTCAAACCTGGAGGAGAGACATCAATCAAGAGATAATGGACTTCAAGTCTGTAGATTGTCAGATAGAAGGGAGAATGCACAGTGGTTAGCACTACTGCCTTACAGTGCCAGGAACCCGGGCACTGTCTCTATGGAGTTTGCATATTCTCCCCATGTCTGCATGGGTTTCCTTCGCGTGCTCCAGTTTCGTCAGAAAATTCTTAATTTCAGATATACTTTATCCTCGAAAGGTTTGCAGGTTATTTACTTATTTAATTGTTTCTGTCACAAACATTAACACTACAACAAAGTTACTACGAAAATACCCTGGTCACTAAACTTCGGCGCCTGTTTGGGTACAATGAGAGAGAACTTAACACGGGCCAATGCAGCTAACTTGCAAGTCTTTCAGACTGTGGGAGGAAACCGGAGCATCTGGAGGAAACCCACGCAGACACGGGGAGAATGTGCAGACTCCACACAGGCAGTGACCCAAGTCAGGAATCGAATCCGGGTTCCTGGCGTTATGAGACAGCAGAGCTAACCACTTGCCACCATTGGCCATGCTAAATTGCCCCTTATTTTCCCATCATATGAGTGTTAGATGGATTAACCATGGCAAATGTGCAGGGTTACAGAGTTAAGGTGTGGGTGGGTCCTGGGTAATCTACTGTGTTGGAGAGCTACACAGACAAAGCATACCATTCATAGAGAGGGAAACGAGAGAGTTCAATATTACAGTTGTAGCGGGGGGTGTAGAGAAAGATCAACTTAGTGCGAGGTAGGTCCATTCAAAAGTCTGACAGCAGCAGGGAAGAAGCTGTTCTTCAGTCGGGTGGTACGTGATCTGAGACTTTTGTTTCTTTTTCTCAACGAAAGAAGGTGGGAGAGAGAATGTCTGGGGTGTGTGGGAGGGACCCTTAATTATGCTGGCTGCTCTTCCAAGGTAGCAGGAAGTACGGATGGAGTCAATGGATGGGAGGCTGGTTAGCGTGAGGTAGCTACTCCTGCCAAGAGATCTGCTCTCATAGCACATTACTCCCAGCCATTTTGTGTCATCTTCACATCCGCTATAGCTCATCTACAACAGCTCTCTGATATCCATCATCCAACCAAGCCTTGGCCCGCTTTCTGCTGCCCTCCTCCTTATTAGAATCATAGAACCCTACAATGCAGAAAGAGGCCCTTCAGCCCAGTGAGTCTGCACCGAACACAATCCCACCCATGCTCTGCCCCCATATCCCTACATATCATTCCCACTAATCTCTCTAACCTATGCATCCCAGGTCACTAAGGGGCAATTTCTTAGCATGGCCAATCAACCTAACCCACACATCTTTGGACTGTGGGAGGAAACCGAAGTACCCCGAGAAAACCCACGCAACACGAGGAGAATATGCACACTCCACACAGACAGTGACCCGAGCCGAGAATCGAACCCAGGAGTTGTGAAGCAGCAGTGCTAACCACTGTGCTACCATGCCATCCCCTCCAGGAAGGATCTCTGCAGCTATTCAGCTTGGTCAAATGGCCAAATACTAACATTTTCTTTTCTAGATGTCATTTTTTTTTAATTCTTGTGATGTCAAGAATTTCTTCATTTGTCTTATGTTTTGTAGTATAGATTAAGGGATAAATATTGTGCAGGACTTTGGGGAGAACTCATCTGCTCCCCTTTGGAATAGTTCCAAGGGATCTTTCATACCTATCTGAGATGGAGTCATTGGTCCAACATCTCATCCAGAAGATAATGCAGCGCTCCCTCAAGAGTCTCAGTCCCAGTTGTGTGCGTAACTCTCTCAAGTGAAATTTAATCTCGTAGGTCGGAATTCTCTGACCGTTCACACCCTGTTACCCCTGCCAAAGAGGATGGAGAATTTGGCCCTCAGCGAAACCTCCCCTCAGTCAAACCTCCCCTCAGTCAAACCTCCCCTCAGTGCAGCGGGACCGGAGAATCCCACTGGCGCAAACTGCTGGAGAATCCTGCCCGTAGGCTCTGACTCAGAGGATTTTACAGCCACGCTCACCCCAAAGCCAGAAAATCTATCCAGATCAATAGGTCTTTACACGGATCCCCTCACATCCGCCCACTACAATTCCTGTGCCGGATGGGGCTGGGAAATTTCTTTCAGGGACACAAATGCTGCCCTGGGAACCATGAGAGAAAATGGGAGGGAGAAGGAATTCTGTAGTTTTCTGGTCATCGCGAGGGATGAAGCAGAGAAGATGTTTTCCCCTCCCCACCTCACCACCCCACTCCTCCCACTCCCTACCCCTCCTCGCCCATTGCATTTCTCAGTCAACCCCACACAGGAGGGGAGAGGTACGCAAAACTTCAGGGCTTAGGAGGGGAGATGATGGAAAAAGCCTCTCCATTGCCCAGATCCCTCTCCAATGGGAGCAGCACAGAGTGGATAATAGGTGAGAACGGGCTCTCACTTTGCAAAGCATGCGATAGTGGTGGTGCAGTGGTCACGTTGCTGGATTAGTAATTGTGAGGCCACAGTCTGATGCTTTGCAGGGGAAGGAATATGGGTTCAAATCCCACAATGTGAGCTGATAGAATTCAAATTTGATCAATAAATCTGGAATTTCAACCATCCAGTTACGTAAAAGCCCATCTAGTTCATCGACGTTTAGGGAGGAAACCTTAATTTGACCCCGATTCCACATCAATTTAATTGATTCCTGTCTGTCCTCTGCCTAACCAGCTCACCCGTCTGAAAGTAGAGAAAGGAAAAACACAGTAAATTGGGGATATAAGAATATTGGCTTGAATTGGTCTTGTATCCTTTAAAATGGAGCACCAGTAAAGCGGGGAAATAAGAATACTAGTCTGGTGTGTTTTCCCGTGCTGGGAAAAATGGGCAGGAAATGCTGACTTTGCCAACGATGCCCATATCTCATTAAAGAACTGGCACTCACTAACTGGGTTGATGGTGGGGGAAGGAGGGGGATAAAAGCATTGACAATCCAAACACCCTCAAGCAACTTCTGAACTTCAACACGTGGAGACGTGAAGAGAACAACTACATGGCGCATCCACAGGGTGTCAGTAAAACATCAGGTTCTTCCTGGAAGTATATCTGCAACCAGGCAAATTCCTCCTCAAAATGCTGAGAAGTTCATTCCTCTTCGAATGCCTTTGCCCTCACTGCTACCCCTCCATCCCCACATCCCTCACTGACTTCATGCCCCAGTGAGAAGGGAAATGAAGACAGGCTGACTGAAATCCAAGTGAGCAGCATTGGGAGATAAGGTCACTTCTCGGAATGGGTGCACCTGCTCCAGCGAGTACCATTGCAATGAAGGAGGAGGCTTTGAGTGAACGTATGATCTAGAAAAGTGCTGACCAGAGAAGAGAACCAATCCCAAGGAAGTTGATTCCAACTGATCCTTGGTAATTCCAAATGATAATTCATAAGTGCCACAATTTGGTCTTAGTTTCAGAGGGCAAGGGATGGTCCAAAAATGCCTAAGGAAGGAAATGATGTAGAGATGCAGGCGTTGGACTGGGGTAAACACAGTAAGAGGTCTGACAACACCAGTTTTAAATCCAACCAATTTATTTGTAAATCGGTTGGATTTTAAAATGGTGTTGTCAGACCTCTTACTAAAGAAGGGAAGGCAGAAAGGTGAGAGGGGAGAGATACAAAATGACTTGAGAGAGGCAATTCTTTCAATCAGAAGATGGTGAGTGTTTGAAATGAGCTGCCAGAGGGAGTAGTAGAGGCGGGTACAGTTTTGTCTTTTAAAAAGCATTTAGACAGATGGATGGGTAAGATGGGTATAGAGGAATATGTGCCAAACACGGGAAATTGGGACTAGCTTATTGCTAAAAACTGGGTGGCATGTACAAATTGGGCCGAAGGGCCTGTTTCCATGCTGTAAACCTCGATGGCTCTTTGACCAGAGTGATACCTTGCCTACTCTTTGCTATGATTTAATTTATTATTGTCACATGTATTAACATACAGTGAAATATATTGTTTCTTGCACATTGTACAAACAGAGCATGCTGTTCCTAGAGAAGGAAAAGAGAGAGTGCAAAATGTAATGCTAAAGTCATAGCCAGGGTGTAGAGAAAGATCAACTTAATGCAAGGTAAGTCCATTCAAAAGTCTGACAGCAGCAGGGAAGAAGTTGTTCTTGAGTCAGCTGATACGTGATCTCAGACTTCTGTACCTTTTTCCTGATGGAAGAAGGGTGGAAAAGAAAATGTCTGGGGTGCTTAATTATGCTGGCTGCTTTTCCAAAGCAGAAGGATGTATAGAGAGTGTTAATGTATGGGAGTCTGGTTTGAATGATGGACCAGGCTTTATTCATGACCCTTTGTAGTTTCTTGCTGTCTTGGACAGAGCTGGAGCCCATACCAAGCTGTGGTACAACCAGACAGAATGCTTTCTATGGTGCATCTGTAAAAGTTGGTGAAAGTGGTAGCAGACATGCCAAATTTCCTTAGTCTTCTGAGAAAATAGGGATATTGGTGGGCTTTCTTAACTGTGGCATTGGTGTGGAGGGACCAGGTCAGTTTGTTACTGATCTGGCACCTAAAAACTTGGAGGTCTTGCCCATTTCTACTTCATCCCTGTTGATATAGACAGGTCAAATCATTGAACTTTCACATGCTTATGTCAGGATGAGGTTTGAAGGCTCGGTTAGTGCAATGGATAGCTATAGATTAGCCAGGAGGGAGCTAAAGAGTGAATTGAGGAGAGCAAAGAGAGGACATGAGAAGACTTTGGCTGATAGGATTAGGGAGAATCCTAAAGCTTTCTTTAGATATGTTAAGAATAGAAGATTGGTTAGGGCAAGATTAGGGCCAGTCATAGACAGCAGTGGGAAGTTGTGCATGGAGCCTGAGGAGATTGGAGAGGTACTGAATAAATATTTCTCTTCGGTATTCACGCAGGGTGATGTAAATGTAGTTATGGAGAACACTGAGGTACAGGGTAGCAAACTGGAAGGTATCGAAGTAGATAGGGAGGATGTGCTAGATATTCTCGAGGGTTTGAAGTTGGATAAGTCCCCTGGGCCGGACGGGATTTACCCTAGGATTCTCTGGGAGGCAAGAGAGGAGATTGCAGAGCCTCTGGCTCTGATCTTCAGGTCGTCGTTGGTTACGGGTGTGGTTCCGGAGGACTGGAGGATAGCGAATGTGGTCCCGTTGTTCAAGAAGGGGAAGAGAGACCTTCCAGGGAATTATAGGCCAGTGAGTCTTACTTCTGTTGTGGGCAAAGTATTGGAGAGAATAATTAGGGATAGGATTTATAGTTATTTAGAGAGAAATGAATTGATTGGGGATAGTCAGCATGGTTTTGTGAAGGGTAGGTCGTGCCTTACTAACCTTATTGAGTTTTTTGAAAAAGTGACTAAAGAGGTGGATGGGGGTAAGGCGGTTGATGTGGTATATATGGACTTTAGTAAGGCGTTTGATAAGGTGGCCCATGGAAGACTTCTGCAGAAAATGCAGATGTATGGGATAGAGGGTGATTTAGCTAATTGGGTTAGGAATTGGCTAGCAGATAGAAGACAGAGGGTGGTGGTTGATGGGAGATATTCATCGTGGAGTTCGGTGACAAGTGGTGAACCTCAGGGGTCTGTTTTGGGGCCCCTGCTGTTTGTAATTTTTATAAATGATCTGGATGAGGGTATTGAGGGATGGATTAGTAAATTTGCAGATGACACTAAAGTCGGTGGAGTGGTAGATAGTGAAGAGGGGTGTTATAGTTTGCAGAGGGACTTGGACAAGTTGCAGAGCTGGGCCGAGAGGTGGCAAATGGAGTTTAATGTGGAAAAGTGTGAGGTAATGCACTATGGCAGAAATAATAAATGTGTAGAGTATAGGGCAAATGGTAGGATTCTTAGTAGTCTAGATGAACAGAGGGATCTTGGTGTGTATGTGCATAGATCCCTGAAAGTAGGCAGTCAGGTCGAGAAGGTTGTTGGAAGGCATATGGAGTCTTGGCTTTTATTGGTAGAGGGATTGAATTTCGGAGCCGCAACGTCATGTTGCAACTGTACAAAACTCTAGTGCGGCCGCACTTGGAGTATTGTGTGCAGTTCTGGTCCCCACATTATAAGAAAGATGTGGAGGCATTGGAGAGGGTACAGAGGAGGTTTACCAGGATGTTGCCTGGTATGGAGGGCAGGTCTTATGAGGAGAGCTGAGGGATTTGAGGTTGTTTTCGTTAGAAAGGAGGAGGCTAAGAGGGGACCTTATCGAAACATATAAGATGATTAGAGGTTTAGATAGGGTGGACAGTGATAGCCTTTTTCCTAGGATGGAAAAAGCTAGCACGAGGGGACACAGCTTTAAATTAAGGGGTGATAGTTATAGGACGGATATCAGAGGTAGGTTCTTTACCCAAAGGGTGGTTCGGGAGTGGAATGCCCTGCCTGCAGCAGTTGTAGATGCGCCAAGTTTGGTGGCGTTTAAGAGGTTAGTTGATAAGTATATGGAAGAGAAGGGAATGGTTTAGTTTGGAGGGGCATTGCTTTTTATATTGGTCGGTGCAACATCGAAGGCCGAAGGGCCTGTTCTGTGCTGTAATGTTCTATGTTCTATAATAGTTTTTCTGGTGCAGAGCTTGGAGATGTCTTATATTCCACCCGCCACATGTCACAAATTACTTTTTCTTCTTTAGAAAAGTATCAGATAGCTTGCTACACAATTTTTCTCAGCTCATCTGTGTAAACTGTCCCAGGTACAAAAAAAAACTTTCTGAATTTTTGATTACTCCTGTGAGAGAGAAGGACCAGCAGCAAGGATAGACCAAAGAGGTGCCTCTGAAAATGGAGAGGGATGAAAATGGACCTTATGGATTGAATACATGTAAGGAAATTTGTGAGTGTGCGCGTGTGAGAAAGAGAGTGGAACCGAAGGTCTATATCAGCGCACATGAAAGTTGGAGATTGTGTGTGTCACATTGAGAAGATGGATTGAGTGCGGGAATGTCTGTGGGAGAGATGGAGTGAGCATGTTTCAGACAGAGCTGAGGGAATAGAAATATTCGCCACCTCAGTCCCAGTGTGAGGAAGACGCCAGGAGAGCCGGACTATTTGGGTCAGAGGTTGACCTTCCCTGAAGAATGGCTGATCCATCTTCTAAACATGGCAGCGTGTAAATCATGTTCCATGTTAGCTAGAGAAAGCTCAATTCTTTTTGGAAGGAGGCTGTTTGAAGAAATAACAGACATGCCTCAGGCTTAATCTTCCTTTGACCCTAATGGACAATCCATCTTGGCTTTCTTGGTGCCAGCATGTCATGTTGAAGTATTTTCATCTTATTTTTGAAGCAACCCATCTTATTAAATCTCCGTCTGAGATACTCACCATAACGTCTTCTGTAGAATCACAGATACCTGAAATCAGCATGAATGAATTGACGGACTGTTTTACAATAATTTTAATTGTGAAATATTGATAATTTTAGCCAAGACTTTCAATGATCTATTTGCACCACTTGGCATTTGTAGCATCGTTTATCCTCAGTAACATTTCAGATATACCTTCACCAGAAGTCTGGATGAGGCTCCAGCAGTGGTGACATGAATACAGGATTAATGATCAGAAGGATGTGAAGTTTGGGATTTGAACAGCCGCCTGCTGCAGAAGAAAGGGAAAATCTACACAAAAAGGTTACATGGGTAAGATGGCTAAAGAGGAATACGGGCCAAATGAGAGCAATTGAGGCTAGCTTATTGCTAAAACCTGAGTGGCATGGACAAGCGTACTGTTCATAGAGAAGGGAACAAGAGAGTGCAGGGTCTGCACCGACTACAATCCCACCCAGTCCCTATCTCCATAACTCCATGCATTTATTCTCACTAGTCCCCCTGACGCAAGAGTCAATTTAGCAATCCATCTAACCTGCACATCCTTGGACTGTGGGACGAGACTGGAGCACCCAGAGAAAACCCATGCAGACACGAGGAGAATGTACAAACTCCACACAGACAGTGACCCAAGCTGGGAATCGAACCAGGGTGCCTGGAATTGCCAGACAGCATTACTAACCGTTGTGTCATCATGCCATCTTAATCCTCCCTTTAGTTGGTTAAATGTTGCTTTTTCGAGAAGTTTGAGATGGTAGGATTAAAGACATGGGGAGCTTTTTTTGACAAGGAATGTACTTTATTTGTATAATATATGAAAGAACAAACATTTCAAAATGGCCATCACACAAAATGCAATTATCAGTTGAGGTTCTCCAATATGGTCAAAGAAATGGTACAGACATTTCAAAATCGTCGTTATGAGAGGTACAAAGATATTTACGTTGTCTGTGTAGATCAAGTTGCACTCTGAGCTGCCTCAATACAATTCTGATACATGTACTATTTACTCTGTATGTTCAATGTAAGTCATGTGGCCCAAGAGAGTTCTATACAACTCCCCTCCCCTTCATTCACCATGGTTGAGAGGTCTTAGATGGAGACCTATCTCCAGTGTGCCTACTGTGGTTACTACAAGTTTTAATGCATCCCTCAGGACATAATCCTGGGCTTTTGAATGTGCCAGTCTGCAACACTTGATGGAGGACAATTCCTGGCACTGGAAGACTAATAGGTTTTGGATGGAGCAAAGAGTATCTTTTACCCGGTTGATGATTCTCCAGCAACAGCTGAAGTTTATCTATCTTGGTGTATGTCCCTGGAAACAGCCCGTGGAGAATAGAATTCCCATCCCTCAGAACAACCCATGGGACAGAAGGTCCTGCATCCCTGGAAACAGCCCATAGAGTACAGAAACCCATATCCCTAGGAACAGCCCATGGAGCACAGAGTCCCGTGTCCCTGGGAATAGTCCATTGAGCATAGAGACTCGTGTCCGTGGGAACAATCTGTAGAGTACAGAGACCCATGTCACAGAGCTACTTGTGATGAATCTCAATGAAATCCATCTGATTGTGAGACATTTCTTGTTGAGGTGAAGAATTCAAGAATGAAAAATTTAGAACTGGTCCTTCATAACCCAATAATGGCAACATGAAATCATAGGATCCCTGCAATGCAGAAGGATACCATTCAGCCCATCAAGTCTGCGCCGACAATGATTCCCTCGCCCCCAGAGCCTATCCATATTTACCCAGCTAGTCCCCCTGACACTAATAGATAATTTATCTTGGCCAGTCCATCTAATGCACACTTACCTTTGGACCACGGGAGGAAACTGGAGCACCTGGAGAAAACCCAAGCAGACACAGGGAGAACGTGCAGAGTCTGCACAGACAGTGAACCAAGCCAGAAATCGAACCTGGATCCCTGGCGCTGTGAGGCAGCAACGCTAACCACTGTGCCACTTTTTGACACTCCATAGATTTTCAGGCTATGATTCTAGATCTTTGGACTGTGAGAAGAAACGAGAGCACCCTGAGGAAACCCATGAAGACACGGGGAGAACATGCTAACTTGACACAGACAGTGACCCAAGCCAGGAATTGAACCCAGGTCCCCGAGGGTAAGGGTAAGGGATATGAGGGTGAGACTGGTCAGCAACTGGCAGTTGACATTTCATTGTGCTCTATCAAACCACACACCACCACCCCCCCACCTCGTTCCACCGCTCCCCGCAGTTCACAGGGCGAAAGTTCAAACTTTTTTTGGAGACTTGTTTCCCCAGTTCACTGTTGCTTTATTTGGTTTCGAGTTAAATATCTTGGCAAGCTCCTGCAAGTCAATGGAAAATAAAAGCCACCTGTAAGTAACCTGATTTTTCAATAACTCAAAATAACTCTCCAACAGAAACCACATACAAGCATTCAGCAGTTTCACTGGAGGGGCGGTAGTTTCTGAGTAAATTTATTTTTTTTTTAAATATTTAAAACCTTGTGAAGATAACTAATTGTGCTTTTGGGCCAGAAGAAAACAGCATATTGTTTTAAAAGCCCCCTCAAAAGACTCACAAATGAACACTGTTCATGGAAACTTGTAATGGTGATTATAGGGGGTACTCCCAGTTTTATGGCTCGCTCCTTGTGTGATTTTTTTAAAACTGGAACGTAGGAACATCAGAATTAGGAGCAGAAGTTAGCAAATTCAGCTCATTGAGTCTGATCTGCCATTTCAATCAGGCTGATCTCTCCCTGATCTCAAATCCACTTTCCCACTGCTGATGGCACAGTGGCACAACGGTCAGTACTGCTGACTCACAGCGCCAGGGACCCAGGTTCGATTCCAGTCTCGGGTCACTGTCTGTGCGGAGACTCTATATGGTGCCCGTATCTGTGTGGGTTTCCTCTGGGTGCTCCAGTTTCCTCCCACAGTCCGAAAGATGTGTAGGTTAGGTGCAATGGCTGTGCTAAATTCTGCCTCTGTGTACCCAAACAGGCACTGGAGTGTGGCAACTAGGGAATTTTCACTGTAACTTCAATGTAGTGTTAATGTCAGCCTAAGACTAATAAAATCTGTTCCCTTTAGCCTGTTTTCTTTAAAATCAGAAATATATATGATCTCTTTATTGAAACCATTCAATGATTTGGACTCTATAGCATAATAGGGCAATGAATTCCACAAATCCCCTGCAAGAAGTAACTCCTCATCTCAGTTTTAAATCTACTACCTCTCAACCTATACCTGTGACCTCTTATTCTATATTGCCCATAAGAGGAAACTACGGTCTATATTTACTTTATCAATCCCTTTTAAAATCTTATATATCTCATTCAAATCCCCTCTCATCCTTCTAAATTCCAGCGAGTACAAGCCAAACTGTTTAATCTCTCCTCGTATATCAATCCTTATATTCCTCAAATCAATCTGGTGAACTTCCTCTGAAATGTATACATCAATTGCAATAACTGGAATCATATTCATTCCCACTGGGAATTTCTCAATCCCTTGTGCTAATTCAGCTGGATCCTGGAGAAACACATTGCTCAAAGCACTGACCAAGTGGAAACTTTACCTCCCTATCCTCTCACATCAAGTGCCCGATGCTGGGGTAGTTGGTAGCAAGCTTCTTCACTCTCATGTCAATTGGGTTGAAAAGTTTGGCAGCACTGAGCGATGCTAAGTAAGGCAGTTTTTTTTATATTCACATTATAATGAATATGAACATAATATTATATTATAGGATATGGGTGTTGGCCAGTATTTATTGCCCATCTCTGGGAAGATTGGGGGTGGCACGGTGGCACAGTTGTTGGTACTGCTGCCTCACAGCGCCAGGGTGCCAGATTCAATTCTGACCTCAGCTCACTGTCTGTGTGAAGTTTGCACGTTCTCCCCATATCTGCGTGGGTTCCCTCTAGATTTCCGGTTTCCTCCCAAAGTCCAAAGATGTGTGGGTTCGGCGGATTGGCATTGCTGAAGTGCCCCTTAGAGTCGGGGTCGAGGTAGGGTAAATGCATGAGGAGATTGGGCCTGGGATGAGATTGTGATCGGTGCAGACTCGATGGGTTGAATGGCCTTCTGCACTGTTGGGATGCTATGATTCTAGATCTTTGGACTGTGGGAGGAAACGAGAGCACCCTGAGGAAACCCATGCAGACACGGGGAGAAGATGCAAACTCAACACAGACAGTGACCCAAGCTGGGAATTGAACCCACGTCCCTGGCACTGCGAGGCAGCAGTACTAACCACTGTGCCATTGTGCTGCTCACAGTACTATGCTCTAATGACAGCAAGTGAGGCTGCTTGGATCTACTTGGGTGCGTGACACATCTCATACTATCATTCTAACAGACCCTCAGAATGCTGATCGAGAGTAACCATGACTTATATGTGCAGCTCATAAATCCTGTGGTAGCTAAGAAACCAAGGTTTTCTTTTTTTTTGATTTGAGCTTGGGGACAATTTGTTCAAAGATTTCAAGAGATAAAGGGGAGCTGTTGGGTTAGGTTTTGAGAAAGAATTTCTGCTTGTTGGGGAGTTTAGAATAGATCCAAATCTTTCAGGAGAGAAATTTTTGACACATAAAGTACAGCACAGTGGTTAGCATTGCTGCCTCACAGCGTCAGGGACCTGGGTTCAATTCCAGACTTGGGTCACTGTCTGTGTGGAGTCTGCACATTCTCCCCATGTCTGCGTGGGTTTCCTTCGTGTGCTCTCGTTTCCTCCCACAGTCCAAAGATGTAGAATCACAGCTTCTCGACAGTGCAGAAGGCCATTCAGCCCATCCAGTCCGCACCAACCATAGTCCCACCCAGGCCCTATCCGCATTTCCCACTGTCACTGCCTGTGAGGAGTTTGCACATTCTCCCCGTGTCTGCATGGGTTTCCTCCGGGTGCTCTGGTTTCCTTTAACAGTCCAAAAATGTGTAGATTAAGTTCATTGGCCACGCTAAATTGCCCCTTAATGTCAAGAGGGATGGGGGCTAACAGGGAAAATACATAGGGTAATGGAGATAGGGCCTAAGTGAGACTGTGGTTGGCACAGACTCAGTGGGTGGAATGGCCTCCTTCTGCACTGTAGGAATCTGTGATTCTATGATAAAAGATAGTAGAAGTTTGGAATTCTCTTCTGCAAAAGGCAATGGATGTTTGATCAGTTGCTAATGTTGAAAGGGAGGTTATTTTTAACCAGAGATATTGGCATATGGGGCCAA
Source organism: Sphyrna mokarran (assembly GCA_024679065.1). Taxonomy (NCBI): domain Eukaryota; kingdom Metazoa; phylum Chordata; class Chondrichthyes; order Carcharhiniformes; family Carcharhinidae; genus Sphyrna; species Sphyrna mokarran. The sequence continues at coordinate 8,019,320 of JAGIQG010000017.1, read as the reverse complement.
GGTGTCTATATGAAGTTAGGTCACAGATCAAGCATGATCACACTGAATGACGGGTCAGTCCCGGGGGAGTCAATATTCTCCGTCTGTTAAACTTCCGGCAGCTTTAAAAAGGGTTAAGAGAAGTTAGCTATGTTGCTTGCTAGGGTCAGGGGTTACTTATCCACTCTCTGGTGCAGTAACCTTTGCTGGTAAAGCATGTGTGTAATCTCCCCTGAGTGTTGACATATTCTGTCGCGGCCCTGGCACCATTTAACATCTCTAAAAGGATTTATCTGGAATTGTGGCGAAGGGGACAGTGAGGCCACTAGTGAGGCCACTAACCCGTCCATCATAGAATCCTACACTGTGCAGCAGAAGGCCATTTGACCCATCGAGTCTGCACTGACCATAATCCCATCCAGGCCCTAATCCTCATAATGCCATGCATTTACCTAGCTAGTACCCCTAACACTAATGGTCAACCACCTAACCTACACATCTTTGGATACGGGAGGAAACTGGAGCACCCAGAAGAAACCCATGTAGACACGGGGAGGATGTGTAGATTCTACACAGAGAGTGACCCAAGCAGGGAATCGAACCTGGTTCCCTGGTGCTGTGAGGCAACAGTGTTAACCACTGTGCAGCCTCTACAGCTTGATGCCCAACTCATTGCTTTGTCCAAAGAGTTGCCGTGACAACACAGGTACTTCAGATGATTTCTGCACTGTAGGGGTTTGATGGTTCAGTGATGATTCCTCCTAATAATATATGCAGGAGGGGCCCATTCAGCCCCTCAAGCCTATCCCATCACTCAGTTTCTACCGTGATCAATCTGCATCTCAACTTCAGTAACCGATCTTAAATCCTTGAGACTCCTCACCAACAAATGTTGACCAGGAATAGGGAAGGGTAACAGCGGAAAATGGGCAAAAACCATTTTGTCACCTCAGCGGCCCCATCGTAACCTGAATTTCCTTCTACTCCAGCTGTTGTCAGGGGTTTGGTGGGAAGAGGAATTCAGGACAGGTTTTTTTTAAATTCCTCGTTCGTGGGATAATGGGCATTGCTGACCAGAGTGGTATTTGTCCTCATCCTAAGAGGAGAAGATGGTGAGCCGTCATCTTAAACAGTCTGCGTGGATTAGTATGGATTAATATTTCATTGTAGCTTTAATAGAAATGGCAGTTAAAGAGTTAACCATGTTACTGTGTGTCTAGGGTCACAACAGCTTGAGTATCAAGCTGCAGATCCTTCCGCCAGATGCCAATAGCAGGCAGGAAGAGTGGGAGAGATTCCTCCTCTGCCCAAGACCACAAGGAACTGCAAAAGGTCATGAATGTAGCCCAATCCATTACGCAAACCAACCTTCCATACAGTGACACTGTCTACACTCCCCACTGCCTTGGAAAAGCAGCCAGCACAATCAAGGACTCCATGCACCTCAGACATTCTCTCTTCCAAGTTCTTCCATTGGGAAAAAGATACAGAAGTCTGAGATCACATATCAGCTGACACAAGAACAGCTTCTTCCCTGCTGCTGTCAGATTTTTGAATGGACTTACCTCGCATTAAGCTGATCTTTCTCTACACCCTAGCTATGAAATTGGTGGATTGGATGTGCTAAATATGTCAGGTTATGGGGATAGGGTGGGAGAGAGGGCCTAGTGAAGATACTCTATCAGAGTGTTGGTGCAGACTTGATGGGCCAAATGGCCTTTTCTGCATGAGGGAATTCTACAATTCTATAAATATCCATCCCTCAATTAAAATCATTAAAAAAATAGACTATCTGGTCATTATCGCATCACTCCTTGTGGGGGAGAATCTATGCGTGGAGCCAGAGGAAATGAGTGAAGTATTAAATGAGGGGGGAGCCGTGTCTCACAACTTGAATCAATTTGTTGAGGAAATGACAAAGGTGATTGATGAGGGTAGGGCAATGGATGATGTCTACGTGGACTTCAATAAGGCCTTGACAAGGTCCCTCATGGTAAACTAGTGCAGAACGTGAAGTCACATGGGATCAAGGGTGAGCTAGCAAGGTGGATACGAAACTAGCTCGATCATAGAAGACAGAGTAGCAGTGGAAGGGTGGGTTTCTGAATGGAGGGCTGTGACAAGTGGTATTCCTCAGGGATCAATTCTGGCACCTTTGCTGTTTGTAATATACATCAATGATTTGCAGGAAAATGTAACTGGTTTAATTAGTAAGTTTGTGGATGACACAAAGGCTGGTGGATTTATGAATAGTGATGTGGACCATCACAAGATACAGCAGGATATAGATCAGTTCGAACTTTGGGTAGGGAGATGACAGATGGAGTTTAATCTGGACAAATGTGAGGTAATGCATTTTGGAAAGTCTAATACAGATAGGAAATATACTGTAAATGGCAGGACTCTTAACAGTATTGATAGTCAAAGGGATCTGGGTGTACAGGTACACAGGTCACTGAAAGTGGCAATGCAGGTGGAGAAGGTAGTAAAGAAGGCATACGGCATGCTTACCTTCATCAGCCGGGCACTGAGTTTAAAAATTGGCAAGTCATGTTGCAGCTTTATAGAATCTTAGTTAGGCTGCATTTGGAATATAGTGTTCAATTCTGGCCGCCATATTACCGGAATGACGTGGAGGCTTTGGAAAGGATACAGAAAAGATTTACCAGGATGTTGCCAGGTACAGAGGGCATGAGGAGTGGTTGGTGAAACTTAGCTTGTTCTCACTGGAACGACAGAACTTGAGAGGTGATCTGATAGAAGTCTACAAGATTATGAGAATCATGAACAGTGTGGATAGTCAGACTTTTCCCAGCGTGGAAGAGTCAATTACTAGGGGACACAGGTTTAAGATGCCAGGGGCAAGGTTTAAAGGAGATGTACAAGGCAGATTTTTTAGACAGAGGGTGCTGCGTGTCTGGAACTCGTTGCCAGGGGAGATAGTGGAAGCAGATACAATAGTGACTTCTACGGGGCATCTTGACAAATACAGGAATAGGATGGGAATAGAAAGATATGGTCCTGGGAAAGGTAGGGGGTTTTAGTTCAGCCGGGCCAGCACGGTCAATGCAGGCTTGGAGGGTCAAAGGACCTGTTCCTGTGTGGTAATTTTCTTTATTCTTTTATTCTTATCTCACTGAGCTGCAGAACAGGCTCGAAGGGCTGAATGGCCAGTTCCTGCTCCTATTTGTTAAGATCTTGCTTTCTTGGAGAGGCCAGCTGGAGGTTCTCAGGATGAGATCATTAGATGTGCTGTCCGTTATTCTGCTAGAGTTTCTTTACCATCCCTGCTTGGATTCCTTAACTTTTCTTGTTTGTCCGTTCCTGTTACCTCAAATTTATAACAATCCCTGGAACTCTGCCAATCCTTGGCCCTTTTGCCTTTTTCTTCTACAAGGCAGACACTGACTTTCAGCTTCAGCCAGTATTTTAGAAAGTTTGCCACAGCTGAATAGATATATTTGTTTGGGCAAGAGCTCAACAATGCCCCTCATTGACAAAGCACCAAGACATTTTGTGATAAATTCAGTTTTCTTAAGTCTGACATCTTTTCTTCCACATATCTCCAGCAATGCATCTTTCCCAGAAGATGACATATTCATTCCCCTCACACAATGTGCTATTGTCTGTTCCATTCCCTGGCAATGTTCATCCCTCAGTTAATATGGAAAATGCCCACTGGCCAAAGTTCGCTATCTTTCTTCCCCAAAACAACTTGCAGATTTCCACCTCAGCACAGATAAGGGTGGGCTAGTTAAACTAGTTATCTCAGAGTACTAGTTAAACTGAAATGAAATTAATGGATTTTCACATTCGCACAACCTCAACACGGGTGGAGGTGGGCAAGCCAAACTAGTTATCTCAGAGTACTAGTTAAATTTAAGTAAAACTAATGGATTTCTACATGTGCACAACAAGAGCACAGATAGGGGGAGGGGGGTGGTGGCTAGCTAAACTAGTCACCTCAGGATACTAGTTAAACTCAATTGTAATTAATGGATTTCTAGATTCAGCACAAGTGGTAATGGACTAGTTAATATAGTTACCTCAGAATACTAGTTAAACTCAGATTAAGCTGATGGATTTCCACATTCACACAGTCTCAGCATGGGTAGGCCAATTAAACTAGTTACCTCAGAGCAACTGACACTAATAAATAAGCTTTAAACTTACTAAATAATTATTTATCATTGATAATAAACTCTTTTACACTTTGAGCCACAATGAATCAATCTATTTCAAAGGCTCAGTAATTTTAGTGCAAAAAATAACATAAGGAATTAAAAAGAGAATCTGGGGTCAAGCAGGAAGTCCCCCTTTAAGATGTCCAATTTGTTGGGGGAAGGGAAGGCAGAAAATTTGTTTTTTATTTATCAGTGTCACAAGTAGGCTCACATTAACACTGCCATGAAGTTACTGTGAAAATCCCCTAGTCGCTACTCAGGTACATTGAGGGAGAATTTACCATGGCCAATGCACCCTAACCAGCACGTCTTTCAGACTGTAGGAGGAACCCAGGGGAAACCCACGCAGAGACAGGGAGAACGTGCAGACTCCACGCAGACAGTGACGCAAGCCGGGACTCGAGCCCAGCATTGCTAAGCGTCGTGCCCACCCTTTTGGACGGAGAAGCTTTTGTCAAATTAATTAATAGTCCAATTTGGATTGGGGCCACGCTGGCAAGACTTTGCAAAGCTTTGGAACCCAGCTGATAAAACAGGTTTTCACCCATCCCATCAGTTAACGCTTAATTAGGAACTCAAATTCCAGAGGGTTTGAACCAAGACGGCCGCTCCTCTTGAAGAACAAGGGTAGCCGCGCGATATTGAAAAAGTGTTAATCAAACACTTTAGGCCGTGGGACATTGAAACAATAGCAAGCAGAGCCAGACGATAATTTTCCCACCTTGACACAGACTGATTAATGTGTGAGCACATTGTAAAACTCTCAATCACCGGCTGGCTCAATAAATCAATTCTATGAAGAAAGTGCAATGGAACATTGCGAGCTCTCTTGCTGCCGTGTTATTAATGGCTTTTTGATCCAGACGCTGCAGCCCGTGCGGAAAGATTTATTTCATTCAGCAGACAAATGTGAAAAGTGTTACCTTGCTTTAACGAGATAGTGGAACTCCTTTCTTCATAGAGTGCCCAGCCTGTCAAACAGCATGTTGAGAGAGCGTCTGATCAATTGATTTTTGCTCTCCTCCCTCCTTCCCTTGACAAAGAAAGACAGAAAGAAATAAAGAAGACAGGTAGACTTACATTTCTATAGCACCTTTTCCAATCTCAGGAAGTGCCCCCACCCAGAGCACTCTCCATCTAATTAAATATTTAGCAAGTGCAGCAGCACTGTGGATCTTCTGTCTCCTTTTAGTGATGCTGTTCAACGAGAGGTTAATATTAGAACAAAAACAGCACAGGAAACAGGCCCTTCGGCCCAACGAGCCCGCGCCGCCACTCTGATGTTCCCAAATCTACCCGTGATCCCTGTCTATGTTTATAGATCTACGCATTGAAACCAAATTTGAGACAGTTTAGGGAGAATTTGTTCTGCCAATCAGCCCAAGAGTGCATCTTTGGGATGTGGGAGGAAACCGGAGCACCCGGAGAAAACCCACGCAAGCACGGGGAGAATGCACAAACTCCCACAGACACAAGCCCAAATCCATGTATCTGCACAGCATATAGTCACTGAGTTGTCATGTTGCCCATCAAATGGTCCAGGTCAAGCGTACGCTAACGACGTGAAGCACTAGGATGCTCTCGAAAAAAATCCAAGGGCAGCCCTCTCACGATCCATCGCTTGTATGCCCCTCGTTAGACCAAAGGTGGACCAAAGTACCTGTAGCATAAAAACAAATATATCAATATCATTGATTATTTACACACTTCCCAGGGAACTCCCAAGGCTCATGATCCCTATTTTAAATCAGTTTTCTATACCCCTCCATTCCCATTCTGTTCATGTGCCCATCTATGTATCTCTTAAATATTGGAGCAGGACTCTCCTGCTCTTCTTTGAAATATTGTTGTGGGGTATTTGCAGCCACACGAGAGGGCAAATTGGACCTCAGTTCAATGATTCATCCAAAAGCTGGCACCTTCAACGGTGCAGCACTCCCTCTGTACTATGCTGGATACCTCCACTTGTACTTTATGCCTAAGTCTTTAGAGAGGGAAACATGGAGGCCAATTGGTTGTATAAGTTCTCATGGTAGTAGTTGGAAGAAAAGTTCTCCCACTGGAAACCAATACAGATCCTTCAACCTGAAGACTGGATGATGATTCCATTTTCATACAATTACAGAATTGTTAAGATGCAGAAGGAGGCCACTTGGCTAGTTGTGTTTTCTGGCTCTTCAGGTGGACATTACAACCTAGTATAATGCCCCTGCCTTCACCTCATATCCCTGCGTATTGTTTCTATTCAAGTAATCATCTAATGTCCTCTTGAATACCTTAATTAGACCCGCATCCGCCACACTTCCAGGTAATGAATTCCAAACCCAAATCACTCACTGTGTGAATAAACTTACTCTCACAAGAGTACTGGGAAGGTTTATAAGGATGTTGCTGGGACTTAAGAAACTGAGTTACAGAGAAAGGTTGAATAGTTTGGACTTTATTCCCTGAAGCATAGAAGAATGAGGGGAGATTTGATAGAGGTGTATAAAATTATGATGGGTGTAGATGCAATGAATGCAAGCAAGCTTTTTCCACTGAGGATAGGGGAGAAAAAAAACTAGGGGACATGGGTTAAGGGTAAAGGGGGAAAAGTTTAAAGGGAATATTGGGGCGGAGGGTGGTCTTCACACAGAGAGTGGTGGGAGAGTGGAATGAGCTGCCAGATGAAGTGGTAAATGCAGGGTCACTTTTAATATTTAAGAAAATCTTGGATGGGTTCATGGATGAGAGGGATCTGGTCCAGGTACAGGTCAGTGGGATAGGCAGAAAAATGATTCGGCACAGAAAAGAAAGGCCAAAAGGCCTGTTTCTGTAATGTCCTATGGTTCTATCACATTTGCCTTTAAATATGTGCCCTCTCATTCTCAATCCTTTTATAAGCGGGATTAGTTTCTCCCTGTCTACTCTGTCCAATCCCCTCATTATCTGGGACATCTCCATCAAGTCTCCTCTTAGCTTTCTGCTTTCCAAGAGATACAGGCCCAACCGTTTCAATCTATCCTCAGAACTGAAGTTTTCTCTTTCACCTTTCACAAAACTATCCCCTGAGAAGGTGGGGGTAGGGAGGATGGTGTAGAAGAAGGGCAAGGAATAGCACAGTGTGTAAAGAATCCAACTAACAACTGACAATTTTCACATGCTTCCATATTTGATGGAAGATCCCATTCAACTCATTCCAAAATGTGATAATCAGAGAGGCTTACTCGATATCATCTTCTGTCCCAGTTAGGGTGTCCTGTGTAGTCTGATTCTCTCATGTCTGCAGGCCTGTGTGAGGCACGGTGGCACAGTAGTTAGTACTGCTGCCTCACAGCACCAGGGACCTGGGTACGATTCCAGCCTCGGGTCGCTGTCTGTGTGGAGTTTGCACATTTTTCTCATGTCTCCATAGGTTTCCACCAGGTGCTCCAGTTTCCTCCCACACTCCAAAGATGTGCGGGTTAGGTTGATTGGCCTTGCTAAATTGACACTAGTGTCAAAGAATTAGCAAAATAAATAAGAGAATAGAGCTGGGTGGGATTGTGGTTGGTGCAGACTTGATGAGCTGAATGGCCTCCTTCTGCACTGTAGGGATTCTATGGATAATAATCTATGGTATCTGATGACAAAAACTAATTGCTACAATTATATAGGGCATTGATGAAGCCACATCTGGAGTATTGTGTGCATTTTTGGTGTCCTTATCTGAGGAAGGATGTTCTTGCCATAGAGGGAGTACAGCAAAGGTTTACCAGGTTGATTCTTGGGATGGCAGGTCTGTCATGTAAGGAGAAACGGCATAGACAAGTTGGGCCGAAGGGCCTGTTTCCAATCTGTAAATCTCTATGACTCTATGGCTCTGGAGTTTAGAAAAGTGAGAGGGGATCTCATGGAAACTTATAAAATTCTAACAGGGTTAGACAGGGTAGATTCAAAAAGAATGTTCCCAATAGTGGGGGATTTCAGAACTTGGGGTCATAGTTTGAAGACAAGGCATAAACATTTTAGAATGAGGTGAGGAGAAATTTCTTCACCCAGAGGGTGGTGAATGTGTGGAATTCGTTATCACAGAAAGTAGTTGAGGCCAAAATGTCTGATTTCAAGAAAAAAATTAGATATAGTTCTAGGGACTAAAGGGATCAAAGGACAGGGGGGAAATCAGGATATTGAATCTGATGATCAACCATGATCAAAATGAATGGCAGAGCGGGCTTGAAGGGCCAAATGGCCTACTTCTGCTTCTAATTTCCATGTTTCTATGTGATTAATGATGTGATGGGAGAGAAGGATTCGCCGCTTCAAGAGGGAAAAAGGCTTTAAGAATTTTTTTTTAATCCTTAAATCTGGTGTTCAATTTTTCTCTCTGAGGTAGAGATTTATTGCTTAAAAAAACACTGCAACAGTATGTTTTAGCCTTGGCTAAAATGATTAAAGGCATTGACAGAATAGATAAAGAGGAACTATTTCCTCTGGTGGTGGGAAGGTGGAGAAGAGTCTACAACTTGAGGACATAACCTGGAATTGAGAGCAAGGCCACCCAGGGACATCATAAAGCATTTCTTCACAAAGAGGTTTTGGAACTCTCTCCCAAACTGCCGCTGAGATGGAATGGGGGAATTCTGAGGTGGGATTCAAAGTTTCAGAGTGGAGATTGATAGATTGTCGTGAGGTCAGGGAAATATCGGTTATGAAACCAAGGGAAAAAAGATACAAAACTCTTGAGTACAGTTTCTTCCCTGCTGCTGTTAAACTTTTGAGTGATCCTACCTCACATTGAGTTAATCTTTCTCTGCACCCTAGCTATGACTGTAACACGACATTCTGCACCCTCTCCTTTCCTTATGAACGATATGCTTTGTCTGTGTAGCGTGCAAGAAACAATCTTTTATATCGTATACTAATACGTGTGACAATAATAAATCAAATCAAGTCAAATCAAGGTGAGTGGAGTTAAGATACAAATCAGCGGAACTATTACTCCTGTCTGTCTGAAAACAAAGAAGCCAAAACTTGCATTTATCTTGAGTTTTTGATGACCATCGACTGCTTAAGACACATCGCAGACAGCGAGGTACTTCTCATGTGCGGTCGCCATTGTAATGTGGCCAATGTGACGGGATTGTGGGGGGGTGGCGGGGGCAGGTGGTGCTGGGTGGTGGATTTTGTGCCCACATTTGCTGCAAGCTTAAATGGAGACGCGCAGGCAAAATCCCACGTGAGTTGGGAAGCGAGTTTCCCCCACCCTCGCTGGTGATGTAGTGTAATGCCCGCCTGCCAAGGGAGGGAACCTCATTTCCATACATTTTAATACACTAGCCTAGTATTAAAGAGCTGCCCAGACACATGAGTCCCTCTCCCCTCACTAAATGCTTCCCACTCAGTAAATATTCCCCGCCCGCCCTCACCAAAGGGACAACATGTCTGCCAAATTTACAACAGCTATACAAGAACAGGAATCAGCTGAGGGGAACCTGCCGTGGTGCCAAGATGGGTATTGCCCTGGGGCGAGAGGGACATACCCGGGTAGTGCCCTGGCACAGATTGGCACTGCTTCCGGTACAGGTTGGCAGTGACTCCTGTGCCAGAGGGCAATGCTAAGGCTGGGCCCTCTGAGATGCATCAGATGAATACTCAGATGCTGAGTATTCTCTCCCCACTGATGGGGCAGTCCATACCTGTGGAGGGGGCATGGCGATGGCAGGAAGTGGGGGGGGGAGGGCAATAGCAATGAGGAGGGCAGTGTAGGGGGAGATGAGGGCAGCTGTGAGTGGGGAAGAGTGCATGCAGTATTGCTGCAATGTTGGGGGGAATAGTGGGTACGAGTGCCCCCGATAATTGAGAGGTTTTGGCAGGAAGGATTAGGGAAAGGATCCCTTGATATCCCTGTGAGCTATCAGGGATATCAAAATGGGGAGGGGTCACCCTGATACTTGTGGAGAGGGAGGTCCATGGGAGGGGGAGAGCTTAAGCCCAGTTCTGATTGGGGCACCTTTTAAAGATGGTGCCCCGATGTCTGTGAAGATGGTCTTGCTGATTCCATCAGGGTCCAACCCCTCCAGGGTAGACCATTACCCAGACTCTCTGTGGACTGAGCGCCAGAAAATCTAGTCTGAAAACTTGACTGTGCAACTTATAAATTTTTCACAAGAGAAAGGGTGGGAGTTTCTGGTCATGCTCATCCCAAAACTGGAAAATCCTGGTCAATGGACCTTTGTACAGCACCCTCTGCCCACTACCCCCATCTCCAATCCCAACCTGCTACAATTCCCGTGGCTAGTGGGAAGAGAGAATTCCAGTCAAGGAATGTAAATGTAGTTGTGGAGAACACTGGGATACAGGGTTGTAAACTGGAAGTATTGAAGTAGATAAGGAGGATGTGCTAGATACTCTTGAGGGTTTGAAGTTAGATAAGTCCCCTGGGCCGGACAGGATTTATCCTAGGATTCTCTGGGAGGCGAGAGAGGCGATTGCAGAGCCTCTGGCTCTGATCTTCAGGTCATCGTTGGTTACAGGTATAGTGCCGGAAGACTGGAGGATAGCGAATGTGGTCCCATTGTTCAAGAAGGGGAATAGAGACTTTCCAGGGAATTATAGACCGGTAGTCTTACTTCTGTTGTGGGCAAAGTATTGGAAAAAATTATTAGGGATAGGATTTATAGTTATTTAGAGAAAAACGAATTGATTGGGGATAGCCAGCATGGTTTTGTGAAGGGTAGGTCGTGCCTTACTAACCTTATTGAGTTTTTTGAAAAAGTGACCAAAGAGGTGGATGGGGGTAAGGCAATTGATGTGGTATATATGGACTTTAGTAAGGTGTTCGATAAGGTGCCCCATGGAAGGCTTCTGCAGAAAATGCAGATGTATGGGATTGAGGGTGATTTAGCTAATTGGATCAGGAATTGGCTAGCAGATACAGTAGTGTATATGGATTTTAGCAAAGCGTTTGATAAGGTTCCCCATGGTAGGCTACTGCAGAAAGTGCAGATGCATGGGATTGAAGGTGATTTAGCAGTTTGGATTAGGAATTGGCTAGCTGATAGAAGACAGAGGGTGGTGGTTGATGGGAAATATTCAACCTGGAGTGCAGTTACAAGTGGTGTACCTCAAGGATCTGTTTTAGGGCCACTGCTGTTTGTCATTTTTATAAATGACCTAGATGAGGGTGTAGAGGGTTGGATTAGTAAATTTGCTGACGATACCAAAGTGGGGGGAGTTGTAGACAGCGAGGATGGATGTTACAGTTTGCAGAGGGACATAGATAGGTTGCACAGCTGGGCCGTGAGGTGGCAAATGGAATTCAATACGGATAAGTGTGAGGTGATTCACTTTGGTAGGAATAACAGGCATATGAAATATAGGGCTAATGGAAGGACCCTTAATATGTTGTCGAGCAGAGGGATCTTGGGGTACAAGTACATAGCTCTTTGAAAGTTGGCACCCAGGTTGATAAAGTTGTTAAGAAGACATACGGTGTGTTAGCTTTTATTGGTAGAGGGATTGAATTTAGGAGCCGTGAGGTTATGTTACAACTGTACAAAACTCTGGTGCGGCCGCACTTGGGGTATTGCGTACAGTTCTGGTCGCCGCATTATAAGAAAGATGTGGAAGCATTGGAAAGGATGCAGAGGAGGTTTACCAGGATGTTGCCTGGTATGGTGGGAAGGCCTTATGAGGAAAAGCTGAGGGACCTGAGGTTATTTTCATTAGAGAGAAGAAGGTTACGCGGTGACCTAATTGAGGCGTATAAGATGATCAAGGGATTGGATAGGGTGGATAGTGAGAGCCTTTTTCCTCGGATGGTTATGACCAACACGAGGGGACATAACTTTAAATTAAGAGGTGGTAGTTATAGGACGGATGTCAGAGGCAGGTTCTTTACACAGAGGGTGGTGAGAGCGTGGAATGCCCTGCCTGCAGCAGTTGTGGACTCGCCTACTTTGGGGCATTCAAATGTTCGGTGGATAGGCATATGGATGATATTGGAATAGTTTAGGTTAGAGGGTCCACTGGCCGACGCAACATCGAGGGCCGAAGGGCCTGTACTGCGCTGTAATGTTCTATGTTCTATGTTCTAGATAGAAGATAGAGGGTGGTGGTTGATGGAAATTAATCATCATGGAGTTCGGTTACAAGTGGTGTACCTCAGGGATCTGTTTTGGGGCCCCTGCTGTTTGTAATTTTTATAAATGGTCTGGATGAGGGTATTGAAGGATGGATTAGTAAATTTGCGGATGACACCAAAGTCGGAGGAGTGGTAGATAGTGAAGAGGGGTGTTCGAGTTTGCAGAGAGACTTGGACAAGTTGCAGAGCTGGGCCGAGAGGTGGCAAATGGAGTTTAATGTGGAAAAGTGTGTGGTAATTCACTTTGGCAGGAATAACAAATGTGTAGAGTATAGGGCTAATGGTAGGACTCTTAATAGTGTTGAAGAACAGAGGGATCTTGGTGTATATGTGCATAGATCCCTGAAAGCTGGCAATCAAGTCGATAAGGTGGTTAAGAAGACATACGGAGTCTTGGCTTTTATTGGTAGGGGGATTGAATTTCGGAGCCGCAACGTCATGTTGCAACTGTACAAAACTCTAGTGCGGCCGCACTTGGAGTATTGTGTGCAGTTCTGGTCCCCCACATTATAAGAAAGATGTGGAGGCATTGGAGAGGGTACAGAGGAGGTTTACCAGGATGTTGCCTGGTATGGAGGGCAGGCCTTATGAAGAGAGGCTGAGGGATTTGAGGTTGTTTTCGTTAGAAAGAAGGCGGCTAAGAGGAGACCTTATTGAAACATATAAGATGATTAGAGGTTTAGATAGTGTGGACAGTGATAGCCTTTTTCCTAGGATGGAGAAAGCTAGCACGAGGGGACATAGCTTTAAATTAAGGGGTGGTAGTTATAGGACGGATGTCAGAGGTAGTTCTTTACCCAGAGGGTGGTAAGGGTATGGAATGCCCTGCCTGCTGCAGTTGTAGATGCGCCAAGTTTGGTGGCGTTTAAGAGGTTAGTAGATAAGTTTATGGATGAAAAGGGAATGGTTTAGGTTAGAGGGTCATTGCTTTTTTTTAATTGGTCGGTGCAACATCGAGGGCCGAAGGGCCTGTTCTGCGCTGTAATGTTCTATGTTGAGGACTTTTCTCACAATTAACCTCGATACGGTGACAAAGGACCAGGGAGCATTGTTGGCAGGGGTGTAACTCCCTTTGAGCTGGTGCAGTGCCATCAATTAGAACAATCCCTCGAGGAAGGTGGGAGTCGGAACTTGGTGTGGAACATCCTCTAGCAAGTGAGAGAATCCAAAACGCAAATCAGAAAGGGAATTCACTAAACTTTACCCCTTGACCTGCCGGTCAACATTAACTTGACTTATGTAGTACTCTCAATGTTGTAAAACATCTCAATGTTTCACATGTTGACACTCAGACAGGAAGATTTACCCTGCTCACTTTTATCCTTCTTCTAAAGAAACTTCCAATTCTTTAACAGCCACAGTTAGATTCGAACTCATTTTCACTGGACTGTAAGTTCAGGAGAATAGAAACAAAGAGTTGCATTTATATTTCGCCTTTTACAGCAACTGCCAAACTGCTTGATAGACAATTAAGTCATTTTTGTTGTGTAGTCATTGTTATTGTAGGAAGTTAATGTATCTATTCACCAAAAATCCTTAAACAACACCTTCCAAACCCACAAACATTCCATCCGGAAGGACAAGGGCACCTGTGAGCTTGTAGAATTCATAGAATCATAGAATCCCCACAGTACAGAAGGAGGCCATTTGGCCCATCGAGCCTGCACTGACGGCAATCTCACCCAGGCTCTGTCCCCTTGTATTTACCCTGCAAGTTATCCTGATACTAAGGGCAATTTAGCACTGCCAACCAACCTGACCCACACATCTTTGGACTGTGTGAGGAAACCGGAGCACCTGAAGGAAACCCACACAGACACAGGAAGAACTTGCAAACTCCACACAGACAGTGACCCAAGACTGGGAATTGAACCCAGGTTCTTGGCACTGTGAGGCAGCAATGCTAACCACTGTGTCACCGTGCTGCCCATTCCCCTCTAAGTCACTCGCCATCCTGGTTTGGAAATATATCGCCATTCCTTCACTGTTCCTGAATTAAAATCCTGCTATTCCCTCCCTAACGGCATTATGGGTCAACCCACAGAACATGGACTGCAGCGATTCAAAAAAGCAGCTCGCTACCACCTTCTCATGGGCAACTAGGGATGGGGAATAAATGCTGGCCAGCCAGCGACGCCCATGTCCCAGAAATGAATAAAAATAATTTATTTTGTGCACAGCAAGCTCCCATGAACAGCAGCAGATACTGGGGAACACTGCCACCTACAATGTCCAGATAATACTGATTGAAGAATAAATACCATCTCCTCCTCATCTTTGAAATAGTGCAGTGGAATTACTTATAGCCAGCTGAGAGGGTAGGAAAACCCTTTCAGTTTAATATCAGGGTGGCATGGTAGCACTGCTGCCTCACAGTGCCAGGGACCCAGGTTCAATTTCCCAGCATGGGTCACTGTCTGCGTGGAGTTTGCACATTCTCCCCGTGTCTGCGTGGGTTCCCTCCAGGTGCTCCGGTTTCCTCCCACAGTCTGAAAGATGGTTTGGTTAGGTTCATTGACCCGAACAAGCACCAGAGTGTGGCGAATAGGGGAATTTCACAGTAACTTCATTGCAGTGTCAGTGTAAGCCTTACTTGTGAATAACAAATAAACAAAATACTCATGTGAAAAACAGCACCTCTGACAGTTCAGCACTCCCTTGTCGTAGCCTTTGGGTAGAGAGAACTCTTAAACCCAGAGTACTCAAATTCCAAGCTTTAATAACTTGTGAATGAGTGAGAACACAATACAGTTCCCAGCATTGCAGGCTGTTCTATTGTTTCATACAGAACATTCAGCAGTTACAGTTACTTACACCAAATGAGAAACAGGCAAGCTTTCTAATTCTTCATTTGCATACATATCCACCAATCATAGCCTAGCCTTTTAAACTTTCTCACCCAATAGAAAACCAATCCTTCATTTGCACAATTTGTCCACATGTCTTGTTGTTTGGTAACTGTCATGGTAACTTGTTCTTTGTTTTCATGATGTGTCCTAGCCTGGAATGCAGTGTTTATGGAACAAGGTTTTAGATAAAAATTATCAATCAGTTATTAATTCACAATTAGATATTAATAAGGGGATCAGAGGTTATGGGGAAGAGGCAGGGGAATGGGGATGAGAAAAATATTAGCGATGATTGAATGGTGAAGCAGACCCGATGGGCTGAGTGGCCTAATTCTGTTCATATGTTTTATTGTCTTATGGTCTTGATTTCTTGCTTATCCTGAGTGTGTAAGCACTGAGCTTACTGAAGGCCTTGATTGGCAAATAATCATTTTCCATTACATGACAGAGCTTTTTTGACAATACAGTACAGGTTCAAT
This sequence comes from Sphyrna mokarran, assembly GCA_024679065.1. Taxonomy (NCBI): domain Eukaryota; kingdom Metazoa; phylum Chordata; class Chondrichthyes; order Carcharhiniformes; family Carcharhinidae; genus Sphyrna; species Sphyrna mokarran. The sequence continues at coordinate 8,003,725 of JAGIQG010000017.1, read as the reverse complement.
GGGCCGAATGGTCTCCTTCTGCACTGTAGGATTCTCTGATTAATTATGCAACTTTAATTTTCAGAATATATAATAAGACACCCTCAGTAACGCACTTGGAGGGTCAGCTGTGATTTTTGTGCACAAGTCCTGCAGTAGGGTTTAAACACATGACCGCTTGCCCCAAAGGTAAAAATGCTGCCAATTTAATAATCCAGTGACATAATCATTGTCATAACTAAAGCAGACAGACTATCCGTGGGGGCTAAAGTAAGGGCGGAGGAGGTAAGTGGTCCTTGGTGACTGTGCGAAGATCTCTGGCCTCCAGGGGTGATTGGCTAAGCTAGACTTCTGATGCAAAGCTTTATTTGGGCTGTGCAAATCAACCTACTCCCCGTAGTCCTACTTCAAACAATTCTGGAGATTCCCATTCCCTGAACTCCTGCGCTGTTTGGACTTTGTACATTTATTTAGGAAAACAATCCGCCAGCGATCGTGTCGCCAGGGAATGAAAAGAAAAACAAGTTTCCGTTCACACACACAGCAGAAATTTCAGAAATTACGCACTGCAGTTCCTGAAACTGATGGGACTAGCTAAACCTGACATGTTAACTTCAAACACATTGACGGAGAGTGACTGATAGCCAGGCAGTTATTATTTCTGCAATAGCAGAGTTATTTTTATATTCTTTTCTCATTTTCTCTTTTGCTTTAGGTGGCACAGTGGTTGGCACTGCTGCCTCACAGTGCCAGGGACCCGGGTTCAATTCCTATGCACGATCACATTAATAATCTTTTAAAATTCTTGAGAAGTGAAATCGATCTATGCTAACATTGCAAAATGGACTCACAGCAAATTGACAAACCAGCTTTCGCTGCATCCAATCATCTTTCCATGAACAGTAAGAAGTCTCACAACACCAAGTTAAAGTCCAACAGGTTTATTTGGAATCGTGAGCTTGCGGAGCACTGCCCCTTCATCAGGCAAGTGGAGGTAGGTTCACAAACACAGCATATATAGACAAAGACACAATTGCAATATAATTACAGAGTATACAGACAATTACAGATTATAATTAAAGATACGGATGATTGGAATGCGAGTCTTTATAGGCAATCAAATCATTACAGGCACAAACAGTGTGTGTGGAGAGAGGGATAATCACAGGTTAAGGAGCTGTGATAAAAGTAAATTACTGCAGATACTGGAATCTGGAACCAAAAGAGAAAATGTTGAAAAATGTCAGCAGATCTGGCAGGAGAGAGAAGAGCTGACGTTTGAAGTCTGGATGACTCCAAATGGGATTTTGCAACATTTTCTCTTTTGGTTAAAGAGATGTGAAATGTCTCCAGGTAGGATAGTTAGTAGGATTTTGCAAACCCAGGCAGTATGGTGGGGGTTACACATAGTGTGACATGAACTCAAGATCCGGGTTAATTATCCCTCTTATTGGGTCATAGAGGAAAGCCGTAAAACACAGCAGCATACGGGTGGGGTAGGGCATGGTTTGAAATGCGTATACTTTAATGCAAGGAGTATTCGCAATAAGGGGGAGGAAATTGCAGCTTGGACCAGTACCTGGAACTTCGATGTTGTGGCCATTTCAGAGACTTGGGTAGAGCAGGGACAGGAATGGATGTTGCAGGTTCCGGGGTACAAATGCTTTAGTCGGAGTAGAGAAGGAGGTAGAAGGGGGGGGGGAGGAGTGGCATTATTGGTCAAAGACTGTATCACGGTGATAGAAAAGAAGTTTGATGAGGACTTGTCTGGTGAGGTAGTATGGGCTGAGATTAGAAACAGGAGAGGAGAGGTCACCCTGTTGGGAGTCTTTTACAGACCTCCTAATAGTTCTAGAGAGGTGGAGGAAAGGATTGCAAAGTCAATTCTGATTAGGAGTGAAAGTAGTAGGGAAGTTGTGATGGGGGACTTTAACTTTGCTAATATTGATTGGAATAGCTATAGCTCTAGCTCGTTAGAGGGGTCAGTTTTCGTACAAAGTGTGCAGGAAGGTTTTTGACTCAGTATGTAGATAGGCCAACTAGAGGTGAGGCTACATTGGATTTGGTGCTGGGCAATGAGCCAGACCAGGTGTTAGGCTTGGAAGTTAGTGAACCTTTTGGTGGTAGTGACCACAATTCGTTACGTTCACCTTAGTGATGGATAGGGGTAGGCATGAAGCTGGGGGCAGTAGTTATAGCTGGGGGAAGGGTAATTATGAGGCCATCAGGAGAGAATTAGGGTGCATAGATGGGACTAGGAAGCTACAGGGACTGGGAACATCTGGAATGTGGAGCTTATTCAAGGAGCAGCTGCTGCGGATCCTTGATAAGTATGTCCCTGTCAAGCAAGGAGGAAATGGTCGAGTAAGAGAACCTTGGTGTACAAAAAAAGTTGATTTGCTGGTTAAAAGGAAAAAGGAGGCTTATGTCAGGATGAGGATTGAAGGCTCGGTTAGTGCAATGGATAGCTATAGAATAGCCAGGAGGGAGCTAAAGAGTGAATTGAGGAGAGCGAAGAGAGGACACGAGAAGACTTTGGCTGATAGGATTAGGGAGAATCCTAAAGCTTTCTTTAGATATGTTAAGAATAGAAGATTGGTTAGGGCAAGATTAGGGCCATTCATAGACAGCAGTGGGAAGTTGTGCGTGGAGCCTGAGGAGATTGGAGAGGTACTGAATAAATCTTTCTCTTCGGTATTCACGCAGGGTGATGTAAATGTAGTTATGGAGAACACTGAGGTACAGGGTAGCAAACTGGAAGGTATCGAAGTAGTTAGGGAGGATGTGCTAGATATTCTCGAGGGTTTGAAGTTGGATAAGTCCCCTGGGCCGGACGGGATTTACCTTAGGATTCTCTGGGAGGCAAGAGAGGAGATTGCAGAGCCTCTGGCTCTGATCTTCAGGTCGTCGTTGGTTACGGGTGTGGTTCCGGAGGACTGGAGGATAGCGAATGTGGTCCCGTTGTTCACGAAGGGGAAGAGAGACCTTCCAGGGAATTATAGGCCAGTGAGTCTTACTTCTGTTGTGGGCAAAGTTTTGGAGAGAATTATTAGGGATAGGATTTATAGTTATTTAGAGAGAAATGAATTGATTGGGGATAGTCAGCATGGTTGTGTGAAGGGTAGGTCATGCCTTACTAACCTCATTGAGTTTTTTGAGAAAGTGACCAGAGAGGTGGATGGGGGGAAGGCGGTTGATGTAGTATATATGGACTTTAGTAAGGCGTTTGATAAGGTGGCCCATGGAAGACTTCTGCAGAAAATGCAGATGTATGGGATAGAGAGTAATTTAGCTAATTGGGTTAGGAATTGCTAGCAGATAGAAGACAGAGGGTGGTGGTTGATGGGAGATATTCATCTTGGAGTTCGGTGACAAGTGGTGTACCTCAGGGGTCTGTTTTGGGGCCCCTGCTGTTTGTAATTTTTTATAAATGATCTGGATGAGTGTATTGAAGGATGGATTAGTAAATTTGCAGATGACACTAAAGTCGGTGGAGTGGTAGATAGTGAAGAGGGGAGTTATAGTTTGCAGAGGGATTTGGACAAGTTGCAGAGCTGGGCCAAGAGGTGGCAAATGGAGTTTAATGTGGAAAAGTGTGAGGTAATGCACTATGGCAGAAATAATAAATGTGTAGAGTATAGGGCAAATGGTAGGATTCTTACTAGTCTAGATGAACAGAGGAATCTTGGTGTGTATGTGCATAGATCCCTGAAAGTAGGCAGTCAGGTCGAGAAGGTTGTTAGGAAGGCATATGGAGTCTTGGCTTTATTGGTAGAGGGATTGAATTTCGGAGCCGCAACGTCATGTTGCAACTGTACAAAACTCTAGTGCGGCCGCACTTGGAGTATTGTGTGCAGTTCTGGTCCCCACATTATAAGAAAGATGTGGAGGCATGGGAGAGGGTACAGAGGAGGTTTACCAGGATGTTGCCTGGTATGGAGGGCAGGTCTTATGAGGAGAGGCTGAGGGATTTGAGGTTGTTTTCATTAGAAAGGAGGAGGCTAAGAGGGGACCTGATCGAAACATAAGATGATTAGAGGTTTAGATAGGGTGGACAGTGATAGCCTTTGTCCTAGGATGGAAAAAGCTAGCACGAGGGGACACAGCTTTAAATTAAGGGGTGATAGTTATAGGACGGATATCAGAGGCAGGTTCTTTACCCAAAGGGTGGTTCGGGAGTGGAATGCCCTGCCTGCAGCAGGTGTAGATGCGCCAAGTTTGGTGGCGTTTAAGAGGTTAGTTGATAAGTATATGGAAGAGAAGGGAATGGTATAGTTTGGAGGGGCATTGCTTTTTATATTGGTCGGCGCAACATCGAAGGCCGAAGGGCCTGTTCTGTGCTGTAATGTTCTATGTTCTATGTTCTCTCTCTACACACACTATTTGTACCTGAGAAGATTTGATTACCTGTAATGACTCCCATTCCTGCCACTCTTCACATTAAAATCTGTAATTATCTTTCAGTTGTATTTTTGTCTACATATGCTGTGTTTGTGAACTAACCTTCACCGACCTGATGAAGGAACAGTGCTCCGAAAGTTCGTGATTCCAAATAAACCAGTTGGATTTTAACTTGGTGTTGTGAGACTTCTTACTGAAATCGAAGTAGTCATTTATATTAAAATCAGGAGAAACAGAACATTTGTGAGACTTCTTACTGTGCCCACCCCAATTCAACACCGACATTTCCACATCATAGCTAACTTTTATGAAGTTCGCATCCTTCAAACTCTCGTTCAAACGATTCAATTTCTTTTTACAGTCTCAATACCTAGTCTTACTGATTTAACATTAAAAATCATGTCAATGTTTCCTAAGTCAAGGGGAAACAAGCATTGTTGACTCTCCACCATCCCGTTCTCCACTGTCGACAGGGGCCAGTTTCATCCTATCTTGTGTTTCTGTTTCCTCTCCTTGACCTTTAACCCTGTTGGTCCCAGACATTCACCTCGGTTTCCCTGGTGCATAAAAGCTCGCCGGAGGATGTTTTCTTGCTTTTGGTTACAGTGTCATGGGGAGGTGCTGAGAGAGGCCAGGCCCAGACTCCGCGGGGAGGGATGAACTATTTCGAGAGACATTAAGCCGCAGTGTCATAGGGTCTGTGTGTTCTTGGAATTGTTCAGGCAGCATTGACAGAATGGGAACAATCTGTCGGCATTCCCAGTCGGACACAGTGGAGAGAAAATGAACAAGTAACAGAGATAATAACGTGTGAATCTAAATGAAAAATAATATGTTTATATCTTATCAGATATCACCTAGCGCAAGCTAAACATTCTTCTTCTCGGGTTCTCTGCCAGTCTTCATCACAGCACAGTGATCTTCACCACAGCACCGTAATCTTCACCACAGCACTGTAATCTTCCCCACAGCACCGTAATCCTCACCACAGCACCGTTATCTTCACCACAGCACCGTGATCTTCACCACAGCACTGTAATCTTCACCACAGCACCGTAACCTTCACCACAGCACCGTAATCTTCACCACAGCACCGTAATCTTCACCACAGCACTGTAATCTTCACTACAGCACCGTGATCTTCACCACAGCACCGTGATCTTCACCACAGCACCGTAATCTTCACCACAGCACAGTAATCTTCATCACAGCACAGTAATCTTCACTACAGCACCGTAATCTTCACCACAGCACCCTAATCTTCACCACAGCACCGTAATCTTCACCACAGCACCGTAATCTTCACCACAGCACCGTAATCTTCACCACAGCACCGTGATCTTCACCACAGCACTGTGATCTTCACCACAGCACCGTAATCTTCACCACAGCACCGTAATCTTCACCACAGCACCGTAATCTTCACCACAGCACCGTTATCTTCACCACAGCACCGTGATCTTCACCACAGCACCGTAATCTTCACCACAGCACCGTAACCTTCACCACAGCACCGTAATCTTCACCACAGCACCGTAATCTTCACCACAGCACTGTAATCTTCACCACAGCACCGTAATCTTCACCACAGCACCGTAATCTTCACCACAGCACAGTAATCTTCATCACAGCACAGTAATCTTCACGACAGCACCGTAATCTTCACCACAGCATCCTAATCTTCACCACAGCACCGTAATCTTCACCACAGCACCGTAATCTTCACCACAGCACGTAATCTTCACCACAGCACCGTAATCTTCACCACAGCACCGTAATCTTCACCACAGCACCGTAATCTTCACCACAGCACAGTAATCTTCATCACAGCACAGTAATCTTCACTACAGCACCGTAATCTTCACCACAGCACCCTAATCTTCACCACAGCACCGTAATCTTCACCACAGCACCGTAATCTTCACCACAGCACCGTAATCTTCACCACAGCACCGTAATCTTCACCACAGCACCGTAATCTTCACCACAGCACCGTAATCTTCACCACAGCACCGTAATCCTCACCACAGCACCGTTATCTTCACCATGATCTCACCACAGCACCGTAATCTTCACCACAGCACCGTAACTTCACCACAGCACCGTAATCTTCACCACAGCACCGTATCTTCACTACAGCACCGTGATCTTCACCACAGCACCGTAATCTTCACCACAGCACAGTAATCTTCATCACAGCACAGTAATCTTCACGACAGCACCGTAATCTTCACCACAGCATCCATCTTCACCACAGCACCGTAATCTTCACCACAGCACCGTAATCTTCAAGCACCGTATTCACCACAGCACCGTAATCTTCACCACAGCACCGTAATCTTCACCACAGCACCGTAATCTTCACCACAGCACCGTAATCTTCACCACAGCACCGTAATCTTCACCACAGCACCGTAATCTTCACCACAGCACCGTAATCTTCACCACAGCACCGTAATCTTCACCACAGCACCGTAATCTTCACCACAGCACCGTAATCTTCACCACAGCACCGTAATCTTCACCACAGCACCGTAATCTTCACCACAGCACTGTAATCTTCACCACAGCACCGTGATCTTCACCACAGCACTGTGATCTTCACCACAGCACCGTAATCTTCACCACAGCACCGTAATCTTCACCACATCACCGTAATCTTCACCACAGCACTGTAATCTTCATCACAGCACTGTAATCTTCATCACAGCACTGCAATCTTCACAGTTATTGAAACAAAGAAAGTCCCAGCCACTGGGGCTCAAACACTGACGTTTTTGTGGGTGTTCATTTTTGTGCTAACTATGGCCAAATAAGAGATTTTTTGTCCAAGACCACAAGCAACTAAAGGGTCGTGAATGTAACTGAATCCATCACTCAAACCAGCCACCCATCCATTGACTCTGTCTACACTTCCTGCTGCTTCCGAAAAGCAACCAGCATAATTAAGGATCGCCGATACCCCAGACATTCTCTCTTTCACCTTGTTCTGTGGGGAAAAGATACAAAAGTCTGAGGTCACGTACCAACTGACTCAAGAACAGCTTCTTCCCTGCTGCCATCAGACTTTTGACTGGACCTCCCTCGCATTAAGTTGATCTTTCACCCTAGCTATGATTGGAGCACTACATTCTGCACTCACTTGCTTGTTCTCTATGCTTTGCCTGTATAGCTTACAAGAAACAATACTTTTCACTGTATATTAATTTATGTGACAATAATAAATCAAATCAATTTTCTTTTATGCAGAACAGAACATTGCGTCATGGAAAAATTGTGTGGGAATTTGTAGCCTCATGAGTGATATTGTCTGTGCCTGCAAACACTGTGTGAGATGTGTATAATATTTATACACCGTGTGAGTGGAAAATCCACAAGCAAATGTCAAAGATCAAGACTGAGTGCATTTTTCAAGCAAAAATATTTACAATCAAAGCTACGCTGGTGTGGCGTCGCTGTGTCTGTCCACCATACAGCTGTCACATAACAGCGCTGTTCATCAGGATATTGTAATGAGATTTCTTTGCAAAAGCGTCCTTCTCCAGGCAATATTATTCCTCGCTCATGACACAAATCCTCATGATTGCGCATTATTTCTATTTGGATGGTATAAAGTCAGGTCATGGGCGTTCTGCTTGTGTTAGATACTTACATAAATATCAAACGTGAGAGATGGGGTGTGGGGAAGTTAACAGGAGTCATTGACACTGTTAGCGATTTTAAATATTGTCTGTACCTTGGAACATAACCAGATTGGGCTAGTGCAGAGATCCTTCAACCCTATATAAATCAAATCTTTGATTTCATTTATTGTTGTCACATGTATTACTCGATAGTGAAAACTATTCTTTCTATACACACAAAGCATGCCTTTCATAAAGAAGGAAATGAGAGAGTGTAGTGATACAGTCATAGCTAGGGTGTAGAGAAAGATCAACTTAGTGCGAGGCAAGTCCATTCAAAAGTCTGACAATACTAGGGAAGAAGCTGTTCTTGAGTGAGTTGATACATGACCTCAGACTTTTGTATCATTTTCTCAACCGAAGAAAATGGAAGAGAGACGGCTCAGGGTGTCTGGGGTCCTTAATTAAGCTGGCTGCTTTGCCGAGGCAGCAGGAAGTGTAGGTAGAGTTGATAGATGCGGGGCTGTTTTGCGTGATGGTCTGGGCTTCATTCACAATCTTTTGTAATACTTTGTAGTCTTGGACAGAGCAGAAGCTATAAGAGCTTGATACAGCCACAAAGAATGTAAAAGTTGGTGAGACTTGTAGCGGACATGCCAAATTTCCTTAGTCTCTTGAGAAAGTAGAGGCATTGGTGGGCTTTTTTAACTATAGTGTCTGCATCTGAACACGTAAAAGCTTCAAGCTCTTGACCATTTCTACTCTGTACCCCTTGATGTAGACAGGTGCATGTTCTCCACTGTGCTTCCTGAAGTCGATGAATATCTCCTAATTGTTGTGGGGATGGTTGGCATTCTGTGATGTAGCAAAGTAAAATGGTTCTGTGTTAACTCCAGCACAATGCAGTGGATTCCATTTATGTCACACTCCGAAATGAGGTGGTCAAAATCATGTGGGTTGAAACAGAGTAGAGAGAGAGAGAGAAAAACCCTTCTCAAAGGTGGAAGGTGCAGAGGACACTGATTGAAAATGATTTGCTAAAGAATCTTTCAGACAACGTGGGGAAAAGCCTTTTCTAAGCAGTGAGTGTTTGGCATCTGGATTGTCCTCCCTCACCACTGTGCTGGAGGCAGATTCAGTTGTGCCTTTCGAGAGGTACTTAGGATAAACACCTGAACAAAAAATGTTATTTTCTCTTCATGTCACAAGTAGGCATACATTAACACTGCAATGAAATTACTGTGAAAATCTCCGAGTTGCCACACTCCAGTGCCTATTCGGGTACAGTGACGGAGAATTTAGCATGGCCAATACACCCAGCTTTTGGACTGTGGGAGGAAACCAGAGCACTTGAAGGAAACCCATGCAGATATGGGGAGAAGGTGCAGACTCCGCACAGATGGTGACCAAAGCCGGGAATAGAACCTAGGTCCATGGCGCTGTGAGGCAGCAGTGCTAATCATTGTGCCATGTGACCTCCAAAATAGAATGGCAGGGTTATAGCGAAAGTGACTTAGCTTTATTGCCCATGCAGAGAGCAAAGATGGAGTTAAATGACATTTTTCTATGCTTGGTGATTCTCCTTCTCCTGCGAGTACCATGTTCTCAGAGGGCATTGCAAACACAGAACAAAATTCTCACATTGAGAAACTTCATGAAAGGATGAACTTTTATCTCCATAACGCCTTTTATGATGGCTGCTGGATCACAGCACGGTAGCACGGTGGTTAGCACTGCTGCTTCACAACCCCAGGGTCCTGGACTCGATTCCTGGCTCGGGTCACTGTCTGTGTGGAGTTTGCACATTCTCCTCATGTCTGCGTGGGTTTCCTCCGGGTACTCCGGTTTCCTCCCACAGTCCAAAGATGTGCAGGTTAGGTTGATTGGCCATGCTAAGAAATTGTCCCTTAGTGTCCTGAGATGCGTAAGTTAGAGGGATTAGTGGGTATAAATAATATGGAGGGATATGGGGATAGGGCCTGGTTGGGATTGTGTTTGGTGCAGACTCAATGGGCCAAAGGGCCTCTTTCTGCACTGTAGGGTTCTATGGATCAACCAACAACACAGGACAGGTCAGGAATAGCCTTGCTTCTAACTCCCCCTCATCCTCCCAAGGCTGAATGATGCACCAACTTTTATAGAGCTGGATTTTAACTGGAGTGGACAGGTAGTGAGTGGGCTTTTACAATGGCAGACACAGCTACGCATCCCATTCCCAATACTGAGAAAACAAATACTTTGATTAACGTGGGATTGACGTGGGAACCCATTTCTGGCTATCAAAGCTCATCATTGAGTAACTTAAAATCCATTTCCCCAGACAGCAATGGGATTTTGTGATGCCTCAGGGATTCTCCCAATCTGACATGGTTTTCCTGTGTCGGCTCCTGATGGTTGCCCTATTGGATTCTTGCAGGGGAGACTCCCTTTCAAAGGCACTTTGTATTCAATCCAGGGATCCAACATCAGGAATGATGATGCTCCCAGAGAGCAGGTCCCCAGTATCCCTCTCCTCACCAGCGAGTTCCTTCTTCCCTGTTATCTCCATCCAAGCCTCACTCACCTGTGGCCTGGGTTTTTTTCAGATATCAGTCTCAACCGCAGCAAGTGGGCAATGGAGAATTACACGCTTATGTTTGGCCAGTAACTCTTGGAGGGCTAAAGTTTGGGTGGAGGGGAAGGTCTGTTGGGGGTGAGGTAATGTGGAGATGCTGGTGTTGGACTGGGGTAAACGCAGTAAGAAATCTCACAACACCAGCTTAAAGTCCAACCAGTTTATTCGATAGTAAACCCACAAGCTTTCGGGGTTTGCCCCTTCATCAGATGGCTGACCCCAAAAGCTTGTGGGTTTATTATCAAATAAACTGGTTGGACTTTAACCCGATGTTGTGTGACTTCTTGCTAGGGAAAGGTGTGCAGGATTTCAGTTTTATTGGTTCTTGAATTCCCAGTAGTTCCTGACAGACATTTAATTTGGACAAGCCTCTCGCAGAGATGTGTTGTGGGTCTCCAGCCGTTCATTAACTGGTGAGAGGAACCTGCATCAGGGCCGCTAAACCCACTCCATATAACAGAATAACGCAGGAGGCCATTCCTCCCCTTGGGTTTGTACATGCTCTTCCAAAGGGCAGTCCAATTAATCCTCACAGTCCCACTCTATCTCCACGTTCCTGCAGTTTCTCCTCCAAGGACTGATCCCGATAAGTTAAAAAAGTAAACATTAAAGTTTATTTATTAGTCACAAGTAAGGCTTACATTAACAATGAAGTTACTATGAAAATCCCCTAGTCGCTATAGTCCAGTGCCTGCTCAGGTCAATGCTCTTAACAGTAAGTCTTTCATTCTGTGGGAGGAAACTGGAGCACCTGGAGGAAACCCACAGAGGCACGGGGAGAATGTGCAGACTCCACACAGACAGTGACCCAAGCTGGGAATCAAACCTAGGTCCCTGGTGCTGCGAGGTAGCAGTGCTAACCCGCTGTGCTCTTGTGATGAAAGGGCAGCATGGTGGTATGGTAGTTAGCACTGCTGCCTCACAGCACCGAGACCCGGGTTCGATTCCTGGCTTGGGTCACTGTCTGTGTGGAGTTTGCACATTCTCCCCGTGCCTGTGTGCGTTTCCTCCGAGGGTTCTGGTTTCCTCCCATATGCCAAAGACGTGCGAGTTAGCTGTAGTGGCCATGGTAAGTTGATGCTTAGTGTCCCAGAATGTGTAAAATGGGGGGATTAACAGGTTAAATATTTGGGGGAATGGAGATAGGGCCTTTCTGGGATTGTTATCGGTGCAGACTCAATGGGCCGAATGGCCTCCTTCTGCACTGTATGGATTTTATACATCAATCGGTGTCTGCAGTTTGCCTTCTGGAGTTGGAGAGTGAATATCACTCTCTACTGAGATGTTGAGGTTGACCTGCCACTTTGCATTATTTTACACATCTATAAAAAAAAACACACTTTGCCAAAAATAATCCTGAGAAGCTTGCAAGCAAAGACAGTACGCTCTGGTTCCCATGGCATCTTGCGGAGACCGTGAGGGAATTGTGTGGAATCATTGATGGAATGTTCGGAATGGCACCCCATTGTTTGCTTTGTTAAACAATATTGCTGATATTATCCAACTGCCCGCAATCAGCAAGAAAATGTAGCCTTGGAAGAGAGCTCCTGATATTTCCCCATGCCACTGAGTGATCCGGGAAGTCAGATGAGATGCCGTAAAGTTCCTCTGGTCTGCCCAGGGCCTCCGTTCTCTGGGAAACCCAGCAAGGAGGTTCCACAGCGTACAGGCTTTCTTTATATATGTAGGAAAAAAAATCAACATCGAGTTGTGTTCATCTATTGGACTGCAACTGATTGTTATCCAAACATTTCTCAACGCTGCGATCTTCCTCATGGAGTCAAGACTTGGAGAAGTGTTTGACCTTTCAGCTCCTTATTCAAGGAAGGCTTCATTCACATTGGAGGCAAATAGAAAACACCCACTGGTTTGATTCCTGGGAAGGAGTTTGCCTGATAAGGAAATGGTGAGCAGGGTAGGCTGATATTCACTGGAGCTTAGAAGATACAAAAGTGATCATAGAATCATCAAATCTCTGCTTTACAGAAGGAGGCCATTTGGCCCATCGAGTCTACACTGACCACAATCTCACCCAGGCCCGATCACAATTCCACCCAGGTCCTATTCCTGTGACCACACATATTTACCCCACTAATTCCCCCTGACACCAGGGTCAATTTAGCATTAGCTGATCAGCTTAACCTGCACATCTTTGGACTGTGGAAGGAAACCAGAGCACCCGGAGGAAACCCATGCAGACACGGGGAGAACATGCAAACTCCACACAGACAGTGACGTAGGCCAGAACTGAACCCTGGTCCCTGGCACTGTGAGGCAGCAGTGCTAATCACTCTGCCAGTGTGCTGATCCCAATGGATTAGCTCTGACAACGGATCATCCTGACTCCAAATGTTGGCACTATCCTTTCTCCACAGATGCAGTCAAGGCATGCATTTTCCAGCATTTTCTGTTTTTGGTTCAGATCTCGGACGGACTTGACAGAATAATTGGTGGGAAGATAATTCCTCTCCTGTGGGAGGAAGGCAAGGTTAGGGGGAGTGGTGGTGGAAGAGGGGGCTGGTGGGGAGCGTTGGCCCAAGTTAGAATAAAGATGGAGATTAAGGTGGAAATTAGGAAAAATTTCCTCTCTCGGAAGGTCACATCCATTTGGAATCCTATATTTATTTTCATTCATTCGTGGGACATGGGCATTGCTGGCTGGCCAGCATTTAATACCCATCCCTAGTTTCCCGAGGGCAGTTGAGAGTCATCACGTTGCTGTGGCTCTGGAGTCACATGTAGGCCAGACTGGGTAAGGACAGCAGATTTCTTTCCCTAAAGAACATTCGTGAACCAGTTGTGTTTTTCCAACAATCCACAATGGTTTCGTGGTCATCAGTAGATTCTTAATTCCAAATTCTTTTAATTAAATTCAAATTCCACCATCTGCCACTGCGAGATTTGAATCCAGGTTCGCCAGAACATCAGCTGTGTTCCTGGATTAATAGCAATAATACTACTCTGCCATCACCTCCCCTCTATTATCTTAAGGTGAATCAGAGGCTGAGTCATTGAATATATACAAGGATGTGCTGGATGGAATTTTGGTTGATAAAAGAGTCCAAGATTATGGTGGATGGAAAGTGGAGTTGCTTAGGTACAAGGATGATAGTCATCTTCTTGAAGCAGATAAGGACCTCAGACTGTTGTAGAGAGAGGTTGAAAATGTCTGTGAATATCTTCTGCCAGCTGATCCACACAGGATCTGAGTGCCCATCCGGGCCAGTCGCTTTCCATGGGTTAACCTCCAAGAAAGCTGCATTGACATCTAAAATGGTGACCTCAGATGCAGGTTCAGATAAAGCTTCTAGGATGGAGGGCATGCTTGCTGACCTCTTGCTCAAAACGGGCGTGGAGTGCATTGAGCTCCTCAGGGAGGGTAGCATTACTGTTGGCAATTTTACATGCTGTCGTCTTGTCTTAAGGTCTGTTATGCCTTGCAGACCTTACCATAGTCGACTGGAGTCAATGTGGCTCACCTGGGACTCTAGCTTGGTCCGATATTGTCTTTTGGCATCTTTGATGGATCTCCTTAGATGATATCTGGCTTTCTTGTAGAGGTCAATGTTGCCTGACTTGAACTTCTCAGATCTGGACTTCAGCAAGCAGCGGATATCCCTGCGGTACTGAGGGAGTACCACATAGCCGGAAGTGCTGTCTTTTAGTATGAGAAATTAAATTGAGGCCTTAGACTGCTATCCCAGGTGGAAGATGAAGATCCCATGATTGGAAGAAGGGATGAGGAGATTTCCCCCAGTGGTTTCATCCATGGTTTCCGGTTGAGGAACACACGGATTTGCTGCTTTGGTTGGACTGTTTGGGACTGGGAACTTGGAGAATAGAAGGTTAAGAGGCGATTTGGTGGAGGAAATTCTTTCTCACACAGCGAGTAGTTTGGGTCTGCGACAGGTGCAATTGAGATATTGAAGAGTGAACTTGATGATTATTTGAAAAGAAAGAATATGCAGGGTTACAGGGAGAAGGTGCGAGAATGGTATTTGGTTAAAATGCTCATTCATAGAGCCGGTTCAGGTATGATGGGCTGAATAGCCTCCTTGTATGCTGTAACAATTCTGTGATCCTGTCAAGTTGGGTGCTAGTTAATACTAGAGGGGCAATATTCACACAGAAACCCAATGAATGTTATAGAAAGAAGGCTGGCAATTATATAGCGCCATTCACGGCAATGATGTACCTTTTGAAGTGTAGTCTCTGTTGTAATACAGAAAACATGATAGCCAATTAATGCATAGTAAGATCCCACAAACGGCAAAACAATAATGACCAGGTAATCTCTTTCACAATAGTTAGGGGATAAATATTGACCTCAGCACTCCTTGCTTTTTCTTCCAATCATGGTATCTTCATTTTACACCTGGAAGAGCAGTTTAATTTCTCATACTAAAAGACAGCACCTCTGGCTGTGTGGCACTACTTCAGTACTGCATTGGAGCGCCTGAATGGATGTTGTGCTCAAGTGTCTGGAATGAGACTTGAACCCACTGCCGTTTGGCTCAGAGATGAGGATGCTATTCTCTCTGAGTTTCAACTTTACCAAAATTTAAAAGTGTACTTATTAGTCACAACCAGGTTTACATTAACACTGCAATGAAATTATTGCAAAATCCCCAAGTCCCAACACTCTGGCGCCTGTTCGCATATACTGAGGGAGAATTTAGCATGGCTGATGCATCTAACCAGCACATCTTTCAGACAGTGGAAGGAAATCGGAGCACCCGGAGAAAACCCATGCAGATATGGGGAGAACGTGCAGACACTGCACAGACAATAACCCAAGATGAGAATTAGATTCAGGTCCTTGGTGCTGTGAGGCAGCAATGCTAACCACTGTGCTCCCGTGCCACCCTGACACCATTCCCCCAACGCGGAGCGCCAATTGAGTCAAATACTGTTGGCTTCTGCTAGGTTATGCGGATTCAACCAGGGACATGCCGAGAATACCTATCCATTCTGGTCAGAATCTTACAGGAAGATTGATTCAGAATGGAGGAGAGATGTTTTTCTAGCACATCTTGAAAAGAAAGGAAATAGGATTAGTCTGTACAAGTCATCAAGAAAACATTCGCAGCATCTGAGGGAGTCTTTCACCAGAGACTGTGCAATCAAACAGTTTAAGCTTTGTTGTGTTGATTTAACCTGTTGCAAGCTGAATAGACATTGGGATGAATTTTTCAGCCCTTCCAGCTGGCAGGATCCTCCAGTACCCCCCCCCCCCCCCCCCCCCCCCCCCCCCCCCCCCCCCCCCCCCCCCCCCCACCGTGCCCACCCCCAGGATGGGTTCCCCAGCAGCATGGTTGGCAAACAACATTGGTGGGACCAACAGATCCTTCTGCCACCAGCCAATGACGAGCTATTTTCTACCATCGGAAAACACACTGTGGGGGGTAAGGGCAAAGGAGAAGATAATCCCATCTATTGTTTATCCATCAAAGATGCTCCTGGCAGATTTCCGTCTTGTAAGGTGATGGCTTGCATTGTGCCACTAGACTCTGTATCACCCGGTGTGGTTCAGGAGTCTCACTCTCACCCACCACACTGTGGTAATGCCCCACTAATCTGTTCCATTTTTTGATTGAAGAGTAAGTATTGACCAGGACGCTATTCCTCCGCAGAATAATGAGGACTTTTTTGTCCAACTTAGACAGCCTACACAGCCACTATTTAACATCTCATTTGAACAACAGCAACTCCTCCCCTGAACCCAGCAGTGGGCACTCCCTGCCCTTGCCAGTGCCACCCTGGGTTATGTGACCAAGGCCGGAATTTTACCACCCCCTATGCCACAGGAATCGGAGCAGGCGAGGGACGGACCGTGGAAAGGTCCTCGGGAGAGTTTCTGGAGGAGCGAGGCCATAATCTCCCACCCGGAGTGTGACCAGAACCAACAGCCTGCAGATACAGAGGTGGGCTGATATCGAGGTGGGTCCCTGAAGAATAGACACAGGAAACTGATGCTCATCCATGTTAACTGAGTGCTTTGGCAGAACGAGAGGGGAGAGAGCTTTTTAAGGAAGCGTTATGTAAAACACAGAAAATAGAAACGAGGAGCAGGAGTAGGCTATTCAGCCCTTCGAGCCTGCTGTGCTATTCATTTTGATCATGGCTGAACATGGAATTCAGTCTCCTGATTCCTCTTTCCCCCTATATCTGTTGATCCTTTTAGCCCCAAGACCTATATGTAATTCTTCTTGAAATCAGACAACATTTTAGCCTCAAATACTTTCCGTGGGAATGAATCCCACACATTCACCACCCTCTGGGTGAAGAAATTTCTCCTCACCTCAATCCTAAAAGGTTTACCCCTTGTCCTCAAACCATGACTTCTAGTTCTGGACTCCCCCACTATCACTGGAAAGTTCTGGAATGATATTTATAACTGGAATTTTATCATTTTTTTAGCCAAGATTGACCTGTATCATTGGTATGGGCTTTTGATTGAGATCAAGATAGTCAGTAAACTCCCGTGTCCTCACAGTGCAATGGGATTGTTCATATCCAGCTGAAAGAACAGCTCCTCAATTCAACGTCATAACCAACAGTGCAGCACTCCCTCCGTACTGCACTGAATGTATTAGCCACAACTTTCCATTTGCATGTGTCAGCTTCACATCCGTAAGTCACAGCAATACAATATCCACTAACCAATCTGTTTTTGTGGTGTCGATTGAAGGACAAAGGGAGAAAGGGATAAAGACTCTCCTACTCTTCGAAATAGTGTCATGGGATCTTTCTCATCCACCCAAAAAGGCAGACGGGAACTCAATTAGGGCAGCACGGTGGCACAGTGGTTAACACTGCTTCCTCACAGTGCCAGGGACCCGGGTTCAATTCCGGCCTCGGGTCACTGTCTGTGTGGAGTCTGCACCTTCTCCCCATGTCTGCGTGCTTTTCCTCTGGGTGCTCCGGTTTCCTCCCACAGTCCAAAGATATGTGGGTTAGGGTGATCGGCAATGCTAAATTGACCCTCGTGTCAAAGGGATTATCATGGTAAATATTTGGGATTACAGGGATAGGGTCTGGGTGGGATTGTGGTCGGTGTAGACTTTTGGCCTCTTTCGGCACCGCAGAGATTCCATGATTTAACTTCTCATTCAAAAGACGGAGTGCGAGATTTTTAGTCTTATACATACCACTAACAGAGAGAATGGAGAATTCGAAGTTCACTCAAATCTCCATTCGCTGCAGCGGGACTGGAGAATCCCAGCCATGGATGAGTTTGGAAAATGCCAACCAGCATCCCAACAGTGCAGCACTCTCTCAGTATTGTGCCTTGACTCCTGTTACTCAAGCCCTGAATTTAAAAGCAAGTTTCCAAATGAGCAACAGCTGACATTATCTTGGCTTTTAGTTTCTGGGACAGGACTTGAACTGACAACCTTCTGACTCAGAGACGCTAGTACTATCCACTGATCCTAAGCTGATATCCAAGGACATAAAAGGCTCATCCTGAACTCACTGGAGGTCTGAGCAGGAATTCTGGCTAATTCCTTTCCCCTCTCCTTGGATTAAGAAGTGCAGGAGGTCAATGACACAACCTCCACTGCTCCCCCCCAGCTGAGAGCAACAAGCTCGGCACAGTCCCAAGACTTACATCTGTGATTGCAAGGTCCAGGAAGCTGAGTTACAGCTGTGTTGGCCAATGGAGCCTTTAGGGATTGGAATTCTGTGTCTGCTCCTGTGCATTTTCTGGAATTATTGGGTGATAAAGCAACCAGTATCACGCAGTAATATTGGTGGAGTTATGGGAAAGTGTGGGGCCCACTTTTCCTGATCAACTGTTGGCTTGTCAAGGTCTGGTCTTAAGTTAAGTTATAGTTAAGAAAGCCCACCAATGCCTCTGCTTTCTCAGAAGACTAAGAAAATTTGGCATGTCCGCTACGACTCTTGCCAATTTTTACAGATGCAGCGGAGAAAGCATCTTTTACGGATGTATCACAACTTGGTATGGCTCCTGCTCTGCCCAAGACCGCAATAAATTACAAAAAGTCATGAATATAGGCCAATCCAATAGGGTATACTTTGTATAGCTTGCAAGAAACAATACTTTCCACTGTATCCCAATCCATGTGACATTAATAAATCAGAAGTAGATAGTATTCCAACTCATTCTCAGGAATGCGAAGATTGAAACCAGCTTCCAGTGCGTCGTCAGGATTGGATGTCTGTCTCTCGATAAGACAAGTGTCACCAAATTATGGAGGGTCTAAACTCCTCTTCAGACCAAACACCAACCTCTTTCAATAGCACCTTGTAAAACCGACAGTTCAGAATCCGGAATCTTTCAATTGACTGTGTCCATCCCTGATAGGAAACACTGAGATTTTGGTAAAAAGTTTCCAATAGAACAAGGTCTCCAAACCCACCATTCCATATCAAATTCCCACTGGGATCAGATGAATTCATGAAGTATGTGGAATTGGAGAGGTCTGATACTTTAACTGGTGCTTTGACACATCTTCAGTCATGGGAAACCGTTGGAAAATCGCAGGAAAGAAAGTCTTAACATTTCTAAGCGTTTCCGTGACTACCTGTTGCTGTGAAGTGCTATACCCCCAATGACGTGTTGTCATGTTAGAAACATAGTGCAGGGCAAGATCCCACAGACCTGATAACCTCTTATTTATTAGTGTAACAAGTAGGCTTACATTAACATTGCAATGAGGTTAACGTGAAAATCACCTAGTCGCCACACTCTGGCACCTGTTCGGGTACACTGAGGGAAAATTTAGCACGGCCAATGCATCTAACCTGCACGTCTTTCGGGCTGTAGGAGGAAACCGGAGCGCCTGGAGGAAATCCATGCAGACATGGGGAGAACATGCAGACTCTGCACAGACAGTGATCCAAGCCGGGAATCGGATCTGGTAACCCTGACACCATTGACACTGTTCCCCCAATGCGGACAGGGACTCCGATCGACAGACTCAATCTGGGGCATGCTGAGCGTACGTATCTGTTCTCTTCGGAATCTTACAGGCAGATTGAAAGGGAATTTAGAATGGCCAATGAACCTAATCAGTATGTGTGTCAGATGGAAGAAAACCAGAGCACCCGGAAAAAAACCACACAGACCCAAGACTGGAATTGAACCCGGGTCCCTGGAGCAGTGAGGCAGCAGTGCTAACCAATATACCACCACGTGATGTTGATTAGAAGGGAAATGTTGGCCTGGGATATATTGGCCTGCTCTACAGTTTCATGGCATCCTTTATATTCACCTGGTTTAACATCTCATCTGAGAGGCAGCATCTCTGACAATTCAGCACTCTAATGTAACCCCACATATTTACCCAAGCTAGTCCCCCCTGACACTAAGGGGCATTTAGCATGGCCAATCCATCTAACCTGCACATCTTTGGACAGGGGGAAACTGGAGCACCTGAAGGAAACCCATACAGACATGGGGAGAATGTGCAGACTCCACACAAACAGCGACCCAAACCGGGAATCGAAGCCAGGTCCCTGGTGCTGTGAGGCAGCAGTGCCAACCACTGTGCCACTGTGCTGCTCAATGTCCGTAAAATCCTGCCCCTGGAGAGGAATTGAACCTACAACTTTCTGACAGGTAGGAGCATGACCAGCTGTGGAATGCAGACAGCCCAAATACCAGTTACCTATATTTCTGAACGTAACATTTGATTTTAATAAGTGATTAGAACAGTGTTCCATTCTCCCTGTTCTGCCTTGTCGAAACCATCTCAACAAACATTACAAACTGGTCGTAACAGACAGGGTACAAAAACAAATGTTGCATCTTACCCACATTCCCATCACTGATGAACCTTCAAGACTTCTCATTGCAATGTACAACCTCCACCATCTAGAAGGACAAGGGGAACAGAGACATGGGAATTCCACCACCTGCAATTTCTCTTCCAAGCCACTCACCATCCTGACTTAGAAATATATTTCGTAGAATAGAATAGAATCCCTACAGTGGAGAAGGAGGCCCTTCAGCCCATCGAGTCTGCACCAACCACAATCTCACCCTGGCCTTATCCACGTAGCCCAACATATATACCCTGCTGATCCCTCTGACACTAATAGTCAATTGAACGTTGTCAATCAACCTAACCCCACACATCTTTGGACTATGGGAGGAAATTGGAGCACCCGGAGGAAAGCCACGCAAACACAGGGAAAACATGCAAACTCGACATAGGTAGTGACCCAAGGATGGAATTGAACCCGGGTTCCTGGTGCTGAGGGACTGCAGTGTTAACCCCTGTGCCACTGTACTATCCATATCACCGTTCCTTCACAGTCACTGGGTCAAAATCTTGGAAATCTCTTCCTAACAGCATTGTAGGTGTACCTACACCACATGGACTGCAGTGTGCTCAAGAAAGGAACTCACTGCCACTTTCTCATGGGGAAACTAAGGATGGATAATAAATGTTGGGCCTTACCACATTCTGTGAAGGAATAAAAATAAATCTCTACCTCAGTGGGTCATTCTCTCACCTGTAACCAGGGTGCTGAATACTTAAGTGACTCACTCTACAATGCTCACATTCTCAGTGAGGAAGGGAGTTTAGGCCGAACAGAAGCTCAAGCTCTCTGACAGTAATGTAGGAAGCAATGAGTTTCAGCTTTGTCCTTCACGTTCTGAGTGAAAGCACACCAGTTTTCTTGTACAGCAGCTGTGCTACAGCGCTGTGCTCGCTTCTGTGAAAACAAGGGTCAAACCTTGCCACTCCAGGAAGGGTGAATGACCATGATTGGCTTTCAGGGTCGCCCTGAAAGAGGATTGGGGAGTTACTTTTCACCAGATGCTTCACTCTTTCCCTCATCCGCTAAAGGATTTGTATCCCTGCCCGAGAGCAGCCCTTCCTGTTTGATCTCAAGTGCATTAAATCTTTTTTTTAACCAATGCCTTGAACCGTGAGTAAAGGAGTAGGGATTCAGGAAGTTGCAGCCTCCTCTGCGAGCATACTCTTGGCAGACCCTCAGCTGGAAGGGCTAGACCCTCGGAAGGAACATTTCCCTTCATGTAGGTGGCCATATCTCTACACCCAGAGTGGAAGACTCCGGCTGGATCTCGACTGCCCCTGTACAATCCCTGGAAAACAGATTGTTACGTGATCAATCTGCAAAACTATTACGGTTATTCACACAGTGGGGTTTGATGTTGGCAACTTGGCAATGACATTAAATCTCCACAGTTGGTCCATGTATCACAGCAGACTTACATGAACATGTGTTACTGCTAACCTTCAACAGGGGAGGCAATGGGCTCGAGGTATTATTGCTAGACTATGTCTATTCAGAAGGAGTCCAATCTAACGCCCACTCAGGGAGGGATCGGAGGTGGAGGGGTGGTTGGTTTCTGTTAGTTGGCTGCAGATTGATCCCCACTGCTTTCTTTTATTTATTTGTGGGACATGGGCGTCGCTGGCTGGCCAGCATTTATTGCCCATCCCTAGTTGCCCTTGAGAAGGTGCTGGTGAGTTGCCTTCTTGAATCGCTGCAGTCCATGTGCTGTGGGTTAACCCACAATGCTATTAGGGAGGGAATTCCAAGATTTTGACCCAGTGACTGCGTAGGAATGGCGATACATTTCCAAGTCAGAATGAGTGATTTGGAGGGGAGCTTGCCAGTGGAGGTGTTCACAATTGTTTGCTGCCCTTGTCTTTGTAGATGCATCTTGTAGATAGTACACGCTGCTATTACTGAGCATCGGTGGTGGAGGGATTGAACGTTTGTAGATGTGGTGCCAATCAAGTGGGGCTGCTTTGCCCTGGATGGTGTCAAGTTTTTTGAGTGTTGTTGGAGCTGCACCCATCCAGGCAAAGGAGGGGAGTATTCCATCACAGTCCTAACTTGTGCCTCGTAAATGGTGGACAGGCTTTGGGGAGTCAGGAGGTGAGTTACTCGCCGCAATATTCCTAACCTCTGACCTGCTCTGGTAGCCACTGTGTTTATGTGGTGAGTTTCTGGTCAACGGTAACCCCAAGGATGTGGGAGATTCAGCGACTGTAGCTCAGAAAATGTATCACCGGCTGGAAAGTGTTGCGAGAGGCTCTATCTAAATGCGTCCCTTCCTCTCTGAACACAAAGTTCTGGCTTTGCTTCACACTGTTGTTCTTGATTCCCTGAAACACATTTTAGCCCTCGCACAGCGACAAAGACAAATCGACCGAGTCCATCTCAGCGCCTGGTCAGGCGATAGATTTACGATTGTTATTCTCCTTTAATGAGGCATTCACAGCATTGCTGGCAGCTGCTGTTGCCATTTGTGAGTCCCGCTTTCCCCGCTCGCACTTCACACCACCCCCCCCTCAACCCCTCCATTCCTCGGCACTGTGTGAGATATCAGTGATTGTGACAGCAGGGAGAGAGAGATGAACTGAAGGAATAGTTCATAATGGAGAAGTGGTAGCCAAGCAGAAAGGAATGTGGGAGAAAATGTACAAAGGCCCTATCCAATGTGGCTGCGACTATTTTGATGAAAGATATTCGATACTTTCTCCTGTACTTTTGGCTGTGTTCTCTGGGTTTGGCAAGGAACAGGATATTTCGGGGTGGCAGAGGTTCAGCTGTAAGATTCTGCCAGAGCGGAGATTTACCTTGGCTTACTGAGTTTCTTGGAACTTTGCCCGATCCATTTCCCCCCCTCCACCATCACCACATTCACCGCCCCGTCCCCCCACTCCCAGCTCTCAGTCCGTGTGCCTTTTTTTTTAACCGTTGTTCCTTTAGGTTCCTTCCTTGCTCATCAGAAATCCCTTCTTCACAGGAGCCCCCCCTCCCCGCCCCCTTCTACTCCACCCCCCCCCCCCCCCAGGACAATTCTAGCCCAATTCCTCCTGTACTGTAGAGGGGGGGGATAAAGGGATATGACTGAACAGTGACAAGAGGACAATATATCGGGATAGAATAGAGGGAATATGGTGATATTCATCTGAATGAAAGAACAGTACAACAGAAGGAAGCCATTTGGATTTATAAAGGGCAATCCAATTGACCTCACCACCACTCCCCCTCCCCGGGTTCGATGCTAGCCTCGGGTCTATGTGTCTGTGTGGAGTTTGCACATTCATTCTCCCTGTGGGTTTCATTTGGCTGCTCTGGTTTCCTCCCACAGTCTGGAAGATGTGTGTAAGTTTGGTGGATTGGCCATGCTAAATTATTCCTTAATGTCCAAAGATGTGCAGGTTTGGTAGTTTGGTGGATTGGCCATGCTAAATTGTTCCTTGGTGTCAGGGGGACTAGTTAGGGTAAATGCATGGAGTTACAGGGAAAGACTCTAAGTGGGACTATGATTGGTTCAGACTCGATTGTCCAAATGGCCTCCTTCTGCACTGTAGAGATTCTATGATTCATAATTCCGTGTGCCATTATCCCGGCACTTTTTCTACTGTAAGCATGAATTAACACACAAACTAAAAGCAGGAGTAGGCCATTTGGCCCTTCAAGCCTGCTTGCCATTCATTTTAATCATTATCAAATTCAATATCCTGATTCCTCCCCAATATCCCTTCATCCCTTTAACCCCAAGAGCTGTATCTAATTTCTTCTTGAAATCTGACATTTTAGCCTCAAATATTTTCTGTGGGAGTGAATTCCACACATTGACCACCCTCTTGGTGAAGGAATCTCTCCTCACCTCAGTTCTAAAAGATTTACCCCTTATCCTCAAACTTCAAATTCTGGACTCCCCCACCATCCAGGACATTCTTTCTGAATCTACCCTCGAGTTTTATGAGCTTCTATGAGATGCCCTCTCACTCTTCGAAACTCCAGTGAACATAATCCTAACTGACTTAGTGTCTCCGGCTCAGTTGTCAAACCTTAGTCTGAATGGCCCACTGTGCAAATTCCTCAAGATGGTTTCTGAACCTGTTCAGGGTGCTAGTTAGTTGTAAAATTGTTGTTGATGTCATATTAAGCTCCTGTATGCCAGCAGTAAAACTGATAAAAGCCAAATAATCTGGAATCGGAAACAAAACCAGAAAGTGCTGGAAAATCTCAGCAAGTTGGTCAGCATCTGTGGCGAGAGAAGAGAGACAACATTTTGGAGTCTGGATGACCCTTCGTCAGAGCTTAGTGATGGCTTATCGAATGGGGTGAGAGTTAGAAGCCAAGGAGGGGATGGGGATTGGAATCTACATTTCTAAATCTATTTATTATTGTCACAAATACACTTACATTGACACTGCAGTGAAGTTACTGTGAAAATCCCCTAGTCACCACACTCCGGCACCTGTTCAGGCAAACTGAGGGAGAATTTAGCACCTAACCAGCACATTTTTTGGACTGTGGGAGGAAATCGGAGGAAGCCCACGCAGATATGAGGAGAAAGTGCCAACTCCATACAGACCCAAGCTGGGAATCGAAGCCGGGTCCCCATTGTGAGGCAGCAGCGCTAACCACCGCGCTACTGCACTGTCCAATTAATATGGATTAATTCATTGATGTGTTGACATGATACATCACAACTGGATCCCAAAGGGGTAGCAAATGGGATAAATGGCCAGTTAATCCGTTTCTCGCTCTGGTTGATGAAAGAATGAATGCGGATTAGGACTCTTGGAGATTGTGGAACTCTTGTTTGGGATCAGAGCAGGCAGAGTGGGAAAAGGTGACGTCGCAGACTGGGTGGCACTCCCTCAATACCGTATTGAAGTTCTGAGCCCTGCACACTCCAGCAAAGAGTTAACATCTTCCCCTCTTCACTCCCCCTCTCTTGGCCCGCTTCGGGATTGTCTGCTTATTTATTTTAACTCCCCACTTTACGATAATACAACAATAGTGGAGGGGCCTGCGTTTTGACATATGTGTGCGACTCCAAAGCTCTCATCAGCGTCATGCTGGGAAGTGTCCTGCCATTACAAACAACGCGAGTACATTGTCAAGGGAAGACCACATCATTCTGGCACCAGTTGAAAGCTTTTGTTTCCCATTAGCCCCCCACCCATCCTCCCCCTATCTGCTACCCCCCTCCCCCCCCACCCCCCACCAGCCCTGCTGTCCCTCTTCATTTAAAGAGAAGAACGCTGCGAATGGAAAATTTTAATAGCAACCAGAAACTTCCTCACACAAATCAAACATTCAGCAGAATGAAATGGAACGCACCGATCAGATTTCTTCCCCTGCTCACCTGGTGAACTAAGACACGTTGGGGAGGTGGTGGTGGGGGGGGGGTTTGGCAGGTTGGAGGGAGTGTGGGTTAAATTGGGGCAGCGGTTCACTCACACTGCATGCCAATTCCAACCTCTGGCATGACCCGGCAGGTGAGAGATGCCTGCCACGGGACTGTGGGGCCTTCCTTTGGGAGACGCGGTTCCCTTAGGATCACTGACCAAAGATGGAACGGAAAGACTTGCATTGATATAGCGCCCTCCGCAATCTCAATTCGTCTCCAAGAATTTTAGAGCCAATGTTTTTGAAACGTAGCCACTGTTAAGTAGTAGAAGATGTCCTAGAATCCCGACAGGAAGAGGCGATTTGGTCCATCACGTCTGCACCGACCACAATCCCACCCAGGCCCTCTTCCTGTATCTCCACATATTTACCCCGCTAATCCGCTGACACTAGGGTAAGTTTAGCATGGCCAATCAACGTAACCCACTCAACTTTGGATTGTGGGAGGAAACTGGCGCATTCGGAGGAAACCCCAATGCAGACATGGGGAGAACGTGCAAACTCCACACACACAGTGATCCGAGGCCAGAATTGAATCCGTGTCCCTGGTACTGGGAGGCAGCAGTGCCAACCACTGTGTCACCATGCCACCACTGTTGTACTCACAGAATCCTACAGTATAGAAGGAGCCCATTTGGGGTCCATACATTTACCCAATATAATCTCATATAATCCCATACATTTACCCAATATAATCTCATATATTTACCCAACTAATCCCCCTAACCTATACATCTTGGGACACTTAGGGACAATTTAGCGTGGCCAATTCACCTAACCTACATATCTTTAAAAGGAGAGAACCGGAGCACCTGAAGGAAACCCATTCAGACACAGGGAGAATGTGCAAACTCCGCACAGTGACCCAAAACCAAAGTCTTACCGCAGTGCTAACCGCCGTGCCACCATGCTACCCCCAATGAGTAACACACGACAGCCAATTTGCACACAGCAAGCTGCCACGCATGCCAACGTGATAATGATTTTTTTAAGCTTAAGTTTATTTATTATTGTCACAATTAGGCTTACATTAACACTGCAATGAAATTATGGTAAAAATCCCCTAGTCACTACATTCTGGCACCTGTTTGGGCACACTGAGGGAGAATTTTAGCACCGCCAATACACCCTAACCAGCACATCTTTCGGACTGTGGGAGGAAACTGGAGGAAGCCCACACAGACAACATGCAGACTGCGCACAGAGAGTGACCCAAGCCGGGAATCGAACCCGGATCTCTGGCTCTATAAGGCAGCAATGCTATACACTGTGCCACTGTATTTGTGTAGATGTTGAAAGAAGGATAAATATTGCTCTTCTCTGATGTGGTGCCATGCCCACCTGGTATGGCAGATGGGGTCTCAGTTTAATATCTCACTCGCTCAGTCACCGGGTC
This sequence comes from Sphyrna mokarran, assembly GCA_024679065.1. Taxonomy (NCBI): domain Eukaryota; kingdom Metazoa; phylum Chordata; class Chondrichthyes; order Carcharhiniformes; family Carcharhinidae; genus Sphyrna; species Sphyrna mokarran. Next base: position 7,976,544 of record JAGIQG010000017.1, on the reverse strand, counting down.
AGAGTCTGTCTTTATTTAGACTCCAACCACAACATAACAGGTTGCAGCAGCACTGCACAGCTCCGTCTCCCTGTGGCCTGGAGCCATTCCAGATTCCTAATTCCCTGTTTTCAGTTTCCTGTATTATTTATAACAGTTGTCACTCCTGCGTGGGGTGGAGGGAGGATCCTTTAAGCCTTGTGTCTTTAGATGGGATATTGGGATGCAACAGGATTCCCAGCAGGGTTTTGCCACTGACTGCTCTGCGATGTATTGTCAGGGACAGAGTGCCTCTGGGCAGATAACAGGATGTCTGTAAAAACTCGGACTCTGGGCACTGCCCGTGTGGTGTGCTTTGGTCAAAGATTGGCTATAACCCCGTTGTCTGGCCATTGCCATGTGCTTACCAGCTATCTTACAATTACACTTCATTGGCTACAAGGCACTTCTGAAGTTGTGAAAGGTGCTATATAAATGCAATTTCTTTCTTTTGTATCATGGGCATGCCTGCAACAATTTCTATCCCATTGGTGGTCCCACTTGCCAGTGAGAGGGGGGAGGGAAGGAGATGTGGGATGTCTTGTTACCAGGACCCCCTCAGTCCCAGGGAACATTTTTACTATTTCTATTGATAAGACTCTTTACTTTTGAAGTCCTAACTGTTCCCTGCCTCTGACCCAGACTGTTCAGATTGAACACATAATGTCTGATTGTGAGGTTGGTACACCTCAGTGATTCCTACACCCGTTCCCCAGCAAAGTCAATGGAAACTCCTAATGTCAGGACTCTGCGCTCCTCTGTATACTTCACAGAATCCCTACAGTGCAGAAGGAGGCCATTCAGCCCATTGAATCTGCACTGACTCTCCAACACAGCTTCCCCCCCTATACCCTATCCCCACATTTACCCCACAAATCCTCCTAATTACTGAGGAGCAATTTGGCATGGTCAATCAACCTAACTTGCAGATCTTTGGACTGCAGGAGGAAGCCCATGCAGACACAGGGAGAACGTGCAAACTCCACACAGACAGAGGGACCCATGGGCCAGAGCTGAACCCAGGTCCCTGAAGCTGTGAGGCAGCAGTGCTAACCACTGTGCCACCGCACCTCCACTACTTAGTTGCCCTCATTAACTTTGTAAGGGGTGGGAGGCTGGCATTTTAAATTTTACACAGGATGTACAGCATAATCAAGGGGAGGTGATGGCCTAGCGGGATTGTTGGAGGAAACCAGGGCACCCAGAGGAAACCCACGCAGACACGAGGAGAATGTGCAAACTCCACACAGGCAGTGTGACCCGAGCCGGGAGCCGGGAAGCCGTTGTGACATAAGACCTCGCCCTTTCCAGAGGGTGCTGGATGAACAAATGAAGGGAAAGGATCCGCAGAGCTGCAGGGAAAGGGCTGAGCCTGGGATAAAACGCACAGCGTTTTTCAAAAGAAGCAGCGTAGACTCCCTCTGCGTCGTTTGATTCTATGACCGGCGAAAACAAGGAATAAAAAATTTGAGCAAGTCATGTTTTTGCTGGAACGCAATCCCCCCCACGGGAAGGAGGGAAGAAAGCTCAATTAACGTCTTGTGGCATCGGATTGGGTGGGCCAACTCCAAGTCAAAACCAACTCCTTGAGAACTGCAGCCTCGATAACATGTTAAAATGCAAAGCGAGAGGAATAGATACAGGGCTCCGTAACCCAGTTGAATAAAAACATCTCGGACGAGTGTAAAAACATATGTGCGAATGAGAGTCAAACCTCAGACCATAAATATTCATTCCTTGGAACATTGGTTCTTAGGAGGAGCTGCGGTGGAAGCAGTGTATGATTATAAAATGTAGCTTCCTCAATCACAAACAAAACATTTATTCATGACCTGGAATGGATGAGGCATCAAATCCCAACTTTCCCTTCAAAGAGGGGACAAGTAACCTTCAAAAACACACACAAAATGCCGACAGAGTTGAGGTACTCTTTCCCATCTGAGATTTAAGCTTTTCTACAATAAAGGTATGAATTATACAATCCCTGCAGTGCAAAGACAGGCCGTTTGGCCCATTGAGTCTGCACTGTTCACAATCCCACCCATGTCCTATCCCCGTATGTTTATCCTAGCTAGCCCTTCAACACTAACCGGCAATTTAGCATGGCCAATCCACCTAAACGGCTCATCCTTGGGCTGTGGGAGGAAATCAGAACACCTAGAGGAAATCCAAGCAGACACGGGGAGAACGTGCAGATTCCGCACAGGCAGTGACCCAAGGCCAGATCCATGGTGCTGTGAGAAATTTTTTCAGACAGAGGCTGGTGAGTGTCTGGAACAAGCTGTCAGAGGTAGTAGTAGATGTGGGTACAATTTTGTCTTTTAGAAAACATTTAGACAGTTACATGGGTAGGAAGGGTATAGAGGAATATGGGCCAAATGCGGGCAATTGGGACTAGCTTAGGAGTTTACAGGAAAAGGGCAGCATAGACAACTTGGGCTGAAGGGCCTGCTTCCATATTGTAAACCTCTATGACTCTAAGAGAGACCACTAAGGCCACTGAAATGAAAGCGGTTTCACAGGCAGCTCAATGATAGCGCTGCTATCTCACAGCACCAGAGACCAGGGTTCGATTCCCAGCTTGGGTCTCTGTCCATGTGGAGTTTGCACATTCAGCCTGTGTCTACGTGGGTTTGCTCCGGGTGCTCCTCCCACACTCTGGAAGACGTGATGGTTAGAATGCATTGATCATACTAAATGTTCCCTTTGTGTAACCGAACAGGCCCCAGCGTGTGGCAATTCAGAAATTTTCACAATAACTTCATTGCAGTGTTAATTAAGCCTGTTTGTGACACTAATAAATCATTTTTAAACTTTAATTCCTCACCAACATTTTGATTTGTATATACGGCCATTTACTATTCTCTATTTCACTAATGTTATGGGATGAGTCATAAATGCTGGATAGCCAGCTGGGCCTACACCCAAAATCATAATTTATTAGAATTTGCTTTTTCTTGTTAAGAAGCTGTTGATAAACTTTTATTTCTCCACCGCTGTACCCCTCCACTATCCCCCCACACTCCTCCTATGACCTCTAAAACTGTTAGATTCTCAGTGTTTAAGTCATGACTTTCATCACTTTTTATTATGATCACTCTTTCCAACAAACCATGCAATACTTTTCACTTATTGCAATAGCGTGACACTTTGAGCTCACTTCCTATGCAAGTCAGAAATTACCAATTGTTCGTAAGGGATTAGGAAAACATGTATTAAGATAGGCACATGGGAGCAGTTAAATGTAAGTATAAGGCTTGAAGATACCAAAATTGTGTGTGTGTGTGTGTGTCTGTGTATGTGTGTGTGTGTGTGTGTCTGAGTGTGTGTTATGTGTGTGCGCGTGTGAGTGTGCGTGTGTGTGTGTGTGTCTGTGTATATGTGTGTGTGTATATGTGTGTGTGTATATGTGTGTGTGTGTATGTGTATGTGTGCGTGTATCTGTGTATGTGTGTCTGAGTGTGTGTGTGTGTGTATGTATGTATGTGTGTGTGTGTGTGTGTGTGTGTGTGCGTGTGAGCTCTGCTAAAAGTGTAAATGAAACAAGACTGGATCATATTCTATAGTCCCTTTCAAATGATATCAGGCTGATCTCCCATAAAAGCAAATTACAACAATGCTATGCCTCTTTGTCTGTCTAGACAGCGTTGAATGTACTACCAGTGCAATAGATGAGGATTTAAAGATCAGAATTGGGAAGAACAGAGCAGCATACATCTTGTCAACAGTTAGAAGTCAAGAGCGATGATCTTAGAGAGGTCTATAAAATAATGAGGGGCATAGATCAGCAACATATATTCCCAAAGTTAGGGGAGTCTAAAACTAGAGGGCATAGGTTTAAGGTGAGAGGGGAAAGATACAAAAGAGTCCAGAGGAGAATTTTTTTCAGACAGAGGGTGATGAGTGTCTGGAACAAGCTGTCAGAGATAATAGTAGAGGTAGGTACAATTTTGTCTTTTAGAAAACATTTAGACAGTTACATGGGTAGGAAGGGTATAGAGAGATATGGGCCAAATGCGGGCAATTGGGGCTAGTTTAGGAGTTTAAAAAGGGGAGCAGCATGGACAAGTGGGCTGAAGGGCCTGCTTCCATATGTAAACCTCTATGACTCTAAGAGAGACCACTAAGGCCACAAAGCTAAAGATCTGCAACCCCAACCTGAAATCTGCTTTGAAACATGATGGACTCACCAAAACAATGTTGATGAAAATCCAATCCTTCCCAGGAAATGCCTCTGAAGGATCCTTAGGACCCACTGACCAAATCCAACAATAATATTAAGCTATGGGAGGGGACAAAACAATCGTCTTACAAATCAAAAGGTGGTAATGGAATCAGATAGGCCATAATTTGAGGAAATCATGGACTACCAGAGGCTGGATAGACTGGGACGCTTTTCTCCAGAGCTGAGAGGTGATCTTATAGAGGTCTATAAAATAATGAGGGGCACAGATCAGCTAAATAATATCCCAAAGGTAGGGGCGTCTAAAACTAAAAGGCATAGATTTAAGATGAGACGGGAGAGATACAGAAGTGTCCCGAGGGGCAGTTTTTCACACAGAGGGTGGTGAGTGTCTGGAACGAGCTGCCAGAGGCAGTAGTAGAGGCGGGTACAATGTTATCTTTTAAAAGGCATTTAGAAAGTGACATAAGTAAGATGGATATAGAGGGATATGGGCCAATTGCAGAAAATTTGGACTAGCTTAGTGGTTAAAAAACTGGGCAGTATGGACAAGCTGGGCCGAAGGGCTTGTTTCCCTGCTATAAATCTCTATGACTCTAGGAGTCTATGATATTACGCTGCAATCTTTCGCATGAAACCCACAAGGCAGACCGAGACACATGGAGGCAGTTTACAGAAATGGAGATGAGAGCTGAGGTCTAGACATAGCAATAACTGGAAAGATTGGCCCAAAAAAGGAATTGGATGGAGAGACTTTGTCCATGGTCTATGCTCTGTTAATGAGTGGAAAGACAGGAACAAGAAGAGACTTCCTCAGTCTTCGTTTGAAATAATATGCTTTGAAACCCCATTCAAACTTGGCCCCTTGCCCCTAACAATCTTGGTATGCTCCTTAAAAATAAAAATAAAAAGTAATATAAAGGATGAGAAAGAATTTTCCAACCAATAATGGTTGACGGATGAAAAATTTGGGAAGAAATATATCCTCACTGGCACTTCAAATGGAGTTATATTAGAAACTGTGCTATTTAAGATAATATAAGATAGCAAGCAGAATGATAGGGTGGAGAGAGAAACTACTACTGCTTGTTGGGGGGGAATCAAAGACCAGGAGGCAGAGTCTGGAAGATAGTGCCAGACCTCAATGCACGGCAAAAGTTTGGAAATCTCGCCCGTGGATACCAATTAATGATAAATTGTTCATTTTAAAACTAAGATTGATAGGTTTTTGTTGACCAAAGATATTAAGGAATATGGGACATGGAGTTAGATCATAGATCAGCCATGGGCTCAATGAATGATGGATCCAGAGCTAAAAGGCCTCCTCTTGTCCCTATGTTCCAAAGATCGCCAGAATATTGCAATCTGTGGATACATCCGGACACAATACTTGGCACCAGATGACTTTGACCTTGGAGATTTCATAGAGAACACTCCTTAACATGGCGTATGGAATCAGCCATGGGGAGTACATAAAACCACAAGGTATAACAGCAGAATTAGGCCATTTGGCCCATTGAGTCTGCTCTACCATTCAATCATGGCTGATATCTTTCTCAACCCCATTTTCCCACTTTTTTGCCATAATTTTTTTCCCTTTACCAATCAAAAACCTATCTGTCATAAAAATACTCAATGACTTGGCCTCCACAGCCTTCTGGGGCAATAAATTCCACAGATCGACCACCTTCTGGCTAAAGAAATTGCTTCTCATCTTGGTTCTAAGGTGTCATCCCTTTACTCTGGGGCTATGTCCTCAGGTCCTGGTCTCTCCTGCTAACGGAAACATCTTCCCCATGTTCACTCTATCCAGGCCTTTCAGTATTCTGTAAATTTCAATGAGAGATCCTCTCCTCCTTCTAAACTCCATTGAATGGACTATGCCTGTCAATCTGTCACACTGTCAGCCAACGTTGTCTACCTGCAGGAAGGGATGTCCTGAGGCATGGTACATTGGGAAGACCATGCAGATGTCAAGACAACAGATGAATGAACATCGCTTGACAATCACCAATCAAGACTGTACTCTTCCTGTTGAGGAATACTTCAGTGGTCACAGGCATTCAGCCTTTGATCTTCAAGTAAGCGTTCTCCAAGGCAGCTTCATGACACATGACAACGCAAAGTTGTTGAACAGAGACTGATAGCCAAGTTCCACACACATGAGGACAACCTCACCCGGGATCTTGGGTTCATGTCACACTATCTGTAACCCCCATGATTTGCCTGGGCTTGCAAAATCTCACTAACGTTCTTATCTGGAGACAATACTCACCTCTTAATGCTCTCTCCACTCACATTGCTTGTACCTATAAGACTTAATTACCTGTAAAGACTCGCATTCCAACCAGTGTCTAGTAAATTGAGTTTGTGTCTATATATGCTCTGTTTGTGAACAGCACTCCCACTTATCTGACCAAGGAGCAGCTTTCTGAAAGCTAGTGGATTTTGCTACCAAATAAATCTGTTGGACTGGTGTTATGAGATTTTTTTACCTGTCACACACCAGAGTTGACCCTCCTATGGATTACGAGAGTTTGTGTATTTTTCCTTGGAGCATCTATAATGAGACTTTGACTCAATTATAACCTAATAAGATGTTGAGACTTGATAGAGGTTTATAAGATGTTGAGAACCTGATAGAGGTTCATAAAATGTTGAGAGGTATAGATAGGGTGGATTCTCAGGGACTATTTCCCAGGGCTGAAATGGTCGCTACGAGAGGACACAGGTTTAAGGTGCTGGGGAGTAGGTACAGAAGAGATATCAGGAGTAAGTTTTTCACTCAGAGGGTGTGGGTAAGTGTAATTGGCTACCGTTGATGGTGGTGGAGGTGAACTTGTTAGGATCTTTTAAGAGACTTCGGGATGAGTACATGGTATTTAATGGGATTGAGGGTTATAGATAGACCTGGTAGGTAGGGATATGATCAGTGCAACTTGTGTGCCGAAGGGCCTGTTTGTGCTGTGGTGGTCTATGTTCTATGTTCTACATCAGGAAAAGGCCATGTTTTAACACAACAATCCAAGAACCCGGCAGCAGAGGAAGAGGCCCATTGTGGCTGTGTCACAAGAGCAATGCAATGTTCACCACTCTGTTGCTTTTTCCCCTGAGCTCTGTAGCATTTTGATATGTGCACAATACACATTACAATGACAGGCCCACTGAGGCAGTAACCCGTGCTTTGTGGCTCAAAACTTCCTAATTCTGATACAACGTGGCTTGTAAGACGAAATTCACAGGACTGAAGGTTTTCCCACCATGGAAATCATAGTGGGCAGGGGAGGCAGATCATGGAAAGGTCTGTTGGCCTCAGGAGGGATTTTCTGGTTGCCCTCTGTGTCTCTGCGGATTTATGAACACTTCAGATTTCAGAGTCCGTTTCGATTATACCCCAATTTTTACAGGTCATTTCTTAAGTTAAGTTTATTTATTAGTCCCAAGTCGGCTTACAAAAATGCTGCAATGAAGTTACTGTGAAAATCCCCGAGTGTCGCACACTCCGGCACCTGTTCGGGTACACTGAGGGAGAATTTAGCATGGCCAGAACACCTCATTCACCTGACCAAGGCCATAGAGCTTGTGAGTTTACTATCGAATAAATTGGTTGGGTTTAAAACTGATGTTGTCAGGCTTCTTACTGTGTAATGCACCCTAACCAGCACGTCTTTCGGACTGTGGGAGGAAACCCACGCAGACACGGGGAGAATGTGACCCAAGCCGGGGATCGCACCCAGTACCCTGGCGCTGTGAGGCAGCAGTGCTAACTACTGTACCACTGCGGCCCCCCCAAAACCCTTAGCCTATTTTGTCTCCTATTTTCACGGGATTTACATGCACCACTAAAGTGAGAGGTATGAATTCACTCGTTTCGGAATCTAAGCAGAGGTTTCCAATTTATTAAATTTCCATTCACTCCCACAAAAGAGGAATGTGGGTCTAGCCATGAAATGTCTTGGCAGCTCTGTCTGGCATGATCGAGTTTCAGTTGTATGATATCCTGTCCCTATAATGACTGACTTTCGCAGTGCAGACAATAGAAGCTGCACCACAACAACCTACAAATACTTCTCATATGTTTGGAAGTTATTTAAGCTGATATTTACCAACCAAATTATTACAGTATGTTTGGACACATCAGTGCAGTGAGACCAAGAACAGAAGCACTGTTAAAATGATAGCGGCAGTCAGCACCTCAATGTCCAACAATAGCCGAGATTCTTACTTGGAGGAGAGGCAGGGGCATAATTCACCAGTGAGATGAGATAGATATTGGCACCAATGAAGGAAGGCCATTCAGCCCATCATACCTTGTCGCCAGCACATAATTCTTTGACACACTGCCTGTGTGGAGGAGGGGGTGGCACAGTGGTTAGCACTGCTGTCCCACCGCACCAGGGACCCTGCTTCAATTACCAGCTTCGGTCACTAGCTGTGTGTTGTTTGCACATTCTCCCGATGACTGCGTAGGTTTCCTCCGGGTGCTCCAGTTTCCTCCCACAGTCCAAACATATATAGATTAAGCTGTTTGGCCATGATATATTGCCCCATAGTGTCTTATGATGCGTAGTTTAGAGGGATTAGCGGGCTAAATATGTGTGGTTATAGGAATACGGCCTGAGTGGGATTGTGGTCAGTACAGACTCGATAGATTGAATGGCCTCCTTCTGGTCTGTAGGGATTCTTTGATTCTTTTAAACTATCCTCCTCTCACTTCAATCTATGTTCCTGAGGAATTGACACTTTGACCCTGGAAAAAGACTTTGACTATCCACTTTATCCAAGCCTGTCATAATCTTGCAAACCTCTATCAGGTCTCCCCTCATCATCTGACACTCCATAGAACCACAGAACATTTACAGCTTTTGGCCCTTCTTGTCTGTGCCGAACCAATGAACTCCACTGAAAACAATCCATAAGATATAGGAACAGGATTAGGCCGTTCAGCCCATCGAGTCTGCTCCACCATTCGATCGTGGCTGATATGCTTCTCATACCCCACTTTCTTACCTTCTCCCCATAACCCTTCAACCCATTACCAGTTAAAAATCTATCTAACACCTCCATAAATCTACTCACTGTCCCAAGCATACTTTGGGGTAGCGAATTTCAAAGATTCACAACCTTTTGGGAAAAGTAGCTTATCTTCAACTCTGTTTTAAATTTGCTACCCCTTACACTAAGGTTATGACCTCTTTTCCTTGAATGTTCCACAAGAGGAAGCATCCACTCCACGTCTACTTTATCCAAGACTTGTATCATCTTGTCTACCTGCTCTTTATCCATAGATCTCCTCAGTAAGCACTCACAGAATCATAGAATCCCTACAGTGCAGAAGGGGCCATTTAGCCCATCACATCTGCACTGGCCCTTCGAAAGAGTCCTGATTCCCCCCAGCCCTGTACATTGATCATGGCCAATCCACCTAACCCGAACATCTTTGCTCTTACTTGATTTTCTTTTGCAAGTTCCTATTCATCTTTCCGGCAGCATGTTCCAGATTGCAACAACTTGCTATCTAAAGGGATCTCTCTTTAACTCACCTCTACTCTTGTGCTCATTACCTTAAAGTTTTTATCCCCTGATTACCACTGTCCCACTCCAGTGAAAACTATTTCTTCTTATTTACTTGATCAAAGCCCTTCCTCATTTCAGACACCTTGGTTAAATCTCTCCTGCCCGACTCTCTTCTGCTGGAAGGAGCCTCATACCCTCACTGTATCCAAACCCTCTCACCTCAGCTATTGGATTTGACAATCTCCCCTGCACCCACTCCACGCTGGTGACACTTTCCCTGGAGAGTCGGGCTCAGAAAATATTGGATGTGTTCTGTCTGCAAAAGCCATGTGCTAAAGAGTCTTTGTTGTCGGCCGCCTTTGTTTCTTGACATTTAATCCCTACCGCAACTTCAGATAAATTTGAACAGATGTAAAATGATCGCCATGTCTCGTTCTTGGATGAATTAACCTGGCAACGGATCCCAAAAGCAGCCACAGTAAGAGTTCTTGTCGAGAACTCAAGTGAAGTGTTCTAGTTTATCAGATTGTTTGAGGATCTGCGTAGCCTATGAGCTTGTGGGTTACTCTGCCAGCCAGTTAGAGAACATTTTATTTTGGGCAGACATCGTCAACCCATTTTACAAATTTACCTGGGTGGTGATCCTGAGTTTCCAACTTGAGAATTGAGCAATTTGCGCTCAGGAATAAACACCGGGTGGATCAGGGGCAGTTTTGAGCTGAGATTCTCAAACATATTTCCAATACTCCATTTGGTATCTATCAGACCACGAGGCTTTATATATGGGTGGGTGGCTGTGTATGTGTGTATGTGTGTGTGTGTGTGTGTGTGTGTGTGGGTGGGGGTGTGGGTGTGGGTGTGTGTATATATGCATGTGTGGCTGTGAGTATGTGTGGATGTCTGTGTGTATGTGTGGCTGTATGCGTGTGTGTGCATCTATGTGTGTTTACTTGAGCGTGAGTGTGCGTGTATATGTGTGTCTGTGTGTGATGTGTGTGTGAGTGGGTGTGGGTGCATGTATGTGAGTGTATGTATGTGTGTGTGAGTGTATGTGTGCATGTGAGTCTGTGAATGTGTCTGCGCATGCGTGTGTATGCGTGTGGGTGTGAGTGTGCATGTGTGTGAGTGTGTGTGTACATGTGTGTGGGTGTGTGTGTGGGTGTTTATGTATGTGTGAGCGTGCATGTCTGTGAATGTGTGTGTTTGTACGTGAGTATGTGCTTATGTGTGTGTGTATGCGTGTGTGTGCTTGTGTGTAAGTATGCATGTGTGTGTATGTCTGTGAATGTGTGTGTGTGTGTGTGTGTGTGTGTGTGTGTGTGTGTGTGTGTGTGTGTGTGTGTGTGTGTGGTGTGTTTGTGTGTGTGTGTGTGTGTGTGTGTGTGTGTGTGTGTGTGTGTGTGTGTGTGTGTGTGTGTGTGGGTGTGTGTATATATGCATGTGTGGCTGTGAGTATGTGTGGATGTCTGTGTGTATGTGTGGCTGTATGCGTGTGTGTGCATCTATGTGTGTTTACTTGAGCGTGAGTGTGCGTGTATATGTGTGTCTGTGTGTGATGTGTGTGTGAGTGGGTGTGGGTGCATGTATGTGAGTGTATGTATGTGTGTGTGAGTGTATGTGTGCATGTGAGTCTGTGAATGTGTCTGCGCATGCGTGTGTATGCGTGTGGGTGTGTGTGTGCATGTGTGTGAGTGTGTGTGTACATGTGTGTGGGTGTGTGTGTGGGTGTTTATGTATGTGTGAGCGTGCATGTCTGTGAATGTGTGTGTTTGTACGTGAGTATGTGCTTATGTGTGTGTGTATGCGTGTGTGTGCTTGTGTGTAAGTATGCATGTGTGTGTATGTCTGTGAATGTGTGTGTGTGTGTGTGTGTGTGTGTTATGTCTGTGAATGTGTGTGTGTGTGGTGTGTATGTCTGTGAAGTGTGTGTGTGTGTGTGTGTGTGGTGTGTGTCTGTGAATGTGTGTGTGTGTGTTGTGTGTGTGTGTGTTGTGTATGTCTGTGAATGTGTGTGGTTGTGTGTGGTGTGTGTGTGTCTGTGAATGTGTGTGTGTGTGGTGGTATGATGTGAATATGTGTGTGTGTGTGTGGTGGTGTGTGTTGTCTGTGAATGTGTGTGTGTGTGTGTGTATGACTGTGAATATGTGTGTGTGTGTGTGTGTGTGTGTGTAGAAGTGAAGAAGTCCTATGAGCTTGAAACATTAACTCCTTCTCCCTCCACAGATGCTGCTGACATTTTCCAACATGTTCTGGTGTTATTCCACTCAGTGAGTGAGTGTTGGAGGTTGGACTCTGAGTCACTGAGCACAGCCTGGCCGTGTCTCTGGAGCTGAGGTAGGGTGTGAGAGTCAAGAACCCTGGCAATTAGAGGCTTGGTGAAGACCAGACTCTTGCTAGTGGTTTGCTGCTGGGAGGCTGGTGGAGACCCACCATCAGGGAGGGGAACATCTTGTGGAGAAGGCCATGTTCACCCTCCAGTGAGAAGTAGAGCAGTTCTGAGTGCAATGAACAGATGGCTCCCTCCAGGGAATGGTTGGTGAGCAGCATGAGGCGCCTGGTCCAGCAGAGCACACGGTGACTGCCTGATACACATTCTAAGCAGCCTTCTGCCCCTCGGGCTGCACACGATAGTACCAAGATGAGTGGAGGGTGAGTTGCTTCCATCTCTCCAGGCATCCCTTCTTCTCCCAGGGTCAGGGAGGTGATTTCATGCATCAACAGGGAATAGGGGCATTAGCAAGCTGCCCTGGTTGTCATCTTACTGCACTGACTCTGTTCCCTAGGCAAACACCCAGCCCTGTAACCCTCACACCCTACCTGGCCTAACTCTGCTTATTTACCCCATTAATCCCCCTAGCCTGCACAATTAGGACATAAGGGGCAATTTAGCAAGGCCAATCCATCTAATCTGAACAATTTTGGAATCTAAGGGACAATTTAGCATGGCCAATCCACCTAAGTTGAACATTTTGGGATACTAAGGGACAATTTAGCATGGCCAATCCACCTAAGTTGAACATTTTGGGATACTAAGGGACAATTTAGCATGGCCAATCCACCTAAGCTGAACATTTTGGGATACTAAGGGACAATTTAGCATGGCCAATCCACCTAAGTTGAACATTTTGGGATACTAAGGGACAATTTAGCATGGCCAATCCACCTAAGCTAAACATTTTGGGATACTAAGGGACAATTTAGCATGGCCAATCCACCTAAGTTGAACATTTTGGGATACTAAGAGGCAATTTAGCATGGCCAATCCATTTAATCTGCACATTTTGGGTTACGAAGGGACAGTTTAGCATGGCCAATCCACTTAATCTGCACATTTTGGGTTACGAAGGGACAGTTTAACATGGCCAATCCACTTAATCTGCTCATTTTGGGACACAAAGGGGTGCACCAGTGCACCCAGAGGAAACCCACGCAGACACGGGGAAAATGTGCAAACTCCACATAGACAGTGACCCAAACCAAGATTCGAACATGGGTCCCTGGCGCTGTGAGGCAGCAGTGTTAACTATTATGCCACCCCCTGTTCTGTTAGTTGATGCGAGTTAGTGTAAAAACCAAGCTATGGTGGGAACACTGACTGTGTTTGAGAGAGAGAGAGAGAGAGAGTTGAGGGTTCAATTTAAGGTGATGGACCTACAGGATTACATCTGTACTCATTTTGCGTGTTATTTTTGTTCTCGATGTTAAGGGCCACTTTTATGGGACTTGACTGCTCGGCTTTCCCCCTTTGAAGTCATTTATAAAAATAAATAAATTTGGCAATCAAGGGACGAGTTTGGGCCTCGCTCTCTGAGAAGCTAAAGCCACAGGAAAACCTTGAGAGCTTAAAATGCAAATGAAGAGAGACGCCTGAAATCCTCCGAGATTCCGGGAGAAAAGGAATGGTATTGTCTAAGTCACTGATCTTCCAAACCTATTCATTGTACTCCTGCCAGATGTAAGTTTTCAATTGCCAAGAAAAAACTTGCATTTCTATAGTGCCTTTCATAACCTCAGGTTGTCTGAAATCCCTTTTTCAGGACTTATGAAGGATAACCACTATTGTAAAATAGGAAATAAAGCAAGACATTGGCGTAGAGGAGATGATAGCCTAGTGGTATTATCGCTAGACTATTAATCCCGAAACTCAGCTAATGTTCTGGGGACCTGGGTTCGAATCACGTCACGGCAGATGGTGGAATTTGAATTTAATAAAACTATCTGGAATTAAAAATCTACCATGAAACCATTGTCGATTGTTGGAAAAAGCCATCTGGTTCAGTTGAGTTCCTTTAGGGAAGGAAATCTGCCATCCTTACCTGGTCTGGCCTACAGAGTCACAGCAATGTGAGCCAAAGCTCAGCACCTCCCACGGTGCAGGTCTCCTTTGGAACTGCACTGGGAAAGTCGGCCTGGATTATGTAATTGAGTAGCCAGAATGACCAATTTCTGAATCAGAGGTGAGACGGCTCTGTAGGAAACCAGAATTGGTTTTACCAAGATTGCTCGCTGGGGAATAAACACTAGAAGCAACTGTGTGTCACGGCAGAATGAATGAGAATGCATTTTTGTTTGCAAATAGGATTTTTCAAATGAAACCATCCCTGGAACAGATTGGAGGGTAATGCCATCATATTTTAGCCAAGGGCTTTCTATTTGGCCAGCGGCAGTCGGGTGCATTGCATAACTAGTTTCCACAATAATAATTTTCGACTCCTAAGTTATACTTACGTAAGTATGGTAAAGTGTAACAAAAGAACCTCGAATCCACTCAGCCTGTCCCACACAAGTGTGACATCTGACAATATGTGTATGCAGTTTCGGTCTCCTTGCTTATGCAAGGATGTAAATATGTTGGAGGTGTTTCAGAGGAGGTTTACGAATGAGTTGTCTATGTGAAACAGTTGGACAGACTGGGCTTATTTCCACTAAGTTTAGAAGAGTGAGAGGGAGGCTGGATTGAAGTTGATATGATCCTGAACAGTATTGGCAGGTTGTATGTGGAAAGGATGTTTCTTCTTGAGAGTGAGTCTGAACGAAGACCCACTGTTTCGAAATTGGTTGGGGGGAGTCTGCTTTCCTGGATAGAGATTTGGAGGAATCTTTAGCCAACAATTATTGAGGGAGATGGAAAGGTGGAGTTCAAAACACAAACAGATCATATCAAAAGGTAGAGGAGACTTGAGGGGCTGAATGGCCCACTTCAGCTTCTGGTTTGTCTGTTCATACCTCTATAAATTCACTTTCCAATCCACCTGAAACCAGAGACCAAGGAAAAGCTCCTGATAAGAATCCAGGCAGTGGGGAGGATAGAACATTTCTTCCTAATCACCATCGATTATCCAAGCTAATTCATTCCACTCCTAACTAATGTAAAAAGTTTCACAACACCAGGTTAAATTCCATCAGCTTTATTTGATTGTACGAACTTTCAGAATGCTGCTCCTTCATCAGATAAATGGAGAGGTAGGTTTCACAAACACGGCATATACGGACAAAGGCACAATTGCAAGGTAATGGTTGGAATGCGAGTCTTTACAGGTACAGACAATGTGAGTGGAGAAAAGGTTAAGCACAGGTTAAAGAGATGTGAATTATCTCAAATTAGTAAGATTTTGCAAGCTCAGACCAAATGGTGGGGGTTACAGGTAGTGTGACATGAACCTAAGATCCCAGTTGAGGTATCCTCATGAGTATGGAACTTGGTTATCAGTCTCTGCTTAGCGATTCTGCATTGTTGTGTGTCTTGAAAGCCGCCTTGGAACACTAACCTGAAGATCGGTAGCTGAGTACCCTTGACTGTTGGATTGTTCCTTGACTGGAAGGGGACACCAACTACTTTGTAAGGTGAACTTCAACCTAGTCACATTCAATCATCATTGAAGTTAAATCATCTAATCGCCCGGTGGTCTATTCAAGAGGATCACTAGACTCCAGGGATCTCCTGATGTTGAATGTACAACTGGTCTTATATGAGATTATGGACTCTATCCCCTCTGAACCTCTTCAGTTATGATTTATTCATGTCTCAAGGTATTTAATTGATATCACTGTATCAGTCATTTTATCCACATTGAGTTAGCATTGACTGTGCTCTTTGCGAAGATTTGTCTCCAATAAGCTCTAAGTTGCCAATCTCCTGAAGAGGCAACAGTAATAAGGAGCAGAGGAGGCTCTATCTTTCAAAAGATTACGATTTATCTTCTTGTTCAACTCTACCTTCCCACTCTATCCCCATGTTGCCTCCATAGCACCTTTTACAAGTAAGATTTTGAACCTTTCTCTACTCCTGAGTTCTCGGTCTTTTCTCTGCTCCTTAGACCATAGGACTATAAGACATAGGAGCAGAATTAGGTCACTCAGCCATCGAGTCCACTCTGCCAGTCAAACATGGTTGACTTTTTTCTCATCCCCATTCTCCTGCCTTTCCCCCATAATCCTTTATCCTCTCATTAACCAAGAACCTATTTATCTCTGTCTTAAAGACACTCAATGATCTGGCCTCTACAGCCCTCTGTGGCAAAGAGTTCCACAGATTCCCCACTCTCTGGCTGAAGAAATTCCTCCTCATTTCTGTTTTAAAGGATCGTCCCTTTAGCCTGAGGTTGTGCCCCCTCGTTCTAGTTTTTCCTACTAGTGGAAACATCCTCTCTATGTCTATTCTATCCAAGCCTTGCAGTATCCTCTAAGTTTCAATAAGACCCCAGCTCATCCTTCTAGACTCCAACGAGAACAGACCCAGAGTTTTCAACCGTTACTCATACGATGAGCTCTTCATTCCAGGAATCATTCGTCTTGTGAATCTCCTCTGGGCCTTTTCCAAGATCAGCACATCCTTCCTCAGATACGGGACCCAAAACTGCTCACAATACTCCAAATGGAATCTGACCAGAGCCTTATCCAGCCTCAAAAGTAATCCCTTCATTTCTCCTTCACAAAGATTGCTGAAAGGAACAGATTATCAAACAGTGGTTTGTGGCATCTTGTGCATTGTGAACTGTCTGCCACATTTCCTGTTGTTGTTCATCTATTTTCACACCCACACTGGGGAATAGTCGAGGGAACGGGGGAAGGATTCTTGAGCTGATAATCAGTCTCTTGAATCACACTGAATGCTCCTTCTGAGGGTAACAAGTCCCGACGTTGGACTCGAACCATGGGGCTTCTGCTCCGATGGTAAGGGCGCTACCCACCGCACCAAAAAACCTCCCACATTTCCTACTTTACAACAAAAGCAACAGTTCCAACATACAAGGCAGGAGTTCTTGGTTGCGTTTGCGGAACTTCCTTCTGGAGGTCCATCAAATTGTCTGTTCCACCCACGACGAGTCTTGTGGTGGGCGGGACTGGAAAACTTACCCAATGTTGTTGGCGAATAACTGCTTGCGACACCCTGAGAATACAAAAGGCACTATATAAATGCAAGTTCTTACTTTATAATTCTTGTGGAGAGTTTTTAATCTTGATGCCACAGCCGCTAGGATTGCAGTGAGAGTGAGTGACCATGAGTGTGTGAGTGAGTCTGTGTGTGTCTATGCGTGAGTGATTAAGTGTGTGAGTGTGACTGAGTGAGTGTTAACGAGTGTAGTGTGAGCGAATCAGTGAGTGTGTGAGAGTGTGAGTGAATGAATGAGTGTGAATGTGTGAGCGCTTGAGTGTGTAAGTGTGAGTTTGTGAGAGATTGAGTGTGAGTGAGTGTGTGAATGAGTAAGTGAGAATGAGTGTGTGAAACTGAGTGAGTGTGAGTACGTGAGTGTGAATGTACAAGTGAGTGATTGTGAGTGTGTGTGCGTGTGTGCGTGTGTGAGTGAGAGAATGAGAGAGTGACTGAGTGGGAGAGAATGAGTGAGCGAGACAGCGAGTGAGTGTGAGTGTGAATGTATGAGTGTGAGTGAGTGTGTGAATGAGCGTGAGTGACTGTCATAGTATATAATAAATTCTGTTACCTCACACCCTCAGTTTGTCTTGGTCACTTCCATTCTCTTCCCCCTTGTTGGGAATAAGATTCTTCCATTCCAATTGCCTTATTGTTATTGGTGAAGTTGAAAGGTCTTTAAGCAAAGTCCTCAATCTGCCTCTTCCCTCTGTACAACACTGTCCTTCCTTTGACCATCACATTCCGTGAGGAGCCACTGGACACTGTAGATTGACCCCATACCTTGGAAGCCTCATCTCAAAGAGGACAGACATTGGCGAAATTGCCCCCAGCGTGCCAGTGTAGAATTGGGCTATTGAGGGAAAAGGGTATTTGATATGGGGTTATGGGGGAAATGCAGGGGAATGAGAATGAGAAAGATATCATAGAACATAGAACACTACAGCACAGAACAGGCCCTTCGGCCTTCGATGTTGCGCCGACCAATATAAAAAGCAATGCCCCTCCAAACTAAACTATTCCCTTCTCTTCCATATACTTATCAACTAAATATATACTATCAATCAGCCATGATTGAATGGCAGAGCAGACTTGATGGGCCGAGTGGCCTAATTCTGCTCCTCTGTCTTATGGTCTCATAATAAACTAATACCAAACTAATGGTCTACCAGGTTGCAGTGCTTCCCCTCTGTATAGAACTCTCATAGTGCAGAAAGAGGTCATTCGGGCCACTGTGTCTACACTAGTCCATCAAAAGGGCATCCCACCCAGCCCCTCTCCGCCACTGTATCCTCATAATCCTACACATTTACCATGGCTAATCAACCCAACTTACCCATCTTTTTAACACTAAGGGACAATTTAGTATGGCCAATCCACTGAGCCTTCACATTTTTGGAGCGTGGGAGGAAACAGAAGCACCTGGAAGAAACACACGCAGACAGGAAGAGAAAGTGCAAACTGCATACAGACTGTGACACAAGCTAAGAATTGAACACAGATCCCTGGCACCGTGAAGCAGCAGTGCTAACCACTGTGCCACCACGCTGCACATACATGTCAGAAATATGGATAAGGTATAGCAGAGACTTTAAATCCCTGGGGAAATATTGCCCATGCTATCTCTGCAAGATCCTGCAAAGTCAGTGGCTCGAATACCAATGTCCTATCTCAGATCAACATCCTCAGTACTGAGGTACTGATTATGGTTAATCAGCCATGCTAGGCAGGGTCACATCATCTGACACACAACTCCCAAAACAAGCTCCCCTCTACTTCAAGTTTCATTATGGCAAATGGCTGGCAGGAGAGTGAAGGAAACATTCCATGAAGCTGCCCTGAAAAAATGCAACATTGCCACCCATCTGTGCGAATCTCTTTCTCAACTGAAAAAGTAGCATCCAACAAAGGTGCCAGCCATTTCAAACGAACCCAGGTGAAGGCCCAACACAAATAGTGACTAGTATGGGAGGGTTGTACCCATCCACCTTATCAAACACAGAGTGCATGGATCCAGGGTTGGATTTTATATTCACTTCAGGACCCACAACCATGGAGAGGAAGAATTCCCGAGGGATTGCCAAAGGGGAGGACAAGATAATGCCAGGCCAGGAACTTCCAAGAAACTTAGCCTGATCCCTAAATTTTTATCTTCGAAATTGGTATTAGGATGAGCATAAAGTATTTCACTCCAGATAATTATTTAAATGACCCATTAGGGTCCTGCGATTGGGACAGCTAAATACACAGTCGTTAATATAGCCCAGAGAGCGCAGGGGACTTAGAGCACTTATCACAATTTAGGATTATTGTTTTAAAAGTGACTGATTTTCACACATGAAGGCAAGTTTACCCTGTAGAGACTTTTGTCTGACTTTTGTCACTTTAGAGACTTTTGTCACTTTTGAGAAAGTGACCAGAGAGGTGGATGGGGGTAAGGCGGTTGATGTAGTATATATGGACTTTAGTAAGGCGTTTGATAAGGTGGCCCATGGAAGACTTCTACAGAAAATGCAGATGTGTGGAATAGAGGGTGATTTAGCTAATTGGATTAGGAATTGGATCAGCAAATTTGCAGATGATACTAAAGTTGGTGGTGTGGTAGATAGTGAAGAGGGGTGTTTTAGTTTACAGAATGACTTGGACAAGTTGCAGAGCTGGGCCGAGAGGTGGCAAATGGAGTTTAATGTGGAAAAGTGTGAGGTAATGCACTTTGACAGGAACAATAAATGTGTAGAGTATAGGGCTAATGGTAGGGCTCTTAATAGTGTTGAGGAACAGAAGGATCTTGGTGTATGTGTCAATAGATCCCTGAAAGTAGGCAGTCAAGTGGATAAAGTTGTTAAGAAGGCTTATGGAGTCTTAGCTTTTATTGGTAGGGGGATTGAATTTAGGAGCCGCAGAATCATGTTGCAGCTGTACAAAACTCTAGTGCGGCCGCACTTGGAGTATTGTGTGCAGTTCTGGTCCCCACATTATAAGAAGGATGTGGAGGCAGTGGAGAGGGTACAGAGGAGGTTTACCAGGATGTTGCCTGGTATGGAGGGCAGGTCTTATGAAGAGAGGCTGAGGGATTTGAGGTTGTTTTCGTTAGAAAGAGGCGGCTAAGAGGGGACCTTATCGAAACATATAAGATGATTAGAGGTTTAGATAGGTTGGACAGTGATAGCCTTTTTCCTAGGATGGAGAAAGCTAGCACGAGGGGACACAGCTTTAAATTAAGGGGTGATAGTTATAGGACGGATATGAGAGGTAGGTTCTTTACCCAAAGGGTGGTTCGGGAGTGGAATGCCCTGCCTGCAGCAGTTGTGGATGCGCCAAGGTTGGTGGCGTTTAAGAGGTTAGTTGATAAGTATATGGAAGAGAAGGGAATTGTTTAGTTTGGAGGGGCATTGCTTTTTATTTTGGTCGGCACAACATCGAAGGCCGAAGGGCCTGTTCTGTGCTGTATTGTTCTATGTTCTATGTTCTATGTTCTATATATTGCTGTAATTCTCTGTCCCATTAAACGCAATAGATTTAGCTAATTTTTGTTTTGGAAGAATGCTGAAGTTACCAACAAGTTCAAACACAATCTTCTGTATAATATCTCATTGCCACTTAACTCCCATCATATCAGGGAGACAAGCCAAGCATAGCCTTTATCCATCCCGAACGTTTCTTGGCAAATTAACTTTACATTTATCTGGTTTCAACTTTACTGTTACGTTAACAATTCTAAGCTCATAATGCCTCGAAAGGTGGTGCTTTCCAAGTCAATCAGTGACAGCTGTTAGAACAAGGAACCCCCCCCTCCTTCTCTACTGAAGTTGGATTAATGCCAGCCTTTGTGTTTAACCAAGTGCTTTCCTCAGATATAGTATATATATCCACAGAAACTCAAGAATTCAAAGTTTAATGTGGCACAAAGCAAGCCAGATCAAACCTTGGAGCTTTCCAATACTGTAACCCTACCATTATTGGAGGTTTTGGGAAGGGTGGGTGGAGGGAACAGTCTGAACTCTGCAAATAATTGTGTTGTGTGGCATTAGCGCCATGCTAAGGGGGATAGACGAGGCAGCAGAATTGTATTCGAACCACAATCTGTAATCTCCTCATCCACCATCTCCCCTATTCTACAACTATCACCAAGCCACGGCAGGAGGTGTTTCAACCCTGGTTCATTGAATAGGGCAGGAGGATATGCCAGGGGCAGCACCAGGGGTCAGGAGCTAAGTGACCCTGGTGAAATTAAGTATAACTGAGCAGATTATTGTTAGAAGTCTCAAAGGTTAAAGTCCAACAGATTTATTTAAAATCACGAGCTTTTGGAGTACTGCTCCTTCTTCAGGTGAGTGGAGGTAGGTTCACAAATACGACATATATAGACAAAGGCACAATTGCAAGTTGTCTGCTTTCTTGCATCTTAGCAGAAACTTGATGTCTGTGTTGGTACGCGCGAAACTCGCCTGTGCATAATTAATGAGGGTCTAAGTGCAAACTTTGGTGCCTCTGTGGGACTGGCACTGCCGGAGGCTCCCATCATCGTACTTAGTCTCAAAGTGGGAAAACTCCGGCCAGTGCTTGTATTTGAGATTTCCAGCAGCTTTTGTGTTCATCCACAGGTCGGATTCTTTCAAATCTGCACCCTGATTGTGAACCCTGCCGGCCAGACCCCATTTATACTCCATCCCCAGGTTCACTGAGAAAACGTTTCCTTAACTCCAGTGGCTGCAGAAATGGAAACATAAAAGAAAGAAGGCCATTCGGCCCTTCGTGCCTGCTCCTCCACTCATCATGATCATGGCTGATCATCCAACTCCATAGCCTAATCCTGCTTTCTCCCCATAACCTCTGATCCCATTCACCCCAATTGTTATATCCAGCTGCCTCCTGAATACATTCAATGTTTTGGCATTTACTACTTCCTGTGAATTCCACAGGTTCACCATTCTTTGGGTGAAGAAACCTCCGTCCTAGCTAGTCTACCCTGAATCGTCAGAATGTGACCCTGGTTCTGGATTCCCCCACCATGGGGAACACTCTCCCTGCATGTACCCTGTGCAGACCTATTAGAATTTTATATGACTGTATGCAATCCCCCTTCATTCATCAGAACTTCAGCAGAAACAATGCTAACACAATTAATCTGTCCTCTTACACCCGTCCTACCATCCCCGGAAGCAGCCTGTTTAACCTGGCATTGAGATTGCTACGGTGCCAATGTTAGTATTTGATTGGCGGTGTGTGGGCTCATTCAACTTATCAAATATTCCCCAAATACAGTCATCGTTTTAACAATTTATAATATTTATCATTAAAGTAAAAAAGAAGCATCTATATTTTACAAACATATTTTGTTAAGGTTATTGTGAATTAGGCAATGCTGAGTGAAGGAACACAAATCTTAATGTTAACTTTGTTCTATTATTAAAAGGAATGATTTCCCATCCAAATAAACTGATTGATCCATTGCCCAAGATTGCTGGTTTAATAATCTGCCAAAGCCTGAAGCAGATATTGAGATATTACTGGTATGTGGAAGCATGACTGCCTCTCATCCTTTTGTTTGCTCAGATTGAACAGGCAAAGTCCAAGAGCCAATGATCTGGATGTAGGAAGGGTGGGAGAATGAGTTGGAGGATAGCTCTGATTGGAAAGACCCGAAACTTGGGTATTTACATCTCAGAGAAGGGAAGTATGAAAGGGAAGGAGTGGGGATCACCACCATTAGACTCACCACATAAAGATGGAGCTGGTTAGAGGCTGGGAATACTGTGTAGTGTGAGTAACTCACCTCCTGACTGCCCAAAACCTGTCCACCATTTACAAGGCACAAGTCAGGAGTGTGATGGAATACCCCCCACTTGCCTGGATGAGTGCAGCTCCAACAGCACTCAAGAAGCTCAACACCATCCAGGACAAAGCAGCCCACTTGATTGGCATCACATCCATTCCCTACACCACCAACGCTCAGTAGCAGTAGTGTGTACTATCTACAAGATACATTGTAATTCACCAAAGATCCTTAGGCAACATCTTCCAAATTTACGACCATCTCCATCTAGAAAGACAAGGGCAGCAGATACATGGGAACACCTGCAAGTTCCCCTCCAAGCCACTCAGCATCCTGATTTGGAAATATATCACCATTCCTTCGCAGTCGCTGGGTCAGAATCCTGGAATTCCCTCCCTAACGGCATTGTGGGTCAACACACAGCACGTGGATTGCAGTGATTCAAGAAGGCAGCTCACCACCCACCTTCTAAAGGGCAACTAGGGATGGGCAATAAATGCTGGCCAGCCAGTGACGTCCACGTCCCATGAATTAATAAAGAAAAATTGATTGTCTACAGAAAGACTAGTGTTGGTTTTAATTCCAAGGTTTCAGGCAGGGCCAGTGAGAGAAAGGCTGTGTTGGCCTAAATTTCAGGCCTCCCTGGAGTTCTTGAAACTCACAGACCCCAATTTAAATGTCCTGTTAATGGATGTTAAAAATTATATTTTTAAAATAAAAACTTGAAGGATATTGTTTAATCTGTGAGCTTTAGAGTACATATTAAGAGAGACTGCCAGACTGACATTATCAAGAAAAATGTTGGTGTCTAGCTTCAAATCTCACCAACTGACTTGAGATCAATTAAATACCTTCTCCCAGTGTGGGGTGATGAGGGAGAGCTGCCCTCGGAAAGAAGAGATCAATTGGCCCTTTCGTCTCCAAATGCCAGGTAGAGTATGGAGGTCTAATTGATGGCACGGTAGCACAGTGGTTAGCACTACTGCCTCACAGCTCCAGGGACCCGGGTTCAATTCTAGCCTCAGGTCACTGCCCATGTTCTCCTTGTGCCTGCATGGATTTCCTCCGGCTGTTCCAGTTTCCTTCCACAGTCAAAAATACGCAAGTTAGGTGGATTGGCCGTGCTAAATTGACCTTTAGTGTCAGGGGGACTAGTTAGGGTAAATGTGTAAGGTTATGGAAATAGGGCTTGGATGGGATTGTGATTGGTACAGACTCAATGGGCCGAATAGCTTCCTTCTGCACTGTAGGATTCTATGATTCTATTATCTCTGGATGGTATTGTTGAAGAGTAAAGGGAAGAAAGAAGGTTGGGAGTTTCCTTGCGATGTCTGGAGGAGATTAATCCACAAGTCTCTGCACTGCACTATATGGCCAATGAGTTAAGCATGGAATCAATGTACTGGTTTGAAAGATGGCATTCTCACTGTTGTCCTCAAATCCCTCTGTGGCCTCGCTCCATTCCTATCTCTATGATCTTCTCCAGCCCCACAACTCTCCACAATATCTCTGTCCATTTATTCCAAGCCCCCTGTGCCCATTGATTTCATTGCTTCACTATTGGCATCGACTGTCTCAATCTCTGAAATTTCCTCCATTAACGTCGCTTCTCTTTTAAGATGATCCTTTACATCTACTTACTAGACTATGCTACTGAACACCCGTCCTAATATCTACTCCTGTGACTTGATGTCAAATTTTGCCTGATAACTGGTGAATCAGCTTAGGGCAGTTTACTACAGTGAAGGTGTTATGACCACAGTGAGTGTTAACTGCTGATCAAACCACATCCCACTTTACAAACCATTCTCTTTTTTGTTGTATTCCAAAGATAAGAAAGAAACATACCTGATCACAGTAGCAAGAAGCTCAGTAACGCAGGCATAGTGGCACAGTAGTTAACACTGCTGCCTCGCAGCAAAGGACCTGGGTGCAATTCACAATTCGGGTCACTGTCTGTGCAGTTCTCCCCGTGTCTGCGTGGGTTTCCTCCAGGTGCTCAGGTTTCCTCTCACAGTCCGAAGACGTCTTGATTAGGTGCATTGGCCACGCTAAATTTTCTCTCAGTGTACCTGAACAGGCGCCTGTGTGTGGCAACTAGGGGATTTTCACAGTAACTTCATTGCAGTGTTAATGTAAACCTATTTGTGACATTAATAAACCTTAAAACATCTCTCAGAACCTTAAATTAAATTAAAAGTAGGCTGGTTAACAAGGAGAAAATGAAATGAAACAATTAACCCAAGTAACAATATTACAGAACCACAGGTAATGTTACTCATACAAAGTATTCCCCCCAAGACATTCCCTCAAGTAAATACCTTTCAGGAAATGCTCCGTGTAGATGTTTAACAATAAAACCCATTAATATTGTTGCTTTAATAAAGGCATGCCACATGACTTCTCAAACTCATTTCCACTCTGCTATTCAAACCAAGGAAACCTTTAGTAACAGGACTGTCATAGAATAATAGAATAGAATCCCTACAATGCAGAAGGAGGCCATTTGGCCCATTAAATCTGCACTGTCCACAATCCTATCCAAGCCCTATTTCCATAACCGTACATCTTTACCTTGCTAATCCCCCTGACACTCGGATCAATTTAGCATAGCCCATCAACCTCACCCACACATGTTTGTAACCCAAGACTTTTCTGCCTTGATTGGATTGAAACTTAACCCAGCCCAAAGCACGAAGGAGCTTGTCATCGACTTCGGGAAGTGCAGTGGAGGACATGCTCCTGTCTATATCAACAGGAATGAAGTAAAAATGGTCAAGAGCTTTAACTTTTGAGGTGCCCATTCACCTACAATCTGTCCTGGTCCCTCCATGTTGATGCTGTAGTTAAGAAAGCCCATCAATGCCTCTACTCTCTCAGGAGCTCTGACGCACCAACTTTTACAGATGCAACACAGAAAGCATTCTTTCTGGTTGTATCACAGCTTGGTATAGCTTCTGCTCTGACCATGACCTCAAGAAGCTACAAAGTAGTTTCACGAACGAAGCCAAGCCCATTATAAAAGCCGACCTCCCATCCACTGACTCCACCTATACTTCCTACTGCCTCAGAAAAGCATCCAGAATAATCAAGGACCCCACGGACCCCGGATATTCTCTCTTCCATCTTCTCCCATTGGGAAAAAGGTACAAAAGTCTGAGGTCACGTACCAACTGACTCAAGAACAGCTTCTTCCCTACTGCTGTCAGACCTTTGAATGGATCTACCTTGCATGAAGTTGATCTTTCTCCACACCTGAGCTATGGCCATAACACTACATTCTGCATTCTCTCTTTTCCTTCTCTAAGAACAGTATGCTTTGTCTATAGTATCCAAGCAATAGTACTTTTCACTGTGTGTTAATACATGTGACAATAGTAAATCAAATTAGAGCAGTTTCCAGGAGATCTTCCCGCATAGCCAACAACAAATCCTCTCAACATTTCTCCTTACACATCCTTTGTCCTTTCACCATTTACCCAAACTCACAGGCACACAGCTGTGACAAAGTATCATGCAGATTCAAAACATTGGCTCTATTCTCTTTCCACAGATACTGTCAGACCTGCTGAGATTTTCCAGCATTTTTGTCACAGGCACACAGCCTTCTTTACAGAACAATACAATGTTCTCCCCAAACGCATGGTGGCATTACAGTTAGCATTGCTGTCTCACAGCTCCACGGAGCTGGGTTCAATTCTAGGCTCGGTCATTGCCTGTGTCTTGGAGTTTGCACATTCTCCCCGTGTCTGCATGGGTCTCTTCCGGGCGCTCCAGTTTCCTCCCACACTCCAAAACTATGCGGATTAGGTGGATTGGCCAAGATAAATTGGCTGTTAGTATCAGGGGTATTTGCTGGGTGAATACGTGGAGTTAGAGGGATAGGGCCTGGGAGGGGTTGTTGCCATTGCTGGTTTGATGGGCTGAACGGCCTCCTTCGCACCGTGGGGATTCTAAATGCAGCTCCCCGTACCAGTAATCTCCTCTAACCCCACAAACATTTGCAATCAATGCGTTCCTCTAATTCTGGTCTCTTGACTATCCCTGTTTCAAACGTTCCTCCACTGCTAAGCACTCTTTCTGCTTCCTGGACCCTGAGCTTTGAGACTCCTTCCCAGAATCTCTCTCCCCGATTCCCCTATTTCTATCCACTGAGACACCGCTCAAAACCTACCTCCCTGAGCAAGGGTTTAGTCACCTGACCTAATATCTCCTTACATGGTTTTGTGTTATAATGCTCCTGTGAAATACCCCGGAATATCTTATTACCTTCAAGGCATGATATATAAAATTTATTTATTGGTGTCAATGGTCGGCTTATATTAACACTGCAATGAAGTTACTGTGAAAATACCCCACACTCCGACGCCAATTTGGGTCAATGCATCTAATCAGCATATCTTTTCAGAGTGTGGGAGGAAATTGGAGCTCCTGGAGGAAACCCAGGCTGACACGGGGAGAACATGCAGACTCCACACAAACAGTGACCCAAGCCAGGAATCAAATCCGGGTCCTGTGAGGCAGCAGTGCTAACTACTGTGTTACTGTGCTGCCCTAAAAATAAGTTTAACAGACTGATGGTCTAATTGCAGCCATATCTCTGCTGTTTATTGTGCTAACGTGATGCTGCTCAGGAACATTGAACGTATCAGTAACTCAATTCCACCTGTATGATAAGGTGATCTTCTATAAGCCACTTACCCTGACTTTAATCAGATAGAGTTAGTGGGAATGGTTATTAGAAGCAAATTTATCCTTTAACCTAATGTTTGCACTTTTAAAGGACCCATTGAATGGATTGTGGAACCCATTTCCTCTTCACTACTACGGATGTGAGCTCCTTTAACAAATTGCGAGTCAATCTATATTAAACACTGTCACCTCATACAGCCTCTGCGACAACAAAAGAAAGTTTAACTGATAGTGGTTGAGCTGTCATAAAGATGTATTTTTAATCTTTCTCAATGACTAACTAGGATCAATAAACCAATAAATCTATCTCCCTCTCAATGGTGCAGAACAAAAAGGGTATTTTCTAATTGTGAAAACTTTTCTGGTAAATCCCGGGAATGATTACAAATCGCAAGTGTCAATAAATTAGATCAATTTTCAATCTCATCCTTCTATCAATCGTCATAGAAATCCCCATCTATGATTTTAAAATTTTCATCCTGGTGTTTTCCGATCCCTCCATGGCCTTGTCCTTTCCTATCTCTGTAATCTTTTCCAGCCCCATAACTTCCTGAGATCTCCAACTTTGACTTTTTTCCTATCCCTTTTTTAATTGCATTGCTTGTCGTGCCTGAGGCCCTAATCCCTGGAGTTCCCTCTCTGCCTCTCCCTGCTTCAGTTAATAAAAACACACTTCTTTGTCCAGCCTTTGGTTCGATCTGATTTGATTTATTATTATCACATGTATTGGGATGCAATGAAAAGTATTGTTTCTTGCATGCTGTACTGACAAAGCATACTATTCATAGAGAGGGAAACTAGAGAGTGCGGAATGTAATGTTAGAGAATATTAGCTAGGGTGCAGAGATAGATCCATTCAAAAGTCTGACAGCAGCAGGGAAGAAGCTGTTCTTGAGTCAGCTGGTACGTGACCTCAGACTTTTGTATCTTTCTCCCGAAGGAAGGTGGAAGAGAGAATGTTTGGAGTGCGTGTGGTCCTTAATTATGCTGTCTGCTTTGCTAAGGCAGTGGGAAGTGTGGACAGATTCAAGGGGGCAAAGGTTTAAAGGAGATGTACAAGCCAAGTTTTTTTTTACACAGAGGGTAGTGAGTGCCTGGAACTCGCTGCCGGAGGAAATAATGGAAGCAGATATAAAAACAACTTTTAAGGAGCATCTGGACAAATACATGAATAGGATGTGAATGGAGGGATATGGTCCCTGGAAGGATAGCAGGTTTTAGCTCAGTGGCAGCACGGTTGGTGCAGGCTTGGAGGGCCGAAGGGCCTGTTTGTGTGTTGTAATTTTCTTTACTCTTTGTCAACACAAGCTGGAGTAACCCTTCATTTTCCAATTGGACACTTTACAATCTTCTGGACTCAACATACCTGTAAAGCTTTTTGCAGGAATATAAATAATAAAAGATTGGTTAGGGCAAGATTAGGGCCAGTCAGAGATAGCAGTGGGAAGTTGTGCGTGGAGCCTGAGGAGATAGGAGAGACACTGAATGAGTATTTTTCGTCAGTATTCACGCAGGAGAAAGACAATGTTGTCGGGGAGAATACTGCGATACTAGGTTGTAGACTGGGCAGGATTGAGGTTCATAAGGAGGAGGTGTTAGCGAATCTTGAGGGTATGAAAATTGATAAGTCCCCTGGGCCAGATGGGATTTATCCCAGGATTCTCTGGGAGGCTAGAGAGGAGATTGCAGAGCCTTTGGCTTTGATCTTCATGTCGTCGTTAGTTACAGGTATAGTGCTGGAAGACTGGAGGATGGGAAATGTTGTCCCTTTGTTCAAAAAGGGGAGTAGGGACTATCCTGGAAATTATAGACCGGTGAGCCTGACTTCTGTTGTGGGCAAGGTCTTGGAAAGAATTATAAGGGATAGGATTTATAAGCATCTGGAGAGAAATAAATTGATTAGGGATAGTCAGCACGGTTTTGTGAAGGGTAGGTCGTGCCTCACAAACCTTATTGAGTTTTTTGAGGAGGTGACCAAAGAGGTAGATAAGGGTAAGGCAGTTGATGTAGTGTATATGGATTTTAGCAAAGCGTTTGATAAGGTTCCCCATGGTAGGCTACTGCAGAAAGTGCAGATGCATGGGATTGAAGGTGATTTAGCAGTTTGGATTAGGAATTGGCTAGCTGATAGAAGACAGAGGGTGGTGGTTGATGGGAAATATTCAACCTGGAGTGCAGTTACAAGTGGTGTACCTCAAGGATCTGTTTTAGGGCCACTGCTGTTTGTCATTTTTATAAATGACCTAGATGAGGGTGTAGAGGGTTGGATTAGTAAATTTGCTGACGATACCAAAATGGGGGGAGTTGTAGACAGCGAGGATGGATGTTACAGTTTGCAGAGGGTCATAGATAGGTTGCAGAGCTGGGCCGTGAGGTGGCAAATGGAATTCAATACGGATAAGTGTGAGGTGATTCACTTTGGTAGGAATAACAGGCATATGAAATATAGGGCTAATGGAAGGACCCTTAATAGCGTTGTCGAGCAGAGGGATCTTGGGGTACAAGTACATAGCTCTTTGAAAGTTGGCACCCAGGTTGATAAAGTTGTTAAGAAGGCGTACGGTGTGTTAGCTTTTATTGGTAGAGGGATTGAATTTAGGAGCCGTGAGGTTATGTTACAACTGTACAAAACTCTGGTGCGGCCGCACTTGGAGTATTGCGTACAGTTCTGGTCGCCGCATTATAAGAAAGATGTGGAAGCATTGGAAAGGGTGCAGAGGAGGTTTACCAGGATGTTGCCTGGTATGGTGGGAAGGCCTTATGAGGAAAGGCTGAGGGACCTGAGGTTATTTTCATTAGAGAGAAGAAGGTTACGCGGTGACCTAATTGAGGCATATAAGATGATCAAAGGACTGGATAGGGTGGATAGTGAGAGCCTTTTTCCTCGGATGGTGATGACCAACACGAGGGGACATAACTTTAAATTAAGAGGTGGTAGTTATAGGACGGATGTCAGAGGCAGGTTCTTTACACAGAGGGTGGTGAGAGCGTGGAATGCCCTGCCTGCAGCAGTTGTGGACTCGCCTACTTTGGGGGCATTCAAATGTTCGGTGGATAGACATATGGATGATATTGGAATGGTTTAGGTTAGAGGGTCCATTGGTCGACGCAACATCGAGGGCTGAAGAGCCTGTACTGCTCTGTAATGTTCTATGTTCTATGTAACATGGAGTTCAACATCATCATAGCATGAACCCTATTTACCATTTTGATCTTAGCTTTTACCTATCCGCTAGTTTGAATATTGTTTTCTTTATTTTTAGACAGAATGATTCATTTTTCTGCCTTTAACACTCAGGTCAAATGTTTTGTCTCTTTACTAAAACCACTAATAACTCCACGACATCTTTCTTATTTAGTTTGTCCTGTCGTTCACCTTATTCTGGACCATCCTTTTCCTTCTTGTTACTCCTTACCAACCATATAAAACCCACGACATTTTTACCTGCCTTCGGTTCTGAAAACAGTAAGAAGTCTCAAAACACCAGGTAAAAGTTCAACTGGTTTACTTGGAATCAAGAGCTTTTGGAGTGCTGCTCTTTCATCAGGTGAGTCTCGGGAGCTCCGAAAGCTCGTAGTTCCACATAAACCTGTTGGACTTGGTGTTGTGAGATTTCTTACTGTGCCCACACCAGTCCAACGCTGACATCAGTTCTGATCATTGTGTGGCACACAATGCGGTTCACGGTAGCGAGGAATACATTTAACAGCAAACCCTATTGTTCACAATAATGGGATTAGATGCCTCATCCACCAGCCAATGGTCCCACCGCCGCGAAACACGCACTGGGTGTAAATCCTACCCTCAGTGGCAAATATCAGACTAAGGTTTTCTCTAATTAGTCAGAGTGTTAGGCTCTGGTTGAAACCGGTGTGCCTGTCTCTCCAGATGCACTGCCAAGTTTACAGTCCACATTCTTTAGCCACTCTGACAAAATGCTCTCATGGTGTAGCCCACATCGTCAGTCCGGTAGAATTTTGCTGGGAAGCAAATTATATTATTTTATACTAATTTTATATTATGATAACGGAATTGCTACTATATAGTTATGACGGCGGCGCGGGCTCGTTGGGCCGAAGGGCCTGTTTCCCGTGCTGTGTTGCTCTTTAAAAAAAAAGCCTGGCTACAAGATCAGGGTGCCGTTTTTAGGGGAGAAGGATAAGAGAGATCGCAGAAAGTCATGTTACAGTCATAGGAAGGGTATAGGGAAAAATCAGCTTAGTACGAGCTAGGTGCATTCAAAAGTCTGACGGCAGCAGACGAAGCTGATCTTGAGTTGGTTGGGTACGTGACCTCAGACTTTTGAAATATTAACCGTCTCTCTCTCTCTCTCTCTCTTCACACACGCTCCTGGACCTGCTGAGCTCTTATTCCAGCGTTTTCTAAATTTATTTCAGATCTTCAGCATTTGCGCTATTTTGCTTTTGTGTTGGAGCAAACAGGACTGGAGGGTTTTTTTTTATTTATTTGTGGGATCTGAGTGTTGCTGGCTGGGCCAGCACTTATTACCCATTCCTGATTGCCTTTTATCCGAGTACTTTGTTTCAGAGGGCAGTTAAGGATCAACCACATTGCTGTGTCTCTGGAGCCACACGTAGGCCAGACCGGGTGAGGGCAGCAGATTTCTTTCCCTAAAGGACATTAGTGAACCAGATGGGTTTTTCTAACAACTGACAAATAGTTTCATGGTCATCAGTGGAGTTTTAATTCCAGGTTTTAATGAATCCAAATTTCATAGAATCCCTGCAATGCAGAAGCAGGGCATTCGGCCCATCGAGTCTGCGCTAACCACAATCCCACCTTGTCCCCATAATCCCCCATATTTACTCTGCTAACCCCCCTGGCCCAAAGGTCAGTTTAGCATAGCCAATCAATCTAACCTGCACGCCTTTGGACACTAAGGGACAATTTTCAGTAGCTCATCCACCTAACCTGGGCCTCTTTAGATACTAAGGGGCATTTTAACATGGTCGCTCCATCTTTGGAGTGTGAGAGGAAATTGGAGCACCCAGAGGAAACCTGCGCCGACACATGGAGAATGTGCAAACTTTACGTAGTGACCCAAAGCCCGGGGTCCCTGGTGCTGTGAGCCAGCTGTGCTAACCACTGTGGCACCGTGTTGCCATCTGCTATGGTGGGATTTGAACGCAGATACCCAGAGCGTTACCCTGGCTCTCCAGCAACAATACAACCACACCACTGCCTCTCCTTTAATAATGCCTTGAATAAAGGATGGCATTTCCCTCAATACTGTACCGGGAGGGTCAGTCTGGAGCTTTTGTGCTTAAGGAGTGAGGCCTAAACATCACAGCCTTCAGACTGAGACCACGAAACCACAGCTGATGCCAAACATAGACCTTTGGTTAGTTACTCACTGTGCCTCAGTGAAAACTAGCTCACTCAGACACAAACTCAACAATCAAAAAAGAAATGATTAAATGATCATGAATGATTAACTGGAAAATCTAAATAAATTCCCAAAACACCATGACCTGAGCTGCCTTGCCGGACTGGAATTGAACAACATTTCCAATTGCTGTCTGGCTCAAATACTTTTATTCTGCCGTGTGGGGAGCAGATGTTTTCTTATCGTGAAACATTGCAATGTTATTCACTGCTGTCCTTAAATTGGCATAGTTTCGATAATTACAGGCAAGAAAATCAAACGCCTTTCTAAGGAGCATGAGGGAATCTGATGGATTTTTTTTTTACATTAAACCAGTAAGTTATTCTAACCATTTTATTCTTGATGAATTGTAGCCCAAAGATTTAAAGGAAAGGGTTTTTAAATGCCTCGACAGCTCCCCCTGGGGCCTCTTCACACGTGCTGCTGACAGCTTTGACAGGTCAGTCAACAGCCTTGGTGAGCTTAACAATAATGAGTTTAGATATTTTGCCTACATGTCGCTGCCTGCTTGTAATATCTTCTAAGGGCAGCTTACCTCCCCAAGGATGTCCCAGAACCAGATCCAAATGGTCCAAATGAGTTTACAAAATTCAGATAATCTGCATAATTCGTGTTACACTTCCCAAAGCGACCAAATCCCACATTAGGGATTTGAGGGCAACTGACATAAGTGACCTTCATAAAACATACATGTGCAAAACACAGTCTGCCCACATTCACACCCATATGAAGATAGGTGCTTTAACTGGGACAATTTTCCACTAGTGTTACCACAATGCAGAGGGATGGAGGTACACTGGTTAGCATTGCTGCCTCAGCACCAACAAGTCTTGATGGGGAGGCTCTCTGTCTTGGTGAATATCTGAGCCTGTGCTTTCTCTTTTTTTCCTTGACTCCTTGATCATCAGTGTGCGCCTTCTTGATCACCTGGTTTCCTACTTGACTGTAAATGCCGTATGTTCAATGTTATGCCTTAAGATATTCCACCTGAAAAGATCTATTCCTGAAAACGGAGCAGACAACATTTTAGTTTGTGGGATGTAGGGTGAAGTTCACTGCATATCATTAATGTACGTTGTGCTTTGCACACTAATATTGTCCATCTGGTGTCAAAACATTAGTGATCACTGAGAAAGGGGCAGTTGAGAGGTAATAATAGAATCTATAGTGCAAAAGGAGGCCATTTGGCCCATGGAGATTGCAACGGACAACAATCCCACCCAGGCCCATTACTGTAATCCCACATATTTATCCTGCCATTTCCTCTGATAATAAGTGGCAATTTATCATGACAAATCAACCTAACCCTTATTTATTATTTATTATAAATAGGCATACATTCACGTTGCAAGTTACTGTGAAGATCCCCTAATCGCCATATTCCAGTGCCTGTTCGGGTACACTGAGGGAGAATTTAGCATAGCCAATGCATCTAACCAGCACATCTTTCGAACTGTGGGAGGAAACTGGAGCACCCAAAGGAAACCCACGCAGACATGGAGGGAACATGCAAACTCTGCATAGACAGTGACTCAAGCCGGCAATCGAATCCAGGTCCCTGGCACCATGAGGCAGCAGTGTTAACCACTATGCCACTGTGCTGCTCCACAGTAAGTGGGGGAGTTGAGGGGTGGGGGTTGGAAGGTGTTTGATTCTTTCCTTTTATTACATTTGTGTTACAGTGCCAGGCCCCTGCTCAGATATTGTGCCCAGTCCAGTTCTGCCCCCAGCAACCTGTCCAATTCTTGCTGGGGTTGCCCCCCCCCCCCCGACTGTTAATCCAGCCCACACTTTATCTTGCCATCCCCTGCCCGCCACCACTAGCAACAACCCCATCACCCAACCCCTGCCCCCCCTACCCCACCGAACAAGAACCTGATGCCCAGGCAGCCACTTTAAAGATTGTGAATTCTCCTGCCTACCTGAGATCCAAAACCTGAGTCATTGAAAGCAAGCAGTTAATAAGACAAACGGCGTGATGGCCTCATGGAAGATTAACGTTGCTGGATTTCTTTGAGACAAAGGGTAATCAAGAGTTTCACAACAAAGTAGATAAATGGAGTTAAGGTGTAAATCAGTCATGACAAAACTGAGCAATAAACTTTATTTATTAGTGTCACAAGTAAGGCTTACATTAATGAAGTTACTGTGAAAATCCCCCAGTCACAACGCTCCAGCATCTGTTCGGGTACACTCAAGGAGAATTTAGCGTGGCCAATGCACTTAACCAGCATGTTAAAGGGATGGAGGGATATGGGGGAATCAGGATATAGAATTTGATGATCAGCCATGATCATAATGAATGGTGGAGCAGATTCGAAGGGCCTACTCCTGCTTCTGGTTTCTATGTCTATCAGAATGTGGGACGAAACCGGAGCACCCGGAGGAAACCCACACAGACGCAGGGAGAACGTGCAAACTCCACGCAGACAGCGACCCAAACTAGGAATCGAACCCAGGTCCCTGATGCTGTGAGGCAGCAGTGCTAATCTCTATGCCACCATGCCACCCCTCAGAGCCTGCTGGATAATCTGGGTGGCCTCACCCTGTTTCTGTAAAGGATTGTTATTGCTGGATAGCTTTGTGGTGCTTTTTTTTAATTGATGAAAGACTTGGGCCAGAGAAAATCTGATCCAGGGATGTGAACATCTGGAGTCCGGGCCACAGAGGTGGAGTTCTTTGAACAGAAGACTGCCCTCGCAGCATTTCACAGGCGTTCAAAATCCTGTCTCAATGCACTTTGAAGGATTGGGCAAATTGGCTGTTGAATAGATTTCCGAGGAAGCAAAAGCCATTGCCACCAGCATATTGTGTACAGGAGAGGCAGCTGGCCATTCGGTCCATCGAGACTGTTACATCACATGGTTGACCATTAGAGCTCTATCTTTGCATTCCTTGGCTGAGTTCTCAATTTAATGCAGAGTAACACATTACAGGAACGTGTATGTAAAATCTGCACACTGGATGAATCCTCCAAAGTGGTGCCCCAGACATGTGGATGGCACAGTGGTTAGCACTGCTGCCTCACAGCGCCAAGGATCCAGGTTCGATTCCAGTCTCGGGTCATTGTCTATGCAGAGTTGCACATCCTCCCCATATCTGTGTGCGTTTCCTCCGGGTGTTCCAGTTTCCTCCCACAATCCAAAGATTAAAATCATAAAATTCTACAGTACAGAAGGAGGCCATTTGGCCCATCAAGTCTGCACTGACTGCAATCCCATTCTATCCCTGTAACCCTGCATATTTACCCTGTTAATCCCTTGACATGGTCAGTTTAGCATGGACAATCAACCGAACCCGCACAATGGGAGGAAACTAGAGTACCGGAAGGAAACCCATGCAGACATGGGGAGAATGTGCAATCTCCGCACAGGCAGTGACCTAAGGCCAGAATTGAACCCAGGTCCTTGGAGTTGTGACAGCAGTGCTAACCACGGTGTCACCATGCCACCCCAAGATGTGTGGCTTAGGATTGGTCATGCTAAATTGCCCCTTAATATCAGGGGGTCTATCTAGGCTAAATGCATGGGATTATGATGATAGGGCCTGGGTGGGATTGTAATTGGTGCAGATTCATTGGGCCAAATGGCCTCCTTCTGCACCATAGGATTCTATGATACTAACTCAACTACCTATTAAAATGAATTGGTGTAAAGATTGTTTGGGTTCAATAGTTCCCATGTTCAAATGTCTGATACGGTTTCTCACTGGGAGATGGATCCGTGCCAAAGCATTTATCACTGAACGCCTTCATTTGTCTTGAACTGTGCTTCCCCAATGTTTTCCTGGTGTGATCCCACCTTAATGTCCCAAGTTGTGTATGACCCCAGAGTGAGGACTTGTGGAGTGTGAGAGTTATTGGCTGGAATTTTACCATCCTGCCTACCTTGGGCATCGGAAATCGGTGAGGGGCGGATTGTGGAAAGGTCCGTTGACTTCGAGCAGGAGTTCAATTTTCAGGATGAACGAGATTGTAAAATCCCGCATGTTGTGTGGAAATGGGTGAGATCGGTAAGGTGTGGTGTTAGCTGCTGGATAGGTTGTGCGGGGGGCGGGGTGTCAATGAGGTTGAGCATGATAAAAGGTGCTTCAACTGCAGGGATTTACTATTCAACCCTTCACAGACCTTAAAGATTTGTCTGTTGGGCAGCTCCCATCATTAGGTAAAGATTTAAAAGAGTCTGCTAGCTGTTAGATATCAGTCCAATCCTCATGGCAACCATTGCTGCTTGGGAGGTGACAACTCCAAGACCTCATCTCGCCATTCCCAAAGGGAGGGGATCCTGACCCACAGTTTGGAAAGCCCTGTTATAGAACATCCTAGGGTGACACGGTGGCATAGTGCTTAGCACTGCTGCCTCGCAGCACTAAGGGTTCAGGTTCAGTTCAGGCCTTGGCTTTCTGTCTGTGCGGAGTCTGTATATTCCCCCTGTGTCTGCCTGGGTTTTCTCTGCGTGCTCCGGTTTCCTCCCACAGTCCAAAGAGTGGCCATGCTAAATTTCCCCTTAGTATCGGAGGGATTAGCAGGGTAAATATGCGAGGTGATGGGCATAGGGCCTGAGCGGGCTTGTTGTCAGTACAGACTTGATGGGCCAAATAGCTTCCTTCTGCACTGTAGGGATTCTAAGATTCTATGATCCTCAAATGAATTCCACATCAGTGATCCATAATCTGGGCAGCAAGGTGAAACAGTGGTTAGTGTTGCTGCCTCACAGCACCAGGAAGTGGGTACAACACTGGCTTTGGGTCACCATACAGTGACCCAAACTTGCAGCGTGGAGTCTGCAAGTTGTCCCCGTGTGGGCTTCCTCCAAGTATTCTTGTTTCCTCCCACAGTCCAAAGGTGTGCAGGTTCCGTGGATTAGCTTTGCTAAATTGCCCCTTAGTGTCCCAAGATGTGTAGGTTAAATGGATTGAAATGTGTGGAGTTATGAGGATAGAGTGGAGGAGAGGCCTTGCGAAATACTTCAGAGAGTTGTGCAAACTTCTGGGCCAAATGGCTTCTTTTACATTGGGGGGATTCGATGATTCTTTGAAGAGAATGACATGTGCATCTCACGGAAGAAACTTTCGCTGGATTCTTTTCCTCACCTCTTTAGTTCTAATTGTAAGGTTATGGCAGAACCCACCCCTCCCCCCGCCAGTTCTGCTGGACTCCCCTAACCACAGATACAGGGACAGGTCATTTCCTGCCTTCTATGAGTTGTCACAAGCAGTTAAGATATTGCAATTGCAAATACGATATCCCTTTAAGAGACCTAGGACATCAAAGGAATGCCAAGCTATGGGGCATGATATGTAAATATTAGAAGGGCATCAACAAATTATAACAGCTCCCCAAATTTGGGATCAATCATAATGGAGAAATATTGCAGAAAGTTCCATTTCAGAAGCCGGTATCACGCTTTGATAATTTTATGAAACCACCTCTTTATTGTAGCCACGTTACAATTACTTGATTAGGCCAATTCGCAAATCATTGAAAGCCATCCAGGAATTAATCATACTGCCTTAAACCTCAAACTACCTTTAATAATTTACTTATCAGTTACTTCAATACCATGGTTTGAGATCAATAAGATCATTAGGAAGATAAAGCATACAGTTCCCTTTGTTCCTGGTCCAAGAAGCCGATACCCAGCATGGTGATCCCTGCGTCACTTAACTATGCCCTCACTACCTTTACTGTTGTCTCGTTGGCATCCATTTCCGTTTCGCCAGGCGTCAATGCTCCGGAAGGTCAAAACTTTTATGGATGCTGTTCAAACTAAACTGATCCATAAAATGCAAAGAACGAACAAACCCTCTTTTTAAGTTGTGGAAACCCAAGATTCTCATGTCACCCTGTCAAGAGTGGTTGATCAAATGTTTGGCCAGTGTTTAGAAATGTCTTAAAGGAAGAAAGTGAGCTGGAGAGCTGGAGAAGGGTAGTGAGGGAGTTCCTGAGTGACATGATGGCACAGT
Organism: Sphyrna mokarran; assembly: GCA_024679065.1. Lineage (NCBI taxonomy): Eukaryota > Metazoa > Chordata > Chondrichthyes > Carcharhiniformes > Carcharhinidae > Sphyrna > Sphyrna mokarran. The sequence goes on along the minus strand of JAGIQG010000017.1, from coordinate 7,937,614 downwards.
GGTTAGCACTGCTGCCTCACAGCGCCAGGGACCAGGGTTCAATTCCCAGCATGGGTCACTGTTTGTGTGGAGTCTGCATGTTCTCCTCGTGTCTGTGTGGGTTTCCTCCAGGGGGCATTGGCCATGCTAAATTTTCCCTCAGTGTACCCGAACGGGCGCCGGAGTGTGGCGACTAGGGGAATTTCATAGTAACTTCATTGCAGTGTTAATGTAAGCCTATTTGTGACACTAATAAATGAACTTCTTCCTAAAACGCAGGAGCAAATGTGTTAATAATTAAATTGGGATGTGTAAGAAAGCTGAATTAGAAGAGGTTAGATTTCTCGAAGAGCTGAGGTCACTGATTTGAGTGAATCAGGACTCGGTATGGATAAGTTACAGTCTTCATCATATTGGTTCACTGCAGTTCAGATTACAGACTCTACCCCATTGCCTGTGATTTTTTTTATTTGTGGGACATGGGTACCACTGGTTAGCCAGCATTTATTGCCCGTCCCTAATTGCCTGAGGGCAGTTGAGAATCAACCATGTTGCTATGGCTCTGGAGCCACATGTAGACCAGGCCAGGTAAGGACGGCAGATTTCCTTCCCTAAAGGACATTATTGAACCAGATGGGTTTTTTCCAACAATCACAATGGTTTCATGGTCATCGATAGGTTCTTAATTCTTGATATTTTTGATTGAATTCAGATTCCACCATCTGCCATGGTGGGATTCAAACCCAGGTTCCCAGAACAGTCGATGAGTTTCGGGATTAATACTCCAGTGATAATGCCATGAAGCTATTGCCTAGATGCATGGTCATTCAAATCCTAGGCACCATCACATTGGTTAGGTATCAACTACTCAGTGTGTGGTCCATACTATTAGCTCATTATTAACCTTAAGGATCCGAGGTTCCATCTATTGTGGAACATGTTTGACTCATACCAGTTTGGAATTTGACAACAGGCAGCATAGCCCCTCACAGCCTTCACAAAGAGATAGTCCCATTGTGAAATCCTTTTCCAATATCCAATATTGAACTGTCTGCCCCAGACTGACTCAATGCATGGTAGCTTGGACAAGTCTCTACAGCATTGGATTAAAGTTATACTCACTTTGAGATTGTAGGTTCACTGCAGCTAAGATTTGTGGAGCAATATATTTTCCAAGATGCTGGAAAACCCCTTCAAGAGCCAGCGCCGACCAAACTGATCAAACTGGGTCTTTCCATAATAAAAGAGAGCATTGGTTGAATATTCCTGACTGGATTGACATTCCAATCTGACCCTCAATTCCTGACCATGTCCCTATAAATATTTCTCCTGGAGCTGTGTGTGGTCATAGCCGAGAGCAATCTTCAATGCCAGAAGTTCCTGGAGAGTTGGTGATATCTGTCCCAAATTGCATTTCCATCTTGAGCCAAGCTCTTGGGTTTTCCAAATATTTGACAGTGCTCATTCTTGAATTTTCCTCCTGATGGGAGATAGCAAATAGGAGATAGATCCACTCATGTAGTCCTGGATAGAAGTATCCAATCTCACACCACCCCCTCCCTCCCTTTTTCCCATCAAACACCTCCCCCCGCCCAAAAAAAAACCAAACAGTGCCAGATCTGCCAGAAAAGAAGCATTATTTTTATATATCTCTACAGTGACATGTGCCTATCAAGTTCTAAGTGTGTTTGATTGGTGGGAAGTGTGTAGTTTCGGCCGAAAGGCACCCTCAGGCTATCGTTGCCAGCTCAGCAAGTCACAGGCAGCTGGTTCAGGTAAAGGAGGTTGTGTGTACATTTGTGCGTTTTAATCCTGCCAAGTTGAGATACTGTTCCAGATCAAACTCTTGGGAGTTGGTGGTGGTGGTGGGGTGGAAGACATACTTGGAAACATTTCTGCACACACAGTTTAATACTTTCATTGGTGGTAACTCAGTTCTCCCCAAGTGACTGAGGCAGCTAAGACTCTTCCAATGGAAGCTTTTACACACCCAAACTTGAAGACTCCCAGGACAAAACATATCCTTCAAAATATCCATTGCTGTTTTCGCAAATCTTTCTTTATAGACCGCGTGAGAATCATAATGAAAAAACTTTTCAAACAATATAGAAAGAAAATAGGAGGAGGCTATTCGGCCCTTTGAGCCTGCTCCGCCATTCAATCCAATCATGGCTGATCCTCTTTCTCAATGTCATATCCCTGCTTTCTCCTCTTTCCCCTTGATGTCATTAAAATCTAAAAGGTTATTTGTCTTTTTCTTGAACACGTTCTGTGATTTGGCCCCCACGTCTTTCTGTCGGGGAGAATTCCACAGGTTCACTACCCTTTGAGTGAAGAAATTCTTCCTCATCTCAGCCCTAAATGGTCTATCCCAGAACGTGTGACTGTGTCCCTGGTTCTAGATTCTCCAACCAGGGGAAGTATTCTCCCTGTATCTAGTTTATCAAAGGCCCATTAGAATTTTGTTCATTTCAGTCAGGTCTCCTCTCATCTTTCTAAATTTTGATTTGATTTGATTTATTATTGTCACATGTATTAACATATAATGATAAGTTTTGTTTCTTGTGCACTATACGGACAAAGCCTACCATTCATGAAGAAGGAAAGCAGAGAGTGCAGAATGTTCTGTTACAAACATAGCTAGGATGTAGAGAGAGATCAACTTAACGCAAAGTAAAAGTCTGACAGCAGCAGGGAAGAAACTGTTCTTGAGTCAGTTGGTATGTAACCTCAGACTTTTGTATCTTTTCCCGAAGAAAGAAGGCAGAAGGGAGAATGTCCATGGTGTGTCAGGTCATTAATTATGTTGCCTGCTTTGCTGAGGCAGCGGGAAGTGTGGACTGAGTCAATGGATGGGAGGCTGGTTTGTCTGATGGATTGGGCTACATTCATGATCTTTTCTAGTTCCTGGGCAGAGCAGGAGCCATACCAAGTTGTGATACAACCAGAAAGAATGCTTTCTATGGTGCATCTGTAAATATTGGTGAGAGTCATAGCTGACATGCCAAATTTCCTTAGTCTTTTGAGATCCTAGAAGCAATGGTGGATTTTCTTAATGATAGTGTCAGCATGGGGGAGACCAGGACAGATTGTTGGTGATCTGGACATCTGAAAACTTGAAACTCTTGACCTTTTCCACTTTGTCCCTGTTTATGTAGATAGGGGAATGTTCTCCTTTACACTTCCTGAAGTTGATGACAATCTCCTTTGTTTTGTTGACATTGACGGAGAGATTATTGCTGCCGCACCAGTTCACCAGATCCCCTATTTCATTCCTGTACTCTGTCTCATCATTGTTTGAGGTCCAACCAATACAATGGTGTCGGCAGCAAACTTGAAGATTGAATTGGAGGGGAATTTGGCCGCGTAATCATAGGTGTCATTCTAGTGAATACAGGAATAGTGGAATCAATTTATCCTCTAAGCACCGTCCCACTAACCCCAGTATCAGTCTAGTGAACCTCCACTGCACACCCTCGATGATAAGTCTACCTTTCTTGGGTAGGGAGATCAAAACTGCACGCAATACTCTACATATGATCCACCAAGGCCCTATATATCAATAGTAAGACATCCTTATTTCTGAACTCAAATCCTCTTGCAATAAAGGCCAACATACCATTTGGCTTTCTTAATTGGAGTGGTACAATGGCACAGTGGTTAGCACTGCTGCCGCACAGCATCAGGGACCCAGGTTTGATTCCTGACTTAGGTCACTCTCTGTGTGAAATTTGCACATTCTCCCCATGCCTGCGTGGGTTTCCTCCAGGTGCTCCAGTTTCCTCCCACAGTCCAAAGGTGTGAGGGTTCGGTTAATTGGCCATGCTAAATCGACCCTAGTGTTGTGGGATTGGCAGAGTAAACGTATAGAGTTACAGGGATAAGGCCTGGGTCGGATTGTGGTCAGTGCAGACTCAATGGGTTAAACGGCCTCCTTCTGTACTATCAGGATTCTATAATTACTTACTGCACCTGTCTCTCCATTTTCATGGATTGACATACAATGATAGCCAGATAGACCCCTTTGTACGTTCACACTTCCCAAAGTATTACCATTTAAAAAATATTGGACAAAAGGTGCTGAGCACCTTCAGTCTATGTGCAGCCAGGATCCTGACCTTCCGGTTGTTTGCTATTTTAACACATGATGCTGCTCCCATGCCCACATGTCTGTCCCTGGCCTGCTGCAATGTTCCAGTGAAACTCAACACAAATTGGAGGAAAAGCATCTCATCTTCTGGCACTTTACAGCCTTCCAGTCTCAACATCGAGTTTAACAACTTCAGACGATTAGCTCTACTCTACCTCGACCCCTTTGTTTTCATTTTATTTAATTTTTAACTGCTTTCCATCTTTTATTGTCTTTCTTTATTTTCCTTCCCCCCCCATTCTTTCCCCCTATTTTATCTCATTTTCCTTACCTTTTCTGTCCCTTTGCTTCCCCTTCCCCTTTTCTCCACTTTGTTTCTCTCCCACCCTCTCCTCACATCTTCATCTGTCATGGTTTACCCTCTGATTTCAGTTTCTCTGCCGTTTGGCCATTCACACCTTCTATTCTCTCTACGGGTTGCCATTAGCAGCCTTTCCCTTTGTTTCTGTGGCTATGACTAATCTTTCATTCCCTCACCCTATAGTATAAAGATCTCTCACCTTTTAGTTTTGACAAAGGATCGAAACATCAGCTCTTAAAGATGCTGGTGGACCTGCTGAGATTTTCCAGCGCTTCCTCTTTTGGATTTAAATACTACTCTTCCTTTCTGTCTTCCACACCAGAGAAGATGGTTTTAACTTTCCTTACATGAATGGAAGATGCAATCCTGTAGAGAGGAGGCATAGCCCCACCTACAGGTCCCACTGGATGATGGTTCTCAGTGTCCGAATGCATCAAGCCTTTCAGAGGCAGGATAAGCCGGGCTCACCCTCCCCAAATATAGATGGAAGAACCTCTACCGAAATCTCCAGTACATCAGAAATGGGGGAGTGTGACTAGGGAGTAGGAACGGGGAATTGGGGATGGAAGGATGTTACAAATGGCCAATATGAGAGTCAGGAGAGATGGCAGATTTACACTGAAGTTGGAAAGTGGGAGAGAGTCAGGGAGTTTAAGAAAGAGAATTTGAGAATGCTAAGAACGTCTGCAAGTTGAAAGCTTGCCTTACATTACACACAGGAGCCTCTGTAAGCCTTAATTAGTCAACTGTGATGATTTATGGAACTGGATTAGCTCTTTATGTTGTCTCATTAGGGTATCGTGTGCCTGCAAGATTCAAACCAGATTCCACGTCCCTTCATTTGTCAAGTGGGCTGAAAGAGGTGCCCTTCGAAATACTTTGAAGTCATCAGGTTCCACTCTATAATAGGGCATTACTGAAAGAAAGGCATGCTTCAGTCAGGGTCTGGAATTAAGCTGCACAGAGGAAAAAAAGCAATGGATTAAGATCCCATAAGGATTCTTGTTGGGGGATAGTCCTGCGATTGCTACTTACAGACTTTACCATTGTCAGAAAGATAACATGAGGCAAGTGACACCAGACGCAACATGTCCTTGCTGAACTCACATCAGTCACATTAGGAAATTGACGTTTCTGCAAACATAGAATCCCTACGGTGCAGAATCAGTCCATCAAGTCTGCGTTGACAACAATCCCACCCAGGCCCTATCCTTGCAACTTTACACAATTCCGCTGACACTAAGAGACAATCCCACCCAGACCTGTTTCCCCCCAAGTATTTACCCTGCTAATCACCCTAACCTACACATCTTGGGACACTGAGGCAAAATTTAACAATCCACCTAGCCTGTACATCTTTGGAGTGTGGAAGGAAACCCACGCAAACACGGGGAGAACATACAGACCCCACAGACAGTGACCCGAGGCTGGAATCGAACCTGGATCCGTGACGCTGTGAGGCAGCAGTACTCACCACTGTGCCACCCCGATGATATATGTGACTAAATGAGCTGCAGAGGCCGAAATCCTGAGAAAGCCCGGCACTGCAAGAACCAGTGAAAGCTCAACCTTAGTATTTTGTGCCTTCAAAATCCACTTCTTTCAGCAAATACACTAATAGCTAAAGGGGAAAGGAATGTTCCCAAAACTCCTCAAGATGTCTTTAATAGAATTATCCCTGTGCCAGACAGAAGTGGAATTCTAATTCAGGCTTTCAAATTCCTCTGCCATCTCCCTCCTCGATCCCTATCTCTATTATCTCCTTCATTCCCACTACCCTTTGAGAACTCCCCACTGCCCAAACTCTGGTCTTTTGGAGATTGCCCATTTTAATCAGTGTCTTCAATTGCCCAGGGTCTAAGCCTTATAAAAGATCTGTCCTCTCCTCTGTCTCTTAGCTGGATTGGCCATGCTAAATTGCCCCTTAGTGTCAGGGAGACTAGCGAGGCTAAGTGCATGGGGTATTGAGGATAGTGGGATTGTGGTCAGTGCAGACTCAATGGGCCGATTCTATGGTTCTCTCGTTTTCTTCAACATACTCCTTAAAGCCTACTTAGAACATAGAACATTACAGCGCAGAACAGGCCCATCGGCCTTCGATGTTGCGCCGACCAATTAAGAAAAAGCAATGACCCTCTAACCTAAGCCATTCCCTTTTCATCCATAAACTTATCTACTAACCTTGACCAAGCTTTTGTTCATCTGACATTTCACTTTATGTCAAATTTTGTTCGACAATGCTCCTGTAAAGCATATTCAGACATTTTTTCCATGCAGCTCCCCCATTCATAACTACCAGCATTAAGGCTGCCGAGCGAGGTCCATTCTCAAGGTTCTCTGTGACAGACTGAGTTGCTAATGAAATGTTAAAGGAATTTCTGGTAAGGCTATCTTTCTGAAGGAGAGAGCATCTTTTAATAGAAAGCCCTTCGGAGGCCCCTGGCTGCAAGGAGTGGCCTTTGTGAGCCTGTGAGAGAACTTGCATTTATATAGCGCCTGCAAGCATTTGGATTGAACCCAATATAGTTCTAGGTACATGGGATTAGGATCAGGAAAGTCAGCCCTTCGAACGTACTCCATTACTCAGTAAGATCATAGCTAAGCTGGCAGTGGTTTCAGCTCCAGTTTTCTCTCTGGCCCCCTGCATACCTCCAAGTTCTATCTTTTACTCTTGTTCTATGATTCTACACTACAATCTGCACTCTCTCCTTTCCTTTTCCATGAACAGTATTGATCAAAGACTTGTCTAACTGTGCCTTGAATTCATAGGCTCCCTACGGTGCAGAAGGACAACAATAAATCCAATTAGTCTGCACCAATAACGATGCCACCCAGGCGTTATTCCTGTAACCCAACATATTTACCTTGCTAATCCCCTGATACTAAGGGTCATTCTAAAATGGCCAATTTAACATGGTCAATCCACTTAACCTGCTTGTCTGTGGACTGTGGAAGGAAACCAGAGCATCTGGAGGAAAATCACGCAGACACGGAGAGAATGTGTAAACTCCACACAGACAGTGACCTGAGGCCTGAATTGAACCCGGGCCCCTGGTGCTGTGAGGCAGCAGAGCCACCATGAGGGTGAGTGGAAAATCCCATCCTTTCACTTTCTGCTGGCCTCAAATGCCCCTTAACTGTTTTAATCAAATATATTTAGTGCCCATCAATTTCTAATCTTGGCATAGAGAGCATGTGCAAAAGGAGTTTGTGCATGGGGAGTGTATGCATGGCAAGCTTGTGCATGGGGTGTTGTACGTGGGGAGCGTGTGCATGGGGTGTGTGTGCATGGGGAAATGTACATGGGGAGTATGTGCAAAAGGACTTTGAACATGGTGTGTGCATGCATGGGAAGCATGTACATGGGAGTATTTGCATGGGGAGTATGTGCATGAGGAGTATGTGCATGGGAGTTAGTGATTTACCAGTAATATGTTGTTCTTTCATGTGATCTCTGTATAGAATTATATAGGGAAGGTGATGGCATAGTGATATTATCACTAGACTATTAATCCAGAAACTCAGCTACTGATGTGGGGACACAGATTCGAATCCTGCGGTGAAATTTGAGTTCAATAAAAAAAATCTGGAATTAAGAATCTACTGATGATCATGAAACCATTGTCGATTGTTGCAAAAACCCATCTGGTTCACTAATGTCCTTTAGGGATGGAAATCTGCCATCCTTACCTGGTCTGGCCTACATGTGACTCCAGGCTCCCAGCAATGTGGTTGCCCTCCAAGGGCAACTAGGGATGGGCAATAAATGGTGGCCAGCAAGCAACGCCCATGCCCCATGGGTGAATAATACACTTGCACTGAAAATTTTTGTCCAAAGAGAAACAGGCCCAGAAATCAAACATATTTTGCATCCGATTCGTACCTGAGTATCAGCTGGAGGATCAGCCCTTATATCCAATCACACTCCCACAATTACAATCTTTCCATTTCCAAATGTTTCTCTTGTGTTCCCTTTAGCTATTTTGAACCAACATCCTTGAACATAGGTTACAACCTTATGAATTCTTAAGTGGGTTTCGTCTTAAAGTGCTCCCCAATTCAATAGTAAAAGCTTTTGTCATGCTGTGTCGCTGTCCATTCAGCAGCTCAATTGTCATTTAATACCTCATAAACTCAAGTACTCCAGTATTCATTGCCCTACTATTATGGTCTACTCTTAGCCCACTGGTTAATCAAGGAAGGGAAAGAAATCCCTGTGTTTAAGCAGCATTTTGTCACGTTGTCACACATGGTCAAATGCACCTCATAAAGTCAATTATTTTCCAAGTGTTGCAAAGTGAGAAAGCAACCACATACAAACTGCAAAGCCCCAGCTGAGCCGTTAATTTGCTATCTCTTTCCAGAGGCTGGAGAAGGAAGACCGTTGGCCCTTCCCCGACGCCATGGGATTTTTATTTTCACTTAAACCACAGGGGCAAACCAGTGGCAGGAGACATTGGCTGATGCACCAACAGAAACAGAAAATTCTGGAAAATTCTCACCAGGTCTGACAGCATCTGTGGAGGAAGAATAGAGTCAACGTTTCGAGTCTGGATGACCCAGACACAGGCATGTAATGTTAGGTCAATGGTTAGCACTGCTGCCTCACAGCGCCAGGAACCCGGGTTCAATCCCTGCCTTGGGTCACTGTCTGTGTGGAGTTTGCACGTTCTCCCTGTGTCTACATGGGTTTCCCCTGGATGTTCCAGTTTTCTCTCACAATGTGAAAGGTGCACTAGTTAGGTGGATTGGTCATGCTAAATTCTTCCCTCGGTGTACCCGAACAAGTGCCAGAGTGTGGCAACTGGGGAAGTGGGGATTATTTTCTATGTGGTCTGTATGTTCTCCCCATGTCTGCGTGGGCTTTCTCCGGGTGTTCTGGTTTCCTCCCATGATATGAAAGATGTGCTAATTAGATGGATTGGCCATCCCATCCCTCAGTATACCTGAACAAGCACTGGAATGTGGCAACTAGGGGCTTTTCACAGGAACTTCATTGCAGTATTAATGTAAGCTGGCTTGTGACACTGATAAATAAATAAATTGCTCTTGTTTGCCTTGTATTCCTCTATACCCATCTTATCCAAGTAAATATCTAAATGTTTTTCAAAAGACAAAATTGTACCTGCCTCTACTACTGCCTCTGGCAGCTTGTTCCAGACACTCACAACCTTCAGTATGAAAGAATTGCTCCTCCGGATCCTTTTGTATCTCCCCTCTCTCACTGTAAACCTTTGTCCTCTAGTTTTAGACTCCCCTACCTTTGGGAAAAGATGTTAACTATCTAGCTGACGTATACCCTTCATTATTTTGTAGAGCTCTATAAGATCATCCCTCAGCCTCCTATGCTCCAGAGAAAAAGTTCCAGTCTATCCAGCTCCCCTTATAACTCAAACTATCAAGTCCCAATAGAATCCTAGTAAATCTTTTCTGCACTCTTTCTAGTTTAATAATATTCTTTCTATAATAGGGTGACCAGAATTGCACACAGTATTCCAAGTGTGGCCTTATCACTGACTTGTATAACTTCAACAAGATGCCCCAACTCCTGTATTCAATGTTCTGACCGATGAAACCAAGCAAGCCAAATGCCTTCTTCACCACTCTGTCCACCTGTGACTCCACTTTCAAGAAGCTACGAACCTAGACCCCTACATCCCTTTGTTCTGTAAGTCTCCCCAACAACTGACCAGGGATACTTGTGACTTGGCCAATATTTATTCCACACATGTGGTCACTGTTTCTATGGGAGCTTGGTGTATGTGAATAGACCGGCTGTATTAGTAACAGTGTAAGTGTAGTCACTGTAAGAGACTTCAAAAAGACTCACTGGATGTAAGGAACCTTGTCGTGAATTGCTGCTTTATAAATGCTTGTTCTTCCTAGGATTTTCTCACTGCACGGAGCCCTGGAGGCAGCAACAACACACCCATACAGGGCATATTAGAGACAATCTTTTCATCTGTAGGCTCATCCTTAACATTCAATCAAATTGAAAGACAGCCCTTGGAAAAGGAACAAGAGACTATTGGGTGGTCCAGCAGCACAGTGGTTAGCACTGCTGCCTCACAGCGCCAGGAACCCGGGTTCAATTCCTACCTTGGGTCACTGTCTGTGTGGACTTTGCACATGCTCCCCATGTCAGCTTGGGTTTCCTCCAGATGTTCCGGTTTCCTCCCACAGCCTGAAAGGCGCACTGGTTAGGTGGATTGGGTCATGTTAATTCTCCCTCAGTGTACCCAAACAAGTGCCAGAGTGTGGCGACTGGGGAATTTTCACAGTAACTTCATTGCAGTGTTAATGTAAGCTTACTTGCGACACTAATAAATAAACTTTAAACTTGAAAGCGCTGACATTGTTGGAATATTCAGATGCTCGTTAAACTGCTCAATCCCACAATTCACATTCGCCGACATCCGATTAGAGCCCCCATTTGTGTTAATTCTCCTTTATTTTCCTTGTAGACAATAATGAAATCACTGGATAAGTTTAGTATTCCGCAGACTTCCCAAAAGCACAACCATCTCTGCTCCCTTCCTGACCTCAGTGCTGTACATCAAGGGGCTGAACCATAATCTATAACCATTATCACCAACTCCCCGTTCTCGAACGTGGTTGATTACAACTCGGCTGATTACCCTTTATCTCATCAGTTCTGATGACTTTTCAAAATCTGTACGAAATTCCAGTCTCATCCCAAGGATATTCCAGATTTCCTACATCTGGCAATCCGGGCTCCTCTTGACTGATCTGTCAAATGCTCCCTGATTGATGTTGTGCGATGTGTTGGATAGAAATGCAAGCCCTCCCAACATGTCCCAACTCCCTTCAAATCTTCCAGCTCGCACTGGCCAGCATCAAATAGGCTGTAGGCACCTCATCACACCTCGTCTGCATCTTTGTCAGTGAAGATAGGTCTGTCAGTGCAGAGTATACAGTCTAATCACACTCTGAAAAACCTTTCACAGTTCAATGTAAAACTGCCCCCAGTGTTAAATAGCATCGCACACCCGTGTACACTTGCACCTGGCAACCAGCCTCTGACTCAGCACTCAGAGGTAAAGTGATGTCGCTCACTCAAAAGTGCACGCCACTGCACGTGGCTACAGACTCACAGCAATGTGATTGACTCTTAGCTGAAATGCCCGAGCACATTGTGGGTGTACCTACACCACATGGACTGCAATGGTTCCCATTAGACACGGGCAACAAATGCCAACCTTGCCAGCAAATCCTCACGACGCAAGAATGCATTGGCATATCGAGGACGAAAGGTCAGAGATTTCCTGCCTTTTCTTTCACCAATGATGATGTTATCTGTGTTTCGAGCCCCCAAAAACGGCAGGCTGACAACATTAGGGCTAAGAGTGAATGAACCTTGCATCAGGGGAATGTGAGATTAATGGTCGCTAATGACCTGAAAACGGGTTCGACCAGCGTAATCGTTTTTATGAATTATTTCTGAGCTCAGGTTGCACAAGATTCTGTACTTGGCCCTTTTCTTGTTTGACCTCGTGCTTAAACTGAGCTGCAAATCAAACGTATGTAAACAGTTCAATGTGTTAGTGTGTACACACACTATCTCTGCTTGTGTCGGTGTGTCAGTAGATAGTGCTTTCAGTGTCTGGGCCAGTGAATTGCATTGTGTTACTGGCTGAATGAATTACCAGACCCTTAAGTTGAACCTTTCTAAGGTGCATTGCTTTCAATGCGAGATCTGACTTTGCCCCAGTAAGCGGCGATAAAATTTGTGACCGTTCTTCTTATTGATTCTTTTTTTCTCTGCTGTAAGGGCGCGATGGAGGAAGATTTCATCATTGAATTGTATTGTGCAGAAAGAGACCATTCAGCCCAAATAGTCCCAGCTTGTCAGCGTAGCCTGCATTTTCCAGTTTTTATCTGATTCCCTTTGGAAAGTTATTGTTCCCTCTAATCATCTTTTCAAGCAACACATTCCAGATCATGGCAACAATTTGCTGTCAAAGGAAATACTCCCTCTCTTACCAGTTATTTTAAATCTGTGTTCTCTGGTTACCTGCCAGATTTTCCTCTTTTTATTTTATTAATTTTGCATAATTTTGACCATCTCTGTTAAATCTCCCCTTAACCTTCTCAAAGTCAAAGGACAGAAACCTCAATGTCTGGAGTGTCTCCACATGGTTGAAATTTCTTACCTATTCCAGTAAATCTCCTCGGCCTTTCCAAAGCCTTGACATTTTTTTATATTGACATCATTTCTTTAGATGTTATCTTAATGGAAGCATAAATGCATTCTATTAGATTCAAGAGCTCACGCTGCAGTAATTCATGAGTCCATAGTAGTCAGCTAAAAGTGTCCCACTATGTTAAGTGGAGAATGTTATAAATCCAAGTCTTTTTTTTTAATAGTTAAATTTATTAATATTCCCTTCACAAGCAGCTTGGGAATATTATCAACCTGGATATCCTTCATAGAGAGAGATTACAACAGACTGATGACACACTCTATCACTCCCCCCACACTTTGCCTGTTTACCTTCGCTCACAGATCTCTGTTGCAAGCCAGTTTGCAAACATCGAGCAAAACGCCCACTAAATCCGTGAGCTTTAATCTTCTTTTAAATTCTCACATACCAAACTTTGTGAAATGCCTCCTTAAAGATCCGAGTGAACGTCTATCCCTTGCATTGCCCTTCATCACTAGCCTAGTCACCCCTTGAAAGAAATTACTGCAGATTAGTGAGTCGTGACCTCTTACTTTTAAAACCATGGTGACTCCCTCTCATGGTGTCTCTGCTCTTTGGATGAACTCTTGGCATTCTGAGAAGGTTGCCTGAGTGTTTTCACAGTTAACTGACTGGCCTGCACATCTCAGATCCCCACCTTTCTCTTTGTTTAAACAGAGAGCAGGCAGCTGATCTTTGTGCGGGCTAGGTGGATTGGCCATGCTAAATTGCCCACAAATGTCAGGGGCTCAGCAGGGTAAATATGTGGGCTTACGGGGTTAGGGGCTGGGTGGGATTGTGGTCGGTGCAGACTTAATGGGCCAAATGGCCCAAATTCTGCACTGTAGGATTCTGTAATTCTACAATCTTTTCCAGCTCTCAGACTTACATTAAAGAAAGCCTTAATTAAGGTTCATTATTTCTTCTTTTGCTTCCACCACAACAGACGTGGACAATTAAAACCCATTCCTGACAGTGTTGTTGCTGTGGAACGTGAAATGGTTTGGGGATAGAGGTTGTTCCACCATTTGATTAGCTTTGGGCCCATGACTCCATTTCCCTGCCTTTGGCCTACAGCCCTTTGTGGTGATTGTCCCTTTAAGGGCAACACAGCAGAAGAGACTCCTCAGAGGTTTGAAGGATCAAAGGGTCCAAGAGTGGACAATAACCCCAGGGGAAGAGTCCTCTCTTAGGCAGGAAACATCCAGAAGCCATGTAGCAGACCTGCAGAGACTGGGGTATCCAGTGGGTTGCTCCAGGGTAACTGAGGGCTGTCGACCTTATTAAAGCTTTTCATTATAAATAAATACCTTTTGTGAGCCTGACACAGTCTGTGAGCACCCATCAAGTGTTTAAAGTTTATTTATTAGTGTCACAAGTAGGCTTACATTAACACTGCAATGAAATTAATGTGAAAATCCCCTAGTCGCCACACTCCGGTGCCTGTTCGGGTACATTGAGGAGTAATTTAGCACAGCCAATATATCCTAACTGGCACATCTTTCGGACTGTGGGAGGAAACCAGAGCATCTGGAGGAAACCCACAGACATGGGGTGAACATGCAAACTCCACAGACACAGACAGTGACCCAAGCTGGGAATTGAACCTGGCGCTGTGAGGCAACAGTGCTAACTACTGTGCCCCCACGCTGCCCTATACCCTTGTTATCTATATGTAACAAAAATCTGTTTAACTCAAACTTGCAAGACTCCAATCATCATCCAGCACCTACAACCTTTGGGAAGCAGAGTTGAGGCAAGGGGCTGGTGGAGGAGGAGGCCGGGGTGAGTTGGGTTGGTGTGGGCATCTTTGACCATAAGATATAGGAGCAGAATTAGGTCATTTGGCCCATTGAGTCTGCTCTGCCATACAATCATGACTGATAACCAGTCTAAAGATGTGCCGGTTAAATTGATTGGCCATGCTAAACTGCCCTTAGTGTTAGGAGATTGAAAGGATAAATGCATAGTATAAGGTCTGGGTGGGATTATGGTCAGTGCTGACTCGATGGGCTGAATGGCCTCCTTTTGCTGTATAGGGATTCTGTGATTCTTTAATTCTCATTTCCATTCTCCTGCCTTATCCCTGTAACCCTTGATCCCCTTATTGGTCAAAAACCTATCTATCCCTGTCTTAAAGACACTCAATGACCTGGTCCTCACAGCCATTCTGCTGAGAGAGAGGTAGACTTTGGTGATTCTTGTTGTGGACATGAAGGTTGGGATGGTCACCTTCATCAACAGACCTCTGGTGTACAATGGAGGAAGTCTGCCTCGGGGGAGGCCAATGGCTCCTCTAACTTGCTTACCAATCTGGTAGAAGCAGGGTTGGTCCTCTGACAGAGGATAATCCCTTACCCCCCAAGAACAGGGATCCTGAACTCTTCTTTTCAAGCTCCGATACGTAAACTCACCAATCACAGCAGCTATTTCCCCTGAATCAATGTCCATTTACCCGGGATATTATAATAATAGGGACCGTCTTGCCCTCGTTTATATTAAACAGTGAAAGAATATTAAAATTCTTGGTGCTGGACTCTTCCACATCGTATACCGGTGATGCATTATTTAATCGGCTGTTTGTAGACTTGACTCTGCACCTATGCCTTAATTGGCCTCTATAATACAAAAACACTCAGCATCCTTATAGCTGCAGAATTCAGGGAGTGTTTACCTCCACGTCCAGTAACACTAGTTCAAACCTTGCTGATTGATTGCCTCATAAATCTTATTGTCTTATTTGTAGCTGAACTCATTTCTTGCCTTGTGGCTTCTTCTTCCGTTTTGGTCCCACCACTGATACAGATTCCCACCTGGAATGGTGCCATTCTGCGCACCCTCTAACTTTTGTGCACCATGCTTTCCATTGGCTGTGCTATCTCCATTGCTCATTTCAAATTTATGTCAACCTCTGCAAGTAATCTCCAGTGAATCACCTCATTTTTCACTCAGCTAATCTGTCCCGTAACATATCATTCAACGTGCAATGTGCGAAACATGGTTCTCCTTAATAGTTCTCTACAATTGGGTTAATTATGGTGGGATCTCCTGGAAGTGAAGGGTGGAATTCCACACATTGCCAGCAGTGAGAGACATAGCGGACAGGACACTTCATAATTGAATGAAAAAATGTGATTCTGTGAGTGGGAACGTAGTTGGGAATTTTGTGTTTCCGATTTATGAGGCTGGTTAAAGGTGGGTGCGGTTTCCCAATGAGCAATATTGGGAACAATATTTGTATTCATTAGCATCTCTTAAATGTTCCTTAATAGGCCTCCCGGAATCACGTTCTCACACCAAATTATGTGTCCTGCCTGCAGCTAATGGGAACATCCTGATTTATGAAGGTATTTATGCGACACACACTCAGACACCTCCTGCAGACATTCGTAAGATTCCTAATAGATTTTCATCTTCCTCATTTAGTGTCATGAATGGGAGGACTGGGAACTCACTGTGGAATGATGTTCAGCCTTAAAAGATCACACTGCACCTTCCTGCCGGGAGATACGGAAACCCATGGGTTTGGGAATTTTGCAACTACATGGACATCCCTTCATAAAATAAATGCTAGCTAGCAGATTGATGAAATGAAATATAATGTTGATCGCAATAACCGCTTGTGCCAACACACACCCAAAAGGCAACAGCAGAAGGGTAATCATTAACCTTGTTGAGCAATTCTCCAACCGTGTCTGCCAGGGAGTTTACGGTGTATTGGCCAGATGTCAGAGTCACAGACAAGGTGCACATCCTAATGCTGCAGGCATGGTAATAAAGGCTGTATTGAGATTGTATGAGAATTAATGTTGGATTTATAAATGACTGTGGGACACTGAGGGAAAGTCAATATAAATGAAATCCAGGAGACTTGGAGAAGGATTAATAGGATGTATATTCAGAAAAGTGAAAATTCTACACTCTCAGCGAATACCCAGGCCATCTACACGCATTCAGAGGCCAAAATTCTCCTTTATTCATGCCCCATAGGGTGCTGACATGGTTTGATTTGATTTAATTTATTATTGTCACATGCACTGACATACAGTGAAAAGTATTGTTTCTTGCGCACTATACAGACAAAGCATACTGTTCATAGAGTAGGAAAGCAGAATTTTGTGTTACAGACATAGCTAGGGAGTAGAGAAAGATCACAGCAGCAGCGAAGAAGCTGTTCTTGAGTCAGTTGGTGCGTGAACACAGACTTTTGTACCTTTTTCCAGACGGAAGAAAGCGAGGGAGAGAATGTCCAGGCTGCATGGGGCCCCTAATTGTGCTGGCTGCTTTGCCGAGGCAGCGGGAAGTGTAGACAGAGTCAATGGATGGGAGTGAGGACGGAGAATTTGGCGCTCAGCCAGATCTTCATTCACTGCAGTAGGAACAGAGGACTCCCACTGGCATGAACAACTGGAGATTTCCAGGCAAAATTTCTTAATTTTTCTAACCCTACTGTTACATCAAGGTGTAAGCTCGACATCCACCGTTGAGGTGAAGACAGCCTATCAGCTCCTATATCTTCTTGTCTACAATGAATTTGATGAATGTCGTCTGGTGATTTGAGGCCTTCAGGACTCCACTCTACTCAATGCCTCCTGCTCATGTGCGAGTGCACCCTCCTCAGCCCGCCCTTCCGGAGTTGATGGGGTCACTATCTGAGGGGAGGTGAAGAAACAGGGCTCCCTTGGATTGTCCAAGGTGGATGCCTTTGGGGTGTCTGGCTGGCACTACTCCTGATATCTTGAGGAGAAGTGGAACTTGGGTGGGGCAAGGGGGTGGGAAAGGAGAGGGGGGCATGGTAGGGGTGGGGGTGGTGGTTGAGGTATCCATCCTCTCAATCACAATTGAAACATGCCCAGGGCTAGAGTGATGGCTCATAGATCTGAATCAAATTCGGCAGAAATTAAAAGCTGCCACAATTCCAACAGAGACTTCCAAATGGACCATGATAGCAGACAGTGTGTGGCTTTGATTTGATTTGATTTATTATTGTCACATGTATTGGTACACAGTGAAAATTATTGTTTCTTGCGCCCTATGCAGACAAAGCATACCATACATAGAGAAGGAAAGGAAAAGGTACAGAATGTAATGTTACAGTCATAGCTAGTGTGTAGGGAAAGAATAACTAATGCAAATAAGTCCATTCAAAAATCTGACAGCAGCAGAGAAGAAGCTGTTCTTGAGTCACTTGGTACGTGACCTTTTGTATCTTTTTACTGATGGAAGAAGGTGGAAGAGAGAATTTCCAGGGTACATGAGGTCCTAAATTATGTTGGCTGCTTTGCTGAGGCAGCAGGAAGTGTAGACATTGATAATGGATGGGAGGTTGGTTTGCGTGATGGATTGGGCTACATCCACAACCTTTTGTAATTCCTTGCAGTCTTGGGCAGAGCAGGAGCCATACCAAGCTGTGATACAACCAGAAAGAATGGTTTCTATGGTGCATTTTAAAAGTTGGTGAAAGTCATAGCTGACATGTCAAATTTCCTTAGTCTTCTGAGAATATAGAGGTATTGGAGGGCTTTCTTAACTATAGTGTTGGCATAAAGGTCCAGGACAGGTAATTTCGATGCCTAGAAACCTGAAACCCTTGATCATTAACTCAGACTGATGTTCCCATGTTTAACTCTGTCTCTCCAATATGTTTCTCAGGGCGGAGTCGAAGGATTGTCAAAAGACTTGGTCATGGCTGGGCCTCGTGTCCAGCAGCACATTTAGTATCAGAGACCCGGCCACCACTGCCTCTGTTAGCTATGGACCTATGTCGGTGAGATGATCACAATATTGAGAACCCAAGCTGATTCTTGGACTCAGTGTACCTGCAATTCCTATCGACTCCGCACAACCTCAACAAACATAGTGTGAGGAGGGATGAAGTGTGGTCCATCCACGTGTGATGTACAATCCACTCCATCACAGGCACGATCCCAAAATCTTCCACATTCTTGTTCAGCAACCTTTGTCGCTGTCCCACAGCCAACATACATCAAACAAAAATCCAGACATGGGAATCCAGAACCAGGAGTCACAGTCTGAGGATTCAGTGTAGACCATTTAGTACGCAGATGAGGAGACATTTCTTCACTAAAAGACTGATGAGCCTGTGGAATTCATCACCACAGGAAGTAGCTGATGCCAAAACATTGAATGTATTCAAGAGGTAGCTGGATAAAGCACTTGGGGTGAATGGGGTCAAAGGTTATGGGGAGAAAGCAGGATTAGGCTATTGAGTTGGACAATCAGCCATGATTGTGATGAATGTTGGAGCAGGCCTTGAAGGGCTGAATGGCCTCCTCCCACTCCGATCTTCTATGTTTCTATATAAGTTACTGGCCCCAAGTTACACAACTTCCCCAGGAAAGGTCCTTGCGAGGTTCGCACAGCCTCGCTGTCATAACAATCCATCAAAGTGCGGATGCACTAGTCAAGCCACACATGCATTAAGCTGCAGAACAGCCCATTATGCTCCAGACTTGTGGTCCCAACAGTGCCTGAAACATAAACATTTTGCAAGATATTTAATCATCTCGATCTTTGATTAATTTCACAGCCTCTCAAACTATTGCAAACGCTGCAACAACTTTACCGCGATGACTACACTTCAAAACTATTTTATTGGCTGTCAAATGCTTAGGAACTTCCTGAGGTTGAGAACAGGATTGGAGAAATGCAAATTACTTCATTCTCCCGACTCAGATGTCTATTAAAATGCTTTATTTAAAATTGACACAGCAGCGACTTGTTAACCAATCTGAGCGATGTGTAGAGCGATGCCTTTTAACCTCCAATAATTCTTTGTTCATATTGTACTCATGTCATCTGCTTTGGTTCTCGGTTTCAAATTATGGAATGACACTCTGACTCCATCATCACCTCACAACTTGAAGAGATTGGAGCATTCCCGACTTCTACTCATTTTGGAATGACGGCAAGTTTTTTTTATTCATTCATGGGTGTCGCTGGCTGGCCAGCATTTTTGCCCATCCCTAGTTGGGAGTCAACCACATTGTTATGTCTCTGGAGTCACATGTAGGCCAGACCAGAGAAGGACAGCAGATTTCCTTCCCTAAAGGACATCAGTGACCCAGATGTGTTTTTCAGACAGCTGACAATGGTTTTATGCTTGTCTGTGGATTTTTAATTCCACGTATTTTACATTGAATTCAAATTCCACCAGCTGCTGCGACAGGATTCGAACCCGGGATCCCAGAACATTAGTTGAGTTTCTGGATTGATAGTCAAGTGATGACACCACAAGGTCATTGCCATTGTTGAATCTCAATCGGTGGAGTTTTACACCCCCATTGCAGGCTGGCGAGAGGCTGTTCAAAACTTCATCGACTTTGGTGGGACTGGAAGATCACTCCCTTTGTGGAATGACTGGGAAATTCCACCTCATGGGTGGAATTCTGTGGTCTCAATCCCAGCAAGACCCATTACGACAGGAATGGAAAATTGATATTCCTGCCAAAATTCCTTTAGCTTTCAGCAGCTGTGGAAAACAGCAGCCTGGAAAGAAGCTGGGAGATTTTGGTCCAGGAACGAATGCTATGAATCCAGTCACCATCTTATACAATTTCAAAAAAGCCAAAACTGTAAATATCCCCCTAATTTACTCTAGGCATGGTCTTCTGACTGAAATGTGCCAGGTTTGATGCCCTTGGCATAACGGGGCAGCAGATCGTGAGCACGGCCATGCTGAGGGAGTGCTGCACTGTCAGTGGTACAACTTTTCACATTGATGCTAGGTTGGCCAGAGAATCCCACTCAAGGTCAATGCTCCATGTCCCATCCGCTACAATCCCATGACAGGTGGGACTCTATGTGATGGCCTAGTGGTATTATCACTTGACTATTAATCCAAAGACTCAATTAACGTTCTGTGGACCCGGGTTCGAATCCCACCATGGCAGGTGTGGAATTTGAACTTAAAAAAATTATCTGGAATTAAGAATTTATTAATGACCATGAAACCATTGTCGATTTTTGGACATATCTATGAGGTTCACTAATGTCCTCTAGAGAAGGAAATCTGCCATCTTTACCCAGTCTGGCCTACATGTGTTTCCAGAGCCACAGCAATGTGGCTGACTCTCAACTGCCTCCAGGCAACTAGGGAAGGGCAATAAATGCTGGCCCGGCCAGCGACACCTGAGTCCCTCGAATGAATAAAAAAATGTCATTGGTTTGAACTTTTACCAGGGAGTCCAGTTTACATTCACACACTCAGTGTTTTAGAATGAAATAAACAAGAGTATAACATTTATTTCCCCCTGTCACCCACAATGAAAATTCTGCCGACAAATTCTTGTCATAAACAGAACAGTCCCACACCTCCTCATCGCTGTAACCACTCCAGCTTCTTGCACCCGCAGGATTTTAATCACTCCTTCAGTAGCCTAGACCCTAAGCTCAGGTATTCTGTCCTTAAACTGCTCTGTCACTTAACTTGCTCTCCTCTTCTTAAAACCTGCCTCGCTGAATAAAGAATTCTGTCGCATGTTCTTTTATTCCACTTACGGGGTTTGGTGTAATATTTAGTCTGAATACTCCAGTGATGGAGAAAGTCAATTTTCTTAGTGTCACAATTAGGCTTACATTAACACTGCAGTGAAGTCATTGTGAAAATCCCCTAGTTACCACATTGCAGTGTCTGTTTGGCTACACTGAGGGGGAATTCAGAATGGCCAATGCACATATTCGCACATCTTTCGGATTGTGGGAGGAAATTGGAGGAAACCCATGCAGACAAGGGGAGAACATGCAGACTCAGCACAGACCCAAGGCCGGAATAGAACCTGACTCCTTGATGCTGCGAGGTAGCAGTGCTAATCACTGTGCCACTGTGCCAACCATCGTGCTTAGTGTATTATTTGTGCTATTGAACCTTCCACTGTTATAGTTTTTCTTATCAACAAGCACTTTACACATTTGTTTGTCAGGCCACGTCACCTTGAATTACTGCCTTCCCTCCTTCCCACCCTTCCTTCCTCCATTCCATCCCTCCTTCTGTCTCTCCCTCCTTTCGGCCTTCACTCCCTTCCATTCTTCCCTCCCTCTCTCCTTCCCTCCCTTCTTTCCTCCCTCCCTTCCTTCCATCCTTCCTTCTTCTCTCCTTCCCTCCTTCCTTTTTCCCTCCTTCTCTTCCCTTCCTCCTCTCCTCCTTCCTCTCTTTTCCCTTCCCTCACTCCCTTCTTCCCTCCCTCTCTCCCTCGCTCCCTCCTTCTCTTCTACCATCCCTTCACTTCCTCCCTCCCTCCTTCTCTCCCTCCTTCTATCCCTTCTTTCCTCCCTTCCCTTCTTTCCTCCTCCTTCCTTTTTTCCCTCCCACCCTCCTTTTCTCCTTCCCTCTCTTTTTCTCTCCTCCCTAGCCTTCCATCTTCCCTCTCTCTTACCTTCCCCTCCATCCCTCCTTCCCTCCTTTCTTCCCTTCTTCCCTGTTGTTATATTAATGAGAAAGACTGGGGAATGGAACAGGTTGGGGTTCTGTATTGGACAGATCAGGATGAGAGCCCCACAGCCTTGGCGAATGGTAGACATTTAACGTTCAGGGGAAAGCAACAGTTTCAGGGGAAGAGGCCTGACAATGAGAAGGAGACGTAAAAACAACATTTTGCAACTGAAGATGGAATGGAAATGTTAGTCACAGTTGGCTCCAGTGAGGAGAATAAAGGCATTGTGTCACGTCTTTACTGAACGCAGGTCCAGCATTCCGGGTCCTGATTATCCAGGGATTAAGGATTTTCTCACTGTCTGTGTTTGACAATTCTTTATCTAAATCCAGTCTGGTTCCTTATACGATCAGTGAGCTCACAGGGTTCGGGGTAGTGTTGATAAATGTGCTGTTAACAGGCACTATCTTATCAAAGGTAGTCTTGAGTTAGACATTAATGTGAAAAATTGCCATAAGTGACCCTTAGTTCTTCCCAAGTGGGTCAGAGGGCCTTTCCAAGAGATAAAGCACATGCAGTGGATTACGGCCTTGAGACATTGCCGATCCTCGCAGAGATGCAGGAGGTGAAGAAGGCAATCAGGAAACTTTGCTTACCTGCTGACATCCTTTATTGTTCCTCATTGTACCTCGCACCTTTGAAGTCCTCTGTGGCCTTGGCCTCAGGCCTTGCAACACTTATCAGGAATGCGACACGGAAACCCCCACCTCAAACAGGGGGAAGCGTCGCTGAAGGCAAGTCAGTTAAATTCTGATTGTCAAATCCAGAACAAGTCCTCTTGTTACATTTTCTCCCCACGTTTGCCCTCCTTTTGGCCCTACAGCATTCAGGCAATAAGAAGGCCCCACATTTCTGCAAACTCAGCATGCCCCCAAAGCGGGAGAACTCAATAAAATTCTCTTTGAAGCGTGCTCACTGCTGTGGTTGCAGCCTGTTTGTGCACAGCAGGATCCCACACTTAGCAATGCGATGAGCATGTGACCATGTGGCGGAATGGTGGCACAGTGGGTAGCATTGCTGCCTCACAGCGCCAGGGACCTGGGTTCGATTCCACTTTCAGGTCACTGACTGCCTGGAGTTTGCACATTCTCCCCGTGTCAGTGTGGGTTTACTCCGGGAGCTCCGGTTTTCTCCCACACTCCAAAGATGTGCATGTTAGGTGCATTGATCATGCTAAATTGCCCCCTAGTGTCCAACATGAGTCGATTTTCCTTCTTCCTGAGCTGCATTTTGTACACCAAAACCTTTTCCCAAAATAGCCAAAAGAAGTAAAGTGCTTGTAAAACTAAATTGCAATAGCCGAAATTGATCAAACCAAAATAATGTTCATTAACCGGATTAAGTGGAACAAAAACAGAAAAATGCTGGAAAATCTCAGCAGGTCTGACAGCACCTGTGGAGAGAGAATAGAAACAATTTTGAATCTGGATGACTCTTCATCAAAGCTGTTTCAGATTCCAGCATCCACAATACTTTGAGCTTAGCTGCAAATTAGGTGGATTTGTTTAAAATTTTATTTTTATGTTATATATATTGTTGTCACAAGCAAGCTTACATTAACACTGCAATGAAGCTACTGTGAAAATTCCATAGTCACCACACTCTGGCACCTGTTGGGGCACGCTGAGAGAGAATTTAGCACCCTAACCAATACATCTTCCAGACTGTGGGAGGAAACCCACACAGACATAGAGAGAATGTGCAGACTCCGCACAGGTAGTGACCCAAGCCAAGAATAGGTTCGCAAGTGACCTCAGATTTTTATATCTTTTTCCCGAAGGAAGAAAATAGAAGAGAGAATATCCAGGGTCCTTAATTGTGCTGGTTGCTTTACCAAAGCAACGGGAAGTGTAGACAGAGTCAATGGATGGGAGGTTGGTTTGCGTGATGGATTGAGCTACATTCATGAGCTGGGCTATGAGGGCAATTAAGGAGCAACTATTCTGTTGTAAAACTGGGTCACGTGTTAGCCAGATGGGTGGAAGGGGGAATTCCAGATTTCCCTCCCTAAAGTTTTTACAACATTCCAACAGATTCTTTGTCCCCATTCATTTCTTTATAGAATTTATAGAACCCCTACAGTGCACAGGGAGGCCATTTGGCCCATCGAGTCTGCACTGACCACAACCCCACCTATGTCCTATCCCCACATCCATTTACCCTACTAATCCCTCTAATTCACACATCCCAGGACACTAAGGGGCAACTTAGCATTTATGGGAGGCGATGGACTACTGGTATTATTGCTAGTCTATTAATCCAGAAACCCAGCTAGTGTGCTGGGGACCTGGGTTCAAATCCCACCACAGCAGATGATGGAATTTGAATTCAATAAAAAATCCTGGAATTAAGAATCTACTGATGACCATGAAACCAGCGTCAATTGGTGGAAAACCCATCTGGTTCACTTATGTCTGCTGTCCTTACCTGGTCTGGCCTATCTATGACTCCAGAGCCACAGCAATGTGTTTGACTCTCAATTGACCTCAGGCAACTAGAGGTGGGCAATAAATGCTGGCCCAGCCAGAAACGCCCATGTCCCATGAATGAATAAAGAAAAAATTAACACTGCTGTGAAGTTTGTGTGAAACTCCCCTAGCCGCCACACTCCGGTGCCTGTTCAGGTACACAGAGGGAGAATTTAGCAAGGCCAATGCATCCCATCTTTCAGATTGTGGGAAGAAACCCAACATCCACAGTGGTTAGCACTGCTGCCCCACAGTGCTAGGGACCCAGGTTCAATTCCAACCTTGGTCACCATCTGTGTGGAGTTGGCATATTTCCCTGTCTCTGCGTGGGTTTCCTCCGGTGCTCCAGTTTCTTCCCACAATCCAAAGATGTGCAGGTTAAATTGATTGGCTACGCTAAATTGACTCTTAGTGTGTGGGGGATTAGCAGGGTAAATGCATGGTTACGGGAGTGGGGTCTAGGTGGGGTGATGGGCAGAACGCCCTCCTCCTGCACTGTAGGGATTCTATGTTTCATCCAGAGGAAACCCACGCAGACATGGGGAGAACATGCAGACTCTGCACTGACAGCGACCTGAGCCAAGATTTGACCCGGGGCCCTGGCACTGTTAGGCAGCTAACACTGTGCTAAAAATAACACCGAATATTTAGTGTCCTTAACTTACCAAAATGTC
Source organism: Sphyrna mokarran (assembly GCA_024679065.1). Classification (NCBI taxonomy): domain Eukaryota; kingdom Metazoa; phylum Chordata; class Chondrichthyes; order Carcharhiniformes; family Carcharhinidae; genus Sphyrna; species Sphyrna mokarran. The sequence goes on along the minus strand of JAGIQG010000017.1, from coordinate 7,912,386 downwards.
CTGAGACCTTCCAAAGAAGTGATTATAAAACAAAATATTAAACTGAGCCACACGGGGAAAAATTGGGACAGGTGACAAAAGGCAAAGTGCATCCTTTAAGGAGATCTTAAAGGAGACAAGTGATGGGAATGTGGTGAGGTTTAGTGAAGAAATTGCTGAGGTTAAGGCGAGGCACTGAGAGGTGTGAGCACTGACAGTGGAGTAATTGAAATAAGGAATGTTGAAGAGGCTAGAATTGAGGAATGCATCTGTCTTTGGAAGGGGCTTGGAGCAAATTGCAATGATAGAGAGTGGACAAAACTATGATTTGAAAACAAGGAAGAGAATTAGCCCAGTAACATAACCATTCTAGTGTTAACAAAGAACAAAGAACAACATAGCACGGGAAACAGGCCCTTCGGCCCAATGAAGTCCACACTGCCATTTTAACGTTCCCACTTCGACCCATGACCCTTATCTATGTTTATGGAAATCTGCATTGGAACTGAACTGGGGAGACAATTTAGGGAGAATTTGTTTTGCCAATCAGCCTAAGAGCACATCTTTGGGGTGTGGGAGGAAACCGGAGCACCCGGAGAAAACCCACGCAAGCACAGGGAGAATGCACAAACTCCGATAGATACCGGCCCAAATCTCTGTATCTGCACAGCAACAATGATAGTCGCTGAGCTAGCAACAATGATAGTCACTTGTTATTGTGGACAGAAAGGAGGTGCTTAATGAATCTGTCACCTTAAGCTGTGTTGGGTCTCAACGGAGGAGAGGGGAAAACATGTCTGAGAAGCTGACAGCAGAGAGTTGCTTAGGTGAAGCGTGTGTGAACTGGCGTCACTCGAATGAAGAGATCCTCAGCACTGCTCCATGAGGGGGTGAGTCCACAAAGGCAGCAAGATGGCTGCTCATTAGGCAGAACATGGGGAGAAGGTCATGAAATCAAAGGCCTCGGAAATCTTCAAAGGATTCCCTTTCCAAAGGCAGTGTGAAGAGGAAAATGAAGATGAATCCATGAGGAGGTTCCTCTGCTCCCCATGATTCTGCTGCACAGTCAGAGGTGTGCTTTCTGGGTGGGAACAGTCTGAATGGAGTAACTCCATGCATGAGGTCCCCCATTCAACGTCAAAGAAGGCAAAAGGGACAAAGAGCGCTAACACGAGTACTTTGGCTTCACAAAGAGACCATTTGTATCAGGAAGGCACATTGACGCGTCCAAAGACCTTAATCCTGATATTTGATTGGAATTACTCAATCGGACAAAAGAATTCATGAAAAGGATCCTTTGTGTCGATTGTTTCAAAAGATTGAATGACCCCAGGAACCTCCAGAGAGGCGTGTGTGTGTGCGTGTGTGTGTGCGTGTGTGTGTGTGTGTGTGTGTGTGCATGTGTGTGTGTGTGTGTGTGTGTGTGTGTAATGTGCATGAGAGAGTTTTGTTGTGTGTGCATGTGTATGTGTGTGTCTGTGTGTGTGTGTGAGTGTGTGTGAGTGTGTGTCTGTGTGTATGTGTGTGTATAGGGGGTGTGTATGAGTGTGTGTGAGAGAGTTTTTGTGTGTGTGCATGTGTGTGTGTGTGTGTGTGCGCGCATGTGGCTGTGTGACTGTGAATGTGTGTGTGTTTATGTGTGTGTGTGTTGTGCGTATGTGACTGTGAGTGTGTATATGTGTGTATGTGTGTGAGTGTGTGTGTATCTCTGTGTGTGTGTGACTGTGTGTGACTGTGTGAGTGTGTGTGTATCTGTGTGTGTGTGTGTATCTCTGTATGTGTGTGTGACTGTGTGTGTGTGTGTGAGTGTGTGACTGTGTGTGTGTATGTGAGTGTGTGTTGACTGTGTGTGTGTGGTGTGAGTGTGTGTGTGTGTATGTGAGCGTTGTGTGTGACTGTGTGTGTGTGTGACTGTGTCGTGTTGTGAGGTGTGTGTGTGTCTGTGTGAGTGGTGTGTGTATCTGTGTGTTTGTGTGTGTGACTGTGGATGTGAGTGTGTGAGGTGTGTGTGACTGTGTGTGTGTTGTGAGTGTGTGTGTGTCTGTGTGTGTGTGACTGTGTCTGGTGTGTGTGTGTATGTGAGTGTGTGTGTGTGACTGTGTCTGTGTGTGTGTGTGTATCTGGTGTGTGTGTGTTACTGTGGGTGTGTGTGTGTGGACTGTGTGTGTGTGTGACTGTGTCTGTGTGTGTGACTGTGTGTGAGTGTGTGTATGTATCTGTGTGTGGTGTGTGTGACTGTGGTGTGTGTGTGTGTGACTGTGTGTGTGACTGTGTCTGTGTGTTGTGTGTGTATCTGTGGTGTGTGTGTGACTGTGGGTGTGTGTGTGGACTGTGTGTGGTGTGACTGTGTGTGTGTGTGTGACTGTGTGTGAGTGTGTGTGTGTCTGTGTGTGTGTGTGTGAGTATGTGTGTGTCTGTATGTGTATGTATATGTATGGGGGCTTGTGTGAGAGTGTGTGTGAGAGAGTTTTTGTGTTTGGGTGTGTATGTGTGGGTGTGTGAACAAAGAACAAAGAACAATACAACACAGGAACAGGCCCTTCTGCCCTTCAATCCTGCGTCACTCATGAGCCCAACTAGACCATTCATTTGTATCCCTCTATTCCCAGTTTGTTCATGTGACTATCTAGATTCCAGTGTGTCTGCCTCAATCACCTTGCTTTGGCAGTGCATTCCAGGCCCCCACCTTTCTCTGTGTAAAATACGTCCCCCTGACATCTGTGTTAAACCTTGCCCCTCCCTCACCTTGAACTTGTGACCTCTTGTGTTCATCACCTCCGACCTGGGAAAAAGCTTCCCACTATTCACTCTATCTAAGCCCTTCATAATTTTATAGATTTCTATAAGGTCTCCCTTCATCCTCCGTCTTTACAGGGAGAACAACCCCAGTTTGCCCAATCTCTCCTCATAACTAATACCCTCCATACCAGGCAACATCCTGGTAAACCTTTTCTGCACTCTCTCCAAAGCCTTGTGGTAGTGTGGTGACCAGAACTGGACGCAGTATTTCAAATGTGGCCTAACCAACATTCCATATAGCTGCAACATCATATGTCAACTTTGATATTCTGTGCCCTGTCCAATAAAGGCAAGCATGCCATATGCCTTCTTCACCACCATCTCCACCTGTGCTGCTACCTTTAGAGATCTGTGGACTTGCACACCCTCTCTGTGTCTGTAATGCAAAGCAACCTCTCATCCATTGACTTTGTCCGCATTTCCCGCTGCCCCGGCAAAGTACCCAACACAATTAAGGACCCCACACACTCTGGACATTCTTTCTTCCACTTTTTTCCTTCAGGGAAAAAGGTAACAAAATCTGAGGTTACATATCAACTGACTCAAGAACAGCTTAGAACATAGAACATTACAGTGCAGAACAGGCCCTTGGGCCTTCGATGTTGCGCCGACCAATTAGGAAAAAGCAATGACCCTCTAACCTAAACCATTCCCTTTTCATCCATAAACTTATCTACTAACCTCTTAAACGCCACCAAACTTGGCGCATCTACAACTGCAGCAGGCAGGGCATTCCATACCCTTACCACCCTCTGGGTAAAGAACCTACCTCTGACATCCGTCCTATAACTACCACCCCTTAATTTAAAGCTATGTCCCCTCGTGCTAGCTTTCTCCATCCTAGGAAAAAGGCTATCACTGTCCACCCTATCTAAACCTCTAATCATCTTATATGTTTCAATAAGGTCTCCTCTTAGCCGCCTTCTTTCTAACGAAAACAACCTCAAATCCCTCAGCCTCTCTTCATAAGACCTGCCCTCCATACCAGGCAACATCCTGGTAAACCTCCTCTGTACCCTCTCCAATGCCTCCACATCTTTCTTATAATGTGGGGACCAGAACTGCACACAATACTCCAAGTGCGGCCGCACTAGAGTTTTGTACAGTTGCAACATGACGTTGCGGCTCCGAAATTCAATCCCCCTACCAATAAAAGCTAAGACTCCGTATGCCTTCTTAACAACCTTATCGACTTGATTGCCAACTTTCAGGGATCTATGCACATATACACCAAGATCCCTCTGTTCTTCAACACTATTAAGAGTCCTACCATTAGCCCTATACTCTACACATTTGTTATTCCTGCCAAAGTGAATTACCTCACACTTTTCCACATTAAACTCCATTTGCCACCTCTCGGCCCAGCTCTGCAACTTGTCCAAGTCTCTCTGCAAACTATAACACCCCTCTTCACTATCTACCACTCCTCCGACTTTGGTGTCATCCGCAAATTTACTAATCCATCCTTCAATACCCTCATCCAGATCATTTATAAAAATTACAAACAGCAGGGGCCCCAAAACAGATCCCTGAGGTACACCACTTGTAACCGAACTCCACGATGAATAACTCCCATCAACCACCACCCTCTGTCTTCTTCCCTACTGCTGTCAAACTTTTGAATGGACCTGCCTTGCACTAAGTTCCCTTTCTCTCTGACTGTAACACTACATTCTCTACTCTCTCCATTCCTTCTCTGTGAAGTTTATCTGTATAACGTGCAAGAAACAATACTTTTCACATTATGCAAATACTTGTGACAATAATAAATCAAATCAAATCAAAATAATAGTAGCAGATGCATGCAGACACCAGCACCTGGAAGTTCCCCTCCAAGCCGTACATTAATATATCACTCTTCCTTCACTGTCGCTGGGTCAAAATCCAGGAAGTCCGTTCCTATCAACACTACAGGTGTATCTACATCACATGGACTGCAGCAATTCAAGAAGGCAGCTCACCACTACCTTCTCAAGGGGCAATTAGGAGATTATGCCTGATATGCCTCATCCCAAGAATGCATTAAAAACGCCTGCAAAGGGACTTCCCCCAAGAGAACATAAAAATGCAGGAACAGAAGGAGATTAGAACATAGAACATAGAACATTACAGCGCAGTACAGGCCCTTTGACCCTCGATATTGTGCCAACCAGTGGAACCAATCTAATAACCCTCTAACCTAAACTATTCCAATGTTATCCATATGCCTATCCACTGACCATACAATCGCCCTTTATTATTATTATTCAGGTTTTCCAGCCTGTTCTGGCATTATTCAATGAGATCATGGCTGATCTGGATCCTGGTTTCATATCCTTTCAAATCCTTGAATGGCAAAATTCCATAAGCTTCAGATCTGAAATGATGAACTGAACTTGGACCTCCTGCTGTTAGTGAGGGAGGGGGAGTGTGTTCCACACTGCAACCGTTGTTAATGTGTTGAAGTTTTTCTAACTTCTACCCTCATAATGTCCCCACCAGTGGGAATGCTAAGTTAACAGAAAGGTGTGGATCCCATCTACCTTCCCCACAAACAGCATGGAGGCACAATGGTTAGCACAGTTGCTTCATAGCACCAGGGGCCTGCCTCAGGTCACAGTCTGTGTGAAGTCTGCATGCGCTTCCCGTGTCTGCATGGGTTTCCTCCGGGTACTCCGGTTTCTTCCCACAGTCCAAAGATGAGCAAGTTAGGGGGACTGGCCATGGTAAAATTGTCCCTTAGTGCCAGAAGGATTAATGGGGTAAATATGTAGGGTTTTTGAGTCTGGATGGGATTTTGGTTGGAGTAGAATTGATGGGCCGAATAGCCTCCTTTTCAATGTTGGGATTCTATGAAACTTTTGAGATCTCTGTGGCCCTCCCTAATCTTGGCTTATTGAACCTCCTGATTTCCATCACTCCATCCCTGGTGGTGTGCCTTCACCTGCCTCCATCTGATTCCAGGCATCTCTCTCACGACCTCTCCCTCTCTCTACCTCTCCTGCCTTCATTAAGACACTCTTTAAAACCAAAGCCTTTGACCAAGATTTTTTTGCCTCCCTTAGCTATTTCCTCACATGATTCAATGCCAGATTTTAATGGGGATGTTCTGTTGGGAGTTGGTACAGACCTGATGGGCTAAATGGCCTCCTCTGCACAGTAGGGATTCTCTAATTCTAAGAATGTCAGACAAGATTGGGAATGGGAGGTGAAACTCAAGGTGTTCTGGCACAAGAGGTGACCTTACTCCTTACTCCTGTGAAGTAAGGTAGTGATAAAAATGAAAGTAAAGAGTTAGATTCTTGCAGTTTTCCTTCATTATCATTGCCATTGTTTAAAGATAATCCCCGGAACTTCTTTGTCTCTACGTGATGTGTTAAACTGAACATGGATGGATATTACACTTTCTTGGAGCTATTAGACCATTAGACCTAGGATTAAAAGTAGGCCATTTGGTCCATCAAGTCTGCTCCACCATTTAATGAGATCATGGCTGGTTGGAATTAGTCTCCAGCAGGTTGGAATGTCAGGAACTATATCGATGTGGAAATGTTTCATAGTCGCTGATACAACAGGTTACATTCGGTAATGATTGCCGGAATTTGACCGCGCTGCCCGCCACGGGAATCGGAATGGGCAAGGTGCAGACAATGGGAAGGTCCATTGACTTCAGGCAGGACTTTCCAGTCTTAGGTCAAGCAAAGCTATAAAATCCCATCTGATGTATCAGCCTTGTCTCACTGGTTGGTCTCCTCACCTCTTGTGCCAGAACACCTTGAGTTTCACCTCCCATTCCCAATCTTGTCTGACATTCTTAGAATTAGAGAATCCCTACTGTGCAGAGGAGGCCATTTAGCCCATCAGGTCTGTACCAACTCCCAACAGAACATCTTTAAACACGGCCTGTCTCCTTAATCCTACACATTTTCCCCACTAATCTCCCAATGCAACAAATCTTTGGACACTAAGGGTCAATTTAGCATGGCCATTCCACCTAACCTACACATCTTTGGAGTGTGGAAAGAAATAGGAGCACCCAGAGGAAATCCATACACACACAGGAGAATGTGCAAACTCCACACAGACAATGACCCAAGCCAGGAATTGAACTTGATGAGTTGGTTGGCCTATGAGGAGAGATTAAATAGACTGGGCTTGTACTCGTTGGAATTTAGAAAGCTGAGCAGGGATCTTATAGAGACTTACAAGATAATGAAAGGGCTAAATAGGGTAGAGGTAGAGAGATTCTTTCCACTTAGAAAGGAAATCAGAACTAGAGGACACAGCCTCAAAATAAGAGAGGGAAGGGGACAGTTTAGAACGGAGTTGAGGAGGAACTTCTTCTGTCAGGGGGTGGTGATTCTCTGGCATTCTCTGTCCATTGAAGTGGTGGAGGCTACCTCATTGAATATATTTAAGTCACGGGTAGATAGATTTCTGATAGGGAAGGGAATTAAGGGTTATGGGGAGAAAGCAAGAAAGTGGAACTGATCCACTTCAGATCAGCTGTGATTTTATTGAATGACGGGGCAGGCTCGAAGGGTTAGATGGCCTACTCCTGCTCCTATTTCTTATGTTCTGATGAATCTGGATCCCTAGCTCTGTGAAACAGCAGTGCTAACCATTGTGTCATCCAACCAGGTCTCCTGAACATTACCTGAGTCTGAGTTCCTGGATAAATATTGCAGCAATAATACCACTGGACCATCGCCTCACCTTCCCCCAATGCCCCCACCCTAGCCATCCCACTCTCCCCCATCTTTCTGAATTTGAATAGTAAGGTTTGATTTAGCTTTTTCAAGACTCACTTGAGTTCCTATTCTGACAGCAGATGTGATGAACCTCAGCCTTTATCTACTTTAAAAAAAAACTTATTGGTTGCTAACAGAATCTCCCTCCCGATCCCCCTACCTCCACACGCTGAGGTCTGGCCACACATTGTATCATATTGGACATTCGTCTTTATCAATTGGGGTGTAGATTACAAAAGCAGAGAGATCATGTTGGAGTTGTATAGAACTTTGGTGTCGCCACATTATAGGAAGGATGTGAATGCATTGGAGGGGGTGCAGAGGTGATTCACCAGGATGCTGCCTGGGATGGAACATTTAAGTTATGAAGAGAGGATGGATAGAATTGGGTTGTTTTCTTTGGAGCAGAGGAGACTGAGGAGAGACCTGATTGAATGTACAAGATTATAGGGGGATGGACAAGGTGGATAGGGAGCACCCTATCCCCTTAGTTGAAGGGTCAATTACAAGGGTACACAAGTTTAAAGTGAGGGCTAGAGGGATTTGAGGAAAGATTTTTTTACTCGGAGGGTGGTGAGGGTCTGGAATGCACTGCCTGGGAGGGTGGTGTAGGCGGGATGCCTCACATCCTTTCAAAAGTATCTGGATGAGTATTTGACACATCGTAACATTCAAGGCTATGGGCTAAGTGCTGGCCAGTGGGATTAGATGGGCAAGTCATCAGTGCAGGCTCGATGGGCCGAAGGTCCTCTTCTGTACTGTAATATTCTGTGATTCTGTAACGTTTAGAGATGCCCACAGCTCTCATATAGATTTTAAAAAATCGTTGTCCATAGCTAGAATTTGGTAGAGATTAAGTAAGGCTTTATGACCCTCAATGTTAATCCCTCGGAATTAAAAACAAATGTTGATTTAAGTGCGGAGGGCAGAACTGAGATATTACTTCACAGGAAAAATTGGACAGCTGAGGCTTTTTCTCTGGAAAAGGGAAGACTGAGAGGCGATGGGATTGAGGACTTTATTATCATGAAAAGGTTTTGATTGAGTGGATGAAAGGAAGATGTTTCTAATTACATCCAAACGGGCCATTAATATCACACAGTGACAAATAAAGTCAACAGGGAATTCAGGGGAAGCTTCTTTCCCAGGGAATGACTGGAATGTGGAACTTGCACTTAAACTGTGGTTGTGGCAAATTTAAGAAGTTGGGTAAACACACGAGGAGGTCATGCTGATAGGGTGAAATGGAGAAGAGGAGGTGGAGCCCTGTGTGGAGCCGCGCCATCTCTACTGGGGGCAAGGAAGGCAATCACAATCCAGATCATAGGAGCAGAATTAGGCTATTCGGCCCATCAAGTCTGCTCCTCCATTCAATCATGGCTGATATTTTTCTCATTCCCATTTTCCTGCCTTTTCCCCATAACCCCTGATCTCCTTATTAATCAAGAAACTATCTATCTCTGTGTGAAAGACACTCAATGACCTGGTCTCCACAGCCTTCTGCGGCAAAGAGTTCCACAGATTCCCCATTCTCTGGCTGAAGAAATTCCTCCTCATCTCTGTTTTAAAGGATCGTCCCTTTAGCCTGAGGTTGTGCCCTCTGGTTCTAGTTTTTCCTACTAATGGAAATATCCTCTCCACATCCACTCTATCCAGGTCTCACAGTATCCCTGTAAGTTTTAATAAGGTCCCCACTCATCCTTCTAAATACAGGGCGGCCTTTGGTTGCATACACACACACACACACACACACACACACACACACGCGTGCACATACATACACACACACACGGCGTGCACACACATACACACACACACGCGTGCACATACATACACACACACACGCACGTGCACATACATACACACACACACACGCGCGTGCACATACATACACACACACACACGCGCGTGCACATACATACACACACACACACGCGCGTGCACATACATACACACACACACACACACAATCAGCCAGGTAGGAAGAGCCTATAGCACTGGTCTTGTAGCAGAGAACTCCACTCATGTGAATGGCCAGAGAATTCCATGCAGATGATCTGCGCCACCCCTCTCCCCCTGTCCTGCCCCCCACGGAATCAGGAAACTGGGAAATCTCGGTTTAACTGCCCTCAACAATGCTCTCTAATGAATTTAAATGGCTGCCGAGAACCATAGTGAAGGGAGGCATTGGTATTGTCACTGGATTGGTAAGACACCAGGATAAACTCTGGGGATCAGGGTTCAAATCCCAGCACAGCAGAGGGTGAAATTTGAATTCAGGAAAAAATAAGTCTAATATTTGTCGTAAAAATTCGCTTAGAAAGGATAGCAGGACGAGAGGGCACAGTCTCAAAATAAATGGGCGGCAGTTTAGATCGGAGCTGAGGAGGAACTTCTTCATTCAAAGAGTGGTGAATCTTTGGAATTCTCTGCCCATTGAAGTGTGGAGGCTGCCTCGTTGAATATATTTAATTCACGAGTAGATAGTTTCTGATAGACAAGGGAATTAAAGGTTATGGGGAGAAAGCGGGAAAGTGGAACTGATCCACTTCAGATCAGCTGTGATCTTATTGAATGGCGGGGCAGGCTCGAGGGGCTGGATGGCCTATTCCTGCTCCTATTTCTTATGTTCTTAAAAACCCATCCAGGTCACTGCGGGCAGCACAGTGATACAGTGTTTAGCACTGCTGCATCACAGCGTCAGGAACCTGGGTTCAATTCCGACCACAGATGTGTCTGTGTGGAGTTTGCATGTTCTGCTTGTGTCTGTGTGGGTTTCCTCAGCATTCTCTGGTTTCCTTCCACAGTTCAAAAGATGTCCAGGTTACATTCATTGGCCATGTTAAATTGACCCTAATGGCAAAGGGATTAGTAGGATAAATGTGTGGGGGTTATGGGAATAGAACCAAGATGAGTTTGTGGTTGGTGCAGACACAATGGGCCGAATGGCCTCCTTCTGCACCATTAGGGGATCCATGACCAATGTCCTTTAGGGAAGGAAATTTGTCATCCTCAAATTGTCTGGTCTACACATGACTCCAAATCCACAGCAAGGTGGGTGACTCTGAAATATCCTCAGGGATGGGCAATAAATAATGGTCTATCCACATCCTATCACAAATGAAAAAAAAGGTTGCGGTGCAGAAAGAGGTTATTTCGAGCATCGTGTCTGCTCCTGAAGACCCACCTCCGATATGATGGCTGGCGTCAAATCCTATCTATCTCCATTGCTGACCTCAGCGAGGCCCAGAACATCTTACCATTTGCCCCTGAATTTGGGGTTGACCCAAAAATCCTGAACCCAGTGGGTCTAAGTAGCTTACCCCTCAACGCATGGATTGTGCCATCCAATAAAACCCCCAAATGGCAAGACTAACTGCCACAATCATGGAACTGGTGGCTACAGCATTGGCCTGTCAAACTGTCTGCGTCCAAATCCCCCCCCCCCCCCTAACAACTTCACACTATTCCCCAGTGAAGAGAGCGAAGAAATAAAATGATAGGAGTACATCCTTCTTAATTTACTTTTGGCCAGTTAGTGAACTGTCTTTCCAACTCTTTCAATCGAATAATCTTTAACCATTAAAGTCAACTGGGGAGTTGGCTCCGTTCCCTTTGACCACTAGATTAGTTTCAGATGTAAGATGTATTTACAAGATTTAAGATTTGAAACAAGTTAATTTATTTTGGTATTGGTAAGCGCTGGCCTCGACATCAGAAGAGGTTCCCCTGCTCTCCTTCCAGTCGTGCCTTGAGGGTCTTGTACATTCTCCAGAATGTGCATTAAGAGCCTCGGACTTTGTGTCGCATCCGAAGAGGCAGCACCTCCGGCAATGCTGCACCTCCTCATCTTCGCAATGAACTGTCGACATAGATTATACGTGCAAGCGGGATTGGGTCCTTGTACAGAAGGCAAGGGTAGAAGAGAAGCTGGGGCGAATCGAAGGAAAAAAAGTTTAAATTTTAAACTGAGGATTGTAGGAAGGAAAGTAAGAGCAGGAGTTCTGGAATCTCAAAGTCCTGGAGTTAGATTCAGGAATGTTGCTTTCGTTTAACACAAAGCAGAGATTGGGCATTAAATCCAATCTTAGACGGACCAGCAATGATGCTAAAATAGGGGAACCTCCGAGTTTATTTACCTACTGGTGCAAGTAAGTTTATGTTAACGCCACAATGAAGTTACTGTGGCCTCTTCCTGCAGGGATTCTGTGATATAGTTCAGCAACGGTGACTGCCAAACTATGCGGGACTCCTGAACCCACCTAGATTACTAAAGAGAAGGAAATCTGTTATCCTTGTCTGGTCTGACCTAAATGTTTATTTTATTAGTAATAGTGTCACAAGTAGGCTTACATTAACGCTGCAATGGAATTAGAGAAAATCCCCCACTCGCCACACTCCAGCGCCTGTTCTGCTACACTGAGGGAGAATTTTAGCATGACTAATGCACTTGACCAGCATGTCGTTTGGACTGTGGGAGGAAACTGGAGCACCCAAAGGAAACCCACATAGACACGGGGAGAATGTGCAGATTCCGCACAGACAATGAACTCAAGCCGGGGATCGGAGCCAGGTTCCTGGCACTTTGAGACAGCAGCGCTAAGCGCTGTGACACTGTGCTGCTCCAGGTTAGCTTGCCTGAGGGTTGTCCAAAGTAACCCGTCAGAGAATGACCTTGTTTTCTGCTATGTGATTGATCGACAAGACAGCAATAAAGAGCAGGAGGATGACAGAGTAATAGGAAAGGTTGCACAGTTTGCCCCCAAGTCTGAATGGAGTTGGGGGATCTGTTCAACTATCCACAATTAGCCCTCTGTAATAAGAAAAATATGTCATGGAACAAACAATGAGTTATCTGTCCATGAAGATGATTTTCTTTTTTTAATGACCAATAGCTGATGATCATAAATGTAGAAATGGTCAAACTGAAAAATAAAATGTTCTCAATTATTTTGATATTGAATATTCACCAGGCGGTTACCATGGACACTCATTTTTATACAACTTGGCAACTTAAACACTAGTAAAAGCAGCAAACACTATCCCAGTTTGATTTAGGTGTAGCCTGTCCAGCTTGTACAGGTGTCATCTCCCCCAGAGCCAGTCCCAGTGTCCCAGGAATCTCAAGCCCTCTCTCCGACACCATCTTTCCAGCCATGCATTCATCCGCCTTATCCTCCTGATTCTGCACTCACTTGCATGTTGGGAGTTAACTATGTTAATGGTTAATTGTCATTTTTAAAAATTTTTATGAGGGTCACAAGTAGGCTTACATTAACACTGCGATGAAGTTAATGTGAAAACCCCCTACATTCCAGTGCCTGTTGGGGTACACTGAGGAAGAATTTAGCTCGGCCAATGCACCCTAACCAGCACATTTTCCAGACTCTGAAAGGAAACTAGAGCATTCGGAGGAAACCCACGCAGTCATGGGGAGAATGTGCAGACTCCACATAGACAGTAACCTAAGCTGGGAATCAAACCGGTCTCTGGTGCAGTGGTGCTAATCACTGTGCTACTGCACCTCCTATTAAAAGTTTGCACAAGATTAAAAGTGAAAATGTAGCCCCCCGTTTCCTGCAACGTGTATTTATATAGCGCCTTTAACATAGTGGAATGTCTAAACCATATATTAAAACAGTAGGCAAAAAGCTTGGATAAAGGGACAGCTTTTACTGGGGTTGGGTTCTCTGCACAACCCAGCGTGTGTATGGTGACAGCTTAGGCAACTGGCCACTAGCCAACCTGTCTCCTGGTCTGTTTCGAGGCTTACAACAGAAGCTGGTACAGACAACAAGAGAAGCTGGGACAGACATGTAAATGCAAACAAACTTTCAAAGCTAGGTGAAAGGGTGGTTGTAACTTTAAATAATTGTCAATGGAATCACAGGAGAAATGAGAAGATTGTTTTTATTGTGCTGTGTGCAGCTGTTGTGATTCTAGAAGGTGTCGCCTGAAAGGGCAGCAGATTCAACGCTAACTTTCGAAAGAGAACTGAGTAAATATCGTTGAAAGAAACATGTGCTCACGATGGATTGAACATAGCCCAATCCATCACTCAAATCAGCCTCCCATCCATTGACTCTGTCCACACTTCTCGCTGCCTTGGCAAAGCTATGCACCCCAGGCATTCTCTCTTCCACCTTCTTCTGTCAGGAGAAAGATACCAAAGTCTGAGATCGTGTACCAACCGACTCAAGAACAGCTTCTTCCCTTTTGCCATTAGACTTTTCATAGAATCCCTATTGTGCAGAAGGAAGCCATTCAGCCCATTGAGTCTGCACTGACCACAATCCCACCCGGACCCTATTCACGTAACCCCACACATTTATCCTGTTAATCTCCTGACATTAGGCTCAATTTATCATGGCCAATCTAACCTGCACATCTTTGGACTACAGGTGGAAGCCGGAGCACCAGGAGGAAACCTACACAGACACACAGACTCCACACAGAGAGTGATCCAAGGCTGGATTGAACCTGGGTCCCTGGTGCTGTGAAGCAACAGTGCTAATCACTGTACCACTTTGAATGGATCTCTTTTGAATGGACCTATCTCGCATGAAGTTGATCTTTCTCTATACTCTAGCTATGAGTGTAACAGTGCATTCTGCACTCTCTCATTTCCTTCTCTATAAACAGTATGTTTTGTCTGTATAGCGTGCAAGAAACAATACTTTTCACTGCACACTAATACATATAACAATAATAAATCAAATCAAATTAGATAGTTCTTTCAAGGAACCAAAGCGGCCACAATGAGCTCAATGTCCTCCTGTTAAAGGGCTGTTGGATTGTAGTTTCTTTGCCTGAATATCTTTTCCAATGATCTTACTGGAGGATCAGCTGCTAAGTTCATTTTTGCATATTGCAACTTTAGTGTATTTGACTCCAATCCTGGGTCACATTCAGCTATCAGCCTGGAGTGATGTTCACTCAGCAATCTTCTTTATCTTTACGAACTTCCACTGAAGCTTCAGTGGTATCACTGTGTCCAATTCTGGGCACCACAGTGCAGGAGGAATGACAAAGTCCTTTGAGTAGGTTCTTGGGGATCTTGCCAGGCTGGTATCAGAGCTGAGGGAGATATGGGGGAGAAATTGGAAAATCTGAGACATTTCTTTGAGCAGAACTGGGAGACCTCACTGACTATATGTGTAAGAGCAGCGTGTGATAAACAGCGGGAGGGATTCGCGGTCATGATCTCAGGAAGAAGGAGACACCAAAGAATAAACGAGTACTTATATTTAAAATTGTGAGGGGTTTGGATAGAGCAAGTCAGGAGAAATAATTTTTCTTGGCAAGTTAGTCAGGAACTAGAAGACATTGATATTTTTTATTCATTCACAGGATGAGTGTCTCTGGCTGGGCTAGCCGTTATTTTCCATCTCAATTTGTTCTTAAGAAGCTGAGGGACTGAATAGTCTACTCTTGATCAATAAGCTGGAGATGAATTGTCTTCTTGAACTGCTGCAATCCATGTGGTGTAGGTACACTCCCTGTGCTGTTATTAAGGAGGGATTTCCAGGATTTTCACCAGCGACAGTGAAGGAACGGCAACATATTTCAAAGTCAAGATGGTGAGTAACTTGAAGAGAAACTTGTAAGTGGTAATGTTTCCATGTATCTGCTGCTCTTGTCCTGGATGAGTTTGAAAAGTGCTATCCAAACAGCCTTGTTGAATTCCTGCAGTGCATCTTGTAGATGGTACACACTGCTACTACTGTGTATTGACGATGATTGAATCATAGAACCATAGAATCCCTACAGTGTGGAAGGAGGCCATTTGGCCCATTGAGTCTACACCAACCTCTTATGCCACCCAGATCCTTTTCCTATAACCTCACATATTTATCCTGCTAATCTCCTGACACTAGGGTCAATTTAGCATTGCCAATAAACCTAACCTGCACATCTTTGGCCTGTGGGAGGAAACAGGAGAACCTGAAGGAAACCCATGTAGACATGGGGAGAATGTACAAACTCCGCACAGACAGTGACCAGAGGCTGGAATTGAGCCCGGCTCCCTGTGAGGCAGTGGTGCTAAGCACTGCGCTATTGTGCCACCCCAAATATTTGTGGGTGGGATACCAATCCAGCTGGCTACTTTGTCCTGGATGATGTTGAACTTCATGAATGTTGCTGGAGCTGCACTCATCCAGGCAAGCGGGGAGTATTCCACCACACTCCTGACTTGTGGCTTTTAAATGATGGACAGGAGGTGAATTACTCACTGCAGGATTCCTAGCCTCTGACCTGCTCTGGTAGCCACAGTATTTAAATAGCTGCTTCTGTTCAGTTTGTAGTCGACGATAACCCGCGGGATGTTGATGATGGTGGATTTGATGATGGTAAACCTGAATAAAAGTAACTACCAAAATAGCAAGAAAAGAAATGGGATGAAAAACGTTCAAACAGTGAGATATAGATGTGAGAGGATGCTTGCTCTCACAGAAGATCTAGGGGAGTACAATTCAAAAATAAGTTGGAGATGAGTAGGAATTTCTTCCTTCAGGTGATTGTGAATTTTTGGCACTCTCTTTCCAGAGAGCCAGTGGAAGTTGATTAAGTGAATATATACAAGGCTGAGACAGACTTGTGATTGGCAGTGAGGTCAAGGGTTATGAGTGACAAGCAGAAAGTTGGAGTTAAGGGCACAATCAGATTGGCCAGGGTCTTGCTGAATGACAGTGCAGTCCCGAGGGGCCAAATGGCCTACATCTGCTCCTATTGCTTATGATCTTGTGTTATTGTAATCTAGAATGCTCTATCTGAATCTGAATCAGATTCCATTGGAGGTTTATAAAGATATTTGGGCATATAATTGATAAGGACCAATCTACAGGTTTAATGAGAAATAACAAATGTGGAACTAAATTGGATAACTCTTTCAAAGGGACAGCACTGGCATGGTGGGCTGAATGGTCCCCTTCCACGCCAATGAGATTTTATGATTTCTGGTATAACCCAGAAACACAATCTTTGACAAAGAGTCATCTGGACTTGAAATGTCAGCTCTTTTCTCTCCTTACAGATGCTGCCAGACCTGCTGAGATTTTCCAGCATTTTCCCTTTTGGTTTAAGATTGCAGCATCCGCAAGTCATTTGCTTTTAACACAGTTTAAAGGGATATGTCAGCCAGGCTCGGTGCTGGGTACAGTCACTAGTGGTTGTCAGTTCAAGTCCCACGCGATGACAGAAGCATATAGTCCAGGTTTGGCACAGTGGAGAGCACTGCTACCTTACAACACCAGGGAGCCAGTTCCGATTCCAGGATCACTGTCACTCTGGAGTTTGTACCTGCGTGAATTTCTTCTGAGTGCTCTGGTTTCCTGCCACACCTTAAAGATGTGTAGGTTAGGTGCATTGGCTGTGCTAAATTCTCCCTCAGTGCACCCAAGCAGGAGTGCGGTGATTAAGGGATTTTCACCATACTTCCATCACAGTATTAATATGATTAATAAATAAATAATTACTTTTAAAACTTCAACACTTCAGCACAGATCTGAGGCAGTGCTACACTGCTAACCCCGTTACCTTTTCATGGAGACATTAAACCAAGGTCAATCCTACCTGTTTGAGTGGATATAAAAAAGTCCCAATGCACCATCAGTGCAGCTCTGCCCTCTGACCTCGGCCAAGAGAAGTTATCTGGATGCATTTCTCTCTCTCTCCGATGAAGAGCCACGTGAACCTAAAACAGTAACTCTGTCTTTCTCTCTCTGCAGACGCTGCTGAGTTTATCCAACATTTCATGAAATGATACAGTTTAGAACAAGTAATTTGGCAAGGAAGTATACTTTGAAATGTCTGACAGTGGGAAATTCCAAGGAACAAAGAGACTTTGGAGTGTTTGTCCAACGATCTCTGAAAGGTGGAAAGGCAGGTTAATAGGTGGTGAAAAAAGTATATGAGATACTTGCCTTTATCAATCAGGGTATAGATTACAAAAGCAGAGAGGTCACGTTGGAGTTGTATAGAACTTTGGTGAAGCTATGGCTGGAGTACGGTGTACAGCTCTGGTCGCCACCTTATGGGAAAGGTGTGAGCATGTAGGATAGGGTGCAGAGGAGATTCATCAGGATGCTGCAGGGAATAGAATATTTACATTATAAAGAGAGGCCGGCTAGACTTGGGTTGTTTTTCCTGGAGCAGAGAAGGCTGAGGGGGTGACCTGATTGAGACGTTCAAGATTATGAGAGGCATGGACAGCGTGGATAGCGATCAGCAGTTCCTCTTAATTGTAGGGTCAGTCATGACGGGACACAAGCTAAAAGTGAGGGGTGAACAAAAGAACAAAGAACAAAACAGCACGGGAAACAGGCCCTTAGGCCCAATGAGCCCGCGCCGCCACCCCGATGTTCCCTGCCTATGTTTATAGATCTATGGATTGAAAACCAAATTTGAGATAATTTAGGGAGAATTTGTTTTGCCAATTAGCCTAAGAGCACATCTTTGGGATGTGGGAGGAAACCGGAGCACCCGGAGAAAACCCACGCAAGCACGGGGAGAATGCGCAAACTCCCACAGACACAGGCCCAAATCCATGTATCTGCACAGCACAGCGATAGTCACTGAGCTGTCGTGTTGCCCATCAGATGGTCCAGGTCAAGCATATACTAACAACATGAAGCACTAGGATACTCTTGAAAAAAATTCAAGAGCAGCCCTCTCACGACCCATCGCATGCATGCCCCTCGTTAGACAACAAGGTGGACCAAAGCACCTGTAGGATAAAAACAAGTACATTAATATCATCATCTATTTACACACTTCCCAGGGACTCCCAAGGCTCATGATCCCTATTTTAAATCAGTTTTCTATACTCTTCCATTCCCATTCTGTTCATGTGCCCATCTAAGTATTTCTTAAATAACTCCAGAGTACCTGCCTCCACCACTTTACTTGGCAGCGCATTCCATACCCCCACCACCCTCTGTGTGAAAAAACTCCCTCTAGCATCCAAATTATACCTTACCCCCCTCACCCTAAGCCCGTGACCCCTCGTGCTATTCAAGTCCATCCTAGGAAAAAGCTTAAGCCTGTTTAAGGGTGGGTGGTTTAGGGGGGATTTGAGAAAAAAAACTTTTTTACCCAGAGGATGGTGAGGGTCTGAAATGTGCTGCCTGGGAGGGTGGTGGAGGCGGGATGCCTCAATCCTTTAAAAAGTACCTGAATGAGTACTCGGCACATGGTAACATTCAGGGCTATCAGCCAAGTGCTGGCAAGTGGGATTAGATGGGCAGGGCATTGCACTTCATTTGTCGGTGCAGACTCGATGGGCTGAAGGGCCTGTTCTGCATTGTAGTATTCTATGATTCTGTGATTTTTCTGTTTTTAGTTCAAGTTATCTGGCCATTCATCTCATTGCTGTTGTGGCAGCTTGCTGTGCACAGATTTGTTGCGATATTTCCCCACACAGCAACAATTCACAGGTTCTGCACTGGTTGCAAATGTGGAAGTTGCTACGTAAATGCAATTTCTCTTGAGAAATTTCTCATTTGCTCTTTCACTAACAACTGAAGGAACTCATATTGCCCCAGGAGGTCAGATCCTGTTTATGTTAACTTCCTTGATGAAGTTTGCAGTCCCCCTCAGAGCTGTGAGGTTGAATAAACTTGGCTTACGTTCCCTTGAGTTTAGAAGGCCAATGTTTGATCTAATTGAGGTCTTTAAAATTATACAAAGGAAGTTGATATTGTAGAGCCAGTGATTGTATTAAATAGGATGTACAGTAACGGGACATTTCACGCAACTAGCCCATCCAGTGCTCATTCGCTACAGAGACACTGGTGTTTATGAGCTAAACCAGCTCCCACCCTTCTTCATCTGCCTCTCCCAGTCTTCTCCAAACCTTTCACGCGATGGTTCCATTTTCTCCTCACTCAAGGGCCCAATTTACAAATTTCAGAAAGCTTTGGAACAACACTAAACAAGAATTTGAAAATAGAATTGAGGTATGAAGGAAAGGAACAGCTTGCTGAGCGGAAGTAAAGCAATGTCAAAGCAATAAATTGATCATTTAGAAATGAATAGTGAATAAAATTGGAGCGTCAGAGGATGAGGGGGAGAGGTTTGCACGATTATGACAGGCTTGAATGGGATGGATAGTCAAAGTCTTTTTCCAGACTCAACGGGTCAATTCCTCAGGAGCACAGATTGAGAGTGAGAGGAGGATAGTTCAAAAAAGATATATAGGGGCAAGTTTTTCACACAGAGGATGAGGAGGAGGTGTTGAAAGCAGATTTTGTAACAATGTTCAAGATGGATATATGAATAGGTAGAGAATAGAGGGATACTGACTACAAAGAGGGAATAAAATATTAGATTAGAGAGACATCTGTATTGGCACTGACTTGGTGGGCTGAAAGGTTATTCTTTGTGTTACCCATTGGGCACCTTCTCCACCTGTTTCTCCATCCGGCACCCTTTCTGCCCTTACCCGTACACTGGCCAGCTTCTCTCTCTCACTCTTTCTGTCTCACTCTCTTTCTCATTCTCTCTCTCTATTCCACCATGGTCCCCATCAATCTGAGAATGGCCTGTGTTTGGAGGGACAGTTTTGTTCAGCATTCACCACTCCAGACTCACCAGTATGCGTGGCCTACACTCTGTCTGTTGGTCACCCCTGTTCTATTCCTCCCCCTCTCTCAACTGTCTATCCAGTTTCCTGTCAAATGCATTTAAGCTATTCACCCTAACCAATCCATGTGGGAGTGAGTTCCACATCCTCTCCCCACCACCCCACCTGGAGCGCAGGATCCACATTCTCCCCCATTCCCTGTGGGAGGGAGCTCCACATTCTTCCCTATTCCAATGGGATCGAGTACCACATTCTCCCCCATTCCCTGTGGGAGGGAACTCCACATTCTTCCCCATTCCAATGGGATCGAGTACCACATTCTCCCCCATTCCCCATGGGAGAGAGTCCCACATTCCCCCCATTCGCTGTGGAAATGAGTTCCACATTCTCCCCACTCTCTGTGGGACAGAGTTCCAAACTCTTTCCCACTCCCTGTGGGAGAGAGCTTCACATTCTCTCCACCCTTTGGGAAAAGATGTATCTCCTGAATTCCCGGCTGGATTTTTTTGGACACAGACAAACTATTTTCCTAACTGGTGGAATACAGACCCACAACTTGCAGAATCTTAAAACTAAAGCAAAGTTGTTACGAGGCTGACTCTGGAGATAGCTGGACTGTTGTACGAGGAGAGATTGACTAGGTTAGGACTGTTTTTGTTGGCGTTCAGATGAATGAGGGGAAATCTCATAGACAGACTTATAAAATTCTAACAGGACCAGACAGGGTAGATGCAGGGAGGATGTCCCTAAGGGTGCAGGAGTCCAGAAAGAGGGATCACAATCTGAGGATACAGGATAGACTTCTTAGGAAGGAGGTGAGGAGACATTTTTTCACCCAAAGAGTGGTGAGCCTGTGGAATTCATTACCACAGGAAGTAGTTGATGCCAAAACATTGAATCATAGAATTCCAACAGTGTCAAAGGAGGCCATTCAGCCCATCAAATCTGCAATGAGCACAATCCCAACTAGGGCCTATCCTTGTAACCCCACATACTTACCTTGCTACTCCCTGACACTAGAAGTAATTTAGTATGATCAACCCACCTAACCCGCACATTTTTAGACTGTGGAAGGAAACCAGAGCACCTGGTGGAAATCCACGCAGACACGGGGAGAATGTGCAAACTCTACACAGGCAGTGATCCCAGGCTGGAATTGAACCCGGGTCCCTGGCACAGTGTGGCAGCAGTGCTAACCACTGTGGGGTCACCGTGCTGCCCGAGTTATTCAAGAGGCGCCTGGTTAGAGCACTCGGGATGAATGGGATCAAAGGTTATGGGGAGAAAGTGGGATTAGGCTATGGAGTTGGACAATCGGCCATGATTGTAATGAATGTTGGAGCAGCTTGAAGGGCCGAATGGCCTCTTCCTCTGCTATCTTCTATGTTTTTATGTTTATCAGTGAAATTAGGGAACAATTTTTTTCACACAATTCTGAATCAGGCCAGTTCTCGTCAACAAGAAGAATCTGCATTTATGTGGCGACTTCAAGGAAGTAAAGCATCACACCGCCCTTATCAAGAAATGTTTGACATATGGAGACATTTGGACAAATTGGTCAGGTTTTAACACGGGTCTGGAAGGGCAAGCGGAAAGGGTAAAGTGATAGTGAGTGTTCGGAGGAAGAGTTCAGAGCCCAGATGATTGAAGCTATAGACACAAATAGTGAAGAGATTAAAATGAATGTGTCTCAATCAATCGAATTAGGGTAAGGGACTAAGGCATTTTATTCTGTTCTTAGCCAATGACTGCTGTTGGATGAAAGCTCCCACAGTCAAATAACCACCTGGCTCCTATCCTGGCAGAATGATATGTTTGCGCTCCCTTGACACCCCCTTGCAACCTCCCTCCCAAGTTGCACATTATTTATTCCATGCTGCTGACCATTACCTGGGGTGGCACGGTGGCACAGTGGTTAGCACTGTTGCCTCACAGCGCCAGGGACCCGGGGTTTAATTCCAGTATTGGGTCACTGGTTTTGTGCAGATTGCTTAGTTAGCCTCAAATTCCAGCAAGTGATCAGTGTAGTTGGCAGGTGGTGAGGGTGGATATGAGGAACTTGTGCCCAGCTGCCTGATCACCTTTTGGAAAAGACAAACCTCCGGGTGTCTGACAGGTGCTGCTCCCTCTGCACCATCTTCCCCAGTGAGTACAAATCAAAGGTTGGGGTGGCTGTTAATTATCGAAGAGCCATCCGTTCTGTCATTGCAAAAAAATCATAGAGTCATAGAAACTTCGCAGGGCAGAAGGGGGCCATCGAGTCTGCACCAACTACAATCCCACCCAATCCCTCTCCCCATACCCTCACATTTTTACCCTGCTAATCCCTCTAAACTGAGCAGCTCAGTTCACTAAGGAGCAATTTAGCATTGTCTATCAACTAACCCGCACATCTTTGGACGAAACCAGAGCACCCAGAGGAAACCCATGCAGACACAGGGAGGACGTGCAGACCCTGCACAAAGCATGACCCAAGGCTGGAATTGAAGCAGGGTCCCTGGTACTGTGAGGCAGCAGTGTTGACCACTGTGCCACCCCAGGTAATGGTCGGCAACCCTATGTCATGGCATGAATAATGTGCATTTGGGAAGGGTGTGCAAGAGGGTGTGAAGAAGAGGCCAGTTGAGTCTGCATCTCTGGCACAGTATCTTACCCAGGCTCTGTCTGCCAGCCCTGTAACCCACATATCCACCATGGCTAATCCACATAACTTACACATTATGGAACACTAAGGGGAAACTTAACATGGCCAACCCAACTAAGCTACACCCCTTTCAGGCTGTGGGATGAAACCGGAGCACCCGGAGGAAACCCACGCAGACACTGGGCAAATATGCGAACTCCACGCATACAGTGACCTGAGGCTGGGATTGAACCCTGACGCTGTGAGCCAGCAACATTAACCACTGTGCCGCTCCGCATGCTCGTGGCAAACCTCGAGAATGGAAATAGAGGATGAAAGAGATTAAAAAAAGATTAGACACAAAGGGCAAAATTTTACCGTCCCACGGAATCGGCGTGAGTGATGATCGGACAATGGGAAGGTCCGTTGATCTTGGGCAGGATTTTACAGTTTCGGGACAAGTGAGGTTGGAAAATGCTGCCCTCAGAGTGACAGAAAGAGAAAGCGAGAGTGGGAAAGAAAAGAGAAGAAAACAGACCCCAAAGCAGTTGGATATACACACACAAGAACTGAGGCACACACAGGAGGGAGCAGTCAGCAAGGCAGAGAGGCAGGGAGACAGTCACAGTAAGAAGTCTCACAACACCAGGTTTAAGTCCAACCAATTTATTTGATAGTGATCCCACAAGCTTTCGGAAACGGCGTTCCTTCATCAGGTTCTAATCAGCGAAAGCCAGATACGATCGCGAAGCTGAGAGAGAGAGAGAGAGAGACACACGTGTGCTGTAGACAGAGCAGGAGAAAGACAGGGGCAAACCAAACAGAAATAGAGAGAGGGATAGAAGAGGAAAGGGAATGAGAGACAAAAGCAGTGAGAGTGAGGGGCAGAAAGTGTGAAAGGGGAGAGATAAAGAGAAGTGAGGGAGAAGAGAAAACAAAAAGGGAAGAGAGAGATAAAGGCAGGAGAGAGAGAGAGAGACAGAACCATGCCTGTAAGAAGCTGTGTCAGCCCGGTGAGCTACAGAGCGAGGCTTGGAGTGATCGACAGCTTGCTCTGTGATTCATACACTCAGATTAACAGGACAAAGTCAGCCCACCAGCTGATTGGCTGCTGTGAAATCCTCCTGGCTTTGTAGGAAAGGCTACAGGGCCAGTTTCACAAGAGAGAGAGAGAGACGGGGAGGAGGGAGCAGCTAAATACTGACACAGTCTGCCAGAACTGAGTATGTGAGCGAGAGAGAGAGTGTGAGTGTGTGTGAGTGTGTGTGTGCAGTGTGTATCTGAGCACAGAGTACAGTCAGTCTATGCACCCGCATGAGGTCAGCTCACATCTCAGAGGCAGCTAAGGAGAGCGTGCATCAAGCTAAGGAAGGCAGAGAGGGAGAGAGCGAGCGACTCTATCTCTCCCTTTCTTCAACACCCGGCCAAGTTGCTGAAATTTTGGGGCAATAGAAGACGCCCAACCGGCCACGTCTGTCACTGGGCTGTTTGACGCCCCCCCTTCTTCTCCCCCCAGGGAGATAAGGCAACGGGAGTCAGGCGTGCCTTCGAGGTTCTTGCCTCTTGCTTCCCGAGCCCTGCCATCGAGAGCAGGTGGGTGAGGTGGGTGCGCCAGAGCACCTTGCTGCGGAGGACGCGGGCGGCGCGCCGACCATGCAGAAACCCTTTGCCGCGCTCCTCGGGCTGCTGCTGCTGCTGTCCATCTCGCCGGCGCCCAGCCGGGGGGCCAGCGCCGAGGAGTATGAATACTACGGCTGGCAGTCGGACCACCTGCAGGGCGGGCGCTTCTACGCCAAGCAGCCGCAGTGCGTGGACATCCCTGGCGACCTGCGGCTCTGCCACAACATTGGCTACCGCAAGATGCGGGTGCCCAACCTGCTGGAGCACGACACCCTGCCCGAGATCAAGCAGCAAGCCAGCAGCTGGGTGCCCCTGCTCGCCAAGAGGTGCCACCCGGACACCCAGATCTTCCTCTGCTCCCTCTTCGCTCCCATCTGCCTGGACCGGCCCATTTACCCGTGCCGCTCGCTCTGCCAGGCGGTGCGCGACGGCTGCTCGCCCGTCATGGAGTCCTTCGGCTTCCCCTGGCCGGACATGCTGAGGTGCGACCGCTTCCCGCTCGACAACGATCTCTGCGTCTCGCTGCAGTCGCCCGGCAACCAGGCAACTCAGCCGCCAGGTAAATGGGCACCCAGAGGGGCTGGAATTGGAGTGGAGGGAGAGGGTGTTGAGGCGGAGGGGGGGAGGAATTCGTGGCTTGGGTATTTCATACCTACTTTCTTCAAAAAGGAAGACAGTTTCCTGCTTTCACGAAGAAGCTTACGGCAGCAATGATGCCTGGAAAGCATCAGAGGTAGTCATTAATGTGGCAGATACGGAGAGGGAGAGAGAGAGAAACAGAGAGAAGCAGCAGGAGGCAGGGAGTAAGGGACAGAGGAAGAAAGAGGCTCAAATTGAGGGGAGTGAGAGAGACAGAGAAAGGGACAGAGAGAAAGAGAGTGGAATGGATAGAGAGAATTGAAGAGACGGGGAGAGGAAGAGCAAGAAAGAGAGTTATAAAGACTTAGAGACAAAGGGAGGCACAGAGGGAGAGAGGAAGAAAGAGAGAGGGGCTAGAACTCAGGACAAGTGAGAGAAAAGGAGATTGAGCAGGAACAGAGAGAGGCAGAGGAAAAGACAATGGGGAAAAGAGGCAGGAATTGAGAGAGAGTGAATGAGGGGGCAGGGAGAGAAAGGGAGAGTGAGAGGGGACAGGGAGAGAGGGGCAGAGAGAAAGAGAAAAGGAGAAGGAACTGAGAGAAAATGAACGAGGGGGATAGGGAGAGGGAGAGAGAGTGACTGGGGACGGGGAGAGAGACAGAAAAAAAGAGAAAAGGGGGAAAGAGACAGAGAATGTGAGAATAGGTATGGAGAGAGAGAGTGAGAGGGGACAGGGAGAGAGACAGGGAAAGAGAGAAAGAGGGAGAGAGAAACCGGGAATATGAGAGAGGGAACGATAGGGATATGGAAAGAAAGGGTGACAATCAAAAAGGCATAGAGAGAGAGAGAGTTAAACACTTATCTCGAGTGAACTACATTGATAAAGTACCTATCGTGATCTCAGGACATCTCGAATATCCAGTTACTGTCGGACAAGGAGAGATAATGCAGAGATGGGAGCAGAGCAGGACTGATAAAGGCAGAGAAAGTCTTTGAAAGGAGGTGGAAGGTGAAGGAAAGCGGACAGCGATAGAACAGCAAAAAGAGAGATAGAACGAACATGGAAAGGGAGATTTGTAGAAGGACAGCTGGGGGTAGGGAGGGGGTGGGGATGGGGGGGAGAGATACCAGAAATACAGGAAGAAAGGACAAGAGTGGGATAGTAGGGAGGAAAGACAGACAGAGCGATTGAGTAAAGAGAGATGGATAGGCTGGCTGAAAAGAGGGAAGGTAGAGAATGAAAACGATGAGAGTTTCAGACTAAAAGCATCTTTTATGTTTAACGGGTTCCTCTGATGTAATTAGGAAACCGGAGGGCGGAAACTTGTGGCAATGCTGTGAAAATGTTGGTGCAACTCATTGAGAGGTGATTTGTTTTCATTTAGCCCCTCATTGCGTGTTTTTTATTATGTATGAATAAGTGATTTGTCAGGTAATTTTATCCTTCATGGAGAATCCTGCTTCTCGCTGGAAGATTTGTAGGACAACTTACCGTAAATCCCCTAATATTCCAAATGGATCTGGGGTCAGAGTGTCTACCGATTCAATTCCCCTCAGCGTGGGATGGGGGAGGGGGTAAACGTTCAGTGCACTAGAGATGTCCCTCAGTCTCTACCACCGCCCATCCCACACCCCTCGCCCTACCCCGAAGGATATTCCCACACATGCTCCTGCTCCCTAATCTCAATGTGGCATCAATTGCTTATTTGCCAGCTTCATGGGCAAAGGATTATGCGGGGCAATCCAAACAGAGGATTGGACACTGCGGGTGGGGGTGGCGGGGGTAGGGGGGGGAGGGGAGGGGGAGGGTGGTGAAGAGTCTTGTGGAGATTAGTGCGAAACCCACTAACTGGTTAAAGGATCCCTTTTGTTAGTGCATGCAGTTCTTAGTTGCTGGACCACACTTCATCCTAAAGCCTAGAATCATCAAATCATAGAGTCCCTACAGTGCAGAAGGAGGCCATTTGGCCCATCAAGTCTGCACCAACAATCCTACCCTGTCTCTATCCCCATATTTACCTGACGCTGAGGGACAATATAGCACGGCCAGTCACCCTCACCTACAAATCTTTGGAATGAGGGAGGAAACCGAAGGAAATCCATGGGGAGAAGTTGCAAACTCCACACGAGAAAGTGATCCGGGGCTGGAATTGAACCCGGGTCCCTGGCGCCGTGAGACAGCAGCGTTAACCTCTGAGCTAACGTGCTGTCCGATGCGCTTATCTCCGGATCTGCTTAAGGGTTAGGTTTATAGAAGGGGGCAGGACAGAAGGAGGCTGTTCAGCCCTGTACAGGGGTTCTGAATGAATTATCCCACTCCCCCTGCTTTTTCACCATAACCGTGCCGATGTGAATCTGTCAGTGTTTATCCAGCTTTCTATTGACTTTACCTCCACTGCCCATTCAGGCCGGATTATTTTAAAAAATGTTAAAAATATCTTTTCTCATCTCCCATCTGGCTTATTAACTGATTACCCTAAGCCTATAAATTGACAGTGCAGTGTAGTACACAAGGTTGAGGAGAATTTGGGGGATTGACAGAATGATTGGTAGGTGGAGGGAATTGTACTCTCTGGGTTCCGCTCAGTGCCCTTCTTGTCTTGTGACCTGGTAATCAGCAATGCAGCGCAGCCGGATTGTTCTAGAAACTTCAACAGATCGGATTAAAAGAAAATCTACAGAAGTGCCAGAAAAAAAAATGGCTCAAAACAGTTTTGCCTTGACACGTATTCCCGAAAGACACGGTGTCATGTGGTTAACCTTTCAACCCCTGGCTTTCTGGTGGGGAGGGGGTGGTGGGGGGGGAGGTAAGAAGAGTGGGGGGAGGGGGCGGTGCAGGGTGGGGAGAAGCAGTAGGGAAAGAGGGGGAGAGAGAGGGGGGGTGAATCATTTTACCAGTTAAAGATTTTAACAGAAACCTGCTTTCATAGAACTTGCCAGAAATAAATCTAAGTGTGCTTCGAGCTGAAATACTTGCTGTGCTACATTTATCAAAAGAGTTAGAATCCTAGAATTTTACACAGCTACGGGAGGCCATTCAGCCCGTTACACTGACACTGGCTCTTTGAAAGGTCTGTTCCACTTCCTTGCAATTTCCCTGATTTCTTCCAAAATGTTATATTTCATATGGATGGGAATGCTTTGCTGAAAATTCAACATTTAGTAGTGTTGGGGTTAAACAGAAACAAAAAATGTCACAAAGCATCTCTACTTTCAATCGAGTGTGTGTGTGTGTGTGTGTGTGTGTGTGTGTGTGTGTGTGTGTGTGTGTGTGTGTGTGGTGTGGTGTGTGTGTGTGTGTGTGTACCTGTTATGTGTATGTGTCTTTAGATGTATATGTATGTGTGTCTATGTGGATGTGTGTGTTGCTGTGAGTGTGTGCATGTGTGGGTGCATGTGTGTATATGTGTGGATGTGATGTGAGACTGTGTGGGTGGGTGTATGTGTCGGTATGTGTGTGGTATATTTGTATGTGTGTGTGGGTTTATATGGATGTGTGTGCACGAGTGTGTGTGCATATATGTGTGTGTGTGTGTGCACGTGTATGAGTGTGTTTGTGTGCACGCATGTGTACATATGTCTGTATCTGTGTGTGTCAGTGTGTGTGATTGTGGTTGTACGCATATGTGTATATGCGTGTGTATGTATGAGTTTATGTGCATGTGTGAGTGTATGTGTGCACCTGTGTCTGTGAGTGTGTGTGTATGTGTCTGAGTGTGTGTACACGTGTGTGCGTGTCTGTGTGCGTGTCTGTGCGCGTGTCTGTGCGTGGTTTATTTATGCCTGTGTAGAATACTATTCTACTGATTCACTAGCGTAGCCAGGGTGAAAATCTCAGATAACTGCGTGAGCTAATCCGAGTGGATATCCCAGAGCCTGTCCAGCGACTGGTTCTCCCCGTGTAACAGACACACTCTCATTGACACAGTCTGTGCCAGGAGCTCCGACAGTAACAAGCACAGCCTGCCTTTAAATTTTTCAACTTTATCCCAGCTCACGCCAATCACACCAGACAGAAATGTTGTTTAATCTCCAGAATAAAGGGAGAATGTTGTCAAAACAAACCTTTCACCTTTTCCATCAATATCTCTATCTGTGTCAGAAAGTGAGAGCCATGCACAGTTACAGCTTCACAACTGAAAACTTTCTAAAATTCAAGTTCTTCCCCAGTAGCTGAAGGGATGCAGAGGAAATTTGAGAGTATATCAGCACAATGTAACGTGGATACCTTTCAATTTGATTAGGGCTGTAAGTATTAATCAAATCAGAATGGAAACAAACTAAGAGCTTGTTATACTCTATAGTGATGGGCTTGTGGAGAACCCAGTCTGGTTTCCAGGTATTCTAACATACCGTGAGATTGTTAGACATCCAGATTTATCTAGATCTCCCAAGGCAATTGTTACTTCCTCGATATAAAGACATAATATTAAGATATTACACACCTTGTTTCAAAATGCACCCAATTAGCCTCACCTCTCTCCCCATCCCCATGATCTCTTGAAATCAGAGGTTTGAAAACTGTTTGAAAACAGGCGCATCTACAGCAAGGGGGAGATAAAGTGAGTTGAGTCTTGATTCAAGAAGTTTCCTGATTGAAAGTTTCTACCCTTTCCCTGTTACATGGGGTTGGATAGAACCATTGAATCCCCACAGTGCAGAAGGAGGCCATTCAGCCCATCAAGTATGCACTGACTCTCCAAAAGAACAACCAACCTATGTCTTCCCCTACGACCTACCCCCATAAACCTGTACATTTAGCATGGCCAATCCACCTAATCTGCACATCTCTTGACTGGGGAAGGAAACCGGAATATCCGGAGGAAATCCACTCAGATCTTAACAAATGACAATACAGGGTCGAGGATCCTAATTATAGAATCCTTACAGTAGAGGAGGAGGCCATTTGTCCCATTGAATCTGCACTGTCAGCATCCCATCCAGGCCCTATCGCCATAACCCCACACATTTACCCTGCTAATCCATTTATCCTACACATCTTGGGACACTAAGAGGCATTTTAACATGGCCAATCCATCTAACCCTTTGAACTGTGGGAGGAAAACAGGGCACCCAGAGGAAACCCATGCAGGCACGGAGAGAACGTGCAAACTCCACACAGATAGTGACCTCAGCCGAGAATCGAACCCAGCAGTGTTAACTACCATATCACCCCATGTTGGTTCAGAATCAACCACTTAATCCATTCCCCTATGTTTTCCAGAATCAACTACTCGATCAATTCGTCTATGTTTTCCTTTCGCTGAATGTCTTGCTTCAATAAAAAGCATCACTCAAACAACCATCTTGAGGAAACCACTGGCATTTCCATAACTCTTATCAACATTGCTCAGTAATATCCCAAAGCTGTGATGTCCAGCCGGTTATTTTACAGTGTTGTGACTGTGGTTATATGGTCAACCATTCCAAGCACAACAACATTTCCAGATATGGCACTGATGCCTCAAACCCCTGGGATCTGGGTTCAATTCCAGCCTTGAGTGACTATGCGGAGTCTGCACATTCTCCCTGTGTCTGCATGGGTTTCCTCTGGGTGCTCCGGTTTCCTCCCACATTCTAAAGACGTGCGGGTTGATTGACCATGGGAAATTAACTCTTAGTGTCAGGGGTTAGTGGTGTAAGTGAGTGGAGTTATGGAGATAGGGCCTGAATGGGATTGTTGTACAGAATCGATGGGCCGAATGGCCTATTTCTGTGCTCTGGGGTTCCGATGATTGAATGAACTGAATGGTGTTACCTTTATTGGTCTTGTTTGAGTATGGAGTGCAGTGTAGGACATCTGAACCACTAGAAGAAGCAAGCAAGGACATAAGTTAGGCTTCTTACCTGAACCTCTAACAGTATGGCAGTCCCTCAGTATAGCACTGGGAGTAACTGCCTAGACTGTGGAGTTGGCCTTTTAACCTTCTGACCCTGTGCAAAAATATTACCAACTAAGTCAAAGTTTACACCAAACTACACCCAGGTGAGTCAAGAAAGGAAGTTAATGAAAAACCTGACAATTACATAAACTCTTCAATTTTGGACTTCTAGGTGTTATTATTTAGAACATAGAGCATAGAACACTACAGCACAAACAGGCCCTTCGGCCCACATGTTGCACCAATCATATCCCTACCGACCAGGCCTATCTACAACTCTCAAGTCCATTAAATCCCATGTACTCATCCAGAAGTCTTTTAAAAGACCCCAGCGAGTTTGCCTCTACCACCACCGATGGCAGCCGATTCCACTCACTCACCACCCTCTGAATGAAAAACTTACCCCTGACATTTCCTCTGTACTTGCTTCCCAGCATCTTGAACCTGTGTCCTCTCATAGCAACCATTTCAGCCCCGGGAAATAGCCTCCGAGAATTCGCCCGATTTATACCTCTCAGCATTTTATAAATCTCTCAACATTTTATAAATATTTATATCAGCCACTCCAACTATAAATAGTCTGCAACTTCTTTCCAAGCCCATCACCGTTAACAAGAGCAGCAGATGCCTGGGGCACTGTCACCTCTTCAATGCCTCACACAATACTGAAACATATTGGCAATTCCATTGTTGAGTCAATGTCTTAAAACCTCCTCTCTAACAGCAGTATGAGTGTACCTATATTCCCCGCTGGAGTACAGGAGGGAGAATTTGATTGCAGTATTTAAAATACTCAATAGGATTGATTAAAATAAATATTAACCAAATGTTCCCCCTTCTAGGACAAGAGGTCATAGTTGCAGAGTAATAGAGGGAGGGTTTAAGACAGGAATAAGGAGAAGCTACTTCTCACAGAGGATTGTGAATCTATGGAACTTACTGCCCCAGAGTGCAATGGATGTAGAATCAAGCAATGGATTCAAGAAACAGATAGATAAGTATTTGATCAAAAGTGGGATAATGGTCTGTGAGGAAAAGACAGGGAAGAGTTAGGATGAGATGGAAATCAGCCATGATCAGATAGAATGGCGGAAAGAAGGGCTGAACTGCCTCTTCTCACCCCTAATTCCTATGTCCCTCCAAGGACTGCAGCTCAAGAAGACAGTTCATTAACAATGTCTCAAGGGCAGTTAGGGGAAGGGTATTATGTAGCCTGGATTGGGGGGCATGCCTTATGAAGATAGGTTGAGAAAGCTGGGTCTCTTCTCCCTGGAGAGACGAAGGTTGAGAGGCGACCTGATAGATGTTGAGAGGAATAGATGGAGTGGATTCTCAGAGGCTATTTCCCAGGGCTGAAATGGTCGCTACAAGGGGACACAGGTTTAAGGTGCTGGGGGGCAAGTACAGAGGGGATGTTAGAGGCAAGTTTTTCACTCAGAGGGTGGTGAGTGAATGGAATCGGTTGCCATCAGTGGCGGTAGAGGCAAACTCGCTGGGGTCTTTTAAGAGACTTCTGGATGAGTACATGGGATTTAATGGGATTGGGAGTTACAGATAGTTCTATGGCCTAGTAGGTACTGATATGATGGGCACAACTTGTGGGCCAAAGGGCCTGTTTGTGCTGTAGTGTTCTATGTTCTATTAAATGCTGCTCTTGATGAGGACAACCTGAGAAATGATTTTAGAATCCATTGAATGCAGAAGAAGGCCATTCGACCCATTGAGTCTGCACCGACCCACCCAGGCCCTATCTCCACAACCCCTTGCATTTACCCTGGTTAGTCCCCCTGACACTAAGGGGAAATTTACCATGGCCAATCCATCTAGCCCGCACATCTTTGGAAACCCACGCAAACATGGGGAAAAACGTGCAAACTCCACACAGACAGTGACCCGAGCTGGGAATCGAACCCGGGTACCTCGCACTGTGAGGCAACAGTGCTAACCACACTGCCACCGTGCCTCCCCAAAATGAGCACAATATCTCTGATTTCCTGCCAATGGTTACACGTTTGCACAATCAAACAGATTTCATTCCATCGAGGGGAGGAGGCCAATGGGGAAGGGAAAGGAATGATTCCATACAAAATTTTCCTGCCATCACTGTCCTGGTTTGGAGCTTTCACTGTCACTGGGTCACCATCCTGGTACTCCCTCTCTACACCACACAAACTGGAGTGGTTCAGGAAAGTGGATCATTGCCAACTACCTAAGGTTAATTATTGATGGGTAATTGTTTCTATCTGGTGGGAGAAGCAGTTATAGTTTGATGTTGAGGTTAACAATCTATTCAACAACTTCAGCTGCCCCAATGAGAATGATTGAGATGTCATCAGAAACAGCTCTCTCAGAGGAGAAATTCAGTGTTTGGCCAACGGTCTGACTTAGATTAGCCACAGTCTCATCTTGACCAGTTCCTCATGTTCCATCTGTGGAGCAAGTAGCCACATCTTCCCTGTCCCATCTTCAAGTGGTTGAAAGTGGTCCAGGTCTTCTCTGAAGACTTGAAGCAACACTTGGGACAAATCTGATCAAAGTTTCTGGGGAGAAAGCCGGATTATTGAGTTGGATGATCAGCCATGATTGTGATGAATTGGTGGAGTAGGTTTAAAGGGCCAAATGGCCTTACCTTGCTCCTATCTTCAATGCTTCTATGAAATCCAAGACTGTACCACTCATGTCAGTTACCAGGTTGCAGTTGATGATGTTTGCAATCAACTAGGAGGTGTACCACCAAGTGATGAGGATGCCACAATTTTGTAGGACATTCTAGTAAGGGACAGCGAGATTTCAGGTGAGAGCATCTTTTTGAGGTGCTGTGCCAAAGGGTGGTGTTCTTTGAAGGTTTTTTTTCCCCTCATGGACAATACATGCTAGCACAGGAAGTCATTCAAACTGTTATTGGTCTTAACATCCCAGGAATAATCCTCGTGGCTTCCCGGAAATGGATGATGATCACATCTCTGTGGTGGCACTGGAGCCAGGAGCAGCAGCAGGAATACACTGTTCAGTTGGCTGGAATGGGTGAGGCACAGAGTTGGTTCCAGCTGGTACCCACCAGTTTCTGTGTGAGATTTACTCTCGTTTTGACCTTGTCTCTGGTGTTCCAGAGATGCTGCCAGTAATGATGGTGGATGGGCAATGGGGAAGGGGGAAGAGATAGTAGGGGCGGACAGTCAATGTAAGATCAGGAGTGATTCCAAGTTATTTTGGTGTTGGGTCATGAGTGAATGGTCATTCGCAGGGCTGGACACAAAGTTCTTCGCTGGCCTTTGTCCAAGTGCAAAGCTGAACCAACAGTCTTGGCAAGGTTGGGAGAAGTCTTCATTTTATGAAATACTTCCAGGCAACATAAATCTTCAGTGAGCTAAAAGTAAAATGCTACGGATGCTGGAATCTAAACAGAAAATGCTGGAACATCTCAGCAGCTCTGATTGCATCTGAGCAGATAATAGAGCCAACATTTCAAGTTTGGATGACCTTTCAGACCAAGGGTCACCTAGACTCAAAACAACGGCTCTGTTCTCTCCCCACAGATGCTGTGGGACCTGCTGAGACTTTCCGTTTATCATCAATGAATATTTTCTCAACGTCCTGGAGTTCTTTAGCCCTGAAAATCAGCAGTGACCTCTCAATTTAGACGAGGAGTTGAGACATTGCAGGAGGGACCGGTCTATATGTCGAAGGGAGTGGGTACGAGAGGACTGATCCCTGAGGGTCTGCATAAGCACAGAAAGCACTTCCAAAAGCCCCAGGGAATTGTCAGTTTCTGACCAGGAAGTCGACCGGTTGTAGGATTATCATCTGGTAGGCAGTCATTGCCAACCTTGCCAATGAATTTCACATCATACAAAACCCGTGACGAAGGAAGGGTTAACTCCTTTTTCTCTCTGTAGCAAATATATCAACTTTGTTTTGGTAACATTTTTCTTTGTGTGTTAGTGGTAAGATGTAATAAAAATGTTCTTTCAGCAAAACAGCTGTCGGGATGTATGGGGACCGCACCGTCAGGAAAACTGTCTCTCAGAAACTGATACAGACAATATGTGCAGGTTAAAGCCAAAAAAAAAATCACCTCCAATCAGAGAGACATAGAGGTTTACAGCATGAAAACAGGCCCTTCGGCCCAACTTGTCTACGCTGCTCTTTTTTTAAATGATTAAGCTAGTCCCAATTGCTAGCATTTGGCCCATATCCTGTGATAACTATCTTATCCATGTAACTTATCTAGACACTTTTTAAAAGACAAAATTGTACCCACTTCTCCTAATATCTCTGGCAGCTTGTTCCAGACACTTGCTACTATGTGAAAAAATTGCTCCTCTGTATCTCTCCCCTCTCACCTTAAGTTTTAGACTCCCCTACCTTTGGGAAAAGATATTGATATTGATTGAAAAGATATTGATAAGGGGCTGATCGATGCCCCTCGTTATTTTATGGATCCAAGCATCTAACATTGATTTCTCTCTCCCACCAATCTCACTTCCTCATTTTCAAAGGTTTTTTTTGCTCACCATTCAAACTCTTCAGTAAAAGTTAGTTCTCATTAACATTACTTCAAAACATTCACCTCATGTCCTTGCGGATGCACACTGCTCTGCCCCCTTCCTGTAACCATCTCACACCCCTTCAAAGGTGGAAAAAGAACGAATTAAAGACTTGAACCTCTCTTCTTTCATGATCTCAGGACATTCCAAATCACCTTACAGTAAGTGTAGTTGCCATGGGAACTGAAGCAGCCAGTTTGTGCACAGCAAGATCAAACAGCCATGAGGTAATGGGCCAATCTGTGAATTGAGAAATGCAGTGGAAAGTGGGTTGAATGACAGAATGGTGATCAGATAGTCCCCTCGCTGGAGTTGCACTAACCACAAGATCAGTGTTAGATCGGAAAATCCAACCAGGTTTCCGCTCCAGACCGGAGATGCTATCTGCTGGAATTGCCAAAGTCAGGGAAAGCCTTGATCGTACTTATTGATGCTGAACTCCCACAGTCATCACCCACAGACAACCCCACCCACACTACACCCACCTCCCACACACATCATCCACCCACGTCCTACCCATCCTACACACCCAGCCTGCTCACTTCCCACACTCACATCACCCATCCATAAACATCACCTACCCTCACCCTACTCCCTCCCACACAAGTATCATCCACAGACATCCTACTCAACCCCACCCCCACATCACACCCATTCCTACACACACCTTACCCAGCCTGCACATCTCCCACACACATTATCCACCCACACTTTATTCACTCTACACATCCAGCCTGCCCACCTCCCACACACATCACCCATCCATAAACATCACCTACCCTCACCCTACTCCCTCCCACACAAGTATCGATTGAGTATGTAGATATTAAGGAAGCGGATGTGTTAGAACTTCTAAATGCTATCAAGATAGACAAGTCTCCAGGACCAGATGGGATGTACCCCAGGTTATTGTGGGAGGTGAGGGATGTCATTGCAGAGCCCCTGGCGATGATCTTTGCGTCGTCGATGGAGACGGGAGAGGTTCCGGAGGATTGGAGGATTGCGGATGTAGTCCCTATTTTCAAGAAAGGGAACAGGGATAGTCCTGGAAATTACCGACCGGTGAGTCTGACCTCAGTGGTTGGTAAGCTGATGGAGAGGCTTCTGAGGGACAAGAGTTACGAGCATTTGGAGAAGTTTATGTTGACTAGAAATAGTCAGCACGATTTTGTAAAAGGCAGGTCGTGCCTTACGAGCTTAATTGAGTTCTTCAAAAATGTGACTGAACACATTGACGAAGGAAGAGCAGTGGACGTGGTGTACATGGACTTCAGCAAGGCATTTGACAAGGTCCCACATGCAAGACTTCTTGAGAAGGTGAGAGGCCATGGGATCCAAGGGGCTTTGGCCTTGTGGATCCAGAACTGGCTTGCCTGCAGAAGGCAGAGGGTGGTTGTGGATGGCTCTTTTTCTGCATGGAGGTCGGTCACCAGTGGAGTGCCCCAGGGATCTGTTCTAGGACCCTTGCTGTTTGTCATTTTCATAAATGACCTGGATGAGGAAGTGGAGGGATGGGTGAGTAAGTTCGCCGATGACACGAAGGTCGGTGGTGTTGTGGATGGTCTGGAGGGATGTCAAAAGTTGCAGCAGGACATCGACAGGATGCAAGACTGGGCGGAGAAGTGGCAGATGGACTTCAACGCGGATAAATGTGTTGTGGTCCATTTTGGCAGATCCAACGGGATGAATGAGTACGCTATCAAAGGTAGGAATCTTAGCTGTGTGGAAGAGCAGAGGGATCTTGGGGTCCGGGTCCATAAGACTCTCAAATCGGCCTCCCAGGTAGAGGATGTAGTTAAGAAAGCTTATGGTGTACTGGCCTTCATTCATCGAGGGATTGAGTTCAGGAGTCAGGAGGTAATGCTGCAGCTTTATAGGACCCTTGTCAGACCACACTTGGAGTACTGTGCGCAGTTCTGGTCGCCTCACTATAGGAAGGACGTGGAAGCTATTGAAAGGGTGCAGAGGAGATTTACAAGGATGTTGCCTGGATTGGGAGGCATGCCTTATGAAGACAGGTTGAGGGAGCTGGGACTGTTCTCCCTGGAGAGACGAAGGTTGAGAGGCGACCTGATAGAGGTTTACAAGATGTTGAGAGGAATAGATAGGGTGGACTCTCAGAGACTATTTCCCAGGGCTGAAATGGTCGCGACGAGAGGGCACAGATTTAAGGTGCAGAGAAGTACAGAGGGGATGCTAGGGGAAAGTTTTTCACTCAGCGGGTGGTGAGTGAATGGAATCGGCTGCCATCGGTGGTTGTCGAGGCGAACTCGCTGGGGTCTTTTAAAAGACTTCTGGATGAGTATATGGGATCCAATGGGATTGGGAGTTATAGATAGGTCTGTGGCTGGGTAGGTTTTGATGTGTTCGGCACAACTTGTGGGCCGAAGAGCCTGTTTGTGCTGTAGTGTTCTATGTTCTATGTTCTATCATCCACAGACATCCTACTCAATCCCACTCACATCACATCCACCTCCCACACATATCACCCACCCACACCCAATCCACCCTACCCAGTCTACCCACCTCCCATACACATCACCCACCCACAAACATCACCTATCCTCACCCTACTCCTTCCTACACAAATATCACACACAGACATCCTACTCAACCCCACTCACACTTCACCCATTTCCCACCACAGACTGGGTAAAGACAGCAGATTTCCTTCCCTAAAGGACATCCGTGAACCTGATGGGTTTTTTCAACAACAAGTTTGTGGTTTTCAATAGATTATTAATTCTAAATATTTTTTATTGAATTCAAAAAAACAACCATCTGCTGTGGCGGGATTTGAACCCAGATCCCAAAACATTAGCTGAGTTTCTAGATTAATAGCGATAATACCACTAAGCCATCACCCCTGCCCTAATCACTGAAGGAGGTGTTAGGTATCAGGAGTGACTGGAAGAAATGAAGCTCTTTTCATTCGGAGCAGACTCGGTTCTGTGGGGATTTGAAGGAGATATTTGCTATCAGGAGATTTGCTCTCGGGAAATTGTGGCTGGTGAGTCGATAGCTAGAGAGACATAAATTTAAGAATTTCACTGTTCAATTTCTTGAGCCAGTCCCGTCAATCCATCAGGTCACGATCTCAGTTCCCATTACCTTTCCTTCCTCCAGAATTTCCAATCCTCCTACACTGAAAGATCAACCAATCTCAAAGGTGAAAAATTTCCAATTGACTGCCAATATTTTAAATTGATTTGATTTATTATTACCACATGTATTAACATAGTGAAAAGTATTGTACCTTGAGCATTATACAGACAAAGACTGTTCATACAGAAGGAAAGGAAGGAGAGAGTGCAGAATGTAGTGTTACAATCATAGCTAGGGTGTAGAGAAAGATCAGTTAGAGATAGATCCATTCAAAAGTCTGATGGCAGCAGGAAAGAAGCTATTCTTGAATCGACTGGTATCTTTTTCCCGATGGAAGAATTTGGAAGAGAGAATGTCCGAGATGTGTGGGGGTCCTTAATTATGCTGGCTGCTTTGCCAAGGCAGCGGGAAATGTAGACAGAGTCAATGGATGGGAAGTTGGTTTGAGTGATGGATTGGGCTACATTCACAGCCTTCTGTCGTTCCTTGCAATCTTGGGTAGAGCAGGAACCATATCGTGCTGTAATACAAACAGAAAGAATGCTTTCTATGGGGCATCTGTAAAAATTGCTGAGAGTCGTAGCTGAAATGTCAAATTTCCTTAGTCTTCTGAGAAAGTAGAGGCACTGGTGGACTTTCTTAATTATAGTGTCGGCATGGGGGGGGAGAGATCAAACAACACCCACAAACATACACCTCTTTCTGGACTTGGCACAAAAGGCAAGTCTTTGGTCCTTTGGAATTTGGATTACAACTGAGGGTCCCCAGTCCTAGAACTTGCCGCGCACCTTGAGAGACAGAGAGATATTGAGAGATATTTGCCTGTAGCTTGCAGCTAGCAATCCACTGGTAGCAGAAATTTCACTCCAGAGAGAGAGACAGAAAACCCTGCTTGTAGCCTGCAGCCCAAACAACTTCTGACAAAAATGAAACTAAAACCTTGGCACTGATGGGAAATAAATGGACAAAGTCAAGGCGGGGGAAAAGAAGGGGTAGATAATCTCTCATCACTGTTGCAGGAATATCAGTCTAGAGCCAGTCTTACCCTGCAACCTGGAAGAATATTTAAGCATTACTATTTGTTATCACAGATATTGATAGAAGAGAATAAAATCCACAGCCTCCCTACAATGCAGAAAGAGGCCATTTGGCCCATCAAGCCTGTTCTGACAACAATCCCATCCATGCCCTATCCTCATAATCTTCATGTATTTACCCTGCTAGTCACCCTGACACTAAGGGACAATAAATTGTAGCCTGTTCACCTAACCTGCACATCTTTGGATTGTGGGAGGACTTAATTTGATTTGATTCATTATTGTCACATGTATGAACATAGTGAGAAGTATTGTTTCTTGCACACTATATAGACAAAACATACCATTCATAGAGAAGGAATTGAGACAGCGCAGAATGTAGTGTTACAGTCATAGCTAGGGTGGAGAAAGATCAACTTAATCTGAGGTAGGTCCATTCAAAGGTCTGACAGCAGCAGGGAAGAAACTATTCTTGAGTCGGTTGGTATGTGATCTCAGACTTCTGCGTCTTTTTTCCGATGGAAGGTGGATAAGAACGGAAACGTTGCAATTATACAGGGCCTTGATGAGGCCACACTTAGAAGTATTGTGTGCAGTTTTGGTCTCCTTTTCCAAGGAAGGATGTTCTTGCTCTTAAGGGACTGCAGTGATTCCAGGGATAGTGGGACTGATGTATGAGGAGAGATTGACTGGGTTAGAATTGTTTTCATTGGAGTTCAGACAAATGAGTGGGGATCTCATTGAGAGACTTAAAAAGTTCTAACAGGACTAGACAGGGTAGATGGATATTCCCGATGGTGGAGTAGTCCAGAACAGTCTCAGGCTACAGGGTAAACCATTTAAGACGGAGATGAGGAGATATTTCTTCACCCAAAGAGCTCATGGAATTCATTAACACAGGAAATGG
Organism: Sphyrna mokarran; assembly: GCA_024679065.1. Classification (NCBI taxonomy): domain Eukaryota; kingdom Metazoa; phylum Chordata; class Chondrichthyes; order Carcharhiniformes; family Carcharhinidae; genus Sphyrna; species Sphyrna mokarran. Next base: position 7,871,995 of record JAGIQG010000017.1, on the reverse strand, counting down.
TTGATGCCAAAACATTGAATGTATTCAAGAGGCAGCTGGATATAACACTTGGGGCGAATGAGATCAAAGGTTATGGGGGGGAAAGCAGGATTAGGCTCTTGAGTTGGACGATCAGCCGTGATTGTAATGAATCTATGTCTAGATTCGAGACACAGTGAGAGAGAGAAACAGCAGCTTTGCTTCAGATTTTATGTTTCAGTGAGATCAGCTGTAGATTACAGGCCCGATTTACTCAATCCCTCCTCATTGGACAGTCTCCTCATGCCAGGAATCAGTCTAGTAAACTCACATTGCACTGTCTCAAAGATACCTTTATTCTTCCTTAGGCTCCTCTGTCTTAACCTGAAGCAAGTTCTTTTCTATTCGCTGTTCGTATTAGCCCCAATTGAACAATGCCTTGATTTTAAAATTCTCATCCGTGTTTTCATATTCCTCTATGGTCTCCCTCTCTCCTGGTCTCTGTAATTTCCCCCAGACCCGTACCGTTCACAGATGACTGCGCTCCGCTAACTCTGTACCCTTACGTACTCTTTACGTATGAAGATGGTGATGCCTTCAGTTCCATGTGTGTGTGTGTGTGTGTGTGTGTGTGTTTGTGTATAAGAGGGTGTGTGTGTGTATGTGTGTTTGTGTATGAGAGGGTGTGTTTGTGTGTGTGTATGTCTGTGTGTCAGTGTGTGTGTGCGTGTCAGTGTATGCATGTGTGAGTGAGTGAGTGAGTGAGTGAGTGAGTGAGTGTGTGAGTGAGTGAGTGAGTGTGTGAGTGAGTGTGTGAGTGAGTGAGTGAGTGAGTGAGTGAGTGTGTGAGTGAGTGAGAGAGTGAGTGAGTAAGTGAGTGTGTGAGTGAGTAAGTGAGTGAGTGAGTGTGTGAGATGTGTGAGTGAGTGTGATGTGAGTGAGTGTGTGAGTGAGTGAGTGAGTGGGTGTGTGAGTGAGTGTGTGAGTGTGTGAGTGTGTGAGTGTGTGGTGTGAGTGAGTGTGTATGTGCGTGTGTCAGTGTATGCATGTGTGAGTGAGGTGTGAGTGAGTGAGTGATTGAGTGATGAGTGAGTGATGAGTGAGTGAGTGAGTGAGTGAGTGAGTGAGTGAGTGTTGGTGAGTGAGTGTTGAGTGAGTGAGTGAGTGAGTGAGTGTGTGAGTGAGTGTGTGAGTGAGTGTGTGAGTGAGTGTGAGTGTGAGTGAGTGTGTGAGTGTGTGAGTGTGTGTGAGTGAGTGTGTGAGTGAGTGTGTGAGTGTGTGAGTGAGTGTGTGAGTGTGAGTGAGTGTGCGTGTGCGTGTGTATGAGTGTGTGTATGAGTGTGTGTGTGTATGAGTGTGTGTTGTGAGTGTGAGTGTGAGTTAGAGTGAGAGTGTATGTGTGTGAAGTTATTGGAAAAAATATAAAATGTGCATGAAAACAGGAAACTTGTTTAAAAACTCCACAAGAATCATTCTGCAACATTCCACACACTGTTCTAAGGCACACTTTCTCTCCGGCTCCATCCTCAGCCACGTTTCCATTAGTTTGCTGCCCCCAACACACTGAAATCACCATCCATGAGGAAATTCTCTCAGTCCGCCAATATAATCCAACTTCCCTATGCATTGTGTTTGGGCTGTGGCTTTCTCCCTGTCAGTCTAACTTCCCGTACACTATCCCTCCCTGCAGCACTGCTGTAAACTCTTTCATTCATCTCAATCTCCCTATGCTTTATTATTTATGGAAGGTGAGTGCCAGTGGCAAGGCCAACATTTCCCTGTCCCTGATTGCTCTTGAGAAAGTTTCCTTGGTCAGTTGCTGCAGTCCATGTGATGCAGGTACAGACTAATACAACTGAGCTATTGGCCATTTCAGAGAGACAATCCATATCGCTAAATGCCTGGAGTCTCTGACAGACATTAGTGAATCAGTTTGGTTTTTACAGTAGCCTGGGAGTTTTATGTCACCAAATGCTAAGAGTAAAACTAGCCTTCAATTCTGGATTTATTAATTAATTCTCACAGCTGCCACAGTGGGATTTGAAATTGTGTTTTTAGGATATGGTGGCACAGTGATTAGCACATTGCCATGGACCCAGGTTCAATTCCCAACTTGGGTCACTGTCTGAGAGGAATGCATATTCATAAAATCATAGAATCCCCATAGTGCCTAAGGAGGCCATTTGGCCCATCAAGTCTGCACCGATCCCACCCAGCCTCTATCCCCAGAGTATTTACCCTACTAGTCCCCTGACACTAAGTGGCAATTCAGCATGGCAAATCAATCTGATCTGCACAACTTTGAACTGTGGGAGGAAACCAGGCACCCAGAGAAAACCACGCAGACACAGGGAGAATGTGCCAACTCCACACAAGCCAGGAATCGAACCCAGATCATTGACAGCAGTGCTAAACTCTATGTTACTGTGCCACCCACTTGCGCTCTGTGTCTGCTTGGGTTTCCTCTGGGTGCTCTGATTTTCTATCACACTCCAAAGACATGCAGGTTCAGTGGATTGGCCATGATAAATTGCCCCTTAGTATCCCAAGATGAGACATATATATTTAGCATATATGCATGCACACATAAACGCTGACAGATGTACACACACTATGAATAAGATGGAAATAGAGAGACATAGCCCCCAAAAAGTATGGGGTTTTAATTCAGTCAGACATTATGGTCAGTGCAGGCTTGGAGGGCTGAAGGACCTGTTCCTATTCTGTAATTTTTTTTCTTCTTTGGTTCTTTGTACACACACACACACACACACACACACAGGCACACGCACTAGCGTACATACAGGCACACGCACTAGCATACATACAGGCACACGCACACACGCATACACACGCACACACACACACTGGCACACACACAAACACTGGCGCACACACACACATACACACACACACACTGCATACACACGCTGGCACACACATGCTGGCAACACACAGGCACACACAAACAGCAGTAAGGTTGGGGGTAATTTTGAGCCCGCGCTCTCTGTCTGTGAGAATAATGGTTTGCGTTCAAAATCCGGAAAGCATGATTCATGCCAGTGAGTTTCCAAGTTCCGATCCTACAGTCTAGGAGTCTGAAACGCATGGGACCCCAGCAAGCTCATTTTAACACATTAGAATATCATTCACAAACCCTGTCTCCGAGAATTCCCCTTTCAGTGGGCACTGACATGACAGCACACCAGCGCTTTTTACAACAGGTTCATTGAGCCGTAAGCCTCTTGCGAGGGTCTCCCCACGGGCATAAAGGTGAGTATAGCCCAATGGGGAAGACGGACATGGCCAGGCAGTGATCTGGCAACATCCCCTGGCACTGCCCCTTTGGCACAGATTGGCACCATGTCCATACCAACCGGACAGTGCCAACCAGTGTCAGAGTGCTGGTCCCATTGGGGATTTATTTGGATTTGGTTGTGGGTGGGGAGAAGACAGAGGAGCAGGGATTGCTGGTGATGACTGTTGGGGTGGGGTTGGGGGGGGGGGGGGGGGGGGGGAGCAATGGGAAAGGGTGCGATTGGTGCCGGCTTCATTTGTGGGGTCAGGGAGAAGGGCTTTAATTGGGTGAAGAGCAGCAAGGGATCAATGATCGAGGAGGGGAAGGTAGAGAAGTGCTGACGCCAGTGAGGGATAGGAAGGGGAGCACCCATCACCTCTGTAGTGGGCCGGGGCTGGGATTGGGCGTGGGGCTGGGGCGGGGAGGTTTAGTTCTGTTATGAGTAAGGTGATCTTTAGAGATGGCGCCCCAATCTTTGAGCAGCCAGGTTTTGCCACCATATTTAGACCTTGCTCTCCCCTCTATATGATGGTGTGAATCCCATCCCCTCAGTCCTTTTTGGCAGAGTATCATAAAATCTGGAGAGAAAACCAGGCGGTTTCCTCACCTGAACCAACACTCTGCCATTTTTGGTAAGCTTCCCGCCATCGGAACTTGGAAACCAGCCAGCACAAACTATGTTTGCTGGATTTTAAGCACACATTCCCATTCCCACAAACAGAGAGGGCGGGTTTGGAATTACTCCCAGAAAATCTACAGAGGGACACAGACAGGTCAGTGGGCAAAAACTTGACAGATGGAATATACTGTGGGAAATGATGCACTTTACTAGGAAGAATAAGAATATTATTTAACTGGAGAAAGATTGCAGAAAGCTGCAGCAGGAATCAGGGGACTTTGTGCATAAATCACAAGAGGCCAGCATGGGAGATCAGCAGATAATTGGGAAGGCAAATGTAATGTTGGCTTTTACTTCAAAGGTAATGGAATATAAAAATAGTTAAAACTAGTCAAGACACTAGTTAGACCATATCTGGAAAACTGTGAACAGTTTTGGTTCCCTTATCTAAGAAAAAATATTGGAAGCAGTGCAGGGAAGGTTCATCCTGGCTATGGAATGAGTTCCTTATGAGCAGAGGCTGAGTAGATTTGGGCCCGTATTCATTGGAGTTTAGAAGAATGAGAGACGACCTTATTAACATGTAAAGGATCGACGGGTCGATGCTGTTTCTCCTAATGGGAGATTCTAGGACCAGAATCTCAGAGGAAAGGGGGACTAAAGAGGAATTTCTTCTCTTAGAGGGGAATGAATCTGTTGGAGTTCTTTTCGCCAGAGGCTGGGTCATTAAGTATGCTCAAGGCTGAGATGGACAGATGTTTAATCAGTAAGGGAATCGAGACGATAAGGTGGAAAGCCCTCATGCATTGGGTAGACTGTGATTGGGATCAGCCCTGGATCTGGAGTTGCCTGACCTCAGGGGAACACAAGTGGCTAAATGCGCTGCAGTTTTTACATATGTCTGTTATATTTACACACGAATAGGAAAGAATTGTGAATTAAAATGTAGCCTGCGTAGATTCATCATTGCTTTTGAGTGAGCATTATGTACACAACTTCACGTCAAGTTGAATGCACAGCGCTCCATTATTCTGAATGAATGTTCGCTTAAGTGAAGGCAACTATATACAGTTATTTGGAGGAATGATTTAAGTGTGTGCCTTGCAGAGAACTCTGTTTATAATGAGTATCCCGGAATGTTTGAGAGTAGATTAGGTGACACGGAACTGATTAATTCACAAGATCCAGCTGTTTAATACACCATGTCTAGTCCAAATAAACAGATACTGGTGGAAGTGGTGGGGGTAGGGAGAAGGGGCAGGAGGTTTTAAAATTAAGGAAACAAAGGGCCTGCATTTTTATAGCGTCTAGCTCAACCTCAGAAGACACCCACCCCACCCCAATAACTTTACAGCTAATAGATACTTTGAAGGCATGTAGTCACGTGGATAGTATAGAAAATCTGGCAACCAGTAGGGATACGGTAGCACTATTTATATTACTGAATAAGTAATCCAGGGACATGAGTTCAAATCCCACCCTGGCAGCTGGGAGAATCTAAATTCAATTCCTGAAGTCAATCTGGAATACAAAGTTCTTGTCAGCACAATGACCATGTAATTTACTAGATTATCATCAAACTCTAACTGGTTTGCTAATGTCCTTCAGGGAAATAAATCTGCCATCCTTACTTGGCCTGATCTATATGTGACTCCAGACCCACAGCCCGCTGAAATGTTGCCAGGTACTTGAGATCATCGAGGTGGCATCTTTGGCCACGATTCTCAGACCTCTTTCACCCCCTCCAACTGCGGCGGGGAACGGAAAATTTGGCACTCCACCAAAACTCTGTTCACTGCAGCAGGACTGGAGAATCCTCAGTCTTGGTGAGGTTGGAGAATCCCCACCTCAGGTGAGGCTGGAGAATTCCAGCCTATTTCTCAATGGGCAATTACATTTGGGGCAATCTAACCCGAGTGGCATTTAGCCATTAACACCCCTATCCCGTTAAAGGATCAAGAGCAAATCCACAATCACCAACAAAAACCTACATGAACAAGGTGCCCTGATGGCCTGTCTATATTTCGCTAGGTTGGCTGAGGAAAACATTTTGACCAAGACATTGGAGATAGTCCCTCCCCCACCCTTATCCATCTCCACCCATTCTCCAACCCACCAACCCCCCTCCCACCAAACTACCCCATCAAACTATCAACAAACAGCCTCCCCCACAAAACCCCCCAACATCCCCACTCCTCCCCACTGAGAGGGTGATTGTTGGATCTCTTCCAGCCGCACGAGAGGGTAGATGGGGCCTGGCTTCAGAATCCTCCGACTGTAATGTATCTGAGCTTGCGGATGTAGTTCACTGCCATCAGCGACTGAGTGAAATACTTACTCTACACTCAGAGAACCTTTCATCTGAGCAGCAGAGAAGGTCAGCAGTAATATCATTGCCATGAAGTAATTTAGTTTGGCAAGATTTAAGATAACAATGTTTTAATATTTGAATTAAGCTCGATTTAATTAAGCCCGCCAGATATAATCTAAGGCTTTGCTGGAATTTAAAGACTTTCAATCCTTAACTTTTTTTTAAAGCTAGAATTCAATTTAAAACCAAAAACCCACAATTGATTCTGTCCCTTCTCCCATTGTGATCTGTCATTCCATAGGCCCAGAATTATGAGGCTCCTGGGGAACGGGTATTTAGGGAGTGGGGGGAAGAGGGCAGTAGGGAAGAGGCCGATTCCTCCTATTCTCTTGTCCACACTTGGGTCAGCAGACCTGTACACAAAGCATGCTGGGAAATCGAGGCAGAACTACCCTGCTATTCAATGTCAACTATTGATGCACCAAATTTCATTAACCCCTGAACCTACTCTCGCTCCAAAGTTCGACTCCAAGTTAAAGTCGGTTAATAAGTCGGTTAGTGTTATATTCACTGGAGTTTAGAAGACTGAGAAGGGATTTCATAAAAACTTATAAAATTCTAACAGGGTTCGACAGGGTACAAAGAACAAAGAGCAACACAGCACGGGAAACAGGCCCTTCGGCCCAACGAGCCCACGCCGCCGTCCTAACGTCTTAATGACATACCCTATTGTGGAAGACTCCCACATAGGGACCAATATAGGGACAATTTGTTACCCAATCAGCCTAAGAGCACATTTTTGGGATGTGGGAGGAAACCGGAGCACCCGGAGAAAACCCACGCAACCATGGGGAGAACGCGCAAACTCTCGCAGACACAGGCCCAAATCCATGTGTCTGCACAGCAACAGCGATAGTCTCTGAGCTGTCATGTTGCCCATCAGATGGTCCAGTTTAAGCATACACTAACGACTTGAAGCACTAGGCCACTCCTGAAGCAACATCCAAGAGCAGCCCTCACACGACCTGCCGAATGCATGCACCTTGTTGGTCAACAAGGTGGACCGAATTGCCTGTGGAAACAAATAAGATATTTAGACAGTCCTGCTATATCCCTCTATCTGCAGACCGCTCGTGTGGCTGTCCAAGAGACCCTTAAACAACCCTAGCGTGCCTGCTCCCACCACCTTACTCGGCAGTGCATTCCACACCCCCACTACCCTTTGTGTGAAAAACTGCCCTCTAATATTCGTCTTATACATAGCCCCCCTCACCCTAAGGCCATGACCCCTCGTTCTATCCATTTCTAATGGTGGAAAAAGCTTACCACCATTTACTCTATCTATACCCCTTATAATCTTATATACCTCTATTAGATCCCCTCTCAGCCAACGTCTTTCAAGGGAAAACAACCCCAGTGATTTCAATCTTTCCTCATAAGACAGCCCTTCCATACCAGGCAGCATCCTGGTAAACCTCTTCTTGCACTCTCTCCAAGGCCTCCACATCCTTCCGGTAGTATGGCGACCAGAACTGGACGCAGTACTCCAAGTGAGGCCTAACCAACGTTCTATACACTTGCAACATCAGACTCTTGTACTCTTGTAACATCTACTCTTGTATTCTGTACCCCTTCCTATGAAGGCTAACATACCCTGTGCTTTCTTTATCACATTCTCCACCTGTACTGACACCTTCAGAGACTTGTGAACCTGCACCCCCAGGTCTCTCTGCATCTCTATACTCCAGATAGTTTTACCTTTTATCCTATAACTCCCCTCTACATTTTTCCGGCCAAAATGCATCACCTCGCATTTATCCGGATTAAATTCCATTTGCCATCTATCTGCCCAATCTACCAGCCTATCTATGTCCTGTTGTATTGCCTGGTACTGCTCCTCAGTACCCACCAATCCAAGCATCTTAGTGTCATCAGCAAATTTGCTGATCACACCACCTACCCACTCTTCCAAGTCATTTATATAAACCACAAATAGAAGAGGTCCTAGTACTGAGCCCTGTGGCACACTACTAGTGACAGACCTCCAGTTGGAAAATGAGCCTTCCACTACTACCCACTGTCTCGTCCTCCCAAGCCAGTTCTCAACCCACCTACATACCTGGCCCTGTATCCCATGCGCCTTAACCTTTTCTATCAGCCTACCATGAGGAACCTTGTCAAACGCCTTACTGAAATCCATGTAGACGACATCAACGGCTTGTCCTTCATCAACCGTTTTTGTCACCTCTTCAAAAAATTCCACTAGATTCATAAGGCACGACTTCCCCTCAACGAAGCCATGCTGCATATCCCTGATCAGATCGCAGCACTCCAGATGCTCGTACATCCTGTCCCTGAGGATCCTCTCCATTAGCTTACCTATAACTGAAGTCAAGCTCACCGGCCTATAGTTCCCTGGGTTATCCCTCTGACCCTTTTTAAACAACGGTACTACATTTGCTATCCTCCAGTCCTCTGGAACCTCACCTGTGTCCAAAGAAGAGACAAAGATTTGCGTCAGAGGCCCAGCAAGGTCATCTCTCACCTCCCTTAGCAGCCTGGGGTAAATGCCATCAGGCCCCGGAGCTTTATAAGTCTTTATGCTGCCTAAAAGCCCCAACACCTCTTCCCTCGTAATGATTATTTCCTTTAACGGGTCCTCAAATTTCTCAAAGCCGGCACCAGACATCAGGCCCCTCTCCCGCGTGAATACCGACGCAAAGTATTCATTCAGGATCTCCCCCATTCCCTCAGCTCTAAGCACAGTTCCCCTCCTCTGTCCCTGAGGAGGTTCAAGCTTCCCTCTAACCATCCTTTTGCTCCTTACATAGGAGTAAAATGCCTTAGGATTTTCCTTAATCCTACCTGCCAAAGCCATTTTTGCCTTTCTGACACCCCTTTTAAGATCCCGTCTACACTCTCTATATTCTTCCAGCGCTGTCTGTCCCCAGTTGCTTAGATCTAACGTACGCCTCCCGCTTCTTCCTGAAGAAGTCCTCAATATCCCTAGTAACCCACGGTTCCCTAATCCTCCCTTTCCCATCCTTCCTCCTTACCGGCACGTGTCTTTCCTGCAAAGATTTTAGTTTTCCCTTGAAAGACTCCCACATGTACAGCGTCGACCTACTCTCGAACAGCTTATCCCAGTCAGCATCCTTAAGATCCTGCCTAATCTGGCTGTATCTAGCCCTCCCCCAGTTTAACACCCTCCCCTTAAGGCAGGCTTCAGGTAGATTCAGAAAGAATGTTCCTAATGGTGAAGGAGTCCAAAACTGGGGGACCATAGTTTGAGGATAAGGGATAAATCTTTTAGGAATGAGGTGAGGAGAAATTTTGTCAATCAGAGAGTGGTGAATGTATGGAATTCACTACTTTGAGGCCAAAATTTTGTGTGATTTTGAGAAGAAGTTAGATATAGCTCTTGGGGCTAATGGGATCATGGAATATGAGGGGAAAGAGGGGTTAGAATATTGAATTTGATGATCAAAATGAAGAGCGGAGCTGGCTCGAAGGGCCGAATGGCCAACTCCTGCTTGTAGTTTCTATGTTTCTAAGTAAAGCTTGTATCCCCATGTTTGAAACCCTCCATGATCTCCTTATCTGTGTAACCTCCTCCCAGCCCAACAGTCCTTCCTATCTCTGTAATCTTCTCCGGTCTAACAATGCTCCTTAGCAACATAAGCTCCTCCAGTACAATAACCCTCCAAGCTTCCTCCATTTCTTTAACTCTAGCCTCTTGTGCATTCCTTCCCCCGTCCACCCCCAGTACATTATTTACCACCGAGACCACACTCTGGAATTCTCTCACTAACCTCTTGACCTCTCTAATTCTCTCTCTCTCCATTTAAGGCTTTCCATAAGTTCTACTTCTTTGACCAAGTTTTGAGGGAGAGGGGCAGTTGGCTCCTGCTTATAGTAAATAAGATTGAGAAGCCAATGCTGGGGTTTTGTATGAGCCATCCATTTCTTTGAATTGACGAAGAGGGCACTGATACAGAGCTGAAATCAATTTATTTTATTGATCAGAACTTAAAATTATATCATTACAAAAGCAAAAAGAAGGAGAAAAGCTGGAGAAAGAGGGACTGGCTTCTTCACTGCCAGTCCCTTCACTGATCTTGAACATACTGATCTCAAAAACAAAGCTGAACTATAAACACAGAGCTGAAATTACAATATATGGCACTTGTTATCTTATTATTGAAATTGTTTTGCACATGATGTCTCCAACTTAGAGAAACAGGCCTCGCAGACGTTATTTCTGAAAAGCCTGTTTAGCTTTGCACTTCAAAAATGCAGTCAATTCTATCTAACCCAGCATGCCTTCTGAGTTTGAAAATGTAGTCAATTGTTAGCTTTACAATGTAGTCAAGCTAGTTAATCCCTACACTGTAGGATTTAAACGTAATTGCATCGGCAGAAATATCTTTTAATGAAAAGATACCAGCGTTGGATTGAAGTAGGCACAGTAAGAAGTCTCACAGTACCAGGTTAAAGTCCAACGGGTTTATTTGGAATCACGAGCTTTCGGAGCATTGCTCCTTCATCAGGTGAATGGAGAGATAGGTTCACAAACATGGCATTTATAGGCAGAGACTCAATTACAAAATAATGGTTGGAACACAAGTCTTTATAGGTAATCAGGTCTCTACAGGTACAGACAATGTGAGCGGAGAGAGGGATAATCACAGGTTAAAGAAGTGTAAATTGTCTCAAGATAGGACAGTTAGTAGGATTTTGCAAACGCAGGCCAAATGGTGGGGGTTACATGAACCCAAGATCCCGGTTGAGGTTGTTCTGGTGTGGAACTTGGCTATCAGTTTCAATAAATATCTTAAAATGAAGTCTTTGCATAGACGGAAGCAAAATGTGTAGAGGATCCCTCAGCAGGTATAACCCCCTGCTCCAGTACACAAAAGCTAAATCTCTTGACTTTGTTTCTTTCCTTCCTGCAGTCTCGAAGGTCTGTCCTCCCTGCGACAACGAGATGAAGGCAGACGTCATTCTGGAGCACTTCTGTGCGAGTGAATTTGGTGAGTCTTAAACTCCCAACCCCTCCCCAACCCTTCTCCAAGAAGAAATATCAAAGTTAAAAGATTGTTGCATGTTCTTTTGTTACCTCCCCTCTCCTCCAACACACTGAGGTTAATCTACAAGAAACTCCAGAATTCTCTGGAATCACAGACAGGCCCCATCGCCCGTGGCCCCTTGGAGTGGCAGAGGTCAGTGGGGGCGGGGGGATCAAATGTTAAAAACTGCCAAAAGGACAAAGAGAGCTCCTATTGATTGTTGGCAGTAACAGTGAACCAGCTCGTGTAGAGAGCTGGCACAGATCATGATGGGCCGAATAGACCTCTTCAGTGCCCCAGGATCCAATGGCCTTGACATTATGGGATGAAGTGGAGTGGTGTGGGAGAGGGAGCGGTGTAGATAAGCAAGACTTCATTCAAGAAGTCTATTGCAGATCCATAACTGACAGTCAGACAGACAGAGTCCTCACTGAATCCGAGACACAATTTACAGAGATGATCCATGGGGGAAGATTCTCTGAGAGATACCCATGGCAATGTTACCCAGGCAGTAATCCATGGGAAGAATCTTTGGCCGGGACTCATGGGGATGACTCTCTGACATTGGTTTAAGAGTTTGGGCGCAGTAGAGGAGGAGTGTGTGTGTGCGTGTGTGCGTGATATGGGGGCTGTTAGGGCTGACCCGTGGGGGGTTCCGATTGTGATCTGGGTGGGTCAATCGTTTGTAAGAAAAGAAGAAATATAGGGGGATGTCGGATGAGAATGGAGAATAGCAGCACCCTAATTTCTCCTTCGAAGAGCCAGCTCCAATAAAACAGGCCGAATGACCTTCTTCTATTCTATACCAATTTCAAGGAGGCATAGTGACACAGTACATAGCACTGCTACCTCACAGCACCTGGAACCCAGGTTCGAATCCCAGCTCGGGTCATTATCTGTATGGAGTCTGCACATTCTCCCCATGTCTGCATGGGTTTCCTCCAGATGCTTCGGTTTCCTCCCACAATCCAAAGATGTGTGGGTTAGATGGATTGGCTATGCTAAATTATTCCTTAGTATCAGAGGACTAGCTAGGGAAATGCATGGGATTATGGGGATAGGGCGTGGATGGGATTGTAGTCGGCGCAGACTCGATGGGCTGAATGGCCTCCTGTAGGGATTCTATGATTCTATATGATGAAGAATGGTTTGAGGGCTTCAATCTGATGTGGATAGGGACAATGTGGTAAGCTAAAGCTCATAAAAGGGAAGCTAGGGGTGGAAGAGGAGAGCAGGGAGATGAGTGTGAGGAGGGAGATGTACGTGTGAGACTGTGTTCAGGTTTCAATGGTTGTGCAGCAGGTTTGATCTGGTGGCACAGGGAGCATCGACACTCACCTCGCCCTTTACCCACTCCCTTCTGTCCCACCCTTCCCTTCCCACCTCCCCCCTTCCCCCTTCCCATCCTGCACTGGACTCCAATTGTAATGATAAAACACAGCAGCCCCATTTGCCTCTTCAAACAACAGGTTACTCTGGGCTCAGCACAAAAATGTTCCGGAAGTGACAGGAGTCACTTCTTCATGTTCATTTTAATCTCCCCTCTCCCACTGCCCAGTTAAAAGCAGCGCAATGAGAAAAGCTCCCTCCTGGCTCAGGGAGGCAGTAAAGGACTTGAATATTACTGAAAAGACATATGCTGCTGAAGCTTCCTACCTTGCACTCATCAGGGCAAACACAAGAATATCAAATTTCCAAACAATCATCACAAACTACACTGCAGGAGAAAAGGCTGCCGATTGGCTGAGAAGTCTACTCCAATTGGTTAAAGTGTTGCCAATGAATAAACAACAAAGAGACTATGGATTCCCCCAGCTTCTGGGTAATTCATGAAAAGGCACAAGACTTGGACATGTTCCTTTTACTTACAGAGAATGTGGCCAGAACTGCCTCACCCGGCCTGGAATCAGGGTGAGTGAGGCTCGTAGAACTCCATTGGCCTCAGGCAGGATTTTACAATCTGATCATGGGCCTCTATATATAAATAAATGTGTGTCACTTCCAATGTGGATTAATGAGCCAATTGTTGGAGCTTGACTAATTAACTTAAATTGGTTGTTAGCATGGCTCTCAGCGCACTCAGAGCTGCTCAGAAAACGCTGCCCAATCACAGAATCATATCTAACAGTGACAGATTCTTTGGGTTTCCCAAGCACGGATTGGTTGAGTAGGGTCTGTACTCAGCTTCTTATTAATAATGGGAGGTACAGGAGACTTAATAGTTTAGGAATCCATCTGAAAACCAATCAGCACTCTTTTCCCCGACAGTACAAACTGTTGTAATAAAAACAAAATACTGCAGATGCTGGAAATCTGAAATAAAAAACAGACAATGCTGGAAAAACTCAGCACGTCTGGCAATGATTATGGAGTGAGAAACAGATAACAGGTGGAATTTTACTGGCACGCCCATCCAAGACCAAGGGAGGATGCCGTTGAAATTCTGGTTGCTCTTTTGAGTCCAAAGATACATAGGTTATGTGGATTGGCCATGCTAAATATATGGGGTTATGGGGATTATGGGGTTATGGAAATTATGTGTGGGGTGAGGGTTGGGGGGGGGAGCATTGGGCTGGATAAGATTCACTTTCAGATGATCAGTCTAGATTCAATGGGCAGAATGGCCTCTATCTGAACTATAAGCGTTGTATGAATTGTATAGAGTCCAGTTGGACCCATCTTAAGCTCTGAAATGGCAAACATTTGACAAAGAGGCATAGACAGGCTGCTGGGCATGGGAGGAGTGCAGGTAGGGGGTCTTTGGTGGAAGGGGGTGAGGGATTGAAAAAGCCAATGCATGGGCAGCAGGGACAGGATCCAGGTTCCTGAGCCCAGCCTCTGTCATTAGGTTGTGCCAAATCTCAAGTTTTCCTTTGAAAAAGTGCTGAGGCAGTAAGCAGCCTCCTCTGGAGCTCTTGGGATGAGTGGCAGGGGACGTGTTTGTGTACACGTGCTGCACCCCTGCTTACTGGATAGGGAGATACTCTCAGAACAACTGCACTCAGGAACTGAAAGTGCTAAAACCAGGCCGAGGCTCATGGAGGGGAAGGGAGGAAGGGAGTAAGGGAGTGAGGGAGGGAAGAAACAAAGGAGGGAAAGGGGGAGAGAGTGAGGAGGGAGTCAAGGAGGGAACGAAACAGGGAGCAAGAGAGGGAGCGAAGAAGGGAAGGAGGGAGGGAGTGAGGGAGGGAGCAAGGAAGAGAGCAAGGGATGGAGGGAGCAAGGGAGGAAGGAAGGGAGCGAGGGAGGAAGCAAAGCAGAGAGCAAGAGAGGGAGCGAGGGAGGGAGGGAGAGAAGGAGGGAGCAAAGGAGATGAGGAAGGAGGAAGGGACTGAGGGAAGGAGGGAGTGAGGGAGGAAGTAAGGGAGGGTGAGAGGGAGCAGATGTAGGGAGGGTGTGAAGGAGAAAGGGAGGAAGTGAGCAAATGAGGGAGGGAGAGAGGGAGGGAGATAGGAAGTGAGAGAGGGAGAGAGGGAGTCGGAGACTTCTGCAAGAAGAATCTGAAGCGAGGATGAACTATTCCACTATCCTGACCTTCATTTCCCTGAATAAGTCGAATTAAAAAGCTAGGCCATGTTGCTCCTTATTAACTATTATCTACGTACGCTTCCTATTACGCGCAGCGACACAACGGAATGAATCACTCAAACTGCGCATCCCCGGCATTGACAACAAGAAGTTCTAACGAAGGGTCATCCTGACTCGAAACGTTGGCTCTATTCTCTCCCCACAGAGACTGTCAGGTATGCTGAGATTTTCCAGCATTTTCCATTTCTTGTTTCAGATTCCGCAGTAATTTTTATTCTATCTTGGCAATGAAGACGGCCTTTTCTGAAGTGTGGCATTCTTGTATTTGTCCTGATGAGCGCAAGATGAAAAACTTCTGCAAAACGTCACTCTTTGCAGCAAGACTTTCCTTTTCCAAAAAAGAATAGATAGCTGGTTCTCTGTAGCGAGTGATGTATGACCCTCTGAAATCTGTAACCTATTTGTTTCAGAACTGTTTAACTCGAAAGCTGTGTCAACGTTTCAACGCTCAAAAAATGTTGTTTTTAAATCAGTAAGATTAATCTTTGGTGATTAATAGCCAAACCACTTCACAGCATTCCATTTCCAGGCCCCATACGTCACTGAAGTAATCCTTATTTTAATTCTCGGCAGATAATTAGGCTTGGAAAGAAAGTAAGTTTGCACCATGGGCCATTTCTTAATGGGACACAATTTCTTAATGGGACACAACTTTAAATTAAGGGGTATGAGTTATAGGACGGATATCAGAGGTAGGTTCTTTACTCAAAGAGTGATTAGGGAGTGGAATGCCCTGCCTGCAGCTGTTGTAGATGCGCCAAGTTTGGTGGCGTTTAAGAGGTTAATTGATAAGTATATGGAAGAGAAGGGAATGGTTTAGTTTGGAGGGGCATTGCTTTTTATTTTGGTCGGCACAACATCGAAGGCCGAAGGGCCTGTTCTGTGCTGTATTGTTCTATGTTCTATGTTCTATGTTCTAAAAGTTAGACCATCGCAAGAGTGTGGACAACATGGATTGAAATCAAACACTAAAACCTAAAAGAAAAATGAGACAAGAGATCATGAGGAGGGAGGGTGAGAGAGATGGAGGTAAGGAGGGAGAGAGAGAAGGAGAGAGGGAGGAAGGGAGGAAAGTAGAGAGGTCATGGGTTGAGGAGAGATTGGCACAGTAAGAAGTCTCACAACACCATAGACCATTACAGTGCAGTATAGGCCCTTCGGCCCTCGATGTTGCGCCAACCAGGGCAACCAATCTAATGACCGTCTAACCTAAACTATTCCAATGTTACCCATGTGCCTATCCACTGACCATTTGAATGCCCTTAAAGTTGGCAAGTCCACAATTGCTGCAGGCAGAGCATTCCACACCTTTACTACCCTCTGAGTAAAGAAGGCTAAAGTCCAAAAGGTTTATTTGGTTGCCAGCCATCCAACATTTGGATCTGATTTAATTTTGAGTTGATTTATTATTGTCACATGTATTAGCATACAACGAAAAGTATTGTTTCTTGCGCGCTATACAGACAAGGCATACAGTTCATGGAGAAGGGAAGGAGAGAGACTGCAGGATGTAGTGTTACAGTCCAGGATGTCGAGAAAGATCAACTTAATGCAAAGTAGGTCCATTCAAAAGTCTAACAGCAGAGCAGGGAAGAAGCTGTTCTTCAGCTGGTTGATAAAAAGTGACCTCAAATTTTTATATCTTCCTCCTAACAGAAGAATGTGGAAGAAAGAATGTCCGGGGTGCATGTGGTCCTTGATTACGCTGGCTGCTTTTCCGAGACAGCAAGAAATGTAGATAGTATCAATTGGTGGGAGGCTGGTTTGAGTGATGGACTGGGCTTCATTCACAAACGTTTGTAGTTGCTTGTGGTCTAGGGCAGAGCAGGAGCCATACCAAACTATGATACAACCAGAAAGAATGTTTTCTATGGTGCATCTGTGGAAGTTGGTGAGATTTGTAACGGACATACCAAGTGGTCTGGAGTCTTCAGGATTGAAGGGACAGGACAATGCTCTAAGCAAACCCAGCAGAAAAACCAAAAGGAATGTCTCAGAGAAGTGCCTTGTTTTGTTGATCATTTCCTTACACAGTGGTTATCACTGCTTCCTCACAACACCAGGGACCTGGGTTCGATTCCCGGCTTGGGTCACTGTCTGCATGGAGTTTGCACCTTCCCCCTGTGCCTGCGTGGGTTTCCTCTGGGTGCTCTGGTTTTCTCCCACAGTACAAAAGACATGCTGGTTAGGTGAATTGGCCATGCTAAATTCTCCCTCAGTGTACCCAAACAGGCACCAGAGTGTGATGACTAGGAAATTTTCACAGTAATTTCATCACAGTGTTAATGTAAGCCTACTTGTGACACTAATAAATAAACTTTAAAAACTTAAACTTAACAAATCAGAAAGGTGAGTGGGTCGGAGGTGAAACTTTAGGTGCTGGTGTTTCTAGAAGGAAGTGTCTATAAGTTTGGAAAGTGCCTGAGTCACAAAAGGTACAATCTTCCATCTCTTCCCACCAGCGAGATCTATCAGTTCTGCTGAAGGCGACTTCCCACCACCTCCCCCCCTACAACTCAGGTTTCCGCTGCCCCTTCCCCACCTTTCCCACCTCACTGCCCCCCCTGGCAGCAAGTCTTCTGATGCAATGGGACAAGCAAGCTATACAAGACGCCAAAGTCCTCGACAGGACCAGTTCGATCCCGCCTCTGCTGCCGTGAGTGTTGCACTGTTGGAGGGGCTGTCTTTCAGATGGGACTGTTACTGGCCTTTTCCTGTGAGAATAGAAGTGGCACTATTTTGAGAAGGAGCTGACGAGTTCTTCATCATGTCCTGGTCCCTGGTCACCCTCAAATCAACATCACGGGAAAGTAGCTGATCATTATCACGTTGCTGTTTGTGGGATCTTGCTGAGCACCAGTTGGCTGCTATGGTTCCTACATTACAACAGTGACCGCACTTCACATCGTAAAGTACTTTGAAAAGTTTGACGATTGTGAAAAGTGCTATTTGAATGCAAGTTCCTCTGTGTTCTTTTCTAAGAATATTGGACGCGAGAAGCAATTAAGCTTATTTATTAGTGTCACAAGTTGGCTTACATTAACACTGCAATGAAGTGACTGTGAAAATCTTTAGTTGTCACACTCCAGCACCTGTTCAGGTACAATGAGGGGTAATTTAGCATGGCCAATCCATCCTAATCAGCATATAGAACATAGAACATAGAACATTACAGCACAGAACAGGCCCTTCAGCCTTCGATGTTGCGCCGACCAATATAAAAAGCAATGCCCCTCCAAACTAAACCATTCCCTTCTCTTCCATATACTTATCAACTAACCTCTTAAACGCCACCAAACTTGGCGCATCTACAACTGCCGCAGGCAGGGCATTCCACTCCCAACCACCCTCTGGGTAAAGAACCTACCTCTGATATCCGTCCTATAACTATCACCCCTTAATTTAAAGCTGTGTCCCCTCGTGCTAGCTTTCTCCATCCTAGGAAAAGGCTATCACTGTCCACCCTATCTAAACCTCTAATCATCTTACATGTCTCGATTAGGTCCCCTCTTAGCCACCTCCTTTCTAACGAAAACAACCTCAAATCCCTCAGCCTCTCCTCATAAGACCTGCCCTCCATACCAGGCAACATCCTGGTAAACCTCCTCTTTACCCTCTCCAATGCCTCCACATCTTTCTTATAATGTGGGGACCAGAACTGCACACAATACTCCAAGTGCGGCCGCACTAGAGTTTTGTACAGTTGCAACATGATGCTGCGGCTCCGAAATTCAATCCCCCTACCACTAAAAGCTAAGACTCCATATGCCTTCTTAACAACTTTATCCACTTGACTGCCTACTTTCAGTGATCTATTGACACATACACCAAGATCCTTCTGTTCCTCAACACTATTAAGAGCCCTACCATTAGCCCTATACTCTACATATTTATTGTTCCTGCCAAAGTGCATTACCTCACACTTTTCCACATTAAACTCCATTTGCCACCTCTCGGCCCAGCTCTGCAACTTGTCCAAGTCTCTCTGCAAACTATAACACCCCTCTTCACTATTTACCACTCCATCGACTTTAGTGTCATCTGCAAATTTACTAATCCATCCCTCAATTCCCTCATCCAGATCATTTATAAAAATTACAAACAGCAGGGGCCCTAAAACAGACCTCTGAGGTACACCACTTGTCACCGAACTCCACGATGAATATCTCCCATCAACCACCACCCTCTGTCTTCTATCTTAGAACATAGAACATAGAACATTACAGCACAGAACAGGCCCTTCGGCCTTCGATGTTGCGCCGACCAATATAAAAAGCAATGCCCCTCCAAAACTAAACCATTCCCTTCTCTTCCATATACTTATCACTAACCTGTAACCCACAAACTTGGGCGCATCTACACCCGCTTGCGGCAGGCATTGCCACTCCCGAATCACCTTAGCCAATTCGTACCAATTAGCTAAATCACCTCTATCGCATACATCTGCATTTTTCTGCAGGAGTCTTCCATGGGCCACCTTATCATGCCTTACTAAGTCCATATATACCAAATCAACTGCTTACCCCCATCCATCTCTTTGGTCACTTTTTCAAAACTCAATGAGGTTAGTAAGGCACGACCTACCCTTCACAAAACCATGCTGACTATCCCAATCAATTCATTTCTCTCTAAATAACTATAAATCCTATCCCTAATAATTCTCTCCAATACTTTGGCCACAACAGAAGTAAGACTCACTGGCCTATAATTCCCTGGAAGGTCTCTCTTCCCCTTCTTGAACAATGGGACCACATTCGCTATCCTCCAGTCTTCCGGAACTATACCCGTAACCACGACGACCTGATGATCAGAGGAAGAGGCTCTGCATCGCCTCTCTTGCCTCCCAGAGAATCCTAGGGTAAATCCCGTCCGGCCCTGTGGACTTACTACTTCAAGACCCTCAAGAATATCTAGCACATCCTCCTTATCTACTTCATACTTTCCAGTTTGCACCCTTACCTCATGTTCTCCATAACTACATTTACATCTCCCGTGCGTGAATACCGAAGAGAATTATTTATTCAGTGCCTCTCCAATCTCTTCAGGCTCCACGCACCTTCCCACTGCTGTCTATGACTGGCACTAATCTTGTCCTAACCAATCTTCTATTCTTAACATATCTAAGAAAGCTTAGGATTCTCCTTAATCCTATGCAGCCAAAGTCTTCTCGTGTCCCTCTTATCTCTCTCTCAATTCACGTCTTTAGCTCCTCCTGGCTATCTATAGCTATCCATTGCACTAACCGAGCCTTCAAGCCTCATCCTGACATAAGCCTCCTTTTCCCTTTTAACCAGCAAATCACTTTTTTTGTACACCAAGGTTCCCTTACTCGACCATTTCCTCCTCGCCTGACAGGGACATACTTATCAAGGACTCGCAGCAGCTGCTCCTTGAATAAGCTCCACATTCCAGATGTTCCCAGTCCCTGTAGTTTCCTAGTCCAATCTATCCACCCTAATTCTCTCCTGATGGCTTCATAATTACCCTTACCCCAGCTATAACTACTGCCCCCAGCTTCATGCCTATCCCTATCCATCACTAAGGTGAACGTAACCGAATTGTGGTCACTATCACCGAAATGTTCACCAACTTCCAAGTCTAACACCTGGTCTGGCTCATTGCCCAGCACCAAATCCGAATGTTGCCTCACTCTAGTTTGGCTATCTACATCGCTAGTCAAAAAAACCTTCCTGCCACTTTGTACGACAACTGACCCCTCTACGGCTGAGCTATGCTATCCAATCAATATTAGTAAACGTTAAAGTCCCCCCCCCCCCCCCCCCCCCCCCCCCCCCCATAACAATTACCCTATTACTTTCACTCCTGTCCAGGATTGCCTTTGCAATCCTTTCCTCTACCTCTCTAGAACTTTTAGGAGGTCTATAAAAGACTCCCAACAGGGTGACCTCTCTTCTCCTGTTTCTAATCTCAGCCCATACTACCTCAACAGACAAGTCCTCATCAAACTTCTTTTCTGTCACTGTGATACAGTCTTTGACTAATAATGCCACTTCTCCCCCCCTTCTACCTCCTTCTCTCCTCCAACTGAAGCATTTGAACCCCGGAACCTGCAACATCCATTCTTGTCCCTGCTCTACCCAAGTTTCTGAAATGGCCACAACATCGAAGTTCCAGGTACTGGTCCAAGCTGCAAGTTCCTCCACCTTATTGCGAATACTTCTTGCATTAAAGTATACAATTTTACAAACTGTGGGAGAAAAGCAGAACAACTGAAGAAAATGGAGGGATGTGGTCCCCAGAAGAGTAAGGGGTTTTAGTTCAGTCGGGGCAGCATGGTTGGTGTAGGCTTGGAGGGCCGAGGGGCAGTACTGTAATTTTCTTTGTTCATTGTTGAAACCCATGCAGACATGGGGAGAATGTGCAAACTGCACACAGACAGTGACCTGAGGCCGGAATTGAACCCAGGTCCATGGCGCTGTGAGGTAGCAGCACTAACCGCTGAGTAAATGTTATTTGAGCACCACTCAATTTTCATTTGCAGTAAAATCAGTCGGAAAAAGTGTGGCCGTATCCACAAATTTCACCATCAGCCCGGATCTCACCCTCTCACCAAAACACAACCAGAGGATAGACAGCCGATCCTGAGATCTTTATCTCAATCGTGGTCACTCTGATGTGTTGCTGTATCCCCCAGGACCAACACACGTCTTCCAGTTTTCTTTCAAAGTGTTGTCTCCAGCGGGAAGAGCAGCGTGCAGCCTGTTAGATAACTTTTCAGCTACCTTCCTTGCCATATTTTTCAACAGCGGGCAATGCCAGGGTACTGAACCCTCCCCCCCACATGTTGTTTACCCCCCCAATTTTTCCTGGGTCAGGGCTCACCTGTGTGCCCTCCTCCCCCCGAGGTTTGCTTACCGGTTTGTCAAAACGTGTGTACCTTGCAAACCACGCATCCCATGGGCATGAGGTGATGGGGGAGTAAGTGGGATCAGGGGGTGGTGGTGGAGGTGGAATTGCCTCTGTGGGGTGTGATGTAGCAGGAAGGCCTGCAAAGTGGATGTTAATGTATGCTAACCAACTTCCCGCTCTTTCATTGCCACAAACCCCATTACGCCAACGGTGGAGGGGATGAGTGTGGGGAGACACAATCTCAATGGGAAATCTGATTGACGTAAATGCATTTGGGACCCCCACTGGATTCTCTGCCCCTTCACCCCCACCACTGTTGAAAACGGGGGAAACCCCCGTCCTCTCCCTCAGCATGTCTGCTGCCAAAACAAAATGGCCACAAAGATGGCCACCAACACGTGTTGGTATCTGTGCACCGATTTAATTAACCGTGGTCTGTGATTTGAATTGCAGAGCTGATTCTGATTGAATAAAATCTTTTATTTTTGCCTCGTGTAATTGGGATGGCCATATTTAGTTTGAAGTTGAGAGAAATCTGGATTATTGTCCGTAACTTCTTGGCCTTTAACCATTTACAGACAATCCCAAGTGGCTCCTTTCCCTATTATTCCAGCACATTACTCTCAATATTGATGTTGATCCAAACTCCATCTGCCATTCATCAGCCTACTGGCCCAATTGATGAAGATCCCATTGCAATTGGAGTTAACCTTCTTCACTGTCCACTTTACTACCAATCTTGGTGTCATCTGCAAACTTACTAACCATGCCTCTTATATTCTCATTCAAATCATTAATATAAATGACAAATAACAGTGGGCCCAACACTGATCCCTGACGCACACCGCTGGTCACAGGCCTCCAGTTTGAAAAACAGCCCTCTGCAACCACCCTCTGGTTTCTGTCATCAATTTTGAATCCATTTAGTTATGGATCCCGTGAGATTTAACTTTACCCAACGACCTACCATGCGGTACCCTGTCAAAGGCCTTGCTAAAGTCCATGTAGATAACATTGACTACACTGTCCTCATCTACCTTCTTGGTTACCCATTCAAAAAAGCTCAAACAAATTTGTGTGACATGATTTTCCACTCACAAAGCCATGCTGACTGTCCCTAGTCAATCCTTGTGTCTCTAAATGCCTCTAGATCCTGTCACTCAAAATACCTTCTAACAACTTATCCATTACAGGCATTAGGCTCACTGGCCTGTGGTTCTCAGGCTTTTCTCTGCAGCCTTTTTTGAAAAAAGGTACATTTGCCACCTTCCAATCATCAGGCACCGCACCTGTGACTGTCGATGATTCAAATATCTCAGCTAGGGGACCCGCAATTTCCTCCCACATGTCCTGGGATACACTTCATCAGTTCATTACTGAGATTGCCTTTATACTCCAGATTTCTTTGTGTTAAGTGAATTTAAATTCCATCAGCTGTGTTGAATCCATGTCCTGAGAACATTCGCCTCGCGATGACTAGTCCAGTGAGATTATCGCTACGTCACCAACCCCCCACGTGTTTCTCACTCAGAAGTTGGAAACATTTTCTCTTTGGTTACCCTCTCAAACCCTTTCACCATTCCCCTGCCAGGATATCCCTCAATCTCTTCTTTGCTAGTGAAAAGAGCACCCGTCTGTGCATTCTTTCCTCTTGGGTAGAATCTCTCAGTTCTGAGATGAATCTATTATCATAAGGCTGTGAGACACAGGAGCAGAATTAGGCCACTCGACCCATCGAGTCTGCTCTGTCATTCAATCATGGCTGATATTTTTCTCATCCCCATTCTCCTGCCTTTTCCCCAAAACCCTGATCCCCTTGTTAATCAACAACCTATCTATCTCTGTCTTAAAGACACTCAATGACCCGGCCTTCGCAGCCAACTGCTGCAAAGAGTTCCACAGATTCCCCACTCTCTGGCTGAAGAAATTCCTTCTCATCTCTGTTTTAAAGGATTGTTCCTTTAACCTGAGCTTGTGCCTTCTGGTTCTAGTTTTTCCTATTAGTAGAAACATCCTCTCCACACACACTTTATCCAGGTCTCGCGGAATCCTGTAAATTTCAATAAAACCCCCCCCTCGTTATTCTAAACTCCAACGATTACGGACCCAGAGTCCTCAACCGTTCCTCATACAACAAGCTCTTCATTCCAGGGATCATTCTTGTGAACCTCCTCTGGATCCTCTCCAAGGCCACTACATCCTTCCTTAGAAACGGGGCCCAAAACTGCTCACAATATTCCAAATTACATCCGTTTTGAACATTTTCCAGTGCTTGTAACCTGTTTAACAGAACAGAGAGTAGAACTGTTGACAGCACCAGCTGTGTTAGCACAGGGAGTGTACAAGTTCAACATCACAACATTAAAAACACTCAATAAATGCAGGCTGTGTGTTAAAATTCACAACTCCCAGAGAGGTGACTTTTAGTCCATGGTTGGAGTTGCAACCTCAGAGATCGAATGGTTAAATAACAGAGATAACCAATTTAATCGTAATACATCTATGATGACAGATCTCAAGAAAGCATTGGATTTTTTTAAAAAATTATCAATTCATGGAATGTGGGCATCGTTGGCTAGGCCAGCATTTATTGTCCATCCCTAATTGCCCTCAAGAAGGTGGCGATGAGCTGCCTTCTTGAACTACTGCAGTCCATGTAAATGTAGGAACACCTACAATGGTGTTAGGGAGGGAATACCAGAATTCCAATCCAGTGAATGACAGGGAAGCAATGACAATATATTCCCAAGCCAAGATGGTGTGAGGTTTAGAGAGCAACTTGCAAGTAGGGTTGTTCCCAGATATCTGCTGCCCTTCTTCTAAGTGGTAAAGGTTGTAGGTTTTGGAAGGTGTTGTTGACGGAGCCTTGGTGAGTCGCTGCAGTGCATCTTGTAGATGGTACACACGGCTGCCACTATGTTGGTGGTGGAGGGAGTGAATGTTTGTGGATGTAGTGACAATCAAGTGAGCTACTTTGCCTAAGATATTGAGTGTTGTTGAAGCGCATTTATCATCACTCAAAAAAAGGAAGGGAACACTGATTAGATAAATCCAAGGGAAGGCGATGGACTGATATTATTACAAAACTATGAATCCACAAACTCTGGGGACCTGATTCGAATCCCGCAGTTGGTGGAATTTGAATTCAATAAATAATATTTGGAGATAAGAATCTACTAGTGACTATGAAACTATTATCAATAGTTGAAAAGGCCCATATGGTTCACTGATGTCTTGAGGGAAGGGAATCCTTACCCAGCCTACATATGACTCCAGAGCCACAGCAATGTGGTTGACTCACAACTGCCCTCAGGCAGCTAGAGATGGACAATAAACACTGGCCAGCCAGTGATGTTCATGTCCCACGAATGAATAAAAAATCTTTCACAATCTCAGTGCTTCACATCTACTATGGTATGATAATCATTGCTAATTAGAACATAGAACATTACAGAGCAGTACAGGCCCTTCTGCCCTCGATGTTGCGCTGGCCAGTGGACTCTCTAACCTAAACTATTCCAATATCATCCATATGCCTATCCACCGAACACTTGAATGCCCCCAAAGTAGGCGAGTCCACAACTGCTGCAGGCAGGGCATTCCACGCCCTCACCACCCTCTGTGTGAAGAACCTGCCTCTGACATCCGTCCTATCACTACCACCTCTTAATTTAAAGTTATGTCCCCTCGTGTTGGTCATCACCATCCGAGGAAAAAGGCTCTCACTATCCACCCTATCCAATCCCTTGATCATCTTATATCCTCAATTAGGTCACCGCGTAACCTTCTTCTCTCTAATGAAAATAACCTCAGGTCCCTCAGCCTTTCCTCATAAGGCCTTCCCACCATACCAGGCAACATCCTGGTAAGCCTCCTCTGCACCCTTTCCAATGCTTCCACATCTTTCTTATAATGCGGCGACCAGAACTGTATGCAATACTCCAAGTGCGGCCGCACCAGAGTTTTGTACAGTTGTAACATAACCTCATGGCTCCTAAATTCAATCCCTCTACCAATAAAAGCTAACACACCGTACGCCTTCTTACCAACTTTATCAACCTGGGTGCCAACTTTCAAAGAGCTATGTACTTGTACCCCAAGATCCCTCTGCTCGACAACACTATTAAGGGTCCTTCCATTAGCCCTATATTTCATATGCCTGTTATTCCCACCAAAGTGAATCACCTCACACTTATCCATATTGAATTCCATTTGCCACCTCACGGCCCAGCTCTGCAACCTATGTCCTTCTGCAAACTGTAACATCCATCCTTGCTGTCTACAACTCCCCCCCACTTTGGTATCGTCAGCAAATTTACTAATCCAACCCTCTACACCCTCGTCTAGGTCATTTATAAAAATGACAAACAGCAGTGGCCCTAAAACAGATCCTTGAGGTACGCCACTTGTAACTGTAATTAGGCAAACATTGCAAAGGATTTGTACATAACAAGCTCTCTCCAAACAGTAAATATTGTTCTTTAGAAAAGGATATTTTCAAATTTTTTATTATTGTGGTTAAGCCTCAATATTTGCAGCTCAGCTACTCTGAAGATGGGTACTACACTTGCTAAAATTCAAGTTTATTTATTAGTGTCACAAGTAAGCTTACATTAACACTGCAATGAAGTTACCGTGAAATTCACCCAATTGTCACACTCTGGCCCCTATTCGGGTCAATGCACCTAACCAGCACACCTTTCAGATTGTGGGAGGAAACCAGACCACCTGGAGGAAACCCACACAGACATGGAGGCAAGGAGGAAATGGTCGAGTAAGAGAACCTTGGTGTACGAAAAAAGTTGATTTGCTGGTTAAAAGGAAAAAGGAGGCTTATGTCAGGATGAGGATTGAAGGCTCGGTTAGTGCAATGGATAGCTATAGAATAGCCAGGAGGGAGCTAAAGAGTGAATTGAGGAGAGCTAAGAGAGGACACGAGAAGACTTGGGCTGATAGGATTAAGGAGAATCCTAAAGCTTTCTTTAGATATGTTAAGAATAGAAGATTGGTTAGGGCAAGATTAGGGCCAGTCATAGACAGCAGTGGGAAGTTGTGCGTGGAGCCTGAAGAGATTGGTGAGGCACTGAATCAATATTTCTCTTCGGTATTCACGCAGAGTGCTGGAAATGTAGCTGTGGAGAGCACTGAGGTACAGGGTTGCAAATTGGGGAGTATTGTAGTAGATAGGGAGGATGTGTTAGAAATTCTCGAGGGTTTGACGTTGGATAAGTCCCCTGGGCCGGACGGGATTTACCCTAGGATTCTCTGGGAGGCAAGAGAGGAGATTGCAGAGCCTCTGCTCTGATCTTCAGGTCGTCGTTGGTTATGGGTGTGGTTCCGGAGGACTGGAGGATAGCGAATGTGGTCCCGTTGTTCAAGAAGGGGAAGAGAGACCTTCCATGGAATTATAGGCCAGTGAGTCTTACTTCTGTTGTGGGCAAAGTATTGGAGAGAATAATTAGGGATAGTATTTATAGTTATTTAGAGAGTAATGAATTGATTGGAGATAGTCAGCATGGTTTTGTGAAGGGTAGGTCGTGCCTGACTAACCTCATTGAGTTTTTTGAAAAAGTGACTAAGGAGGTGGATGGGGGTAAGGCGGTTGATGTGGTATATATGGACTTTAGTAAGGCGTTTGATAAGGTGGCCTATGGAAGAC
The DNA here is from genome assembly GCA_024679065.1 of Sphyrna mokarran. NCBI lineage: Eukaryota > Metazoa > Chordata > Chondrichthyes > Carcharhiniformes > Carcharhinidae > Sphyrna > Sphyrna mokarran. Next base: position 7,844,623 of record JAGIQG010000017.1, on the reverse strand, counting down.
TTCTGCAGAAAATGCAGATGTATGGGATAGAGGGTGATTTAGCTAATTGGGTTAGGAATTGGCTGGCAGATAGAAGACAGAGGGTGGTGGTTGATGGGAGATATTCCTCGTGGAGTTCGGTGACGAGTGGTGTGCCTCAGGGGTCTGTTTTGGGGCCCCTGCTGTTTGTAATTTTTATAAATGATCTGGATGAGGTTATTGAAGGATGGATTAGTAAATTTGCAGATGACACGAAAGTCGGTGGAGTGGTAGATAGTGAAGAGGGGTGTTATAGTTTGCAGAGAGACTTGGACAATTTGCAGAGCTGGGCCGAGAGGTGGCAAATGGAGTTTAATGTGGAAAAGTGTGAGGTAATGCACTTTGGCAGGAACAATAAATGTGTAGAGTATAGGGCTAATGGTAAGGCTCTTAATAGTGTTGAGGAACAGAAGGATCTTGGTGTATGTGTCAATAGATCCCTAAAAGTAGGCAGTCAAGTGGATAAAGTTGTTAAGAAGGCATATGGAGTCTTAGCTTTTATTGGTAGGGGGATTGAATTTCGGAGCCGCAACGTCATGTTGCAACTGTACAAAACTCTAGTGCGGCCGCACTTGGAGTATTGTGTGCAATTCTGGTCCCCACATTATAAGAAAGATGGGGAGGCATTGGAGAGGGTACAGAGGAGGTTTACCAGGATGTTGCCTGGTATGGAGGGCAGTTCTTATGAGGAGAGGCTGAGGGATTTGAGGTTGTTTTCGTTAGAAAGGAGGAGGCTAAGAGGGGACCTGATCGAAACATATAAGATGATTAGAGATTTAGATAGGGTGGACAGTGATAGCCTTTTTCCTAGGATGGAGAAAGCTAGCATTAGGGGACACAGCTTTAAATTAAGGGGTGATAGTTATAGGACGGATATCAGAGGTAGGTTCTTTACCCAAAGGGTGGTTCGGGAGTTGAATGCCCTGCCTGCAGCAGTTGTAGATGCGCCAAGTTTGGTGGCGTTTAAGAGGTTAGTTGATAAGTATATGGAAGAGAAGGGAATGGTTTAGTTTGGAGTGGCGTTGCTTTTTATATTGGTCGGCGCAACATCGAAGGCCGAAGGGCCTGTTCTGTGCTGAAATGGTCTATGTTCTATGTTCTATGGGGAGAACATGCAGACTCTGCACAGACAGGGACCCAAGCCAGGAATCGAACCCAGGTCCCTGGCGCTGTAAGGCAGCAGTGTTAACCACTGTGCCATTCTTGTCTTCCAATCACTGGTTAAATTGTGTTGTTGACTAAATTGTTTACTGAAGATTTTTGCTCCAGCTGTGACAAGGAGTCATGCTGTTGTTTTTTTGTGGGTTGTGGATGGGTTTGGCTGAATATTAACAACCAGTTATCCCTTACCATCATCACTTACTTTTCATTTAACACAGAATTGAGTTTATGTCAAGGGCTATTGAAGTGGTCCTGGAAGAGTTCCAGAGGGTTTGATGTTCATCTGATGCCAGGCCCTGTTAAAATATTTCTCAAATAGACCTCAAAGTATTTAATGTGATCGATTACTTTTGAAGATTTGGTTCTATGTTAGCCCTGTTGATATAGGCATTGTGGACAATGCCAGGATTAATTGCCCAGCCCTTACTGACGTTGAGAAGGTGGTGCTGAGTTACCTTTCTGCTCAGCTGTGATCTTTACACTGATAGCTTTCAAACAAGGCAGGCAAATGGATCTGCAAGCCTGGATTAATTTAATGACAGAATAGGTCCGAGGGGCAGAGTAGACCCCTCCTGTTCCTGGCATTCTTTATAAGGTTTAAATGGCAAAAAAAATTGCAGCAATCTCAAGGAGTTGGTTTGCAGATGCAGCAGGTAATTAAGAAGGCAAATGGAATTTTGTCTTTCATTGCTAGAGGAATGGAGTTTAAAAACAGCGAGATTATGTTGCAACTGTATAAGGTGCTGGTGAAACCACAGTTACAGTGTTGTGTACAGGTTTGGACTTCTTGCTTAAGAAAGTATACACTGGCGCTGGAGGGGGTACTGAGGAGATTCACTAGATTGATTCCGGAGTTGAAAGCATTTTAAAGTTTTGACGTTTATTTTGTTAGTCAGAAATAAGGCCTGCATTAACACCGCAATGAAGTTACTGTGAAATTACCCTGGTTGCCACAGTCCGGCACCTGTTCGGGTCAATGCAATTAACTAGCACATCTTTCAGAAGGTGGGAGGAAACTAGAGGACCTGGAGGAAATCCACGTAGACATGGGGAGAACATGCAGACTCCACACAGACAGTGACCCAAGAGGGAATCGAACAGGGATTCCTGGTGCTGTGAAGCAGCAGTAGCAACCACCGTGCTATGGTGCTGCCCTATTGCCTTATGAGAAGAGACTGAGTAAACTGGGACTATTGGAATTCAGAAGAATGAGGGGAGATGTTGTAGAAACATATAAGAAGGGAATAGATAAGATAGAAGCAGGGAAGTTGTTTCCACTGACAGATGAAACGAGAACAAGGGGACATGACCTCAAAAATAAGGGGGAGCAGACTTAGGACTGAGTTGAGAAGGAACTTTCTTCACACAAAGGCTTGCAGGTCTTATGAGGAGAGGCTGAGGGATTTGAGGTTGTTTTTGTTAGAAAGGAGGAGGCTAAGAGGGGACCTGATCAAAACATATAAGATGATTAGAGGTTTAGATAGGGTGGACAGTGATAGCCTTTTTCCTAGGATGGAAAAAGCTAGCACGAGGGGACACAGCTTTAAATTAAGGGGTGATAGTTATAGAACGGATATCAGAGGCAGGTTCTTTACCCAAAGGGTGGTTTGGGAGTGGAATGCCCTGCCTGCAGCGGTTGTAGATGTGCCAAGTTTGGTGGCGTTTAAGAGGTTAGTTGATAAGTATATGGAAGAGAAGGGAATGGTTAGTTTGGAGGGGCATTGCTTTTTATATTGGTCGGCGCAACATCGAAGGCCGAAGGGCCTGTTCTGTGCTGTAATGTTCTATGTTCTATGCTCTATGAATCTGTGGAATCCCCTGCCCAGTGAAGCAGTTGAAGCTCCCTCATTGAATGTTTTGAAGGCAAGGATAGATACATTTTTGAACAGTAAATGAATTAAGGGTTATAGAGAGTGGGCGGGTAAATGGAGCTGAGTCCACAATAAGATCAGCCATGATTTTATTGAATGGCAGAGCAGGCTCGAGGGTCTGGATGACCTACTCCTGCTCCTAGTTCTTATGTTCTTATGTGAGGAGAAGATACGGAAGAACTTAACTGCTGTGATGATAGTTTCTCTAACTCCTATGATTATTTTAGATTAAAACTCTTTACATTTTCCCAAGGTAGTTGTTTTAGGTGTTAAGTTCTAACCCTGCCAGTAACACCCACATCCTGAGAATGCACTGATAACAATAATGCAGGATGACCTCCTCTGTAATTAGATATTCACAAAGCTTTATTAAATTTCGGCACTCACCGGCAACCTAATGGACAGGTTTGATCGATTAAATCGAAAAATAACGACCAGCCTTTGTGTCAGTCCATGGCTATGATATAACCAGCGTTTTATAAAGTCTCCACACATCTACCGCAGCAGATTTTGAAACCAGCTCAGAATGAAATTCTTCACTTCATTTCCCCAACTGTAACACAAACTAATTCTGATTTTAACCCCTGGATAGGATATTGGGTGAGTGACCATTAGACAGCAACTCACACCGTCCAATCCCACAGAGTTGCTTCATAATCTGCCGTGGGTTCATGTCAGAAAACAGCAGATTAAATGTTCGGATCCATGTCCCAGTGATGTCACCATCTTGTTCACCCAAGGGGTCAACATTGTGTGTTTTGCTTCTTGTTTTCGCGATTTGATAATGACATCCTGGTCATTCCTTCAATATGTCTGCCTGTGTTCCTATCCAGTAAAGGACCTCACCTGGTGTTTGCTTCAAGTCCCATTCGCCCATTGCTCGAGATTGACCCACATTAAAATTCTTTTAAAATTCCCATCCTCCCAGACTTTGCCCCCGACACACCCCCCACCCCGGGTCTTTGCCATCTTCCTCAGCTCCACAACTCTAATGACTTCAATCAAACAATTGAGGTGGGCCTGTTTGAATATGAATTCCTTGATTAAGGGCCAAATTGATGGGACAATCAGGGAGCATCTTGGGTTTTGTACTGAACCAGGAGTACCGGTTCCTCTGGCCCCCTAGTGTAGACGGCTAATCATAGAATCTTACAGAGTAGAATTTACCTCATTGAGCCTGTATCGATCACAATCCCACTCAGGCCCCATCCCCTCAACCCTATGTATTTAGCTAATCCTCCCGACACTAAGGGGCAATGTGGCATAGCCAATCAACCTCACCCACACACCTTTGGACTGTGGGACGAAACTGGAGCACCTGGAGGAAACCCATGCAGATGCGGGGAGAATGTGTAGACTCCACACAGACAGTGACCCGAGGCCGGGATTGAACCCAGGTCCCTAAGTGCTGTGAGGCAGCAGTGCCACTGTGCCACCCTCTGCTGAAAACATTCTGTATGCTGTTATCAGATTCGTAAATAGAGGGATTTTGGTGAAGAGATTTCTGCTTCTGAGGACTTATTACAACAACTTTCCCATGGTAGCCGTGCTCCTTGAACCCTAACCTGCCCACCACTGACTTTGTCGACCAATAGACTGGGGAGAACTCTTCTCCCAGTCACGCCTGGCACTCTCTGAATAAAAATTATTTCTTGATGTTGTTTGCATTCACTCGTATGACAGGTCATTGATCCATCTCACCTCTGACCCTTACAACCAGGCTTTTCGAAGTCAAGCTTTTGAGGTGAAAAGCCCAGAAACCCCCAGTACTGACAGTGCCAATGAACACCAGGCGATTCTCCATGTTAAAAAGGTGTGAATCACTGCGATAACAAATAATGAAACGTTATGTGGACAAGTTAATTCTGCATCTGCTGATAAACTTCCTTTCAGGAAGATAACCCATTACCTAACCCAATCTGTAACCCCAATACCACCTCCAAATGTACGAACTGCAATTAAATATTTTACTGGAAGCTTCATCACATGGCTATCCCTGGCATAGTTATCCTCCACACTCCATCCGTTATTCATAGAATCGTAGAATTTCCACACTGCAGAAGGAGATATTCGGCGCACCGAAACTGCACCAAGCACAATCACACCCAGTCTATAACCCCATGCATTTACCCTACCTATTCTCCCTGACATTAAAGGGCAATATAACATGGCCAATTCATCTAATCCACACATCTTTGGGCTGTGGGAGGAAACTGGAGCACCTGGATGAAACCCACGCAGACATGGGAAGAATGTGCAGGTTCCAAACAGATAAGGACTCATGCTGGGAATTGCACCCAGCTTTCTGGCACTGTGAGGCAGCAGTGCTAACCACTGTGCCACCCCACATTCCGCCTACACATCCATCCTTCTGAGGCACTACCTCACTCGGTTAATTAGAAAGCGAGAAGATTCCTTATCCAATGCCTGACTGACTGTCAAATAGCACGTTCTCTCTCCATTTTCAGTACATTTTCATCTGGTAAAGAAATGTGACCGAAGAACATTTTAAAATAACTTTCTTTTCGATTGTCCTGACGGTTTTCCTTCAGGGTTGCAAACAGCCATGTCCTGGAGTATAATCTTCACCTCCTGGAGACTTTGAGCCAATCTTGAAGAGTTGGTACCCCTACCCATATTCCCACTGCGGTTCGCTCTCTCAGCTGCCCCATTCCATCCTGGGGAGAAAGTTCAGAATCCATACAGACGGTGATCTGAGCCGGGAATCGAACCCAGGTCTCTGGCTGCAGTGCCATTCACTGTGCCACCGTGTTGGGTTGTGGAACTAAGAGACAAGGAGGGGGCAAAGTCATGGTGGATGAGAATTTTAAAAGTGTGGCATTGTTGGATTGGGAGCCAATCCAGGGCGATGGGTGAATTGGACTTGAGGCAAACTGTCAGCCATGTTAGTGAGGCCCACACACAGGGAGTGAGTTACAGAAACAAGGCCAGCTTAGGAAAGAATAGGAGGCATTTCTCACAACATCTTGGCTTTTCAGCCAAGATTTCAACACAGCTAGGAAGTTGGTGAAAAAGTGTGCTGGATGTAGACTTTTGTCTTCTGTTTAGCAAAACACAGGATTAAAAATGACAATTATTACTGTGTTTGAAGGAATTTTCTATGGTAGGTTTCCCCTGAATCATGCGATTTAGTTCTTTTGCCGGGATCTCTTTGATCGACAGCCTGGATGTGGTGTGTGAGTGACCGAGTGGAATTCCTGTTTTGGTCACGAATGGAATCCTTCTCAATCAGGCCCACACGGCAATTCCCGCAAATTAAACACCAGCCATACATCTGATTTCCATTTCTTCTGGGCTTTTGTTCCTGCAGCGTGTGGTGACTCCTCTGCTGTCTCGCCTTCTCAGCTCTACATCACAGCACCAGGGACCCAGGATTGATTCATGACTTGGGTCACTGTCTGTGTGGAGTTTGCATGTTCTCCCCATGTCTGCATGGGTTTTCCTCTGGGTGCTCTGGTTTCCTCCCACACTCCAAAGCCATGCTGCATTGGCCATGCTAAATTCTCCCTCAATGTACCCGAACAGGAGTGTGGCGACTAAGAGAATTTCACCGTAACTTCATTGCAGTGCTAATGTACGTGTGTCTAATAAATCAACTTTAAAGAATTTGCCATTTACCCAGCACTTTAACAAAATAAATTTACCCCCCCCCCCCCCACCCCCAGCAGTTTCATAGGAACACAAATCACACCCATCCGATGGTGCCACATATAGGGACATTCGAACAGTGACACCAGGCTTGGTGAAGGATCTAGACTTTAAGGAGCATCTTAAAGGAAGGAAGAGATGTGGAAAGATGTTTGGGGAAAGGAATTCCAGAGCCCAGGGAGGAAGCAGCTGAAGGCAGGACTGCCAATCATGGAGAGATTCCAGTCAGTGATATTCATGAGATCAGAATTGGAAGGGGCACAGAGATTTCAAAGGATGTTAAACTGATCTGTAGGGATCAGGCAGTTGAAAACAGCCATGAGATTCCAAAGATGTGCTGGTTGGGTGCATTGGCCATGCTAAATTTCCCCATGGTATCCCTGAATGTGTAGATTAGAGAGATTAGCAGGGTAAATATGAGGGGTTACTGGGATAGGGTCTAGTGGGATTGTGGTCAATGGGTCAAATGGCTTCCTTCTGCACTATAGGGTCTCTATGCTTCTATCTGAGATAATGGAAGCTCAACAGCACAAGTACAAACAGCCAATTTGCAAAGCTTTAATTCACGATGCCTCACAAAATAGTCTTTGCTTCTTCTTCTGTGGCGTGTGTTGACTAACTTCACTGTCCCCATAACCTGGACAGCCAAGGCCTCAAGGGTAATTCAATTGCTTTGTGTATTTTGGTAAGAGTAGAAATGGGAGTGTTATCTCTGGTGGTGGCATGGTGACTGACCTCTAGCCACAAGGAGGGGTAAGTTGGGTCGGTTTTGAGCATTTGATAACTCTTCACTTGAACTGTAGCCCAATAAGGAGTCAGTGGCCAGAGTTTTACCACCTGCCTCAGGAATCAGGAGGGGTGAGGGGTGGACATTGGGAAGATCCATTGACCTCAGTTACAGTTTCGGGATGAGCGAGGCCATAAAATCCCACTATTTCTCTATGTGTGTGTCTGTGGTAGTGCAGTGGTTATGTCATAAACTTTGTAAAGAGAAATCTGCATAATTGTTTGCATGGTTCAGCCCTAACATTGTGGTTCTGCAATTCAATTCTTCAAAATAAAATCACAGAAACTAGGCCATTTGGCCCATCATGCTCATACTAGCTCTTTGAATAGAGAAACTGAAACCTGAAACAAAAAAACTGGATGCAATAAGTTGGTAAATGGATGGGGTTACAGGGATAGGGGCTGGGTGGGACTGTGGTCAATGCAAACTCAATGGGCTGAATGGCCTCCTTCTGCACTGTAGGGATTCTATGATTCTATGATAAAAGATGATGTGAATAATGTTGGTAAAATCCCAATGCTGTCCTTTAGGGAAGGAAACCTGGCTTCATTTTTTGGTCTGGTGCAAGTGTGATTCTGGTCTTGGATCAACCTTGTGGACCCCTCTTGTGTTCTGGGCGGTTAGTTGTAACTTGGGAAGGGAACACATACTGGTCTTGCCCCACACAAAGAAAGAACTTGGATTGCGACTTTTCACTGTCGTATCATAACCCAGAGCACCTTTCAAATTTTAGTTCCTTTCCTATTCAGGAACATGGCGTGTTGGCTTTAGGATTTCCAACGCTCCAAGTTTAGTCTGGAGAATAAGTCTGAGGCCGGAACTGGAGTACTGTGTGCAGTTTTTGTCCCCTTATTTGCGAAAGGATATATTGGCCTCGGAGAGAGTGCAGAGAAAGTTCACCAGGTTAATACCGGACATGAGGGGGTTAGCTTATGAGGAGAGATTGAGTGGATTGGGCCTGTACTCGTTGGAGTTTAGAAGGCTGAGGGGAGGTCTTATAGAAACATATAAGATAATGAAGGGGCTAGATAGGGTAGAGATAGAGAGATTCTTTCCACTTAGAAAGGAAACCAGAACTAGAGGGCACAGCCTCAATATAAAGGGGGGGGGAAGTTTAAAACAGAGTTGAGGAAGAACTTCTTCTCTCAGAGGGTGGTGAATCTCTGGAATTCTCTGCCCGTTGAAGTGGTGGAGGCTACCTCGCTGAATAAATTTAAGTCACGGGTAGATAGGTTTCTGATAGACAAGGGAATTAAGGGTTATGGGGAGAAAGCAGGTAAGTGGAACTGATCCACTTCAGATCAGCCATGATCTTATTGAATGGTGGGACAGGCTCGAGGGGCTGGATGGCCTACTCCTGCTCCTATTTCTTATGTTCTTAATAAAGAAATTGTAAAGTAATCTCCAGGGCCGTGTTGTGAGCAATGCCCAGGGACAGAAATCACGGGGGCTTTGCAACAAAGTTGTACTTTTACAATAAATATTGGAAATAGGGATAAAAGGAAATTTGGCAAACAGTCAATGACCACACAGTGGATCAGTGGTTAGCATTGCTGCCTCATAACGCCAGAGACCTAGATTCAATTCCCAGCCGTCACATTTCTGTATGGCATTTGCACATTCTCCCCATTTCTGCGTGGGATTTCCTTCCGCAGTCGGAAAGACGTGCTGGTTCGGTGAATTGGCCGTGTACCCGAACAGGCACCGGGGTGTGGCAACCAGGAGATTTTCCCTGTAACTTGAATACAGGAGTTGGGACATCTTGCTGAAGTTGTACAAGACGTTGGTAAGGCCAAACTTGAAAAACTGTGCCATTCTGTTCACCATATTACAGAAATGTTATTATTAGACTAGAAAGAGTGCAGAAAAGATTTACCAGCATGCTACTTGGACTTGATGGATTGAGTTATAAGGAGAGGCCGAATAGACTGAGATTTTTTTCTCTGGATAGTAGGAAGTTGAAGGATAATGTTATAGAGGTCTATAAAATAATGAAGAGCATTCGCAAGGTAGATAGAAAGTCAATATCTTTTCCCAAAGATAAGGGATTCTAAAACTAGAGGGCATAGGTTTAAGGTGAGAGGGGAGAGATACAAAAGTGTCCAGAGGGACAATTTTTTTCACACAGAAGGTGGTGAGCATCTGGAACAAACAGCCAGAGGCAGTAGTAGAGGCAGGTACAAATTTATCTTTTAAAAAGCATTTAAATAGTTACATGGATGCGATGGATATAGAGGGATATGGGCCAAATGTGGGCAATTAGCTTAGGGGTTTTAAAAAAATGGATGACATGGACAAGTTGGGCCGAAAGGCCTGTTTCCATACTGTAAACCTGTATGACTCGATGACTCTGTATCTTCTTTGCAGTGTTAATGTAAGCCTATGTGTGACATGAATAAATAAACTTTTAAACTTGAAGAAGAGCTAATAGAAACATCAAGGAGGAGGCCATTTGGCCCTTCGAACCACTCCGCCATTCATTACTATCATGGCCGATCATCCTAGTCAATACCAATCCTGCTTCCTCCCCATAACCTTTGATCCCGTTCGCCCCAAGTGCTATATCCAGCCGCCTCTTGAATACATTCAATGTTTTATTCCATGTGCTTTGCCTGTGAATGAGGGTGGACAAGGTGCCGTGAGGATAGACAATAGTGGGAGTGCGGGTGGCGGAGGGTGGAGCTTTTGGAGCCAGGCAGTCATGTGATGAAACCACCAGGAATCCATCCAATTGGAACTGCGTCCCTGGTCTACAGGCTAACAGGGTGGAAATCAGTCCCAGATGGACAGTTGCAGTCTGGGTGATGTCACTTTAAGACCTCTTTCTTTTCTTTCACTGAAGCGTGTACAGCAGAATTAGAGTCTCCCCACTGAAATTACTGTCGGCATCTTGTGGTTTTTCCATCTGCGATCCAATTCCCAGACACTTCTCCTTCCGTCTCGGTCCATTGCTACCATTCCCCGTCATTTCTTTTTCCAAATGTCAGGAACTCTCATCGTCACATGTACCCCTCCTGCTTAAACAGAAACCAGGATTCTCCAACCCTGCCCAGGGCGAGGATTTTCTGGTTCTAGACTGGGATCCTCCTGTCCCAAGGCTGGGATTCTCCAGTCCCAAGGCTGGGGTTCTCTGATCCCCAAGGCTGGGATTCTCCAGTCCCATGACTGGGATTCTCTGAGCCCTATGCTGGGATTCTCCAATCTCCAAGGCTGGATTCTCTAGTCCTACAACTGGGATTCTCTGAGCCCTAAGCTGGGATTCTCCAGTCCCCAAGGCTGGATTTTCCAGTCCTATGACTGCAATTCTCCAGTTCTGAGGCTGGGATTCTCCAGTCCCATGACTGCAATTCTCAGTTCTGAGGCTGGGATCCTCCAGTCCCCGAGGCTGGGATCCTCCAGTCCCCGAGGCTGGGATTCTCCAGCCCCCAAGACTGGGATTCTTCAGTCCCAAGACAGGGATTCTCTGAGCCCGAGGCTGGGATCCTCCAGTCCCCAAGGCTGGATCTCCAGTCCTATGACTGCAATTCTCCAGTTCTGAGGCTGGGATTCTCCAATTCTGAGGCTGGGCTTCTCCAGTCCCAAAGGCTGGGATTCTTCAATCCCCAAAACTGGGGATTCTTCAGTCCCTGAGGCTGGGACTCTTCCGTCCCTGAGGCTGGGCTTCTCCAGTCCCCAAAGCTGGGATTTTCCAGTCCCCGGGGCTGGGATTTTCCCGTCTCAAGTCTGGGATTCTCCAGTCCCCGAGGCTGGATCTCCAGTCCTATGACTGCAATTCTCCAGTTCTGAGGCTGGGATTCTCCAATTTTAAGGCTGGAATTCTCCAGTCCCCGTGGCTGGAATTCTCCAATTCTGAGGCTGGGCTTCTCCAGTCCCAAAGGCTGGGATTCTCCAATCCCTGAAGCTGGGGATTCTTCAGTCCCCGAGGTGGGATTCTTCAGTCCTTGAGGCTGGGCTTCTCCAGTCCCCGAGGCTGGGATTTTCCCGTCTCAAGTCTGGGATTCTCCAGTCCCTGGGGCTGGGATTCTCCAGTCTCAAAGCTAGGATTCTCCATTCCTGTGGCTGAGATTCTCCAGTCCCAAGGCTGGGATTCTCCAGCCTCAGGAATAGGATTCTCCAGTCCATGAGGCAGCATTAACCAGTTCTGCGGCTAAGATCTCTCAGCTCCTGGGTTACTAATCCAGTAACATAATCACTCTATTACCTTGGCCCAACTCCCTTCCCCATGTCCACCCAACTTGACCTGGAGTTGTACATGATGCCTTCCACTCCCAATTACAAAGACAGCGTATCTCCACAGAAACCAAGAAGCATTAAAACTAGAAGTAAGAATAGGCCATTCGGCCCTTCAAACCTGCTCCGCCATTCATTTTGGTCATGGCTGATCATCAAATTCATAACATTGATCTCCCCTTCCTCCCAATTTCTTCTCAAAATCAGATAACAGTTTGGCCTCAACTACTTTCCGTGGGAGTGAATTCCACACATTCAGCATCTTCTGGGTGAAATTTCTCACCACCTCAGTTCAAAAAGGTTTATCCTTTATCCTCAAACTATGACTCTTAATCCTGGACTCCCCCCATCTTTGAGATCATTCTTTCTGAATCTACCTTGTCTAACCCTGTTAGAATTTTATCCATTTCTATGAGATTCCCATCTCATTTTTCTAAACTCCAGTGAATATAATCCTAACCAACTTAGTGTCTCCTCACATGACAGACCTGCCAACCCAGGAATCAGCCTGGTAAACCTTTGCTGTACTCTCTCTATAGCAAGGACATCCTTCTCAGATAAGGACACCAATACCCCAGGTGTGGCCTCATCAACACCTTATACATTGCAGCAAAACATCCCTATTCTTATGTTCAAATCCTCTCATTATGAAGGCCAACATACCATTTGCCTTCTTTACTGCCTGCTGTACCTGCACGCTTACTTTCAGTAATTGATGCACAAGGACTCCAAGATCTCGCTGAGGGTTCATCCATTATCTCAATTTATTCAGGTAATAATCTGCTTCCCTGTTATTGCTACCAAAGTGGATAACCTCACATTTGTCCACATTATATTGCATCTGCCATGCGGATGCCTACACTTAATCTATCCAAATCACATTGAAGCATCTCTGCATCCTCCTCACAGCTCACCCTCCCACCCAACTTTGTCTCGTTTGCAAATTTGGAGGTAATACATTCAGTTCCCTGTTCCGAATCATTAATATATCATGTGAACAGTTGGGGTCTTTGCACAATCCCTGCGGAATCCCACTAGTCGCTGACTGTTAATCATAAAAAAAACCATTTAGGCCAACTTTTTGCTTCCAATCTGCTAACCAGCTTTCTATCCATCTCAAGACATTACCTGTAACGCCATGTGGTTTAACATTACATAGTAATCTGTTACGTGAGACCTTTTGAAAACCTTCTGAAAGTCTAAATAAACCACATCCACTGGTTCTCCTCAGCCAACTTTACTAGTTACAGGCTCAGTAAAATCCAATCGATTCATTAAAAGTAGTTTCCCTTCTGAAAATTCATGCTGACTTTGTCTGATTATACTACTGCCTTCCCCCAGATTATATCTACGGTGGCACAATGTTTAGTACTGCTCCCTCACAGTGCCAGAATCCTGGGTTCAATTCCCAGCTAGGGTCACTGTTTGTGTGGAGTCTGCACATTCTCCCCATATCTGCGTGGGTTTCCTCCAGATGTTCCGGTTTTCTCCCACAGTCTGAAAGACATGTTGGTTAGGTGCATTGGCCATGCTAAATTATCCTTCAGTGTACCCAAACAGGTGCTGGAGTGTGGCGACAAAGGGATTTTCACAGTAATTTTGTCGCAGTGATAACATGAGCCTACTTGTGACACTATTAAATAAACTTTGAAAAGAAATTGCCTTGCAAATTCTGAAGTATGAAATCCTTGATAATACATTCTAGCAACTTCCCCATTAGGCTCACTAATCAATAGTTCTTGTTTTCTCACTATTTTTGAATAGTGAACTTACATTAGCTACCCTCCAATCTGTAGGGTTCCAGAATCCAAAGAATTTTGAAAAATAACCACCATTGGATCTACTATTTCCAGGACCATTTCCTTAAGTATTCTGGGATGTGGATTATCAGGATCTGGAGATCCATCTTCAATTCCATCAATTTCCCCCAACTAATTTTTTTTCGAATGCTCCGAGCATTCAGGTTCAAAACTTTAAGATGAGCACTTTTAACATTTCTTTTCCCATTCCTACTGTTTTTCACTTGGTCTTTTTGGGATCCTGGGCCTTGTCCAAAGTTATGGACAGCATATTTCCATCTCCATAACATTGCCAATATTGTGGCTGCCTCAGCGCATCTGCTGCTGATACTCTCATCCAGAAATTTCCTTATCTCCAGAATCAATTCCTAATACTTTCCTGGCCAACATCTCACCTTCCATCCTCCTTAAACTTGAACTCATCCAAAACTCTGTTGTCCATATGTGAACTTGCCTTCAAATGGCGGGGCCCTGAGCAACTGCAGTTTGCTTTCTAGACCTCCCTGCCTATTTACCTCACTGTACGTCTGCTTCATAAATGCTACTTTGCAGCTATCACAACACCAGGTTCAAGTCCAACAGGTTAATTTGATATCACGAGCTTTCAGAGCACTGTCCTTTCATCAGGTGAGTCAGTCGATGAAGGAGCAGCACTCCAAAAGCTTGTGATACTGAATAAACCTGTTGGACTTTAACCTGGTGTTTTGAGATTTCGTACTGTGCCCACCCCCTCAGTCCAACACTAACATCTCCACATCATATCAGTTACCTGGAGGGGGCAGGAGTTTCCCTTCCATCACATCTGTTCTGATGGGGCCACTTTCCAAAACGGCGCTGCTGATATATCTTCCTGCAATCATAAAACCCCTACAGTGCAGAAGGAAGTCATTCAGTCCATTGGTCTGCTTTGACTCTCTGACAGAGCACCACACAGGCTCACTCTCTGCACCATGCATATTTATCCTGCTAATCCCCGTAACCTATACATCTTAGGACTCTAAGGGGCAATTAACAACCATTTAACCCACACGTCTTTGGGAGGAAATCGGAGCACCCGGAGGAAGCCCACGCAAACACGGGGAGAACGTTCAAAATCCAGACAGTAACTGGAAACTGGGCTTGAACCCAAACCCGTCTCACTGTGAGTCAGCAGTGCTTCTAATTTAATCGCCCACCATACATGACAGGACTCTCAACCAGGTCTGATCCATTTCCCGTTGCCTCACCCTGTCCCCTCCCTCCCAAAGCCAGGATAGGATCCGCCTTGTTATCACCTGTCACCCCACCAGCTTCTCCGATCAAAGGATCATCCTCCAACATCTCCGCCAACTCCAGCACGATGCCACCATTCAACACATCGTCCCTTTACTCCCCACATTCCACAAAGACCACTCTCTCTGGGACACCCTGGTCCACTCCTCCAACGCACCCCCTGCACCTGGCACCTTCCCATGTAATCGTAGAAGGTGTCCCTTTACCCTCTCCCTGCTCGCCATCCAAGGTCAGAACACTCCTTTTAGATGAAGCAGTGCTTCTCATGCACCTCCTTCAATCTGGTCTATTGCAGTCGCTGCTCCCAATGTGGTCTACTCTACATTGGACATAGACTGGGTGACCGCTTTGCTGACCACCTTCCGCAAGCAGGACTCAGAGCTTCCTGTCATTTGCCGTTTCAACACTCCACCTGGCTCCCCTGTCCACGTGTCCACCTTTTGCAATGTTCTCGCAAACCCCATGCTAACCTTTCCCTCCCAAACCGGAGGAACAGCACCTCAATGTTCCGAATGAGGCGGATCCCCTAGGAGATCGTCACAGTAACTCCATTGCAGCGTTAATGTCAGCCTACGTGTGACACCAATAAATAAACTTTAAACTTATCTGCCGTCCTTATCTGCCTGCGTGTGATTCCAGAGTCACAGCAATGTGGTCAATTCTCAACTGCCGATTGAAATGGAGGGCAGTTAGGGCTGGATAATGAACACTGGGCCCACCCAGACCACATCCCGTCAAATGAATTTAATAGGTACAGCCAGAAGGTGGGAGACGGTTTTCTTTTCTCTGATTCGTACTCAGGACAAGCACATTTTACTGTGCTGGCGATGAATGCAAATTTTTGTTGCCTTTGTAGAGAACTCTGGGGATGGCTCAAAGATTCCAGTGAAGTGAGGGAACTTGTTCTAAAGGGCAGGGAGCCTACCGTTGTGAGTGAGAACACTCTCTGCCTTCACAGCTCAGATTGATGGGTTCACCACAGACCACGTACATACCATCCAAATATTCACAGTGGGCATTCCACCTCCAAATGGAGCCAGTGAGGCAGCGACTGTCTCCGAGTCAAGACAAACTCTGGGAGCAGTCAGCTCACGCAGTCTCGTGTCGATCTATTTCCAGCCTTGTCCACCGCACTTTGTGGAAGACACATTTTCTCAATTAAAACTAGTTAGAGCAAAGTTCATAAAAATATCCTCGTGCAGAAAGAACATCAAGGCAGAGAGCTTTGGAAAATGCCCAAAAAAAAAAGCAGTAATGATGTGATGAGAAGCCTGAACCACATGCACAGATCTCCTGAGCAATGTTTCAGTATGCCAGGAATAAAACATTAACCTCTCGTTTCTATAATTAATCCAAACAATAGAGCAGGGCACCAGTTCACTAAGCTTCCATAGAAACGTAAAAACATAAAAGATAGAAGCATGAGGAGGCCTAAATTGTCTCAAATTTGATTTCAATCCATAGATCTATAAACATAGACAGGGATCACGGGTAGAAGTGGGAACATCGAGGTGCGGCGCGGGCTCGTTGGGCTGAAGGGCCTGTTTCCCGTGCTGTTTTGTTCTTTGTTCTTTGTTCGAACCTGCTCCGCTATTCATCACTATGATAGCTGATTGTTCAACTCAATAACCTCATCTCCCCTAACCGTTGATCCCATTCGCTTCAAGTGCTATATCCAGCTGCCTCTTGAAAATGTTCAATGTTTTATGATTCATCTTGGGGGGATTTTCCCCTCCCGCCCACCACAGGATTCATAGCAGATGAGGGGCAGACAATGGAGAAGTCTGTTGACCTGGGATGGGATTTTTTTTGGTTTCAGGGTAAGTGCGACTGGGAAATTCTGCCCTTGTGTCCAGTTTGTTATCCAACACCAACAACTTACATTTGTATAGCACCTTGGTTAAAGTCTCTATTACTGAGGTGTATTCCCAAGAACTCACACCGCAATTGGGGAACCCAGGTATTCATTCTGGGTCTCACTCACTCCACACTCCCAACTACAACTGCCTTCCCAGGGTGGTCCCCGGCAGATTGTCCCACAGCCAGGGTCACCTGCCCCACTCCTTTAAAGGGGCTATGCCCCCAATATACATAATACCAGGGTGGCACAGTAGTTAGCATTGCTGTCTCACAGCACCAGGGACCCGGTTTTGATTCCCGGCTTGGATCAGTGTCTGTGTGGAATCTGCACATTCTCCCCGTATCTGCATGGGTTTCCCCTCGGTTTTCCAGTTCCCTCTTACAGTGTTGGTTAGGTGCACTGACTGTGCTAAATCCTCCCTCAGTGTACCCAAACAGGCACCGGAGTGTGCGACTAGGGGATTTTCACAGTAACTTCATTGCAGTGTGAATGTCAGCCTACTCGTGACACTAATAATTTAAAATAATTTAAAAAATGAACCGTTAAGGTAGTTAACTCCCAATGCCACATGTAAGTCAGTACAGAAATAGGACAATAGGGGAGATGAATGAGTAGCTGGAAAGATGGTACAGGAAGGAGAGCTTTAGATTCCTGGAACATTGGGACTGGCTCTGGAGGAAATAAACCTGTATAAAGTGGATGGATTATGTCAAAGAAATCTCACAACACCAGGTTAAAGCCCAACAGGTTTATTTGGTAGTGCTTTTGCTACCAAATAAACCTGTTGGACTTTAATGGGATGTTGTGAGACTTCTTACTGTGTTTACCCCAGTCCGATGCTGGCATCTCCATATCAGGTTACACCTAAACTGAGCTGGGATGGAATGTTGGCAGTTATAGCTCAAGGAACAGAATATAAAGGTAAGGAAGTATTGTTGCAACTGTACAAGGCATTGGTGAGGTTGCACCTGGAGTATTGTGCACAGTTTTGGTCTCCTTGTTTGACGAAAGATGTAGTGATATTGGAGGCTGTTCAGAGCAGGCTCACTAGGTTGATTCCAGAAATGAGGGGTTTGTCGTATGAAGAGAGATTGAACAGTTTAGGCCGATACTCTCTGGAATTTGGAAGAGTGAAGGGAAATTGAATTGAACCATAGAACCCTACAATGCAGAAAAAGGCCCTTCGGCCCATCGAGTCTGTACCAAATGCAATCCCACCCAGCCTCTACCTCCATATTATGCCCACTAATCCACGCATCCCTGGACACTAAGGGGCAATTTCTTAGCATGGCCAATCAACCTCACCCGCATATCTTTGGATTGTGGGAGGAAACTGGAGGAAACCCACGCAGACATGAGGAGAATGTGCAAACTTCACACAGACAGTGACCCAAGCCGGGAATCAAACCCAGGACCCTGGAGCTGTGAAGCGGCAGTGCTAACCACTGTGCTACTGTGCCGCCCAAACGAGGAACACAAAATGATAAAAGGTATAGATAACGTAGACGTGGAGTGGATGTTTCTTCTTATGGGGCATTCTAGGACGAGAGGTTATAATCTTCAGATAAGGGGTAGCAAATTTAAAACAGAGTTGAGGAGAAACTACTTCTCCCAAAGGATTGTGAATCTGTGGAATTTACTACTCCAAAGTACGGTGGATGCTGAGACAGTGAGTAAATTTAAGCAGGAATTAGACAGATTTTTAATTGGTAATGAGTTGAAGGGTTATGGGGAGAAGACAGAAGAATGGGGATGAGGAATGACTCATTTTTCATTCCCTCTCCCTGCAGTATAAATATCTCCCAATTTCTATACCTTTCTATACCTTTTAGCTTCGACAAAGGGTCATCGGGACTAGAAACATCAGCTCTTTTCTCTCCTTACCGATGCCGCCAGAGCTGCTGAGATTTTCCAGCATTTTCTCTTTTAGTTTTCTCACATCACATTTGCTTGTTTTGCAAATCACTTTAAATCTGCGCCTTCTCATTCTCAATCATTTTACAATTGGGAATAGATTCCCCCCGTCCACTCTGTCCAGCCCCCTCATGATTTTCAACATCGCTATCAAATCGCCTCTTAGTCTTCTCCTATCCAAGGACAACAGTCTCAACCTGTCCAATCTGTCCTCATAACTGAAGTTTCACATCCCTGAATCCATTCTTAAAAGCCTCTTCTGCACTCTCTACAATGAGTTCACAACCTACCTATAACAGAACTGTATGCAATTTTCCAGCTGAGGTCCAACCAGTGTCTTGTTTAAGTTCAGCTTACCCTCCTTGCTCTTGTACTCTGTGCTCCTGTTAATAAAACTGAGAATACGAAGCTTTACTAACCGCTCGGATTGAAAGGGGTGCAAATGAAAACACTGCTTAATCTGGAATGAGTGTTTTTGACCTTGGATGATGAGCACGTAAGCGGTAAAGGGGCACGTGTTACACTTCCTGCAATTGCATGGCAAAGTGCTTTGGATGATGGGAGAGGTGTAGGTTATAGTGGAGGAGTGGACTAGGTTATCCTGGAGGGAATGGTCTCTGTGGAATGCTGACAGAGGGAGTGAAGGGAAGATGTGTTTGATGGTGGCATCATGCTGGAGTTGGCAAAAATGGTGGAGGATTATGCTTTGCATGCGGAGACTGGTGGGGTAAAATGTGAAAACAAGGGGGACTCTATCCTTGTCCTGGGAGGGGAGGGAAGAGGGCGTGTGTCATGATGTCGGAGATGGACTGCCCACTGTTGAGGGCCCTGCCGATAACTGTAGATGGGAATTCAGTGTTGAGGAGGAAGGAGAACACATTAGAAACACTACTTTAGAAAGTGGCATCATCTGGATAAATGTGACAGAAGCAAAGGAGCTGGGAGAAAAGTCCTTACAGGATGTAGGTTGTGAAGAGCTGTACTCCAGGTGGCAGTGGGAGTCAGTTGGCTTGTAATGGATATTGATGGATAGTCTATTGCCATGATGTGGGAAAATCTTCTCCACACAGCGAGTCACTGGGGTCTGCAACATTCCACCTGGCAGTGCGGTGGAGGCAGGTTCAATCGGGTTAATCAAGAGGATGTCAATGATTATTGAGTCAAAACAAATAGCACAGAGGAAAGGCAGGGAAGTAGCACCAACCACAATGCTTGTTTGGAGAGTTGTGTTGAATGGCATCATCCTGCCCTGTAACAATTATGTGATTATGAAAAACAGGACCATTATCAAACAAAATTTGGGACTTTGAGACACATAAAGAGATAATAGGTCAGGTGACTAAAAGAAAGAGTGATAGAGAGATCGAGAGATCTATAGGGAACATTTGCCAGAGATTGAGATGCAGGAAGCTGAAGATATAGTCTCTAACAACAGAATGACTAAAATAGGGGGTGTGCAAGAGGCCAGAGAAAAAGGATTACAGAATTCTAAAGCTGCTGAGGGTTATACAGAGCTATGGAGGAGGGCACAGAGTCCATGGAGGGATTGGAAAGCGAGGAGGAACATTTTGAAGTTGAATCTTGCAGACTGAGAGCCAGTGTTGATCAGGGAATGCAGGAGGTAAGGGAGAGCAGGAGAACCTGCTACGAGTTAGGCAACACGTGTATCATTGTTCACATTTGTGAACTCAGGTTTATCAGGCAGGATTCTGGCAGGGAGAGCGTTGGAATAGAAAGCTCTGGGGATAGGGACAGAGCCATGAGTTTCAGCAGAAGATGAACAGAGACAAGGTTAGTAAGAAGTAAAAGGGGAATTGTTCATCATACACACAGTGCCTGTAAATAGAAGAAGAGAAAGAAAGGGGGAAAGAGAGAAGGAAAGAGAGAAAGTAAGAAAGAAAGAGAAAAGAGAGAAAGAAAAAGAAAGACAAAGGGAAAGAAAGAGAGAAGGAAAGAAAGAAAATTATAGTCACCCATAGGTATTGTTTGAACACATGCATCTTTGATTTGCTGTCTAATGTTATTCCCAATATTACCATTACAGTTTGGTGTCTGTATACCATCCCCACTAATGTTTTTTGGCCCTTTTTAGTTTCCTAACTCGACCCATACAGATTCCACATCATCTATACTAATATCTTTCCCCATTACAGTTTCAATATCATCTTTAATCAAGAGAGCAACTCCACCACCAAAAAGAGAGAGAAATAGAAAGACAGAAGAGGGAAAGAAAGCGAGAAAGGCAGAAAGAGAGAAAATAAGGACAGAAACAAAGAGATAAATAAGTGTTGAATCATAGACAGCAAACAGGCCAGTAGAATGCTAATCTCTCTTGAGGGAACAGGGCGTGGAGAGAAACAGAGAGATGATTCGAAAGAGTTTGTTCCACATGGACCATCTGGAATTCTGCTCTTTCCAACCCAAAATAATCAGCACCAAAAAATGTGAGGAAAAACTAGTCCACAATGGCATGTGTCACATCAGAGGAGTGGTGATGGTGCAACCGTCTGCTCCAAACGCTTTGCCTTGAGCGGTGGGAAAGCAGATGGAAGGTAGTAGGGTATCATGCATGTCAGCGTGAGGGAAACAGACACATGATGCCGACAGACTGTGATGACTATTAAAAAAAACCAGGATTAGGAATCTCCTGGAGGCATGTGGAATGCGGAATGAAGCCACAGTCTGGTTGTGGTTGGGTGTAAAGAGTGCGATTGGCAGTAAACTTTCAAAGGGAGCTTGGGAGTACGTTGGTAACCGCAGTATGGGTGAAGGCTGAACTAATGGGATCAATGAAATTTTTGTCACTTGTTAGAAAACCTCATCCCTTGGAGCTCACTGCTCCAAACATTCTCTCAATATGCCAACAAGTTAAAAGGGGCAAAAAAGAAAAAAAATGTTACGTTTAAATAGTGCCCCTCACACCTTAGTGGCATCATTCAGATAAACACAGTAAAAAGTCTCACAACACCAGGTTAAAATCCAACAGGTATATTTGGAATCACAAACTTTCGGAGTGTGCATTCACCTGATGAAGGAACAGTGCTCCAAAGGCTTGTGATACCAAATAAACCTATTGGACTTTAACCTGGTGTTGTGAGACTTCTTATTGTGCCCACTCCAGTCCAACGCCGGCAACTCCATATCATCATCCAGATGAGAATGTCTGTCCTCAGGTGGAGCTGAAAGATCCCACGGCCACAATTCGAAGAAGGTTACTTCCACACCCGTCCCCTCATCCCCTGAACCCACTTTTATTTATGTCAAAACTCATCTCTCAACCAACATCTCTGAAAACAGATTATGTGTTGATTTTCTACCTTGCTGTTTGTGGGATCTTGCTGTGCACAGATTGGAGGCACATTTCCTACATTACAACGAAGCGAAAGTATTTCGTTGGCACAGTTCAGGAGTGTGGTGGAATTCTCTCCACTTCCATGGATAAGTGCAGTTCCAGCAACGCTCAGGAAGCTTCAGGATGAAGTGACCCGCTTGATTTCTCTCCCATCCACCACCTTCAACATTCAATCCGTCCCCCATCAATACATATCACATGGTGAAGTCTGGCAACCAGTCAAGCCTTCTTCAACAGCACCTTTCAAACCCATGACCTTTACCTCACCAGGTGGAACAAGGGCAACAAATCCTCAGGGGGAGGCATGGTGGCACAGTGGTTAGCATGACTATCTCACAGTGCCAGGGACCTGGATTTGAGCCTCAGGTGATATCTGGAGCCTGCATGTTGTCCCCATGTCTGTGTGGGTTTCCTCTGCATGCTTCAGTTTCCTCCCACACCTGCAAGACATGTGGTTTAGGTTGATTGGCCATGCCAAATTACCTCTCAATAAAAATGTAGGATTATGGGCAAAACACATGGGTGGCATGGTGGCATAGTGGCTAGCACTGCTGCTTCATAGCACCAAGGACCTGGGTTCGATTGCTGGCTTGGGTCACTCTCTGTGTGGAGTCTGTATGTTCTCCCCGTGTCTACATGGGTTTCCTCCGGGTGCTCCGGTTTCCTCCTACAATTCAAAAAATGTGCTGGTTAGATGTATTGGCCATGCTAAATTCTCCTTCAGTGAACCTGAACAGGTATTGGAGTGTGGCGACTCAGGGATTTTCACAGTAACTTCATTGCAGTGTTAATGTCAGCCTACTTGTGATACTACTAAATAAACTTTACTTTCAGTTATGGGGAGAGGCCGAGATTGTTTTCCTTGGAGAGGAGAAGGCTAAGATTCAAAATCATTAGGGGGCTGGACAGAGAGGGAGAAACTGTTCCCTTGGGTTAAAGGTGGAGAACGAGAGGGCACACGTTTGACATAATTGGCAAAAAAGTGGGACAAATTCAGGGAATGAGTGGATAAGGTTTGCACAGCCTGAGATAATGGGGAAGGCAGGTTCAATGGAAGCATTTAGAAGAGATTGAATCTGTTATTTGGAAACACAGAATGGCACAAAATGAGTGGTTTAATGAGAGAGCTGGCACAGACGTGATGGGCTGAATGGCCTCCTCCTGGCCATACTACAATAACAGTATTGTAATTCTGCCATCCTGGAATATAAACGCAAAACACTTTTGTTTTGCCTCAATTCAATGTTCAAATAAGCAAATTCTCAGGCTTAGACAGACCCTTATGAAAATGGTTTCAGGGACATTTCCTGAGTTCAGGATCTGTTATTACCAATAATCTTTTTAAAAATATAGCCTTGTTTTGTTGATTGTACTTCTTTTGTTCTGACGCTGAGTCTGAAGGCTGCCAAAACCACCCAGGGATAGTGGAGTCTGGCTTACACCAGCTGTTACTGACATTGGCAGGCAATCAGTCATAGGGGCAAACATCTGGCATGAGACTGAACACAACTCTGTCAAGCACAGCGCAAAGAAGAGGAACATCCTCTATTACTGAGGGCGAATCTGACAGAGGCAACTACGAGGAATGGAATGATAGCTAACAGATCCTCCCTGTCATTGTCAAGCAGTAAACTGTACCTTAGAACTTGAAATGAGGGCAGCACACATGTATTCAATGAACAGGGAACAGAGGACAGTACTTCACAGGAACAGGACCTTCGGCCCTCCAAACCTACACCGGTGGCTGCCTACACTAAAACTGTATGCACTTACAGAGTCCCTGTCCTTCCATTCCCGTGCTATTTGTGCATTTATCTAGATGCCCCTTAAATGCCGCTTTCGTACCTGCTCCCACCACCTCCCAGGCAGCGTGTTCCAGAAGTTCACCACTTTCTGCGTAAAAAAACTTACCTCGCACATCTCCTCCAAACTTTTCCCCACACACCTTAAACCTATGTCTCCTAATACTTGAATTTTCTACCTTACGAAAGAGCATCTGATTATCCACTTTGACCGTGCCACTTGTAAACCTCTATCAGATCACTCCTCAACCTCCGTCATTCTAGTGAGAACAAACCCAGTTTGTCCTCAAACTCTTCTCATAGCTAATATCCTCCAGACCAGACAACATTCTGGTAAACCTCTTCTGTTCCCTCTCCAAAGCATCCAAATCCTTCTGATAGTGTGGTGACCAGAATTGTACACAATATTTCCAATGAGGCCTCACTAAGGTTCTGTACAGCTTCAGCATGACCTGCTAATTTTTATACTCAATGCCCCGATCAATGAAGGTAAGTATGCCGTCTGCTTTCTTGACTACTTTATCTACCTGCATTGCCACTTTCAGTGATCGATGGGCATGTAGGCCCAGATCCCTCTGCCTGTTGATATTCTGAAGGATTCTACCATTTACTGTATAATTCCTGCCTGCATTGGACCTTTCAAAATGCATTATCTCACACTTGTCCGGATTAAAAGCCATTTCTCCGCCCAAGTCTCCAACTGGTCGATTTCTTGCTGTATCTTCTGACAACTCTCTTCGCTATCGACAACTCCACCAATTTTTGTGTCAAGGGCAAAGTTTTGATTGCAACATAGCATGGCTCACGTTACAAGAGTCTGCCTATTTCCAAACCCTATTTTTTTTAATAAGTACATTTTCTGGCCAGCAATTCTGGACATAATAACTTCTCTCACATTCACTGACCTACCGTCCTTTGATAGCACCTTGCTGCACACAGTTTAGCATTAGTCAATTTACCCTATTTGTGTACCCTATTTGTGTACCATAATCCTACGTTCTGCACTCTCTCCTTTCCTTCCCTATGTATGGTATGCTTTGCCTGTATAGCGCACAAGAAACAATGCCTTTCACTGCATACTAATACATGAGACAATAATAAATCACATCAAATCATGTCTACAGCTCTGTTCCTCTGTCTCTCCATCTATCTGTCTGCTTATATATTTTTATTTTTACTCAGTCAAGGGATATGGGTTTCACTGGCAAGGCCGGAATTTATTGCCCATTGCGAATTGTCCCTTGAGAAAGTGATGGTGAAATGTCTTACTGAGCCACTGCAGTCCTTTTGGTGTAGGTACACCCACCATGCTGCTAGTGGACGGAGTTCCTGGATTCTGACCCAGCGACTGGGAAGAAAAGGCATGATAAATTTCCGAGTCAGAACGGTGAGTGACTTGGAGGGAAATCTGCTGCCCTTGTCCTTCTAGATGACACTGGCCATTGGTTTGGAAAGTGCTGCCTAAGAAACTTGTTGCTACAGTGGATTTTGGAAATGGTGCACACGGCTGCCATTGAGTGTTGGTGGCGGAGGGAGTGAGTGTTTGTGGATGGGGCGCCAGTCAAGTGGGCTGCTTTATCCTAGACAGTGTCAAGCTTCTTGAGTGTTTTTGGAGGAAGTAGTGAGTATTCCATCACACTCCTGACTTGTGCCTTGTAGATGATAGACAGTCCCTGGGGAGTTGGGAGGTGAGTTACTCGCCACAGGATTTTGAGCCTCTGACCTGCTCCTGTAAACACAGCTTTTATATGGCCAGTTAGTTCACTTTCTGGACAGTGGTAACCCCCAGGCTGTTAACAGTGGAGGATTCAGTGATGATACTGCCATTGAATGTCAAAAGGTAATAAGTTATATTTTCTGTTCTTGGAGATAATCACCGTCTGACACTCATGTGCTGCAAATTTTACTTGCCATATTCAGGTCTTGCTGCATTTGGACATGGACCACTTCAGTGTCTTTATCTATCTGCCCATCCCTCACCTGTTTATCTGTCTATCTGCTTGACTATCTATCTATCTATCCATCTATTTAGCTGTCTATCCATCTATCTATCTATCTATCCTTCTGTCTGTCTATCTATCTATCTATCTATCTGTCTGTCTTCTGTCTATCTATCTCCCTATCTATTTATCTGTCTGTCCATCTATCTATATATCTATCTATCTGCCCATCTTCTGTCTATCTATCTCCCTATCTATTTATCTGTTTGTCTGACTTTCTATCTATCTATGTCCCTCCTTCACTCTATCTGAGGTCTGCTTCCATTGAGGGGAGTAGGTGTTGGGTGTAGCTTGAACTCTGAGAGCTGGTCAGGCTATTGATTTTGGATCTGTTGCCTATAACACACCTTATTCACCCTATAAAGTGAATGTTCTAATTATTTGTTGGCTGGGGAAGTTAATTCCAGTGAGGTGGCCTTTTAATGAGCATGCAATGATGCAAAGGAGATTCTCAACATTATCCATCGGGAAGCTAGAACCGCTTTTAACCCACCGTTAAATTCCCGAGGACAGGACTACTACAGCAAGTCCATCTCAACAGCAAGAAAATTATTTTTTGCTTCCTGCCAAATGAAGTTCCACTCTTATCACACTTCCTGCTGCTGGTGGGATGGGCAGGTTCCACCCTGTGCCTCCGACAACAGAGCAGGGATTCTCCGACCTTGCCGGTGGCTGGGATTCTCCCTTCCTCCTGCAATGAATGGAGATTGGGCTGAGTGCTAAATCCTCCATTCTCTCTGGCAGCAGTGGCAAGGTGAATAAGATTTGAGAATCCTGACCCAGGCCTTTCTGGATTCCATGCTAGCTCACCTAACAGGCATGGGCAGGTTTCAATGAGCTTGCTTTCTTATATTTTTTCTCACAGCTCCCAGACAGCAGACAATCTCACATCTTCACAAGCCTCTCCCCTCTCAAATCGCTCCCCTGACCTTCCTGCTTCCAAACAAAGACTGGCATTTATATAATTTCTTTCACAACCTCAGGATTTCCCAATGCATACTACAGACCCAACTGTCCAATCCCATGTGTATGAATGTCTTTGCAATCCTGTCGCTTAAAGGGCCCTTGCCAAATGCAGAATCATTGTTCAGCCAACACGCCCAAGCTATAGGCTGTCATTTATGGTTCCTCTTTTATCTAAACTCTTAAGTTGTTCCACTGGGCCAAAACTAGTATAGCCAGGGATCAGTGTTGGAAGCAGTGTTTGGGAAGAACACAGACTTTGATCCAAGTGTTGGGCAGCATGATGGCACAGTGATCAGCACTGCTGCTTCACAGTACCAGGGATTCCAGTTCAATACAGCCCTCAGCTCACTGTCTGTGTGGAGTTTGCATGTTCTCCCCATGTCTGTGTGAGTTTCCTCCAGGTGCTCTGGTTTCCTTCCATAGTCCAAAGACGTACTGATCAGGTAGATTGGCTTTGTTGAATTGACCCTAGTTTCAGGGGGATTAGAGAATAAATATATGGGGTTACAGGAATAGGGTCTGGGTGGGATCGTGGTTGATACAGACTCAATGGGACAAATGACCTCATTCTACACGATAGGAATTCTATAATGCTATGAAGAACTCTGAAGATAAGGATTGATGTTATCGGGAGCAACTGAAACTTGATCAAGAGATTATTGCTGAGTGAGGGCTTTGGCACAGATAGCAAAATGATATTGAGACAGTTGAAATTTTATTTATTTATCACAAATGGCTTACATTGATACTGCAATGAAGTCACTGTGAAATTCCTCTCGACGCCACACTCTGGTGCTTGTTCGGGTCCACTGAGGGAGAATTTAGCATGTCCAATGTACCTAATCTGCAAGTCTTTAAGACTGTGAGAGGAAACCCATGCAAAACACGGAAAGTGCAGACGGTGACCCAAGCTGAGAATGGAACCAGGGGTCCCTGGCATTGTGAGGCAACAGTGCTAACCAGTGTGTCACCATGCCACACAACCATGATTTCGCTGAATGATGGAACATCCTCGATGGGCTGAATGGACTTCTGCTTCTCTCCTGCTATGTAGCAACGATAGAGGCTCACACATTGGCCCTGGCACCTGAGCTGGAGGGAGGAGAGAAAGAGAGGGCTCAGAAATTGGGGATAGAGTTGGAAGAACAGAGACGGCCTGAGGATTTGAGGAAGGATTCCCGGAGTAAGGAGGGAGGTGGGGGAGGGTGTGTGGTGTGCGTGAGCCTCTGGAATAACTACAAATGCTTACAGATAACTGCATTTCACTCCCTTGCCTGTTTTATCAATCTTAAGTAACTAAAAGACTTGCATTTCTATAACATCTTCTGCAGTAATCAGTTAATGTGAACCATTTCACAACCAGTGTAGCACTTTTGAAGTGTTGTCACTGTTGCAACTTCATCTGCTCTTCACCCATAGGATGGTGAATGTGTGGAATTCAGTAACACAGAATGTAGTCAAGGCCAAAATATTGTCTATATTCAAGGAGAAATTAGATATAGCCCTTCCCCCTAGATATGGGGGGGAAGGGAGGGATCAAGATTTTTTTTAATTCATTTAAGACACTAGGGCGTTACTGGCTGGCCAGCATTTATTGCCCATCCCTAGTTGCCCATGGAGGGCAATTGAGAGTCAACCACATTGCTGTGGCTCTGGAGTCACATTAGTGAACCAGATGAGTTTTGGCGACAATCGACAATGGTTTCATGGTCATCAGTACATTCTTAATTCCAGATATTTTAATTGAATTCAAATTCCACCGCCGGTCATGGCAGGATTCGAATCTGCATCCCCAGAATGAGCTGAGTTTCTGGATTAATAGTTTGGCTTATGGTGCTTTAGTCACCTCCTCAACTCAATCAACATTGAATTTGATGATCAGCTATGATCATCAAAATGAATAATGGAGCAGGCTCGAAGGACCGAATGGCCTACTCCTGCTTCTAGTTTCTATATTTCTATGTAACACAAGAAATGCTGCAGCTGAGCTTTGCACAGCAGGATCCCACAAAGTACAAGGGCAGCAGATATCTGGGAACACTACCACCCGCAATTTCCCCTCCAAATCACTCATCATCCTGACTTAGGAATATATCGCCGTTCCTTTACTGGGTCAAAATCCTGGAACTCCCGCTCTAACAGCGCTGGGGATGTGCCTACACCACATGGACTGCAGCGATTTGAGAACGCAGCTCACCGCCACCTTCTCAAGAACAATTAAGGATGGGCAGTAAAGGCTGGAATACCCAGCGACACCAATGTCCCATGAATGATTTTTTTTAAAAATAATCAGAGAATCTGCTTCTGAGTCAGGATGACCCTTTAAAGATTTGAAATGTTGGCTCTCCTCTTTCCCATAGTTGCTGTCAGATCTGCTGAGATTTTCTAGCAGTTTCTGTTTCTGTTTCAGATTCCAGCATCCGCAGTGTTTTTCTTTAATCTGTTTTTTGATCTTGGTTACATGATGCTCATTGTCCAGGACACCACAAGGTCATAGAGTTCCTGCAGTGCAGGAGGAGGCTATTTAACCCATCCAGTCTGCACTGTCTCTCCGATGGAGCGTTTTACACAGACACCATTCCCCTAATCTCGCATATTTACCACACTAATCTCCTTGGGAGAATTTAGCATGGCCAAGCAACCTAACCAGCACGTCTTTCAGACTGTGGAAGGAAACTGGAGCACCTGGAGGAAACCCATGCAGACATGGGGAGAACATGCAGACTCCCACAGGCAGTGACCCAAGCCAGGAATCAAATAACGGGTTCCTGGAACTGAAGAGCAGCAATGCTAACCACTGTGCTGCTTATGGAATGATTTCATTCTGCGCTGTGTAATCCTATCGTAATTTCTTAGATGAGTCCTGCTCAGTGTCTTCAAGGTTTGAAGACAGTCCTTTGCACCATTTACCATATCATTCCAATCTTAGTAAATTCCTGCTGGCTGTCTACACTTGGTATTCTTTGTCCGATCCATGTGGTCCCATTCCCTCTAATTCAATCACTGTTTGGTAAAAGCCTCTCATGTGGTGCCTTTTGCAAAATCCCATATAAACCACATCCATGTACTTGATTTATCTCTCTCTCTCTTATTTCTTCAAAGAACGCTCTAAGGTTGGTTAAGCGTGACCTGTGTTCGGGAGTTCCAGATTGACATGCACTGATTAACCCATTCCTCTCTGAGATAATACTGGCTGGAGGAACCAATGATAACTGTCCTTCACTAATATTAACAGAGCAGATACAGCCTCAGAATGGGTTCAGCATCCTTAACACAATGCGCACCCCATTCACACACACTCACCCCATTCAAACACACACACACACACACACACACACACACACACACACACCACAACACACACACACCACACCACACAACACACACACTTAACCATATATGATTCATTATCCATATGACCAATCATATGTTTTATTTTGATTGCGAGAACAATATTGGCTGCACACTTCATAAAGTCTCTATAGCGCAGATGGAGACCATTCGGCCCATTGAATCTGTGCTGATTCTCCTGATCATCTCACCCAGACTCACCCATCCACCCACCCACCCCTCCCCCCTTCCCTATTATCCCCATTCCCTCACACATTTGCCTCACCGATCCTCCCCCAAACTACACAAACTAAGTGGCAATTTAGCGTGGCCAATCAACCGAACCTCCACACATCTTTGGGCACGAACTGGCAATCTAGCACGGCCAATCCACTTAACCAATGCATCTTTTGACTGTGGGAAAAAACTGAAGCACCTGGAGGAAACCCGCGCAGACATGGGAAGAATGTGCAAATGCCACACTGATAGTAAGCCAAAGCTGGAATCAAACTCAGGTCCCTGGCACTGTGAGGCAGCAGTGCTAACCACTGTGCCACCATACCACCCTTGTCTGATTCTTTTTCAAATCAAGGATCTTTTATGTCCCCATCAGAGCGTAGATAGTTCAACATTTTTAGCTGAAAAGACAGCACCTCCAATAGTGCAGCACTTCCTCAGCCATTCACTGCAGTCATCAGCCTAGAGTTTGTATTCAAATCTGTGCTGCGGGATTTGAACCCACGACTGCAGATCCAGGGGTGAGAGTGGCAGCCACCCACAGAGAGCTGATACCTAAATGAATCCACTCATAGATCAGAGTCAGCAAGTGGCAATGTGTCTGAAGAGTGTACACAGTCCAGGAATTGAAGCAATTTCTCACTAATCAATAACTTTTGATTTGTGATAAATGTTTGATGGATTTCACAGTGGTTAGCCTTGCTACCTCACAGGGCCAGGGACCCAAGTCAATTCCTGGCTTGGGTCACTGTCTGTGTGGACTCTTCACATTCTCGCCATGTCTGCGTGTGTTTCCTCTGGGTGTTCTGGTTTCCTCCCACAGTCTGAAAGACGTGCTGGTTAGCTGCATTGGCCATGCTAAATTCCCCCTCAGTATACTCAGACAGGTGCTGGAGTGTGGCAACTAGGGAATTTTCACAGTAACTTCATTACAGTGTTAATGTAAGCCTATTTGTGACACTAATAAAAGTTTTTTACTTGTACGCTAATTAATTAGTTGAAAAAGAATTTTGTTCTTGAGGAGAGGATTAAAGAATGTACAAAGAATCCCACCCATTGCACCCCCTCTCACAATGCAGCAGGTTCTAGCCCACCACCAGCACCCCCCACCCCCATCCCACCGCCCCTACAGCAGTTTAATGTCTGTCCAGTTTGGATCTGTAGTCATGTATCTGCTTGTGCATTTTACTTACTGACCTAACACTGCCTGTTCTGATATTCATGTGCACGCAGCCAGCTGTATTTATATTGCCTGGCTGAAAATCCAAGTGGGAACTTTGCTTAAATATGTGCAGAAGTCCTTACTCCCAGATGGTTTAATTGTTTTCCACTGTGCATGCAACATTATTCACAATCTCTTTGATTTGATTTAATTTGATTTGCTTTATTATTGTCGCATGTATTGGCATACTGTGAAAAATATTGTTCCTTGCGCAGTGTACTGACAAAGCATACTGTTCATAAAGAAGGAAATGAGAGAGTGTAGAATGTAATGTTACAGCCATAGCTAGGGTCTAGAGAAAGATCAACTTAATGTGAGGTAGGTCCATTCAAAAGTCTGACAGCAGCAAGGAAAAAGCTGTTCTTGAGTCGGTTGGTTTGTGACCTCAGACTTTTGTATCTTTTTCCCTACAGAAGAAAGTGGAAGAGAAAATGTCTGTGGCATATAGGGTCCTTAATTATTTTGGCTGCTTTGCTGAGGCAGCAGGAAGTGTATACAGAGTCAGTGGATGGGAGGCTGGTTTGTGTGATAGATTGGGCTACATTCGCGACCTTGTATAGTTCCTTGCGGTGTTGGGCAGAGCAGAAGCCCATACCAAGCTGTGATACAACCAGAAAGAATGCTTTCAACTTTTCTGTAAACGTTGGTGAGTGTCGGAGCTAACATGCCAATTTCCTTGGTCTTCTGAGAAATTAGAGGCATTGGTAGTCTCAAACCATTCAAACAGGGTGTCAGCAGCGGTCACTCGATCGCCAGCACCCTCTGGATCTATCAGGTCTAAGCTTAAGGGTTTAACTCCTTCCCTGTAGATTTGAGCACACATGTTAGGCAGTACTGAGGGAGTGCTGCACTGTCAGAGGTGAGTCTTCCTGAGGCTGAGCTGATATCTGCTGCTTCCTCTCAAGTTACTAAAAAAAATCCTATGGGACTGAGATGTTGAAGCAACCTGCTTTCAGCTTGATGACATTCAGTGTCAGGAAACATGAATTACACGATATGGGTACGGACACACAGCCTAAAGGGACCAATGCTAGTAGAAAGGGAAGTTTTGCTTACAGCCTTTCTATCTTTGTAACCTCTTTCCTGCAACCTCCTCCTCTAACTCTACAACCCTTTGAGAACTTTGCATTCTGCCCATTTTTTGCCTCTTGCCAATCTACCTTTGCCTTTTCCCACTATTTGTGGTTGTACCATCGGCCATCCAGATCCGTGTTCTGGGGTTTCCTCTCCACGCTTTTCCATCCCTCTGTGTCCTCCATCAGGATGCTGTTTAGAGACTCCCTCTTTGCCGAAGAGTTTGCTCACTTGTCCTGATGTCTCATTTGATTTTTTTTTTAGAGCAACACAGCACGGGAAACAGACCCTTCGGCCCAACGAGCCCGCGCCGCCGTCATAACTATATAGTAGCAATTCCATTATCCTATTATAGATTTAGGTTATTCCTAATATGGAAGACTCTCACTATAGGGACAATTTGTTTCCCAATCAGCCTAAGAGCGAATTTTTGGGTTGTGGGAGGAAACCGGAGTGCCCGGAGAAAACCCACGCAACCACGGGGAGAACGCGCAAACTCCCGCAGACAGCGGCCCAATTCCAAGTGTCTGCACAGCCACATCGATAGTCTCTGAGCTGTCATGGTGCCCTTCAGATGGTCCACATAAAGCACTCATTTACGACATGAAGTACCAGGCAACCCATGAATCAACATCCAAGAGCTGTACTCGCACCACCTGCCGAATGCATGCTCAATGTTGGTCAAGTATGGACCGAATTACCTGTGGAAAAAAAGCCGTAGTTAAACAGTCCTACTATATCCCTCTATCTGCATACCGCTCATGTGGCTGTCCAAGAGACCCTTAAACAGCCCCAGCGTGCCTGCTCCCACCACCTTACTCGGCAGTGCATTCCACACCCCCACTACCCTTTGTGTGAAAAACTGCCCTCTAATATTCGTCCTATACATAGCCCCCCTCACCCTAAGGCCGTGACCCCTCGTCCTATCCATTTCTAAAGGTGGAAAAAGTTTACCTCCATTTACTCTATCTATACCCCTTATAATCTTATACACCTCTATGAGATCCCCTCTAAGCCGACGTCTTTCAAGGGAAAACAACCCCAGTCTATTTAATCGTTCCTCATAAGACAGTCCTTCCATACCAGGCAGCATCCTGGTAAACCTCCTCTGCACTCTCTCCAAGGACTCCACATCCTTTGGATGTGGATTTGGATTTCATTTTTATCCCTTTCTACTCCTGTGAAGCAAGCTTCATGGTGTTAAAGACGCTACCAAAATGTATATTGTGATTCTCATGGAGATCGTTGGAGACATTGATTATAATATTCCAAAATTCTCTGGAGCCTGGAATGGTTCCAGTGGATTGAAAAATGTTTAATGTAATAACCCATTCAAAAAGGCAGAAAGTAGGAAACTACAGATCAGTTAGCCTGTTGTTGGGAAATTGCTGGAATCCATAAGATACAGGAGCAAAATTAGGCCACTCAGTCTATCACATCCGCTCTGCCATTCAATCATGGCTGATATTATCCTCATCCCCATTTTCCTGTTTTCTCCTCATAATCCTCGATTCCCTTATTGATCAAGAGCCTATCTATCTCTGTCTTAAAGACACTCAATGACCTGGCCTCCTCTGTGGCAATGAGTTCCCTCTGGCTGAAGAAATTCCTCCTCATCTCAGTTTTAAAGGAACGTCTCTTCACTCTGAGGCTGTTCCCCTGAGTTCTAGTCTCTCCCACTAATGGAAACATTCTCTCCTCTTCCACTCTATCCAGGCCTCTCAGTGATACGTAAGTTTCCATTAGATAGTCCCTTATTTTCCTAAACTCCATGGAGTATAGATCCAGATTCCTCAACTGCTCCTCATATGACAAATCTTTCATTCCTGGGATCATTCTTGTGAACTTCCTCTGGATCTCTTCCAAGGCCAGCACATCCTTCCTTAGGTGTGGGGCCCAAAACTGCCCATAATATTCCAAATGGGGTCTGGCCGGACTGTTTCGCAATTCAACAGTACGTCCCCGCTCTTGTATTCTTTTATCCATTACTAACGAAGTAATAATGAGGCATCTGGAAAGTCAAAACGCTATCTATCAGGGTCAGAATGGTTTTATGAAGGGTAAATCGTACTTGACTAATTTGCTAGAATTCCTCAAAGATGTAACGAGCCAAGTGGATAATGGGGATCCTGTAGATGTAGTATATCTGGATTTTCAGAAGGTGTTTGATGAGATGACACACAGAAGGTTAATACACAAGATCACATTGGGCAATTTGTTAGCTTGGAAAGAAGGCTGGCCAACTGACAGAAGGCAGAGTGTCGGGATAAATGGGATTTTTCTGGTTGGCAATATGGAATTCACGGGTGGGGTGCGGGGAGGCACAGGGTTTGGCTCTCAGGTCCCAGCTATTTATACTCTGTATTAATAACTTGGTCACAGGGATAGAATGTACTGTAGCTAAATATGTAGCAGAAACTAAAATAACGGGAAAGCAGGATGCAATGAGGAAATAAGAAAGTTACAACTGGATATGGATATAATGAGTGGATCAACATTTGGAGATGGAGTTTAATATGGATAAGTGTAAGGTTATCCATTTTGGTCAGAGGAAGAAAAAGGCAACTTATTATCTAAATGGGCACAGTGAGAAATCTCACAACACCTAATGAAGGAGAAGTGCTCCGAAAGCTTGTGATTCAGAATGAACCTGTTGGATTTTAACCTGATGCTGTGAGACTTCTTATTGTACTTACCCCAGTCCAACACCAGCGTCTCCATCTCATACCTAAATGGAGAGAATCTTCGGAGTGCTTCTATGCAGAGGGATCTGGGCGTCCTAGTGCATGAGCCGTTGGAAGTTAGAATGCAGGGTGCAGCAGGTTAAAAGGAAGGCAAATGGAATTTTGGCATTTATTGCGAATGGAATAGAGTATAGAAGTAGAGAAGTGTTGTTGTAACTGTATAGGGCATTGGTGAGATGTACTGTGCACAGTTTTGGTCACCTTATTTGAGGAAGGATGTAAATTTATTAGAATGAGTTCAGAGAATGTTCACTAGATTGATTCCAGGGATGAAGGATGTGTCTTCTGAAGAGAGGTTGAGCAGTTTAGGTCTATGCTGGCTGGAGTTTTAAAGAATGAGAGGAGATCAAATTGAGATGTATAAGATGCTAAAGGAATGTGACATTCTGGAACAAAAGGCCATAGTTTTAGGCCAAGAGGTTGCAGATTTAAAACAGAAATAAGGAGGAAATACTTTATCCAAAAGGAGGTGATTCTGTGGAATTCTCCACTCTCCGAGTGCAGTGGACACCAGAGTAGAATCCCTACAGCGAAGAAGGAGGCCATTCAGCTCATTGAGTCTGCACCAACAACAATCCCACCCAGAATATTTCCCCGTAATCCCGCGTATTTACCCTGTTAATTCCCCCGACAGTAAGGGGCAATTTAGCATGGCCAATCCACCTAACCCACACATCTTTGGACTGTGGGAGGAAACCAGAGCACCCGGAGGAAATCCACGCAGACATGGGGAGAACATGCAAACTCCACACAGACAGTAGTCCAAGGCCAGAACTGAACCTCGGTTCCTCGGCAACAATACTCAATTCTCCAATGTCAACAAAATGAAGGAGATAGTTATCATCTTCAGGAAGCACACTGGGGAACATGCCCCTGTCTATATCTAAGGGGATAAAGTAGAAATGATCGAGAGCTTCAAGCTTTTAGGTGTGCAGATCACCAACAACCTGCCCTCGCCCTTCCATGTGGGCGATATAGTTAAGAAAGCCCACCAACGCCTCTACTTTCTCAGAAGATTAAGTAAATGCTCGTGACAACTCTCACCAACTTTTACATTTGCACCATAGAAAGCATTCTTTCTGGTTGTATCACAGTTTGGTATGACTCCTGCTCTACCCAAAACCACAAGAAACTACAAAGATTCATGAAGCAAGCCCAGTCCATCACTCAAACAAGTCTCCCATCCATTGACTCTGTCTACACTACCCTCTGTTTCAGCAAAGCAGTCAGCATAATCAAGGACCCCATAGACCCCGGACATTCTCTCTTCCACTTTCTTCCGTCGGGGAAAAGAATACAAAAGTCTGAGGTTGCATACCAACCGACCCAAGAACAGCTTCTTCCCTGCTGCTGTTAGACTTTTGAATGGACCTACCTCGCACTAAGTTGATCTTTCTCTACACCCTGACTATAACACTACATTCTGCACTTTTCTCTTTCCTTCTCCATGAATGGTATGCTTTGTCTGTGTAGCGCGCAAGAAACGATACTTTTCACTGTAAGAACTAAGCCATTCAGTTCATTGAGTCTACTCTGCCATTCGATCATGGCTGTCACAATTCTCATTCCCATTTATTATTATCACATAATAATAAATCAAATTAAATCAAAATCAAATCAATTGCTCTCTCAAATATTGGCCAGGGCACCGGGGAGAGCTCTATGGCTCTTCCACACAGCTTTGCACATGACGTCTTTTACATTCACCTAAGAGGGTGAATAGGGCCCTCTGTTTAACACTTCATCTGAAGATTGGCACCGGCACTTCCTCAATAAAAGGCACCCAGGGTTTGATTCCCGGCTTGCGTCACTATCTGTGTGGAGTTTGCACATTCTCTCCATGTCTGCATGGGTTTCTCCTGGGTGCTCCAGTTTCCTCCCACAATCCAAAACACGTGATGGCTAGGTTAAATCCTCCCTCAGTGTGCCCGAACAAATGCCCGCGTATGACAACTGGGGGGGATTTCAAAATAACTTCATTGCAATGTTAATGTCAGCCTGCTTGAAACGCTAATAAATAAACTTTAAATTAAAAAAAAATATTCCCAAGTGGAATGCCAGGCAACAATCAGGAGGAGGAGGCATGATTGCTTGTACTTCCTGCCCCACCAGCCTAACCCGGGTAGGCTGCATCCAATTTAGAACAAGCTTGCCACCATTGCCAACTGACATCAGCACCAAACAAACCCAAAATTTGTCCTGGCCTGTTGTGGGGGCAAGGTGGCACAGTGGTCAGCAGCACTGCTGTCTCACAATGCCAGGGACCTGGGTTCAATTCCAGCCTCGGATCACTGTCTCTTTGAAGTTTACACATCCTCTCCATGTCTGCATGGGTTTCCTCCGGGTACTCCGATTTCCTCCCACAGCCCAAAGATGTGCGAGTTAGGTGGATTGGCCATGCTAAATTGCCTCTTAGTGCCGGGGGATTAGCAGGGTTAATGTATGGGGTTACGGGAATCAGCCTGAGTGTGGTTAGTACGGCCTCAAAGGGCTGAATGGCCCTCCTTCTGCACTGCAGGGATTCTTTGAAAGAGTTAACACCACATACAATGCATTTGCGCACTAGCATTAATAGAGTGTATACCGATGGAAAAACAAGCCATTTGTATCTGATCCAATAAGTTTTTCTGCTCCCTCGTGTCTTGTGAGGTACAGACTTCGTGCCTCTTAGCAACTAGTTTCCTATCAGTCACCAGTAACTCGGCATGTTCTCTTCTATTATATTTTCAATTCATTTGCTGCGTTGGGGACTGTTCTGAAGCAAGAATGTGCTGGAATTGGAGAGGTGAGGGTATTTAAGCCTATTGCCTGGGTAACATTCCGAGCCAAAGGAAACTGGAATTCATACGGCTGGGTTATACTCTTAAGTTTCAGACCATCAACAGGAAAGAGCTGTTTTGGGAGTTGCTCACACAACTGGGATGGGAAAGTGCGTGCAGATTTTTTGGGGATTTGTATTACAAGGAAGGCTCTGCTTTGCATTACCAGCCAATATTGTCAAATAACGGCCAGAAAAGAACCTTGTGTCATTTTCTTTCTTTTCCAAACTCGCAAGCCCTTCCCCTAAATCCTCCCCCTCACAATCTCATTGCCTCACAAAACATTGATATTCAAATCCCTGGTGAAGTGGGGGGTGAGGAACAGAGCCAAAGAACGTCACAACTGGGGCAGAAGTGGGTCATTTGTCCCCTCGGGCCTGCTTTGCCATTCAATAAGAACATGATTTATCCTTACCTGAATTCCATTTCCCTGCTCTATTCTTTGATTCCCTAAAAGTTGAAATATCTATCGATCCCGTTCTTGAATGTGGTCAACAACTAAGTATCTCCAACTCCCCGCCAAAGATTCATAATCTTCTGAGTGATGATATTTCTCCCCATCTCACAACAAAATGGCCGACCTCTTATTCTGAGACAACGGACTGAGGTAACATTCTTGACTCTTCAGCCCATTATTGCCATCCAAAGATATTGAGTGATATGGAGAAAGGAGTAATTGGGGCGGTACAGTAGTGCAAATAGCACTACTGCCTTACAATGCCAGGGACCCGGCTTCAATTCCCAGCTTGGGTCACTGTGTGTGTGTGGAATTTGCACATTCTGTCTGTGTTTGGGTGGATTTCCTTCGGGTGCCCCGGTTTCCTCCCACAGTACAAAGATGTGCAGGTTAGGTGGATTCGTCATGCTAAATTGCCCCTTAATGCCAGGGCGACTAGCTAGGACAAATGCATGGGGTTATGGGGATAGAGTTTGGGTCGGTGCAGACTCAATTTGCTGAACAGACTACTTCTGTACTGAAGGGATTCTTTGGTTCTATGTGGAGTTAAGTCTGATATCAGCTACAATCACATTCAGTAGCAGAACAGATTGAATGGGCAAAATGGCCTCCTCCTGAAATTCCTATTTTCCTGGACTACAAAGCTTCAATATTCCACCTAGTATGTGTAGACCAGTACTCATCTCTCTGCGATCACTTTGATCTCTTACGAGTCTTGCTTAATGACTGTACACTCTATAATGGTGTGTCTATAATGGCTATTAAATCTGAGAATATCCCTTTCCCTTCCATTTTCCAGGCAGGTCCTGGCCACTGCACATTATAACCTAAGAATATATTAAATTGTAAAAGATTCAACTTAAAAATAGGGGAGTCTAAAACTAGAGGGTATCAATTTAAGTGAGAAGGGAGAGATACAAAAGGATCCAGAGGGACAATATTTTCACATAGAAGTTGGTGAGTGTCTGCAATGAGCTACCAGAGATAGTAGTAAATGTGGGTACAATTTTTGTCTTTTAAAAATGTTTAGATAGTTTGATGGATAAGTCGAATACAGAGGGATAATTGGGACTATCTTAGGTTGTATGGACAAGTTGGGCCGAAAGGCCCGTTTCCATGCTGTGAACCTCTATGATTCTATGATTGCCAAAATAACAAGGGGGAATGACATACCTTTGTAGTAACAGTGATCTCTCAGAAGATGCTGTGGCAGCAGATGTAATAGAAACTTTTGAGTCGAGAGTGGATGACAAGGGAATTAAGGGTTACGGGGAGAAAGCGGGAAAGTGGTACTGAACCACTGCAGATCAGCCATGATCTTATTGAATGGCGGGACAGGCTCGAGGGTCTGGATAGCCCACTCCTGCTCCAATTTCTTATGTTCTTATGAAAAGGGAAGTGGATATACACGTGAAAAACGAAGCATGGAGGGGGGTGGGCGGCACTAAGGAAAGCTCAGTGGCAAGGAGTACAGGTCTGTTCATTGGCCAGCTGAGGTATAATGGACTGAACAGCCTCGTTATGTGCTATGAGATTCAATCATTCGAAACTGAGTGAGATCCCAGCCAACAATTGTTACTAAAATGAGTTGACTGAACCACAGGTCACTTCTCTCCAGTATCACCTTATATTTTCCTTTTGTAAAAGGATTTAATTTATTCCTTATTGTTAATCCCAAAGAAAGCATGCTTCTGGTCCAAGCATAATGCTGTTCCTAGTGTCAAATTCCAATGTGTCCAAAAGGTTTCCCATTCACTGGCATTACACTCAAACATCTCATCCAAGCAAAACATGTTATTCTAGATTCTTTGTTCAAGGGTGAAATGTTCTTCAATTCTTTGCCGCTGCTGCTAATCACAATGTTCACATTCCTGCAGCACAAAAGACTAGTCACTTCCATAACAGTTTGTTACTTGTTTCTATACAAAGGAGATGTCAGGGGTAGGTTTTTCACTCAGAGGGTGGTGAGTGAATGGAACCAACTGCCCTTGGAGGTTGTTGAGGCAAACTCACTGGGGTCTTTTAAGAGACTTCTGGATGAGTATATGGAAAAGAATAGGATAGGGGTTATAGATAGGTCTGTGGATTGGTAGATGTGATCGGCGCAACTCGTAGGCCGAAGGGCCT
This sequence comes from Sphyrna mokarran, assembly GCA_024679065.1. NCBI lineage: Eukaryota > Metazoa > Chordata > Chondrichthyes > Carcharhiniformes > Carcharhinidae > Sphyrna > Sphyrna mokarran. The sequence goes on along the minus strand of JAGIQG010000017.1, from coordinate 7,803,911 downwards.
GTTTGTGCTGTATTGTTCTATGTTCTATGTTCTATGTTCTATATCAACTTTTCCCCCAATTTATTAACTCAATCCCGGATATCTGTTATTCTATATATAAATCACCCCGAACCCCTCGATTATATTCCAGTTTGTGACTCACTCCCAGGTATCTGTTGTTCTATATATAAATCACCCCGAACCCCTCAATTAGATTCCAGTCTGTAACTCACTCCCACATATCTGTTATTCTATATATAAATCACTCCGAACCCCTCGATTATATTCCAGTTTGTGACTCATTCCCAGGTATCTGTTATTCTATATATAAACCACCCTGAACCCTCGATTAGATTCCAGTCTGTAACTCACTCTCAGGTATCTGTTATTCTATATATAAACCACCCTGAACCCCTCGATTAGATTCCAGTCTGTAACTCACTCTTGGGTATCTGTTATTCTATATATAAACCACCCCGAACCCCTCGATTAGATTCCAGTCTGTAACTCACTCTCGGGTATCTGTTATTCTATATATAAACCACCCCGAACCCCTCGATTAGATTCCAATCTGTAACTCACTCCCAGGTATCTGTTATTCTATATATAAACCACCCCAAACCCCTCGATTAGATTGCAGTCTGTAACTCACCACGGATATCTGTTATTCTACACATAAACCATCCCGAACCCCTTGATTAGATTCCAGTCTGTAACTCACCACGGGTATCTGTTATTCTATATATAAACCACCCCCAACCTCTCAATTAGATTTCAGTCTGCAACACACTCGTGGGTATCTGTTAATCTATATATAAACCACCCTGAGCCCCTTGATTAGTCTGTAACTCACTCCCGAGTATCTGTTATTCTATATATAAACCAAGCTGAACCCCTCGATTAGATTCCAGTCTGTAACTCACTCCCGGGTATCTGTTATCCTATATATAAACTACCCCGAACCCCTTGATTAGATTCCAGTCTGTAACTCACTCCCAGGTATCTGCTAATCTGTATATAAACCACCCAAACCTCTTCATTAGATTCCAGCCTGTAACTTGGTCCCTGGTGTCAGGATTAAGCAGTGGACTTACTATTGGAGTGCAGTCTGATTAATGGGGAGAGAGAGTGGGAGGACTATGTGCAGCGTAAGTCGGGAGCTCCTCATTATCTGCCTGGTCTCCTTGCTCCCCTCACTGCATGTCAGTGTCCATGGGGAACAGTAGACTATTAATCCATTTAAATGTGCAGTCAAGCACAGCCCAGCTCCTTATGCTTTCAAAAGTTCAGCTATAATCGCATCTGGCCAACGTTACTCATGGACAGACGCAATTCCACATCAATAGGCAACGTAGCAGTGTGAGAGAGGCTGAGATCCCTGGACTCGAGCCGATAAGAATCGAGGAGGAAATTGCTTTCATTCAGCCAAACAAGATTTAAAAATTGAGTCTCAGCATGGCACGGGGAATTCTCCACGAGTTAATACAAAGCATATGAAGAATGATGTGAAACCCTGCAAGCATCAACTTCAACTATAGAGTCTTCCAGGTTCACTTAACCAATGCAAGTTGTTTACAGCCCACCTTCCCCACTAGAATTTTACTCTCAGTGGATGTTGGTGGAGCATAAAGTCACATCAGGAAGGCATTGGCCTAGTGGTATGCTAGATTATTAATCCAACAACACAACTAATGTGCTGGGGACCCAGTTTCGAAACGCAGATAGTGGAATTTAAATTCAATAAAAAAAATCTGGAATTAAAAATCTACTGATGATCATATTGTTGGAAAAACCCACCTCGTTCAGTAATGTCCTTTAGGGAAGGAAATCTGCCTTATCTGGTCTGACCTATATGTATCAACAAGCAGTGTTGTTGACTCTCAACTGTCCCCTGAAATGACCTAGCAAGCCATTTAGTTTTAAGGGCAACTAGGCACGGACAATAAATTGCTGGCCCAGCCAGTAACACCCATGTCCCACAAATGATTTTAAAAGAACAAAGTGAGGTGGGTTAAAATTAGAGGGAGCAATTAAAATTGTACATGAACATGTCCTGTTCTGGTCAGTCCAGTTGGGTTTGAGTTATGCCTCACCCACCGGCCTCTAACTTCACACATCAGTGGAAATACACAGACGGATGTGAGAGCACCCACCCCCATTGGAGTGGGTCTTAGTTATAGAACATAGAACATTACAGCGCAGAACAGGCCCTTCGGCCCTCGATGTTGCGCCGACCAATTAAGAAAAAGCAATGACCCTCTAACCTAAACCATTCCCTTTTCATCCATAAACCTATCCACTGACCACTTAAACACCCTCAAACTTGGCGCATCTACAACTGCAGCAGGCAGGGCATTCCATACCCTTACCACCCTCTGGGTAAAGAACATCCGTCCTATAACTACCACCCCTTAATTTAAAGCTATGTCCCCTCATGCTAGCTTTCTCCATCCGAGGAAAAAGGCTATCACTGTCCACCCTATCTAATCCTTTGATCATCTTATTTGCCTCAATAAGGTCTCCTCTTAGCCGCCTTCTCTCTAATGAAAACAACCTCAAATCCCTCAGCCTCACCTCATGTGTCCAATCTTTCTTGACTTAGCAGTAAAACACTCCTCATGCTTCAATGGGTTCGATGATCAGCCTACGATTCTTAATGTTATGTATCTCACTCCTGGCGTGTTCCTCTGTGAGTTGGTTCTCCTCGGCTGGTGAAGAGAAGAGGTCATGACCATGCCCTGAAGGTAGTTGGTAGGATCAGCAGCACAGTGTCACAGAGGTTATCACTGCTGCCTCACAGCGCCAGGGATCCAGCTTGGATTCCTGGCCTCAGGCCACTGTCTGCAGAGAGTTTACACATTTTCCCCATATCTGTGTGGATTTGCTCTGGATACTCCAGTTTCCTCCCACCGTTCAAAGATGAGCATGTGGGTTAGGCAATGCTAAATTGCCCCTTAGTGCCAAGGGGGCCAGTTAGGGTAAATGCATGGGGTTATGGAGGTAGTGGGATTGTGGATGGTGCAGAGTCAATGGGCCGAATGGCCTCCTTTTGTGGCGTAGGATTCTACCATTCCAAGACTTGCCCTCCCGAGGATTGAGTTTGACTCGTAGCTTCCTGAGGTGAGATTTCGTTCTGAGCAGAGCCCACATTCAGCTGCCTAATGCTTCTTGAAGTGTTAACAGTCAGTATTAACAGCAATGTTAGACCACCAATTCCTCTGCTATTTAAATATTCTGACCAAAAATGTTTCTCAATAATAGGATACAAAGGATTCAGAAATAACCTCTTTGGCAAAGGAATTAGAAGCAACATTGGGATTAATCCAATGAGTAGCTGGGACAGGGATTGCTTTGACATTGTGTGCATGCCACCGTACTGCACACAGTAAGATGTAGAGAGTCACACGGTAAGGGATTCAGATCTAACAGACTCGGGAAGCCATACATGCATAGCAGCATCATGACCCTAACCTGGAACCTGTAAATAGTTAAAGGCTAACAATAAGTGGTACAGATTTAAACATACAAGGCTGTAGATGTCATCACTAAGGTCATCTCACCTAAACAACTCTTGTTGCGAGACAGATCAGCAACCATTTTTACCTAAGGAGCCTTTTTTATATTAAAAAAAACCGCCCTTTTGGTAGCTGCAAAATGGAAATTTGGCATTTGTAAGCCAAATACTCAGCAAATTATCCATAGTCTCTGGTAGAATGAATAATAATTTGTATATAATAAATAAAATGTATGCTTCAGATTTGAATTTTGTATGTCTCAGCAGGAAAAGGGAGACAGAACAGAAACCATATGGTCTGCTCACTCCCACCTCCAGAGCCTTTGCTCATTCAGGGAAGCGATAGAGGCTGATAGTGGTTGGCAAGAAGAAAGAGGCCAATGATAGGAACTAAGGGGAAGCCCTTAGGCTGCTAAATTGCCTAGTGTCCCACGATGTGCAGGTTAGGGGGATTAGTAGGGTAAATAGATGGGATTATGGAATAGGGCCTGGTTGGGATTGTTGGTGCAGACTTGATGGATTGAAAGGCCTCCTTCAGCACTGTAGGGATTCTATGATTCCTCTTCTATGAAGGTAGAGGCATTGTATAGCATCATAGAAACCTTACAATGCAGAAGGAGGCCATTCAGCCCATCGAGTCTGCACCAACCACAATCGCACCAGCGTGATTCTCATAATCTTATGTACTTACCTCGCTAATCCCCTGATACTGGGGTCTATTTAGCGTAGTCAACCAAACCAACCTGCACATCTTTGGAGTGTGGAAGGAAACAGGAGCACTCGCAGGAAACCCACGGGAAGAAAGTGCAAACTCCACACAGACAGTGACCCCAGGACTGGGATTGAACCGGAGTCCCTGGTGCTGTGAGACAGAAGTGCTAACTACTGTGACACCGTGCCACCCTCTGAATATATTTACAGATCTCTGAGAAGTAGCCACGCTGCAGGAAAGAGTTTAAATCAAGAAATAACTAATGCATGTAAAAGAAAGCTCTGTGTTAAACATGGGTGACTTCGATTTTCGTATTGACTGGCTTTTTTAAAATTTGTTCAGGGGATGTGGGGTATTCCTGGCTGGGCAACATTTGTTACCCATGTCTAATTGCCCTTGAACTGAGTGGCTTGTTAGGTCTCTTCAGAGAATAGTTAAGGCTCAAACACATTGCTGTAGCTCTGGAGCCACATGTAGGGCAGAACAGGTAACAGCGGCAGATTTCCTTCCCTAAAGGACATTAGTGAACCAGATGGGTATTTCTGACAATGGTTTCATGGTCATCAGTAGATTCTTAATTCCAGATTGTTTTTATTGAATTCAAATTCCACCATGGCGGGATTCGAACATAGGTCCCCTGGGTCTCTACGTTACTACTCCAGTGACAATACCACCACACTTCCTCCCCAATCAAGCTGCAAATGGTTGCCAAGGGAATGAATCCATAGAGCAGGATTTTCCAAACGCACTCACCCCAAACCGGAAAATCCCAGCCAAAGTCAATGGAATTTTTCATGGCCTGCATCACGGCCTGCTTCGCTTGCTGTGGCAGGTGGAGGAGGGAAGTTCCCTCCTTAGAGTGTATTTGAGATGGTTGCTTGGAGCAATATGTTATGGAGCCAACTAGGGATCAGGCTATTTTGGATCGGGTAATGTGTAATGAGGTAGGTTTAATAAATGAACTCAAAGTTGAGGGTTCCCTCGGAAGTAATAATCACAGTGTGACAGAATGTAGCATTCAGCTTGAATGTGGAAGAAAAAGCACAGGAATATTGATGTTAAATTTTAAAATTTTAAAGTTTGGAGAATGGAATTGCCCAAAGTGGACTAGTAGGTTAGTCAGTAAGACAATAGATGAGCAGTGACGGACTTTTAAGGAGATAATTCATGGCTCCCAGCAAAAATAGATCCCAGGAAGAAAGAAAGACTCGAGGAGGTGGCATGGTGGCACAGTGGTTAGCACTGCTGTCTCACAGCACCAGGGACCCAAGTTTGATTCCCAGCTTGGGTCACTGTCTGTGTGGAGTTTGCACATTCTCCCCATGTCTGTGTGGGTTTCCTATGGGAGCTCCGGTTTCCTGCCACAGTCCAAAGATATGTGGGTTAGGTTGATTGGCCGCGCTAAATTGACCTTTGTATGGGAGGGGTGGAATTAGCAGGGTATTTATGTGGCGTTACAGAGATAGGGTGAGATTGTCATCAACGCAGGCTCAATGAACCGAATGGCCTCCTTCTGCACTGTAGGAATTCTATGATTCCATGAACCTAGCAAGGATAATCAAAGAAGCTAAGGAGATATTAGTTTGGAAGTGGAAACATATAAGATGGCAAAGGACAGGGATAGACCAGAAGTGTGAGATAGATTCAGAATGCAGCAGAGTTGAGACCACAATGATTCCTCTGGCATTCCACAGGTTACTACCCTCCAAAACATGAAAGACCTCTTATCGCTACTCACTGCTTCCAGTTCTCTATCAGGCAGTCTTCTATCCATACCAGAATATTGCCTCCAACACCATGAGCTTCTATTTTGGCATCGTATCAAATGTCATTTGAAAATCCAAATATGCAACATCGACTAGTTCTCCCCTATCCACTCTGGCTGGTACCTCCGCAAAGAACTCTAATACAGATTACACCAAGATTGGTGGCATAGTGGACAGTAAAGAAAGTCTTCTCCAGTTGCAACGGGATCTTGATCAATTGGGCCAACAAAGAACAAAAAACAAAAAAGCACGGGAAACAGGCCCTTCGGCCCAACGAGCCCGTGTTGCCACCCCGATGTTCCCACCTCTACCCGCGATCCCTGTGGGCTGACGAATGGCAGATGGAGTTTAATTTAAACAAATGCGAGATGATGCATTTTGGTAGATTAAACCAGGGCAGGACTTACTTAATAGTAGGGTATTGGGGAAGGTTACAGGTCAAAGAGATCTAGGGGTACATGTTCATAGCTCCTTGAAAGTGAAGTCACGGGTGGACAGAGTGATGAAGAAGGAATTCAGCATGCTAGGTTTCATTGGTTAGAACACTAAATACAGAAGTTGGAATGCCTTGTTGAAGTTGTACAAGGCCTTAGTAAGGCCACACTTGGAATACTGTGTACAGTTCTCGTCACCCTATTATAGAAAGGAAATTATTAAACTAGAAAGAGTGCAAAAAAGATTTACTAGGATGTTACCAGGACTTAATGGTTTGGGTTGTAAGGAGAGGCTGGAGAGATTGGGACTTTTTTTCCTGGAGCATAGGAGGCTGAGGGGTGATCTTATAGAAGTCTATAAAATAATGAGGGGCACAGATCAATATCTTTTCCCAAAGGTATAGGAGTACAAAACTAGATGGCATATGTTTAAGGTGAGAGGGGGGAGATACAAAAGTATTCAGAGGGGCATTTCTTTTCACACAGAGAGTGGTGAGTGCCTGGAATAGTCTGCCAGAGTTAGTAGTAGAGGCAGGTACAATTTTGTTTTTTAAAAAGCATTTAGAGAGTTACATGGGTACGATGGGTAGAGAGAACTATGGGCCAAATGTGGGCAATTGAGGCTAGCTTAGGCACTAAAAAAAAGCATGGACAAGTTGAGCTGAAAGGCCCGTTTCCTTGCTGTAAACCTCTATGACTCTATGACTATATTTGTCAGACATGAATTTCCCCTTTATGAAGCCATGCTGACTCTGATTGGTCAGATTATGACTTTCCAAATGCACTCCTTAATCATCAATTGTAATATTTATCCAATAACTGAAAACAGACAAACTGGCCTCTCATTTCCTGCATTTTTCCCCCTTTCCCTTTTTGAACAAGAGCACCACAAGTCTTTTAATATGTAGGAGGGGATGGCCGAATTGTATTATCATTAGACTATTAATCTAGAATCTCAGTAATGTTCTGGGGAGCCAGGTTTGAGTCCCACCACGGCAGATGGTGGAACTTGAATTCAATAAAAGACATCTGGAATTAAGAACCTACTGATGACCATAAAACCATTGTGGATTGTCGTAAATATCCATCTGATTCACAAATGTCCTTTAGGGAAGAAAAACTGTTGTCCCTAACTGCACGTGACTCCAGAGCCATAGCAATGTTTAGACACCGAACTCTGAATCCTCGGGCAAACAGGGATGGGAAATAACTACTGGCCAACCAGTAATACCCATCTATCATAAATAAATATCTTAAAGTGACATAGCAACACACCATGACTGAGTTTAATAGGAGGGTGCAGATAAGATTCACTAGGTTCATTCCCGAGTTGTGAGGGTTGAGGAGGGTGAGTAGACTGGAGCTATATTCATTGGAATTTAGAAGAATGGGAAAAGATCTTATAGAAACATATTAAATTGTGAAGGGAATAGGTAAGATAAAAGCAGGGAAGTTGTTTCCACGGGCAGGTGAATCTAAAACTAGGAGGCATAGTCTCAAAATAAATGGGAGCAGATTTAGGACTGAGTTGAGGAGGAATTTCTTCACCCAAAGAATTGTGAATCTGCGGAATTCCCTGTCCAATGAAGCATTTGAGGCTACCTCATTGAACATTTTTAAGGCAAGGATAGATAGATTTTTGAACAGTAAAGGAATTAAGGGTTATGGTGAGTGGGTGCGTAGGTGGAGCTGAGTCCACAAAAAAATCAGCCATGATCTTATTGAGTGGCAGAGCAGACTCGAGGGCGTCAGATGGACTGCTCCTAGTTCTTATTTCTAAACACAGAATATTGTGCCCATCACATTCTGGAAATCACACTCAAACACAAACGCAGGCCCACCATTCTTACACTTAATTCAAAGTTAGCAACAGAATTTGGCTTTTTCTATTCTGCTAACTACTCACAATCCCCTCTGAGGCATCTCGCTGATGAACTGACAAGCTCCCCAAATCTTTGACGCCAGGAACCAACATTGTAGGTGTTCCTTTCACTGAATTGAGAGCTTGGAGTTTTGGGGAAATGCAAAATTTCTATAGCACCTTTCACATCTCAAGAGATGCCAAAGTGCCTTACAGCCAATGAAGTACATTTGCAGTGTAGTCCCTGTTGTAAGATAGGAAATGCAGCAGCCATTACACACACACAGAGAAGCTTCACAAACAGATCAGCTAATCTGTTTTGCAGATGTTGATTGAGGCATAAACACTGGCCACGACATTATGTCAACCCTCCCCCGCTTCTCCTCAAATGATATCAAGGGATCTTCAAAGTTTGTCTGAGAGGGAGCCAAGGGTCTCAATGCTTCATCAGTTTGTGTGGAAGATAGCACCTCTGACAGTGCAGCACTCCTTTAATACCGCACTGGAGTTCCGGTCTAGATTTTGGAATGTCTGGAATAGAGCTCGAAACTACAATCTTCTGAAGACGGAATGGTGTCACAATGGCTATCACTGCTGCTTCACAGCACCAGCGACCTGAGTTCGAATCCCGGTTGGGTCGCTGTCTGTGAGGAGTCTGCATGTTCTCTCATGTTTCTTCTGGGTGCCCCGGTTTCCTCCCACAATCCAATAGATGTGCTGGTTAGATGCATTGAGCATGCTAAATTCTCCCTCAGTGTATCCAAACAGGCACCGGAATGCGTAGACTAGCAGTTTTTCACAGTAACTTCATTGCAGTGTTAATGTAAGTCTACTTTGTCACACTAATAAATAAAATTTAAATTTTAAATAACTTCATTACGACTAATATCCAGGTGCCGAGAACTTGCATTTTTTAAAAATTCTCTCTTGGCAGTGTGCATCTCTATGAAGGCCAGCACCTGTTACCCTTATTTAATTGCCCTGGCAAAGATTGTGGGTGAACACATTCTTCAAGGTGACAGAGGTGTGTATAGGAGGCGTTCTTTTACTAATCTGCCACAAGACCGGGCAGCGTGTTTTAATTTATCCCGTTGAGTTGGGGTGGGGTGGGGTGGGGGAAGCGAAACAGATTGTTAATGATTGTGGTTTTTGTTTCTGTAGCACTCAAGATGAAGATCAAAGAAATAAAGAGGGAGAAGGGAGACCGCAAGATCATCTCTCAGAGGAAGAAGAAAGTCCTGAAGATGGGACCTTTGAAAAAGAAAGACCTGAAGAAGTTGGTTCTGTTCATAAAAAACGGAGCAAGCTGCCCCTGTACCCAGCTGGACAACCCCAACAGCAACTTCCTAATAATGGGCAGGAAATGGGACAACCAACTTCTCCTCACTGTCATCCACAAATGGGACAAGAAGAACAAGGATCTGCGTTATGCTGTGAAGATTATGAAATCTTACCAATGTCCAACATATCATCATGTCTTTCAATGACTGCATTCGGCAAAAGATGTTTCACTTGGATAGAAACCTAAAGCAAACTTTCAAAGCTTTGCTTTTATATTTCCTTTTTGTTAAAAAATAACACTCTTCCAATCTTTATGAATCAACTTTCTTCTTATAGAATGATTCCTTTATAATCGACCTTGCCTCAATAACCAGATGGAATAGAAAGTTTAAGCCTGTTTTAAATGATGAGGATGATTGATAAATGCAAAATCAGAGGGCAAGAAAATAAGTCTGTCTCTATCTCTCCCTTTTCCCTCTTCCAAGATAATACCGTTTAGATAACCTGACATGAGGAAAATTGTCTGAGAATCCCCAAGTTGTGGGAATGCAGGATGTTCGGGGATGTATTACTGACGGAGGTCGCTGTACGTAGGAACTCCCCAGTGAACTAGCAGCTCGGTGGACCTCCTGTGGCATCTTAAAACTGAAAGGAAACTTGATGCAACCAAGAGGTTGACTTTGGTTTTTTTGGACATGACACGGACTCCTTGGGGTTGGGTGAGAGTTGGGTTGAAGGAAGGACCTTGGGTTGATCGGAAACGAAACCAGAATTGACAGCGTGCTGTAGCTTAGCCTGCCGTCTGATGAGAGAGATGGGACTTTCGTACCCAATGTTAAGGGTAGAACCATCTTGTTGTGTGTCTTTAATGAGGATTGTTGGCTATGAATTTATCGTCATGGCGATAATTGTCCTGGTCATCTACTGTGGATTCAATGTTATTATGTACTGAAACCTTTAATGTGAAAAACTTACTATAATCCTAAGGCATGATAATGGCAGAGTGTTATTTTACAGTGTATGTCTATATGCAACATTATGTATGTTAGAACTACATACCAACCGTGATTATTTTGTTTCTTTTTTTAAATATTATTTCAATTTGCAATTCTTTTGTTTTAAAAATGCCTGGCAATGGCACCTCCTGTATGAGGTACCATCCACAGGCTACCTTGGTCAAGAACCTACTCACGTTTAAATAATAAAAAATAAGTAACATAAGTTAGCACAACGGTATGTTCTAAATATCTCGTTGCGTGTTCCTTTCACAACTCCCATTTTATTAAAAAGGGACAGTGTTTTTGCCACTGCAGGAGGAGAAGAAACTCACCAACGCTTCTTCAATCACAACATTCGAACCTGCGACCCACCAGCACACATGTGGGAAAAGTGCTCGTGAACACCCTCATCTCCAGGTTCCAAATCATAAACATACCATCAGTGGCACAGTGGTTAGCACTGCTGCCTCACATCGCCAAGGACCGGAGGTTCGATTCCCAGCCTCAGATCACTGGATTTTGCATGTTCTCCCCTGAGAGGGGATGGGAAGAATGGGTTAGGTACCTCTTAGAGTGGATTTCCTCTGAGTGCTCTGCAAAGATGTGTAGGTTAGCTGGATTGGCTATGCTAAATTGACCCTAGCGTCAGGGGATTAGCAGAGTGAATATGTGGGGCCACGGGAATAGGGCCTGGGTGGGATTGTGGTCAGTGAACACTTAACGGGCCGAATTGCTTTCTTTTGCATTGTAGGGGGTTCTATGATTCTATGACTTGGAGATCAGGCGCTGTGTCAAAATCTGGATCTCCCTCAGTTACCTGGTGTGTCCACTACAACATAACATCAACTTAAGTACAGCAGGCAAATAACACTGTAGGAGCTCCTTCATGATAGTACTCAAGGGCAACTAGGGATGGGCAATAAATGCTGGCCAGCCAGCGATGCCCATGTCACGTGAATGAATGAAAAAAGTCAATTACTATCATGAAGGAGCTCCTACAGATGCACCACAGAAAGCATTCTTCCTGGTTGTATCACAGCTTGGTATAGCTCCTGCTCTGCCCTAGACCACAAGAAACTACAAAAGGTTGTGAGTGCAGCCCAATCCATCACACAAATCAGCCTCACATCCACTGACTCTGTCGATACTTCCCGCTGCCTTGAAAAGTAGCCAGAATAATTAAGGACTCCACACACCCTAGACATTTTCTCTTCCACCTTCTTCCATCAGGAAAAAGATACAAAAGCCTGAGGTTACATTCTAACCAACTCAAGAACATCTTCTTCTCTGCTGCCATCAGACGTTTAAATGGATTTATCTTGCATTAAGTTGATTTTTCTCTACACCCTATGCGTACACAGGGTCAATGGATGGGAGGCTGGTCTCTGTGATGGACTGGGTTTTATTCACGACCCTTTGTAGTTTCTTGTGGTCTTGGGCAAAGCCAGGAGCCAAACCAAGCTGTGATACAACCAGAAAGAATGCTTTCTATGATGCATCTGTAAAAGTAACACAGCATTCTGCACCCTCTCCTTTCCTCAGAACATAGAACCCTATAGCACAAACAAGCCCTTCGGCCCACAAGTTGTGCCGATCATATCTATACTTACCAGGCCATACAACTATCTGTAACTCCCAATCTCATTAAATCCCATGTACTCATCCAGTAGTCTCTTAAAAGACCCCAGCGAGTTCGCTTCTACCACCACTGACGGCAACCGATTCCATTCACTCACCACCCTCTGAATGAAAAACTTACCTGTAACATCTCCTCTGTACTTGCCCCCCAGCACCTTAAACCTGTGTCCTCGCGTAGCGACCATTTCAGCCCCGGGAAATAGCCTCTGAGAATCCACCCTATCTATTTCTCTCAACATCTTATAAACCTCTATCAGGTTGCCTCTCAACCTTCATCTCTCCAGGGAGGAAAGACCTAGGCTGCCTCAACCTATCTTCATAAGGCATGCCTCCCAATCCAGGCAATATCCTTGTAAATCTCCTCAGCACCCTTTCAATAGCTTCCACATCCTTCCTAGAATGAGGCGACCAGAACTGCACACAGTACACAGTCCTTCTCTACGAATGGTATGCTTTGTCTGTATAGCGTGTAAGAAACAATACTTTTCACTTTATACTAATACGGATGACAATAATAAGTCAAATCAAATGGGATCCTACCTGAGAAGGATGATGGTTTAGTGATTTGTCTGAAAGAGAGCACCTCTGACAGTGCAGCACCTCCCTCTGCCCTGCACAGGGATGATCAAATGGCCAATGAATTCTACAACTTGCTGGCTCACAGGGAAGGGGACTCGCTCCTTCAAACTCTTTCAGGTTGACATCAATGGTGAATTGCTGTTGCAGAGTTCCAGCACAGACACAATGGGCCGAACAGCCTACCTCTGAGCTGTAATCCTTGTACGATTGCCCTGCATAAGCTCGGCCCAGTTCCCACTCTGTGCTCGAATCGTGCAGAGTTCTGTCCCTGGAGGAGTATAATATAAAACTTACCCCACGGCCATTGCACCCACAACGTAGCCAAGGTAGAGGAACGTTCTCTGTGAGTCAGGCTCATTATGAAACTAATGGAAAAAGCTGAAGTAGATTTTCTTGGCACAATCTACTTGGCAGTTAAAGTAACAATTGAGAAGACGCTCGGCAGTAAAAAGCCGTCTTGCTCTGAATGACTCGCGTGAATTAGTAATAATTGCGGCTCTATATTTTGGCACAGGTTTTCAGAGTGGTTACCAAGTGATTAACATTTTCTGTCCTTAAACGCTACAAGCTTCATACCTCGAGAAATGCTGAAGAATGTGGGCTGGGTTTGTTCTTCTCACTGTGGAAATGCTTAATAATAATGGCCACCTAACTCTGCAATTTATCCAGAACTAGGATCCCTGGATCTGTCTGCCACTAAATAAAGAATTTACATTTCTATTCTGCACTTTATGACTTGACGAGGCTCCAGAGCTCCTCAGCAACCAGTGACATATTATTCCACGTGTGGCCACTGGTTGTAATGCAGAGATCACAGCAGCTAATTTATACACAGCAAGATTCCACAAAGTGAAATGTGATCCTATTTTAAATAACGGGACGTGATCTTACCAGTCATTCACCCCATGGTTCTGCTACAGCGAGGTCGGAGAATTTGGTGACCAGCCAAATCTCCGCTCGCTGCTGCTGAATGGGAAAATCCCGTAAGCGTGAAGGATAGTGATATTCCAATCATGGTGTTTGGGGGATGTATTGAATAGGAAAAAGGGGAAGAACCTTCCAGCGCTTCATAGAATGTATAGCGCAGGAGGAGACCATTTGACCCATCGAGCCTGCATCAACCCCAATCCCATCCAGGCTGTATTCCCTCAACACCACATATTCAACCTGCTAGCCCCCCCCAATACTAAAGGGCAATTTAGCATGGCCAATCCCCCTAACGCACTCATCTTTGGTCTATGGAGGAAGCCAGAGCACCCAGAGGAAACCTATGGAGACAAAAGGAGAATGTGCAAACTTCACACAGACAGTAACCCAAGTTGGGAACCAAACCTGGGTCCTTGGCGCTGTGAGGCAGCCATGCTAACCACTGTGCCACCCATTATGTCAGGGCATCTTCTACATTTCCTGAGGGGGCAGATTGTGCCTCCGATTAAGCCAAAGGTGTCACCACCAACAGTCCAGCACTGGCCTCAGTGATACATCACGAGTGTCAGTCTGGATACTGTGCTCAAGTTTCAAGAGTTGTGACTTGAATCCACAACCTTGTAACTCAGGTGAGAGAATGCTGCCAACTGACAAACACATAGACTTCACACGGGGCCATTTTCACTGAGCTTATTGGCCTGGCAACTCTCCCCTCCCCCGTCCCCAATACCCCCGACCCCAATACCCCCAGTTTAGTGTTTCACACCTTCAAATGGTGGGTAAAGTTAAGTGGAATGTAAAGCCAGCTTTTCCCAAATGACATTTGCATTAAAATTGCTTCCATTTAGCCTTTGAGACTGTGCAATCATTTGATTTGTATGCAAGAGCTTGCATTTATCGAGAGCCTTATTTCATGAGACTCCCATAGCAAATGAATTTTACTGTCTGAGGTATAGACGCTCTCTCCATGCTGACCTGAGTCTTGTAGACCAAGGAGGCCCTGGGTGTCAATCCTCAGTTTGTTCACTTTAGCTGGGGAGGCGCTGAGATGCCCCCTGAACAATATTCAATTCTAGGAATTACTCGAGTATGTGGACAATGGGTGAGAATTGAGTTATAGATGCAGAATTAGGCCATTCAGCCCTTTGAGCCTGCTCCACCATTCTATCACAGCTGATAGAATACTCCTCATCCCCATTTTCACCTGCCTCCTCCCCATAACCCTTTAATCCATTACCAATTCAAAATCTGTCTAACTTCTCATTAAATTTACTCACTGTCCCAGCATCCAGCACACTTTCAGATTCAGAACCCTTTGGGAGAGGTAGCTTCTTGTCAACTCTGTTTTAACCTCTCATTCTAGAATGGTCTAGTGTCTGCCTCCTCCCTTCACCATGAATAAATACGCTGCCAACTCTCCAGGCTCACACTTGACCTCTTGGGCCAATAGTGGAAGGTCCACAAGAACTGGACACTAGCAAGGGCTATGAAGGCCCCACTTTCACAACCTTGCCCTTCATCTGAGTGGTTTTTATTTTATTCATTCATGGGGCATGGGGCGTCGCTGGGTGGCCAGCAGTTATTGCCCATCCCTAGTTGCTCGAGAGCAGTTCAGAGTCAACCACATTGCTGTGGCTCTGGACTCGCATGTTAGGCCAGACCGGGTAGGGATGGCAGATTTCCTTCCCTAAAGGACATTAGTGAACCAGATGGGTTTTTCTGACAATCAACAATGATTCACAGTCACCAGTAGATTCCTAATTCCAGAGATTTTTATTGAATTCAAATTTCACCATCTGCCATGATGGGATTCGAACCCGGGTCACCAGAACATTAGCTGATTTTCTGGATTAATAATCTAGCGATAATAACACTAGGCCAGAGCTTCGCCACAGTTTAATTCGCCAGCTGTCCCCCTCAAAAGGAAGAACAGCCAATGCTCATCTGGGGCTATGACTACTTTACCTTTCACCTTTTGACCCCGGCAAGGGTTCTTCTTTCACATCAGCTGGGGCAAAATGGGAGAAGGCAAAATCAAGATTTCCTTTCCTGTCAAGTGGCAAAAATTGACATCAGCCTTTCCTGGGCTGTCAACAAGCACTCAGGAGGTATCACCATCACCCCAGTCAGAAAGTTGTGAGTCTGATCCTCACGCCCAGACCCTCGAGGCTGACCCTTTGGGGTAGTGAAGGGAGTACTCCATCTTCAAAGGTACCAGCCCTCAGACACAACATTAGCCCAACTACCCTCTGAGGGATCATTGAAAGATCCAGAGACACTTGAAGAAGTACCTGGATGGGTGCAGCTCCCACAACACTGAGGAAACTCAACATCATCCAGGACAAAGTAGCCCCATTTGGTTGACACCACATCACAAACACCCACTCCCTCCACCACTAACTCTAAGTAGCAAGAGTGTGTACCATCTACAAGCAAATCACTGCAGCAATTCACTTAAGCTCCTGACACAGCACCTTCCAAACCCACAGCCACTTCCATCTAGAGGGACAAGGACAACATGGGAACACCACCATTTGCAAGTTCCCCTTCAATACACTCACCATCCTGATCTGGAAATATATCGGACTTTCCTTCGCAGTTGGTGGGTCAAAATCCTGGGATTCCTTCCCTGGCGGTACTCTGGGTGTACCTACACCACAGGGATTCAAGAAGGCAGCTCACCACCACCTTCTCAAGGGACAATTCTGTTTGGGCAATAAATGCTGGCCAGCCTGTGAAGCCCATGAAGCATGAATAAGTGAAAAAAAAATCTCCCCTCGTGTCTTGGCCAATACTTGTGCCTCACCCAACATCATAAAGAAAAAAATTGTAGTAAAGATCACATTTTGGAAGAGCACTGTGTACAGATTGGTTGCTGTATACCATGGATATATTTTACTGGCTGCAGGAAGCTTCAGGACATTCAGAGTTCATGAACAAAGAACAGTACAGCATAGGAAGAGGCCCTTCGGCCCTCTAAGACTGCGTCAATCACGTTATCCTATCGAGATCAACCGATTATATCCCTCTATTCACAACCTGCTCATGTGTCTATCCAGATAAGTCTTAAATATCGCTAATATATCTATCTCAACCTCCTCACATGGCAGTGCATTCCAGGCCCCCGCCACTCTCTGTGTATCTCCCCGCACATCTCCACTGAACCTTTCCCTCTTCCCTTGAACTTGTGCCCCGTTGGAACCATCATTTATGCCCTGGGAAAAAGCTTCCAGCTCTTTACCCTATCCATATCTCTCGTAAAAGTATAAACTTCTGTTAGGTATGTAAATACCTTCCTTCTCTGCATTGGCTAAATTCAACGCACACAATGGTCCAAACAAGATTAATGTACAGCTTGGAAAAGCCTCACACGTACATGATTATACTCACAATTCCTGAATATCTTCAGCTGCTCAATTGGCTCCAGAAGTGATGAGAAGTCAGGAATAGAATGAAGGGAAGGTAGATAATCTTTCCATTTCACCATGCCACTCCGTGACTCACTTCTAAAGAAGGGTTCAATTGATGAGCAAAGAATTCACAATTTAGAATCATAGAATCTCTACAGCGCAGAAGGAGGCCATTCAGCCCATCAAGTCTGCACCACTGTCTGACAGAGCTTTCTACCCAGGCCCAACCACTGCCCTATCTCTGTAACCCTGTACATTTACCATGGCTTAACCTACACGTCTTTGGACACTAAGGAGTATGCTATGTCTGTATAGCACACAAGGAACAATACTTTTCATTGTTAGTTAATAGATGTGACAATAATGAACCAATTCAAATCAGCTTCTTCCCTGTTGTCATCAGGACTTTTGAATGGACCTACTTCACTCTAAGTTGATCTTTTTCTACATCTTAGCTATGACTGTAACACTACATTCAGACCTCCTCTTTTCTTTCTCTATGAATTTAGTGTGTATAGCGAACAAGAAACAATACTTTCCATTGTATACTAATATATCTGACAATAATAAATCAAACCAATTCAAAATCCCACATGTGGAAAGTTTTGCCTGTTGGGTATTGAAGTTATTATCCATTTCAGAATCCACTGAATCAGAGTGGGAGCAAGTCCGATCCCATGGGAGTGACAGGAGATGATGGGATGGAGTGAGTGCCTGGTCCCAGTTTGACTGTCCCGAGTGTGTGGATCAAGTTTGATGAGCCAGCTGATCCTTCCTCCGTCCATTATGTTTCTGCATGGTCGTATAATCTGAAGCACCTCGATCAGATCCCATTCATTCTCCAGAGTTTTTATTTGAGACCATAAGGTTTGCATTAGCAAAAGGGTTGCCTGATTTGTGACAGTTGTTAATGCTTGCTGACATGTTAACAAGTGTACTGAGTAGGGAAAGAACAAACTTCAATTACCCTCATCCCTTCAGCACAACTTTATTTAATATTTGTACAAATATTTCCCTTTCATTATAATCCAGCTGTGCAACCTTTAAACTCGAGGTGACCAAGCAGTTCATGATGATCCAGAGCGGATAAACTGGAATTAAAGAAAGACTCACATTTATATAACGACATTTTCCACTTCAGTACATCCCCAAGTTCATTGCAGCCAATGAACTCTACCTGAAGGGTAAGGAAATAAAGAATGTAGCACCCAATTTGCACACAGTAAGCTCCCACACACACCAACGTGATGATGAGCAGACATTGATTGCGGGATTGATATTGGCAGCACGATGGCACACGTTGATTGTTGGAACAACCCATCTGGTTCACTAATGTTCTTTAGGGAAGGAAATCTGCCATCTTTATCTGGTCTGGCCTACAGGTGACTCCAGAGTCATAACAAAGTGATTGACTCTCAACTGTCCTCAGGCATCTCGAGATAAGCAATAAATGTTGGCCAGTCAGCGATACCAATGTCTCATGAATAAATAAAAAGACAAGTTCACTAGAGACCAGGGGATCTTCCTGGCATCCAGGACAGAATCACAGAATCCTTATGTTCCAGAAGGAAGTCACCCAGCCCTTCAAGTTTGTACTGACCACAATCCCATCAAGACCCCGTTCCTGCAACCCCACACATTTACCCTGCTGAGCCTCCTAACACTAGGGGCAATTTAGCATGGCCAAACAAACTGTACATCTTTGGGAAGAAATCGGATCATCTAGAGGAAACCCTCACAGACAAGAGGAGAATGCGCAAACTCCACAGAGACAGAGACCCGAGGCTGGAATCGAACCCTGGCTCCAGTGAGGCAGCAGAGTTGACCATTGCGCCGCTTCCCCCAAGGCAAATTTTGTTTTTGAAAGTTGTGAGATTCCATTGTGTGTGTCAGGCACGACTCATGTGGGAAAGTTTGAAATGCTCGGTAGGAGTCGAACCTGCGCGGGGAGGCCCCAAGGGATTTCCAGTCCATTGCATTAACCACTCTGTCATGACTACATTCAGAATTCATTCCAAACTTATTGAATTCAAATTTCCCCAGCTGCCATAGTGGGATTCGAACCCTTGTTTCTGGAGGATTCACCCAAGCCTCAGGTTTACTAGTTCAGTAAGATTCTCACAACGCCAGCCTTGTCTCTATATTTTATGAATTTATGAACCTTTCACCTTCTCAGCTCCTCTCAAAGCCCAGGTGCTGCCTGTTTGTGATGTTTGTTCATAGTTTGCCGCAGTGACAGAATAGCAGATCTGCGCACAGTAAATAATAAACCAATTATTGCTTCTTCTTCCCCTGAGGGATGAGGTCTTCCTGGGAAATTGGGTGAGCAAGATGCAACCTTGAAGCAAAATACTGCAGATGCGGAAAATCTGGAACATCAGCACAAAATCCACAGCCGTTAAGACAATGACTGCAATGAAAGTGAGGGCTGTACCTCAAGCAGCACAATGGCGCAGTTTTAGCACTGCTGCCTCGCAACATCAGGATCCTGTGTTCAATTCCTGGCTCGGGTCACTGTGTGGAGTTTGTATGTTCCCCCCATATCTGTGTGGGTTTCCTCCACTTTCCTCCCTCACTCCAAAGATGTGCAGGTTAGGTGGATTGGCAATTCTAAATTGCCCATTAGTGTCAGGGGGGTTAGCAGGGTAAATATGTGGGGTTGAGGGGTTAGGGCCTGAGTGGGATTGTTGTCATTGCAGGCTTGATGGACTGAATGGCCTCCTTCTGTACTGCAGGGATTCGAAAGCAGCTGCAGTTCAACTTGATTGGAATAGCAGAGGAAACTGAGAACAGAGAGATTGACCGGAATTCTCAGGCTGTTGGCCATTCATTCCAACGGGATCTTCGGGCTCCCACTGATGGATCACCGGCATGGTGTGGAATGCCACTGACAGAGGTAGGACTGGAAGGTCTCTCTACCGGTGAGAGATATGCCATCTCCTACCTCTGGGAGGCCAGGGAATTCCACCCATTAGATTGTGAATGGAGTAGAGGATTGACATGACAGGAAGCTCAAAGTCATTCTCGCGTTCTCGGCATGCAACATTCAACAGAGCTATCCCCCAATCTCATTGCTCTAGTGTAGAGGGAACGCATCATCAGCAGTTCAATAGGGTCAATTAAACAGGAAGAAGTCAACTTGACTGGGCAGCGCAGTGACACAGTTGTTAGCACAACGGCCTCGCAGCGTCAGGGGACCAGGTTCAATTCTGCCCTCGGTGGAGTTTGTACTTTCTCCCCATGTCAGTTTCCTCCTTCAGTCCAAAGATTTGTGGATTGGCCATGCTAAATTGACCCTAGTGTCAGGGGATTACTAGGGTAAATGTGTGAAGTTACAGGAATAGAGGTTACAGGGATAGGCCTGGGTGGGATTGTGATCTCAATGCACTGAAAGGCCTCCGTTTGCACCGTCGGGATTCTTTGATTCTATGATATACCTGACGCCTTGTACAGTACAGAGGGAGATGGGAAAGGACAAGCATTGTACATCCTGCATTGACACAGTCAGATGACAGGGAAACAGGGGCAAATATCCGGGATGATAGGAGAGTGAATCAGGGTATCTCAGAGGGAACGGCCCTTCATAACACTGAAAGGAGAGGGGAGGAGAGGGGAACATTTGTTCAGTGGTGTGATCACATGGGAGGTGCAGAAATGGCTGTTCAAATGACCACAAAAGATCATTGACCTGAAATGAGAACTCTGTTTCTCTCTGCACAGAAACTACAGTTAAAGTTTATTTATTAGCCACAAATAAGGCTTACATTAACACTGCAATGAAGTTACTGCAAAAATCCCCTAGTTGCCACACTCAGGCACCTGTTCAGGTCAATGATTATTAACTAGCACGTCTTTCAGATTGTGGGAGGAAACCCACACAGTCATGGGGAGAATGTGCCAACTCCACACAGACAGTAATGCAAGCTGGGGATTGAACCTGGGTCCCTGGCGCTGTGAGGCATTAGTGTTAACCTGCTGTGCCACTGTGCCGCCCCAAACCTCTGAGTATTTCCAGCATCTCCTGTTTTTATTTCCGATTTTGGTCATTGACACTATATAATGTTAGAATTTACGTTTTGGATTTGCATGCTAAAAACACACGCTTATCTGATAAGTGCAATTCCAACAACACTCAACACCCAGGGAATGTGAGGAAAAAATCTTTTACCCAGAGGGTGGTGAGGGACTGGAATGTACTGCCTGGAGGATGGTGGAGGAGGGATGCCTCAATCCTTTAAAAGGTACCTGGATAGAACCACGTGTCAAGTGCTAGTAAATGGGATTAGGTAGGAGGTCAGGTTTTTCTCCTAGGTCGATGCAGACTTGATGGGCCGAAGGACAAAATCCTGGAACTCTCTCCCTAACAGCACTTGGGAACACTTACACCAGATGGGTTGCAACAGTTCATGGAGGCAGTTCACCATCATGAGTTACAAAAGTCTAGTATGCAGGCACAGCCAATAATCAGCAAAGCCAATAGAATTTTGAATCTGTTATTAAAAAAGCCCACCGATGCCTCTCCCTTCTCAGGAAATTTGGCAGGTCAGTTATGATTCTCACCAACGTTTACAGATGCACCATAGAGAGTATTCTTTCCATTTGTATCACAGTTTGGTATGGCTCCTGCTCTGCCCAAGACTGCAAAAAACTACAAAGTGTCCTGAATGTAGCCCAATCCATCACACAAACCAGCCTCCCATCCATTGACTCTGTCTACATTTCCCACTGACTCGGAAAAGTATAATTATGCACACTATGCATACTCTCTTCCACCTTCTTCTGTTGGGAAAAAGATACAAAAGTCTGAGGTTACGTACCATTCGACTCAAGAACAGCTTCTTCCCTGCTGCCATCAGACTTTTGAATGGACCTACCTTGCATTAAGTTGATCTTTTATTACACCCTAGCTATGACTGTAACCCTACATTCTGCACTCTCTCCTTTCCTTCTCTGTGAATGGCATGCTTTGTCTGTGTAGCTTGCAAGAAACAATATTTTTCACTGTGTGTGAATACATGTGACAATAATGAATCAATTTAAATCTCATTGTTTATTGTGAGGTGAATTGAATGTAGAAGTCAGGAGAATATGTTCCAGTTTTCAGAACGTTGGTGAGACCATATATAGGGTATTATGTACGTCATTAATGTCCTTATTTAAGGAAAGTTATAAATGCATTAAAAGCAGTTCAGAGAAGATTCACTGCACTAATACCAGGAATGTCTTACGTGGAAAGATTGGACAGGCTTGTTTCATTGGAATTTAAGAGGGTAAGAGACAACTTGGTTAAAAGAACAAAGAACAAAACAGCATGGGAAACAGGTCCCAACGAGCCTGCGCCACCACCCTGATGTTCCCACCTCTACCCGTGATCCCTGTCTATGTTTATAGATTAAAAACCAAATTTGAGACAATTTAGGGAGAATTTGTTTTGCCAATTAGCCTAAGAGTACATTTTTGGGATGTGGGAGGAAACTGGAGCACCCGGAGAAAACCCACGCAAGCACGGGGAGAATGCGCAAACTCCCACAGACACAGGCCCAAATCCATGTATCTGCACAGCACAGCGATAGTCACTGAGCTGTCGTGTTGCCCATCAAATGGTCCAGGTCAAACATACACTAACAACGTGAAGCACTAGGATACTGTCGAAAAAAAACATGTAAGATCCTGAGGGATCTTGACAGGATGGATGTGGAGAAGATGTTTCCTCTTGTGGGAGAATCTACAACTGGAGGGTCACTGTTTAAAAACGAGGGGTCACCGATTTCGCTGAAAGATGGGGGAAACTTCTGCTCAGAGGATAACGAGTCTTTGAAATTCTCTTCTTTGAAAGCTGGCTGAGGATGAGTGCTTGAATGTTTTTAAGGAAAAGCAGTGTAGATTCTTCATTCACAAGGGGGTGAAAGGTTATCGAGGGTCAGCAGGAATGTGGGGTTGAGGTTACAATCGGATTAGCTATGATCTTATTGAATGGCAGAGCAGATTTGAGGGGCCAAGTGACCTACTCCTGCTCCTAATTTGTATCTTTGTACGCACGAGGGATGGACAATAAATGTTGGCCTTGTCAACAATGCGCACATCCCTTGAAAGGATAAAAAAGAATAACTTGGCATCAGTTTCTGTCGCTGACTAGTACTGCTTTGAGAAGAATCATCAAGGACAATCCAGCTCCACAATTCCCCATAGGGAAAGTATTCGAACCAGTATACTTATTTCCCTGCTCTCCATGCCTGCCATCACCTTGTGTAAATGTATTCTGGTGGATTGACTGTGCAGCACACTCTGATTCCAGTGTAATCCCCTCAATCACATCAAACTGAGGACTTTTCACCCATTGCTGTCAGTGTAGAGATTTTAGAGTTCTTCAGTCATGTGTGATTAATGTTTCCCTGAGACAGGAGTTGTACAAGTCAACAAATGGGAATTTGAGAATTCCCGAGCATGCCTGGGAACTTTCCAAATTTCATGTTTCATTCCCACCACTGGGGAAGATAGAAATGCAGAAAATGTACAGCAAGGCAGGGAGGCCAATGGGCCCATCATGTACATGCTAGCTCAGAAAGAGCTATCAGCCTATTCCAAATTCCCTGGTTGATCTTGGTTGGTAGCTCTGTTGCTGACACTGCTTCAAGTGAATATCCAAGTGTTTTTGAAATGTGGTGAGTGTTTTGGCTCGGCCATCCTGTGAGTCCCCGACTCCCACAACCCTCTGTGTCCCACAGATCCTCTCTAATCCTCCTACCAATGGCTATGCTCCTAATCATTGAACCCATAGATGCTTCTTATCCACTCAATTGAGGTGCCTCATAACTTTATCCAGCTCAGTTAAATCTCCCTCCACTATCTCTAATTTTAAGTTGTAGGAATAACAAGCAGGCCATTTGGCCCCTCGAACCTGTTCCGTCATTCAATAAGATCAAGGCTGATCTGAGTGTGACCCTGACTCCATCTTCCCACCTACCCTGATAACATTTGACTCTCTTGCTAGTCCAGAATCCAAGTTCATCAAAGGAAATTTCGTTAAGGAGGGCAAATAAGAACTCTGTTGGTCCCTAAGTCATAGAACCCCTACAGAGCAGAAGAAGGCTATCTGGCACATTGACCTTGCACTGGCAACAATCCCATTCAGGCACTATCCTCTTAATCCCATTATTTAACCTGTTAGCTCCCACCCCCCCGCCCCATCCCCAACACTAAGGGGACAATTTAGCATGGCCAATCAAACTAACCCGCACATCCTAAACCCGAGGAAAGGTTTAAAGGGGTATGGGCCAAATGCAGGCAAATGGGGTTAGCTTAGATGGGCATTTTGCTCAGTGTGGACCTGTCTGGGCTAAAGGGCCTATCTCCATGCCGTAGATTCTTTGATGATATGATCTCTGAATTGTTGGAGGGAACCGGAGCACCCAGCGGAAACCCACGCAGACACGAAGAGAATGTGCAAACTCCGCACAGATAGTGACCCGAGCTGGGAATTGAACCTGGACCACTGGCGCTGTGAGGCAGCAGTGCTAACCACTTTGCCACCAAGCCGCTCCCACGTCCTCCCCCTAGCAGAGGATATTATCATGTTTCAATCCACACTATCAAATTACTTCATCATCTTAAATACTTCAATTTGATAATTGCTTAATCTTCCACACAGATTTGTTGAATAGAATTTTATAACTGGCCATTGGGCTATGAGAGAAACCGAGAGGTCTTGTGGTGCAGTGGGTTAGCATCACTTGCCTCTGAGCCACGAGTTCCAAGTTCAAGTCCCACTTCAAGACTTGATGATCATGAAGCAGCCAAATAGGCTGAGATGTCAGCTAGCAAAACCTTCCAAACGCACCGATGGCTGGCAGTAGTAACAAGAGAAACTCCTGGTCAGCCACACTTGATGTGGAGCAGCGCCCCTCAAGTTATAAGCTCCTGGCAACAGACTAGTTCTGAGAGCTCCCAGGCTATGGAAACAGACGGCAATCTGCTGTAGTGCACCAATAGGTGCGAGAAGAGAATGGGAAAGAGCGAGGGTCTATGATTAATTGGACTGCTCACCAGAGGATTGCACAGTCGGGTGGTCTCTTTTCATACTGTAACTCATTCTGATGCTGTGATGGGATTGAAACTACAACAATGCAGGCTCAGGTACTAAATGCTTCCTGCTACCCATCCAGCAAGTGGCATGAATTACATTACAGTTACTGAGAATGGTGTTGAGGAGGATTGCTTCAACAGAGCAGGAGAATCCACTCCATGTGTCCACTTCCCCAGCATAGAAACTATTGGACAGTCAGAGGCTCTTACCAAGGATGGAAGGTGGCACAGTGGTTAGCACTGCTATCTCACAGCCCCAGGGGATCCGGGTTCAATTCCTGGTTTGGGCCACTGTCTGTGTGGAGTTTGCACCTTCTCCCCATGTCTACATGGGTTTCCTCCGCATGCTCCAGTTTCCTCCCACAGTCTGAAAGACATGCTGGTTAGATACATTGGCCGTACTCCCTCAGTGTACCCGAACAGGCGCCGGGAGTGTGATGACTAGGGGATTTTCACAATAACTTCATTACAGTATTAATGTAAACCTACTTGTGGCACTAGTAATTAAACTTTAAACTTTTACAAGGGGGCACAGGTTTAAGCGGGGAGGGGAAAAGTTTAAAGGAGATGTGCGGGGAAAGTTTTTCATGCAGAGAGTGGGTGTCTGGAATGTGCTGCCAGAGGAAGTGGTGGAATCAGGCATATCAGCAACATTTAAGAGGCATCTGGATGGGTACATGAATAGGGAGGGAATAGACGGATACGGATCGAATAAGGCAGAAGGTTCTTTTAGTTTAGTTAGTGCATCATGTTCGGTGCAGGACTGGAGGGCTGAAGGGTCTGTTCCTGCGCTGTATTTTTCCTTGTCCTTTGTTCTTGCATGTCTGCAACAGAGGAAGTGATTAATAATCTTTGTTGAGATAATCCAACTCTCTAAATGCCAACATTCTGACAGAAAACAGCGGCCATTAACATTAAACAGAAGGAGGGGCTCTGTTGGTGGACTGCTGTTAGTTCAACATTTCACATTTTAAAATATCTTGCATTTATTGTGTGCTTGGGGCCTGACACAAAATGAGATCAAAGCTTTCTTTCATTGGGGGGGGGGGGGGGGGGGGGGGGATGTGGGGGCAGCGGGGGTTGCAAGGATCATGACTGCATGCAAATATTTGGCAAATTTAAATGATTAAGAAATAGCTGCTCATGAAATCCCATCTCCCTCCAGTAACTGTTGTATATACGGCAACCTCCTTGTAGAAAGTGTCAGTGATGTTTGTGTAATGGGAACCTTATTGATGAAAAATGTAGACAGAAGATCAAACATCAGAGGTCTGATATATGATGACTAGGTCCCTATTACAAGTGAGATTCTCCTTATGGCTCCACTGGGTAGAGTACTGTTTTGTTTTTCGCATAACTCCCACCTAAAAAATGCCAAGTTCAATCCCAAATTGGTATGGCTGTTGCTCTGCCCAAGATCACAAGAAATTACAAAGTGTCGTGAATTAAGCTCAATCTATCACGCAAACCAGCCTCCCAACCATTGATTCTGTCTACACATGTCACTACCTCAGAAAAGTAACCAGCATAATTAAGCACGCCACACAGCCCAGACATTCTCTCTTTCATCTTTTTCCATCCGGAAAAAGATGCAAAAGTCTGAGGACACATACCAATCAACTCAAGAACAGCTTCTTACCTGCTGCCATCAGACCTTTGAATGGACCTACCTCGCATTAAATTGACCTTGCTGTAAACCCTAGCTATGACTGTAACACTACATTCTGCACTCCCTTCTTCCCTTCTCTATGAATGGTATGTTTTGCCTGTACAGTGCATAAGAAACAATACTTTTCATTGTGTACTAATACATGTGACAATAATAAATCAAATTAAATCAAATTTGTATTATTTGATTTCAACCAGTTGAACCCTGAGTTAGCATTCTGGAGAAGTAAAATCCTACAGGCACAAAGCCTCCTTTGAGAAAACATGTCCTCTGTCCTGGGAATTATTGAAGAATGAAGTAGAGAAGAAAATTATTCCTCTGGCAAACAGAAACATAGAAACAGGGGAAGGCCATTTGGCTCTTCGAGCTTCTCCACAATATATTTTGATCATGGAATTCCATATCCTGATCCCCCTCCCCCCCACATCCCTCGATCCCTTCAGTGCCAAGAGCTATATCTAATTTATTCTTGAAATCAGACATAGTTTTGGCCTCAACTACATTCTGTGGTAGTGAATTTCATACACTCACCATTCTCTAGGTGAAGAAACTTCACAACAAACAATAAGGAGAGGTCACCGATTTTAATTCATCGGCTAATGGTTGAGAGAGGAGATGAGAAGAAGGTTTTCACTGACAGAGTTGTTGCAATCCAAACTGGGAGAGATGTGCAAGGAATCTCAAGAATCATAGAATCCCTACAGTGCAGAAGAAGGCAGTTGGGCCATCGAGCCTGCTCCAACTCTCTGACAGAGTATCTTACCCGGGTCCTCTCCTCCCTGTAACTCCACACGTTTCCCATGGCCCATCCACCTAACCCACACTTCTTGGGACCCTAAGGGGAAATTTAGCATGACCAATCCACCTAATCTGCACATCTTTGGACCAGGGGAAGAAACCGGAGCACCCGGAGGAAACCCACACAGACATGGGTAGAATGTGCAAACTCCACACAGGCAGTGACCCAAGCCGGAAATCAAACCCACAGGGCTAACCACTGTGCCATCGTGTCCCCCTGCTCTTCAGAATCAATGAAACACATTTGCATTATCGCTCCTGTTGTAATTCCAGAAAGATTCCAGAAAGCAACAACGACCAGATTCATCTGACTTTGGTGATTCGGAACGTTGGGTAAATATTGACCAGGGCACCATGGAAACCTTCCCCGGTTTTTTTCAATGTATGGAGCCGTTTCAGTCACAGCGAGGGCAGACAGAATGGCATTGTCATATCTCCACAGACGCAAAGGGCAGAACGGTGGCACAATGGTTAGCACTGCTGCCTCCCAGCACCAGGGGACCTGGGTTCAATTCCCAGCCTGGGTGACTGCCCATGTGGAGTTTGTATGTTCTCCCCGTGTCTGTGTGGGTTTCCTCCAGGTGCTCCGGTTTCCTCCCACAGTCCAAAATGTGTGGATTAGGTACATTGGTCATACTAATTTGCTTCTTAGTGTCTTGGGATGCGTAAGTTAGAGGGATTAGTGGGATAAATATATGGGTTGACTGTGGGATTGTTGTCAGTGCACATTCAATGGGCCTCCTTCTGCACTGTAGAGATTCAATGATTCTAAATGGCAACTTGGGCACAAAATCTCACAAGAGGCCAGAAACGCCTATCTTGCAGGTGAAATCTCACAGCTGGGCTGGGTGGGTGCAAGGCTGGTCGGAGACCCAATGCTGGAGCAATGTCTCTGCCAGTGATGGAATAAATATAATGTGAGCTTTATTATAGAGCCACAAGAGTAATGAGCTCACCCTTTCCCAGCACATCAGAAACACGCGAGTCATTTCACATTCCTTAGCTTTGACCGACATGCTAATTTTGCCCACTGCTTCAGTGCACCGGTAACCCTGATTGTATTCCCCGGGGCTGTTCCCCTCCAAAACAAGTTTTCTGTCCTGGAGGCTACAGTTGAGGAGGAATCAACTGGAGATGGCCAAAGGGAGCAGGTCTCTGGGGGTGAGCCTGCTGGGAATGCTCAGGTGGGTAGGGGAAATAAGAGATTGGGCCTGGTAATTGGAGACTCCATAGTTAAGAGAACAGATAGGAGAGTAAATAGTAATAAACGGGACTCAGGGCTGGTGTGTTGCCTCCCCGGGATCCAGGATGTCGCACAGCGGGTTTTTAAGATTCTTAAGGGAGAGGGGAGTCAGCCCCAAGTCATAGTTCATGTAGGGACTCATGATGTAGGTAGGACAAGGGAAGGGGATATTAAACAAAAATTTATGGAGTTGGGGTGGAAGCTTAGGGCCAAAACAGACAGAGTGATTATCTCTGGACTCTTGCCTGTGCCACGGGATAGTTTAGAGAAGAACAGGGAGAGGGAATGTTTGAACTTGTGGCTGCGGGGATGGTGCAGGAGGGAGGGGTTCAGGTTCCTGAACAATTGGGGCTCATTCTGGGGTAGGTGGGACCTCTACAAGAGAGATGGTCTACACCTGAACCAGAGGGGAACCAATATCTTGGGGGGAAAATTTGCAAAGGCTATGCAGGGGGCTTTAAACTGATTCAGAGGGGGGGTGGGATCCTGAGTAGTTTGGATGTTAAGAGGGACGAGAACAGGGGGGTCATAGATGAGAACTGTAAAACACAGCAGCGTATGGGTGGAGTAGGGCATGGTTTGAAATGCGTATACTTTAATGCAAGAAGTATTCGCAATAAGGTGGAGGAACTTGCAGCTTGGACCAGTACCTGGAACTTCGATGTTGTGGCCATTTCAGAGACATGGATAGAGCAGGGACAGGAATGGTTGCAGGTTCCGGGGTTCAAATGCTTCAGTCGGAGTAGAGAAGGAGGTAGAAGAGGGGGAGGAGTGGCATTATTAGTCAAAGACTGTATCACAGTGACAGAAAGGAAGTTTGATGAGGACTTGTCTGTTGAGGTAGTATGGGCTGAGATTAGAAACAGGAGAGGAGAGGTCACCCTGTTGGGAGTCTTTTATAGACCTCCTAAAAGTTCTAGAGAGGTAGAGGAAAGGATTGCAAAGTCGATCCTGGACAGGAGTGAAAGTAATAGGGTAATTGTTATGGGGGACTTTAACTTTACTAATATTGATTGGAATAGCTATAGCTCTAGCTTGTTAGAGGGGTCAGTTTTTGTACAAAGTGTGCAGGAAGGTTTTTTGACTCAGTATGTAGATAGGCCAACTAGAGGTGAGGCTACATTGGATTTGGTGCTGGGCAATGAGCCAGACCAGGTGTTAGGCTTGGAAGTTGGTGAACATTTTGGTGATAGTGACCACAATTCGGTTACGTTCACCTTAGTGATGGATAGGGATAGGCATGAAGATGGGGGCAGTAGTTATAGCTGGGGGAATGGTAATTATGAGGCCATAAGGAGGGAATTAGGGTGCATAGGTTGGACGAGGAAACTACAGAGACTGGGAACATCTGAAATGTGGAGCTTATTCAAGGAGCAGCTACTGCGAGTCCTTGATAAGTAAGTCCCTGTCAGGCAAGGAGGAAATGATCGAGTAAGGGAACCATGGTGTACTAAAAAAGTTAATTTGCTGGTTAAAAGGAAAAAGGAGGCTTATGTCAGGATGAGGCTTGAAGGATCAGTTAATGCAATGGATAGCTATAGATTAGCCAGGAGTGAGCTAAAGAGCGAGTTGAGGAGAGCTAAAAGAGGACACAAGAAGACTTTGGCTGATAGGATCAAGGAGAATCCTAAAGCTTTCTTTAGATATGTTAAGAATAGAAGATTGGTTAGGGCCAGTCATGGACAGCAGTGGGAAGTTGTGCGTGGAGCCTGAAGAGATTGGAGAGGCACTGAACAAATATTTCTCTTCGGTATTCACGCATGGAGATGTAAATTTAGTTGTGGAGAACACTGGGATACAGGGTTGCAAATTGTAAAGTATTGAAGTAGATAAGAAGGATGTGCTAGATATTCTTGAGGGCTTGAAGTTAGATAAGTCCCCTGGGTCGGACGGAATTTACCGTAGGATTCTCTGGGAGACGAGAGAGGAGATTGCAGAGCCTCTGGCTCTGATCTTCAGGTCGTCGTTGGTTACGGGTATAGGGCTGGAAGACTGGAGGATAGCGAATGTGGTCCCATTGTTCAACAAGGGGAAGAGAGACTTTCCGGGGAATTATAGACCGGTGAGTCTTACTTCTGTTGTGGGCAAAGTATTGGAGAGAATTATTAGGGATAGGATTTATAGTTATTTAGAGAGAAATGAATTAATTGGGGATAGTCAGCATGGTTTTGTGAAGGGTAGGTCGTGCCTTACTAACCTTATTGAGTTTTTTGAAAAAGTGACCAAAGAGGTGGATGGGGGTAAGGCAGTTGATGTGGTATATATGGACTTTAGTAAGGCGTTCGATAAGGTGGCCCATGGAAGGCTTCTGCAGAAAATGCAGATGTATGGGATTGAGGGTGATTTAGCTAATTGGATTAGGAATTGGCTAGCAGATAGAAGACAGAGGGTGGTGGTTGATGGGACATATTCATCGTGGAGTTTGGTTACAAGTGGTGTACCTCAGGGGTCTGTTTGGGGCCCTGCTGTTTGTAATTTTATAAATGATCTGATGAGGGTATTGAAGGATGGATTAGTAAATTTGCAGATGACACAAAGTCGGGGAGTGGTAGATAGTGAAGAGGGGTGTTATAGTTTCAGAGGACTTGGACAAGTTGCAGAGCTGGGCCGAGAGGTGGCAAATGGAGTTTAATGGGAAAAGTGTGAGTAATTCACTTGGCAGGAATAACAAATGTGTAGAGTATAGGGCTAATGGTAGGACTCTTAATAGTGTTGAAGAACAGAGGGATCTTGGTGTATATGTGCATAATCCCTGAAAGTGGCAATCAATCGATAAGGTTGTTAAGAAGGCATAGGAGTCTTAGCTTTTATTGGTAGGGGGATTGAATTTGGAGCGCAACGTCATGTTGCAACTGTACAAAACTTAGTGCGGCCGCACTTGGAGTATTGTGCAGTTCTGGTCCCCCATTATAAGAAAGATGTGGAGGCATTGGAGAGGGTACAGAGGAGTTTACCAGGATGTTGCCTGGTATGGAGGCAGGTCTTATGAAGAGAGGTGAGGGATTTGGGTTGTTTTCGTTAGAAAAGGCGGCTAAGAGGAGACTTATGAAACATATAAGATGATTAGAGGTTTAGATAGGTGGACAGTGATAGCCTTTTCCTGGATGGAGAAAGCTAGCACGAGGGGACATAGCTTTAAATTAAGGGGTGTGTTTAGGACGATGTCAGAGGTAGGTTCTTTACCCAGAGGGTGGTAAGGGTATGGAATGCCTGCCTGTGCAGTGTAGATGCGCCAAGTTTGGTGGCGTTTAAGAGGTTAGTAGATAAGTTTATGGATGAAAAGGGAATAGTTTAGGTTAGAGGGTCACTGCTTGTTCCTAATTGGTCGGCGCAACATCGAGGGCCGAAGGGCCTGTTCTGCGCTGTAATGTTCTATGTTCTATGTTCTGTGTATGAACCCTCTGCTCGATGAGTTCCCAGACAGTGCTGAGCATCCTTGCCGTGTGCTGCGCCCTCCCACAAGCTGGTGCAGCAAGGGGGTGAGGAGTTGGTGGAGGAAGAGGAGGTGGACGAGTGGTACATCTCCTCTGGTGAGGAGGGATGCTGAGGGGGAACCTCTTGTAGGGCAGAGAAAAGCTATCAGTTAATGGTGAGGGGCCTGAATAGGGAGGAGGGCTTGGGATGCCCTGATAGCTTCCCACTTCACGGATGACCAGAAAGGATAAGGCTCAACATGAATGTCCTATCATGGGCGATAACCCTTCCTCGTTGACTGGCGGACAACACAGGTAGGTGATTCCCAACAACACAGGTAGGTGATTCCGATTGCAGTGAGGACACATTGTTGGGGCTTAAAGAATTATTGTGAATGTTTGGCTCTGGTCTGGCTCAGGCAGCTTGCAGACAGCCTGTGACCAGGGTAATGTCGAGATGATGATGTGCAGACAGACTCTCCTGATGCAGGTTGGTTGGGTCATCGATGAGGGTG
This sequence comes from Sphyrna mokarran, assembly GCA_024679065.1. NCBI lineage: Eukaryota > Metazoa > Chordata > Chondrichthyes > Carcharhiniformes > Carcharhinidae > Sphyrna > Sphyrna mokarran. Next base: position 7,771,092 of record JAGIQG010000017.1, on the reverse strand, counting down.
TGTGTGTGTGTGTGTGTGTGTGTGTGTGTGTGTCTGGTGTCATAACTTCATACGTTTATAAGATATAGGAGCAGAATTAGGCTATTCGGCCCATTGAGTCTGTTCCGCCACTTGATCATTCTTGTCTTCTTCCCAAAACCCTTCAACCCATTCCTATTTATCTAACTCCTCCTTAAATTTACTCACTGTTCCAGCATTCACCGCACTTTGGGACAGCAAATTCCACAGATTCACAACCTTTTGGGAGAAGTAATTTCTCCTCAACTCTGTTTTAAATTTGCTTATCCGAAGATTATGACCTCTCAACCTAGAATGTCCCATGAGAAGAAGCATCTGCTCCATGTCTACTTTATCTGCACCTTTTACCATCTTGTATACCTCAATTTGATCTTTCCTCATTCTTCTAAATTCCAGAGAGTATAGGCCTAAACTGTTCAATCTCTCTTCACACGACAAACCCCTCATTTCTGGAATCAATCTAGTGAACCTCCTCTGAACTGCCTTTAATGGCATTACATCTTTCTTCAAATAAGAAGACCAAAACTGAGCACAATACTCCAGGTGAGGCCTCACCAATGCCTTGTATCATTGCAACAATACTTCCTTACCTTTAGATTCTGTTCCTTTAGCTCTTAATGCCAACATTTCACTCACATTCTTTATTATCTGCTGTACCTGCATGCTAAGTGCTGGAGGAACAGCTTTCACCACTCCCTGAGGTCAGACTGTCCCAAAATGATTGGGTTGAGTGATGGGCTTCACCACTTTGGGGGTTGTGGGGGGGGGGGGGTAGGGTGGAACTAGCATGACAATGAGGCAACTCCAAGCAATGAGCTGACATCCTCAGAGCCAGGAGCTGGAGGCGGTGCTCGTTAACACATTCAGCCATTATACGTTCGATACACAAGGTGGGATTTTACTATCTCGCTCATCCCAGAACCATAAAATTCCACCCGAGGTCAATGGATCTTCCCACTGTCCACCCCTCCCCCCTTCCAAATCCTGTGGCCGGTGCGATGGTAAAATTCCAACCACGGAATTGGTTTAACTCAGTTGGCCGGATGGGTGATTTGTGATGCGGAGTGATGCCAAGGGGTTCAATACCTGCACCAACTGAGGCTATTCTTCAACTTTACCCCCCCCACCCCAGTCTGAGGTGTGGTGATCTTCAGATTAAATCACCAGCACTCAGCTCCCCCACTCCAAATGGAACCCAACCTGGGACTATCGTGCCTTTACCATGACATATGGTTATGTACACAGTAAATTAGTAAGCTATGGAATGATAACAAGGAGGGAGCCAAAAGTAAGGTTAATACATTACAGAAATGTTCACACATTTACAAGTTCTCCAATTCCCATGTTATGCAACTATAATTTCTTCACCCTTTCTAAACCGTCAGTACAGTTTGTTGGATCCACAATTGAGGTGGAGACAGCCAGCTATCTGTCACCCACTGTTGTGTAACATGAGATAACCTCGGCTGGTGTCATGGAAAAGTAGAAACTAGAAGCAGGAGGAAGCCATTCAGCCTTTCAAACCTGCTCCGCCATTCATTATAATCATGGCTGATCATCAAATTCTGATCCCCCCTTCCCCCCATATCCCTTGATCCCTTTAGCCCCCAAAATCACATCTAATTGCTTCTTGAAATCAGACAATGTTTTGGCCTCAACTACTTTCTGTGGGAATGAATTCCACACATTCACCACCATCTGGGTGAAGAAATTTCTCCTCATATCAGTTGTAAAAGGTTTACCACTTATCCTCAACTACGACCTCTAGCTTTGGACTCCCCCACCTTTGTGAACATTCTTCCTGAATCTACCCTGAATAACCCTGCTAGAATTTTATCGGTTACTGTAAGATCCCTTCTCTCTAAAGTCCAGTAAATAAAATCCTAATTGACTTAATCTCTTCTCATATGACAGACCTGCCAATCCAGGAATCAACCTGGTAAACCTTCACTGCACTCCCTCTATAGCAAGGACATCCTTCCTCAGATAAGGACATCAATACTCCAGGTGTGGCCACATCAACACCCCATATTGCAGCAAAACATCCCTATTTCTATACTCTGAAGCTGAGATTTGGAGTGCCCATAGAACATAGAACATTACAGCGCAGAACAGGCCCTTCGGCCTTCGATGTTGCACCGACCAGTTAGGAAAAAGCAATGACCCTCCAAACTAAACCATTCCCTTTCCATCCATAAACTTATCTACTAACCTCTTAAACGCCACCAAACTTGGCACATCTACAACTGTCGCAGGCAGAGCATTCCATACCCTAACCACCCTCTGGGTAAAGAACCTACCTCTGATATCAGTCCTATAACTACCACCCCTTAATTTAAAGCTATGTCCCCTCGTGCTAGCTTTCTCCATCCTAGGAAAAAGGCTATCACTGTCCACCCTATCTAAACCTCTAATCATCTTATATGTTTCGATAAGGTCCCCTCTTAGCCGCCTCCTTTCTAACGAAAACAACCTCAAATCCCTCAGCCTCTCTTCATAAGACCTGCCCTCCATACCAGGCAACATCCTGGTAAACCTCCTCTGTACCCTCTCCAATGCCTCCACATCTTTCTTATAATGCGGGGACCAGAACTGCACACAATACTCCAAGAGCGGCCGCACTAGAGTTTTGTACAGTTGCAACATGACGTTGCGGCTCCGAAATTCAATCCCCCTACCAATAAAAGCTAAGACTCCATATGCCTTCTTAACAACCTTATCGACTTGACTGCCTACTTTCAGGGATCTATGCACAAATACACCAAGATCCCTCTGTTCATCAACACTATTAAGAATCCTACCATTAGCCCTATACTCTACACATTTATTATTCCTGCCAAAGTGCATTACCTCACACTTTTCCACATTAAACTCCATTTGCCACCTCTCGGCCCAGCTCTGCAACTTGTCCAAGTCTCTCTGCAAACTATAACACCCCTCTTCACTATCTACCACTCCACCGACTTTAGTGTCATCTGCAAATTTACTAATCCATCCTTCAATACCCTCATCCAGATCATTTATAAAAATTACAAACAGCAGGGGCCCCAAAACAGATCCCTGAGGTACACCACTTGTAACCGAACTCCACGATGAATATCTTCCATCAACCACCACCTTCTGTCTTCTATCTGCTAGCCAATTCCTAATCCAATTAGCTAAATCACCCTCTATCCCATACATCTGCATTTTCTGCAGAAGCCTTCCATGGGCCACCTTATCGAACGCCTTACTAAAGTCCATATATACCACATCAACTGCCTTACCCCCATCCACCTCTTTGGTCACTTTTTCAAAAAACTCAATAAGGTTAGTAAGGCACGACCTACCCTTCACAAAACCATGCTGACTATCCCCAATTAATTCATTTCTCTCTAAATAACTATAAATCCTATCCCTAATAATTCTCTCCAATACTTTGCCCACAACAGGAGTAAGACTCACCGGCCTATAATTCCCCGGAAAGTCTCTATTCCCCTTCTTGAACAATGGGACCACATTCGCTATCCTCCAGAAACAATAGGACCACATTCGCTATCCTCCAGATCTGCTTGCAGGTTATATGGATGAGGTAATGCCACCCTACTTGGTCAGAGGGTATCAGGTGGGTTGGACACCCACACAGGGTCACCAGGGCTATGTACCAGGGCTGGTACATAGCCGTGATGGAAGGCCAGGGCTATGTACCAGCTGATCATCCTCCTTATGGGTGCTTGAGGGTTCCTGGCTTTTTCCTTGGGATAGAGGGGCAGCCAGAGTGAGATCCAGGAGACCCACTGTCCTCTGGCCCTGACACCCATGGATGGCCACAAGTATCTGCACCATGGAACTAGAATCATAGAATTCCTACAGTGGAAAAGGAATCCATTTGGCCCATCGAGTCTGCACCGACTACAATCCTACCCCGGCCCTATCCCCATAATCCCATGCATTTACCCTAGCTAGTTCCCCTGACACTAAGGGGCAATTTAGGGCCAATCCACCTAACCCACATATTTTTGGAGTGTTGGGGGGAAACCAGACCACCCAGAAGAAACCTATGCAGACACAGGGAGAATATGCAGACTCTGCACAGAAGTGACTGAGGTCAAGATTTGAACCTGGGCCCCTGGCATTGTGAGGCAGCGGTGCAATCCACTGTGCCACCATGCCCTCCACAGTTAGTTGATGCCCTGGGTTACGGAGTTTGTGCCCTGAAGTAAGCAGTGAACTTCCCCTCCCCCCACCATTAGATGGCCATCCAGCCCCGAGGTCCCCACAGTGGACACCACCCTCGCAGCATTAGCCTGGTTGCCTCGGAATGCCAACACCATTTCCTCAGACAGAAGGCAACGGGACTCGGGCCTTGCAATCCGAGGAATGAAGCTGACATTCCTTCCTGGTATTCCCAACTTTGTCTTTGGAATAGCAGCAACTGAGGCACCGATTGAGGCCAGAGGCCCATCGTCTAACTGGGCTACAGCACGGATTTGGCAACATGCAATCCTCTCATTGCTGGGTCTTGGGACACACTTACCTCCACTTTCTGTGGATCATTGGGGTGAAGTGACCCAGAAGCCCGTCCATTTCTAATTACCACTAAGGTGCGGGTCTCTGAGAGATGCAGGGGGCAGGTGACAGCAGTGATACCACTGCTGTTGGAAGATCAGAGAACATATGGAGCTGCCCACTCTGGTTCCCTCCAATGCCCTGCCAATGAGCTGTAATAATCTATCCATTTACATGCAAGGGAAGGGGAATGGCATTAGCACAAGATACGTGCTTTAGAATGGGTGAGAGGGAACCCATGTTAGGTTGGCGAGATGGTTGATTGTGTTGTGGATCCTCCCTTTATCCTTTTATTCCCCCTTGCCCTCAGCACAAGAGAAATCTTCTTTCTCCCTGGCACACCTCGAATGGTGAGAGGATCTTTACTCAACACACCTCTTCACACCTATCCTCTTTCTATTTTATTGCGACTCCAAGGATGCCAAGGTTAGATAGATTGGCCAATGCTAAACTGCCCCTTGGTAATCCTGGATGAGTGGGATAGGAGGATTAGTGGGATCCAGGGATAGGGCTTGGGCGGAATGCTCTGTCAAAGGGTCTGTGCAGATGGGCTGAATGGTCCCCTTCTGCGCTGCAGTGATTCTGTGATTCTAACTTGCCAATATGGAGTGTAAACTGGCCATGTGATGGGTCAGATGGTAAGGATGCCTGGCATGTGCGATTGGTGAGTGGGGACTGGGGTGCGATGGGGAGAGGAGCCACGGGAGAGAGATGAGGATGAAACTAGAGAGCATGAGTTAAGGAGTAAAACTTTAAAGGGAATGTTAGAGGGGGCTTCTTCACACAGAGAGTGATGAGAGCGTGGAATGAGCTGTCAGATGAAGTGGTAAAAGCGGGCTCACTTTTAACATTTAAGAAAAACTTGGACAGGTTCATGGATGACGGGGATGTGGAGGGATATGGTCCAGGTGCAGGTCAGTGGGACTAGGCAGAAAAATGGTTCGGCACAACCAAGAAAGGCCAAAAGGTCTCTTTCTGTGCTATAATGTTCTATGGTTCTATGCGTGTGGAGTAGCAGGGCTCCCTGAGGTGGCGGTGAGTGATGCGTGTGTGAGCGATGGCAAATGAAAAGAGTGACTCACCCTGGCTGCATGGAGGAAGTCATTTATCTTCTCCCTGCACTAAGTGGCCGGTAATCTTGTGCAGGGGAGTTGGCACTTACCCAATCCTGCCACCGCTTGCCATGCGGGAGTGGTAACGTTGGAGTGTCCCCTGCTTAGAGTGGGGGGGGTAGGTGGGGGAATCAGAGACAGCCTGTCACAGACTCAGTGTGAAAATTGTACAAACATTTCTTCAAAAAATGTGGTGTAAAATCTCACCAATGCCATTGTTGGGCCACTATCGCTTTTCCCGTCTAAATCAACACTTAGCCAAAATAGGGCAAAGTTCCACCCAATGCTTCTGACGGATACGTTAGCTTAAACTTATCCTCAAGAATGGAGAATTCATTAAGTGTCTGTCCCAGAGGCTGGATGATGAACTATTGAACTGTAGCTAATGCCTTGTGTCCGTGCGGGAATATCCTCACAAAGACTCATTAGCTTCAGCAGCTGGGGACGTGTTTCAAGTTGGAGAATCTTTCTGAATGAACAAGTAGCCCAGAAACTTGCTCCCCCTCCACAGAAGGTAGACGATCGGCACCATGGTGTAGATTGCCAAATGTAAACATTTCTCTGAGCAAACATTTCAGCGCAAACCACAAAATGGCAATTGTGTAAATCATTCAACCTTGACTGACCCCTTCCACACATCACATCCACACTGTCTAAAGCGAACACGAGTCACTCTGCCCCATACAACATTTGTTTATTTGTAGATTTGGCCTTCATCTCCTTTCACAGCAACATAGTCAGTTAGTCCCTTTTTAATCATCGAATCCCCCTTCAGAGCAGAAGGAGGCTATTCAGCCCATCGAATCTATACTGGCCATAATCGCACTCTGGCCCATTCCCGTAACCCCACATATTCACCCTGCTAATCCTCTGAGATTATGGGTCAATTTAGCATGTCTAATCAGCCTAGCCTGCACGTCTTTGAATTGTGGGAGGAAACTGGTGCACCCGGGGAAGATGTGGGGAGAATGTGTAGATTCTACACAGACAGTGACCCAAGGCTGGAATTGAATCAGGAAGGGTTAACCAATCATATCGTGCTTATCTTCACTATCCTGGCCAATGTTTATCTCTCAAATGACATCCTAAAAATACAGAATGTGGTCATTATCACTTTGTTGTTGTGGGATTTCGCTCTGTGTAAATTGGCTGCCTTTTCTTTTACATCAGTGACGACAGTTCACAAGTATTTCTTCAACTGTAAAACACTTTGGGGGCATGCTGAGATGTGAAATACACCAGAGAAATGTTAGTCTGTCTTGGGCTAAGATTTTCCCACCAACATAACATTGACAATCAAGGTTCTCAATATGAGTAATTAAGAAACACAACAGTCAACAGATTAGATGTTCAGAGGGTGTCAACTCCTGTGTTGTTGCCAGTGAACCTCAGGCATCTGCTTTTTCATATTGATTGCAACCTCTGGTATTTCTGGTTGAGTTTGGATGTTGTCCTTAGCTGCCGTAGCCGGACTCGGCACAGGTTTTGGAAGTTGGCTTGGGGTTTGTAGGGTTCATTCACTCCTCAGAATAGACGGAGGCAGCACTGACATGTTGAATTTATTTTGTCGAACATAATTTAAAATTAACAGATTACAGAAACCAAAAAAGACTGGAAGTAGAGATAGAGAAAGGAGAGAGAGATACTAGCAAAAGTCAGCATTATACTGATCTCGAAAACAGACTTGACAAACTGAAAACATAGGGCTGAATACAGAATTTTCTGTTTTCCATTATCTTGTATTGAAATTGTTTGGTGCACGCTGTCTCTAACTTTCATAAACAATTTGCAGCTGTGGCCATGAATAACTTTGCTTTGGCTTGTGAAAAAAGCTTGTTTCTGCTTGCATGGTAATTTCAAAGAATGCAGTCAAATGTTTCAAACTAATCCCAGCATGCCTGCTGAGTTTAAAATGGTTTCAAGTTAATTTTAAAAGTTTAGCATTTAAATGTAATTGCTCAGGCAGAAATATCTGAGGTGACACAGTGGCACAATGGTTAGCACTGCAGTCTCACAGCATCAGGGAGCAAAGTTCGAGTCCCAGCTTGGACCACTAACTGTGCAGAGTCTACACATTCTCCCTGTGTTTGTGTGGGTTTCCTCCAAGTGCTTTGGTTTTCTCCAACAGTCCAAAGATGTGCAGGTTAGGTGGATTGGCCATGCTAAATTGCCCCTTAGTGTCAAGGGGATTAGGTAGTGTCAATGTGTTATGGGGATAGGATTTGGGTAGGATCGTGGTCAGTGCAGACCTGATGGGCCGAAGGATTCTATGACTCTATCTTAAAATAAATTCTTTGCATAAATGAAGAAAACCATACAAAGGGTCCACAACAGGGTTGAAGTTCCTCAGATGAGGTGTTGTCTTCAGAGATGTTTCTGGTATTTGTTCATTCTCAGAAATGTGCAGTTCTTCACAGTTTGTTGCGAACTCTTAGTTGATTCAGCCTCTAACTAACTCTAGTTGCTAAACGTTGATCAGTATGTTTTCTCCACACTACATCATATCAAGTTTGAACAGTGTACACGGCCAGTCCTGTTTGTGTGAATACGATAGTAGGTATCCACTTCTCACTGGTGATTTGGTTCCTTGCCAATACTTTCTGACCTTTCTGAAAAATACAGTGGGCTGCATTTTCCAGCCGCGCTCGTCCCAAAACAGGAAAATCCTGCCCAAGGTCAACGGAACTTTGCACGTACCCTCCATCCCGCCTGCTACGATTCCCGTGGCAGGCAGGATGGGAAAGACCCCCCTGGTGTTTAGCATACTCTTATATCACAAAAACTGACTTTGCTTTTTCCTCTTAACAGTTTCTCTTAAACGACTTCACAAATCAAACACTGTGCCGAGCTGACGTTTTCCATGAGTAATTTCCGGAGAACTTTAGATTGTTGAATGTGTTGTGTTCCTGTATGTCATGAGGGATTGGCTCAATCATTAAAACAATGAACCTTTCTCACAAGTCATCTTTGAAAGATCTTGTGTACGCTTCGCCCTGTTTGCTTCAGTTTGTGCAGAGGCTTCATTTTAAGATATTTCTGCCTATGGAACTGACTCTGTTAAGCTGGACAATTGACTGTTAACTTGACTACGTGTAGAATCTGAAGCGAAAGGTTAGCTGAAAAATTGACTGCATTCCTGAAGGATACACAACGCAGGCAAAAAAGTTATTCATAACCGCAGCTGCAAGGAATGTTTTCCTAATTCAGAGCCAGCCGGCAAAAAACATTTCTAATGATGAGATAAAAATTGGAATATAGTTTGAATTTTAGCGTGTGGGTTTTCAGTTGCTTTGAGATCCAGTTTAGTGTGTTCAGGTCAGTACAGAGCCTGGCTGAGAAACCAGTCTCCAAGTTCAATCTTTCTTCTATCATTTTGATCTTTTAAGTTCTGTTCAATAAAAGAAAACCATTATTAAATTTTATCAGTTCTCTCTCCTTGTCTGTTCAAATGAATGAATGGACACAACACCTTCAATGAATTCTTCATTTTCTAAACAAACCTTTCCATCAACTCATTTACAGCAGGATGCTAAGGAGTGGATCCTTTAGATAATTTGTGAATTATCATACCATTTTTATATCTCATGGATTTTTTTTATCCTCAGTTTGGCTTTCCATTTGATAGACTTGGTTCTGGCTTTTAATAATTTTTGTTTGAAACTCCCTGTTTTCTCTGATATGTATATTCAATCCACCCCTTTTCACCACAATTCCTGCATTTTGCTGTGTGCCCAATTTTTGCAAATCAGTGGCAATTTCAGACCTGTGTCTATGTTCAGATTTCAGCTGATACTTTTTGTCTTTAGTATTCAAGCCCAATTGTTTGACTACTAATTCAAAGAACAAAGAATAAAGAGCAAAACAGCACGGGAAACAGGCCGTTCAGCCAGAGATCGCAATACATAAAGCCTTCTTTAGGTTTAAGTCCTTTTCTGTTAACAACCTTTCCTTGGGTAGCTTCGCCTCTTAACTCACACTAGTCTGTCTCTAATGGTGTCATCCAAGACAATTCAGCTAATTTCTTCAAAGTAGCTACAAGTTGTCTGATTGATTCACCTTCTGGCTGGTTACTTCATAGGAGCTTCAGCTGCTTCCTCAATGATCTTCCCTCCATCATAAGGTCAGAAGTGGGGATGTTTGCTGATGATTACACAATGTTCAGTATCATTCACAACTCCTCACATATTGAAGCAGTCTTCAATATTTAGGCTTGGGCTGACAAGTGGCAAGTAACACAAATGCCAGGCAATGACCATCACCAATAAAAAATACTCTAACTACTGCTGTTTCAATGTTAAAGGAAGGAGAGAGGCTGAGAAACTTGAATGGCTGGTTTGAGACAATTTAGTTGCTAGAACTCTTGTCTTTAGAGCAAGAAAGTTGGTGCCTCATTCCAGCTCATAACAAGATTTGGCCAAGATTTTAAAATGAGATATTATCTATTCATTTTTTCCCCGGTTCAAGCACTCAGTAAAAATTTAATAATATTATTTGCAAAAAAACTGAAACTTGTCTTTGGCTAACATTCCTCCTTAAATACCCACATGACCTGCAAAGAACGAACAGGTTATTCTGCATGGCCAATCCATGTGTGATAATGTGCAGTTGTGCAAAATTCATTTAACTCACTGTAGGTCAGAATCTGTTCATAAAATTATTCTGTGCACTTCAATGCAATGTAATTCATGATGTATATAGAGGCAGCACAGTAACATAATGGTTAGCACTGCTATCTTACAGTGCCAGGGATCTGGGTTCGATTCCTGTCTTGCAGAGTCTCCGCATTCTCCTGTGTCAGAATGGGTTTCCTCTGGGTACTCCAGTTTCCTTCCACAGTCCTAAAGACCTGCTGCATTGGCCATGTAAATTCTCCCTCAGTGTATTCAAACAGGTGCCAGAGTGTGGCAACTAGGAGATTTTCACAGTAACTTCACTGCAGTGTTAATATAAGCCTACTTTGTGATACTAATAAATAAACTTGAACTTAAAGCTTATAATGCAAAACAGTGACCTATCCCACCTAGAAGAACAAGGGTAGCAGATATTAATTTATTTATTAGTGTCACAAGTAGGCTTACATTAACTGCAATGAAATTACTGTGAAAATCCCCTAGTCACCACACTCCAGTGCCTGTTTGGGTACACTGAGGGAGAATTTAGCATGACCAACACACCTCTAACCAGTACGTCTTTCAAACTGTGGGAGGAAACTGGAGCACCCAGTGGAAACTCACATAGACACAGGGGAAGAATGTGCAGACTCTGCACAGACAGTCACCCGAGGTCAGAGCTGAACCCAGGTCTATGGAGCTGTGAGGCAGCAATGCTAACCATTGTGCCACCGTGCCACCCAATATATGGGATACACGGGAACACCAACTGTTGGAAATTCCTCTCCCACTCACTCACCATCCTGATTTCAAAATATATCAGTCATTGTTTCACTGCCTCTAAGACAAGATCCTGGAACTTTCTCTCTAATAGCGCTGTGGGTGTACCTACACCACATGGACTGCAGAGTGCTCAAAGCTCACCACCACCTTCTCAAGGGGCAATTAGAGATGGGCAACAAATGCTGGTCTAGCCAGCGATGCCCACATCCCACAAACAAATTTTTAAAAAACCAGCAAATGTTATTTTAAAATCCCAGATGATCTTTAATCTTTCACTAGGAGCTCAGGGAATCAAAGAAAATAAAGAGGGAGATTTTAATTCAGCAATGCAGCAAGTTGAATGTAAACAGGGGATTAGAAAGCAAACAGTCTGAGAATAAACTACCAATGCCCGAGTGGATTAACCCAAGGAAAGTGATAAGATTTAATCATGCGCCAGATTCCCCCGATCGTGGACTTCCTGAGGACATCTGTCTGTAATTACCAGCAATCCAACAACAGCACTGCCAAGATTCACAGCCTCTTAACAATTGATCTTGTACCTTTATTAAACTCTTCAAGGCTGGAAGGGAGAGAGAGGTAAGCAATGAGGGCGGGTTTTTGCACAGTTGTTACGCGTGAAGTGGCAGATAACCGCAGCAGAAATACTAACTAGAAGGTGGGCTTTAAAACTGGCGTAAGGTGAGCTACTGGCTATCTAACACAAATTTTACAGTATTAAATCAACCCTATTGTCTCTGATGAGGGGACTTGAAACATTGGCTGTATTCTCTCTCCACAGATGCTGTCAGATCTGCTGAGGTTTTCCAGCATTTTTCTGTCACCTTTTTCTCGTATCCAGGCCCTCTCCCTGTAACCCCATGTAGTTACCCTGCTAACTCTCCTAAACTGTACATCTTGGGACACTAAGGGTCAATTTAGCATGGCCACTCCATCTAACTTGCGCATCTTTGGACTGTGGGAAGAAACCGGAGCATCTGGACGAAACCCGTACAGATATGGGGAGAAACTCCCCTCAGACAGTGACATGAGTCCAGAATTGAACCCGGGTCCCTGGCGCTGTGAGTCAGCAATGCTAACCACTGTGCCACCATGCCACCGATTGATCACACAAAAATCAATTAGCCATTAATGAAATAGTGAGTGCTATTGACACTCCAGACTCAATGAAGATGGTTTGAAAGGCAGGATATAAAGGGTCCACTTTGGAATTCCTTTTATTCCTACCTAACACCACTGTTTTTAAGAAGTTCCAACAATACTGCCCTAATTTCCACTGCCAATGGTGTCTATTTAAAATATATTAGTGGAATCAGAAAGGACAAAGTCATTTTGAGTGAAAAGATCAGAATTATGGTTTGAAATCTTTTATCTAAGTCTTTCACTTTCTCAGTTCGGGTCTGTGACTCTTGCCCAATAATGGTTCAGGATACTGAATTTGACCATTGAAACACTTCTCAAACTTACACAGCATCTTTCGCAACCTTAGGACATCCCACAATCATTTATAACATCGGAATATTTGTTGATGTCCGGCTGTTATGTACCGGATAAAAGCAAATTACTGTGGATTCTGGATTCTGAAACCAAAAGAGAAAATGCTGGAAAATCTCAGCAGGTCTGGCAGCGTCTGTAAGGAGAGAAAAGAGCTGATATTCAGATGACCCTTTGTCAAAGTTAAAAGGCGTAGAAAGTGAGAGATATTTATACTGCAGGGGAAGGGAATGAAAAATGAGCCGTAGCCACAGAAACCAGGGGAAAGGCTGCTAATGGCAGCCCATTGAGAGAACAGAAGATGTAAATGGCCAAACAGCAAAGAACTGGAATCAGAGAGTAAACTGTGACAGATGAAGATGTGGGGAGAGGGTGGGAGAGAGATAAAATTGAGAAAAAGGGAGAAAGGGAAAGCAAAGGGGAAGAAAAGGTAAGAAAAGGGAGATAAAATATGGGGAAAGAGTGGGGGGAAAAGAAAAATAAAGAAAGACAAGAAAGAAATATAAAGTGGAGAACTTTCTGTGCCTTTTAGTTTTGACAAAGGTTCATCTGGACTCCAAACGTCAGTTCTTTTCTCTTCTAATAGATGCTGCCAGACCTGCAGATTGTTGACTGGTTTCTTAGTTCATAGAATCATAGAATTACAGAATCGCTGCAGTACCAAAGAGGCCATTCAGCCCATCTGACAGATCTGACAAAACAATCTTACCTGGACCCTCTCCCCCACCTTATCCCGTGATCCAAAGTATTTCTCGTGGCCGATCCACCCTAACCTACACACCTTTGGACAGAAAGTTGCACAGATAGATTTCCAATATTACCCTAAGTTATTTCCTAGTTAACACACTCGCAGGTTTCCTTCAACTACATGGTGCTAGTGTGAAAGAAAATGTTTCAATGTTCAAAGGTGGTGAGATGCTAGACTGCATGGCCACATTAAACACCGACTTCTTAGGATTAGCTGGTAGTTTCGAGACTTTGCCACTCGCTAGAGCTCCTGACTTTAAGGCAAGTAAGTTGGCACCTTATGGAACTTACTTACAACCTCACTTTAAATAATTCCCCAAGGAAATCTCTCCCCTCCCTCTCTCAGCATACAGTATTCCAGACATGTTTTCAAACTTTCTTGACCCCCCCCCCCCCCCCCCCTCCTTATACCTGTGACCTCCTCAAGCCCTAGAATCCTTAACAATCTCAGCATTCCTCCAGTTCAGGGTGGCACGGTGGCACAGTGGTTAGTACTGTTGTCTCACAGTGCCAGGGACTTGGGTTTAATTCCTGGCTTGAGCCACTGCCTGTGTGGAATCTGCATGTTCTCCCCATGTCTGCTTGGGTTTGCTCCATGTGCTCCGGTTTCCTCTCAGAGTCCAAAAGACATGCTGGTTAGGTGGATTGGCCATGCTAAATTCTCCATCAGTGTACCCGAACAGGCACAGGACTGTGGTGACTAAGGGATTTTCACAATAACCTCATTGCAGTTGTAGTATGAGCCTACTTGTGACACTAAAAAATAAATAAATAAGCAATCTCTTAGACATCCTCAATTTTAATTATTCTATCATTTATGGTTATGCTTCCAGCTATCCAGTGCTTGATTCTGATATTCTCTCCCTAATCCTCACCATGCCTCTCACCTACTTGCCCCTTTTTTCAAAGCTATTGTTCACCTGTCCTAATATTTCGTTATAGGCATCAATATCTGTCGATTGGGTGGTTGTATGGACACTGGGAGGACGCGGGTTCAAAAAGATGCCGTGTGTTGGGAATACTGAAGTTCTCCATTGGGGAGTGCACAGACACACAGTATGTAAGAGTGGCTTTGTATAATCAATAAATCTTTACTGTTGCGAATCCTTGGTTAGGACATAGAACATTACAGCGCAGAACAGGCCCTTTGGCCCTCGATGTTGCGCCGACCAATTGAGAAAAAGCAATGACCCTCTAACCTAAACCATTTCCTTTTCATCCATAAACTTATCTACTAACCTCTTAAACGCCACCAAACTTGGCGCATCTACAACTACAGCAGGCAGGGCATTCCATACCCTTACCACCCTCTGGGTAAAGAACCTACCTCTGACATCTGTCCTATAACTACCACCCCTTAATTTAAAGCTATGTCCCCTCGTGCTAGCTTTCTCCATCCTAGGAAAAAGGCTATCACTGTCCACCCTATCTAAACCTCTAATCATCTTATATGCTTCAATAAGATCCCCTCTTAGCCGCCTCCTTTCTAACGAAAACAACCTCAAATCCTTCAACCTCTCTTCATAAGACCTGCCCTCCATACCAGGCAACATCCTGGTAAACCTCCTCTGTACCCTCTCCAATGCCTCCACATCTTTCTTATAATGTGGGGACCAGAACTGCACACAATACTCCAAGTGCGGCCGCACTAGAGTTTTGTACAGTTGCAACATGACGTTGCGGCTCCGAAATTCAATCCCCCTACCAATAAAAGCTAAGACTCCATATGCCTTCTTAACAACCTTATCGACTTGATTGCCAACTTTCAGGGATCTATGCACATATACACCAAGATCCCTCTGTTCTTCAACACTATTAAGAGTCCTACCATTAGCCCTATACTCTACACATTTGTTATTCCTGCCAAAGTGAATTACCTCACACTTTTCCACATTAAACTCCATTTGCCACCTCTCGGCCCAGCTCTGCAACTTGTCCAAGTCTCTCTGCAAACTATAACACCCCTCTTCACTATCTACCACTCCACCGACTTTAGTGTCATCTGCAAATTTACTAATCCATCCTTCAATACCCTCATCCAGATCATTTATAAAAATTACAAACAGCAGGGGCCCCAAAACAGATCCCTGAGGTACACCACTTGTAACCGAACTCCATGATGAATAATTTCCATCAACCACCACCCTCTGTCTTCTATCTGCTAGCCAATTCCTAATCCAATTAGCTAAATCACCCTCAATCCCATACATCTGCATTTTCTGCAGAAGCCTTCCATGGGCCACCTTATCGAACGCCTTACTAAAGTCCATATATACAACATCAACTGCCTTACCCCCATCCACCTCTTTGGTCACTTTTTCAAAAAACTCAATAAGGTTAGTAAGGCACGACCTACCCTTCACAAAACCATGCTGACTATCCCCAATCAATTTGTTTCTCTCTAAATAAGTATAAATCCTATCCCTAATAATTCTTTCCAATACTTTGCCCACAACAGAAGTAAGACTCACCGGTCTATAATTCCCAGGAAAGTCTCTATTTCCCTTCTTGAACAATGGGACCACATTCACTATCCTCCAGTCTTCCGGCACTATACCTGTAACCAACGACGACTTGAAGATCAGAGCCAGAGGCTCTGCAATCGCCTCTCTCGCCTCCCAGAGAATCCTAGGGTAAATCCCGTCCGGCCCAGGGGACTTATCTAACTTCAAACCCTCAAGAATATCTAGCACATCCTCCTTATCTACTTCAATACTTTCCAGTTTACGACCCTGTATCCCAGTGTTCTCTACAACTACATTTACATCTCTCTGCGTGAATTCCGAAGAGAAATATGGTTGTCAGTTATTGCAACCCAACACTTTCTACATTGACAACACTACTTGAAGCATCTTTCCATACAGAAGAACCATATAAATAGGAGTCCATTAGACTGTAAAAATAAGACAAAATTCGGCCATTCAGCCCATTGAGTCTACTCCGCTATTCAATCATGGCTGAAATGATTCTCAACTCCATTCTCCTGCCCTTTCCTGTAACCTTTGATCCCCTTACCAATCAAGAACCTATCTATCTCTGCCTTAAATGCACTCAATGACCTCACAACCTTCTATGGCAATGAATTCCACAGATTCACCACTCTCTGGCTGAAAAAATTCCTCCTCATCTCTGTTCTAAAGGGTTGTCCCTTCACTCTGAGGCTGTACCCTCAGGGCCTGGTCTCTCCTACTAAAAGAAACATCTTTCCCACATCCACTCTATCCAGGACTTTCAGTATTCAATGAGATCCCCCTCTCATCCTTCTAAACTCCACCGAGTACAGATTCAGAGTCCTCAAACATTCCTTACAGGTCAAGATCATCATTCCCATTATCGTTGTATTGGTAATTTGTTCAGGAATCGCACTTTTCTTTAAAAAATAGGCACTGATCCATGGATCAAAACAGCATAATTAATACTTGTGGAGATGCCAGCATTGGACTCCGTAAAAAGCCTCACAACACCAGGTTAAAATCCAACAGGTTTATTTGGTATCACGAGCTTTCACAGGGCTGGATGAAGGAGCAGCGCTCTGAAAGCTTGTGTTGCCAAATTGAAGCAGGTGTTGTTAGACTTCTTATTGTAAATAATACTTAACTGACATAGGAAAGCAGAACAACTGCAACTTGTGGCTTTAACGGGATGCACCACATTACTCACTGCTGCACTTCAAACACCAAAATCATATGTTAAATGATGGATTAGAAACTAATGTGGGCTCCCTGTCACAGTCTGAAAGACGTGCTGGTTAAGTGCATTGGCCTTGCTAAATTCTCTTTAGTGTATCCGAATAGGTGCCAGGGATTTCCACAGTAACTTCATTGCAATGTTAACAGAAGCCATTCAGCTCTTCGAGTCTGCACTGACCACTATCCCACTCAGGTCCTATTCCCGTAACCCCACATATTTACCCTGCTAATCCCCCTGACACTGCGGTCAATCTAGCATGGCCAATCAACCTAACCCCCACATGTTTGGACTGTGGGAGGGAACCGGAGCACCAGGAGGAAACCCAAGCAGACACGGTGAGAACATACAGACTCAGCACAGACAGTGACTCAAAGTCAGAATTGAACCCGGGTCCCTGGCGCTGTGTGGCAGCGATGCTAACCACTGTGCCACTGCGTCGCCCCCACATGTAAGCCTACTTGTGACATTAATAAATAAACTTTAAACTTTAAACCATCGCCTGATGAACCATAAGCAGTGCCACAAGAGGTCCAATCAGATTGTCGGCCAAACTATGCACTAATTGCTTCTTTCTTTCCTTGCTGGGAAAGCTGGAATTCCACACGAGCTGCATTCATCCTGCACAAACTATTGCCTCAGAGAGTGCCTTCAAAGAGAAAAGGCAACAGATGATTATTACTTTCAGGATGCAGGCTTGGCAGCCAGAGAGACGGGGAACTGGAGACAGAGTGAGAGGCGAGATTGTTGAGTTTTTTTGTTTGTCTTGGATGCCGCGCAGTTTGTGAAGGAATCCTTGACGTTAGGCATTGCATCAGCATATTGCAGAGTATAAGCCGCTTCCCTATCCATATTGCTTTGCCTCTGTCTTATCCACCGCCCCAACTCCCGCAACTTTCCCCATGTCACAAGCACCCCTCCTAATATTCTTCCATTGTACATACAGGCTGCAAAACAAATCATGTCACACTTGTGGCCTTTCTTTTATTGTTCCCCCCCCCCACCCCTTTCTACTCCAAACTCTTGCAAGCTTGCAGTTTTTGTCCGACACAAGCGTCCATTCATCTATGTAGAGCAGCAGCTGGCGACAGTGGAGGTAGTGTCTGGTTACAACAACGTTCAGGGACACAAGATTTAATTTTTGATTTGATTGATTATTGGCACACGTATTAGCTTACTGTGAAAAGTATTATTTCTTGTGCGGTATACGGACAAAGCATACTGTTCATAGAGAAGGAAAGGAGCGGGTGCAGAATGTAGTGTTACGGTCTAACTAGAGTGTAGAAAAAGATCAGCTAAGTGCAATGTAGGTCCATTCAGAAGTCTGACAGCAGCGGGGAAGAAGCTGTTCTTGAGTCGGTTGGTACGTGACCACAGATTTTTATATCGTTCTCCTGATGGAAGAAGGTGGAAGAGAGAATGTCTGGGGTGCGGGAATCCTTAGTTACGCTAGCTGCTTTACTGAGGCACCGGGAAGTTGAGATAGAGTCAATGGAAGGGCGAGGGGTAAGTTTAAGTTAGATGTGCAGGAGAAAGTTTTTACGCAGAGAGTGATGGGTGCCAGGAACACATTACCAAAGGAGGTGGTGGAAGCAGGCACATTAGCAACGTTTAGCAGGCACCTGGATGAGTACATGAATAGGAAAGGAATAGAGGGATTTGGACTTCAGACTTTTGTATCTTTTTCCTGAAGGAGGAAGGTGGAAGAGACACTGTCATGGGGCCCTTAGTTATGCTGGCTGCTTTGTCGAGGCATAGACAGAGCCAATGGATGGGAGGCTGGTTTGCCTGATGGATTGGGCTACATTCACGACCCTTTGTAGTTCCTTGCAGTCTTGGGCAGAGCAGGAGCCATACCAAGCTGTGATACAACCAGAAAGAATGTTTTCTATGCTGCATCTGTAAAAGTTGGTGAGAGTCGTAGCGGACATGCCAAATTTCCTTAGTCATCTGAGAAAGTAGAGACATTGGTGGGCTTTCTTAACTAAAGTGTGGGGGGTGGGGGAGAGGAGTTAGGACACGTTGTTGGTGATCTGGACACCTAAAACTTGAAGCTCTTGACCCTTTCTACTTTGTCCCCATTGATGTCTAACGGGACATGTTTTCTTTCTCGGTTCCTGAAGTCGATGACAATGAAAAGTCACCAGCCTTTGCTCACAGCACATGGCCACAGGGACTGCAGTGCAGCTTCAAGCCTCTCGGCAATCGATACCACGCTGCCATACTCTTAGGGGACGTCTCTCTGGCCTCGCTGCAAACAGCACCAATCCTGGAGAATAACACGCAAAACTAAAATCTGCTTTCACACCTGGCACTAAACAGTTTGTGATTCTCCTGGTCTCTTTCCAATGGCAGGGACTGAATCATGCACAGAAACGGCAGGAGTCAGATTAGCATATTTAAAGTAGCAATTAAATAGGCATGGCCCACGCACGGAATCTTCCGGCACTTTGGAATGCGATACGATAATGGCACATATCACTACTGGTCTTCACAAGCAGAAACCTGGGACAATGGAGACACCAAGGGTCTTAGAAGCTATTGGAGAGCCTGGGGAGCTGGGTGCATGGCCAGGCAGTGTCCATCAGGCAATGACCCGCCTGGCAGGGTTCAGCTCAGGCCCTGGTCATCTAGTTGGGTGTCCCAGTCTTGCAATTGGGTACCATGAGTGTGGCAAGGATGGTGGGGATTATGATGGGAATAGCTGTGATGGGAGAATTATGTGGGGGTGTCTGATGAGGGGATGTTGAGGGTCAGGCAGGAGAACCTCTTATGAAGCCTGATTCTCTAATGCAGGTGACCCATGACAGGGAGAGGGTGGGGTAACATGCCACGATTGTGATGGGGGTTCCTGATATCCATGGATGTTGGTGAGGGTAGGGGTCACCCAGCGCACTGTGAAACTGGGTTGCCCTTGTGCAACAACACCCAAGCGCTTTGAAGCCGGGCTCCCTAATGTGTTTAGCCTCCCCAACCCTCCCACAGTACTGGCGCAAAACTCCCAACTCTCCCAAAATATATTTTTAAATTCATTTCTGGGACATGGGCATCGCCGGCTGGTCAGCATTTATTGCCCATCCCTAGTTACCCTTGGAGGGCAGTCGAAGTCAACCACCTTGCTGTGGCTCTAGAGACACCTATAGGCCAGGTAAAGAATACTCCCAGTTGGAGTATTGTGCGCAGTTCTGGTTGCCTCATTATAGGAAGGATGTAGAGGCTATTGAGAGAGTTCAGAGGAGATTTACAAGGATGCTGCCTGGATTGGGAGGCAGGCCTTATGAAGATAGGTTGAGGGAGCTGGGACTCCTCTCACTGGAGAGACGTAGGTTGAGAGGCGACCTGATAGAGAACAAAGAACAAAGAACAAAACAGCACGGGAAACAGGCCCTTCGGCCCAACAAGCCCGTGCCGCCACCCCGATGTTCCCATCTCTACCAGTGATCCCTGTCCATGTTTATAGATCTATGGATTAAAAACCAAATTTGAGAGTTTAGGGAGAATTTGTTTTGCCAATTAGCCTAAGAGCACATCTTTGGGATGTGGGAGGAAACTGGAGCTCCCGGAGAAAACCCACACAAGCACGGGGAGAATGTGCAAACTCCCACAGACACAGGCCCAAATCCATGTATTTGCACAGCACAGCGATAGTCACTGAGCTGTCGTGTTGCCCATCAAATGGTCCAGGTCAAGCGTACACTAACGACGTGAAGCACTAGGATACTCTCGAAAAAGATCCAAGAGCAGTCCTCTCACGACCCATCGCGTGTATGGCCCTCGTTAGACAACAAGGTGGACCAAAGCACCTGTAGGATAAAAACAAGTACATCAATATCATCATCTATTTACACACTTCCCAGGGACTCCCAAGGCTCATGATCCCTATTTTAAATCAATTTTCTATACCTCTTTTATAAAATGGTGACAGGAATAGATAGGGTGGACTCTCAGAGACTATTTCCCCGAGCTGAAATGGTCACTACAAGAGGACACAGATTTAAGGTGCAGGGAAGCAAATACAAAGGAGATGTCGGGGTAGGTTTTTCACTCAGAGGGTGGTGAGTGAATGGAACCGACTGCCGTCGGAGGTTGTTGAGGCAAACTCACTGGGGTCTTTAAAGAGACTTCTGGATGAGTATATGGAAAAGAATAGGATAGGGGGTTATAGATAGGTCTGTGGATTGGTAGATGTGATTGGCGCAACTCGTGGGCCGAAGGGCCTGTTTGTGCTGTGTTGTTCTATGTTCTATTTCCTTCTCTAAAGGATATTAATGAACCAGATGGGTTTTTCTGACAATAGTTTCATGATCATCAGTAGATTCCTTGATAGTTTTTATTGAACATGGGTTCGGGGAACATTAGCTGAGTTTCTGGATTAATAATCCATTCAACAGAATAATAATTCCATTGGCCACCAACTGCACACAACAAAACTCAATTCAGCACAAAAGAGATGGCCTAGTACTATTACCGCCGGATTATTAACCCAGAAACTCAGCTAATGTTCCTCGAACCCAGGCCATCACTGAGGATTCACTTCAACCCATTTAAAGAGACACATTTGAAATTATGGCTGACATTTTCCAGTCAACTTAGGAGGAACAATGAGATACCGCTGGTAGGAGGGGCCAGAAAACCCCAATGTGTGTGCGAATGATTCAGGAGATATATGCTTGTAATATTTAAATCTATAAATCATTGTAACACTGAGTAAAGATTGGCTCCAGTGCCATCTTTTACCAATTAGTTTTCATAACAAAATACACTGGTGGGTTACCATTGACCAAAAGCTGAACTGGCCCAGCCATATACAGATTGTGACTGTAACAACAGGTCAGAGGCTAGAATTACTGTGGTGAGTGAATCACCTCCTGACTTGAGGTTTGACTTATTTGATGCAGTATTAGTGTGCAGTGAAGAGTATTGTTTCTTGCATTCTATACAGACAAAGCATACTGTTCATAGAGAAGGAAAGAGTGCTGAATGCAGTGTTGGTGTTGCGGGGAGGAGGCAACAGCTGGGATTAGAGATCGGGGCAGGCCGGAGGGGGGGGCGAGGGTGGGAAGAGGTGTCGGGGTTGGGCCACAGAATGGTCAGCGTGAACCAGTAATTTGGCCGTGAGTGGCCCGAGGGCCAGCACTGTGAGGATCGCGTGGCTGGCTAGTCATTGAGATGCTCATCTATCAGGAAGCTGGCATACATGTCATACATGTATACACAGGAGCCGTTATACATGTGCTGATCTCGGCACATGCGCAGTGGCGTACTCAGTACCATGCTGCTGGCTTTCTGAGTGGGAATAGGCTCTGCACACTGATTTCCATTGGTATACACACCAGTGACCTCTGCCGCTCACAAAGGGTGGGAGATTCTTCTCTGAACTCCCACTAAAAAAAAACCAAAGTGAATTACTCCAGTTTTTACATGAATTCGACACTTAGAATGAATTTTTTGAGACAATTCCGGACTTAGTCTTCAGAATAAGTTAGCTGAGAAATTTCCTATTCCAATTCTCATCCAACACCTGGAGGTGTACTGAGGCAGACTTTCATCTTTTCCAAAGCTGCTTGTCCCTGGAACAGGTTGCTAGTCTGTCACCAAGAATATATAGTTTGAGGAGGCAGGGGGGCACTCTATATCGAGTATGGCTGACCAGGAGTCTCTACCACTCTTACCACCAGCTATTAATATGTCTGGAAGGATTTACAGGTTGACACTCAACCTGTTTGGCCTCATTATGAATGCATCTTCCTTGACCATCATGTCCCGAGGTGGGACTGGAACCCAGAGCTTCTGGTTCAGAGGCAGGGACACTATCCCATTAGAAACAAGACCTCCAAGGTAGCTGAGAAAGATGCCTCCAATTGAAATATGAACCGTTTTACTGTTGCACTGAAAATAATACATTATAATGCCACCTTACATAAACAAACTTGTACTTACTTAATGCTTTTTTGCACGCCTCAGAATGTTCTAATGAGCTTCATAAGCAGTGTGTTAAGTACAAACTAATTGTGAGTGAGGTAGTGATGTCTTTGATTTGATTTATTATTGTCACATGTATTAGTATACAATAAAAAGTATTGCTCCTTGTGTGCTATACAGACAAAGCATATATTCATAGAGAAGGAAATGACAGAATACAGAACATAGTGTTACAGTCATAGCTGGGGTGTAGAGAAAGATCAAATTAATGCAGAGTAAGTCCATTTAGAAGTCTGGCAGCAGCAGAGAAGAAGCTATTTTTGAGTTGTTTGTACGTGACCTCAGATTTTTGTATCTTTTTCCTGACGAAAGAAGGTCGAAGAGAGAATGTCTGGGGTGCATGGGTTCCTTAATTATGCTGGCTGTTTTGCCAAGGCAGTATGGAGTATAGACAGAGTCAATGGATGAGAGGCTGGTTTGTGTGATGGATTGAGCTATATACACGATCCTTGCAGTCTTGGGCAGAGCAGGAGCCATATCAAGCTGTGATGCCGCTGGAAAGAATGCTTTCTCTGGTGCACCTGTAAAAGTTGGTGAAATTTGCTGTACTCATAATGCAGAGGCCAGGCTACGTCTGAGTTATGCAGCCATCTCATTCCGTAGTAAATGAAATTTGAGTTCAATCTTAAAAAATGTCTGGAATTGAAAGCTGGTCTCATTATATCCGTTTACAGGATGTAGGTGTCACTGGCTGACATTTATTGCCCACCGCTAATTGCCCCTTGAGAAGGAGGTGGTGAACTGCCTTCTTGAATTGTTGGAGTCCATGTGATATAGGTACACCCACAGTTTGTGATGGAGTTTTGACCCAGCGACACTGAAGGAATAGTGATATATTTCCAACTTGGAATGGTGGGTGGCTTGGAGGAAAATGTGTAGATAGTGATGTTCCCATGGATTTGCTGCTGTTGTCCTTTTAGATGACAGAGGTCATGGGTTTGGGAGGTGACCATGCAACAACTATGAAATGTTATCAAAAGATGTTAACTAATTCTTATTAAGGAAAGAAAATCCGCCATCCCTACCTTAATGCTTTGGACTGTATATGTGACTCCAGATCCACAGCAATGCAAACATTCAAGGTACACATGGAGAAACTGCAGAAACTCTTTGTCCCTGTCTGGCACAAAAGCAAAATAGGTAAGAGGGCCAATCCATGGCTTAAAAAGGAAATCAGAGACAATATCTGATCCAAGTAAGAAGCATACAGATTGGCCAAGAAAAATAATAGATTTGAGGATTGACAACAGTTTAAAATTTAACAAAGAAGGACAAAGGGATTGATTAAGAAGGGGAAAATACAGTACAAAAGTAAGCTTGTAGGGAACATAAAAACTGACGCTAAGAGTTTCTACAGATGTGCATAGAAAGAGGTTGGTGAAGGCAAATGTAATTCCCCTACGGACAGAAGCAGGAGAATGTATAATAGGGGACAAAGAAATGGCTGAGCAACAGAATACGTACTTTGGTTCTGTCTTTACAAAAGATGAAACAATTCAGATGCCAGAAATGTTGGAGAATGCAAGATTCAGTGAGAAGGAAGGACTGAGGAAGATCAACATTTGTAGAGAAATGGGATTTGGAAATTTGATGGGACTCAAAGCGGATAAATCCCCAGGACCTGGTGATCTTTAGCCCAGAGTCTTAAGGAAGTGGCTCTAGAAATAGTGGATGCACTGATGGTCATCTTCCAGGATTCTATAGAGTTGAGAATAGTCCTTACAGATTGGAAGGTAGTGAGTGTCACGCCAATATTCAGAAAGGAAGATAGAGTGAAAACAGGGAATTATAGATCAAGAAGTTTAACATCGGTACTGAGGAAAATTTTCGAATCCATTATCAAAGGCTTAATAGCAGAGCATTTGAAAAGCAGTAGCCGAACCAGACAGAACCAGCATGAATTCATGAAGAGGAAATCATACTTGACAAATCTGTTGGAATTCACTGAAGATATAACTCGTTGAGTTGACAAGGGGGAGCCAGTCAATATGATATATTGGGACTTTCAGAAAGTGTTTGACAAAGTCCACACAAGAGATTGTCACGTAAGATTAAAGCGCATGGGATTGGGGGTAGTGTATTGAGATGGATAGAAAACTGTTGGCAGAGAGAAAACAAAGAGTAGGAATTAATGGGTGCTTTTCAAATTGGCAGACAGCAACTAGTGGCTGCCACAGGGATCGGGTATTCATCATATATATCAATGATTAGGATGAGGGAATAAAATGTAACATCTCAAACTTTGCAGATGATAGCAAGTTGGGCACAAGGGTGAATTGTGACAAGGGTGCAGAGATTCTTTGGAATGATCTGAGCAGGGTAGGTGAGTGGGTCAATCAATGGCGGATGTAGTATAATTTGGATAAGTGTGAGATTATTTTGGAAGCAAAAAGAAGGAGATTACTATCTGAATAGCTGTAAATTTGGAGAGGGGAGTGTGCAGTGGGACCTGGAGGTCCTTGTGTACCAGTCACTGAAAGTAAGGTGTAACAGGCAGTAAAGAAGGCAAATGGTATGTTGGCCTTCATTGCAAGAGGTTTCAAGTACAGGAGCAGGGATGTGTTGTTACAATTATACAGGGCCTTGGTGAGGTCAACCTAGAGTATTGTGTGCAATTTTGGTCTCCTTTTCTGGGGAAGAATGTTCTTGCTCTTGAGGGAGTGCAGCAAAGACTGATTCCAGGGATGGCAGGACTGATGTATGAGGAGAGATTGACTAGGTTAGGATTGTTTTCACTGGCTTTCAGAGAAATTAGGGGGGAATCTCACAGAGACTTATAAAATTCTAATATGTCTAAACAGGATAGATGCAAGTAGGATATTCTCAATGGTGGGGATGTCCAGAATCACGGGTCACAGTCTGGGGATTCGGGATAGACTATTTAGGACAGAAATGAGGAGACATTTCTTCACCCAAAGAGTGGTGAGCCGGCGGAATTCATTACCACAGGAAGTAGTTGATGTCAAAATATTGAATTTATTTAAGAGGTCACTCGATGTAGCATTTGGAGTGAATGGGATCAAAGGTAAAATAGCAGAATTAAGCTACTGAGTTGGATGATCAGCCATGATTGTAATGAATGACAGAGCAGGCTCAAGGGGCCAAATAGCCTCCTGCTGCTCCTATCTTCTATGTTTCTATGTCTTGCACATCTTTGGAGAATGGAAGGAAACCTATGCAGATAGAGGGAGTACATGTAGAGACCACACAGACAGAGAGCCAGGCCAAGAATTGAACCCAGGTCCCAGGCGCTGTAAAGCAACAGTGCTAACCATTGTATTAACGTGTAGAAGCAGTAGGCATCTTGGATCCTTTGACTTGACCCCACAAGAACAAACCCTTTTTTTGCCCATAAAAGTCCAACATAATGACCATCGTAATGGGAATTTATTTGGGGCAGTACAGTGGCACAGTGGTTAGCACTGCTGCCTCACAGCTCCTGGGATCCGGGTTCAACTCCTGGCTTGGGTCACTATGTGTGCAGAGTTTGTACATTCTCCCCATGTCTGTGTGGGATTTCTCCGGGTTCTCCAGTTTTCTCCCACATTCCAATGATGTGTGGGTCAGATGAATTGGCCATGCTAAATTGCCCCTTAGTGTCAGGGGGAATGAGGAGAGTAAGTACATGGAGTTATGGGGATAGGGTTTGAGTGGGATTGTGTTTGGTGCAGACTCGATGGGCTGAATGGCCTCCTGCACACTATATGATTCCATGATTCTAGAAATTGGAAAGGAGAGGTAAGTCTCATGCACAGTTTTTTTTAAAAAATCAGACAGGGGATGAATTCCTTTCTGTGAATTGGAAGGTTATGTCAACCATTGAGAGACACACCACAGGGTAGAAAGTGGAAGATGATTGGCTAATCTCCTTTCCCCCTCAGTGGGGGCCAGGTAACACTGTACCAATCTTGTGCTCTAGAATTTAACTTGATCTGGGACAGAAAGAGAGAGAAAATACATCGCAAAAATCCAAAGACAAAGTGCTACTTATTTCTTTCATTAGCAAAAAGCTTTTGTGTCAAATTCTATTACTTTGTCTATGACTCAGAACTCCAGAAATGCCAGGAAGTCTTGCTGGAAATCCAGTCAGGAACCTGAAGAATGCAGCATGGATTTTTAGTGAAATTAAATTACCACCGGTATGTATAGACCAGCGGAGGCAAACCATCCGCTGCACTTTGCCAACAGTCTGGGAGCTGATTTCAACAGTTGGTTTCACAAGTTGGTTTCCATCTCAGGCAGTACTGCAAGTTACACCACGTGGTGAAAGGAACTTAAGGAAAGAGTTAGAAGGGCGAAAAGGGCTCATGAAAAGTCCTTGGCAAACAGAATTAAGGAAAATGTCTTAGTAAGATATTTTCTACGTATGAAAAGTGCAAGAGAGTATCCAGGGAAAAGGTTACTCCACTCAAAGATAGTGAAGGGAATTGATGCACAAAACAAGAAGAAATGAGCGAGATATTAAATGAATACTTTGCCTCTGCATTCACCAAAGAGAGAGACTTGATGGATAAGGGGCCTAGGGTAGGGTTTGTAGATATTCCGGGTCATGTCAATGTCAAAAAGGAGGAGCTATTAGGCGTCTTACAAAGCATTAAAGTAAATAAGTCCCCAGGGCCAGATGGGATCTACTCCAGGATACGGAGGGAGGCAAGGGTGGAAATTGCTGGGGCTTTGACAGAAATTTTTATATCCTCACTAGCTATAGGTGAAGTTCCAGAGGACTGGAGGATAGCCAATGTTGTTCCATTGTTTAAGAAGGGAAGCAGGGATAATCCAGGAAATGATAGGTCGGCGAGCTTTACATCAGTGGTGGGGAAATTATTGGAAAAGGTTGTGAAGGACAAGATTTGGAAACAAATGGATTTATTAGTGACAGGTGCGTGGTTTTGTGACAGGGAGGTTATGGTTCACTAACTTGATCGATGTTTTTTGAGGAAGTGACAACAATGATAGATGAGGGAAAGGCAATGGATGTTGTCTACATGGACTCCAGTGAAGCCTTTGACAAGATACCTCATGGTAGACTGGTATGAAAGGTGAAGTCACACAGGATCAGAGAGGAGCTGGCAAGATAGATACAGAGCTGGCTTGGCCATAG
This sequence comes from Sphyrna mokarran, assembly GCA_024679065.1. Lineage (NCBI taxonomy): Eukaryota > Metazoa > Chordata > Chondrichthyes > Carcharhiniformes > Carcharhinidae > Sphyrna > Sphyrna mokarran. Next base: position 7,743,010 of record JAGIQG010000017.1, on the reverse strand, counting down.
AAGACAGAGAATAGCAGCAGAGGGGTGCTTTTCTGAATGGAAGGCTGTTATTAGCGGTGTTCCACAGGGATCGGTTCTGGGACCTTTGCTGTTCATAGTGTATATAAATGATTTGCTGGATAATATAGCTGGTCTGATTAGTAAATTTGCAGACAACACAAAACTTGGTGGAGTTGCAGATAGTGAAGAGAATTGCCAGAGGATACAGCAAGGCATAGACTAGTTGGAGATGGAATTAACCCTGGAGAAATGTGAGATAATGCCTTTTGGAAGGTCCAATGCCTGTTGGAACTATACAGTAAATGGTAGAACCCTTAGGAGTATTAACAGACAGGAAGATTTGGGTGTAAATGTCCATGAATCACTGAAAGTGGCAATGCAGTTGGATAAGGTAGTCAAGAAGACATACAGCATGCTTACTTTCATCGGTCAGGACATTGAATATAAAAATTGGCAGGTCATGCTACAGCTGTACAGACACTTAGTGAGTGCTCAGTTAGAATAGTTTGGTCGCCAGACTACCAGAAGAATGTGGATGCTTTGGAGATGGTACAGAAGAGATTTACCAGGATGTTGCCTGGTCTGGAGGGTATTAGCTATGAGGAGAGGTTGGAGAAACTTGGTTTGTTCTTGCTGGAACAATGGCGGTTGAGGTGTGACCCTGATAGAGGTTTACAAGATTATGAGCGGCAAGAACAGAGTGGATAGTCAGATGCACTTTCCTAGGGTAGAAAAGTCAAGTACTCGGGGACATAGGTGTATGGTGCATGGGGAAAAGTTTGGGGGAGATGTGCGAGGCAAGTTTAATACACAGAGGGTGGTGAATGTATGGGACCCGGGGAGATGGTGGGAGCAGGTGCAATAGCGGCATTTAAGGGGCAGCTAGACAAATACATGAATAGAATGAGAATGGGAAGATACAGACTCTGCAAGTGCGTAAGTTTTAATTTCAGAACGAATCGTAATTGGCATGGGTTAGGAGGGCCGAAGGGCCTGTTCCAGTGCTGTGCTTTTCTTTGTTTTTTGTTCTTTGTACAATGATCTAATCACATGTCATCTTCATCACATGACAGACAATTATGTGATACATATTCATGTGATGCCCGATCACCTGATCGCTAACCAAGTAGCCTCTGAGGCTTTGTCAATCCCCTGCAGTTGGCCTTTGGTTTGTGGTTTTTCTGATGAACAATGAGAAGCAGGAGGTCACCCATAGCACTGGAAAAGGGAAAGTAAGGGGGCAAAGAGGGAAAATCAAGGGTGAGCAAGGGTGTTAGGATCCAGGCCAGAAATTCCAAGATGTTTGATAAAGTCAGCCTTGACCATAATTTCCTCATTTTGATTTTGGCATGGGCAAGCAAAAGATGTTTCACTCCAGGTATGATTTAAATGACCCACTAGGGAGCTTTTACTATACAAAATTTAAGAATGCAGTTACAGTATAACAAAAATAATTAGCACAACCTTTACCGACTACAAAAAAAACATAATATTGTAGAAATCTTAACAGCTAACTATAGTGTTCCAAATCAAACAACATGTGCATCTTTTTGAGCTTGGCCCAGAAAGCAAGTATGCTCATGTGATACTAGATTATGCAGCTTTTGATACCAGCTGGGAACTGATCCTTTGGAATATTGGATTATAACTGAGGCTTCCCAGTCCTGAAACTTCCAGTACACCTCATGAGAGAGCAATGCAGAAAGACCACTTGCCTCTAGTTTCTAACTAGCAACTCACAGACAGCAGAATTTTCATCCCAAATGACGCATTCTGCTTCAAGTCCAAACAGCTCCTAAACCAAAATGAATCTAAAACCTGAGACTTTGTTGTGAAAGCACCCTTCCAGATACCAGCTGACCTGTCAATCATTTGCCCACAATAATTCAAAAGGGCCATAAAACCTTCAGGATACCGCAATAGGCCAGGCTAAAAATAAACATTGCTTCAATTGTCAATTAGTAACAATAGAAAATGCTGGTTACAGGCAGCACAGTATCAAAATAAAAAGGTCAGGTCTGCTTAAGAAAAACCTGCAAAAAAAGATGAAAATGCTTTCCTTAAAGGCACAGTACCATCACAAGGGCCTCACAGAGGAGGAACCAAAGGCCGAAGGAACTTTGATTCCACCAGTAACTGAGTGTATTCAAGTTACACAAGTCACTGAAAAATCAGTGCTCACACAGGCAGGATTTATAGTGGGTAGGGTGCATGATGGGCAAGTATCTAACGGCAGGCTGTTTAATTGCTGACTGTGCAGCGAATGGGTTTTTAATGGATGGGGTATTGTAATTGGAAGGATATCGTAATGGAAAAGATGTTGTAACGGGTGGGTACAGTAATGGGTGAGGTATTGTATTTGATAATTTGAGGTAATGTTGTATTGAACAGAATGTTGTAATGGGGTATAGTAATGAGTGAGGTGTTGTATTTGACCAGGATGTTATAATGATCATGGTATTGTCATGAGCATGTGCTGTAATAGTAACACAATGGGTAGCATTGCTGCCTCATAGTGCCAGCGGCCCGGGTTCGATTCCTGGCTTGAGTCAGTGCCTGTGCTTGTTCTCCCTGTGTCTGCGTGGGTTTCCTCTGGGTACTCCAGTTTTCTCCCGCAGTCCAAAAGATGTGCAGGTGAATTGGCTATGTTAAATGCTGTCTCAGTGTACCCAAACAGGTGCCAGAGAGCTGCAAATATGGGATTTTCATTGTAACTTCATTGCAGTGTGAATGTAAGCCTACTTGTGACTAATAAATAAGCTTTAACTTTAAAAACAGGATGTTGTAATGGACATGTTGTAACAGGTGAGTGTTGTAATAAGTAGGGTGTTGTAACAGTCTGGGTATTGTAATGGGGGTTTGTAATGGGTGCAGTGTTATAATGGGTGAGGTGCTGTAACAATTCGGGTATTGTAAAAAGTGAGGTGTCATAACAAATGGGTAATGTAATGGGCAAGCAATCCACAACCCCAACATTGCCACCTATATCCAAAGTGAGCTGATGCTGTTAGAACAGAGTAGTACAATGGTTGTACAACCCAGGGGGACGCAAGTTCAATTCCCACCCTGACAGTTTGAGAATTTGGAATCACTGTGAATAAAATACTGGAATCAGTAAAAGTGAGTGTAAAGCAATCAAACTGTCATTGAAAAAAAACTGGTTGCTAATGTCCTAATATGGGAAGGGAACCTGCTGGCCAGGTCCAATCTGGACTATACGTGACCCAGTCCCGCAGCGATTGAGGCTGACCCTTAACTGGCCTCCAGATTGACCCATCCCAAACCTGCCCCCACATCAAACCCCCTGCCAACCCTACCCACCCCCCATGCCCACCCCACCTGCCAACCCCACCCACTCCCCCCACCCCATATTGTACTTTGTCACGCGGACTACAGCTATCCAAAAAGAGAGCTCTTCACCATCCCAATGTGCAATTGGGCCTGTTCGACAGTGTCAGCCCCACCAACATTGCAAACACCAATAAAAACTTCAAAAATAATACACAGACTGTAACTAATAGCTTGCCATTCTCCCAGCATAACCAATTGTTCTTGTTATTGAAACTGGAGAGTTACAGTTCCACTGTTTGCTTTCCTGAAGGTATTAGCCGGTGTAAGCATATTCAGATCCTGTGGAAAATTTATTGTCCGCTACAGAGGATCTGGCAGTTCTCATCATCCTTGCCTCCCAACCCCCCCCCGGAAGATCGTACTGCAAACCAATGCAAACCTTAAAGGGATTTAAGGACACACCATCTTAGGAAAGACGTGAAGGTATTGGAGAGGGCACAGAAGAGAATTGTTAGAAAGGGTTCAAAGGATGAGGGAATACATTACGTGGGAGACTAGAAAAACTGGGACTATTCTCCTTAGAGCAGAGAAGGTTGAGAGAAGATTCAATGGAGGCATCGAAAATCAGATAGATAGAGTGGATAAATAAAGTTGTTTCCAATGGACACAGGACCAATAACCAGAAGGCATAGGTTTAAGGTGATTGATGAAGGAGTAAGAGGCAACTTGAAGAAAAATATTTTTCTGAAACTAGCATTCTGTCTGATATGGTGGAAAATGGGAGCCTCCGACATGGAATAGGATACAGTTTTGAAGGGGAGAAAGTTGCAAGGATAGGGGAAGGAGCAGGAAGGGGGAGATATATACGAAAAATCTAACTGGATTGTTCCTTGAAAGACCTAGCGTGGTCTCAGTGAGATTAAGGCTTCCTGCTGTGAAGTTCTTGGGAGAGAAACAGTCTAATGTTCAGGCATTTAGAATAAGAATTATGCAAGCTGAATTCTTTATTACCTCTTTTGAACAGACTCCCTCTGTTGGTATAAGTGTGGACAAAATGCAAAATGCGTTTTTCAATACACTACACTGTACGATTCAATGCCTCTATCACAATTAGAGAGGGCCATGGTTTTTGAAGTCTTGGCATAGGTGACTCTGCTTCACTCGGACACATGCAATTTTGCTTATTCGTTCAAGGGGTGTGGCCACCATCATTAGCAAAGCCAGAATTTAATGACTTAATTGAGAAAATATTAGAATGTCACCTTCTTGAAGTGCTGCAGAACATGTTGTGCAGGTTCTTCCATAGTCAGGTGTGTTCTTTGTAAAAACAACCCCAGCTGTTCGTCTCTGTCCATATAACTGAAAACCCTCATCCCTGCTACAATTCTGATAAGTCCCCTCTGTGCCTTTGAAGGCTTTGACATACTTCCTAAAATATTTCTCCACTCTTCTTTTCCGCCTTCAAATCACGATTGGATTCTGCTTTGAATTATAAGAAAGAGGCCCATTGTACCCAGGCTGGCTCTCTACAAATCTCGTCCCACTCTCCTACCCTGTCCCTCTAACTCTGCAAACATTTATCTTTATCTTTTGAAGTTCCCTTTTGAAAGCCTTGACTGAAACTTGTTTGAAAATATTCGTTTATGGACATCGCTGGGTGGGCCAGCATTTATTACCCCTGTCTGAAGGCATGTAAGAGTCAACAACATTGCTATGGGTCTGAAGTCACATGTAGGGACAGAAGGCAATATCATGATGCCCACTCCCTCCCCCATACTCTCAGGAGGTGCATCCAGGTCATAAACACTTGCCATGTGAAAAGGTTTCTCCTATGGCAGGGCAAAACAATGGCTCAGTGGTTGACGCTGCTATCTTACAGCGCCAGGGACCCAGGTTCAGTTCCGGCTTTGGATCACTATCTGTGTGGAGTTTGCATGTTCTCCCCAGAGCATCTTGGGGATGGAGATCATAATTCTATCTCCTTCACCCTTGCATTGGAAAAGGATAGGATCAGGCAGGCTAGGAAGGTGTTTGTCTGGAATAAGGGGAAATATGAAGACATCAGGCAGATGCTTGGGCGAATAAACTGGAAGGAGGTGTTCTTGGGGAAAAGCATGGAAGGAAGGTGGCAGATATTCAAGGAATGCTTGTCTGGAGCTCTGCACGACAACGTTCCGGTGAGGCAAGGAGGTTTTGGTAGGTCGAGGGAACCGTGGTGCACGAAGGCTGTGGTGAACCTAGTCAGGAAGAAAAGAAAGGTGTATAAAAGGTGCAAAGAGCTAGGAGATGTTGGGGATCTAGAGAAGTATAAGGCTTATAGAAGAGAGCTTAAAAAGGAAATTAGGAGAGCCAGAAGGGGTCATGAGAAGGCCTTGGCTGGTAAGATTGAGGAGAATCCCAAGGCCTTCTACAAATATGTGAAAAGTAAAAGGATAAGAGAAGGGATAGGACCTATAAAAGGTGAAGGGGGAAAAGTCTGTATGGAACCGGAAGAAATGGCAGAGGTGCTTAATGAGTACTTTGCCTCAGTATTCACGGTGGAAAGTGATCTGGGAGGATGCACTACAAGTTTGCGGCCGACTGAAAAGATTGAGTATGTAGATATTAAGGAAGCGGATGTGTTAGAACTTCTAAATGCTATCAAGATAGACAAGTCTCCAGGACCAGATGGGATGTACCCCAGGTTATTGTGGGAGGTGAGGGATGTCATTGCAGAGCCCCTGGCGATGATCTTTGCGTCATCGATGGAGACGGGAGAGGTTCTGGAGGATTGGAGGATTGCGGATGTGGTTCCTATTTTCAAGAAAGGGAACAGGGATAGTCCTGGAAATTACCGACCGGTGAGTCTGACCTCAGTGGTTGGTAAGCTGATGGAGAGGCTTCTGAGGGACAAGATTTACGAGCATTTGGAGAAGTTTAGGTTGATTAGGAATAGTCAGCATGGTTTTGTAAAAGGCAGGTCGTGCCTTACGAGCTTAATTGAGTTCTTTGAAAATGTGACTGAACACATTGACAAAGGAAGAGCAGTGGACGTGGTGTACATGGACTTCAGCAAGGCATTTGACAAGGTCCCCCATGCAAGACTTCTTGAAGGTGAGAGGGCATGGGATCCAAGGGGCTTTGGCTTGTGGATCCAGAACTGGCTTGCCTGCAGAAGGCAGAGGGTGGTTGTGGATGGCTCTTTTTCTGCATGGAGGTCGGTCACCAGTGGAGTGCCCCAGGGATCTGTTCTAGGACCCTTGCTGTTTGTCATTTTCATAAATGACCTGGATGGGGAAGTGGAGGGATGGGTGAGTAAGTTCGCTGATGACACGAAGGTCAGTGGTGTTGTGGATGGTCTGGATGGATGTCAGAAGTTGCAGCATGACATCGACAGGATGCAAGACTGGGCAGAGAAGTGGCAGATGGACTTCAACGCGGATAAATGTGTTGTGGTCCATTTTGGCAGATCCAACGGGATGAATGAGTACACTATCAAAAGTAGGAGTCTTAGCTGTGTGGAAGAGCAGAGGGATCTTGGGGTCCGGGTCCATAAGACTCTCAAATCGGCCTCCCAGGTGGAGGATGTTGTTAAGAAAGCTTACGGTGTACTGGCCTTCATTCATCGAGGGATTGAGTTCAGGAGTCAGGAGGTAATGCTGCAGCTTTATAGGACCCTTGTCAGACACACTTGGAGTACTGTGCGCAGTTCTGGTCGCCTCACTATAGGAAGGACGTGGAAGCTATGGAAAGGGTGCAGAGGAGATTTACAAGGATGTTGCCTGGATTGGGAGGCATGCCTTATGAAGACAGGTTGAGGGAGCTGGGACTGTTCTCCCTGAAGAGACGAAGGTTGAGAGGCGACCTGATAGAGGTTTACAAGATGTTGAGAGGATTAGATAGAGTGGACTCTCAGAGACTATTTCCCAGGGCTGAAATGGTTGCGACGAGAGGGCACAGATTTAAGGTGCAGGGAAGCAAGTACAGAGGGGATGCTAGGGGAAAGTTTTTCACTCAGAGGGTGGTGAGTGAATGGCATCGGCTGCCGTCGGTGGTGGTCGAGGCGAACTCGCTGGGGTCTTTTAAAAGACTTCTGGATGAGTATATGGGATCCAATGGGATTGGGGGGTTATAGATAGGTCTATGGCTGGGTAGGTTTTGATGTGTTTGGCACAACTTGTGGGCCGAAGGGCCTGTTTGTGCTGTAGTGTTCTATGTTCTATGTTCTATGTTCTATACCTGTACAGGTTTCCTCCGGGTGCTCCGGTTTCCTCCCACAATCCAAAGATGTGTGGGTTAGGTAGATTGGCCATGCTGAATTGCCCCTTAGTGTCCCACGATGTGCAGGTTAGGTGGATTAGCCATGGAGAGTATACAGGATTACGAGGATTGAGCAATGAATGAGCCTGGGTAGGTTCTCTTTCAGAGGGTCAGTTCTGACTTAATGAGCTGAATGGCCTCCCTCTGCACTGTAAGGATTCCATGTCGCCGTGAGTTCTTTTGTCAATTACCAGTGTCCGCTTTTTCTTGACTCTTCTGCTAATAGCGGCAGTCGTTATACCAATCTATTCCGAACAGACTCTTCTTGAATATGAACATTTCTCCTTTCAAGCTCCTCTTCTCCAAGGGGAACAGCCCCATTTTCCCTACTTGCCCACAGAAATGAAATCTTTCATCACTCTAACCATTCCTATTAATCTTTTCCCATCTCACCAGCGCCTTAACATCCCTCCTAAATTGTGGTGCCCAGAATTGTATACTAATTGAGGCTAAACCAATATTTAATAAAGATTTATCTGAATTCCTTTGCTCTTGTCACCTTATAGAGTACGAATGTGATCTCAATGACAGAAACCAGGGGCCTGAGAAACTTTAAACCCTTAGATATTCAGAATGGGTAGGTTAGGTGATTGACCATGCTAAATTGCCCTTAATGTCCCAAGATGTGTAGATTAGTGGGATTGACCATGCTAAATTGCCCCTTAGTGTCCCAAGATGCGTAGATTAGTGGGATTGACCATGCTAAATTGTCCTTTAGTATCTCAAGATGTGTAGATTAGTGGGATTGACCATGCTAAATTGCCCCTTAATGTCCCAAGATGCGTAGATTAGTGGAAATGCAGGGTGGATGCATGGGATTGCGGGGATGCAGGCTGGGTGGGATTGTTGTAGGTGCAGGGTCGATGAGCTGACTGGCCTCCTTCTGTATTGCAGGAATTCTATGATTCTATGACATTCAATAGTCAGAAGATCCAATTTCTCACGTAGACAGGAATATGGAGAGTATAGCGTGGATAAAGAACAATGTTTTGATGCAACACACTTTCACAATGTCTATCCCCGGAGAGGGTATTAAATTTAGGTGAAGTGATTTTGCTACTAACAGCTCACTAAATATTTTGACAAGGGTCCTCTGCTGTGATCACTCATTCAACAGAAGTACTGCTTTTTTTTATTCATCGTTCATTAAAATTTAATTTCACATTTGGATCCTTAACATAGGAATTCTTCAGGATAAATACTGCACATAGCAATGTTCAACTGGAGCCAACTTCCATCAAGGACCCTGCCAAAAATGTCAGGTGACCCTTTATTAAGTTCTTGCAGGAATATTTTTTTGTTTGATTTTTAATCTACGTTTCTTTTGCAATTTCCTTCTCCCCAGTCTGAGATATGGAGCTCCTCTGGATCTTAGATTAACAAACAACAATTCTTCATTCCTCATTTGGGCAGTTGAGAGTTCTGGATGAGGAGTGGGTGGTCAAAAAATACTTTTAGATGCACCAATTAAAGCACAGTTGCCTCAGGGACCTGGGTTTGATTCCTGCCTTGGGTCACTGTCTGTGCCGAGTCTGCATGTTCTCCCTGTGTCTCTGTGGGTTTTCTCCAGATGCTTCAGTTTCCTCCTACACTCCAAAATTGTGCAGGTTGGGTTGATTGTCCATGTTAAATTGACCCTGCTGTCAGGAGGAATAGTAGGATAAATAAGTGGGGTTACGGGGATGGAGCCTGGGTGGGATTGTGGTCGGTGCTGACAGGATGGATTAAATAGCCTCCTTCTTCACTGTAAGGATTCTATGATTCTATGTTTCTAATAGGGAACTAGATAATCATATGAGGGAGAAAGGAATCAAATGGTTTGCAGTTAAGATGAGATGAAATAGCATTTGGACCATTAAAACTAGCATAAACCAGTTGGGCTGACTGGTCCATTCCTGTGCTGTACTTTGCATTAAAACAGCTGCAAGACTGTATCACACATAAAGACTAATCCATCCTCACCTGATTTACAAACACAAGTACTTCCAGCTCCACATAATGATCTGCTGATGTTTATCCTTTGATAGCTTAAGGCTGTTTAAGGTCATTTCAATGTTTTCTTTGCCACCCAGACGACCATCAGTTTACTCGGGCTCAAAGCCAATATCTTCCTGGCCGTTACATCTCAGCTCCTCTTCAGAGAGGAAAACCCTTAATTCTCCGCTTCACGCAGAATAGACATTACAGGAACAACCTGGGGATATCCCAAAATGCCTTACAGCCAATGAAGTATTTTTGAAATGCATAATCATGGTTTCATTGTCACGAACACCACAGCTAATTTATACACAGCAAGCTCCCACAAACAGCAGTGAACAGACCAGTTATGTTAGTGATGTTGGTGGACAAATAGACATTCCTCTGCTCTTCTATTACTCGATGGGCTGAATGGCCTCCTTCTGCATGGTATGATTCTATGAAATAGTGCCATCTAATCCTTTGCCTGCACTGCAGAATTGGGAGGCAGTGGCCAATGGTATTATCACTAGATTGTTAATCCTGAAACTCAGCTAATGTTCTGGGGACCCAGGTTCGAATCCCGCCATGGTGGAATTTGAATTCATCAAAAATCTGGAATTAAGGATCTGCTGATGACCACAAAACGATTGTCAGAAAAACCCCATCTGGTTCACTAATGTCTTTTAGGGAAGGAGATCTGCCATCCTTACCTGGTCTGACCTACATGTGACTCCAGATCCACAGCAATGTGGTTGACTTTCAATTGCCCTCCTAGGGCAGGTAGGGATGGGCAATAAATTCTGGCCAGCCAGTGCTGCCCATGTCCCATGAATGAATAAGAAAGGCTAGCAGTTCAGGAAGTCAGCACCTCCAACAGTGCAGAACTCACTCGATGCTGCGCTGGGACAGCTAGTCTGAAATTATCTCCTCAGGTCTCCGGAATGGGATTTTTTGAATCCACAAATTTCCCGAGCGCTTTTTACTGGGCCGCGGCTGAAAGCAGATCAAAGTGGTTTCTTTTTCCATCCAGTTCTATCTTGGTTTACCAATGACACACTAGCCCAAAAGAGAGACAGATAACCGGATGTTCGCAGGAACATCGGAATTAAAGGCAGAAACAGGCAATTTAACCCTCAGAACCTGCTCCGCCATTCAATCTGATCTCACCCCACTCTCTATTCTGCCTCCCCACCTCATCCCCACGTCATACAATCCCTACAGTGCACAGGGAGGCCATTCGGCCCATCGAGTCTGCACAATCCCACTCAAGCCCTATTTCCTGTAACCCCATATATTTACACTGTTAATCCCCCGACACTAGGGTTAAATTAGCATGGCCAATCTGCCTAACCCCCTCATCCTTTTATCCAGTTTTTTAATCAGAAATATATCTATCGCCTTCTTGAAACCATTCAATGACTCAGATTCCACGGCGCTTTGGGGTGCGAGTTCCATAAATTCATCACCGTCCACGAGAAATAGTTCCCTCTCATCTCAGCTTTAAATCAAAGTCTTCACAGTTTATTTATTAGCCACAAGTAGGCTTACATTAACACTGCAATGAAGTTACTGTGAAAATTCCCTAGTCGTCACACTCCGGCGCCTGTTCGGGTGCACTGAGGGAGAATTTAGCATGGCCAATGCATCTAACGGACATGTCTTTTGGACTGTGGGCGGAAACCAGAGCACCTGGAGGAAACCCATACAGACATGGGGAGAATGTGCAGACTCTGCACAGACAGTGACCCAAGCCAGGAATCGAACCCGTATCCCTGGCACTGTGAGGCAGCAGTGCTAACCACTGGGTCACCCTACCACCCCACAACTTCCCATGTTCAATCCTGCTTTGTGCTGAAATGCCTCCCTCCATCCTGAAAGATCACCGGTGTGTGGACCAGTGTCATTCAGGGACACCCAATATCTTAAAAGCTGTAGAGTTAAAACAAGAAACTAAAATCCTTAGGAGGAACGGAAATTTAAATTATAGAGAAGTGCTGCATTAAATTCCTGGCAGGAGATTAATATCAAAAATCTTTGCCCGATCCCTCAAGGAAAACCATGAAGTAACTAGCCCTAGCCAATGTAATTATTAATATTGGTTCCATGCTAGTGTTCCCAAAAGAAAAATGGCTGGCAAACATTGCCAAGTAACAATTGTTAACATGAAGTTTAAGTTTCTAGTTATGAGCATCTGCTGGGCGCAGAGAATGGATTCGGAAACTTTGGAGTCAGATTCTGGTTGAGATTGATTCTATTTTGAAGTAGCTTAAATGACTTCTAGGTTAAAATTAGACATGTATCTAAAATTATACATGTATCTAATTTTATACACATATGCAAGGCAGGAAAATGGGAATGAGAAGCTTATTAGCTATGGTGGAATGTTTGAGCACGCTCAATGGGCCAAATAGCCTAGTTGTGCTCCTATATTTCTGAGCTCATGTATCCATATCATCATCACTGTTTGTATCACTGTGCCTCACTTGGTGATGTATTTGCTACTGGTCTTTGTGCTGTGACAGCTCCATTTGTTTAAAGTTTATTTATTAATCACAGATAAGGCTTACATTAACACTGCAATGAAGTCACTGTGAAATTCCCCTAGTTGCTACACTCTGGCACCTGTCTGCGTCAATGCACCTAACTGGCATGTCTTTCAGACTTGGGGGGGAAAGCTGGAGCACCCGGAGGAAATACAGGGAGAAGGTGAAAACCACACAGACAGTGACCCAAAACGGGAACTGAACCCAGGTCCCTGGCACTGTGAGGCAGCAGTGCTAACCACTGTGCCACCCAAGCGCGCTTCCATTAACACTGCAATCAAGTTACTGTGAAATTCTCCTAGTCACCACACTCCGGCACCTGTTCGGGTACACTGAGGGAGAATTTAGCACAGCTAATCCACCTAGCCAGCACATATTTTTAACTGTGGGAGGAAACCCACGCAGACACAGGGAGAACATGCAGACTCCACACAGACAGTGACCCCAGCAGAGAACCAAACTGTGCCTCTCAGTATTTGTGGAGCCTGCATTCAGACCTGAAGTGCATAGGACTTATGAGCAGGGAATTCAGCCCATCTGCTCCGTGCTAGTGTGAACGCAACAATTTTAGCGGACTTGTGTCCAAGTTATTTTGTTACTGAGCCAATGATCCAGAAACACGAATTCAAGTTCCACCTCAGCAACTGGGGACTGAAATTCAAAATAATTAAATAAAACTGCAATGGCACGATAGTCAGCAAGGATGTTCAACATGATTGCCAGATTAGGGTAAATGGCTGTCTGCTTCACTAACATTCTTGAGGGTTTTGAATCTGCCATCCTCACCCATAAGGGCGGCACGGTAGCACATGGTTAGCACTGCTGCTTCACAGCTCCAGGGACCTGGGTTCAATTCCTGGCTTGCGTCACTGTCTGTGTGGAGTTTGCACATTCTCCTCGTGTCTGCGTGGGTTTCCTCTGGTTTCCTCCTGCAGTCAGAAAGACATGCTGGTTAGGGTGCTCTGGCCATGTTCAATTCTCCTTCAGTGTACGTGAACAGACGCTGAAGGGATTTTCACAGTAACTTCATTGCAGTGTTAATATAAGCCTGCGTGTGACACTAATAAATAAACTTTAAACTTCTTTCAGGCAATGGCCATCAGCAATATGAGACACTCTAACCACCGGCCCTTGACATTCAATGGTGTAACAATCACTGAATCCTCCCATTGTCAATATCCTTGGGGTTACCATTGACCAGAAACTCACTGGACTCACCACATAAACATTTGGCTACCAGAGCAGGTCAGAGGCTGGGAACATTGCAGCGAATAACTCACCTTCTGACTCCCCAAAGCCTGTCCACCATCTACAAGGCACAAGTCAGGAGTATGATGGAATATTCCCCACTTGCCTGGATGGGTGCAGCTCCAACAACACTCAAGAAGCTCAACACCATCCAGGACAGAGCAGCCCCACTTGATTGGCACCAAACGTTCAATCCCTCCATCACCCACTCTCAGGAGCAGCAGTGTGTACTATCTACGAGACTCAGCAATTCACCAAAGATCTTTAGACAGCACCTTTCTAAACACATGACCACTTCCATCTGGAAGGACGAGGGGCAGCAGATACATGGGAACACCACCACTTACAAGTTCCCCTCCAAGCCACTCACCACCTTGACTTGGAAATATATCGCCGTTCCTCCACAGTCACTGGGTCAAAATCCTGGAATTCCCTCCCGAACGGCATTGTGGATCAACCCAGAGCACGTGGAGTGCAGCGATTCAAGAAGGCAGCTCACCATCAATTAGAGATGGGCAATAAATGCTGGCAGACAGCTAGTACCCGTGTCCCACGAAAAAAGTGTCACCTGCTTCAAAACACCTGACTTAACTCTGCAGCAACCATCTTCCGTTCTTGAAAAATAAATCATATGGAATCCTTCCCAAATTCTTCATGGCATGTTATATTAATACAAAAGCTGAGAATATTATTTTAAACAATCATCCTCCATTGCATATAATAGGAGAAAATGTTAGAAATTGAGGTTTTGCAGAACTTGTGTTATGAGATGTGTCTATGGATAGAAGAATGGTGGGAAACAAATGTAACTAAATAGGAATAAAAGCAGTGGGAGTGGTATGTGGTTTCTGCTCCCAGGAGAGAAAATGCTGGAGAACCTCAGCAAGTCTGGCAGTATCTGTAAGGAAAGAAAAGAGCTGATGTTTTGAGTTCAGGTGACCCTTTTGTCAAAGCTAAAAGACGTATAAAATGGGAGATATTTATATTGCAGAGGGGGGGACTGAAAGATGAGTCATAGCCATACTGTTAAGAATTTATTGAAACAACATTAAGATAAAGTTTACCTCAACGTTGGATAACATCATAAGTTGTGTTTGCTAGTCACCGTGAGTTCATTTTACGAATGGAAAAAGAAACTGTCCTTGTTCAAACCTACAACTCACTGAGAGATTCAGCAGAATGTTCTTTCAATTCCAGTTCTCCCAATCATCCGAAGCCAACCCAATCTTCCAAACAACCCAACCTGACCTCAGCGAAAGCCCTAGTGAAAGAGCCTCCACTCAGCCTGGGGCACTTCTGATGCCTTTCGTCTGCATTAGTCCAACTGCTCTGTCTGGTTTCAACTGTAACAATGTTTTATATTAATAAATGTGGGAAGTAGCTAACAGAGTTAAGCTGTGTGGATTAGTAGCAGAATAAACAAAATTTAAAAATTGCTGGAAGCAAGAGCTCAAGTATATAATAGACATTTTAAAGCACTGTAAGCGATGTTCCTGCTATAGGCTGCTGTGTCACCTGCATAGATCTGTAATGACAAATATATAAGATGCCCAGTTAGAAGTGTCAGGCTCAGGATCTGGGTGGTTCTAATTCTGAAGGGTTATTTTAAAAGGCAGACAATGTTAATGGTCATTAAATTGTTAGAATACAGAGATAAAGGGCATTGTTAACTAAACCATAGAGTCATAAAATGCAGAAGCAGACCATTCAGCCCATTGAGTCTGCACCAACTCTCTGACAGAGTATCTTACCAAGACCCAATCCATGTAACCTATGTATCTATCTACTAATCTCCCTTGTCTAGACATCTTTGGATAGTTAGGAGTACTTTAGCATGGCCAAGGCTAAACCACCTAACCTGCACATCTTTGCACATTCTCCCCGTGTCTGCATGGGAGAACATGCAAACTCCACACAGAGTTTGGTGCTGTGAGGCAGCAGTGCTAACCACTGTGCCACCGTGCCACTCTTTCAAACAAACTTTTGTACCAATGAACAATTGCTCATAAGTGCCCCACATTCTCTCGTGTTTCTTGGGGTGCCTTCCAGTCTCATACAATGGCCCTTTACCTAGAGTTCTCAATATGCGTTTTAGAAAAGATATAACAATGCTCCTTCAATTCTGTGTTGTGACCGTCACTATACTCCTCATACACCAATGACCGTGTGGCCAAATTCCCCTCCAATTCGATTTTCAAGTTTGCTAACGACACCACTGTAGTGAGTTGGCAACAGTGATGAGACAGAGTTCAGAAATGAGTTAGAGAATCTGGTGAACTGGTGTGGCAACAATAACCTCTTCTTCAATGTCCACGAACAAAGGAGATTGTCATTGACTTCAGGAAACATAAGGGAGAACATGCCCCTGTCTACATGAATGAGGATGAAATGGAAAGGGTCGAAAGCTTCAAGTTTTTAGGCATCCAGATTACCGACAACCTGTCCTGGTCCTCTCATGTCGATACTATAGTTAAGAAAGCAACATCTGTACTTACTCAGAAGACAATGGGGATTTGGCATGTCAGCTCCGACTCTCACCAACTTTTACAGATGATCATAGAAAGCATTTTTTCTGGTTGTATCACAGTTTGGTATGGCTCTTGCTCTGCCCAAGACTGCAAGGAGCTACTAAAGATGGTGACTATAGCCCAATCCATCATGCAAACCAGCCACCCATCCATTGATTCTGACTACACATCCCACTACCTCAGCAAAGCAGCCGGCATAATTAAGGACCCCACGCACACCAGACATTCTCTTTTCCACCTTGTTCCATTGGGAAAAAGATACAAAAGTCTGAGGTCACGTACCAACCAACTCAAGAACAGCTTCTTCCCTGCTGCTGTAAGACCTTTGAATGGACCTACCTTGCATTAAGTTGATCTTTTTCTACACTCTAGCTATGACTGTAACACTACATTCTGCGCTCTCTCCTTTCCTTCTCTATGAATGGTATACTTTGTCTGTACAGTGCACAAGAAACAATACTTTTCACTGTACGTTAATATCTGTGACCATAATAAATCAAATCACATCACATTAAAATCATTCCTTAAATTGTTTAATTGGCAAAGATTTGTCCCTAGATGCATGGGCATGGCTCCATGTTGAAGCATTTTCTACATCACCTTGGCATCCATCCCCAAATCCATTACTGCTTTGGCAAATACCACGCCAACGCCATATGGAATTGTTTGGCTCAAGCAGTTTAGTATGAGGACTGATTTATTTAAGAAAATGAACCATGTATAAATCAAACACGTGTGTGCGTCATATTAAAATATCCAGATTTCTGAAGCGCTGGGGGGAGGGAGGGGGCACTGTTAATATTCATTAAGAACTTGAGCTGTCTTATCATGTCTCAGCCACGTGACTGTATTTGCTGAACTTGCTGGAGTGGGCATTCCCGTTTAGTTAGACAGAGCCTTGCAGTAGGGGGCCAGTTAGTTCAGCCGATCAGCATGCTGTTCATAATAACGCTGACAGTGTGGGCTCAATTCCTGTTCTAAGAATAGCTAAGGCCCTGCCTCCTTGCCAGCCCCAAGCTTGATGCAGTGTGGTGTCCCTCACCCTGTGTGAGCAATTATCTCGCTCCTCCCCCGCTATCTAATCGAGAAAATGCCTGCTGTGGGGTTCTGCCCAATCATCCGCTTTACCCAGTCTCTCAGCTCAAAGCATTTTGTGCCACAGCTTGTTGGCAGTGAGTTGACAATGGTGCAGCAAGAACAGAAACATAAAAACATCAAAATTTAGAAGCAGGAGGCCATTCGGCCCTTCGAGCCTGTTCTGCCATTCATTGTGATCATGGCTGATCATCAAATTCAATACCCTCATTCCTCCTTCCTGGGAGCATAGTTAATGATGAGACCAGCAGTTTATCTGCCTATTCAGAGAAATTTATGGATTGAAAAATTGAGTGGTTTGCGAGATGGACCCAGCTACAGTCATGACCTCTTGTAAACCTTTTGTAGAAAGACAGATTGAATGGAAAGGTAGAAGAGACAGAAGGGGAAAATATTTTAAAAGATTTTCAGAAGAATGATGAAGAAGTGAGTTGGGTGAATAATACCCAAAAGATAAGGAAAGAAAGATTTGATTTGATTTATTAATATTGCATGTATTGGGATACAATAAAAATATTGTTTCTTGCACACTATATAAAGCATAACGCTTATAGAGAAGAAAAGGAGAGAGTGTAGAATGTAGTGTTACAGTCATAGCTAGGGTGTAAAGAAAGATCAATTTTGTGCAAGATAGGTCCATTCAAAAGTCTGATGGCAACAGGGAAGAAGCCGTTCTTGAGTTAGTTGGTACTTCAGACTTTTGTATTTTTTCCCAAAGGAAGAAGTGGAAGAGAGAATGTCCGGGATGTGTGAGATCCTTAATGATGCTGGCTGCTTTTCCTAGGCAGCGGGAAGAGTGGACTGAGTCAATGGATGGGAGGCTGGTTTGCGTGATGGATTGGGCTACATTCACGATCTTTTGTAATTGTAGATCTTTTGTAGAAAGACATGATGAATGTAAAGAAAGAAGAGACAGTAGGGGAAAATATTTTGAAAGATTTTAAGTTGTTAGATGTTATAATTACAATTTACTGGCTGCAGGAATGAGGTATCACTGTTTAAATTATTCCCATTCTGGGCATTTCTTAAAATGCATTAGGGGATCAGTGGCTAGTGTGGTGCATTTATTGCCGAAACCTAATTGCCCTTGAGAAGGTGATGATGAGCTGCCTCCTTGAACTGTTGTAGTCCTTGTGATACAGGTATACCAACGGTGCTGTTAGGGAAGGAGTTCCTGGATTTTGCCCCTGTGACACTGAAGGAACAGACTGAGAGGTTCATTAACACACAGAAGGATCTAGGTGTAGAGATCCACAATTCCCCGAAAGTGACAACACAAATGGATAAGGTGAGTCAATGACATGCTTCCTTCATCAGTCAGGGCATAGAGGATAAAAATTGGCAAGTCACATTGCAGCTGTATAGAGCTTCAGTTCGATCGCATTTGAATGTTGTGTACAGTTCTGGTGACCACACTACCAGAAGGATGTGGAGGTTCTGGAGAAGGGTATAGAAGGTATTTGGAGGGTATTAGCTACGAGGAGAGACTGGACAAACGTGTTTTGTTTTTCATTTGAACGTTGGAGGCTGAGAGGCAACCTAATACAAGTTTACAACATTATGACAGGCATTGATAGAATGGACATTCAGAGCCTTTTTCCCAGGCTGGAAATGTCAGTTAGTTGGGGGCACTGGTTTAAGGTAAAATAGGGAAAGTTGAAAGGAAATGTGAGGCAAGTTTTTTTACACAGAGGATGGTCAGTGCCTGGAATGCACTGCCAAAAGAGACTGTAGAAGCAGATACAATGGCAACATTTAAGAGGCATCTCGACAGATATATGAATAGGCAAGGAATTGAAAGATTTTCACAGTAATATCATTGCAGTGTTAATGTAAGGCTACTTGTGATAATAAATATTAAATGTAAATTTAGATCAGTTGTCAGACACACATAATCAAACATAGAACAACTGAGCATTATAATAATTACCTGTGTTAGTGACATTGAGGGATAAATATTTGTCCTCAGAATACTGGGGATAACTATTGTTGAGGTACCATCATGGGATTTTTCATTTGGATTTGATGGATTGAGTTATAAGGAGAGGCTGGATAGACTGGAACATTTTCCCTTAGAGGCTTAGGAGTGAACTTATAGAGATCTATAAAATAATGAGGAACACAGATCAGCTAGATAGACAATATCTTCTCCAAAGGTAGGGGAGTCTAAAACTAGAGAGTGTAGGTTTAAGATGAGAGGGGAGAGATACAAGACTGTCCAGAAGGGCAATTTTTTCACACAGAGGGTGATGAGTGTTTGGAACAAGCTGCCAGAGGTAGTAATAGAAGCGGGTACAATTTTGTCTTTTGAAAAGCATATAGACAGTTACATGGGTACAATGGGTAAAGAGGGATATGGGCCAAATGCAGGCAATTAGGACTAGCTTAGTAATTAAACAACAAAGGGTAACATGGACACATTGGGCCAAAGGGCCTGTTTCCATGTTGTAAACCTCTATGACTCTACCCAGCTGAAAGGGCACAAGTGACCTTATGGTTCTCTTGGTACTAGGAGAACAAACTGAGATTTTTTGACATGAGTCTCTACAATGGGATACACTGAGGCACAGCTGGCATCACATCAACCCAGCAAGCGGATCTTGGGACTGACATCATGGACTGAATTCAGATGAAGTTCCTTAACTGAAGAAAGAGTGTGGGATTTCCCGACCCCTTCTCACAGCACGTATGATGGTAACAGAGTCGCCCGTGGTTACAAGTGGGATATTCCACCCCGTCGCTGTCAATGAGGTTTCACTTTGTTTATGTTCTCCACCAAGGGGAAAACATAGTTGGGAGGGATTTCCGTTGATGGGACCAGAAACCCCCACCGAGAGGAAAGGAGGGAATATTCCACCCAAGGAAAAGAAAGATTTTGTACTTGGAGTGCAGTCACTGTTGTAATTTGTTAAATGCAGTTGGATTAGAGGGATAGGGTGGAGGGGAGGGCCTGAGTGGAACACTCTTTCAGAGAGTCAGTGCAGACTCGATGGGCCAAATGGCCTCTTTCTGCACTACAGGCATCCTATGGTTCAGTTCATTCACAACAATCTACTACAAATAACAATGTGATGATGACCAAGGAATCAGTCTTAGTCATGCTGGATGAGGGATAAGTATTGACCAGGACTCCAGATAGAACTGCCCTCCTCCCCCTCTCATGTCCTATCTCCGGATCATTCACATCGACCTGGGAGGATAAACCAGCCTGAATGATATTACCATCCAGCACCGCCTCGGGACTGGCACTGGGAGTGACAACTTCAAAACCACCAGAGGACCCGTAAGTGGTAACCAGAGTTAGTCTCACAGAATATAGAATCGTAGACTCTACAATGCAAAAGGAAGCTATTTGGCCCATCGAGTCTACACTGACAATAATCCCACCCAGGTGCTGTCCTATTCCAGGAACTCCACATATTTACCTTCACAATCCCTCTGACTTTAAGGGTCAATTGAACACGGCTAATCAACCTAACCCGCACATCTTTGAACTGTGGGAGAAAACTGGAGCTCCCAGCGGAAACCCACGCAGACACAGGGAGAACTTGCAGACTCCACACAGAGAGTGCCCCAAGCCGGGAATCGAACCAAAGTCCCTGATGCTGTGAGGCAGCAGTGCTAACCACAGTGCCACCATATCACCTCAGCGGTCGTTTAAGAGTTAAAGACAGTAATTGTTCTCTGAATGTTAAGACGATGGAGTGTTAGGGGGTGTGCGGGTGGCGAGTGAGAGTGTATATTGTACGCTGAAACAGTAAAGCATCAGTTCGCTGGTTCTCCCACTGCTTTTGAAAAGAGTGTCATTGAGAATGCTCTATCACATCAGCAAAAACTCTCACGCGAGGTCAACAGCGACTAGACTTCCCATTTCTGATCAGCTGAATAATGCAGTCATGACATTTCCACAACATATTCCCACGATCTTTCCCATTAGAATTAAAACCGGATACAAGGCTGTACTTATCGCCCAGCCAGATATAGAGTTACAGGGGGCAAGTGAGGTCTGATTGACATCAAACTCCACTACACTACACCCCTGATTGACAGGCTAACTTTATTAACAGACAGACTGAGACAGTACACTGTACACCAGTGTCTTTATCTGTGGATTGCCAATAAACCCTGTCACAGTTAGAGACAGTCCATTAACTGACAAAGCTACCTGGGTGGGAGTTTAAGGCTTCACTCGGGTGAAATCAGAAATTCCGGCCCAAGATTTCCATTGTCGGATTTTGCCTGCTCTGATTCCATGGCAAAAGAGGTGGTAGAGTTCTGGCCAGTATCTCCAAGCAGAGTTATAGATAGCACAGAGACAATTGGGCCACAAACCTACTTCGCTTTAGACCTGGGATGAAGGCTTTCTTTTATATAGCGCCTTTCACAGCCAGTGGAAATCTCAATGCGCTTTTAAGTAAAGTTTATTTATTAGTCACAAGTAAGGGAGAGGTAGCGGAAGTGCTTATGGTAGTGACTTTTGAGGGGCGTATTGACAAGTAGATGAATGAAATGGGGGTAGAGGGATATGGCCCCCGGGAGCGTAGGAAGTTTGAGTTCAATCGGGCAGTATGGACGGTACAGGCTTGGAGGGGCCGAAGGGCCTGTTCCTGTGCTGTAATTTTCTTTTTTTTTTGTTCTTTGTTCTAAGGCTTACGTTAACACTGCAATGAAATTCCCGCATTCGGGTTAATGCATCCAACCAGCACGTCTTTCAGACTGCGGGAGAAAATCAGAGCACCCGGAGGAAACCCTTGCAGACACGGGGGGAATGTGCAAACTCGACACAGATAGTGACCCAAGCAGGGAATTGAATCCTGGTACCTGGCACTGTGAGGCAGCAGTGCTAATCGTTGTGCCACCGTGCTGACCCATAATGGGTGGAATTCCCCCATTCTTCTTCCAGCTAGTATTGTGGGGCCCTTATGCATAGGCAGACATGGTCACCTTTTAATGAAAGTTGACATCAGTGGACATCTTGCAGAGGGTTGGATGGGGTTGCGGGGGGGTGGGGGGGGTGGGGGTGGCGTTGCGGAAGACAGACAGCAGCATACCAGGAAGCCGCAGCATCCAACCTAGGACCCTAGATCAAACAATTAAATGTATCTTTATGAATAGCAATTTCCTGAGCGGGCAGAAACCTACGTGGGGGTCAGCAGGGTGAGATGGGTCAGAGAAGTCAAGAGGGGCTTATAGCTGAGTGTGTTTCCCATTTTAGCCCTGACATCTGATTCACTGGGCTATCGTGTTCCCATAACAAGCCAGATGAATTCCCCCCCACCCCCCCTCTTTCCCTGCGGTGTCACCAACTTCCCATTAGAAATGTACAAGCAAAAAATTAATTTTAGCTTGTACAATCAAACACTCCCAGGACAGGTACAGCACAGGGTTAGATACAGAGTAAAACTCCCTCTACACTGTCCTCATCAAACACTCCCAGGACAGGTTCAGCACAGATTTAGATAAAGAGTAAAGCTCCCTTTACACTGCCCCCATCAAACACTCCCAGGACAGGTACAGCACAGGGTTAGATACAGATAAAGCTCCTTCTACACTGTCCTATCCACATCACTGCTCTGTAACAAATATTACAAATGTATGAATGAGCAGCATTCAGCATCTCAAGCCTGCTCCACCATTCAACAAGATGGTGGCGTATCTGTTTATTATCTCCACTTCACCCCTGAAAACCTTCTCCTTCCCTTGTTAATCAATAATCGCTCTTGCCTTAAGGGTGTTCAAATTGAGTCAAAGGGTCTTTGAGCTTTCTAGCACAGAAAGAAATCCTTTGGCCCATCATGACTACACAGTCATCAGGCATCTATCTTCACTCAATGTCAATTAATCATGGTAAAAGTCTCACTGCTGCACGAATGCCCTCTGACCCAAGAAACACATTGCCCAGTGAGCGGTTTACCTAATTCAAATGGGACACTCCATCTTCTTGTTTGGAATAAGTCTAATACATGCGGAAGTCATAATTTTCCTCAGGCAATCACAAACAAAGAGGTTAACTTAATGTCTAACTTTTCAGCCATGCCAATTGTCTGTTTGGTTACAGGATTTGTTTTTAATCAGCATGATCTGTTCCACTGATATAATATTACAGTGAGTTTAGTAATCACAAGTAAGGCTTACATTAACACTGCAATGAAGTTACTGTCAAATTTTCCTACTCGCCATAGTCCAGTATCTGTTTGGGTCAATGAACCTAACCAGCACATCTTTCAGAACGTAGGAGGAAACCAAAGCACCTGAAGGAAACCCATGCAGACATGGGGAGAATGTGCAAACTCCATACAGAGAATGACCCAAGCAGAGAATTGAATCTGGGTGCCTGGCACTGTGAGGCAGCAGTGCTAACCCACTGTGTTACCAAAAGGTCCATTAGAAAATTGGCTATTGGTCAATGTTATTGATCCTGTTTTAACATGTGCTCCCTCTTCATGGTCTACAGGTATGAATACTCTCTGAAATGGCTTCGAAGGTCACTCAGTTCTATCCATGCATTTAGGAAGGGCTGTATGGTGGCACAGTAGTTAACACTGCTGCCTCACAGTGCCAGGGACCCAGGTTCAATTCCAACCTCGGGTCACTCTCTGTGTGGAGTCTGCACGTTCTCCTCATGTCTACTTGGGTTTCCTAAGGGTGCTCCAGTTTTCTCTCACAGTCTAGAAGATGTACTGGTTAGGTTGATTGGCCATGTTAAATTCTCCATTAGTGTATCCAAGTAGGGGATCTTCCCAGGAACTGGATTGCAGTGTTAATGTCAGCCTTACTTGTGACACTAATAAATAAACTTAAAACTTTGGAGATAAATGCTTTGCCAGTGATGTCCGTATCTCAAGAATGGATAAAGAAAATAGTAAGAAGTTTCATAACACCAGGTTAAAGTCCAACAGTTTTGTTTGATAGTGACCGTCACTAGCTTTTGGAAAGTTGCTCCTTCATCAGGCAGTTCTTCACCATCATCATCTCATCCTCCTGCTTTGGGGTTTAATAAAGTTTGCGGTCACAATCGATGACCACAATGAAATTATCCTAAAAGCCCTACAGTGCAGACGGAGGCCATTCAGCCCATTGAGCCTGCACCAACCAAAATTCCACCTATCCCCACATATTTACTCTGCTCATCCTACTGGACAATTTACTATGGCCAATCCACCTAACCCACACAACTTTGGACTGTGGCGGAAAACTGGATCACCCGGAGGAAATCCAAGCAGGCACGGGGAGAATGTGCGAACATCACACAAACAGTGATTAAAGGCCTGGAATCTAATCTGTGTCCCTGGTTCAGTGAGGCAGAAATGCTAGCCACTGTGCCACCATGCTGCTCCAATGAGTTTTAGAAATCCCTAGGAGGCTTTCTTTAGTCACCGGGAATTTAATGCCAATTCCAGGAGACTCCCAACCAAACAGGGAGAATTTGTAATCTTGCAAACAGAAGATAGCACCACTGACAGTGCAGCACTCTCTGAGTACTGCACTGCCGGCTTCTGCATTTTGTCAATGGATTTCAATTGGTTAACACTTCCAGGAAAGGGAAGGAAGAAATTGGATGCAAAGCAGTTGAGTGATGATGGTAGTATTTGTCAAGAATTCAGTCGCAAAGAAGCCGAAGTTTGAACGCGCACATAAGTTGGTGGATAGATGGCCTGGATTTCCTCACAACCAGATTGCAAAGAAAAGAACTTGTTCCTCGGACAGGCTCAGTAATGAAGTGAAGTTTGAATGTAAATGTGGAGGCTTCGCTAATTGACATGTCCCACTTGGTTCCAGATAAGTGCTGCAAGGCATCGTACAACAGAACTCCTGTGTGTGCAGCTCACTGCCATTGAGGGGCCACACAGACACTGCATTCACATTGGCAATTCCTGCTCTCCCCTTTGACTGCTGCACCAATTGTTGTCACCCACCCAGCCGTTTTGTCTGCCGCGTCTGGGAAACCACCAGCTGAGCGAAGACAAGGAGGAACTGCCCGTGCGGAATCGATAATTAACATAATCTTCCGAATCCATCTTGTCGGCTACAATCGCGAGGTTAATCCAGTTAATCAATGGCTCTGTTTGGGAGTTCATTGTACTCAGACCTTTCTCTGTCCTTTCTCCGAGGCCTTTGCGGGCAAGAACTGAGACTTGGCAAAAAAGAGCGAGTTTCGCCCGTTCTTCCAACTCCTTCCCCTAAAGCCCGCTCTCCATTCAGCCGACTGCTTTCACATGAAGGGGGAAAAGGGCAGGTGTTGTATCCAGAGCGGATAATAATGGCTTCGGGTGCTGGGAACTCAGAGTTCCAGTCAATCTGAATTGGGCTGGCAGAGCTGGGTACAGTCAGGGGATCTGAGGGAAATGCAAAGTTTCAACCTTCACATTTAATTGGCACCAGTTGAAACTAAATGAACGATTTACCCCGTATCCCCTTTTATCTCTCTCTCTCTTTAACCTCTTGCTGCTGGCCTTCTTCTTTCCTGTTTTCTCACTCTCACTGACTCCACAGGTCACTGGGCCTGAAACCCACCTATGAATGAGTCGGCCTGATGGAAGTTAGAATCCACCAGCCTCAGTCTAATTTAGCCTAGCAAGATACAGGTGTTTAATGGCAAATCTTTCTTGTGGGCATTGGGAGGGTGGAGGTGGGCAATCGGGAAGAAGGGAATTTATGGAATCATAGAATCCCTACAGTGCAGAAGGAGGCCATTCAGCCCATCGAGTCTGCACCAGCAACAATCCACCTAGGCCTACCTCCCTACGCGCTAATCCCTTTAATCTATGCATGCCGGAAAACCAAGAGGAATTTAGCATGGCCAATGCACCTAATCTGCATCTTTGGAGTGTGGGAGGAAACCGAAACACTCAGGGGAAACCCACTCAGACATGGTGGGAATCTGCAAACTCCAGACGGACAATGATCCAAGCCGGGGATCAAACCCAGGTGTCTGGGGCTGTGAGGCCACAGTGCTAACCGTTGGGCCACTGTGCCACCCCAATTAATTAGCAGAGGATCCTAAAGTACCACGAAGGAAAACCAGGAAAACCACTCTTGCTGCACCTCCAGGTAAGTATATACATAGGTCAGCCATGTCTTTGTTGTTTTTTGAGTTACAGCTTTATAGATTCACATTCCACTCCAGGTTGCACAGTGGTTAGTGGTTAGACCACTGACTCACAGCGCCAGGGATCCAGGTTCAATTTCCATCATGGGTCACTGTCTGTGTGAAGTTTGTACATTCTCCTTGTGTCTGCATGGGTTTCCTCCGAGTGTTCCATTTCCACTCAACGTGTGGTTAGGGTGCATTGACTAGAACAGGCGCTGGAGTGTGGCGACTAGAGGAATTTCACAGTAATTTCATTGCACTGTTAATGTAAGCCTACCTGTGACACTAATAAATAAATAAACTTTACTTTCATAAATAAATTTTATAAAGTGAACTCAAAAATCTGCTGACATTCCAGTGTAGCACAGAGAGAGTGCTGACTTGACAGAAGTTAGAGAATGGTTTTAGATGGTTGTTTTTTAAACTGGAGGCCTGTGATCAGCAGTGTGCTTTAAGGATCAGCGCTGGGTCCACTGTTATTTATCATTTATATTAATGATTTGGATGAGAACAAAAAATCTGTCTCATACATTTCCTTTAAACCTTGTCTCTCGCACCTTAAACCTGTGCTCCCTAGTAATTGACTCTTCCACCCTAGAAGAAAGCTTCTGACTATCCGCTCTGTCCATGCCTCTCAGAATCTTGTAGACTCCTATCAGCTTCCGTCTTCTTCCTTTGGGAAAAAGTTACAAAGGTCTGAGGTCATGTACCAACAAACTCAAGAACAGCTTCTTCCCTGCTACCATCAGACTTTTGAATGGACTTACCTCGTATTAAGTTAATCTTTCTCTGCACTCTAGCTGTGACTGTAACACTACGTTCTGCACCCTCTCCTTTCCTTCTCTATGAACTTTGTCTGTATAGTGCACAAGAAGCAATACTTTTCTCTTATAATACATGTGACAATAATAAATCAAATCAAACAAAATAAGGACAGTTATAGGGCTTGAAAGAAGAGGCAGCTCGTGCAAACTGGCAAGCGTGTTTGAGGTCTAGAGCTTCAGGTGTTAAGGGGATATTTCACTCACATTCCAATGAGGAAGAAAAATTCCAAGATTTTGTCACCCATGGTTAACTAAACATGTTAAAGACCAAACTAAACTCTTAAAAAAAGCATATATTTGCACAACAGCAAGTCAGAAGATGAGAAAGAAATAAAGGACATCAAGGAATGACAAAAAGGTTGATAAGATGGGGAAAACTAGAGAAAGCTAGCCTGTAATATAAAGGTGGACTGATATTGATATTAAAATAAGAGTGAACAAAGTTAGTGTTGGTCCTACAGAATGTTTGTCTGGCTGTGGCAGATGGATTAACAGGTACTCTGTATCGGTCTTCACTGTGGAAGACACGAGTAACCTCTTAAGATTAGCTGCAAATCAGGAAATGGCAGGGAAGGAGTGTATTTGTTTATTCATATTAGTTCATGCAGATCTCTACTGTATTGCTGAACGCTCCAGAAGTAATGCAATAGATCTAGCATGGGGAAAACAGAGGCAGCCATGGAACAGACCACACACCATTGATAAAGATCGATTCGCTTCTAACCAAAGTCGGCCCCACGTATCACATCTCTACAACACAGCATAAACTGGTAAGTGAGGACCACGGATGTGCGTTTGCTAATCATTCAAAAAAATGAAATTAATGAAGAAAAGTTGGAATACAAAGAAAACTTTCACACGAGCCACAGAGACTAACCGGGCTCAGTGAACATGAGTAAACAATACTCTTTCTATAAGCAGATTATAAAACTGGTTGTTATAATAAGAGATTGAATCTCGATTAGGAACTTTGTGTGTAAGAAAATCGAGGTAGCTGTTGAAAGGGTGGGTGTGAAACAGAGTGTAGACATTCTACCAGCATGTTCTTCTGAAACCCCAGGTGATTGCACATTGCTTTAGAATCCATAAAAAAAAAAGAGGGGGAATTAATCATGGCAGAACTTTAAAAAGTTGCCGAATATTGTGAGATTGGGGATGTGCAGAATGATATTCTTCAGGACAGATTTGTTTGCGGTCTGTGCAGTGAAGCGACACAAAAAAATCTGAAAGTAATCTTGTTCTGGAAAAGGCCATTGAAATTGTTATTTCTATGGAACTGGCTGCCCAGTATTTGAGTTTGTGAACGTGATTATACAAAATGCCCATTCAATCAACATCCAATATAGAGCCAGGACATTCTGCTGTTGAATCCCAGTGCAAAGACAAGAAATGCTGAAACTGTGGAAATAAAAGGATATACAGAATGTGCCTCCAGGAAAGAAAAACAAACTATGAATAAAAATTAAGAGCAAAAACAAACCAAGACTGCATTTCAATAAAATAAAAGGAGAAATATCCATGCTGCATAATAGAGTCAAAGGGATCTCAGTCAGAGGGGAGTTATCACTCAATGTGTTAGTCATCACCAGCACCACACACAGATACTGGGGTCCTTTGCTACATGGATAGCCAATAAGGATAGAAGTTGATACTGGGACAGCAGTTTCACTGGTGTCAGAGACTGTCAATAAGTGTTGAAGATGTGTCCAGGAGAAGTGGATCCACCAAAGGGTTGTATTGAAGTGGCTGTGCAATTTAATGGGCAAACAGTAGATCTGTCTCTATACATAGTGAAGGGAAACTGTCCAGCGCTGATGGCTGGACAAGATTCAACTGACCTGGGCTGAAGTCCAGAGGATGAGCAATGAGAAATCAGCACGCATGAAAACATATCATTCTTTTCTGATGGAGAAATGGAGAGAGTGAAAGATGTCTTAGACAGAAGCCAAGTGAAATGTTGGAAGGCACGGTCTGTATCATATACTATTAGGACAAAAGTGAAGGCTGATTTTGAGAAACTTGTGAAGGCTGGAGTTTTGGAACCTGTCAGCATCAGCGAATGGGCCACACCTAATGTTCTGATCATTAAAAAAGATGAGGATTTGCAGAGATTTCAAAGTAATTATTAATTCTGTGCTTTATGCAGAATGGCACACACTACCCCACATTGAAGAGCTGTTTGCGGGAGGCCAACATTTCAGCAAAATTGGCCTGAGTTAGGCCTATTTGTAGATGAATGTGGACAAGACGTCATAGGAATCTCTGACAATCGTGGCACACAGAGGCTTGTTCCGGTACTGTTTGGCATCACATCAGCTCCTGCTTGTTTCAAAGAGCAATGGATCAGATCCTGAGTGGACTGAGCAGGCCCAGTCTTATCTGGATGACACTATAGTCACTGGAGGAGGTGAAGAGGAACAGTTTCAAAAGTTGGATGCTACTTTCCAGAGATTGGAAGACTGCGACCTGAGAGTCCGCAAGGAAAAGTGTGAAGTCTTCCAATCTTCCGCTGATTATTTGGGACATGTAAATGATGCCACCAATCTGGGCAATTCTCTTCTAGGGTTCTGGTCATTACAGAGGTGCGTACGTCTTAGAATATTAACCAGTTATATTCCTTTCTGGGATTGTTGAACTATTATGGAAGATTTGTACCAAACTTGGCAACCATTCTGAAATCATTACATAATCCCTTGTATTTTAATCAAGATGTGGAATTGCTCAGATCAATGCAATAATGTCCTCATGCAAGCTAAAGAAGCATTATTTAAGTTTGAAGCTCTTATGCATTTTGATTCCATTCTACATGTATACTATAGCATTCCTTTGTGGTGAAGGAGCGGTGGTCTCCCACATTATACCATCTGGCGAAACATAATTAAAACCCCCACATACCCCAGGCATTCTCTCTTCTACCTTCTTCTGTCAGGAAAAGATACAAAAATCTGAGATAATGTACCAACAACTCAAGGAAAGTTCTTCTCTGCTGCTCAGACTTTTGAAAGGACTTACCTTGCACTAAGTTAATCTTTCTCTAGAACTGTAACACTACATTCTGCATTCTCTTGTTTCCTTCTCTATGAATGGTATGCTTTCTCTGTATAAGAAACAATACTTTTCATTGTATACTAATACATGCGACAATAATAAATCAAATCAAATTAAGAAAGAGCCATTGCTTTTGTGTTTTGAACCTTGAGCAAGGCTAAAAGCAACAATACACAGATTGAAAGGGAAGTGTTCAGGATCATCTTTGGAGAAAAGAAATTCCGTTACTTTCTGTACTGCAGACAATTAACATTGTTGATGAACCATCGTCTGCTAATTATCACTTAGCACAAGTAGAATGCAAATACGGGCATTGGTCTTGTCTGTGTATTTTTATATCATTAAGTGTTGACAATAAGGTCTGTGTAATGCAGACGGACATTCAAGATTGCCACTGCCAGGGAGTTTTTCAGATTGTTCAAGTGGTAATATCTCCTACTTTGAACAAGCAGACAACACACCTTCTAGACAAGTGCGAAAACACACATAGAGTGATCCTGTGCTCTCAGAAGTGTCGGATCTGGTTTTACAAAGAAAGACTTTTGAACTAACACCTAACCTGAAACCTCACTATTCCAGGAGATAGGAGCTGGCAGTAGTCAGAATGTCTTTGGGGGCTCAGAGTGATCATTCTACCACCATTGAGAAAGTGGGTGCTTGGAAAAGTTACCTTTGGGCTATTGTGGAATCGTGTGCATGGAAAAAATAGTCAAGTTACTTCTGGGTGTGAAATTGAAGAGAGAGCCAAAACATGTTCTTCTTACGCAGAGATAAGAAACCTGCCACCCTTAGCACCATTGCATGTACGGGAGTGGCCTGAAGAGGCTTGGCAATGAGTTCATGTGGATCTTGAAGGGCCTTTCGAAGGGTATGTGTTCTTAGTAATGGTTGATGCTCACACCAAATAGCCAGAGGTTGCTGTGCTGTTGCTGAGAAGACCATCAGAAATATTTAGTCGCTTTGGATTCGCTGAACAACTGGTAAGCAACAACAGATTTCAACTTGTCTCACAGTAATTTGAGAACTTCCTACAAGAAAACAGAATTCAACACATTTAATCTGCACTGTATCACCCGGCAACTAATGGACCAGCAGAATACTTCATCCAAAACCTGAAACATGCCCTGAAATCAACTAAGAAACAAGGTTCGTTTATCAAATGCCTTAACAAATTCCTACCAGAATACCACACATTCCATGACCAAGACCTCCCCTGCCTTACTCATGAAGAAAAAGCAGCTGCCTTCTACATTTGATCTTATAAAGCATCCAAAAACTAAGGAGATATTTCTACAACAGCAACAAGCACAAGTGAAACGGAGGGAAGACAAACCAAGGACAATGAGTTTCCCACCAAGAACAAGAAGTTTTGGCTCAGACAGCTTCCTGCCACTGTCCTTGCACAGTCAGGACTTGCCTCTTAAACTGTCCAGACCAGAGATTACATTATCTGGAGGAAACATGCAGACCAAATTGATAAACAGATCCCCCAAATCTAGGGCCAGCTGAAAAATCAGGATCAGACTGATCAAGTCCTGACTTGAGCCTTCTGGCAAACCCTACACTACCAGACACCACTGAGGAGACCTCTATTTCTGTTCAGACACTGAGACAGCCTCTAGTTCCTACATCAATACCTCTTCAATCCATCACTGATGGCATTTGTGGAAAAATGGAAACGCCAGAATCATAGAATCCCTACAGTGCAGAAGGAGGCCATTCAGCCCATCAAGTCCATACCAAACATAATCCCATCCAGGCCCTATCCCCATAACCTCTCATATATACCCGAGCTCATCCTCAGTACTAAGGGTCAATTTATCATGGTCAATCAACCTTAACTGCATATCTTTGATTGTAGAAAGAAACTGGAGCACCTGAAGGAAACCCACACAGACATTGACAGAATGTGTAAACTCCACCCAGACAGTGACCCATTCTATTTGTCACTTTATTTTTAATCATTTGTGGGACATGGGCATCACGGGCTGGGCCAGAATTTATTGTCCATCCCTCGTTACTCTTAGAGACAGTTGAGAGTCAATCTCATTTTTGTGGCTCTGGAGTCACATGTAGGCCAGGCCAGGTAAGGACAGCAGATTTCCTTCCCTAAAGGACATTAGTGAACTAGACCGGTTTTTCTGACAATCAACAATGATTTCATGGTCATCAGTAGATTCTTAATTTCAGATATCTTTTATTGAATTCAAATTCCACCATCTGCTGTGGCGGGATTTGAACCCGGATCCCCAGAACATGAGCTGAGTTTCTGGATACATAGTTGAGCAATAATCCCACTAGACCATCACCTTTGGTCTTTGGTGTGTAAAGGCCATAAAATTCAGATCGCCACCAAAGGGGAGAATTGTTTTAAACAATTTTATGAGGACATGAAATGCCCCACCTAAAACAGAAGCAGAATCTGTGATAGGCTTGAATAAGTATTGAATTGAATAAATTGTAAAAGAAACACTAATAAAGTTATGAGGATTGGACCTTTCTCATGAGAGATAACATTTATATATTAGTGTCACAAGGAGGCTTACATTAACAGAGAAACATAGAAACTAGAAGCAGGAGTAGGCCCTTCAAGCCTGCTGTACCATTCATATGATCATGGCTGATCATCAAATTCAATATCTTGATTCCCCACTTTCACCTCCATATCCCTTATCCCTTTAGCCCCAAGAGCTATATCTAATTTGACTTCAGACAAGGTTTCGGCCTCAACTATGTTCTGTGACATTGAATTCAACACATTTACCACTCTCTGGGTGAAGAAATTTTTCCTCACCTCAGTCCTAAAAGGTTTGCCCCTTATCCTCAAACTATGACCCTTAGTTTTGAACTCCCCCACCACTGGGAACATTCTTTCTGAGTTTATCCTGCATAACCCTGTTGGAATTTTGTAAGTTTCTATGAGATCCCCTCTCACTCTTCTAAATTCCAACGAATATAATCCAAACCAGATTAGTCTGAACTCATACGATGAACCTGCCATCCCAAGAATCAGCTTGGTAAACTTTTGCGGCACTCCCTCCATGGCAAAGACAACCTCCCTCAGATAAGAACACCAAAACTGCACACGAAACTCCAGATGTGGCCTCACCAATAACCCATACAATTGAGGCAAAACATCCCTATCCCAATACTCAAATCCTCTCGCTATGAAGGCCAACATACCATTTTGCCTTCTTTATTGACTCTGTACCTGCGCGTTTACTTTTACTGACTGATGCATGAGGACTTCTCTCATTCAAGTAATGCACAGCAATGAAGTTACTGTACATGGGGGCTACTGTACCGAATGTTCAGGATAATGGAGGTACAGGTTAACTCTCAGAGAGCTGGCAGAGACACAATTGGCAGGAGAATGAATTATAGGCTGTAGTACACAGAAACATGGAAACTGGAAGCAGAAGTAGGCCATTTGGTGCTTAGAAACTGCTCCACCATTCATTTTAAGGGTTAATCATTAAATTCAATATCCTGATCCCACCTTCTTCCCATATCTCGTAAACCCTTTAGACCCAAGAGCTATATCTAATATAGAAATATGTCTAATACAGAAAAAAGGTCATTCGGCCCATTGTGTCTGTGCCGATTCTTTGAAAGATTTGTACAATTACTCCCACTCCATCTGCTCTGGCCCAAGAAACACACGATGAAATTAAGCTGTTTCAGAGAATGGGCGCGTGCAAGATGAACAGAAAGGCTATTTCCTGTGGTGTTGATTTCTATGTGACCTTAAGCGCTACGATGACAACGATAAGGTAACTATAGGATAGGACCGAGACCCCTCTGATCTGCAGCCCAACTTGATAACCGAGGCAGACATGCAAGACCATTCAATAACACTCGCCACGCTTTGGAATGCAAAGGTTGTGAAACATATTGTGTGCAAGAACCATCAAATACATCGTCAGACTGCCAAAACATCTTGGCACGTCAAACTCAATATTATTTACAGTTGCAGGTGCAAGACCAATTGGCAGCAAGTAATTTCATGTTTCATGTTGTCCAAATGCACTCCTGATCAAAGGGCTATCTCACATCTTGCAGTTTCAGCCTGATTATTTCTCCTATGAGTTCCAACAAACAACTTGAGATTGACTTCATATGGCAATGAATGACCACCCTCTTGGAGAAAAAGGTAGTCTGGACGTATTTCTAATAGACGTTTCCAGGTCTTTCTGAGGATGAGTGATAAGGATACCAAACGCCAAAAATCTCACTGACCTGCCAGCATCATGATAATGAGAGAAACAGCGTAAACACTTTGAGTCCACAGACACATCGCCAAGGCTGAGAGTTGACAGAATATAAAAACTGCAACGAAACGTAGCAAATTCCAGAACGAGCAACAAATGGCCTGGTGGGAAAGGGGGAGAGGGATGTTTGTATTGAAGCAGAGTCAAGACATTACAGGGTGGCACGGCGACACAGTGGTTAGCATTGCTGCTTCACAGTGCCAGGCATCTGGGTTCGATTCCTGGCTTGGGTTACTGTCTATGCAGAGTCTGCATGTTCTCCCCATGTCTAAGTGGGTTTCCTCCAGATGCCCCATTTTTTTCCCCATAGTCCAAAATACGTGTTTTTTTTTACTTCATTCATAGACTAGAATCCCTACAGTGCAAAAGGAGGCCATTCGACCCAATGAGTCTACATTGACCACAATCCCACACAGAGCCTCTTTCTGTAACCCCACATATTTACCCCACTAACCCCTCGGCACTAAGGTCAATTTAGCATGACCAATCAACCTAATCCACACATCGTTGGACATCATGGGGCATGGGCCAGCATTTGTTGCCCACCCTTCATTGTCCATGAGAAGGAGTAGCTTGCTAGTCCACTTCAGAGGGCAGTCAAAAGTCAACCACATTGCTGTGTCTCTGGAGTCACATGTAGGCCAGACCAGGTAAGGATGGCAGATTTCCTTCCCTAAAGGACATTAGTGAACCAGGTGGATTTTTCTGACAATTGACAATGGTTTCACGGTCATCACTAGCTTCTTAATTCCAGATATTTTTTATTGAATTCAAATTCTGCTGTGGAGGGATTTGAACCCGGGTCCCCAGAACATGAATTGAGTTTCTGGATTAATATTCTAGCGATAATACCACTAAGCCATCGCCTTCCCATTGTGTGGGTATCACTGGGGATTCACTTCAACCTATTTAAATTTATCATTCCCATTTAGTGAATGATAAATAGTACAAATATCCTTCACCCTGCAATACAAATATCTCCCACTTTCTATGCCTATTAGTTTTGACCAAGGGTCATCTGGGCTCGAAACATCAGCTCTTTCCTCTCCTTACAGACGCTGCCAGACTTGCTAAGATTTTCCAGCATTTTCTCTTTTGGTTTCAGATTCCAGCATCCACGGTAATTTGTTTCTACCTTGAATTAAGTTGATCTTTCTCTACACGCGAGACCGTTGCATTATATTCTGCATTATCTCCTTTCCTTCTCTATGAACGGTATGCTTTGTCTGTGTAGCGTGTAAGAAACAATACTTTTCACTGCATGCTAATACATGTGACAACAATAAATCAAATCAAAATCAGAACAGAAACAACAGCTTCTATTTGTGTGGCACCTTTAATGTATTAAAAACAAGTAAAGGCAGTTACAGGAGCATTATAAAATAACACATAGCACTGAGTGTAAGGGCTATTTGGTCAGATGGCCAAAAACTTGGTCAAAGAGGTAGATTTCAGGGACTTAAAGGGAGAAAGTGAGGTCAAGGGTGAGCAAGGTGTTGAGAGGAGATTCCTGAACTTAGGAACTAAAGAGGTTCTGGCCAGGGTAATTAAAACTGGGGATTCTGAAGCAGCCAGCATTGGAAATGCAAGTAATATATCAAGTTTAAAGTTTTTAAAATTAAAGTTTATGTATTAGTATTACAAGTAGGCTTACATTAACACTGCAATGAAAGTTACTGTGAAAATTCTGGCACCGGTTCGGGTACACTGAAGGGGAATTTAGCAAGGCCAATGCACCCGAACCAGCACGTCTTTCTGGCTGTGGGAGGAAGAAACCGGAGCACCCCGAGGAAACCCACGCAGACACGGGGAGAATGTGCAGAGACTCCACACAATGACCCAAGCCGGGAATTGGCACTCCGCACAACGACCCCAAGCCGGGAATTGGCACTGTGAGGCAGCAATGCTGACCACTGTGCCAGCGTGCCGCCCTACAATGAGGTTGTGGGGCTGGAGGAAATTTCGGAGACTGGGGGGGTGAAGGAGGGCATGAGGCTATTTGTAAAAGAGATGAGAATTTTAAAATCAGGACCATTGTTATTCGGGAGCCATTGTCAGCCAGTGAGCATGGGGAGTGACAGGAGAATGAGATTTGATATGAGTCAAGACAGGGGGTATTAAGAGTTTTGTATAACCTCAAGTTGACAGAGTGTGAAACCAGCTGTTAAGAAGTTACTGTGTAATAGTTTCTCGATATCTGTGCTTTGTCAGTTTGTGTACCAGTCACCCATTATTTGAACGAACAAAGTTATTTTCCAGTTGGGTCATTCACTTCTGGAATGTTTATCCTTGCTTTCTCTCCAGAGAACTCTTACAGAAGGCTGGAGGGGTTAAGTGATGGAGTGTTTTAAAGCATTTTCCTTTCATCTCCTCCAACAGAACCGTCTAAGTAGGTGAAACTCCTAACGTTCACAGCAACATTCTGCCCCGTCTGTTAACCATTCTCCAGATGTGGCCAATTGGGAATCCAGATGTGCTCTGCATCACATTTCTGAACAGCAAATAGACATTGAGTGGTGGACGTAATCATTGGCCATGCGATCTGAATGCTTGTGATTGGACAATGTGTTCAGGTGAACTTTAACCTTTGTGAGCATTTATTGGAAAATGGTAAGATCATAGAATCATAGAATCCCAGTGGTGCATAAAGAGGCCATTCCACACATTGAGCCTGCACAACAGCAATCCCACCCAGGCCTTTTTCCCTGTAACCCATGTACATATCCTCCTAATCCCACTGAGACTAAGGTGCAACTAAACAAGGCAAATTCACCAAGATGAAAAGTAGATTATCTGAGTATTTTTTTCATCATTGTGGCTCTTTTACTCTCTTGCTCACTGAATAGTGGGGTTTTTTTTTTAGTAAATAGGTACAGGTGTGACATACATTTACCTGGACTGAGTGTTAAGGTGCTTCTCTATAAAATCTGTGTACAGGTGATGTTGCCGTAGTCACACCCATGGTTGGTCAACAAAGTAAATTCCACACATTCTGCACAATGCTCTCCTTCAAGAATAGCCAAAGGTAAACTATTCCCATTCACTGAAGGTACAACAACTAGGGAACTGTAATAATCTCACTAAGGCAAGTCTTCCATCACCAACACCCTTTCTTTTACTGAGTGAATGAAGCTTCTGCGGCTAGAGTATGCAAATCAAAGCCTTTGGAAATCTTCAGCTCCCAATGCAAGTAGTAGTTTTAAACTCCCGCTGCTCCTTTCTTCTTGATGTGGAGATGCCAGTGTTGGACTGGGGTGGGCATAGTAAGGAGCCTCACCATACCAGGTTAAAGTCCAACAGGTTTACTTGGAATCACAATCTTTTGGAACGCTGCTACCTTCACCGGATGGATGATATCATCATAATAGGGACTTAGAATTTGGGTTTTGAGCAAAGGGGCAAAGAGTAATGGCCTGGAAAATATTACCCATCAAGTTGATGGAAGCAGAGATGATGAATTATTCACTAGGCACTGAAGGTATTAGGTTTATAAGGCTACAGGGATGGAGCGAGGGAATGGGAGTGAGTAGAATATTTTACAAAGGAACTACCATGGATTCAATGAGTTGAATTATCTCCTTTGCTACTGTATCTCTGTGACTCTACAACAAGAGAAAACCAATTGGCCTTTGGAGCCTCCAATCTCTAATTCGGCCTGAAACATTGTTCAGATATATAACATACAAATTTACAAGCCACCATATCAATGTTAAACTAACACATCTTCAAAAGTGGCAGAGTTTCAACTTCTTGATTTCTTGCAACGTGATACCCAGCTTTAGCAGAGCACATCTTCGGTAGGGTTTGCTATTTCCCCAATGTGCCAGCCATGGTAACTATCATAAGGTCAGACTTTCACAACTCAATGGAAGGGAGTCACACTGTCTCGTTCTTGCGGTCCAACAGCGCCAACGGAGAGTAGTGGGCACTGCTGGGACTGCGATGAGACCCATAAAGATGGAGGATGGACACTGGACCCAGGTGGGTTCTGGGATTTTAGGGCAATTGGGGTATGGACACTCCAGGCGGATGGGTGAGTAATGTGTATGGGGACGAGCAGGGGTTGGAAGGCAAACATACAGATACACAGGGATGGGTTAACATATTGGGGTGGTGCCCTCAATGCAAACAGGACACCAGCCAAAGGAGACACACCTGCATCCTTCCCACTTTTTCACCAAATTTGTTTTTAAAAATTGTATTAATGCTGGATGGGATTGTGGTTGATACAGGCTCGATGGGCCGAATCACCTCCTTCTGTACCGTAAGGATTCTATACAGTTCCTCAGTAACTGGCCTAGTGGCAAATTAACAATTGTATTCTCCTTCTTACCCATCTTTCCAGCGTAATATGACGGTGAAAATAGATTGGGAGCCTTAACTGGGCAATAATTAGCCCCCCCAAGCCTAACAGTGCGGGGCGAACTAGTGTACTGAATAAACATTCCAGCTTTAAACAGCTCCAGAATATGCTGGCTTTGCCTTTGAGTGAGATCTCAACATCTTTAAAACTGACTCATTTTATGCTCAGAATAATCTATTTTTGACCTTTGTAACCTGCTACCTAGGCCAGAATCTCTCCCTCCTTCTCTCTCCACCTTTAAGACACTCCTTCAAAACTACCAATTTAACCAAGCTTTTGGTCCTAATAGACTTATGGGGAGGCACAGTAGCAAGTGGTTAGCACTGCTGCCCCACAACGCCAGGGACTCGGGTTCAATTCCAGCTTGTGTCACTGTTTGTGTGGAGTCTGCACATTCTCCCCGTGCCTGTGTGGGTTTTCTCTGGGTGCTCTGGTTTCCTCCCACAGTCCAAAGGCGTGCTGCTTAGGTTGATTGGCCATGCTAAATTGACCTTAGTGTCATGGGGATTAACAGGGTTAATGTGTGGGGTTATGGGGATAGAGCTGGGTGGATTGTGGTCGGTACAGACTCAATGGGCCAAATGGCCTCCTTCTGCACTGGAGGGATTCTTTGACATGGTTTCTCCATAAGTGGCCTGGTGGTAGATTTGCTTTGATCACTTTCTCCAATGATATACCCTGGTAGATTTTACTGCTTTGAAGGTGTCATATGGATCTCCTTGTTTTCTTTCTCCAAGCAGCAAGTATTGGCATCTTTGCAAACTGAGTAATTAATCTACTTTTCTACCAATGTCATGATACAAGGTAAACCAAGTGAATCCTTAAGATCTAAGAAGGTGACACACCCAGCCCTGCAGGAGTGCGATGTCTCTGAGGTGCTGTGTCCCCTGTCAACCCAACATGGCCGTGCAAGATGGCCACCACTGCCCACCTGCATGTGCTCACTGGTCTGCACACACACAGAAATCCAGTGACAGGCACACATGTGAAAGGTGGCACAGTGGGTTATCACTGCTGCCTCACAGCGCCAGGGACCTAGGTTTGATTCCCGGCTTAGGTCACTATCTGTATGGAGTCTACACATTCTTCCCGTGTCTGCATGGATTTCCGCCGGGGGCTCCGGTCTTCCCAACAGTCTGAAAGACGTGCTGCTTAGGGTGCATTGGCCATGCTAAATTTTCCCTCAGTGTACCCAAACAGGTGCCAGAGTGTGGCGACTGGGGGATTTTCACATTTTCTTGTTTGGCACAACACGGTAGGCTGAAGGGCCTGTTCCTGTGCTGCACTGTTCTATGTCCTATGAAGAGCCGTGAGATGTTTTATTATATTAAAGGTATTATATAAATGTGAGTCATTGTTGTAATGTGCCTGGGAAAACAATCTCTTTGAATTATTTTAGTTACCGGGGATATCGGGGACCGAGCTCTTGTTGTCTTAGATTTGCATCCATCCATAATTAGCCAAGTTCACCTGGAGCCATGGATGGCTCTCCCTCACTCTTCACTGCAGCTCTGTGCGCTGTTGAAATGTTTCCCTCTGTCCGGTCTCTGATGTTGTCCTCCCCCCATCCGTCTCTAACCTGACCTGCTCTTTCCTGACCTTTCACCCTGTACCGTGGCCAACACTCAGTGGTCACACTTTCTCAATTCCAACTCCTGCCCTTCAGCCATCGGCTCCAGCTGAGTTCTTTATAAAAAGGCCGCAGTGTGTTCGAGGACAGGATAGACTGCAGCGACTCACCGAGGTCAGACTGCTATCGCTCTCTCCTGTGACCTCGACCACCAAGGCAGGCCAGAGCAGCAATGTCATGGGAACAACCTCACCTTCAGCTTCCTCTCCAACTCCAACCCCATTTGCACAAATATTACCTCTTCCACCAGCTCCGTCCAGTCCAAATCCTGAGGTTCAGTGTCTCCCAACATTATCTTCTCAGAGCATCTCGGGATAGACAATAAACCTGCCATATCCTGGAAACAAAGCAAAAGAAACAAACTGAATAAATAACAGCAAAATAATATTCATAATATATATGTAAATTTTAAAAAATGTGAGCAGTTGGGTGAGTATGTGTGTGAGTGTGCGTCTGTGTGTGTGCATGGGTGATTGAGTGCATGTATGTCTATATGTGCGTCTACATGCCTGTGTCTGTGCAAGTCTGTCTGCGTGTGACTACGTGTGTGTGTGTTTGTGTGAGTACATAAATGTATGTATTGTGTGAATGTGTAGGTGTATGTGCGTATGTGAGTGTGAGTGAGTGCGTGTGAGAGTAAGTGTATGATTGTGTGAGAAATGTATGTGTGTGAGAGTGTATGTGTGTATGAATGTGTGTGTGTGTGAGTGCCAGCGAGTGTAAGTGAGTGTGAGTGTGTGTGTGTGTATGTGTGTGTGTGTGTGTGTGTGTGAGTGCCAGTGAGTGTGTGAGTGCAAGTGAGTGTTAGTGTGTGAGTGCGAGTGAGTGTGAGTGTGTGAGTGCGAGTGAGTGTGAGTGCGTGTGTGTGAGTGTCAGTGTGGGTGAGTGCAAGTGAGTGTGAGTGTGTGAGTGCGAGTGAGAGTGTGAGTGAGTGTGTGAGTGTGTGAGTGTGAGTGAATGTGAATATGAATGAGTGTGAGAGTGAGTGTATGAGTGTGAGAGAGAGTGTGAGTGAGTGAGAATGTGAGTGAGTATGAGTTAGTGAGTCAGCAATTGCTCAGAATAAAAACAGGGGTCTTGCTCTGTATAATGAGTATTTTTCTGTATTAAGATTATATATGATATATTTCTAACAAGACAGGAGATGTATCCAGGTGTGTCTGAGAAGGTCCAGACACATCTGTCTGGGGAATGCGGGGGAGGGAAAGGGGAGGATGCGGGTGGAGGGGAGGTGTAGGTCAGGGGGGGGTGAGTAATTGACAAAGATGCCAGAGACAAAAAGACAAAAAGTATGGAAGTATTGGTAATAAAGATTGAGAATAGTGCTAAAAGCAGCCCACTAGAAGATCAGAATGGGTTAATGGAAGAACAAAGGTCCAGAATATCAAAGCAAAACCTGAGGATGGAGCAGATGGTTTTAGTTGGTGGGAGTTTCTTGTAGAGAGGTGTAATTCTGCTTCCACAGTACTGCGGTAACAGATACCTGTTCTGAAATAGTTCATTACAAAGAACAAAGCACAGGAAACAGGCCTTTCGGCCCAAAAAGCCAGCGCCACCATTTTAACATTCAGTGAGAACCTCATTCCAATCCTTCTTCTACCTATGACTTCTGCCTACGCCTATTGAACTCCACAAAGGTATTCAAATTTAGAGAATTATATGTGTGCCAGATTGAGGGAGGTCTAATTTAGGGACAATTTGTTAATACCAATCAGCCTCAAAACACGTTTTTGGGGTGTGAGAGGAAACCAGAGAGAAAACCCACATTTACAATTGCTTCCACTGAGGCACCAGTTATGTCTATAACACGGCATAGAATCATAGAATCCTACAATGCAGAAGGAAGCCATTTAGCTCATCGAGTCTGCACCAACCA
Organism: Sphyrna mokarran; assembly: GCA_024679065.1. Taxonomy (NCBI): domain Eukaryota; kingdom Metazoa; phylum Chordata; class Chondrichthyes; order Carcharhiniformes; family Carcharhinidae; genus Sphyrna; species Sphyrna mokarran. The sequence goes on along the minus strand of JAGIQG010000017.1, from coordinate 7,700,944 downwards.
ACATCCCACTCAGGCCCTATCGCCATAACCCATGCATTTATCCTAGCTAGTCCCCCAACACTACGCGGTAATTTAGAGCAGCCAATTCACATAACCTGCACATCTTTGGACTGTGAAAAGAATCCAGATCACCAGGAGGAAACCCACGCAGATATAGGGAGAATGTGCAAACTCCACACAGAGAGTAACCCAAGGCTAGAATTCAGCCTGGGTGCCTGGCGCTGTGAGGCAGCAGTGCTAACCATTGTGCCACCGTGCCACCCCAAATCTCAATCAGGCATTTTGGTGCTTTAGTGCAAACACATTTGATGCATTTCAAAAGCATTCCTTGACGGCAACACTGGCTGCTGGAGCATCTCTCTATTTCTCAAGTGGTCCACGTGTTTACAAATAATCCATTTCTTTGTATCTACTAAGTGCAACAGTAATCCAATCTCAGCAATTGATCCACTGCCAAAGTTTCAGATATGACACCATAATTAATAAGGGATTTTATTGTTGCAGTGATAATGGAACATTGAGGCTTATTTGTTTTAGTATAAACACTTTGATTGGTGGGCTTTAACTATGTACAGTTTTAGATACAGTCTTACATGGAGCAGGCTTCCATGTTCTCTGATCATGTGACTACATACCTCACTCTCTGGGCAGTGCCAATCTCCAGTCCCATGTTGACCCTTCCTCTGTTGAGCGCTTTACATTATAAAACATTACATGCAGCACAGTCTTAGAGCAAAGAAAATTACAGCACAGAAACAGGGCTTCTTCCGTCCTAGCCTACACCAACCATGCTGCCCATGTGAACTAAAAATCCCCACCCTCTGGGGGACTATGTCTCTCTATTCCCAATGTGCATCTTAACAGTTCTTTCACAATCTTGGTCTGTTACATGTGAAGGAATAGTTGTGGTACTTGGTTTCTGGTGCTTAGCTACTGTGATAAAGGTTCTACCCTTTCCAGCATTTCAATTCAGCACCTTTTCCATCGACCATTTTATCAAATTTGTCCTTGTGCTTTTCCATTGCTATGACCAATTCAGCATTGTTATTCTGGTACGTAACTTCAATTCTTTTCGCTGCCTGAATTGCTGATTCTGCAGTCAATTTCAATCTTTCCGCCTCTTCAGTTCATTTCTCATTACTCAGTTCCCTTTCTTCAAGTTCTTATTCTCCTGGCCCTGTTCTTCACTGGATTTATTTTTAAGTTCCAGTTGCTGAAAATGGGGTTCAGCTTATTCTCCACTGTCTCATTGTTTCCTCCGGGTGCTCCGGTTTCCTCCCACAGTCTGAAAGAGGTGCTGGTTAGGATGCATAGATCCAGACAGGCGCCAGAGTGTGGCAACTAGGGGAATTTCACAGTAACTTCATTGCAGCTTTACTTGTGATTAATAAATAAACTTTAAGTTCTCCTTCTTCTTAATTTTGTAAACTTTTGCAATTTTTTTAAAGTTTGCTGCCAGTCACTACACCTTGTTGTTTTAATATCTCCTCTGAAGTTTTAATTATTTTTGCTGATTCCTGTTTATGTTCAGTAATTCCAAAATCGTTTTGGAGTTTTTAATTTCTACATTTGTTCCAAGTAAAATCCAGCATGTTCTTACTGGATATGTACCTTTCACAAATGGAATCTTCATACCTCTCATCTTAAATTCAGCTGGACTCTTTGTAGCTTCACAGTTAGTCGTGGGAAATAGCTTCCGAGAATCCACCCTATCTATTCCTCTCAACATCTTATAAACCTCTATCAGGTCGTCTCTCAACCTTCGTCTCTCCAGGGAGAAGAGACCTAGTTCCCTCAACCTATTTTCATAAGGCATGCCCCCCAATCCAGGCAGCATCCTTGTAAATCTCCTCTGCACCCTGTCAATAGCTTCCACATCCTTCCTGTAGTGAGGCGACCAGAACTGTGCACAGTACTCCAAGTGGGGTCTGACAAGGGTCTCATAAAGCTGTAGCATTACCTCCCGACTCCTAAACTCAATCCCTCGATTAATGAAGGCCCATACACCATACATCTTCTTGACCACATCCTCCACCTGTGAAGATGATTTAAGAGTCCTATGGACCTGGACCCCAAGATCCTTCTGCTCCTCAACACTGGTAAGACTACAGCATTTCATGGATGCCCAATATCAAGCTGCCAGATCTGTTTGAAGTCTATCCCATTTAGCACGGTGATAGTGCCACAATGAGGGATATCTTCAATATGGATATGGGAATTGAATCCATAAGAAGTGTGCAGTGGTCACTCCTACTGATACTATCATGTATAGATGTACCTGCAGCAGATGGGTTGGTGAGGATGAGATTAAATTGTGTTTTTCTCTCTCTCTGATTCTCTCGCCACCTGTAGCCAGGGCTAGATAGGGTAGAGGTAGAGAGATTCTTTCTGCTTAGAAAGAAAAACAGAACTACAGGGCACAGCCTCAAAATAAGGGTGGGGGTTGCAGTTTAGAACAGAGTTGAGGAGGAATCTCTTTACTTGAAGGGTGGTGAATCACTGGAAATCTCCGCCCATTGAAGTGGTAGAGGCAGATAGAGGGATATAGCAGGACTGTTTGAATATCGGGAGGACCAAATAGTAGTAGACTATTTTTTAGTTTCGTCTCGGGAATGTCTTAGTTTTTTTTTAGCATGTTTAATTAAGTCTTATTTGTTTTCACAGGCAATTCGGTCCACCTTGTTGACCAACAAGGGGCATGCATGCGGCATGTCGTGCGAGAGCTGCTCTTGGAGGTTGCTTCAGGAGTTGCCTAGTGCTTCACGTCGTCAGTGTATGCTTAAACTGGACCATCTGATGGGCAACATGACAGCTCAGAGACTATCGCTGTTGCTGTGCTGACACATGGATTTGGGCCTGTGTCTGCGGGAGTTTGCGCGTTCTCCCCGTGGTTGCGTGGGTTTCCTCCGGGTGCTCCGGTTTCCTCCCACATCCCAAAAATGTGCTCTTAGGCTGATTGGGTAACAAATTGTCCCTATATTGGTCCCTATATGGGAATCTTCAACAATAGGCATAGCCTAAAGTCAAGGATATGTCATTAAGACATTAGGACGGCGGCGTGGGCTTGTTGGGCCGAACGGCCTGTTTCCCGTGCTATGTTGCTCTTTGTTCTTTGTTCTTTGCTACCTCATTGAATATATTTAAGTCACAGGTAGATAGATTCCTGATAGACAAGGGAATTAAGGGTTATGGGGAGAAATGGAAAAGTGGAACTGATCCACTTGAAATCAGCCATGATCTTATTGAATGGCGGGGCAGGCTCGAGGGGCTGGATGGCCTACTCCTGCTCCTATTTCTTATGTTTTATGCTCTGTCTCAGTCCCAGTCTATGTCCTTTAGGACCCAGCCAGCTCAATCTGTGGTGGTGGTGCTACCAAGCCATTCTTAGTGATAGATATTGAAGCCCCCACCCAGAGCACATTCTGCACCCTTGCCACCCTCAGTGCTTCCTCCAAGTGATGTTCAGCGTGGAAGAAGAAGGATTCATCAGCTGAGGGGGGGAAAACGGTGCGTGGCAACCAGCAGGAGTTTTCCCTGCCCATGTTTGACCCATGAGGATCCAGGATCAATATTGAGGACTCCCGGGGTGACTCCCTCCCACCAAGCCGCCACCTCTGCCGGGTCTGTCCTGCCAGTGAGACAGGACGTATCCAGGAATGGTGTTGGTGTCTGGGACCTTATCTGTAAGGTATGATTCAGTGAGAATGACTATGCCTGGCTTGACTAGTCTGTGAGACAGCACTCCCGATTTTGGCACTAGCTCCCAGTTGTTAGTAAGGAGGATTTGCAGTGTCGACAGGGCTGGATTTGCCATTGTGGTTTCGGATTATGAAGATGAAAGAGGTCGAGGCTATAGAAGGGTTTAAAAATGAGGACGAAAATTTTAAAAATTGAGGCATTAACTGACTGATCAATGAGGACAGGCTTTTTTTTAAAGTTTATTTATTAGTGTCACAAACAGGCTGACATTAATACCACAATGAAGTTACTGTGAAATCCCTCATAATCCAGCGCCTGCTCTGCTACATTGAGGGAGAATTTAGCATGGCCAATGTGCCTAACCCACGCGTCTTTTACGCATTGAGAGGAAACCAGAGCACCCAGAGGAAACCCATATAAACATGGGGAAATTGCAGCTTCCGCACAGGCAGTGACCCAAGGCCAGAATCGAACCTGGGTCCCTGGTGCTGTAAGGCAGCAGTGCTAACCCACTATGCCACCCCAGCAACCAGACGGAGTGAAGGGTGAACGGGACTTTCATAGAATCATAGAATCCCTACAGTGCAGGAGAAGGCCAATCCCCATAACCCCAAGTATTTACCCTGCTAACCCATCTGACACTCAGGAGCAATTTAGCATGGCCAACCAACCTAACCCGCACATCTTTGGACCGTGGGAGGAAACCGGAGCACCTAGAGGAAACCTACGCAGACTAGGGGAGAATGTGCAAACTCCACACAGACAGTGACCCAAGCCGGGAATCAAACACAGGTCCTTGGCGCTGTGCCGCAGAAGTGTTAATAACTGTGCCACCATGCCAATCTTTATGATCTACTTTTACATCCAAAAAGTAGAGATTTGGATGGTTGAAGTGAGTAATAAGGGAGGCCGGATAAGAGTGGATGTAAATGGTAAAATCTTGAGTCTAACACAGGCGTGGATAACAGTTTCAGATGCAGATAGGCCAAGGGAAATATAGCCCTTCCCCCACTAAACTGCAGGGTAGCAGACAGTATGTTACTGCAGTGTAATTGTGTTGTGCATTGTGAAGCAGAGAATGGCAGGCCTGTTACATATCAGTCTGGCTGCAATACCAAGTCTTTCATTATATAATATTGAGAGTGAAAACATTAGCTGTTCAGTGAATGATGCCTTTAACAGTCTCCATTCAAATGTTTGTACAACCAGTCCCCTATGATCTGGAGAATTCCATTTCATTATCCAGGCTCCTGTTCCTCAGAAAAAAAAAGTCAGGAAATCAACAGAAATTCCAGAAATAATTGTGTCCCCTCATTGGGAATTAACCTATTTCTTGTTTAAGGGAATGTTGTTTTGGGTCCGGGGCCTGGACCCTTGGAGGATTCCCGAACCGAAACATTATTGAAGCAGTGGGCCAACAGAAAACGTCAAAACCTGAGATTGTTTTGTCAGGTGAGAGTGTTAAAGAATATCAAATTACATCAAAATGATAGCACAGAAACAGGCCATTCTGCCCAGTTAGTCAATATTGGTGCTGATGCTCACACTTTTCCTTTCACCCTTGCTTCTTAAGCATCTCCTGGGGATTGACTTGCTTCCATCCTAGTTCCAAAGATGTGCAGGTTGGGTGGGTTGGCCATGCTAAGGTTGCCCATTAGTGCCCTGAGATGCATAAGTTAGAGGATTAGTGGGTAAATGTGTAGCTATATGAGAATAAGGCTTGGCTAGGATTGTGATCCGAGACTCGATGGGCCAGACGTCCTCTTTCTGCATTGTAGGACTCCTATTTTTCTATGTATCACCATAAAGATATAGAGTCATAGAGTTTTACAGCATGGAAACAGACCCTTCGGCTCAACTTGTCCATGCCACCCTTTTTTTTAACACCCCTTAGCTAATCCCAATTGCCCGCATTTGGCCCATATCCCTCTATACCCATTGTACCCATGTAACTATTTAAATGCTTTTTAAAAGATAAAATTGTACCCGCATCTACTACTACCTCTGGCAGCTTGTTCCAGACACTCATCACCCTCTGGCTAAAAAAAAATTCCTCTCTGGACACTTTTGTATCTCTCCCCCCTCACCTTAAAGCTATGCCCTCAAGTCTTAGACTCCCCTACCTTTAGGAAAAGATACTAACTTTGTCTATGTCCCTCATTATTTTATAGACCTCTATAAGATCACCCCTCACCCTCCTACACTCCAGTAGAAGGTTCAGTCTGTTCAGTCTCTCCTTATAACTCAATCCATCAAATCTTGATAGTATCCTAGTAAATCTTGTCTACACTCTTTCTAGTTTAATAATTTCCTTTCTATAATAGGGTGACCAGAATTGCACACAGTATTCCAAGTGCGGCCTCACCAGTGTCTTGTATAACTTCAACAAGACATTCCAACTCCTGCATTCCATGTTCTGACCGATGAAGCCAAGCATGCCGAATGCCTTCTTCACCACTCTGTCCACCTATGACTCCACCTACAAGGAGCTATGAACGTGTACCCTAGATCTCTTTGTTCTGTAACACTCCCCAGTGCCCTACCATTAACCGAATAAGTCTTGTAGACAACATCAACTACACTGTCCTCATCTACTTCTTGGTTACCCCTTCAAAAAACTCAATTAAACTTGTCCCAATTCCCTCATTTGGTCCATAACCCTCTGTAGCCATCTGTAACTATCTAACCACTTTACAAAAGACAAAACTATACCCGCCTCTCCTACTACCTCTGGCAACTTATTCCAGCCACCCACCACCCTCTGTGTGAAACAATTGCCCCTGGGGACCCTTTTGTATCTCTCCCCTCTCACTTTAAATCTATGCCCTCTAGATTTAGTCTCTCCTACCTTTGGGAAAAGGTGTTGGCCGTCTAGCTGATCTCTGCCCCCCATTATTTTATTAACACTTTTGAGGCGCTGAATGTTCTTTGAACTTGGGAATTTCCTGTCGTGAGTGAGTTCCAGATAGAACAGTTGCTTCTGGAGTTTGGTGTCAGGCACACAGTGATATATCCTGGCCAGTGGAGTAGGATTTGAGTAATTCGTGTCTCAATGCTGAGAGAATGGGAGAGCATGTTGCTGTTGGACTGTCTTTCATGCCAGCAGGTTTAGAGAATCATGTGTTAGCATCACTGGTGGTATGCTTCCAGTGCTTTGAGGTACATAAGAACATAAGAACTGGGAGCAAGATTAGGCCATCTGGCCCCTCGAGCCTGCTGTTCCATTCAATAAGATCATGGCTGATCTTTTTGTGGACTCAGCTCCATTTACTCATCTGCTCGCCCTTAATTCCTTTACTGTTCAAAAATTTATCTATCCTTGCCTTAAAAATATTCAATGAGGTAGCCTCAACTGCTTCAGGGAATTCCACAGATTCACAACCTCCTCAACTCAATCCTAAACCTGCTTCTCCTTATTTTGAGGCTGTTCCCCCTAATTCTAGTTTCACCCGCCAGTGGCAACAGCTTCCCTGCTTCTCTCTTATCTGTTCTCTTCATAATCTGATATGGTTCTATAAGACCTCCCTTCAGTCTTCTGAATTCCAATGAACATAGCCCTTCATAAGTCAACACTCTCAACTCTGGGATCAACCTAGTAAATCTCCTCTGCACCCCCTCCAGTGCCAGTATATCCTTTCTCAAGTAAAGGAACTAAAACTGTACACAGTACTCCAGCACCTTATACAGTTGCAACATAACTTCACTGTTTTTAAACTCCATCCCTTTAGCAATGAAGAACAAAATTCCATTTGCCACCATTTGGTACTGGTTCTCCAACTTCCCAAATCATATAACAGCGTGAAGTTACTGCTGCCGGCATGCTCTCACCTAAATAACATATTAGCATCAAGAGTGAATCATACAGACTCAGAAATGTTAACTCTGTTTCTCTCTCCCTATAGATTCTGCCAGACTTGCTGAGTTTATCCAAAATTCTCTACTGGATTATAAATCTATGCCTCTGTTTATTGAACCTTCAGCCATTGGAAACAGTTTCTCTTTGTTTATTATACTGTAGTGGGGCAGCACGTTGGCACGGTCGTTAGCATTACTGCCTCGCAGCTCCAGGGACCTGGGTTCCATTCCCAGTTTGGGTCACTATCAGTGTAGAGTCTGCACATTCTTCCTGTGTCTGTGTGGGTTTCCTCCAGATGCCCCAGTTTCCTCCCGCGGTCAAAAGATGTGTTGGTGAGGTGCATTGGTCATGCTAAATTACCCTTTAGTGCCCCAGTATGCTTAATTTAGAGGGATTAGTGGGGTAAATATGTGAGCTTACAGGGATAGGGTCTAAGTAGGATTATTGTTGGTGCAGACTCAATAAGGCAAAGGTCCTCCTTCTGCACTGTAGGGATTCTATGATTCTAAGAATGATCTCAGTGAGGCCCATGAGGTGGGTCTCTTGAAGTATGAGCTCCCTGATTGAGGCAATGATTGCCTGTCCAGTCAGGGAGTCCCAACTCTAGGTATACATTGACGAGTGTCAGGGTGACTGACACCGCAGATTCTGACTCTGTACCTGAAGCAATCTTAGGAATGGAGAAACATTTATAAATAAAGTGAATTTGGTGAAGGGGCACTGGCCTCTAAGGAGTTACTTATGATCTAAATTATCCATTTATCTGAACTCCCTACAGTGCAGAAGGAGGCCATTCAGCCCATCGAGACCATACTGTTAATAATCCCACCCAGGCCCCATCCCTGCTACCCCCAGTGTTTACTCTGCTAACTCCCTGACAGTAACAGTCAATTTAGCACAGCCAATGAATCTAACCTGGCGCATCATTGCACTGTGGGAGGAAACCGGAGCACCCGGAGGAAACCCACACAGGCACAGAGAGAATGTGCAAACTGGTACACTGAGGGAGAATTTCAGGTACACTGAGGGAAAATTTCGGGTACACTGAGGGAGAATTTAGCATGACCAATGCACCTAACCAGCACATCTTTCAGACTGTGGGACAAACCCACGCAGACACAAGGAGAATGTGCAGACGCCACACAGACAGTGACCCAAGCCAAGAATCGAACCCAGGTCCCTGATGTGACCATTATGCCACTGTGCCACCCTGATCTAATTATAAGACTATTTTTCAAACGAGGAAACGGCTTCTCAACATCAAGGGTGGGATTTTCCAGCTGCGCTCGTCCAAAATCCAGAAAATCTCACCCAAGCTCAATGAACCTATTCATGGTGTGTGCCCCCCACGCCCCTCCTCCCCACCCACTAAGATTCCCATAGTGGGTAGGATGGGAAAATTCCCTCTAAATCTTTCAATTGCCTCAAACACAGTGAACAGTCCTCTGAGTTCAATGGAGTATAAGCCTCACGTATCCAACCCAATGAGTGGCATTGGATGGATTTTCTTTTCTCCCAGTGGAAGAATCATTTCTTGCTGTGTCACAGGGGTTTAACATGTAGTGATATTCTTTGGCTATTCTCTTTGCTATCTTCATAAGGCTAATGAACAGGCTGGAATTGGAGTGACAATAGCGGAGGAGGGAAAGTGAGAGAGAGCAAAAACTGAAAATGATGATCAATATTTTGACCCACCCCCTTCTTTCAGGAGAATGAAACAGTTTCCATGTTGACACCCAGCTAGCACCAAGGACGTTCCCCATCTGGAACACATACACAGGTCAGAGGCAAGGAGCAATATCAAACAGTGCCTCCAGCTTCTGAGGAACCCTCTCTGTTCTAGCAGCGTGTGGCAATGCCACGCACTATAAGCCACCGTTGTCCCTGCTAGGTAAATGCCATCAGCTCTCAGGGTAACCCCGTCACCGATAGATACTTTTCTTCTCTCTCTCCTTTCAGCAGGCTGAGGGATTTAATCAGATCTTGAAGCGCAGACCAACCAGTTCATGGGAAAAAGAACAGCATTGCTATAGCGCCTTTCACAATCAGCGGAAGACCCAAACTGTTTCATGGTGGCACAATGGTTAGTACTGCTGCCTCACAGCACCAAGGACCAGGCTTCGATTCCCGGCTCAGGTCGCTGTCTGTGCACATTCTCCCCATGTCTGCGTGGGTTTCTTCCGGTGTTCCGGTTTCCTCTGACTCTCCGAAGATGTGCTGGTTAGGTGCCTTGACCATATGAATTGCCTCTTAGTGTCTCAAGTGTCAGGGGAATTAGCAGGGTATGTGGGTTACGGGGATAGAGCTCTGTTGAAGAGTTGACGGAGACTCAGTGGGCCTCCTTCTACACTATAGGGATTCTGTGATCTCTGTTCCCTCCCTTGTACGTAAGTATCAGTGTTATTCTCCCCCACTGTGTTCCAGTGACAAATACAAGTACCTCCTGATTAATCGCCTGCTTTGGGGGTTGTTGATTAAGGAGCCAGTGCAAACACAGGAGTGCATCAACTCTGTCACAAAATCTCTGCGAGATGGATGGATGAGTCAGTAACAAGTTACAGGCGGCTGTCATTCCCGCTTTGACATGAACGGGACTATAAATTGCAGGCTGGCGCTCTGCAAAAGGCCAATGCTCTGGTGGCTAAGTGCAAGGGCTACTCTGAATTCTCCATAAATCTGCCTCCTGTTGAAGGATTGTGCTCCGTCTTCGGTTTTCCATAGTCCAGATGCTCCCCAAACAGCTGGAACGCTTCAGTTTTAAAGGGAAAGGCTGCTGAGTTTAGGTATTGCTTATGGAGAAAGAGGTACGCTCTCACTCTGTCCTCACTAGGGGGTCCCGATCTGTTTACTCTTTTTCTGTCTGTTTATGTTCCATGTTGATAAATGACAGTCAAGGAGAATGAAACAGTTTCCATGTTGACACCCAGCTAGCACCAAGGACGTTCCCCATCTGGAACACACACACAGGTCAGAGGCAAGGAGCAATGTCAAACAGTGCCTCCGGCTTCTGAGGAACCCTCTCTGTTCTAGCAGCGTGGCAATGCCACGCACTATAAGCCACCGTTGTCCCTGCTGGGTAAATGCCATCAGCTCTCAGGGTAACCCCGTCACCGATAGATACTTTTCTTCTCTCTCTCCTTTCAGCAGGCTGAGGGATTTGATTAGATCTTGAAGTGAAGACCAACCAGTTCATGGAAAAAAAAGCATTGCTATAGCGCCTTTCGCAATCAGCGGAGGACCTTCTGAAGTGTAACCACTGTTATAATCACAGAATCTCTACAGTGCAGAAGGAGGCCATTCGACCATTGAGTCCGCACCTATCACAATCCCACCCAGATCCTACTCCCACAACCCCACATATAGAAAGAAAGAAGGTCGGAGCAGGAGGAGGCCATTCAGCCCTTCGAGCCTGCTCCGCCATTCATCACGATCATGGCTGATTATCCAATTCAATAGCCTAATCCTGCTTTCTCCCAATAACCTTTGATCCCTTTCGCCCCAAGTGCTACATCCAGCTGCCTCTTGAATACATTCAATGTTTTGGCATCAACTACTTCCTGTGGTAATGAGTTTTTTGAAAAGGTGACCAAAGAGGTGGATGGGGGTAAGGCAGTTGATGTGGTATATATGGACTTTAGTAAGGCGTTCGATAAGGCTCCCCATGGAAGGCTTCTGCAGAAAATGCTGATGTATGGGATTGAGGGTGATTTAGTTAATTGGATTAGGAATTGGCTAGTTGATAGAAGGCCAGAGGGTGGTGGTTGATGGGAATTATTCATCATGGAGTTCGGTTACAAGTGGTGTATCTCAGGGATCTGGATTGGGGCCCCTGCTGTTTGTAATTTTTATAAATGATCTGGATGAGGGTATTGAAGGATGGATTAGCAAATTTGCTGACGGCACCAAAGTCGGAGGAGTTGTAGATAGTGAAGAGGGTTGTTATAGTTTGCAGAGAGACTTAGACAAATTGCAGAGCTGGGCCAAGAGGTGGCAAATGGAATTTAATGCGAAAAAGTGTGAGGTAATTCACTTTGGCAGAAATAACAAATGTATAGAGTGTAAGGCTAATGGTAGGACTCTTAATAGTGTTGATGAACAGAGGAATCTTGGTGTATATGTGCATAGATCCCTGAAAGCTGGCAATCAAGTCGATAAGGTTGTTAAGAAGGCATATGGAGTCTTAGCTTTTATTGGTAGGGGGATTGAATTTCGGAGCCGCAACGTCATGTTGCAACTGTACAAACTCTAGTGCGGCCGCACTTGGAGTATTGTGTGCAGTTCTCGTCCCCACATTATAAGAAAGATGTGGAGGCATTGGAGAGGGTACAGAGGAGGTTTACCAGGATGTTGCCTGGTATGGAAGGCAGGTCTTATGAAGAGAGGCTGAGGGACTTGAGGTTGTTTTCGTTAGAAAGAAGGCAGCTAAGAGGAGACCTTATTGAAACATATAAGATGATTAGAGGTTTAGATAGGGTGGACAGTGATAGCCTTTTTCCTAGGATGGAGAAAGCTAGCACGAGGGGACATAGATTTAAATTAAGGGGTGGTAGTTATAGGACAGATGTCAGAGGTAGGTTCTTTACCCAGAGGGTGGTAAGGGTATGGAATGCCCTGCCTGCTGCAGTTGTAGATGCGCCAAGTCTGGGGGCGTTTAAGTGGTCAGTGAATAGGTTTATGGATGAAAAGGGAATGGTTTAGGTTAGAGGGTCATTGCTTTTGCTTAATTGGTTGGCGCAACATCGAGGGCCGAAGGGCCTGTTCTGTGCTGTAATGTTCTATGTTCTATGTTCTATGAATTCCACAGACTCACCAATCTTTGGTGAAGAAATATCTCCTTACCTCTGTCCTAAATGGTCTACCCTGAATCCTCAGACTATTTACCCTAACTAGGCCTCCTGACATGGAGGGGCAATTTGGCATGGCCAATCGACCTCACCCGCACATCTTTTGGACTGTGGGAGGAAACCAGAGCACCTGGAGGAAACCCACGCAGACACAGGGAGAATGTGCAAACTCCACACAGACAGTGACCCGAGACCAGAATTGAAACTGGGTCCCTGGTGCTGTGAGGCAGCGGTGCTAACCACTGTGCCACCCCTGCCAGCAGTGCAGCAGCCAATTTGCCAGCTAGCTTCCACTACAGCAATATGGCAACATCCATGTAATGGGATTTTGTCATGTTGATTGGGAGAATCAATATTGTCCAGGATATTGGGGATAAGTGCTCTGGTCTTAGAAACATAAGCATAGAAACTAGAAGCAGGAGGAGGCCACTCGGCCCTTCGAATTTTCTCTGCCATTCATTTTGATCATGGCTGATCATCAAATTCAGCATCCCGATCCCTCCTTCCCCTCATACTCCTTGATCTCTTTAGTCCCAAGAGGTAAAAGAGCTTCAAAGCAGTGCGTAGTATCTGCTACTTGCAGCCAAGCAGGGTCCCAGTTGAATGAGCAAACCTATTCCCATCTAACCCCGTCACATATGCTTGTTATTCCTTCTTCTCTGGATAGTTAGAAGCTTTTTCCCAAGTCGGAAAAGTCAATTACTAGGGGGCACAGGTTTAAAGTGCGAGGGGTAAGGTTTAAAGGAGATGTACAAGGCAAGTCTTTTACACAGAGGTTTGTGGGTGCCTGGAACTCACTGCCGGGGGAGATAGTGGAAGCGGATACGATAGTGAGTTTCAAGGGGCATCTTGACAAATGCATGAGTAGGATGGGAATAGCGGGATATGGTCCCTAGAAGGGACCTCCCCGGAGGTTTTAGTTCAGTCGGGCAGCATGATTGGTGCAGGCTTGGAGGGCCGAAGGGCCTGTTCCTGTGGTGTAATTTTCTTTGTTCTTTGTTCTGATCAAACAACTCGAATCTATTCAGTTCAAAGAGGAAACGTGGTAATAAGTTTCATTTTCCTGGCACACTCTTTATTTAAAGTATATTTATTGTACCATACACAAAATGATGAGAGGCAAAGTCAGGGAGGACAGTCAGAGGCTTTTTCCCAGGGTGGAAGTGTCAATTATAAAGGGGGGGACAGATCCAAGGTGAGAGGGAGAAAGTTTAAGGGAGAAGTGCGGGGCAAGTTTTTCATACGGAGAGCAATAGGTGCCTAGAAGGCACTGCCAGAGGAGGCGGTGGAAGCGGGCATATTAACAACATTTAAGAGGTATCTGGAACGGTACAAGATTAGGGAGGAAATAGAGGGATTGAGACCGAGTAAGGACAGTTTTTTTTTATTTTTAGTTTAGTTAGGGCATTATGATCGGTGCAGGCTTAGAGGATTGAAGACTCTGTTCGTGTGCTGTACCTTTCTTTGCTCTTTGTTCTTTATCTCTACTACAGTTCTGAGCGACGCTAAAGTGTTTAATGTAAGCCACAATCAGCTTGAAGAAGAAACATTGGCTGGTCAGGTAAACTCTTCAGCCCACCTCTCACACAGCAGCATGTGATTTTTTGTAGCCAGCAGACAAAGCTCAGCTCCCATCTGAAAGGTATCTCTGACAATGCAGCCCTCCCTCAATACAGTAACTGAAATATTGGCTTAGATTTCGAGCCCAAGTCTCTGAAGTGGGATGTGTTGGAGGGTTGGGTTTGGGGGGAGTTGAATCTATAATCTTCCAATCCAAGTGAATTTGCTAACAACTGAGCCACGGTTGACATGTCTATGGAAGTGTTTACATTTAATTCTATGAAAATAGGGGGGAATTAGGGTATAGTGCTCCCACAAAACAGCTGGCCAGGCTGGGAGTGAAGGGCACAGGCTCACAACCTAAACCAGTTCTACTGCAAAGCGGAAACCTCGGGAACAGAGTCCAGAATCCTGGAATCGGGAGCCAGCCACCATTATCACACCTCCATGGAACTATCCCAATTATTTATAAATTCAGCACATGGGGAAGGGGCAGGAAAGTGGAGTTGAACCCCCAAGATCATCCACATTGAATGATGGACTAAATTTGACAGGCCATCTGGTCTTTTCCTGCTCCTATTTTTTGTGTTCTTGTAAGAAACCGAGTATGGCATTCAGGAGTCCGAGCAATGGGAATCAGGGGGAAATCTCTCCACTGGTTGGAGTCATACCTGGCACAAAGGAAGATGGTTGTGGTGATTGGAGATCAGTCATCTCAGCCCCAGGACATCATTGCCGGAATTCCTCAGGATTAGTACCTGAGGTCCAACCATCTTCAGCTGCTTCATCGATAACCTTCCTTCCATCATAAGGCGATGTTCACTGATAATTTCACACTGCTCAGCATCATTCCTCAGTTAAGAAGCAGTTCATGTCCAAATGCAGCAAGATCTGGACAATAACCAGGCTTGGGCTGGCAAATAATATTTGCACCACATAAATGCCAAATGATGGCAATCTCCAACAAGAGAATATCCAACATCTCTCTTTGAGATTCAATAGCAATACCATCACCCACTGTCAACATCCTTGGGGTTACCATTGACCAGAAACTCAACTGGACTCACCACATAAACATAATGGCTACAACAACAGGTTAGAAGCAAGGAATACTATAGCGAATAACTCATTTAGAACGTAAGAATATAAGAAATAGGAGCAGGAATAGGCCATTTAGCCCCTCGAACTTGCCCCGCCATTCAATAAGATCATGGCTGATCTGAGGTGGATCAGTTCCACTTTCCCGCCTGCTCCCCATAACCTTTAATTCCCTTGTCTATCAGAAATCTATATCCCCATGACTTAAATATATTCAATAAGGTAGCCTCCACAACTTCAATGGTCAAAGAATTCCAGAGATTTACCACCCTTTGAGTGAAAAAATTCCTCCTCAACTCTGTTCTAAACTGTCCCCCCCCCCCTTTATATTGAGGCTGTGCCCTCTAGTTCTGGTTTCCTTTCTAAGTGGGAAAGAATCTCTCTACCTCTACCCTATCTAGCCCCTTCATTATCTTGTAAGTCTCTATAAGATCCCTCCTCAGCTTTCTAAATTCCAAACCTTGACCCTGCAAATGTTAATCACCATCTACAAGGTACAAGTCAGGAGTGTGACGGAATACTCTCCACTTGCCTGGATGAATGCAGCTCCAACAACACTCAAGAAACTCAACACTATCCAGGACAAAGCAAACACATCTGACTGGAATCCCAACACCACTTTCACTGTTCACTCCCTTCACTACCAATGTACAGTAGCAGCAGTGTGTACATCCATGAAATGCACTGCAGCAACTTACCAAGACTCGTTCATGAGTAACTTGTTTGTCATATCAAAGGTTTAAGAATAATGAAACCCACAAGATGAGATATTTCTATGCTCATCCTAAAACCAAAAAACCCCACCTAAGGTCAATAGACATTTGCATGGTCCTGTCCACCCACAACGATTCCTGTGGCAGGCAGGAAGGGAAAATTATACCTATAAAAGCAAAAAAAGTAACTCTTTTAACCGTGACTCTTTGGAAATCTGGCCAGATTCTATGAAAATACGGTGCGGGGGTGGTGAGGGTGGGAGGGGTGCAGGATTAGGATATAGCTGCCCCACAAGAGAGAACTGGCCAGGCTGGGAGTGAAGGGTACGGGCTCACGGCCTAAACCAGCTTTACTGCAAAGCGGAAACCTCAGGAACAGACTCTGGAATCCTGGAATCAGTATCCGGCCACCATTTTCACACCTCCATGGAAGTACCCCAATTATATATAAATATAGTCCATGGGGGAGAGGCAGGAAAGTGGAGTTGAACCCTAAGATCATCCATGATCATATTCAATGATTGAGTAAATTTGACAGGCCATCTGATCTATTCCTGCTTCTATTTTTTGTGTTCTTGTAAGAAATCTTCAGTTGAGCCATTACATCCTCAGCCTTCTGGAGAGAGGTCCTTATTAACCTTACCCTGGGTATGAGTAAGGTATTTCAAAGCATCACTAATTTATTCTTATATATCACCCCACCGTTACTTTGCATTCCACCACAGAGGAAACCAGCGACTATTTGATTCTTTGCACTATCCTGCTTGTTGCTATTTTCTTAATTCAAGTTGAATGCCCTGTTGGGTATCCTAACTTAAAGATCAAGAGCAATCTGCTTCTCTAAACTTGTGAACGAAGAACTAAAAGCAGGAGTAGGACATTCAGCCCTTCCAATCTGCTCCATCATTTAATCAGATCATGGCTGATCTCGTCTCATCCAACTCCATTTTCCTCTCCATTCCCCTCAAACCCATTACTAATTAAAAATCTATCTACTTCTTCCGTAAATTTACTCAATGTCCCGGCATCCACTGCACTCTGGGGTAGTGATTTCCACAGATTCCTGACCCTCAGAGAGAAATAATTCCTCCCCATCTCTGATAGAAATCTGTCGCCCCTCACCCTGAAGCTAAGATCTCTCATTCTAGATTGCCCCACAAGAGGAAATATCCGCTCCATTTCCACCCTCATCATCTTGTACACCTCAATTAGATCTCTCAATCTTCAAAATCCCAGCCAGGATTATGATGGGTTTGCAGAGCAGGCTCAAAGAGCCAAATGGCCTCCTCCTACCTTCTATGTTTCTATGTGTTAACATACAACAGCCCAATGCCTCTTCGTAAAACAAAGCCCCCCAACTCTGAAATCACTCTTTAAAACCTCACCTTCCCGTGCAGACTTTTAAAGCGGATCGCAGGGACTTGGAAAATGTCTGAAACAAAACTAAGGCAAGATAAGTAAGCATCACATTCTTCTTGTAGTCTTTCGTGCCTGAATATGCATACACTGGAGATTAGAGAGAGGAAAATCCAAAAATACTCAAGGACACAATAATTCAGAATTAAGTCTATTTTAAATCCAATTTTCTATCCCAGTGATACATAAATTGGATGTGTTTATGTATAAATTCTACTCGAGACATTTGGCAATTTGCCAAGTATTTGTTTTACAAAAGCTTCTCTTTCTATCTGATCATTTTATTTTTGTTTCATCCCAATTCCTTGTATACGAAGCAGGTCCTAATGCCCTCAGGCAGCTCCTAGAGGCCAGCATAAGAAGTGAATTGCCAAGAACCTGGAGAAGCTCTTGATCAAAGCTTCTTGATTAGCTTCTTGGCCAGAATTCCATGACTTTTTTTTTGTTTAAGATTCTTACAGAATAATAGTAAGAATGACATTAATGAAATATCCTTCATGTTTAAACATCGAAACATAGAAGATAGGAGCAGGAGGTGGCCATTTGGCCCCTCGAGCCTGCTCCACCATTCATCACGATCATGGCTGATCATCCAACTCAACAGCCTAATCCTGCTTTCTCCCCATAACCTTTGACCCATTCCCATAAAGTCTATGGCTTTTCGTCACATTGTTTCAAGAAAAGCTGAGATTGGATTCAGATAGGGGCCTGGATTTTTATCAGAATGCGGAGTCTTTCCATCGCAGTGAGAATGGCAGACAAACCCATACATCGCAATCCTGTACCAGAACACATCAACTACCTATTTTCGCAGAAACAAAATGGAATTGGTTCCAGGTTTGTGCAAATGCAACTTGTGGAAGCAACTGGCCATTTAACTCATCAACTGCCTCCACTGAGGTGGGGTTTTGCCACGGTCAAGGGTGTCAAACATGACACGTGCAGATTATAAAAGCAGAGGCTGAAATCTGAAACCAAAAGAGAAAATCTCAGCAGATCTGGCAGCATCTGTAAGGAGAGAAAAGAGCTGATGTTTCGAGTCCAGATGACCCTTTGTCAAAGCTAAAAGACAGAGAAAATGGGGAATGTTTATACTGAAGGGAAAGATGAATCACAGCCGCAAAAACAAGGAGAAAGGCTGCCAATGGCAGCCCAAAGAGAGAATAGAAAGTGTGAATGACCAAACAGAAGAGAAGCTGAAATCAGATGGTAAACTGTGACAGGTAAAGATATGGGGGGAGGTGGATGGGAGAGAGAATTGAGAAAAAGTGGGAAGAAGAAAGCAAAAGGGGGAGAAAAGGTAAGAAAAGGGTGGATAAAATATCAGGAAAAAGAAGAAAAATAAAGGAAGATTATAAAGAAATAAAAGGTGGAAAACAGGTTAAAATAAATAAAATGAAAACAAAGGGGTCAAGGTACTTGTCGAAGGGAACTGCTATGAACTTGGTGCATTCATCTTGTTATGATGCAGATGTTAATCCCCTTCACCTTACTTCAGAATCTGGTAAAGGCGTTTGGGAAGGTGTTAACTGTCCTATATTAATGTTGAAATGTTCATTAATAAAAAGACCTGACACTCCCTTTACATGAATGATTAACAGGTTATTTTATTTAACTAACTGGACAAGTTACGAACAAGTAACATATTAATTAAAGAACGGTTCAACTGTAATGCTGTTCGAATAAATACAAGGAACATTCATTACCAAAGCAGTAATATCAGAATTTTAGTCACTCTCAAAGAAAATATACAACCGGCTCCAGTGGCTTTCAGAAGCTTTTGGAATTTTTCTAGTGATTTCTCAATCTGTAAGGTTTTTCTGACTTGATACCCTTTCATTAGATAGATAGAGAATTTTCTTCAGAGATAATTCTTTAGCTGGCAGAGTGCGGAGAGCTGTCCTAGAGATAACTTTCTCTTCTGGCTTAGGTCCCTGATAGCCAAACCTCCTCTTAAAACTGATAAGCTGTCAGAATGCAAAAACCTCCAAATGTCTGTTACCAAGGCAACTCTGATGTATGGTCTCTGCAAAAAATGTTGCCATCTGAATACTCTGTGTATCTGAATTTTAAACATTCCAGCATGGAACACAAAACCAGCTTTTAAAGGGACCACACACTGTTTTTACCTCTAGCAGTTTTTACAATTCTTTTACATCTTTACAAACCCAACTTTGCAATAATCTGGCTAACCCAGAACTCCATTTGGGGAGGTAAGGCACTCTTTGAGGGTAGGTCAGGTGTCTTTGGGAATTGTTAAAAGTAGGCAGCAATGTACATAGAAAGTACATAAATTCATTCCCATCAAGCTCTCTGGAGCGGTCAACAGACCTGTCAAAATCAACTGCCAAAACTGTCAGAAACACCTGTCAAAGGGAGCTGTCAAAAGGAAGCTGCCAAGGCATTTAAAAGACTTGTCCTTTAAATTTTTGATAGTAAAATGTCTAAAGTATTTTTTAAAAAAATGCTTGCTCTGAGTACAGGAGTATTGATTGGAACGGAGGTTATGTGAGATTATGGGGTGAGTACAGGGGCATGAGGTTAATATCAATGGGGCATGGAGAATGTGTGTGGCGGGGAGGGAGAGTAAGAATTGAGCAATGTTTCATGAGTGACCCCAGATCAATAAGAATTCTGCCGGCCAAGATTCCCCACCATGTGGCACTGGCTGCTTTGATCTTAGTTCTTCCTCCACCTCAGAGACACACATGTCAATAAAACCAGCACTAATTGACTGAGACTTAAACTACCCTGCCAATCAATCAGAGGCAAATTGATCTCAGAAAGATAGTCTCAGTTTCTGAATGGACGTCAGACTGAAGAAATCAGAGGGAAAGATTCCACAGGATGATCCAGTCCATTGGGCCCAACTCTTCTATGTTTTTGTTATTCATTCATGGGATATGGGCATTACTGGCTGGACAAGCATTTATTGCCCCTCCTCGTCACTCTTGAATTGAGTGGCTTGCTAGGTCATTTCAGAGTCAACCACATCATTGCCACTCTGGAGTCACATGTAGACCAGACCAGGTAAGGACAGCAGATTTCCTTCCCTAAAGGACATTAGTGAACCAGATAGGTTTTTCCAACAATGGTTTCATGGTCATCAGTAGATTCTTAATTCCAGATTTATTTTATTGAATTCTAATTCCACCATCTGTGTGGCAGGATTTGAACCCTGTAATGAAGCCTTTAATGCTTCAGAGGAACCTCCTCCCCCACCGCCCTGTCTTCCCCCCAACCTCCCCACTAATTCATCAATATCTCCCTGTATTCCTTACTCTGTTATTGAATTTCCCTGAAATGCAATTCCTTTGCAATTTGCCTCAACAAAACATGAGGATGGACTCTGAGCTCATCTCTTTTCCTATATAAACTCACGTTGCTCTAATGGGTGATCCTCTGCCCAACACACACACACTTCTCAAATGTCTTGCTGAAGTTGAACAAGACATTGGTAAGGTCATACTTGGAATACTGTGTACAGCTCTGGTCACCCTATTACAGAAAGGATATTATTAAACTAGAAAGAGTGCAGAAAAGTTTCATTAGGGTGCTACCAGGACTTGATGGATTGAGTTATAAGGAGAGGCTGGATAGACTGGAACATTTTTCTCTGGAGCATAAAAGACTGAAGGATGATCCTATAGAGGTCAATAAAATAATGGGGGGCACAGATCAGCTGGATAGTCAATATCTTTTCCCAAATGTAGCGGAGTCTAAAACTAGAGGGCATAGGTTTAAGGTGAGAAGGGAACGATATTAAAGAGTCCAGAGGGGAAATTTTTCACACAAGGGTGGTGACTGTCTGGAACAAGCTGCCAGAGGTAGTAGTAGAGGTGAGTACAATTTTATCTTTTAAAAAGCATTTAGACAGTTACATGGGTACGATGGGTATAGAGAAATATGGGCTAAATGCAAGCAATTAGATTTGCTTAGGGGTTAAAAAAGGACAGCATGGACAAGTTGGGCTGAAGGGCCTGTTTCCGTGTTGTAAATCTCTATCAGTCTATGTCAGAACATAAACATTGGGCAAATAAGGGGCAGATGAAGTATAATGCAGAGAAATGCAAAGTGATATATTGCGAGAACAATGAGGAGATCCAACATGAAATAAAGGGTACATTTCCAAAGGAGTTGCAGAAACAGAGACACCTTGCGGTATGCGTCCATAACTCATTTAAGGTAGCAGGGTGGGCGGCACAGGGTTGGCACTGCTGCATCACAGCAGCAGGGACCCAAGCTCAATTTCTGGCCTGGGGGTCTACACATTCTTCCCATGTCTGCATGGGTTTCCCCCGGGTGCTCTAGTTTCCTCCCACAGCCCAAAAGGCGTGCAGGTTAAGGTGCATTGGCCATGCTAAATTCTCCCTCACTGTACTCAAACAGGCAGTGGAGTGTGGCGACTAGGGGATTTTCACAGTAACTTCATTGCAGTGTTAATGTAAGCCTACTTGTGAAACTCATAAGCTAAAGAAATAAAAATAAAGTAGTTAATATAGCATATTGGGATGTGGGCTTCATAAATAGAGATGCACAGCACAAAAGAGAGAATGAATCTTTACAAAATGTTGCTTCGAGCCTCAATTTTTTTTTATTTATTCAGGGGATGTGGGCATTGCTGGCAACATGAGCATTTCTTGCCTATCTGAATTGCTCTTGAGAGCCAGGCCATTTCAGAAGGCTGTTAAGAGTCAACCAAATTGCGATGGGTCTGGAGTTACATGTAGGCCAGACTAGGAAAGGATAGTAGATTTCCTTCCCCAAAGGCACATTAGCTATCCAGATGGATTTCTGCAACAATGGTTTCATGGTCATCATTAGATTTTTAATTCCAGATTTATTCTTTATTGAATTCAAGTTTCACCATCTGCCTTGGTGGGATTCGAACCCAGATCTTCTGAACATCATCCTGGGTCTCTGGATTAAGAGTCCAGCGACATTACCACTACACCATTGCGTCTGGATTGTGTCCGCTTCTGAGGAAGAATGTGAAGACTTCAGGGAGAATCCAAAAGAGATTCACAAGAATGGGTCATGGATGAGGAACTTAATTAAATGGGAAGGAGCTGGGACTTCCTACTTCAGAAAACAGTGGAGATGGGGGATCATTGACTATCTCTGAGGCAGAGGTCGATTAATTCTCAGTAGACAAGAGAATCGAAGGTTAATTGGGGGTAGTTAGGAATGTGGAAACACAAACAGGTCAGCCATGATCAATTTGGAAGGTGGAGCAGGCTTGAGGGGCTGGGTGGCTACTCCTGCTCCTATTTCTTATGTTCTTCTTGGAGAAGAGAAGGTTCAGAGGAGAGTAGATGGGGCTGTTCAAAATCATTTGGGGCATGGACAGAATAGATACAGAGAGACTGGTCCCATTGGCAGAAGAGTAGAGAATGAGAGGGCACAGATTGTAGGAGATTAGCATAAAAAACAAAAGTGACACAAAGAGAAACTTGTTCCCAAAGTGAGTTGCTCGGATCTGGAATGCACGGCCTCTGACTGTGGTGGAGGCAAGTCCAACTGTCATCTTCACGAGGAAATTGGATAATTATCTTTGCGGAAAAAGATCTGCCGGACTGTGAAGTGGAGGGCTGGGTGCGGGACGAGTTGAATATTTGCAGAGAACCAGCAGGGGTACGATGGGTGGAATGGCTCCTTTGCTATCATCTGCAAGTCCATTTTATAAGAATTGGTTGCATCAGCAGAGATGGCAGTGTGTGAATAATAAAGGATTAAAGTTCCCGCAATAAGTGATACTTGAAGAATGAAGCTGGACTGTGAAGTCTAAAGCCAGGAATATTATACCTTTCTTTTGATCTCCCCTTTCTTCCTACTACACAGCCACTGAACGTGCTGTTAAAGATTGCGCAGACATTTATCCTGAAAGGTTTCTTTCAACTTAATATCAAGATAGGAAGGAATGAATATGTCATTTTAATCTAATTGAGTACCTATTCAGGCTTCACTGCTTGACCCCGTCTGAGCCTGGGATAAGTGAAATTCTTTCAACTTAAGGAGGTTCAGCAAACTATTCTCTCTGGTGTAAATTAAATGCATGAATGCATCTATCTCACTCGATAAAATCTTCTTCAGAAAGCCCGAGGCTTACAAAGCAATCGCTTTTAGACCCTGCTTCCAACTTTTCAATCTTTCCCATCACCTTCCACGCACACACCCCCAGCCATCCCCCCACCACCAACCGCACCACCCCCACCCACCCCCCCCCCCCCGCCCCCCCACAATCTCCTGAGGATTGCTTTGTGCTGTTTTTAAATTCAACAAGACACTTAATTCATCGGGGCTCATCTGTTGCTACCTCGAGCTGCATCTGAGAAAAACTGGTCCACATTCCCATTAGGCACTTTACAATCTTCCAGACTAAACACCTGAGTTCGGCAATTTCACAATGGAATCGCTTTGTCTCCTCTTCTTTGCACGTTTTGGGGTCAGGATCTTGTTTTGCTTTTGGACACCAGCCATTCTGCCATTCACATCTCTTCCAGACACACCATTTGTTTCCTTATGTGTCCCACGACCATTCCTCTTGGCACATTCCTTTGTAATTTGCACTACAGACCAGCGAGTGTCCCATCAGTGGTTTGGAAACTATTAGAGGAACTTCTGATGGGGAGTATCTATCTCCAGTTGGAGAGGTAAAACTTGATCAGGGATAGGGATCAGGCTGATCCCACCCTGCACCCTTTTACAAACCTGCTCTTTATCCGATACGTTCCCCTCGATCTTCATTTCCCAGTTTTTGTTTTCTGTAATTCGGGTTCGTTGGCTTGCCCCAACATTAACCACCCCCTGCCCCACCTCCACGCCCTGCAAAAGCCCATCTGTCCCTTGTTCAGTTTTGCTCCCAATGAGCACTGACCTCTGGTTTCTTATTAACATATTCTGCTTTCCTACGTTTGCCACTATTAATTCTCTTCTGTCTTTACCTTAATAACCCCTTTGTCTTATGTCCCTGTCATCTCGGTCAATCTCCCCTTAGCTCCAACCTTCCATTCTAGCCCCCTTTCCCCAAATGTATGATTCATCACATTTCTATTCCTTCTCAGTTCTGTAGAAGGGTCACTGCAACTCGAAATTGTTTCTCTCTCCACAGATGCTGTCAGACACGCTGAGTATTTTCTCTGAGTTTATTTCTGATTGGAGTGGTTCCTGGAGATTTCGTTCCTTCCTATCTGGCCTTTCCCGTTGGTCACTTGATACTCCTACCCCCAAGGGTACCTGTCCATCCCGCGGCCAATTGAGCAATATCACGGAACCGCCATTAACTGATGGAGTCACCTTCAGTCACCCCAACTGCAATGTGTTCACATTACTCACTTCACGGATGTTCACTTCACATCCATTTTCATCCAAGAGAATGAGGATGATGGCATGGAATTCATGGAGAGAAACGGTGAGGTTCTTGAGCAAATTGATATAGGGAAGGACAAGATATGGGAGGTAGTAGCAACCTTAAAAATAGATAAATCTCCAGATCCAGATGAATTGTTGCCCTGCTGTGGGAGGCAAAGGAGGAGATTACAAAGACTTTGAATTTTTAATACCTCTCTGGTTTAGGTCTACAACCTTTCTTAAATAGCAGAACAATATTAGCTATTCTCCAATTGTCTGGCACCTTCCCTGTGACAGGGAATTATAGACCTTTGAGTCTCACGTCAATGGCCGGGAAATTATTTGAGAAATTTCTGAAAGAGAGAACCTATCTCCCCTTGGAGAGGCAAAGATTGATCAGGAATAGACAGCATGGCTTTGTCAGAGAGAAGTCATGCCGAACAAATTTGATTGAATTTTTTGAGGAGGTGACCAGGTGTGTAGACGAGGATAGTGCAGTCGATGGATTTTAGCAAAGCCTTTGACAAGTTTGCACATAGGAGAATGATAAAGAAAGTATATTCACACGGGATACAGGGTAATTTGGTAAAGTGGATTCAAAATTGGCTCAGTTGTAGGAGACAGTGGGCGATGAAAGACGGCTGCTTTAGTTACTGGAAGCCAGTCCAGCAGTGTATCACAGGGATCTGTGTTGGTCCCCTTTTATTTGTCATTTCGATAAAAGACATTGATGGCTGTATGGGGGGGACAGGATTAGTAAAGTTTGCAGATGGCACAAAAACTGAACCAGATGGTTAACAGAGAGGCAGAGTATCTTGGGCTACAAGAAGATATAAGTGGAATGGCCAAATGAATAGACAAGTACTAGATGGAATTTAACCCTGAAATGTATGAGGTGCTACATTTTGGAAGGAGTAATTTGACAAGAAATACTCAATAAATGGTAGGACACTAAGAAATTTTATGGAACAAAGGGACTTTTGCCCACAGATCTCTGAAAGCAGAAGAGCGTGGTAGGAGGATGGTAAAGAAGGCATATTGCCACACTTGCCTTTATCAATTGAGGCATAGATTACAAAACCAGGGAAATCATGATGGATTTGTATAGAACTTTGGTGAGGCCACAGCTGGAGAACTGTGTGCAGTTCTGGTCACCACGTTATAGCAAGGACATGATTGCACTGGAAAGAGTGCAGAGGAGATTCAACAGGATGCTGCTGTAAAAATTAGTTACGAAGAGAGGTTGTGTAAGGCTTGGGTTGTTTTCTCTGGAGCAGAGAAACTGAGGGAGACTTGATTGAGGTGTACAAGATTACGAGAGATATGGATGGGGTGGATAAGGAGTAGCTGTTCCCCTTAGATGAAGGGTCAGTTACAAAGGGATATCGGTTCAAGGCGACTGGCAGGAGGTTTAGGGGGAATGTGAAGTATAACCCAGAGGGTGGTGAGGGTCTGGAATGCGCTGCCTGGGAGGGTGGTGGAGGCGGGATGCATCACATCCTTTAAAAAGTATCTCGATGAGCACTTGGCACATCATTACATTCAGGGCTACGGGACAAGTGCCGACAATTGGAATTTGGTGGGAATTCAAGTGTTTCTAATGTGTTGGTGTAGACTTGATGGGCTGAAGGGCCTCCTCTGCACTGTATGATTCTATGATTCTACAGCTGAAAGGAAAATGATCAAAGCAAATTAACAAATAAAAGGACCCTGTCTGCTTCTTTAATAGCTTTTTCAACATGTCGAGCACTTTGTAAGATTTGTTTATGTATACACCCTCACCCCTTAGAAGATTTTACCATTTAATTCAAACTCCCTCTCCTCATACTCCCTACTAAAATGGATCTCTTCACACATCTCTGTGCTAAATTTTGCCACGATGTGGAGATGCTGGCGTTGGACTGGGGTAGACACAGTAAGAGGTCTCACAACACCAGGTTAAGTCAACAGGTTTATTGGAATCATGAGCTTTCGGAGCACTGCTCCTTCATCAGGTGACTGGAAAGTTGGGTTCACACACACGGCATGTATAGACAGAGACACAATTGCAAGATAATGGTTGGAATGCAAGTCTTTACAGGTAATCAAGTCTTTACAGGTACAGACAGTGTGAGTAGAGAAGGGAAACTCACAGGTTAAAGAATTGTGAATTGTCTCAATCTAGATCTCAAGCCAGTTAGTGGGATTTTGCAAACCAAGGCCAAATGTTATCTGCCCATTTTGATTTGATTTATTATTTTCACATGTATTAGTGCACAGTGAAAAGTGTTGTTACTTGCACGCAATGCAGAAAAAGCATACCATTCATAGCGAAGGAAAGGAGACAGTGTAGAATGTAGTGTTACAGTCATAGCTAGGGTGTAGAGAAAGATCAACTTAGTGTGAGGTGGGTCCATTCAAAAGTCTGATGGCAGCAGGGAAGAAGCTGCTCTTGAGTCGGTTGGTACATGTTCTCAGACTTTTGTATCCTTTTCCTGACGGAAGAAGGTGGAAGAGAGAATGTCCGGGGTGTGCGGGGTCCTTAATTATGCCGGCTGCTTTGCCGAGACTACCTCCTGAGATCTATTCTACTGACCTCAGCATTTCCTTGTTTCATGTTATGTATCAGTTTTGAAATTTTGCAGAATTCCTCCTCGTATTGTTGCCATTCTGTGTACTCCAGGTTCCAGTGTAACCTCACACAGTTGCATTTCTTTGAAAATGTCTTCAAGACAAAATGCTAATTTATGGTATTTGAAAATGATATAGTTTATACTTTTACTCAACCCTATCAATAATTCCATTAAAAAATACCCACTCGGGATATTTCGGAGTTTAGAGTTCCCTATCACAGTTATGGTTCTATTGCCACTTTCAAATACACTTTTATTGGGCATCTTGTTAAATATACAGATTAGCCAGGTACAAAAATGAGAAGGAATGATAATCAGATTCAGATTAACAAACTGGATGTTAAGGTCTGTTAGAGGATTCCTCGTTAAAGAAAAACTGAATGCACAATAATCTCATTAATGAATTTGTGTTCGAATGATTCTTTTTAAAGCGGACTTGCTGGAAGCATTGGAGATGGTCTAGAAAAGACCAATAGTAAACTGTTTAACTTTACAATCCCGTCAGTGCAGAAGGAGGCCATTGATTCTACACCGACTCTTTGACAAGTAGATAATTATGTGGAGATGCCAGCGTTGGATTGGGGTGGGCGAGTAAGAAGTCTTCACAACAGCAGGTTAAAGTCCAAGAGGTTTATTTGGTAGCACCTCTTACCAAAGGTGCTCCGAAAGGTGCTTTCGGAGCATTGCCCCTTCATCAGGTGAGTGAAAAATTCAGTTCACAAACAGGGTATACATAGACACAAACTCAATTACAAGGTAATGATTGGAATGTGAATCTTAACAGGTAATCAAGTCTTTATAGGTACAGACAATGTGAGGGGAGAGAGGGTTAAGCATAGGTTAAAGAGATGTGAATTTTTCAAGGCAGGACAGTTAGTGAGATTTTACAAGCCCAGGCAAATTCTAGGAGTTACAGATAGTGTGACATGAACCCAAGGTCCCAAGTTCCGTCCTCATGTGTGCGGAACTTGGGTATCAGTTTTTGCTCGTGATTCTGTCGTGTGTTGTGAAGGTTGCCTTGGAGAGATGAGGAGAAGTTCCTTCTCCCAAACAGTTGTCAATCTGTGGAGTTCGCTACCCCAAAGGTTACTGGGACAGTGAGTAAATTTAAGGAGGAGTTTAATCGGTAATGGGTTGAAGGGTTATGGGGAAAAGGCAGGAAAATGGGGATGAAGAAAATATCAGCCATGATCGAATGGCGGAGTGGACTTGATAGGCCAAATGACCTAATTCTGCTCCTGTATCTTATGAACTGGTACCTGGTGTTGGAGGCAGACAGGTTTGGTACACTGTTCAAATAGGCATCAAAGGGCACTTGACACAATGCAAAGAGCTGGGCTTGCTCCACCTTCAATCGATACCATCAACGTGACTGAACATTTATCTCACTGTGGGATCATGCTGTGTAGAGAAGGCCTTGCTGCCTCTGCCCACGTTCGCTGTAGCAGTGAGTCGGTTAATAGTATCAACTCAAGTTTTGTATAAAACTGTTCAGAACACTGACTTCACTCGCGAAGGTTCAAGAAGTCGGAATGTTGGAAAGCAAGCTACACGGTGGTCCAGCTCAAAGTGATTAAAGGAGAATGACACTCTGGGTATTTGACGTGGATTTCACCCTCAATGATACCACTTGGCCACATCTGCCTGCCTCATTCGTTTGCTTCATGGACCCTCACAGAGCTCTACAGAGAAGTAAGTCCTTTAAATATTATTTTCAGAGGAAATGTCTTGGATGAATTGAAAGACTCACATGGAATCCATCAAAGCGGCAAGCACTTTATATTGAAATGTATTTACTCTTTTTCTTCCCTCACGCCCCCATCCCATTTGAGCTATCTCTTTCAAAAAAATAATCCCACTATTAGTTTGAAAATAAAAACAGATTTAACAAAATAAGATGAAAGATTTTGTCCCTTGAAAAAGACGCAAATCAAATCCAAACTTCACGTTGCAATAAAGAAGAAAATGGCCCTTTCAACCCTCCTATAAAACATAATCACTTAATTAAATACATACATTCCCACTTCAAGAACAATCAAGTCTGTATAAACCATATCCCAGTACAATCCCAACCCAAAGTTTGGAATTCCAAAAGACTAAAATCATACCCCATTTCCTCCAAGGAAGCAGGACCTCCTCATCCAGACTGGAGCACTTCACATAATAATAATCTCAACTAAATTTAGTGATGTTTAGTTTATTCAACATTGTCGCTTCCATGTCCCGGAACGTCAACAGGATGGGTTTGTCCCAGGAATATGTGTGAGTGCCGCACTATCTACTTCAAAGCATTCCCTGTGTCATTAGAAATGTTTTCTACTTAGATTCAGCTTCCGATTGGCATAATGCTTATGTAGCCAAGATAGCCAAAGGGTTGTCACCTTACGGGTGGCTCAGTGACTCACTCAGCCATTTCAGAGGGCACTTAAAGGCAGGAATTTTACTGTCCGGCCCCCGCCACGGGAATCAGAGTGGGCGAGGGCCGGACCATTGAAGTTCCACTGACCTCGGGTGAAATTTTACAGTTTTGAGATGAGCAAGGCTGTAAAATCTCACCCAAAGTGTCAGCTACATTGCTGTGTATCTGGAGTCACATGTAGGCCAGATCAGATAAGAGTGGCAGATTTTTTTCCCAAAAGCACATTAGAATCAGAGAATCCTCACAGTGCAGAGGGCTATTTGGCCCATCAAGTCTGCATTCACCATAATCCCATCCACGATCTATCCATGTACTCATCTTGCTAGTCCCCATGATATTAAGGGGCAATTTAGCATGACCAATCAATTTAACGTGCACATCTTTGGACACTAAGGGGTAATTTAGCATGGCCAATCCACCTAAGTTACAAATCTTTAAAGTGTGGGATGAAACCAGAGCACCCGGAGGAAACCCACACAGATACGGAGAGTACGCGCAGACTGAACTGAACCCAGGTTCCTGGCACTGCGAGATATCAGCGCTGACCACCCTGACATAGACTGGGTTTTTACAACAACCGATGATACTAGCTAGCTTTATAATTCCAGATTTATTCATTCAATTTAAATTCCACCATCTGCTGTGGTGAGATTTGAACCCGTGTCCCAGAGCATTACACTGGGTCTATGGATTACCACCCTCATGATATTACCACTATGCCACCGTCTCCTCCTAATCTACAAGCACAGTGTAGACTATTGCTATCCAATTGTGAATAACTTTCATGTAATTCACTGTCTTTCATCCTTATTCACTGATTTGCAATCTGATGTTCCAGAATTACTGGCAAATGAAATGAATGATAATGAAACTTTAAGTGCAGCATCTCTCTCTCTCTCTCAATAAAGACAGCATTTGTATAAATGCAGCAACATAAAACATTCTGATCCAAACGAAACATTTTTTGGCACAATTTGAAGGGTCTTTATCAGGCTTTAATTGTATTACATCCCTCATTAATCTCTTAAATGCCAAGAGGTCCCATTAGTTTAAAAGCCTGTGACATAACATCTCATTATTAGTGTTTGAAACATACCACTAATTTCTGGAAAACCGCCAGATCTTGAAATGAAAACCACAGAGGAAGAGCAAGGGTTCAGTTAGACTCAACTTCTAAAATCCCTCTGAGATCCAACTCTTTCACCAAAGCGCTGTCTTTTAAATCATCGTTCTCAGTGGCTGCTGGTCTCAGTCCCTTTGCCTGTGTAATATGGATTGTGCTGTATACACAAAACCCTGGGTAAGCTTTAAAACCCTGATTCAACTCAATGCCACACTGATTCAAGTTTTTAGGTGTCCAGATCACCAACTATCTCTCGTGGTTCCCCTCATGCCAACACTATAGTTAAGAAAGCCCACCAACACCTCTATTTTCTCAGGATGCTGAGGAAGTTTGGCACGTCAGCTACGACTCTCAGCAGCATCTACAGATGCACCCTGGAAAGCATTCCTTCTGGTTGTTAGTATGGCTCCTGCTCTGCCCAAGACCACAAAAAAACTACAAAGTCCACTCCATCATGCAAACTAGCCTCCCATCCAATGACTTCTTGCTGCCTCGGCAAAGCAGCCAACACAATTAAGGACTCCACACACCTCAGACATTCTCTCTTCCATCTTCTTCCATCGGGAAAAAGATACAGAAGTCTGAGTCACGTACCAACTGACTCAAGAACAGCTTCATCCCTGCTGCTGTCAGACTTTTGAATGGACCCACCTTGCATTAAATTGATCTTTCTCTACACCTTAGCTTTGACTGTAACATTATATTCTGCACTCTTTCCTTTCCTTTTCTATGAACGGTACGTTTTGTCTGTATAGTGTGCAAGAAACAGTATTTTTCATTGTATGCTAATACATGTGACAATAATAAATCAAATCAAATTTAAAAAACTGTTGTTTAAATGTCGTGTAACTGCTTTGGGGAGGTGTAGTGGCACATTGGTTAGCACTGCTGCCAGAGGGATCCGGATTCACTTCTCACCATGAGGAATTGGGTCACTGTTTGTGTACATTCTCCCCGTGTCTGCGTGGGTTTCCTCCAAGTGCTCCACTTTCCTCCCATAGTTTCAAAGGTGTGCTGGTTTGGTGCATTGGTTGTGCTAAATTCTCCCTCAGTGTATCTGAACCTGCGTCAGAGTGTGGTGACTGGGGGATTTTCACAGTAACTTCATTGCAGTTTTAATGTAAACCTACTTGTGACACTAATAAAATTAATTTTAACTTTGATACTTTAACTTTAGACCAGTAACGCTAACAAATCTTGGCGTCAGTGAGCCATTCAGAGTCTGCTTTACCGCTCAGTAAGATAAAGGCTGAACTTACATATCGATATTCTCGAGCTAACACCACATCACTTAATATAGCTCTGAAGGGATCAAAGGATGGGGGAAGAGGGGAAATTGAATTTGATGATCAGCCATGATCAAAATGAATGATGGAGCAGGCTCGAAGGGCCGAATGGCCTATTCCCGATAGTTTAGTGGTATTATAACTGGACTATTAATCTCGAAACTCAGGTAATCTTCTGGGAATCTGGGTTCGAACACGGCAGATGCTGACATTTGGCTTCGATTAAAAAATATCTGGAATTAAGAATCTGTTAATGACCATAGAACAATTGTTGGAAAAGCCCATCTGGTTCACTAATGTCCTTTTTGAAGGAAATCTGCTGTCCTTAGCCAGTCTGGCCTACATATAACTCCAGCAATGTGGTCAACTCTCAACTGTCCTTGGGCAATTAGGGATGGGCAATAAATGCTGGCCCAGCCAGCGATGCCCATGTCCCAGGAATGAATAAAATGAATGTGGAGGACCTTTTGATTTGTGGCTAAATGAAGAAAAAAAACATGACAAATTATTCAGAAAAGTCTCGTTAACGCTGCAAAATGATGATTGGATACTCAATAATAAATGAGAGATTTCTATTGGCTCACCATAAAGTTCCTCAATCAGCAATAGAAACCACTGCAGATCTGCAGAAGGTGAAAGTTGTAAAGGAATTCCCGTCACCCACAAGTATCAGCAACTACAAAGGAAATGATCAACCAACAGGTACATTCCTGTCTCATCTAGGTGAGGTTGGGACAGCACAGTAGCACAGCGGTCAGTACTGCTGCCTCACAGCACCAGGGACACGGGTTCAATTCCCAGCTTGGGTCACTGTCTGTGCAGATTCTGTACATTCTCTCCCATGTAGGTCTTATGAGGAAAGGCTAAGGGACTTGAAGTTATTTTCATTAGAGAGAAGAAGGCTAAGAGGTGACTTAATTGAGACATACAGAGGGTTAGATAGAGTGGATAGTGAGAGTCTTTTTCCTCGGATGGAGATGGCTAACACGAAGGGACATAGCTTTAAATTAAGGGGTGGTAGTTATAGGACAGATGCTAGAGGTGGGTTCTTTCTCAGAGAGTAGTAAGGGCGTGGAATGCCCTGCCTGCAGCAGTTGCGGACTTGTCAAGTTTAAGGGAGCTCAAATGGTCAATGGATAGGCATATGGATAGCATTGGAATAGTTTAGGATAGAGGGTCATTAAATTAGTTACATTGGTCGGCGCAACATCGAGGGCCGAAGGGCCTGTACTGCGCTGTAATGTTCTATGTCTATGTTCTATGTCTGCGTGGGTTTCCTCCGGGTGCTCCAGTTTCCTCCCACAATAAAAAGATGTGTGGGTTAGGTAGATTGGTCATGCTAAATTGCCCCTTCATGTCGGGAGTTAGCTGGATAAATAAGTAGGGTTACAAGGATAGGACCTCAATGGGATTGTAGGCGATGCAGACTTGATGGGCCGAATGACCTCCTCCTGCACTGTAGAGATTCTGTGGTTTCTAAGTGACGTTGGGATAACTGCTGGTCATATTTACATTAATAACTGGGATTCAAAAGAACAACTTTAAACCTGTGGATGACACCATGTTGCTGAAGTGAGGGGTGGGGGCGATAATATACTGAGCATCACTGTGACAAAATACAAGAATATATTAACAAATCTGCAGAATGGTGAAAGGGTTTAATTTTAGTGATTTCACTTGATTTATTATTGTCACATGTATTAAAGTGAAGTTTATTTACTTTTGTCACAAGTGAGGCTTACATTAATACTGCAATGAAGTTACTGTTAAAATCTCCTAGTTGTCACATTCCAGTGCCTGTTCGGGTACACTGAGGGAGAATTTAACATGACCAATGAACCTAACCAGCACATCTTTGCACTGTGGGAGGGAACCCATTCAGATATGGGGAGAATGTGCAAACTCCACACAGATCCAAGTCAGGAATTGAACCCAGGTCCCCGGCACTGTGAGGCAGCACTGCTAACCCACTGTGCCACCATTATTACAATCAAAAGTATTGTTTTTTTCTCGCAATACAGACAAAACATATCCTTCATAGAGAAGGAAAGGAAGAGTGCAGGATATAATGTTACTGTCATAACATGGGTGTAGAAAAAAGTCAATTTAGTGCAAGGTAGGTCCATTCAAAAGTCTGATGGCAGTAGGGAAGAAGCTGTTCTTGAGTCGGTTGGTATTTGAGCTCAGGCTTTTGTATCTTTCCCAACGGAAGAAGGTGGAAGAGGGAATGTCTGGGGTGTGTGGGGTCCTTGATTATGCTGGCTATTTTGCTGAAGCAGCTGGAAGTATCGACAGAGTCAATGGACGAGAGGAAGGTTTGCCTGATGGATTGGGCTACATTTATGACTGACTCTTTGTAGTTTTTTGCAGTCTTGGGCGGAGCAGGAACCATCCCGAGCTGTGAATGTGCAATGGTGCATTTTGGTCAAAAGGGCGAGGGTTTTAGAGCATTTTTCTCCACGTGTTTCCCGCATGGTTCCATATAAGTCATCTAATGAGGGAGCAGAGGGAAAATGGGACAGTTATATCGGTGACCTTACTGCAATCAGTCAGTTTCAGAATTTGGTTACAAGTCCATTACTTTCCAGAACTCTGAAATATTATAGCAACTGAAGCAACCACTACCAATAGTTTAAAAAGACTTCTCACCAATACTGCTGCTTGCTACTTATTTTCATTCGTGGAGTTTCTGCCTTCCTTTGAGAAGATGATGGTGAGTCACATTTCTGAGCCACTGCAGTTCACGTGGTGTAGCTGCACACACAGTGTGCCGTAAGAAATAGCAACAGGAGTAGGCCGTTCAGCCCCTCGAGCCTGCTTTGCCATTCAATAGGATGATGGTTGATCCGACATTCCTCACATCCACTTTCCTGCCCTTTCCTCGTAGCCCTCAATTTCCTTACTGATCAAAAATCTACCTTAGCCTTAAATATACACAAGAAGTCTACCCCGAACAGCTCTCTGTAGTAAGGAGTTCCAAAGATTCTCCACCCTCTGAGAGAAATCCCTCATCATCTCAGTTTTAAATCGATGCCCCTTTATTCTGAGACTATGGGTGGAATTTTGTGGCCTCGCTTGTCCCGAAATTGTAAAATCCCATCCGGAATCAATGGACCTTTCCGTAGTTCAACCCTCCCCCACCCGGCTCCGATTCCCAAGGCGGGCGGGGTAGTAAAATTCCGGCCATTGTCCTGTGCTCCTGTATTCGACCATGGTCCTCCCAGCATCAAGCCCTTTAAGAATCCTATATGCTAGGGAGGGACTTTCAGGATTATGAAGCAGTGACAGTGAAGGAACAGTGATATATTCCCAGGTCAGGATGGCCTGTAAATTGGAGAGGAACTTGGAGGTGGTGATGTTCCCAGGTAAATGCTGCCCTTGTCCTGCTGGGAGGAATGATCAATGATCAGCCTTGCCAATGACATCTGAATCTTGAAGTGAATTAAAAACAGCGTGCAGTTTTGCAAATGCATGAAAGGAAACATTAGCAGTACCTTGTGTACCACAATCTGGTGGAACAGCTTAAGATTATTAAGTTTAAATTTACTTATTAGTGTCACAGGTAGGCTTACGTTAACACCACAATGAAGCTACTGTGAAAATCCCCTAGTCGCCACACTCCTGTTTGGGTATACTGAGGCAGAATTTAACATGACCAATACACCTAACCAGCATGTCTTTCAGACTGGGAGGAAACCCACGCAGACACGGGGAGAATGTGCCGACTTGACACAGATAATAACCCGAGTTGGGAATTGAATCCGGATCCCTTGCACTGTGAGGCAGCAGTGCTAACCACTGCACCACTGCGTCACCCCTGGTTAGTCTATGGGATTGTGACTGGCACCCATTGACCAGTCTACCTTCTGTTCATTGTGGAGGTGGGACTGCAGAGAAAACTGAGATATTCTACACCTACAGGGCAGCAGTTTCCTTCCACACTTCAAAGATCTGCAGGTTAGGTAGTTTGGCCGTGCTAAATTGCCCCTTAGTGTCCCAGAATGCGTAGGTTAGAAGGGATTAGCAGGATAAACATGTGGAGTGATGGGGATAGTGACTGGGTGGGCTTGTTGTCAGTGCAGACTCGATGGGCCAAGTGGCCTCCTTCTGCACTGTAGAAATTCTACGATTTCTACAGTGTATAAGGGAAGTTAAAGTACCTGCAGTAACCAGCCTGATTTGTACTGCATCTGAACCCCTCCCTCGCCAACTAGAGCCTGCCAGAAAGATTGCAAGAAACTGCTCGATTAATTTCCTGTCTGATTTAAATTAACAAGAAAACAAACAAGCCGGCTGGATCAGAATTATCCAGCAGATTAATGATAACATTTCGAATAATGAGTATATAGCCCAGGGTCTGTATTGTTTAATAAAACAGTTCCTTTTGATGGACATTCCAAGTGAACTGTGGGGAAAATACACACTAATGTTTGCAATGAGACATCTGGGTCATGTGGATTTGTGGAACTTACACTCAGAAGCTTCAACTCATGGCCAGCAAATGTCGCAGAGCTTTTAATAAGGGACAGGTTAATTCCCACAGACATACAGTGAGAGAAGAGGGCTGATACCTATATAAGAATTTCAAATTCAGTATCCGTGCAAAGTTGATAGAGACTCACGCTGATATTAAATGTGCTGTTCAGGTTCACCCACAGATATACACAAATGACAGAGAGTTCACTGAGGGTGTGGGCTATAGGGTATACTGCCCAAGCTCAACCACAGGCTTGTGGGCCGAAGGGCCTGTAACTGTATTGCACTGTTCTTTGATTATGCTTTGACGTCATGTGAAGGTGCTATATAAATGCAAGCCAACTCTATTTTTACCAGAACCAGGGGGCATGGCCTCAAAATAAGGGGGAGCAGATTTAGGACTGAGTTGAGGAGAAACTTCTTCACACAAAAAGTTGTGAACTTGTCTAATTCCCTGCCCAGTGAAGAGGTTGAAGCCACCTTACTGTGTGAGTGATTTTGAACAGTAAAGGAATTAAGGGTTATGGTGAGCGGGTGGGTAAGTGGAGCTGAGTCCATGAGAAGATCAGCCATGATCTTATTGAATGGCGGAGCAGGCTCAAGGGGTCAGATGGTCTACTCCTGCTCCTAGTTCTTATGTTCTTTAACACAAGACAACCTGAGTTTATTTCAAGAGTATTCCCTGTGTGAAAATATTTTGTTGTGGAACACGCCAAGAAAAAAAAGTTGTGCTTCAAATAAACAATATTTGTGAGAAGGTATATCTTTCTGATTTTATACATTTATCTCCACGACTGTATTGGTTGGGCCTGTTTATTTTTCTAAACCATCTCTTCCCCATTGGGCATCCATCGTGTGTATAAATACTCTCATTTTCCACCTCACTCCATCCCCTCCATGTCAGCACTGCAGTGATTCATGTACAACTCCCAGTCCCGCACATTAAAGCCAATGATGCTATTCTCGCCAACAAGAAAAATAAATCCTCAAATAAGATAGCAACTTAACAGCAGCATGTTCAAAGGCTGCATTTGCTTTCAGCTGTTGCCCGATAAAAGCACCCAAGACTCCAGATGTCAAACTGTACTAGGTGGATCTGAGAGTGCGTGCACGCTTCCGTGTTAAATCCTGGAGTGGATTGTTGAATCCCGACAGTGCGAGAGGAGGCCATTTGGATCTTTGAAACTGCACCAACTCTCCAAAAGGTCATGTTACCCAAGTCTACCCCCTCATCCTATCCCCGTAAACCCATTATGGGCAATGCCTCTAACCTCCCCATCTTTGGACACCAAGGGACAATTTACCATGTCTAATTCCCCTAAGCAACACAACTATGGGTACCAAAAGACAACTTAGCATAGCCAATTCCCCCTAATCTACACATCTTTGGACACCAAGAGATAATTTACCATATCTAATCCCCCTAACCAACACAACTTTGGGCACCAAAGGACAATTTAGCACAGCCAATTCCCCCTAACCTACACATCTTTGGACACCAAAGACAATTTACCATGGCTAATCCCCCTAACCAATATAACTTTGGACAATGCATCTTTGAACACCAAGGGACAATTTAGTATGGCCAATATCCCCAACCAACACATCTTTGGACACCAAGGGGCAACTTAGCATGACCAATCCGCCTAACCTGCGCATCTTTAGACTGTGGGAGGAAACTGCAGCACCCGGAGGAAACCCACGCAGACACAGAGCGAGCATGCAAATGCCATACAGTCACTCGAGGCTGGAATTGAACTCGGGTCCCTGGTGCTGTGAGGCAGCAGTGCTAACACTGTGCCGCCCAAAGCAGGTCAATACTCAGCATAGCACAGAAGACAAGGTTTAAGATCCTCCAGGGTGACAGAGGATAATTAGGAATTGTTTTAAGTTAATTTTTATGGGATGTGACCATGAATAACAGGATTAATGTTTATTGTCCTATCTATATATACCCTGGATATACCACTGAGTGGCTTGCTGGGCCATTTTGGAGGGCGATAGAGTCACACAGAGGCCAGACCTGACAAAGGCAGCAGATTTCCTTCCTTAAAGGGTCATCTGTACACCAGATGTTACTTGGCTCCTATCCCTAATATGTATTCCAGATTCATTCAATTAACTGAACATAAATTCTCTAATCCCAGCTGCCATGCTGGGATTTGAACTCATGTGTTTGTGTCATCAGTCCAGACCTCAGTATTACTAGTCTGGTATGTAACCATTGTGTTGCCATTCCACACAGTAATTCTCAATTGTGGAGAATCTTCATTAGGCTTCTACCTCTTCAAGCAACCCAGGAGAAAAATTGTAATTATAGTCCATTTGCAAACGGGACTGTTTTTTCATTCAAGTTCTATAAAAAAATACTTAATAGTTGTAATGTTTTTTAAAATGTTATTCATTCATGGAACATGGACTTCACTGTCTGGGCCAGTGTTTGTTGCCCATCTCTGGTTGCCCAAGGGCAGTTAAGAGTCAACCACATTGCTGTGGCTCTGGAGTCACATGTAGGCCAGGCCAGGTAAGGACGGCAGATTTCCTTCAGTGAACCCGATGGTTTTTGGAGATGGGAGGAGGATTATTTCTCAAATATTCAGGATTAATCCAATCAATTTGTTGCTCTTTCTAATTGGCTGTCATCCTGGAAGATGGATGGGAGTGAATGGGATGCAGTCTAAACCAGGAGGATGTGGTGAGATCTCCAGGAATATCCACATAGACTTGCTAAAACTATTGGAAGGGGGAAAGAAACAACTTGGGCTCCTGCTCCCAATAATCTCCAAGTGTGGCATCACGACAACTTGACTTACTCCCACCTTGACTTTTCCCCAGTTTGATTTCTATGATATTTTGTATTAGTGTGAAAATGGCATACAAATTAGCAGTGGTTTTAGGATAACTATGTGTGCATGTTCATAGTCTGAGGAGAAACTCATCCTAGTTCTTTGTCTTGACTATGTATTTTCTACAGAACCTGGGCTGTGTACACAAATATCAACTACATTCACCGATCAACACTCAAGAATCAATGGAAGATGTGTATATGGATAGAAAATAGCTGTTGCTACATCCAACAAGGAAGTTAAAGGAAACCTCTTTAGTCAGAGTGGTGAGAGTGCGGGACTCAGTACTCAGTGAACTGTGTAAAGGGTTAATTCTAATGATAACTACTAGACATGTGCATAAGGAGCTATGAAACAGCTGTGTCACTCACTGGTAGGAGATGAATGGGAGGCATCTCAGAGAGTAGCTCCAGCTGTATAAACTATAGGCCAGTCAGTTTAACATCCGTCTTTGGAATAGTGTTAGAATCAACAAGATACATTCAGCAATTCACCAAAGATCCTAGACAGCATCTTTCAAAACCACAACCGCTTCCATCTAGAAGAGCAGACGATACCTGGGAACACCATTACCTGCAAGTTCCCCTCCAACTCACTCACATCCTGACTTGGAAGTATATCGCCATTCCTTCACAGTCACTGGGTCAAAATCCTGGAATTCCCTCCCTAACAGCATTATGGCTCAACCCACTGAAACATGGACCGCAGCGATTCAAGAAGGCAGCTCACCACCACCTTCTCAAGAGGCAACTAGAGATGGGCAATAAATGCTGGCCAGCCAGTGACACCCATGTCCCATAAGTGAATAAGAGAACATCAATTATTAAGGAAATTGTAGTTAGGCACTTGGAAAAACCCCAGGTAACCGGGAAAGTCAGCATGGTTTTGTGAAAGAAAAATAATGTTTAACCAATTTATTGGAGTTTTTGGGGCAGCACAGTGGTTAGCACTGCTGCCTCACAGCACCAGGGACCCAGGTTTGATTCCCAGCTTGGGTCACTGTCTGCATGGAGTTTGCACATTCTCCCCATGTTTGCATGGATTTCCTCAGGATGCTCTGTTTCCTCCCACAGTCTGAAAGACATGCTGTTTAGGTGCACTGACCATACTAAATTCTCCCTCAGTGCACCCAAACAGGTGCTGGAGTGTGGCAACCAGGGGATTTTCACAGTAACTTCACTTTAATGTAAGCCTTACATGTGACAAATAAATAAATAAGTAAAATAGACTGTGGATGAAGGGGAACCAGAGGATGTGATGTACTTCGTTATCCAAAAGGCAGCTGATAAGGTGCCATATCAAACGCTCTTGCAGAAGATAGAAGTCCATGGTGTAGGGAGTGACATATTAACATGGATAGAAGGTTCGATAGCTGGCAAAAAACAGAGAGTATGAATAAATGGGTTTTTATCCATCTGGTTCACTAATTTCGTTTTAGGGAAGAAAATCTGCCGTCCTTACACGGTCTGGCCTATATGTGACCCCAAAACACTTGTGGTTGACTCTCAACTGCCTCTGAAATGGCCCAGCAAGACATGCAGTCCAAGGGCAACTAGGAATGTGTAACAAATATTGGCCAGCCAGCAATGCCCACATCCCATGAATGAATAAAGGAAATGGTCCTAATGTAGCCTTCTGTAATTCAGCATCACCATGGAATATTTTATTATGTTAAAGACGGTGTATGAGTGCAAGGTACCACTGAGAAAAATAATCAGGAGCACTCCAGGCCTTATGGATCACACTGGAAATTGTTTTTGAATTTAGTCTTTGATAAGGATTCAGTTGTGCGAACAACCGAAGATACAAGTTTAAGATAATTAGCAAAGAAGCCAGAAAGTGAGATGAATGTAAAAGGTAGATGGAAGCAGATTCAATAGCAATTTGGGAATTAAATAAATACATGAAAGATAAATGATTGCAGGGCTGTGGGGAAGCAGAACAGTTGCAGTAATTGGATTGCTCTTTCAAAGGGCTGACAGCAAGATGGACTGAATGGCTTTCTTCCACCCTGGCTGCACTGTGGCACAGCGCTTAGTACTGCTGCCTCACAACTCCAGAGACCTGGGTTCAGTTCCAGGCTTGGGGAGTTTGCACATTCTCCCCATGTTAGCATGGGTTTCCTCCAGGTGCTCTGGTTTCCCTCCCACAATCCAAAGCTGTGCAGGTTAGGTGCAACGGCCATGCTAAATTGCCTCTTGGTGCTCCTTTGTTATCGCATGGCTGAGTGTATTTTCCATGGAACCTGCTACACCAAAGCAGTAGTTGCAGTGAATAGCATCGATGCACTGGGGGGCAAACACATGAGAAACAAAGGAACAGAAGGATAGACACGTGAGAGATCAAAAGGTTCTGAATGTAGCATGGGTTAGAGGATTTAGTAGGATAAATATGTGGGGTTACTGTAGTAATTCTGCAGGGCTAGAAGTCCCTTCACAAAAATTCCTTTATTTACAAATTCTCACAACAGTACAGAGTGCTAGCAGTCTACCTCTGGGAACTGAAATCCCCAGTTCAGTACAAGGCAAAGACTCCCTGATTGGCCTATTAATTGGATCCTTAATCAGCAAGTTCAAACTCCAAGTAGCCCAAATGAAGTCATTATAATTATGTGGATAGAGCAGGAGTGGGATTGTTGTCAACACAGATTCGATGGGCTGAATGCCCTCCTTCTGCACTGTAGGGATTCTATGTAAGATTCTATGTTTTGATTTCTTTCATACATCACTTTGCAATCTTTGGAGGTTGCCTTTACATAATGGGTTTGCACCATCTGAGTTTGTGATGGGCTGCAGGCTGAAGACTCAACATCCTACCCCACGCCTTGCTGTCAAATGTCACACTTGGAAGATATGATCGAGCCTGGGAGAAGCCTAGCGAGTGAGCCAAGAGTGCACCTCTAACCAGAAGCACAGCGAGAAAGACAGCAAGAAAAAATAAACTTAAAAAAAATTACCCATTTTTGAAAAAAATCTTAGAGTGTTGCGAAGTTGAGTAATTGTAGATTGGTGTTGGTGAGATTATCAAATGCTCTGCGGGGGGTGGAGGATGGTGGGGGGGGTGGTGGTTGAGTGGAGACAGAGCATTGCATGATCTGTTTAAAAGGTAGTGCTTTTTCTATGCTTAAATACATAAAAATGCACAAGAGAGCCCAAACCGAAATATTTGC
This sequence comes from Sphyrna mokarran, assembly GCA_024679065.1. Classification (NCBI taxonomy): domain Eukaryota; kingdom Metazoa; phylum Chordata; class Chondrichthyes; order Carcharhiniformes; family Carcharhinidae; genus Sphyrna; species Sphyrna mokarran. The sequence goes on along the minus strand of JAGIQG010000017.1, from coordinate 7,658,477 downwards.
ATCGAAAGGCCAAGCAACAGTTTTTAACAAGAATACAGGCTTTGGAATTTAAACAAAAATTCAGCCAATAAATTTGAATCAGGCACTTTGACACTAAGAACCTATTAAATTTAAGTATGATGGTTTTGATAACCTAGGACCTATCCTATTGTGGGAAATATTGATACGTCATCACAGGTGTAAAAGAAGAGGGCAGTGGGACAAAAAGGAGAACAACTGCCACCTGCCACAGCTCAAAGCACTAGTTAGAAAACAAAGGGCACAAAGACAAAAGAAGTTCTGGGCAGAAGAATCAACAAAGACACAGAATATTCCGGAAGATACAAAATCTGGTTCCAATTTAGAGACTGACTAAATTCTATTTATGTTATTGAGTGGGAATTGTATTTACTGTAACAACATTCCATTAGAATCTTGTTTTATTCAGGAATAGTTAATAGTTATTTGGTTTGTGAATAGTTTAGTTAATTTGTTCACTGTTAATTAAATAAATAAATTGTTGTGTATTGATTTTAAAGCGAGTGTCAGATATTTATCTTGTATTTAATCACTAGAAGTTGCTGATGAACAAGTCACACAGCTTCTCATATGTATTTTTTGTTGCAGATTATATGGGCAAGGTACTCCTTTTAGGTATTTTGGTGTTAGCTCTCAGAGGGGGGAATCTACCTCCGCTTTATAACAAGAAGGAACATAAACTTCAATAAAAATTACAGATAACAATCTGAGACTTTGACCACATCTCACACCCCACCCACCAGAAAAACTCCTATACAAAATATCACAAATCTTGTGGCACGCTGTCGAGATTTGTCAACAATAGGTCATTTTTATTTAGAAAGTATTTGACTTACATTACAGATATTAAACTAAAGGATAAACATAAAATGCAATCTTAAGAAACATGGTTTAGGAGGATTCGGAGAGTTTTGCCAGCTCTTTAAATAGTGTTTGACAATGCACTCTATACAAAAGAAAATGCAAAGATCTAATCCCACAATATATACAGTAGAAGGCAGCACTTAGCGGTGAACATACATATATCTATATATTATATATTTTATATGACAAACAAACATTGATTCCAGAAAATTTTGCTCTGATAGCTACACTGCAGCCCGAATCCCTTAGCACCGGAGAACCCATTGTACAAGCACACATTTTTCTCACATCCACCTCTCCATCCTCTCCAGTATTCTGATACAGTACATTTTATTTAAAATGTAAAAATAAAATTTACATTTAAAAGGGGAGGGAGAAAGGAAAGAATGAATGCCTCCTTCTATTTGCTCAAAATGTAGTGGCATTGTGCGCACACAAAGACAGTTTCCCGTTGGGCGTCTGGCGCTGAAAGAGAGAGAGGTAAACAGTTATACCAGAATACAACACATGGGCAGCAGAATTGCAAATTCCATCGCTTCCTCCCATTCAACCAAAATGATAACTTGAAGACTGTATTTACAATATATAGAATGTAGGCAGTTCTGTTCACTCATGGGAGAGGGAGATGAACAAAATGACCTGCATCTTGTGACGCTAATGTGTCTTTAAGAAATTTTTTAAAATTATGTTCTCCACAGTTTGCAAGCAGGTTTGTTTTCATTGTTAGGGACTCTCTGCAAGAAATCCTTTTATTATTGCTTCAATGGATTGAATGGGGTTTTGTTTATTTTTATTCTGCACCTTGCATACTTTCTAGGATTTTTTTTTATGAATTGTTGGAGGAAGAATGACCAAGAGGTCAGGGGACAGAAGTTCTTTCACTTTCAGTCTTTGGGCTGCTTTTAGTTTAGAAGGTGTTTGGACTTCAGACTGAAAAGCAGTATTTTTCACTCTCTCTGGTATTGTAAATGCTGCTGGCTAACTGCAAGCAGGTCTTCTTGCCTTCCTGGAGTGAACATTCTGCTGCTGGTGGTTTGCTAGCTACTAACTAGAGTCTCTGTCTCCCTGGTGCATTGGAAAGCTGCTCTGATTTCACACTGGTCTGTGTGTGCATTAAGATGGCTGCTGGAAGTTACAAGGCTGGGAAGTCAAAATTTCAATTCTCCAATCAAAGGACTACGTTCCAGCATCACATGAGCAGTCATATTTTCTGTGCTAAATCGGTGATAAGGATATGTTTTAAGATTTATTTGGTTGGAATATTTCATATAGTTGCTAAGATTTATACATTATCATGTTTTTTTCTTGTTTGTAATAATGTTAGCTGTAGTCTTAAATAAACTTTATTTAATAAAAGCTCCCTAATGGACCATTTGAATTGTACCTGAAGTGAAACATCTCATGCTTAGTCTAGTCAAATTCAACTTGCAAAACTTATGATCCTGGTGGACTTCTTAAAACACTTCTGAGTTTCTGACCTGATTAATAATAATGTTATCTCAACAGGTAAACTCCATACTGAAGACAAACAGAGACACCTGGATTCAAAACTAGATGGACGGAAAGTCATCTCTGGATGAACCTTATAAGAAATGACACTCAATTGAGTACTGAATGGGCAGGCAAAGCAAAACTGACCCTTATTCAAAGGCCATAGGTTGCCTGACTCAGAGAAGACAAAAACGGAAAACAAATTCTGCAGTAGGTATTTTGAAGTCCACTGCTAGGGCACATGAGTAAAGGGAGCTTTGATCTGTACAATATCTGGACTGGAATGCCTTGGTGCCAAATTTCAAATCAACTTAAGTGTAGTTATAGCTATACAAAGCACTGACTGGATCACATCTGGACTGCTGTGTTCAGTTCTGGGCATCACACCACAGGAAGCATATATTGTACCTTCAGCACATCCAGTATAGATTTACCAGAATGATCCACACATCCCAAGGATTAAACTACGAGGTAAGATCATACAACTTAGCATTGATTAAGGAGAGGTCAGATCAAAGGTTCCAATGTATTAAGGGGAACAAATAACGTCAATACTGGTTGGCAAATCACGAATTAGGACACACCCTAAATATTACAGCCATGCCTTTCAGAAGTTATAAAACACTTTTAACATATAAAGAGTGGTAGACGTTTGGAACTCTCTTCACAAATGGCAAATGATGCTGATTTTAAATCTGAGATTAGTAGATTTCCATTAATTAAAGGTATGGGTGGGAGACAAAATTGGAATTAGGTAGTAGATTAGCCACAATCTGGTTGTTTTGGCAGAATGGGACTGAGGAGCTAAAGACTTATTTTTATATTCCTGGGCAACATGTTGGCACAGCGGTTAGTACTACTGTCTCACGGCATCAGGAATCCAGGTTCAATTCCAGCTTTGGGTGATTCTCTGTGTGGAATTTGCATGTTCTCCCCATGTTTGCGTGAGTTTCCTCCAGGTGCTCCGATTTCTTCCCATATTCCAAAAATGTGCGGGTTAGGTGGATTGACCATGGCAAAAATGGGTGGGATTAAAGGGAAAACAGGGGATGTCCTGGGTGTTTATACTCTCTCGGAAAGTCAGTGCAGACTTGATGGGCCGGATGACCTTTCTGCACTGTAGAGATTCTGTTATGAGGAGACTCCACCCCAGTTGCAGTTTGAAACTCTATTTCTTTCTCCACAGATGCTGCCAGACCTACTGAGGTTTCTGTATTTCAGATTTTCAGCATTCGCAGTATTTTATATTTTGCATATATAACTAAAAGGAAACCACCAGAAGATACAAAAGCTTATGGCATGAGAGAAATAACAAGAGTCATAATTACCAGTTGCTCCCATTGATGACTTAGGAACTTTAAATGAACAGCATCTTGAACAATAGCTGTTGCCACAGTTGCTGCAGTTACGCTAAGACAGATAGAAGGCAAAAACTGTGATGAAAGGAGCAATTACGTAACACATACCCAGTTTATTTGCAGCATTGCACATCAAGATATTGCCCATGCAATCTCAATGACCAAAAGGTGATTGATGCATTGCACAATCCATATTTAGCACTAGCTGTCAATCTGCACAGAGCATTAACTCCAATAACCAGTCAGTGCACAGCAATAACTATCAATAACCAGTCTGTGCACAACATCAACTATCAATAAGTAGTCTGCGCAAAGCATTAACCACCAATAACCAGTCTGCGCACAGCAATAACACCAATAACCAGTTTGTTGCATTTTGAAAAGAGAAACCAGGGTAGGACTTATGTAGTGAATGGTAAGGCCTTGGGGAATGTGAGGAACAGAGGGACCTAGGAATACACGTACATAGTTCACTGAAAACAGCATCACAGCAAGACAAGAGTAGTGAAGAAGGCATTTCACACACTAGCCTTCATCAGTCAAGGCACTGAATATAGAAGTTGAAACATTGTGTTATAGTTGTAGAAGTCGTTGGTAAGGCTGCACTTTGAGTATTGTGTACAGTTTTGATCACCCCGTTATAGGAAAGACATTGATAAACTGGAAAGAATGCAAAGAAGATTTATGAGCATATTGCCAAGACTAGTGGACCTGGGTTATAAGGAGCGGTAAACAAGGCTCGGACTTTATTCCTTTGAATGTTGCAGAATGAGGGGTGATCTTATTTATCCTAAGCAAGGGGAATTGAAAACTAAAGGGCACAAGTTTCAGGTGAGGGGGCAAGATTTAAAAGGAACCTCTTCACACAGAGGGTGGTGCGTGCATGGCATGAGCTACCAGACAGAGTGGTTGAGGCAGATTCAATAGCAACATTTAAGAAATATTTGGGTAAGTACATGGATGGGAAAGAATTAGAGGGATATGGACCAAAGATGGACAATTGGGATCAGCTGGGAGAGAACCATAGCTGACATGGGCTGAAGGATCTGTTCCTGTGTTGTATTGCTCTATGACTCTCTCTATGAACCTATACCATTGGGAGTGTCGGCCTGGATTCTCGCTACTTGAGTCTCTGGGACTTGAGCCGACAATTGCCTAACTCAAGAGGTGACTGTGATACTCACTGAGCCATGGCTAACACTGGTGTATAACTGTTCCATTTCTTTTTTATTTATAAAGATAGACATCATACATGATGACTTAACAAAGGAACGAATGACTTTAAAAAAAACACTCACTCGTTTCTTCAGGACTGAAAACGTGGCATTGCAGCTGTTACAATTTCCTGAAATAAAGGAGGAAAAAAAGTGTAATAAAAACATAAATTAAAAAGCACAGCTATTAAAACAAAGCTTCTTCCATATTGACCCTGCATTCCTCTTCTGTTATTGCATTCTTGATTGCCACAGCATGCTGTGGAACAATCATTAAATATTAATTCACTGGAAATGCAGTTGACATAATGAGGTTCTTGCTTTGTCATTCCATTCGGGATCATTGCTGGACTGCCTCAATTAAATAAAAATCACAGGGTTACATTTCTCAGAGAAACGCAGTACAAAAATAACCGAGAATTCGAGTGAGCTTAACAATGCGTAGCAGAGGGAAAGAAAATACGCTGGTGAGAGGCGTGAGAGTGCTGCAGCTCCTCAATAAGTGACAGCGCATCTGAGTTTTGCAATACGGGTAGGAGGAGAGAGACTTAGAGAGGGAATTCCAGAGTTTTAGACCTAGGCAACTGGAGGCAAGGCCAACAATGGTGCAGCTGTGAGAACTCGATAGTAGTCATGATGTAGAGATGCCGGCGTTGGACTGGGATAAACTCAGTTAGAGGGATGACAACACCAATTTTAAATCCAACTGATTTATTTGATAGTAAACTTGCAAGCTTTCGGCTTTTGTAGCCTTCATCAGGCAAATGAGGTCTTCTGGTCTGTGCTGATATGTGTGCTACTGCAGACCAGAACACCTCATTCGCCTGACGAAGGCTACAAAGGCCGAAAGCTAGCAAGTTTATTATCAAATAAATCAGTTGGATTTAAAATTGATGTTGTCATACCTCTTGCTGTGACAACTGGCAGTCATGGTAGTGGGTTGGGGGTGGGGTGTGGTGTGAGACTGTGTGTGTGTGTGTGCGACTGTGTGCGACTGTGTGTGTGTGTGTGTGTGTGTGTGTGTGGTGTGTGTGTGTGTGTGTGTGTGTGTGTGTGTGTGTGTGTGTGTGTGTGTGTGTGTGTGTGTGTGTGTGCGCGTGCGCGAGAGAGAGAGAGAGAATGTATACGTGTGTGTGTGTGTGTGTGTGTGTTTATGCAGGAGGCCAGAATTGAAGTATGCAGATATCTCACCAGGATTGTGGGGCTGGAGCAATTTACAGAGACAAGGAGAGGCAAGGCCCTGCAGGGATTTGGAAAAGCAAGGAAACTTTGTTTAACATCAAAGACAACAGGTTAATCACATTCTAAGCCAGCCAGTCTCAACATTCATGAGTTCTCATACACTGGTGAATGTTCATTGTAATATTTTACAATGCCATAAATAATCAGCACATTAATCTAAATGAACTCCTACTCACAATTTTAAAAAAAGCTCAAGAAGTGATAAGTCATAACTTGTGTTTTTTATTGCAATTGACTACCTGGATGGCATGGTGATACAGTGGTTAACACTACTGCCTCACAGCACCAAGGATGCAGGTTCAATTCCAGCCTCAGTTCACTGTTTGTGTGAAATTTGCACATTCTTCCCGTGTCTGTGTGGGTTTTCTCTGGGTGCTCCGGTTTCCCCTCACAGTCTGAAAGATGACAGAATCCTCAAATACAGAAGGAGGCCATTTGGCCCATCGAGTCTGCATTGATCACAATCTCATGCAGGATCTATCTCCATAACCCCAAGCATTCACCTCGACTAGTCCTGCATCATTAAGGGGCAATTCAACATGACCAATCCACCTAACCTACACATTTTTGGATTGTGAGAGGAAGCTGATGCAGATATGGGGAGAATGTGCAAACTCCACACAGATAGTAACCCAAAACGGGGACTGAACCCAGGTCACTGGTGCTATGAAGCAGCAGTGCTAACAACTGTACCACTATGTGGATTAGGTTGATTGGCCATGCTAAATTGATCCTAGTGTCAGGAGGATTAGCAGGGTAAATGTGTGGGGTATGGGAATAAGGCCTCGATGGAATTGTGGTCAGTGCAGATGGACCAAATGGTCTCTTTCTGTACTGAAGGGACTCTACGATTCTGTGACTTTAACCTTTCATAACCAGGGAAATGACTCGTCCTTGGGTCAATCCCTTTCCAGCTCTCACACTGTTAATAATGAAACCTCCCAAAGAGCAGGGATAGCTTTATTACAGGGCAAGTAACCACAATGGAAATAAGCATTTAAAATCCAATTTTAATTAAAAATTAATAAAATTTTTAAGCGCTTTCTTTCTGTTCCTTCTTTTATCTTTCTCCCTTTGACTTTACTGTATTCTCCAATTCCCTGTTACATTTTCTATGACTCAAATTTCACTCTTCATCCAAACAAAGCTTCCTTTTAAAACCACTGTAAAAGTTATTGCTGAGTTCCCCCCCACCCCCGTCTCCCCTTCCCCATTTTAGATCGGTGATACACTTCCAAATACACTTTTAATTGTTTTAGATCTGCTCAATGGGATTGCTGCACAGCCAATCAAAAGTCCAGAATGTAAGGAGTTGCCATGCAGGAGATTAATTTTCAGGAGTGTAGGAGCACAGAGAAAAGCCTCCCTTCAGTCATTCTGCCAGCGTAAAGATCCAGAGAGGCAATTTCTGGTCATCTTGAGCTTTGGAAAATTCAATGCTGTCTTTCCACAAAAACAATGGGTGGGTTTCCTCTGGTTTCTTCCCCCAGTCCAAAGATATGCGATATGGTACATTGGCCATGCTAAATTTCCCCTTAGTGTCCTGAGATGTGTATATTAGAGGGATAAGTGGGGTAAATATGTGGGATTATGGAGATAGGGCTAGGTGGGATTGTTGTCAGTGCAGACTTGATGGGCCATATGGCCTCCTTCTGCACTGTAGGGATTCTATGATACATTACACTCCCAAAAGCAAGAGAATGTTAAATTTGAGGACATAGGTTTAAGGCAAGAAGAGAGAGATACAAAAGGTCCAGAGGGACAATTCTTTCTATACAGAGGACGGTGAGTGTCTGGAACGATTTGCCAGAGATAGCAGTAGAGGTGGGTACAAATTTGCCTTTTAAAAAGCATTTAGACAGTTACATGTGTTAGATGGGTATAGAGGGATATGGACCGAACACAGGTAGCGCAGACAAGTTGGGTCGAAGGGCCTGTTTCCATGCTACAAACTTCTATGATCTACATTTAAATAGCATGGTTAACCCACAGGGTAACCCAAAGTACATTTTAGGAATGTTATCAAATAAAAATTAATTAAAAAGACAATACTAGAGATCATAAGGAAAACAGAAAATACTGCAAGATCCTTAGCAGGTCTGACAGCACCTGTAGAGAGACAGAGTTAACGTTGCCAGTCTGGATAACCCTTCGTCATCTGTTAGACTGGTTGTGATTTTCCAGCATTTTCTCTTTTTGCTTGATTCCAGCATCTGCAGTAATTTGCTCTTATACTAGTGACCAAAAACTTGGTCAAGGAGTAAATTTTAAAGTGGGTCTTAAAGGATGAGAGAAAAGTAGAGAGATTTAAGGAGGAATTTGCAGAGCTCTTTGCCTAGATGCTGAAAACAAGACCACTCAATGGTGCTACAAAGGAGTCAGACTGAACCCAAAGGCAGAATGGGTGGAATGCATAGTTCTCTGAGGGTTCAGGGCTGGAGGGAAATACGCCCATAGTGAGAGGAGAAGGCATGATTCAAAATCAGCCAGTCTAAGTCAATAGAGGAGTCTTGGGTGTACAGAACTTGTTTCACATTCCTCATCCATTAGCATTATAGTGACATGATAGTTAAGGAAGCCCACCAATTCCTCCACTTTCTCAGAAGATTAAGGAAATTTGGCATGTCAGCTATGACTCTCCCCAACTTTTACAGATGCACCATAGAAAGCATCCTTTTTGGTTGCATCACAGCTTGGTATGGCTCCTGCTCTGCCCAAGATGCAAGAAACTACAAAAGGTTATGAATGTAGCCCAATCCATCATTTAAACCAGCCTCCCATCCACTGTCTCTGTCTCCACTTCCCACTGTCTCGGAAAAGCAGCCAGCATAATTAAGGATCCCACGCATCCTGGACATTCTCTCTTCCATCTTCTTCAGTCATGATAAAGACACAAAAGTCTGAGGTCACGTACCAACCAACTCAAGAACAGCTTCTTCCCTGATGCCATCAGACTTTTGAATGGACCTAACTCGCATTAAATTGATCTTCCTCTACATCCTATGACTGTAACACTACATGCTGCATTTTTGTTTCCTTCTCTATGAATGGTATGTTCTGTCTGTATAGCACGCAAGAAACAATACTTTTCACTGTATGCTAATACACTTGACAATAATAAAGTTAAATCAAATCATTGCTAAATACTGATTCAGTTTTGAAATGTGCTGGTCTCACTACACTGCGCCCCCAGAATTCAACAGTGAATTTAATATAGCTACTGAAATGTATAAAACAACAGCTCTTGCAGGAATGAAGTTGAGTGGTATTGCTTAGTCTTCCAACAATCTGGAAGGGAAGTACAATCAAGAATAATTTCTCTACTTTATATCCTGAAAAAACTCTGGATCAGTTTGAACGAAGACTAATTGGGCCAATGTGGACGCATCCTTCAAGCAACCGAACCTACTGTTTATCTGTTAAAGTTCCAGTGCCCGCCTGAACAGATAAACAGAGCCTGGCCTCAACATCTCATTTGAAAGATGAAATCACCCTCAGTTTACGGGTGGCACAGTGATTAGCATGTCTGACTCTCAGTGCCAAGGGCCCAGGTTCGATGTCCAGTCTGGGTCACTGTCTGTGTGGAGTTTGTAGGTTCTCCCCGTGTCAGCATAGATTTCTTGCGATGCTCCAGTTTCCTCCCACCTCCAAAGATGTGCGGGTTAGATGCATTAGCCATGTTAAAATTGCCCCTTGGTATCAGGGAGACTAGCAGATTAATGCGTGCAGTTACAGGGATAGGGCCAGGGTAGGATTGTTGTCCACACGTGCTTGAATGGCCTCCTTCTGCACCGTAGGGATTCTGTGATTCTATGCTGTACTGGGGTACTGACATAGGCCAGGGGTGTAAGAACTGGTGTAGGTTTCAAACACTTAGCTTCTGAGGTGCGAGTCCTACCAATGAGGCCAAACAAGTGTTATATCAGTACTCTGAGAATGCGGATTACCCCCATTCCGTCAAGATCAACTTACCCTCTGCTACTGCCCCAGATCTTCATTCTCAAGCCTTAGAAATCACTGGGAAAATGTCTCACCAATGAGAGTCAGTAAGCACAAACACGCGAGGCAGGTGCTGCAGCAGCAACTGGGTTAAATGAAGAGTGTACTTCCCTGCAGAATACTAGTTATCCCAACTGATAATGCAGAGGAAGAGAATTCAGCAGGGAATCATTTTTCCAGATGTAATTGGACAGAAAGCGTGTTTATATTCTGAAAGCTCCATCTGTTTAAATGTGATTCTGTGCCTAAGGTTCCCAGCAACATTTGCTGACCATGCGAAAGAAAAGTGCTGAGGTTATCAAAACACAGGTCAACGAGTAGTTAGGTTGCATCCCTGAACTAAAAGACTAACACATTAAACCCGTCCTTTATCAGTTCTTGAGCCAATTCCATAAACAGTAAAAGTTTGGATTTACTGATTTTTATTTTATCGCCCTGTCCCCCACACCATGCTTCACAATGGGAGATTTGGAGGCGTGTTGGGTCTGGCAGAGGGTCAAGGCACAGAGCATTAAGACGTGGAAACATGGGGTTGGATACATCTCCAAACAAATGAAGGCCACCGAGACAGTCAGGCCAATTTGGCTAGTAGCATCCTTAACCCGAGTCAACAAGCTAAGAGAAGCAGGCCAAGGTTGAAGACTGGGGATGTGTGGGATGGACCGATAGCCAGGAAGGTCTTATCCTTTCTGCGAATACTCTGGTTAATACACTACCATAACATTTCTTTCTCTGCCAGGCTGAAGCAGACACACAGCATCTGGGTTTAATCACCAACACGTTCACCTCAAATCACAAGGTCTCAGGTTCAAGCCCCATTCCAAATTTAATCTGGGTTGATGATCCAATGCAGCACTGAGGAAGTGCTGCATTGTTAGAGCTGGGATTTCTTCAGGTGAGATATTGAGTTGTTGTCTGTCTTACCCAACAGTTTAGATGAAGATCCCTTGGTGCTACTTAAACAGCAGCAGCAAGTTCCACTCGTGTTACAGTAAACATTCTGTGTTTAACAAATCTGTCACTTCAGAATGACTCCTATATTTGTCTACAAAATGACAGCGACCTCTTCAACAGCAATGGGGTGACACGGTGGCACAGTGGTCAGCACTGTTACCTCACAGTGCAGAGACCCGGGTTTGATTTCCAGCTTGGGTCATTGTCTGTGTAGAGTTTGCATGTTCTTCCTATGTCTGTGTGGGTTTCCACCAGGTGCTTCAGTTTCCTCTCACAGTCCAAAGATGTGCAAGTTAGATTGACTGTCAATACAAAGTTGCTCTGCATGTCAGTGGAATTAGCAGGGTAAATGTAAAGGGTTACAGGAATAGGGCCTGAATGGAATTATTGGTGCAGAACCAATGGGCCAGATGGTCTCCTTCTGCACTGCTGGGATTCTATCAAGGGAGAAGAACAGAGTCTGGTTACTCTGCAACCAGTCGTTCACTTCCTGACCCACCAAAGCCACAAATCAAGAATATGATAGAATACTCGCAACTCTCTTGGATGAATGCAATTGCAACACTTTGCCTGACTGGCGACCCTATCATTGAATGCAACAATGATCACCCCCCCTCCGCTCAGATCACTGGTGTAGTACCTCTTGAATGTTCTTTATCAATTCACTGAGGTGACTTTGACAGTACATCGCATTCCTCTGACATCTAACACCAAACTCTCTATATGATGGAATCATGGGGTAATCCACACCATCAAATACTTTCAATGTCTCAATACTTCATGCTGAACCTGGAGAAAAAATAGTGTGTGGAATTTAATGGAGGCAGGGGATGGGAAATTGGGCAAGAGTCCCAATGTTTGATTTCCATTGGCAGAAAAAGACACAAAAATCCCACTTGCAGGATTTCATTTAGGCTCATTACTGAGCAATTCACTTACTCTTGAGCCCACCAGGATTTTATGGCGCTCCCATATCTTTGAGAGCCATCCAGCAGTCTACCAGGGAACCCAAAGGGCTAGATATACTGTAGTTACCTCTTCTGTCCTTGCTTCTGACTCCCCTTCCCACCAACCCCCTCCCATTAGACTGATGATTTCCCATTCACGATGACCATTTCACATCCCTATCTACTGCGGTCCAGCTATGATCCTTTTTGAAGGTCCCCATTCCTGTCGGTGCTGCAGGTCTCAGACTGATCAGCAACTCTCTGGGGGAGGAATTTCCACTCTACACTGAACCTCAATGTAGCAGCAAGTTCACACCGGCCAGCACATCCAAGATAATGCCAGAGCGCAGCAGCTTCTTGGCAGCTATCCCAAGCATATCTTCTAATTCTGTCTCGTACTCTTGTTCTCTCTACCCTAGCTAGAATTCTAACACTATATTCTGTACCCTCTCCTTTCCTTCTTCTCTATGTACTCTATGAACAGTATGTTTTGTCTATATAGCACACAAGAAACAATACTTTTCACTGTATCCCATACATATGACAATAATAAATCAAATAACTGCCTGGTTACATTTAAATTGTATTAAGGCCCTCAGTGGTTCTCCAACTAATGGCAGGGAAACCACTGTCGCACAAATTAAATACTGTGTACAGTTCTGGTCACCCTATTATAGAAACATACCATTAAACTAGAAAGAGTGTAGAAAATATTTCTTTGATGCTACTAGGACTCGATGGTTTGAGTCATAAAGAGAGACTGGATAAACTGGGACATTTTTCCTGGAGCATAGGAGGCTTAGGGGTGATCTTATAGAGGTCTATAAAATAATGAAAGACATAGATCAGCTAGATAGTCAATATCTTCTCCCAGAGATAGGGGAATCTAAAACTAGAGGGCATAAGTTTAAGGTGAGAAGGGAGAGATACAAAAGAGTCCAGAGGGGCAATTATTTTCACACAGTGAGTGGTGAGTTCTGAAACAAGCTGTCAGAGTTGTAGTAGAGACAGGTACAATTTTATCTTTTAAAAAGCATTTAGACAGTTATGTGGGTAAGATAAATGTACAGATACATGGGCCAAACGTGGGCAATTGGGACTAACTTAAAAGAAGGGCTGGGGTGGAAAAGTTGGGCCAAACAGCCTGTTCCAATGCTGTAAACCTCTATGTTTCTATGACTTTATGCTGATACATCAATGTGTTTAGAGAACATAAGTATGATGAAATTTGGATAGACAGTAATAGGTTGGGTATTGTATCAACAAAAAGGAAAAAAAATGACTTTTCAGTATGTTTCCCCCCCCACCTTCCAAATACATAGGGCATAAATCTTGGGAATCTAACCCTGCCAAGTCTTCGCAGAGACTCAAAGAATCTGCTGGCTGCAGTTGTTTCTTAATAGCCCCTCAAATGTTGCTCTAGCCGCTTTGTTTTCCTTGGAGCAGAGAAAACCAGCATTCCCTGGTGGGGAACGCAAGACAGATGGGGTTGGCCGAGTCTTCAAGTATTGCGGATACGCTGGAGACCGATTTTGTGGGCTGGATCTCCTCCCCCTTCCAACATATCACATCTAAACAACATTAATACCGTCCAGGAGGCAGAGACATGGCTTGGATTCGTGTCCTATGTTTGTGCACCACTTCTGGGTGGAATGTTGCTGAAGCTACAGGTCCCAGTTGCCTCATGCCAACAAGAGCTGAAGGCTCAGCAAGTTGGCTCGCTGTGCTTGTTCCTTTACAGTCACACACGTAGAGATGAAAGCAAAGCCAAATTGCTGCAAACTGTTCATAACGTACTTGGCCAATAAAACAAAGAGAACATGATGGGCTGAATGGCCTTTCCTCATTGCATGATCTGATGTGTTTTAAATCACATCAACAAAGAAATGCTCCATAGTGTGCTTTCAATCTACATCATTTACACCGGATAATAAAATTAAAAATCCTTACCATCAGAATTTCTGACATTTTTCTCAATTATTTTTAGTGGTTAGCACTGCTGCCTCACAGCGCCAAGGACCCAAGTTCGATTCTGGTTTTGGGCGACTATGCGTGGAGTCCGCACGTTCGCCTATGTCTGTTTGGGTTTCCTGGGGGGTGCTCCAATTTTCTCTCATACTCCAATCCATCAGGTAAACCAGCCTCCCATTCATTGTCTACACTGCCTGCTGCCCCGGCAAAGCAGCCAGCTTAATTAAGTTCTCTACGCACCCCAGACATTCGCTCTTCCACCTTCTTCCATCAAAATACAAAAGTCTGAGGTCACGTACCAATCAACTCAAAAACAACTTCTTCCTACTGCTGTCGAATGGACCTACCTCGCATTAAGTTGATTTTTCTCTACACCCTAGCTGTGACTGTAACACTACATTCTGCACTCTCATTTCATTCTCCGTAAACAATATGCTTTGTCCGTATAGTGTGCAAGAAATAATACTCTTCACTATTTGTAAATACATGTGACAATAATAAATCACATCAAAAAAGATGTGCAGATTAGGTGGATTGGCCATGCTAAATTGCCACTTTATTTCACGGGGACTAGGAGGGTAAATATATGGGGATAGGATCTGGATGGGATCGCTGTCAGTGCAGATTTGATGGGCCAAATGGCCTCCTTCTGCAATGCAGACTCTAAGCTTTATAGTTTGAAATTTAATAGAATAGTCACATGATTTAATGTTAAAACCTTATAAAGCAACAATGCCCAAACTTTTAATCTCCATGGAGTGATTTAAGTACTCATGACAGGTTTTCGAAAATTTTAGATCCCATAATTCAATCAATGTGCACAGTTGCCAAGTGAGAATTGAAGGCCCACCAATTGGATGACCAAGTCATTGTCTAGTTCCTAAACTAGACACACTATTGGAAATCTCCCAGGTATCCCAACCAATGTTTATCCCTCAACCAATATCTCTTACAAAGAAAATCTGATTTTTTGGACATTTATTGTTGACTGCGGGGTTTTGCTGTGTGTAAATTAGCTCCCGTGTTATCTTATATTACAACAGTGATTAAACATCAAAGGAGCCCTCCACTGGCAGTGAAATGTTCTGTGGCATTCTGAGATTGAGAATTCTTCTACATAAAAAGCAACTTCTTCCTTCCCTGATGCCAACTGATTTTGGGAATTCTGATTCAAGATTTATCCAGAGATGAGACAACAGTGGCAGGAATGGCCCTTTTCCAAATTTCAGGCCCATGCCACTGAACCAAGAGTGAGAGGCAAACAGACAAGAACTGACAGGGCTCCTGTGAGTTGCTCAGGTGCCACTGTGATTCTGTTGGGTAGATGTGCAGGAGGTTGATGGAGAAGGAAGGTCTGAAAGAGTTGGCTGCTCTGAGGCCTGGTCTCCTAGCTGGGGAATGGTAAAGGTTAATAACTCTGATTGAGTGTTTTCCTGGAGATTCCATCATGTGGCCTCTTCCCAGTATTGTCATGGCCAGTTGGAAAGTAAAAAGACTCTACATACTTCTCCACTGTAAAGCAGTCTTTCTCAGTGCCCCCAGTCTCCAAAATTTCTACAATTCACAAACAAAAATGTCCAGAGAAAATGGGAAAAAAGTATTTATTTTAATTACCACAATGATTTTTCTCCCCCGCTGTCGCTCGCAGAATGGTCTGGTGATTAATCTTTACTTTCTGGAGGGTGGTAACCCTAGCAACGGTCAAATCATAAATAAATTATACGAGAGACCAATGTACTGCATCACTGTAGATTACGCAACTAGTCATCCTCTGAAAACTACAAGATACAGACCACTATACCTATTTCTTTCTGGGATATATTTCCCAGGGAACAGCAAGTTTCTTCAACAGAAGTGATAAAGGTCAAAGGTTCGCAAGCACAAAAACGCTTTTCTTTTTAAGTCACTCTGTTCTCGGCAGCAGCCTGTATGGCTCACGGCAGGGGCTGTGGGGCAGGGATGTCTCTCCTCTCGCAACTGCAACACTGTGAACACAGGGAAGAGTTGGAAGGTGAAGAGATCACACCTGCCTCCCAACTTTCAATCTGGGTTTAACCTTCCTCTGAGGGATCTGCAATTTTTTTTGTCAGGTTCAGACTGCACTACACGCAATGGGGATAATTTTAATAAGAGGCGCTTTCTCCTCTGTCTTTAGGAAATCTCAATGCTACTCCAGTGTGGTGTAAATTCATTGAGTGACTGTGCAACACGGACCTGTACTATAAACAGGAAACTAACTACAGCTACCCCAGAGGAGTCCTGGTATTTCAGACTCAAACAGACCAAAGACACAGGTAATGAAAGCATAATAATCCTCCATTCCCTCTGAGTACGCTTTGAATTTTAAACCAGGATGGAGAAGAACAGCAGTATAAGGAGTTAAAGCAAGCTAATAACAGACACTGAGGCCACACTTAAAGACAATCTGTGTAAATCTCCTCTGCATCCTCTCCAAGGCAGTTACACCCTTCTGAAAATGTGCAACACCAGCTGACAACGAGCTGAGTGCTTTAAAGAGGATTATCACAACCTCCTTGCTTTCATACCCTATTTTTCGATTAACAAAGTCAAGGATCTCATTTGCCTTTTTAACACCAAATCAACTTGTGCTAATGCCTTGAAAAAACGTGTATATATTCATTGCTGATACTTTGCTGCTG
The DNA here is from genome assembly GCA_024679065.1 of Sphyrna mokarran. Lineage (NCBI taxonomy): Eukaryota > Metazoa > Chordata > Chondrichthyes > Carcharhiniformes > Carcharhinidae > Sphyrna > Sphyrna mokarran. Next base: position 7,641,759 of record JAGIQG010000017.1, on the reverse strand, counting down.
CACCACCACTGCAACATTTGTATGGTGCAATGTACGGTGGCACATGGTTAGCATTGCTGCCTCACAGCACCAGGGACCCAGATTCAATTCCTGGATTGGGTCACCATCAGTGCGGGGTCTACAGCTTCTATGTCTGCGTGGGTTTCATCCGGATGCTCTGTTTCCTCCCATAATCCAAAAGATGTGCTGGTTAGGTATATTGGTCATGCTAAATTATCCCTCAGTACACCCGAACAGGCACTGGAGTGTGACGACTAAGGGATTTTCACAGTAACTTCATTGCAGTGTTAATGTAAGCCTACTTGTGACACTAATGAATAAACTTGAACTTTAAAGCAATTGTGCCATCTACAATTGCCTCTCCTCATTCTCCCTACCAAAACATATCACTTTACATTTCTTTATGTGAAATTCCATCTATCATCTGTCTGCCCATTTCCCAAGTATGTTGTGCTCCCAGTGTCCACCTCATTGTTTACTACATGCTTCAGTTTAGTACCATCTGCTAATTTTGAAATCAATTTCTATATACCCAAATCTAATTAGGCCAAATGGCCTGTTGCTGTGCCGTAAAGTTCTAGGTTAAAAAAGAACTGGTGCAAGGTTTGCATTCTACACTAATAGTTTTATGTACAATTTTATCGATAAAGCAAAACTCATAGTCATCGTCTACTAATTCTAATGATGAGTGTGGTCAGAATGTGGGACTCACTATCATATGATACTAGTTGAGGTGTATAACAAAGGTTTTAAACTAGATAAAAGGGTCCAGAGAGACAATTTTTTCACTCAGAGGTGTTTGAAAAAGCTGTCACAGATAGTAGTAAAGACGGGTACAATTTTGTCTTTTAAAAAGCATTCAGACAGTTGCATGGGTAAGATGGGTATAGCAGGATATGGGCCAAATGCAGGCAACTGTGACCCCAGCGTACTGGTCAAAAGAAAAGGGCAGCATAGAAAAGTTGGGCTGAAGGGCCTGTTCCCATGCTGTGGACCCTATGATTCTATAAACAGACGAGGGAGGAATGAATATAAAGATATATAGATATGGAGAGATGAAGAAACACTGGTATAAAGCATTAACATTGGACAGATCAATTGGGCTGAATCAGCACAGCTGTAGGCCAATGGGTAGTGCAACCATTTTCCTTAATGATGATTGCTTTTTTTAAACTCCTCCCTCCACCACCACCATTTTGGCAGCATTTATTGACTCCAGGACAACTGGTTTCCTCAACACTCCACCCAGATCAGTCAGAGCCATGACAGAGAGCAGGAAACTTGCCACTCATTCCCTCTTCTTGCTTCCCATTGTAGCACAAGTCCAAATTGCAGTCTTTGAGGCCAACTATTCACTCCATGCTCAACTGCAAAGTACTAGGGTCTCAGTTAAAAGGAAGACTTGCATTTCCGTAGCATCTTTCACAACCTTAGGATGGTCCAAAACATTCTTAAAACCGATGGAACAAAATCATCGACTGCAGCACAGCGTTTAGCACTGCTGCCCTACAGCACCAGGGACCTGGGTTCAATTCCAGCCTTGTTGCTGCCTGTGTACATGGGTCAGCATGGGTTTCCTGGGGTGCTATGGTTCCCTCCCACACACGTACAAGACGTGTGGGTTAGGTGGATTGGCCATGCTAAATGTGTGGGGTTATGGGGATAGTGCAGAGGGGTAAGGCCTTTTGGAGAGTGGGTCCAGTCTGAAGGGCCTTTTTCTAGACTGTAGGATATGGATGTAACACAAAAAGTAGCACAGTATGGTTATTAATGGGTTCTTTGGAAAAAGCAATCCAATCAGACTCCACATGACCTGCTCTTTGTCCTAATTCTGTAAATTCCCCGTCAAGTACTTACTCATTCCCTTTCCCAAATTATTACCGAACCTCATTCGCCATTCTCACGCGCTGCATTGCTGATCGTCAGATCCACATACAGAAGTCTGAGGTTATGTACCAACCCACTCAAGAACAGTTCTTTAACTGCTGGCATCAGACTTTTGAATGGACCTAATTCACATTAAGTTGGTCTTTCTCCATCCCTAGCTATGACTGTAACACTACATTCTGCACACTGTCTTTTCTTTTTCTATGAAGGGCAAAGAATAGTATACTTTGTGTAGCGAGCAAGAAACAATACTTATCACTATATGCTAATACATGAGACAATAATAAATCAAATCAAATCATATCAATATAAACCCTTCAGTTCAGGAGGAGGCCACTCAGTCCATTGAGTCTGCACTGACAACAATCCCACCCAGGCAGTATCCTTGTAATCCTACATATTTACCCCACTAATGCGCATCCGGGACACCAAGAGGCAATTTAGCATGTCAATTCATTTAACTCGCACATCTTTGGACTGAGAGAAGAAACTGGGGCACCTGGAGGAAACCCACACAGACACAGGGAGAATGTGCAAACTTCACACAGACAGTGACCCAAGTCAGGAATCGAACATAGTTCCCTGGAGCTATGAGGCAGCAGTGCTAACTACTGTGCCAGCCGATCAAATCACAACTTGCTGTGTAAGATAAAAACACCTCATCTTATTTCTGATTCTAATGCCAATCATCAGAAATCTGTCTCCTCTGATTACTGGCCCTGCTACCTCTGACAAGGTTAGCAAGCACAGGGGAGGAGAAGGCTCCCCTCTGGGACAGGTTACTAACTCTAAAAATTTGAAATCCGCTTCTGTGCATAGTTGTTGAGATGTTGCCCTCATTTTATCAATTTTTATTTTAATATAGCTCAGATTACAAGAAATAGCTGTGTCCATGTGAGTTTGAGCTGATGCGCTAACCTCAGCTAAATTCATTCCACATTTTAAAAAAAAAATCACAACTGCAGAAAAATCATACGTGTGTAAATATTGTCGAATTTCCTGGCAATAGAAATGTTTTTAAAAAGCGTATTGGTAAAAATATCAAAAGCAGAGAAACTCATATTTAATGACATCAAGCACATGATGGAGAATGATTGGACACTGACAAAGATAGAGCAGAAAACAGATCTATATAACTACACTGAACAGGAGGTGACCCTTCAGCCCATTATGCTTTAAAAGAGCCATTCAATTAATCACAGTTCTCCACGGTCTCCCGTTGGCCCTTCAAATCTTTTCCTTTTCAGGCATTTATTTAAATTCACTTCTATTCAAAGGACATCCTCAGAAACCCTGAAAAGCATGAGAGTGTGTTAGTGTGCAGGAAAGGAAAGAGCAGGATAAGAGAGGGACCAGGCCAAGGCAAAGCAAGGCTATGTCACCAATGCTGGAGTAAGAGGGTTGACACAAAAGAGACCAGAGACCTAGTGAAATTGTCTGGTGGAGAGCAGAGAGAGATTGGGTTGGAGCCATGGGGTGATTTGCAGTCAAAGGCAAGGATTTGAAATTGTGGTGTGAACCTGTGGCCACTGTGGTTGAAGTGACAGCAACAAAATCATCTTCTTTTACGATTTTCTCAATATCCTTTCCTCATCCTTTGCCTCCTCTTCTACAGGCATCAACTCCAAATTAGGGTCCCAGGTGTACCCTCTAATCTGATTTGATTTTGATTTCATTTCATTTATTATTGTCATATGTATTGGCATACAGTCAAAAATATGGTTTTTCTTCCGTGCTATACAAAGCATATCGTTCATAGAAAAGGAAATGAGAGAATGCAGAATGTAGTATTACAGCCATAGCTAGGGTGCAGAGATAGATCAACTTAGTGCAAGGTAGGTCCATTCAAAAGTCAGCAGCAGGGAAGAAGCTGCTTTTGAGTTGATTGGTACGTGATCTCAGAATTTTGTATCTTTCCCAGCAGAACAAAAAAAGTCAAAATTTATTAGTCACAAGTAAGGCGTACATTAAAGCTGCAGGGACAATCCCCTAGTCGCCATACTCCAGCACTTGTTCAGGTCAAGAAGGTAGAAGACAGAGTGTCCAACGCGCATGGGTTCTTAATTATGCTGTCTGCTTTTCTGAGGCAGCAGGAAATGTAGACAGAGCAAATGGATGGAAGGCTGGTTTGCGCGATGGACTGGGCTATATTCACGACCTCCTGAGCAGTCACTGTTTGTTTGTGAGCTGAAATGTCATTTGGGAGTGGGAGTGTAAGCAGTGCCAAGTCTGATCATTTTCCAGCCCGATTTCCTACAGTGTCAGTGGAAACTGGAATCCTGGTGATTTTTTGCATTGAATCCTACTTACAGCTTCCCCACAACTCTCTGGTTTGTAAAGACACTGCACGTTACAACTGTTAGGTTTGAGTTAAACTATGAAGCAGAGACAAAGGGGAAAAAAATGAGAATGACTCTACCTAGCTGCAGCTCTGAGCAGATATCCTAGGGCCACATTCATGGCAGCTTGGGTGAAAGTCATGGTAGGTCATAACCAGGAGGTGGGCAACGTTGAAGGTCGTACCCACAAATGACAACACTATGATGTAGGAATCAGAATAAGGCAGTTCACAAAAGGGCAGCATGGTGGCATAGTAGCTAATGCTGCCGCCTCACAGTCCCAGTGACCTGGGTTCAATTCCAACCTTGTCTGCCTGTCTGTGTGGAGTTTGCATGTTCTCCCTATGTCTTGCGTGTGTTTCCTCTGGGTGTTCTGATTTCCTCTCACAGCCCAAAAGTGTGCAGGTTCACTGCACTGGCCTTGTGAAGTTGCTCCTTAATGTCCCAAGATGCGGAGGTTAAGAGTATTAGTGGTATTAATGTGTGATGTTACAGGGATAGAACGGTATGTGGGTCTGGTAAAGATACCCTGTTGGACAGTCAATGCAAATTTGATTACTGCACTGCCGGGATTCTATGAGAAAGAGAAAGGATACAGAGCCATGGCCAAAGAGTTCTAAAGTAAAGTTTATTTATTAGTTACATGTGAGCTTCAATTCACATTGCAATGAGGTAGGATGCAGAAAAGTGAGGAGGCTTCTGAAGGGGCACAGCAGAGAGGGTGGCCGAGACAACAGTAGACAGATTGCTTTAAAAAAGTAAACGGTACTGCCAGCCATGAGGGAAACGGAGATAGAAGGTGGTTACACAGCTGGAGGGAGCAACAGTGGAAGAAATTCAATACAATAAGATATCAAACTAAAAATAGTTATCAGTGAAGTTTAAAACTTTGTATCTGAATGTCTTTCACTGGAACAAACTAGAATTTATTTTTTTTCTATAAACTGGCCCCCTCTATATAGTAAGATTTTCAGCTGCAAATCTCTAGCTCTTGCTCACTCCTTAAATACTTTTACCAGATGATGTATAGTGGACCCTTGGGACATGTTTAGGTAACAGCAACAGCCGCTGAAATGTCAATCGAAATAAATATTTCCACTATTTCAATCTGGCAATCTCAAATCTACATACATTGCTGAATTCCACCATAACAAATGATTTTCTCTTTAGCTATTGCTTAGGAACCATCTTTCAGATTTGGCATAATGTAAAGTTTTTTAAGTTTATTTATTGTTACAAGTTGGCTTACATTAACACTGCGATGAAGTTACTGTGAAAATCCCCCAGTTGCCACACCCCGATGCCTGTTCAGGTACACTGAGGGAGAATTTAGCACAGCCAATGTACCTAACCAGTACATCTTTCAGTCTGGGGGAGGAAACTGGAGCACCAGGAGGAAACCCATATAGACATGAGGAGAACCTGCAGATTGCACACAGACAGTGACCCAAGCCGAGAATTGAACTGGGTCCTGGCGCTGAGAGGCAGCAGTGCTAACCATTATGCGACTGTGTAGAGTGCACGAAACTGCAAAAACATTGCTCCTTCAATATGACAAAAAGAAGCCACTTCTAATTTTAAAACTTTGTCAGTCTCTATTTAATCAGAATCAGTGGCTGATCTCCCACTAATTTATACATGGGAGAGTCAGGAGGAGACATAGCTGTCAAGTGAAGCAGGCTTAGAAGGAAGGGAATAATTGAGGCATAATTGTGTCATTATTATGAGACCAGATAAACATAAAATCAAGGGCGAGGCGTGTGATAAATTCTTAGAGGAAACTGATATTTTGATGTTGAGCGTTTTAGATAAATAAGCAAATTGAATCAAACACCAAAGTCCAAAATACAATCCCAATATTCACATTATCAACGTTACCTGCCCACACTGTAATCACACACTTATCCAGTAAAGGCTTTGCAATGCCTCCATTGGACAGTGAAGCAAGAAAATTATCGTATGACAAGTCTACATAGCCATTATAAATACAAAAATAAAAATTTATACTTGGAGGACTAGACAGGCTATATGAGCATGCAAGATACCTTTAATTTTGATTTGATTTATTATTGTCACGTGTATTAGTATACAGTGAAAAGTATTGTTTCTTGTGCTCTATACAGACAAAGCATACTGTTCATAGAGAAGGAAAGGAAACAGCGCAGACTGTAGTGTACAGTCATAGCTAGGGTGTAGAGAAAGATTAACTTAGTGCACGATAGGTCTATTCAGAAGTCGGATAGCAGCAGAGAAGAAGCTGTTCTTGAGTCCGTTGATAGGTGACCTCAGACTTTTGCATCTTTTTCCCGATGAAAGAAGATGGAAGAGAGAATGTCTGGGCCACGCGGCGCCCTTAATTTTGCTGGTTGCTTTTCCAAAGCAGTGAGAAATGTCGACAGAGTCAACAGATGGGAGGCTGATTTGTGTGATGGATTGGGCTACATTCACAACCTTTTGCAGTTTCTTGCGGTCTTGGGCAGAGCAGGAGCCATACCAAGCTGTGATACAACCATAAAGAATGCTTTCTTTGGTGCATCTGTAAAAGTTGGTGAAAGTCATAGCTGACATGCCAAATAATTTTTGAAGAGAATCTCCTTTTGAGGAGCCACTTGGGAGCAATTTGCAGGCTAGCTTTAATACAGAGGATCAGTGAGCTTGTGTAGTTGGAATGCACCAGTTTGTAAATTGATGGCATACTGCACAGTTTAACCTCATTAAAAGTTGAGAGCAACTGAGCATTGCTGTACAGAAATAAAGCTTAAGTTTTTTAAAGTTTATTTAGTAGTGTCACAAGTAGGCTTGCATTAACACTGCAATGAAGTTACTGTGAAAATTCTCCAGTTGCCACACACCGGCACCTGTTTGGATACGCATGACCAATCTACCTAACCAGCACGTCTTTCAAATTGTGGGTGGGAACTGCAGCATCCTGAAGAAACCCACACAGACATGGGGAGAATGTGCAAACTCCGCATAGACAGTGACACAAGCCAGGAATCAAAACTGGATCCCTGACACTGAGAGGCAGCAATGCTAACCACTGTGCCATTTTGGCCATTGCCCATATAGATGGTCAGAATAGTGTCTGCTGCTTTTCCCCACGAACCATTGAGTTTAATCTTGCTCACCTGTTCTCTTTTTATACACAGATGATCTGATACTGAGCAAACATTAAACTCTTACAAAAATAAAATATCAACAGTTTTATGGTTTCACTCTCCCCAAATCTAGAGTTCTGGAAAATAAAGATGCACCATTTTTCAAATTGACAAGATTTATCTTTTTCTCTCATTCCGTACAACATAGTAACCCATACTGAGAGCGTCATTATTCAACTGTCTGCATACAAGTAGGTGGAGCAGAGCCCAATGCAGAAGCATACACATTTCCCAGTCATTTCACTACACAGCATTCAGAAACCCTGGCTGACTCTTCTCTCCCTCTCCCCGTGGAGCTACAGACAAAACTGCTCAACATGCTTGTTGTTCTGTTTTAACAACAGTCAAACTCAGTGCAGATGAGAACAAAATTTAGTGCCACCCTTGAACAGAACTTTTAATAACTGGTTCATTGTGAAAGTGGGCCATTTATTATTTTTTAGTCCATTTGAATTTAACAATTTGGATGGGTGGACTTCTGCCTTCACAATCTTACAGACTGTCAAAACAGATATAGAATTGTCACGTGTTCCTTGATAGCTGTGAGTGAGCAATATTTTTCTGCAGATGATCATTTAATTTGAACATATATCTCACTGGATTCATCCTGTGCTTCATTCAGGTAATCTACTTCTGAATGCCTACTATACAGAGAGTGTGGAGGGGAAGTCCATCACCGCAGTTCATAGAAGTAATGTAATAACACAAAAACAGAAAATGCTGGAAAATCTCAGCAGGTCTGACAGCATCTGCGGGGACAGAATAGAGCCAATGTTTCGAGTCTGGATGGCCTTTTATCAGAGCATCCGTAATATTTTGCTTTTATTTTAATATAGTGCCACCTATCCACCCCCTATTTAATCATTCACATCAGCTATGGGTCTTAAAGCTTTCTTGAACAATCAGTTCAAATACATCATAGTCAGTCAAGTTAACACTCTTGCTCAGAGACAGAGATTCAAGAGTTCCTGAGCTCCATTTCAAAGCACCAAATCATATTTACCACTTTTTGTGCAGTACTGTGGGAGTGCTACACTATCAGACACATCACCATATGGTTGCGATGTTAAACACAGGCACCTTCTACCTTCATTTTTTTTCATTCATTCGTGGGACATGGGCATTGCTAGCTGGCCAGCATTTATTGCCCATCCCTAGTTACTCTAGGGCAGTTAAAAGTCAACCACATTGCTGTGGCTCTGGAGTCACATGTAGGCCAGACTAGGTAAAGATGGCAGATTTCCTTCCCCAAAGGGCATTAGTGAATCAGATGGGTTTTTCCAACAATCGACAATATCTTCATAAGTAAATAAGTAAAGTTTATTTATTAGTCACAAGTAGGCTTACATTCACACTGCAATGATGTTACTGTGAAAATTCTCTAATCGCCGCATTCTGGCAGCTGTTCAATAATGTAAAGATGCCGGCGTTGGATTGGAGTGGTAAGAACTCAGTAAGAATTTAGCAACACCAATTATTAATCCAACCGATTTATTTGATAGTAAAAAAGCGAGCTTTCAACACTCCCGTGTCTTCATCAGGCAAGTGCAGTGTTCTGGTCTGCAATAGCACACATCAGCACAGACAGTCAGAGATTGCTGATTAGAATGCGAATCCTTACATCTAACCTGCTATTCAAGTGTTAAAGTGGCTAACAATGTGTGTGAAGGGGATCCTGAGCATTGTTAGAGAGTTGTGTATTTTCTCCAGACAGCACAGTAAGTGAGGTTTTTTGCTAACCCAGGCAAGTTACGGGGGTTACAGATAGTGTGTCATGAAGCCAAGATCCCTGTTAAGACCGTCCTCATGTGTGCTATTTTACTATCAAATAAATCGGTTGGATTAATAATTGGTGTTGCTAAATTCTTACTGAGCTGTTCAATAAACCAAGGGAGAAGTTTTGGCATGGCCAATGCACCTAACCAGCACATCTTTGGACTGTGGGAGAAAACCCATGCAGACACAGGGAGAACGTGTAAACTCCACAGAGACAGTGACCTAAGCTGGGAATCAAACCCAGACCCCTGGCACTGTGAGACAGCAGTGCTAACTACTGTGCCGACATGCTGCCCTAACGGTCATCAATTGATTCTCAATTCCAGATTTTTTTTTTTTACTGAATACAAATTTGACCCTCTGCTGTGGCAGGATTCGAACCCGGGTCCCCAGAACATTAGCTGAGATTTTGGACTAATAGTCTAGCGATAATACCACTAGGTCATCACCTCCCTATCACCCTTCTTAATCAAATGTAAAAGATTCCGTGGCACTATTTCAAAGAGAACAGGGGAGCACTCCCTAGTGCCAGGCTGATATTTATCCTTCAGTCAACACCACTGTTTAAAAAAAAACACAGCTGTTAGTGCTTGCTCCCTCTGACTTTGCATTTCCTGCAGTACAAATGACTACACTTCAAACATTCAAGCAGGTTGCAGAGAAATTTCAGATGCCTTACTGATGGTAGAAAGATGACAAATTTTGGTTTTCCACAGTAAACAAATTCACACAATTCTTTTGAAAATGCTCTATTATTCAACGTTCCCTTTTACTTTTGCAATGCAATCAGGGAGAAATTTCTCACAGAAACATATAGTTGACGACAACCCTCAATAACAGGGTTCTTGACTCAGACTCTGCAGTGGACAGAGTCCTGGTATATATTCAAGCTGTCCCAAAGCACCATATGTCAAAGAGAAAATGATACAATGGATACTGACAGAAAATTAAAATGTACAACTCAATTACCGACATAATGGAATACACTTCGGTCACAGAAATCAGATCTACACATGCCTCAGCTCAAACACAACTTTTTGTTTAAATTGATTTTGAGCTATATGCACTCCTCAAACATTTATCTCACCCAAAATGTCGCAGCCCTTGGCCTCACCAGCATCATTCCCACTGCTGTCTCAGTGAGCTGATCACAAATTTCACATCTCCTTCAAATCCTTTCATGATCTCACTCCTCTGTGCCTTAGTGATCATTAGAATTTGGAAGAATGAGAGATGATCTCACTGAAACATACAGGATTCTTAAGGGTCTGATAGGGTAAATGTTAAGATGTCATTTTGCCTCATGGGAGAGTCTAGGACTGGGGGGCACAGTCTCAGAATAAAGAGGTGCTCTCTCTCTCAGTGCTCTCCTCTCAATAGCTGAGTCTTTGGACCTCCTTACCACACAGAGATGTGAAGGCAGAGTCCTAATGTATATTTAAGGCTGAGATAGATTTTTGATCAGTAAGAAAATCAAGATTTATGGAGAGATGGTAGGAAAGTGGATGTCAGGAATGTCAGATCAGCCATGATCCTACTGAGTGGCAAAGCAGGCTCGAGGGGCAGAATGGCCTAGTCCTATTCGTTATGGTCTTACAGGACAGTAAAATAAATCCTCATCTATCCTATTCACTCATCAGCTTTTCACAAGTGATTTCAAATCTGTGGTCTCTGGTTACAGATGATGCTTGGTGTAGAAAGGTCTGACAACACCCAGACTATCTGCCTGCCCCTAGTACAATTCATTTTGCCAAAAAATATCTTTTAACTTGTTCTGTCTGCTGTGGGATTATTATTGTCAGCCTCTCTGCCTTGTCACATGTGTAAAGCCAGAAAAGAAAAGCAAGAAGAACAGCCAATGGAGATGGTGTACATTCTAGACAGTCAAAGTCAGCAAGTGCTCGCTCCAATCCTGCACCTTCAAAAGTTTTAAGGAACATATGTCTGGAATAACAAGTGAGTGCTAACAAGCAAGTGTGAGAATATGTGTCTAAATAAGTGGTGCCCTACACTCTCACTGAGTGATCAATGTTGTGTTATGTCCAATGTAAAACATTTCTAGCTGCTTCCCTCTTGCTAGGCATTCCACAGGTAGCTCACTGAATGGGGGGTGTCAATGGGGGAGAGCAAATCTCAGGGTATTTGAAAGGGAACAGCTGCACAGTTCACACTATCTCACATCAAATCTCTCACTGCCTGAGTAGAATACACTGATTCGGGTCAACATTAATCCCATTAACGTATTGTAACATGAATATCAAGTCAAGCTGTCTGCAAGATCAACCACGAGTATGTGCTGTAATATCTGGAGTCAGTTATTTCAACTGATTAATTGTTCCATCTTCAAAGCCTGAAATTAAGAGTCAATAACCTCTCAGTATTTATAGCATAGAAACAGGCTTTTCGGCCCAACTACCTATTGCTGTCATTTATGTTCCACATGAGCCTCCTTCTCCTATAAACATTTCCTTCTATCTCTTTCTCCCTCAAGTATTTACCTTGTTTTCCCTTAACAATATCCATAGTATTCCCCTCAGCCACTGCGTATAATCTTGACAGCATCATCACCTGTAACCCAAGACCAAATAAAAAGAAAACTTCCCAATGCCTTGCAAAGGATGCAGAACAGATTATCCAGAATGTACCTCGGTAGGGAGAGTCCAGTTGAGTGTAGGGTGTAAGGAAGTTGGCATTGTTGTCCTCAGGAGTAGGGAAAGTTTAACTGAGATGTTGAAGGTTTAATAGAGGTGTTCAAAATTTTGATAGATTAAGGCAAAGCTCTTTCCCTGGAAAGAAGCAAGCACACACAGATTTATGATAATTATCAAAAGAGCCAGAGGGGAAATGAGGAGAACTTACATTCTGGAATTTATTGCTGGTCAAAGGTGTGATGGAGGCAAATTCAATGTCACCTTCAGAAAGAAATTGGATAGATACTTCAAAAAGAAAAACCAGCAGGCTGATAGGGCAGCACAGTGACACAGTGGTTAGCACTGCTGCATCATAGCCTCAGAAATCTTGGTTCGACACCAGTCTCAGGTGACTGTGTGGAGTTTGCATATTCTCCCCGTATCTCCAGTGTTCTCGTTTTTACTCTCAGTCCAAAGATGAGCAGGTTAGGTGGATTGGCCATGCTAAATTGTCCCGTGGGGTTACAGGGATGGAGCCTGGGTCGGCTTGTGGTTGGTGCAGACTCGATTGGCTGAATGGCCTCTTTCTGCACAGTAGGGGTTTTATGATTTTGTGACAGAGAAAGAGCAGGAGATAGGTTTTTCAGCGTGAGAATGCCATTTAGTCTGCTGTGCTATGAAAACTGACCTAAACTTGTCACAATCTTGTACTTTTTTTTAAATCTCCCTTGCACCAAGGAAAACAACTTTCCCAAACTAACCTTGCAGCTTAAACACCTTATCCTTGAAGCCGTTCTAGTAAATTCTCCTCTGCATCTTCTCAAGGACCCTTATCAGCTTCCTAAGGTGTGGTGACATGCTGTGGCCGAACCAGAACGTTGTAAGGAATTCTGCAATAACTCCCTGCTTTCCCCTTTGATTTATAAAGCCCAAGATCCCACATGTTTTGCTAGCTACCCTCTAACATATCCCAACACTGTCAAAGATCCAAGCACACAAACCCCACGCCAAGAAGGGATTAGAAAACAAGGATGCAAATATTAAAATTGATCAGGTGTAGACAACGTAGGTCAGTGAGCAAAATAATAGAATTTCAAAGAACACAAAATATCCTCTCCCTCCAAAATGAAAGTCAGCACAGGTTTAAATTGTAAGCCAGCAAACAAAATAGACTACAGGGCCAACCATGATGTTAGCTAAAAGTAAATTACTGCAGATGCTGGAATCTGAAACAAAAACACAAAATGTTGGAAAATCTCAGCAGTCTGACAGCATCTATGGAGAGAGAATAAAGCCAACATTTCAAGTTTAGATGTCCCTTTGGCAATAAATGATTGCTACTTGTGTTAGTGCCAGAGTAATATTGCTAAACATCCAAGATCTGATTGCCAGCCTTTTCCCTCTTGCTCAATATTTGCATGGAAGTACTTATGCCAGGAAAAAAATCTCATTGCCTTCTCTTTCTGTTTAATTTCTGCCAAAATACCCTGTAATTGGTGCAGTTCTTCCCCACACATCCAAACTCTTTCCAAATCCAATATCGTTCTGAGTCAACTAGTTATTCCCCTGTTTTGGATTGAGAAGCTGGCCAGTTCAAATCCCAGCGTGGAATTTGGGCATTCCATCTAGCCAATACCAACTACATCATCTATATCAACTAACCCCCAATCTGTAGGATTTTGGGGTCGTGAGCACCAACACAGGAATGGCAGCTCGACCATGGAGCTGGGTCTGGTTTCTCAGTGTGTGGAGCTCCTTTCCTCTCAGCGTTTTGTTGGTGGGCGTGACCTGCTAGCCTGCTCTCTGAGACCCAAGTGAGGCTGCGGTAAAAATAAAGCTTGCAAAATTGGCATTTGCTTTATGCTGAGAGACTTGGCCTTTTCATCACCTCCCCACTTGCTCAATTCCCGTTATTACACACTAACGTTAAACTAAAGCATTGCTTAACCATTCAAAAATGGAAGCATTTCACTACCATCCTGTTGAAGAACTGAAACTCCATCTAACACCTCTCCCCTGCCGCCTCCCCCCACCCCTCAATTCTCATATCCTCTCCCCCAATAATTTTCACCATGGATTACATGAAACCTTAGCTATTAAAATGGGATTACACTTGGATAAAATCTGGGGGAAAAAAGCCTGGAGTTAAAAATCTACTGTTGATCGTGAAGCCATTGTTGATGGTTGGAAAATCCATCTGGTTCACTAATGTCCTTTAGGGAAGGAAATCTGCAATCCTTACCTGGTCTGGCCTACATGTGATTCGAGACCCACAATAATGTGGGTGATTCTAAATTGCCCTCTGAAATGGCATAGCAAGCCAGTCATTATCACCTTCTCAAGGGCAATTAGGGATGGGCAATAAATGCCAGCGGTCCCCACATCCCATGAATGAATAAAAGAAAGCATTGATCCAGGCTGGTGGGCCAGTGCGATACCCACAGGTTGCCATGGAGTTGAGAGTCCGCTTGTTTCAAGCGAAGTATAAAAACGAGACCACATGCTGTCTGGGTAGAAAATATCCCATGCCACTTTGAGAAAAGGGCAAAAAGTTTGTCTGATGTGTTGGCCAACATTTCTTCCCAACCAACACCATCTGAAACAACACAACAGCTGGACACTTAACCTCGTAGCCGTGTGCTTGCATGTTATTAGCTCAGGAATAGATGTAGTATTTACCTATATAATGACAGTCTCTGCTCTCCAAAAGAATAGCAACTTATCATGTGAACCTCTTTCTGTTCTATGTGAGAAGCTCAACTGAGTTGCAAGCATTTCCTCTTGGTCAGCTTTCCTTGTTGAAATAAAAAGTATTTATTTTCTTGACAATGTGGTAAATTTCGAGAAAAGCCAGAGCAGGCTCTGTAATATGGATGTGATATCCTTGCCAGCCTTGCAAGGAAGGCATTGTATATTTGTAATTGAAAAAGAATCACTTAGCATATCAAAAGCTGACTCGGGCACTCTATCCTTTCAGCTGGTTTGCCAGCTATGTGTATTAATTATTCAAAGAATTTGTTTGTGTCTTGCACATGTGAACCAAATCATTTCTTGGCGTCTCTTTCTATAAATATTCATTTATCTTCAGAGCAACGGCGTCCCTTCATGTCACAATCTATACATGTGAGAATGATTTTCAAAAGAAAAAGCAAAAAAACAAATCCCCCAAAAAGACTCCAATTGGATTTAAAACACTGTGGTGGGGCCACTGAGGTTCCCACCAATGCTCCCTCAGACCTTCACCCCTACTCTAAATGTCACCACGTCACCTAGGATAAGGTTCCCTGGTACTACAATTCCATCATTCCTTCCCCATCCATAGAGCAGGGGGGAACATCATCAGACTAATCCACTAACAAGGTCACTGTTGCCTAACCTGATCTGATTCTTGTTTATAGAATCCTATAGTGCAAAAGGCGGCCATTCAGCCCATTGAGTCTGCAACAACCACAATCCCACCCAGGTCATTTCCCCCATAATCCAATTCAGCGGCAGAAAACCGGAGCACCCGGAGGAAACCCACGCAGACAAGGAAAGAACGTGCAAACTCCACAGTAGACAGTGACCCAAGCTGGGAATTGAACCCGGGTCCCTGGGCTGTGAGGCAGCAGTGCTAACCACTGCGCTGCCCCTTGTGCATATACTTGCACGTGCACACACTTTGGACATTGGCTAGAAGTCTGGCCCACTTCCAACCCATTTCTTTGCCTCAGTTCAGGTGTGCCAAGACTGACAGTGTCCTTGGCTAACAGCAACAGCTAGCCTAATCCAGGAAAGAGACTGCGATTTATTCTCAGTGAGATTCCAGGAGACATGGAACTTCAACATGAAAGATCACCTTTTGCTTAAACAATAGATTGGAATTATTCTAAAAAGGAACTTGTTAAAACATTTTTATTTTAAATAAATGGGGACGTAAAGTGAAGAATACATTCCATTTTAGGCATTTATTTCCCCTTATGCAAACTGCTTGCCAAATAATACACTAGGAACGATGTATAGAAGTGACCTCTACGTCACTGTAACTAAATATTCCCAAATGTATGCTCAAGTGCGGACAAGCGTACGCGCACATGTACATACATGTGCACATAGTGGTCAGCACTACTGCTTCACAGCAAGAAGTCTCATAACATCAGGTCAGGGACCCGGTTCGATTCCTGACTTGGATCACTATCTGTACGGAGTCTGCATGTTCTCCCTATATCTGCATGGGTTTCCTCCAGGTGCTCTGGTTTGCTCTATTCTCCCTCAGTGTACCCGAACAGGAGCCAGACTGTGGTGACTAGGGAATTTCCACAGTAACTTTACTGCAGTGTTAATGTCAGCCTACTTGTGGTACTAATAAAAAAAATATTAACTCTAATTGTCTAGAGAACACAATGTCACTGTCTGTCAGGACCCTATGACTTGGAAACAACAACAGTATAAAGGGAAGCACTTGCCAGATGACACATTTGTGTTCTTTCTGACTGACTGAATAATACATCACTCCACCCAACAAGCTGATTGTGAGAGTTTAATCCTTGATGTGTGCTCATGCGTGTATATTTTGGATGTTCTGCTCCTATCTACACAAACACAAGTAATGGATACAGATCTAACTGCCTGGGTGGTTCAGAGTTAGATATCTAAACAAGCACGATATGCATTGTTTGAGCCAGCAGACTTGCACAGCAAACCACTTTTCTACAAATACCTGCCAGCTTCTGGGACTTGGTTATTTAACGAAATGTGCTTCATTTCAGCTCCATTCAGCACGGAGTCTCAAATCCCACCATTTAATTTAACCACCTTCAATGCTTGGAATTGAATTATGTACCAAGCTGTCTCGCACCAATCTAAAACCTTCACCTGTGAAGGTAGATTCACTATTTATTCCTGTCAACCTCTGCATTGGGGGGCAGAGTGCAGTCAACAGGCAGTTTTCTACTGCTTACTGATAAGCTGAGATCACAGTACTTCACAGAAGGGCTGACACACATGGCTGGTATAGTGTGGAAAATCCCTCCACACCAACCACAGCTGAAATGTAGTAGTACCATGCCCCAACCAGCCCCTGCCTACAACACAGCGAGTGGAAATTAGTGTCACTCCCATTTAATCCAAAAGAGAATTTGGTTTCTTTTCAGCGTTACAATCCCAGCTGATGTTATAAATGGGTGAACAAACGTACAGCCCTTCAGCCCTCCAAGCCAGTGCTGATCATGATGTTCTAACCTAGACTTAAAAAAAACCTTCTGTCCTTACTTGATACATATTGCTCTATTCCCTCCCTATTCATGTACCCATCCAGATGTCTCCTAAATGTTGCTAATGTGTCTGCTTCCAGCACCTCCTCTGGCAGTGCGTTCCAGGCACCCACCACTCTCTGCATGAAAAACTTACCCCACACATCTCCCTTAAACTCCCCCCCTCTCATCTTGAACCTGTGACCTCTTGTAATTAACACTTGCACTCTGGGAAAAAGCCTCCAGCTATCCACTCTGTCTATGCCTCTCATAATTTTGTAGACCTCTGTCAGTCTCTGTCTTTCCAGTGAAAACAATCCTCATATTCAACCTGTCTTCATAGTCAACTCTCTCAAGACCAGGCAACATCCTGGTGAACCTTTTTTGCACCCACTCCAAAGAATCCACATTCTTTTGCTAGTGTGGTGACCAGAACTGTGCGTAATATTTCTAATGTGACCTAATCAAGGTTTTATGTAGCTACAACGTGATTTCCCAACTTTTTTATTTAATGCCCAGCTGAGGAAGACCAGCATGCCTTATGCCTTGCTAATCACCTTGACCAACTGTGATGCCACTTAGTACATCCAGATCTCTCTGTATTAATATTAATATTCCTAAGGATTCTGCCATTTATAATATAATTCACACCTAAATTTAATCCTTCAAAATGTATCATTTGTCCAGAATAAACTCCATCTTGGAGCAGCATGGCCATTAGCATTGCTGCTTCACAGTGCCAAGGACCTGGATTCAAATCCTGGCTTGGTTCACTGTCTGTGTGGATTCTATTGCATGTTCTCCCCATGTCTGCATGGGTTTCCTCCAGGTGCTCCAGTTTTCTCTCAGTCCGAGAGACATGTTAAATTTTCCCTCAATGTACGCGAACAGGTGCTTGAGTGTGACAACTAGTGGAATTTCACAGTTACTTCATTGCTATATTAATGTTAGCCACCTTGTGACAAATAAACTTTAATCTTTAACTTTAACATCACCTCTATGGTATGTCTATCTTGCAGCTAACAGGCACCCAGTAATAATTTACCTCAAAGATGACTCTCTAACTTCAATTCTGGGTGGTGCTGTAATAGGGAAGCATGGCAGCCATATTGCACACAGCAGCATCCCACAATATAGTGGATAATCCTCCAGGATCTGGGTTCAAATCTACACCACACTGGTGGGAATGAAGGTCTCTTCTGAAGGTTGCAAAACTCCCCAGTGAACTGAATATGAAGCACTCTCAGTCAGGCTCCCGAGAGACAACACATTTAAAAAGCCCACACTTCAGCACCAACCGGCATTAGACTGTCAATCTTACTTCGAAAAGCCACAAAGAAAGGCAGATGTGAGAAATGAAAATAGCCAACTCGCTCAACACATACATCTTGTGTGAAACATATGGTATAGATTTTACACCGGATAATAAATGGTTGACATTTATCAAGATGGGAGATTTTAATTATGTCAATAAGCATTGAAATCAAAGCCCAAGTAGTTTACATCATCACATGCCTTTAAGTCAAAAACCAGTTCTTATCAGCAAGTAATATTTCAGTTGATCATCTATGGCATTGCTCTTAGTTAGTCTATACCATAGTACAATACTTTGAGGTTTACAACATGGAAACAGGAGCTTCAGCCCAACTTGATCATGTCGCCCTTTTTTTTTTAAATAATTAAACTAGTCCCAACTGCCTGCATTTGGCCCATATCCCTCTATGCCCATCTTACCCATGTAACTATCTAGACGCTTTTGAAAAGACAAAATTATACCTACCTCTACTACAGTCTCTGGCAGCTTGTTCCAGATACTCACCACCCTCTGTGTGAGCAAAGTTGCCCCTCTCCCCTCTTACCTTAAATCTATGCATACCCTTTAGTTTTAGACTTCCGTATCTTTGGGAAAAGATGTTGACTATCTAGCTAATCTGTGCCCCTCATTATTTTATAGACCTCTATACGATCGCTCCTCAGCATCCTACACTCCAGAGAAAAAAGTCTCAGTTTATCCAGCCTGTCTTTGTAACTCGAGCCATTAAATCCCGGTAGCATCTTCATAAATCTTTTCTACACTAATAATATTCTTATTAATAATATCCTACATTGTTGAATGTGGAACTGAGAAAGGTTTGATAATAAATGCAAGCCTTTCTTTATTTTAGCCTGGGGAGTGGGATGGCATGTGACATTTAGCCACTCATAGAGATGAGTTTTAGTTGGACTGTTCCCCTTAAGGTCATTGCTTCGGGACTTGCCGTGACAATAAAGTCCACTTACAGCTAGACACAGATTAGATACTGAGCATAAAGTTCCACTATCTTGGAGCCAATTATAAATTATTGGCTCTTGTTAATGGCAAAAAAGATGTGGTCATCAAAGTCAAAAAAACCAACAGAAACAAGAGAAGAATTTTTCTTAAAAAAGAACTTCAGGTATGCAGACCAAAGACTATACATTACTGCAGGTTTGGTCTCAACAAAGTCATATCCAATTTCAGGAAAATACTCTTACATTGCATTTGGCTTCCAAATTGTTTGCTGTACCTGCACGTTAACTTCGCGTGTCCAATAAAATCCAACTCTCTCGCTAAGGAAATAGTCATCAGGTTGGCAGTATTTAAAGAATTATGTATTTTAATTCTTCTCATCAAAACAAATAACCTCACATTTCGCCACATTACTTACTCTCAGGTGGACGTTTCAAGTGCCCAAGACAATACGGTAGTGACAAGATCACTAAATGGCAGACGGGTCCAGAAAATAAAAGTGCGTGGGATACCAGGGATGGTGGCGAGTTGGTCCAAAATTGGCTCAGTGAGATTAAACCAAGGGTAATGGTGGATGGATATTTTCGCAAATGGAAAATAGTTTCCATAACATTTAAGGCTATGGGCCAAGTGTTAGCAAGCAGAATTAGGTGGGCAAGTCAGGACCTTTCATGCTTTGGTGCAGACTCGATGGGCTGAAGGGCCTCTTCTGCATTGTAGCATTCTGAGATTTTGTGGTGTTTCACAGGGTTGAAGTATTGAGACCCTTGGGGTTTGTTGTATATATTAATGATTTGGAATTAATTGTGGCAGGGTTAGGACATTTGCAAATGACACTAAATTTAGCTGCGTCATTGGCAGTGAGGAAGATAGCTCCAGAATTAAGTCAATGGCTTGGTTGAGTGGACAGAAAAGTAGCAAAATGGAATTCAATCCAGACAAGTCTAGGTGATGCATTTGGGGAAGGCAAACGAAGCAAGGGAATATTCAGTAAAGGGAAATTTATTTGAGAAGACAGAGGAAGTGAGAGACCTTGGAGTGCATGTCCACAGGTCCCAAAAGGCGTCAGGCCAGGTGAATTAGGTGGTAAAAAAGCATACGGAATGTTTGCTTGATGGAAGCTAGGCCACAGCTGGAATTGTGTGTATTGTTCCGGTCCCATATTACAGGAAGAACATAATTACTCTGGAGACGGTGCTTAGGAGATTTCAAAGAATGTTGAAAATTGCAGCCATGAGGAGAGTTTGGAGAGGCTGGGGCTGTTTTCCTTACTATAAAGGAAGCTGAAAAATGATCAGATTGAGGTGTACTGGATGGTGAGGGGCCCAGATAGTGAAGACAGAGCAGCCCTATTTCCCCTAGCAGAGAGGTCAGTTCCCTGGGGACGTGGATTTAAGGTGATTGATAGAAGGATTAGAGGCGACAAGAGGGAGAACTTGTTCACACAGAGGGTGGTGGATGTTTTGAATTCACTGCCTGGTTTGGTGGTAGAGACAGACAAACACATTGAAAACATACTTGAATCTGCACTTAGAGTGCTGGAACCTACAAGGCCATGGACCAGAAGGTGGGATTAGAACAGGGCAGCTAGTTTTTTCATTTTTCGGGTGGTGCAGACATGATGGGCTGAACGGCCTCATTTTGTGCCACAACTTTTCTACGGTCCTAACGTGACAGTGGCAAGAAAACTGTAATAAGCCAACTGCTTGAATCACACTTTACCAAGGATGAGGAGGCAGGAGTCCCTTTACCAAAATCCCTTTATTTACAAACTAACAGCAGTACACAGAGTGTGAGCAGTCTACCTCCAGGGTTGTCAGAAAAACTGACACTCTGGTTAAACATAAGGCAAAAATTACCTAGTTGGCCCACAATTGGATCCTTAATCAGGGAGTTCATACTCAATAGGCCACCTTCAATGGCATGATTGAAATCATTACAATTATGAGGAGAGAGTGGGACAATTTATGACTGTTCTCTTTGGATGAGGAACGATTAAGAAGTGATTTGGAAATTTTTCAAGAGCCTGGTGAGCTTTAATAGAGCAGTTAGAGAAAGGATGTTTCTTCCTTCTAGCAAGTGGGTCAATAGTTGAGGTGACGGAATTAGACTAAAGGTCTAGAGGGAGGATGAAGAGAAGAGTTGTTGGAATCGCAATCTCCTTTTGTGAAAAGGTGACAGAAACTGATTTCAGGAACAATCAGGAATTTACAGGATTACTGGCAGAAAAATGGGCTGTGGGGCAAAAACATGACTGCTCTTTCACAGAGTCAGCAAGAGGCATAGTGGCTGAATAGACTCCTTCTGTGCTATTCAGTCTCTACAATTCTATGCTTCTACTTCTCACTGTATCTGGTTTTTGCCAGATGATGGTGGGGATGGGGTGGGTGCTGGTGGTTAGAATTTCCACAATACACATACAAACATTCCTTCATTGCCACAGAACTGGTCGAGCAAAGAAAAACACCTCCTGGACGTGAAGTGAACATTCCAACTGCTTGTTCCAGTGTAGTCTAATGATCTGTACAAGTGTACAGAGCGTGACTGCCAAAGTGAGGCATGCCGTGTTGTTTAAATAACAGAAAAGACTGTGGTTCTCTACTCTGGAAAAGAGAAGGCTCAGACATAACCCGATAGAAGGCGTCAAAAAATTACGTCAGAGTTTGATAGGATAGAC
Source organism: Sphyrna mokarran (assembly GCA_024679065.1). Taxonomy (NCBI): domain Eukaryota; kingdom Metazoa; phylum Chordata; class Chondrichthyes; order Carcharhiniformes; family Carcharhinidae; genus Sphyrna; species Sphyrna mokarran. The sequence goes on along the minus strand of JAGIQG010000017.1, from coordinate 7,619,792 downwards.
GGAGAAAAGATCATTCCACTTGTGGGGGGAGATCAGGGGCAATAAATATAAAATGGCCACCAATAAATCCAATGGCAAATTCAGCAGAAATGTCTTTAAATCAGAAAGTGATGGCACAGTTGTTAGTACTGCTGCCTCACAGTGTCAGGAACCCAAGTTCGATTCCCAGTTTTGGTCACTGTCTGTGTGGAGTTTGCACATTCTCCTTACGTTTGTGTGGGTTTCCTCCAGGTGCTCTGGCTTCTTCCCCCAGTGCAAAGATATGCAGGTTATCTGCATTGGCCGCAGTAAAAAATAACCGCCCGTTAGTGTGCAAGGATATGTAGATTAAGTGTGTTAATGGGATAAATGTGTAGGGCTACATGATAGGGAAGGGGATAGACTGGACAAGTTGCTCTGATGGACAGAGTCGGTGCAGACTAGATGGGCTGAATGGCTTCCTTTGGCACCATAGGGATTCTACAATTTGTGTGTTACCACAACGAGTAACTGAGGTGAATAGTATAAATGCAGTTAATGAGAAAATAAATAGGCAGGTGAGGGAGAAGGGAATAGGAGAAGATGCTAACAGGCTGAGAAAGTAAAGTGGGAAGGGGCTTCTCAGGAGCAGTAAAACCAGCATGGACCAGTTAGGCCAAATTATCCGTTACATGATATCCATCCACGAGGAAATCACTTATAACCTGTAAATTAGATTCAGAACATCACACACCAGAAAGAAATTACTGTCGCAAACAAATAATTCTCTGTAATTCTGCGTAGTTAGAAAGTTGGTGATGTGCTAATAAAACCTCTCTCAAGAATATTACCATTTTCACTGTTGATAATTACTACCACATGGACTGTGGAGAAGCTCTTCTTCTGATAGGATTCAGAGTCATTGAAAAGTAAAGACTGAATTACACAAGGGAGTAATATTAAACCAGAAAGGTGCACCGTGCATAGGATCACTATAAAATGACGTAAGTCATTTGACCTAACAAGTTCCGTCCTTCTACAGATCCTGTGAGAATCTATCCGATCATGGACACAACCTCATTCAGTTAATCTCTGGAGCATCAATATGCGCTTGAGCGAATGGAAATCACACAAATCTCACATCTTTCAATTTCCTCTGAAACCAACTGTGCTGTCTTACGTGACCTGGGAGTGTTCCATCCAATAAAACAACAATTTACATTTTACACGTTAACATAGTTAAATATTCCAAATGTGCGTCACAGGCTGACACCAATACACAAGGTGGTAATAGGCTTGGTGACCTTGGTCAGAGAGATAAGTTTCAAGCAGCATCTTGAAAAGCAGAGAGTGTGAGAGAGTTTTAGGCAGGGAATTCTCAAGCTTGCGGTCTGGGCAGCTGAAATGTCCGCTATGACTCTCATCAACTTTTACAGAGGCACCATAGAAAGCATTCTTTCTGGTTGTATCTCAGCTTGATATAGCTCCTGTTCTGCCCAAGGCCGCAAGAAACTACAAAAGCTGAATTCGTGAATGTAGCCCAATCCATCACGCAAACCAGCATCCCATCCATTGACTCTGTCTCCACTTCCCGCTGCCTCAGCAAAGCGGCCAACATAATCAAGGATCCCATGCACCCCAGACATTCTCTCTTCCACCTTCTTCCGTAGAGAAAAAGGTACAAAAGTCTGAGGTCACCTTCCAAACGACTCAAGAACAGCTTCTTCTCTGCTGATGTCAGACTTTTGAATGGATTTACCTTGCATTAAGTTGATCTTTCTCCATACCCTAGCTATGTCTGTAACACTACATTCTGCACTCTCTCCTTTCCTTCTCTATGAACTGTATGCTTTGTCTATATAACGTGCAAGAAACAAAACTTTTCACTGTATGCTAATACACGTGACAACAATAAATCAAATCAATGGATTGGAAATGCGAGGCATGCCTTATCTCAAATGCTAGCTTTGAATGAAAACCCTTCAGTCCATTTTCATCTCCTTTCTAAGCAGCAGCCTTGCTGTCTTTTCAATATAAATTCACAAAAAAAAATTCAGATTGGCCCTCAGCTGTAATAACTCATCATTAACCACAAAGAATGCAAAAACAAACCACCTTTAAAAAAACAGGAATATCTGGAGACTGATTTCCACCAATTTTCTTTCAGAGGCTGAGCGACCTGCGCTCTACGATTTTATTTCTGATTCTTCCCGTAAGAAACTGCTCTGATTCTAATGATCCAAAAATAGTTTTATATTGATTCCTTCAACTCATTACTTAGAAAATCTATATTTTTAAATTAATTCATGGGACATGGGAGTCACTGACTGGTTAGATTTATTGCCTATCCCTAGTTACTTGAGGGCAGTTGAAAGTCAATCACATTGCTGTGGCTCTGGAGTTACAGATAGGCCAGACCGTGTAAGGATGGCAGATTTCCTTCCCTAAAAGGACATTTATGAGTCAAATGGGTTTTTGCAGCAATTAACAATGAATTCACAGTCATCAGCAGATTCTTAATTCCAGATTTTTTTTTTACTGAATTCAAATTCCACAATCTGCAGGGGGTGATTCGAACCCTGATCCCCAGAACATTAGTTGAGTTTCTGGATTAATAACCTAGCGATAATATCAATAAGACATCGCCTCTCCCTAAAGAATGACAAAAAGACAAAGAACTGGTGAATACACTGTGCTTTTCACATCCTTCAGAAATCCAAAGAGGTTTCCCACGAAACAAGTTTAAGAGTAGTCACTGAATAAGGTAGACCAGCATGGTAGTCAATTTCTGCACAGAAAGATCCCACAGTTAGCAGAAAAATAAATAAACGGTTATTTGTTCTTGCAGACGTTGGTTGAAGGGCAAATATTGATCAGGACAAGGACACCTAGTCAGCTTCCATTAGTGACAACTTTTAAACCAGACTGCTCAGGTGGAAGTAACATCTCTTCTGAAAGATTGCACCATATGTTGGTGCAGCACGTCCTCAGTAATGCATTGAAGCTTCAGTTTAGATTAGATGTTGAAATCTCTGGGATGTGGCCTGAATCTATCACCACCCTGGCAGTGCTATCAATTACAGGAATGTGACAGGAAGGTGTAGATGGGTTGGTCAGATGGGCAGAACAATGGCAGATGAGTTTAATCACGATGAGTGAGTGGTGATCCACACTGGAAGAAGTAACAAGGCAAGGGAGTATTTAATGAATGGTAGGATAATAGGAAGCTCAGAGGAATACATGGGTATTGTGGTGCTTATTCACAGATTCCTGAAGGGGACAGAGCAAGTAAATAGGATAATTAAGAAGCTATATCAGACATTTGCTTTTATCAGTTGTGGCATAGCTGCAAGAGCAAGGAGGTAATGCTGCAGCTGAACAGAATGTTGGTTAGGCTATAGCTAGGGTACCATGCAGTTCTGGTCACCTCACTAAGGATGTGATTACATTACGAGTACAAAGGAGATTCTCTGGATGGGGGATGTTGCCTGAGATGGAGTGTTTGAGCTTTAAGGAGAGACTGGACAAGCTTGGATTGCTTTCTCTAGAACAGAAAAGACAGAGGGGGGACATGATTGAGGTGTATAAGATTATGAGGGGTATGGACAGGCTGAATAGGAAGCAGCTGTTCCTTGGGCTAAAGGGTTAATCACAAGAGGGTAAAGTTTAGGTGGAGATTCAGGAGATTCAAGAAAACATTTTTTTTCACTCAGAGGGTGGTGGGATCTGGAATCTACTGCCTAGGAAGGTGGTGGAGAACCGAAACTTTATAACCTTTAAATGAGCACTTGAAATGTCCCATATCCTTGAATGTTATGAAAAGTGCTAGAAAATGGGGACTTTAGTGGTAGGTATTGCCGGTGCAGACACAAGACGCTGTAGGGTCTTTTCTGCAGTGCATGACTCTATGATTACTTAAGCCAAGTTTTGACCATATTAAAGTAGCACAGAAAAAGATTTTTCACAAACACATTAAGCATCACACTGGTAAAAAGGATCAAACTACCATCCCCCCACACATCCACTATTCACCCCTGGCCTCCTGCCCTTAGACAATGGCTCCAGCCACACAGGAATCTCCATGTCCCAGAGTATTTCCTCATCTCAGTCTACACCTACCTCCAGGTGTTTCTTATTCCTGTGGTAGAGTAAAAGGAAATATAACCTACAGTACATTTTGCAAACAGAAGAACAAAAAAAATCCAGTACCTTAAGAAAAAATTCTTTTGTTAACCAACCTACAGTGTCTGTTTATCATCATTGGCAGGTGCAATAATCCTTCTACAATCCAGAGATGCTGTGTGGTTCAACGTGGTTTTATTCTGCGCCGGTCTCTGGGGTGTGTTTTAAAAAAGCCCATTCACTTCAGTGTGGTGTGCTCCTTTCAATCAGCACAATTAATCATATTCCATCAGCGCTGCTTCACTATTCTTAAGCATGTTCCAGCCCAGTGGACTTCTCACCTCATCGGCTGAGCAGATTTGATTAATGAACACTCGTGTTTTTCCTACCTGCTGAGGTCGTGTTGACTGTCAAAACTGTTATTCTACCAGTGAAAAATGCTTCCAGCTCTGGTAAATAAAGGCATTATCCAACTTGGCCTACAATATCGGTATACATCAATGAAAAGCAAATGCTCCTTTTCTGGGTGGGATGGGATGAAGAATCGGGAAGCAGAACCTTAGAGAACCAATGCAGGGAATAGAAAGGCGACCATAAATTGGAAGTAAAAGCATTGACACAATAGAAATATACAACAGGGTCAGGCAATAGCTGGGAGAACAGGAGCAGGATTTAATTCTCAGCATCAACCTAGCCAGTCCCCCATGTTTTAACCTTAGCAGACCTAAGTCATCTCAAGCTCTGCTGCCTGTGCCTTAACTCCCACCAAGACCCGCTCACCCGCCCTCACATGGTCACTGATCTACGCTGTTGCAATCACCTGCAAACCAATAACATAAAGAAATCCAAACATCTGGTTAATAGTTGAACAGATGACAAAAAGATTCATGTTTCAAGACATCAACACTGCTACTGAACACCATATTTATAGGGAATTTCTACTTCAAACAACTGAACAGAACTGTTGATAGAATCAAAAAGTCCATTATCAGAATACATTATACAGTCCTTTACGCAGTCATTAAATTCTCCTGGAACCAGTCCAAAATAATTCTTAGCTCCCCACGGATTTAATTTTGATCATTTTTCCCTGCAAGAAAATCTATAACTCCAGAACTTTCATGGTGCAAGTTTTCCTGAAGACTTCTTCCTCTAGCTAAAGCTAGGCAGATCTTCCAGTCTCATCTTAACTCCTCAGGAATTTGGTCCTTCAAATTAGAGTATGAGTTCCCATTCACATTCCCATTCCATGAACCAAAATAACCTTCAACCTCTAGCTTCTTGCTCACTCTCACTTCCCTGGTTCCCGACAAGTGAATGCACCTGTGAGTTTTCAACGATATGTCAGGAAGTCTGTCCCCTCAATTTCAATGGCGACAATAATCACATAGACATCATATCCAGGTTGAAACACAGATTAACTATTCTTAAAATCCAAACTCTCTTCTATCTTGGATATAAACAGGTTGTTTGCAGTAAAATTGTTTACAACCTGACATTCTGAACACATTTCTGGGACTTTGGAGATTTACAGTCTACGAACTGTCAGCACACAGCTGCTGTCATTGCCTTCAAGCGTAAACACTTTGCAGCATCTTCCCAGTAAAACAATCTGGGTCCCTTTTAATTTCTAACAACCAGGAATGCTGCCAGGCTGGCTTCAGTAATATCCTTCATTTTACCTCAAATTACCCCAAAATACGATAATCTTATAAACCTCACAGTTGTCATATCTGACTTCCAGTTAAGCAACACCTCAATTTTAAATTTCTCATCAACTTTTTTCAAAATCATTCCAAGGCCCTCTCTATCTCCAATCTCCTCCAGTATTGCAACCCACGAATTCAGCGGCTAAGTGCTTTGGACCCAGTGAAGATGTGAAAAATGTGATCGAGTAACTGTGCATTTCTTACTTCTTTACTCAGTTTATACACATGACTACAAAATGTGGCGTTTAGCTCGCATTTTCATGCCGTTTTTATCAGGAAGAAAAGACTTACATTAATATAGCACTTTTCATGATAAGAAGGCATTCTAGCCAAAGGGTATTTCTCAAGTGCAGTCACTGTTATAATGCAGGAAACATTCCAGCCAAATCTGCACGTAGCAAGCTCCCACAAATGGTCATGTTATAATGACCAGATTAACTGTTTCTCTGATGTTCAGCAGTACACTCTCAGTATTCCAGGGAATGTCGGTTTTGATTTTGTGCTCAAGTCCTGGAGTGGGCCTTCAGTCGCAAGATTTTGGCTCCAGAGTTGAGGGCACTACCAACTGAGCCATGGTTGACACACTTGTGATTGTGATGATACCCACAATAATCTGATGTGGAGATGTCGGCGTTGGACTGTGATGGGCACATTAATAAGTCTCACAACACCAAGTTAAAGACCAATAGGTTTGTTTCGTTTCACAAGCTTTCGGAGTGCTGCTCCTTTATTACCTAATGTCCACGCTCCAAAAACTTGTGATACCAAATAAACCTGTTGGACTTTAACCTGATGTTATGAGATTTCTTACTATACAATAACCTGACTCAGGCACTGGAACATATGGACTTGCCGCACTGTATTTACTGCCCAACTCTGCAACGAACCGAGATAGAGAGCATATGCAGTGACAATGCTTGAGAGAAAAGATAAAGAACTAAAAATTCAACCAGCTTGCGTGTCATCTCAAGAACACGCCAATAGACTTACAAGGTGAAACACAAGTTTATCGCCGCTTCAAGTAGGGTGTGATAATACCAAGGCCATGCTTTTTTAAAAACTCTTGAAGCTCTCCGTTGCCACAAATTCTGATAAGACACTCATAGCACATATTCCCTTATGCAACCTTCATCTAACATTCCCAGATGCAATGCAATGACTAAATCATTCCAAATGCAGCACCAAGCATCAGCCACTGCATTGCAGTTCACATTAGCCAAGAAGGATATTCATTTTCTTTTAAAATAAAAGATAATTCAACATGAGTAATGAGGAAATGTTACAGGAACCGGAAATACTGACACAGGACATTTAAAAAATGCGTCGGGAAAGATTTGGTGGAACATTGAAGTTTAAAGTTTATTTATTAGTCACAAATAGGCTTACATTAACTCTGCAATGAAATTACTGTGAAAATTCCCTAGTCGCCACACTCAGGCGCTTGTTCAGATACACTGAGGGAGAATTTAGCATGGCCAATGCACCTAACCAGCACTTCTTTCGGACTGTGGGAGGAAACTGGAGCACCAAGAAACCCACGCAGACAAGGAGAGAGCATGAGAACTCTACACAGACAGTGACCAAAGTCAGGAATTGATCCCGAGTCCCTGGCGCTGTGAAGAAGCAATGCTAACCATTCTGTCACTATGCCACCCGATTTACAAGGGACTCAGATAAACTCAATCTTAACAATAGTCAACATTGTCACCAACTACAACAGAAGTCCAAGGATGAGGTTCAGGAGTGAGAATGTGAACAGATAATGCTTTAACCACTTTATGATACTAAATATTTGGAATAGATTGCTTGGGGAGACAGTAGGGGTGGATATAATATGTGTTCACATGGGGTCACAGGCAATCCCCGAAAGGTTTTAAAAGTTTATTTATTAGTATCATAAGTCGGCTTACATTAACCCTGCAATGAAGTCACTGTGAAAATCTCCTAATCACCATATGTTCAGGTATAATGAGAGAGAATTTAGCATCATCAATGCAACTAACCAGCATGTCTTTTGAACTGTGGGATGAAACCGGAGCACCTGGAGAAACCCAGACACAGGAAGAAGATGCAGACTCCACATAGACAGCGACCTGAGCCCGGAATCAAACCCAGGACCTTGGTGCTGTGAGGCAGCAGTGCTAACCATTGTGCCACTGTGCTGTCCTGACCACACCCTCAAATCTCCAGCCTCTCAGTCCCACTTGGATTTATGTTTGATTGCTGGTTTGAATATTGTCAGCCTGGAATCGTGTAAAGGATTCATTTTAATACAGCTCCCTCAGTGGTGAATAAATGATAAACCTGAAAATTTTCACATTTGTCAACATGAGGTATCCATATATTAATAAGAACACAGGTTTAAACTTTATTTTAAAGGCTGCTATTAGGCAAGAGCAGACTGAGGGGACTCAACAGAATTTCGGATGAGTTTAATAAGTTAGAGAAAAAGAAAGGTATTCACTTGATGGAAGTATATTTTCAATTTGATTTATTATTGTCACATGTATTAGTATGCAGTGAAAAACAATGGTTCTTGCATGCTATACAAAGCATACCATTCACAGAGAAAGAAAGAAGAGAGCACAGAATGTAGTGTTACAGTATAGCTAGAGTGTACAGAAAGATCAGCTTAGCGTGATGCAGGTCCATTCAAAAGTCAGACAGCTGCAGGGAAGCAGCCAAATTGGTGGGAGAGAGAATATCCGGGGTGCATGGGGTCCTTAATTATGCTGGCTGCTTTGTCGAGGCAGTGGGAAATATAAACAGAGACAGGACAAGGAATCATCTTTACCAAACCCAATAAGGAATTGAAAAGAAACGTCTTTACCCAGAGAGTGGGCAGAATATGCAATTCACCATCACAAGGAATGGTTGAGGTAAAAGGATAAATATATTTAATAGAAGGCAGATATGGACACGAGAGAGAAAGGAGTAGAAACGAGGACAGAGGATGTTGGAAAAACTTATCAGATTTGCCAGCAGGAGATAAGGAGCATTAATATTTTGAGCCCCTGATTCTTTGTCAGACTTTGTTTCTCTCCTGATAGATGCTGCCAGACCTGCTGAGCTTTTCCAGCATCCTTTATTCTTGTTTCAGATTTCAACAATCAAGCAGTATTTTGCTTATTATAAGAAATGGAAAGATAGACCACTTGGCCAGTCTCTGTACTGTAACCCTTGGAATGACACCGCATGCACCTATGTTGTGCACTAGAGTTGGAAGATTAGACCTATAAACAGGTACATTAGGAGTAGTAAACAACTTGCTCCGCAAGGCTGCCCCATCATTCAAGAAGATCACAGCTGATCTGATTGTAACATCAACTCTACATTCCTATCCTTTACAATCTGTCATTGAATCCCTACAGTGCAAAAGAGGCCATTCGGCCCACCAAGCCTGCAGTAACTCTGACAGAGAATCTTACCCCAGTCCGTAGCCCCCACCCTATCCCCATAAACCCGCACATCTACTACTGCTAATCCACCTAACTTATACATCTTGAGACACTAAGGGGCAATTTAACATGATCAATCCACCCAACTAGCACATCTTTGGACTGTGGGAGGAAGTTGAAGCAGCCGGGGGAAACCCACACAGACCTGGGGAGAACTTGCAAATTCCACACTGACTCTAATCCGAAGGCTGGAATTGAACCCAGGTCCCTTGTACTGAGAGACAACTGTGCTAACTACTATGCCACTTCTTTGCTCATCAAGAACTAACCTGGCTCAGCTTACACGTATTAAAAGATTGCTTCTACGGCCCTCAGAGGAGGTGGCTTCTACAGATTCAAGACCCTCAGTGAAAAAAAATTTCTCACCTGTCTTCAACATGCGATCAGTATTTAAGACAGAAAGGAATTATTCATTTTGCAAGCAGAACATCCCAAAGATAAATCTCTATTACAATAAAATTCCAAGTTGATAAAATGGATCAAAGCACTGATGCAGTAATGTCATTACAAATGAAGATCTACAAACACATTTCTTCATCACAGGTGGATTCCTGTTGAAATTAGACTGGAAAACCCTTTAGACAAAACACAGAGCAGGTAAAACATCACTCTTGCCATTAAACCCATCACTTCCATATATATAATATTTCACTGGATTTGAGCTAAACACTTCATCACCAAGAGTCCCTTCTCTAAAGTTTCGCATTTCAGCCCAAAATAAACCAAGTGGAACCCTGGTTCCAAAACAAAACAAGAAATACAAAGCAAGGTCAGGCAACATAGGAACAAAGGAAAGTGAACGATTCAGGCACAATCCTTTGTCAGATTGTATGCTACAATCTATACACTGCCTGCCATAATACGACATGTCACAGCATCTCAGAAAACACTGCACTCCACTTTATTAAAGTAACTGGGGTTTGGCAGAAGACTTGCACACCAAAATCCAAGAATTTAAATGTTGGGCTACATGCAAATAAATGCTATTTTAATCTGAAGTAAGTTAATACTTCAGTTCAAAGAATACAGTGAAACAGTGAGAGATCCTATGTATGCTTAGTCCTGTTTGCTTCAGTCTATGCAAAGACTTCGTTTTAAGATATTTCTGCCTAAGTAACTAACTCTGCTAAGCTTAAAAAATCGATTGCTAATTTGACTACATTTTAAAACTCAGAAGGCATGCTGGCTAGATAGAAATTGATTGCATCACAAAAGGGTACACAATGCAGGCAAAACAGGCTTTTCATAGTACCAACTACAAGGACTACTTTTTGCAGAGAGAGAGATAGCATGTGAAAAACACTTCTGATAATGACATAAGAAATACAGTTTAATTTCAGTACATGTTTAGTTCAATTCTCAGATTTCACTCTTTTCAGTATGTTTTTATTACAGGGCCTGACTGCAAAGCTAGGTTTCAAGTTCACACTCTTCTCACATGTTAATTGTTTTTTTTAAAGTTTAGGAGTTTTGGTCAATAAAAGAAAATTATTTTAAACCTCGTATCAAGTGCTGCCCCCTTGCCTATTCGAATGAATAAATGCACCCTACAGAAATATGCATATAAATGCTACTTTAATCTGCTTTATGTTTCTACTTTAAATAAATTAATACTACAGTTCAAACTACAGAGTGAACATTTGACAAACATGTTAAATGTTTTTATGTTCTTATCCCAGTTTAATTTCAGAGCCCCATTAATCCACTTTTAAAATTCAAATATTTAATTTTAATCAATTAATTTATTTGTTTTCAAGTCTTGGAAAGGCCAAATCAAACTGCACATGAACATGGGGTGGCCTGGAAACGTTTCTCTAAAATCAAAATTCTGCAGCATCTTTCTAAACAAATCTTACATTTCCATTGTAAGAGTCAGCAACATCCCTAACCTTAGAGTCAGAAGGATACGGGTTCAGGTCCCACCCTTTAGGGGCAAACTCAATCCAGGCTAGCATTCCCATTACAGCTGTGATAGGGCAGTGGTCCATCAGGAGCTGCTCTATCCGGAGGTGTTGTCTATCAGAGAAGACATCCCTTTTCCCCCTCAGATGGGCATAAGGCACTCTCTGAAAAGGAGCAAGGGAACTGTCCTCAGTGTTCTGAACTTTTATGTATTTTTCATCAACATCAGTAAAAGGAGATTATCTTGTCATCGCTGCTCATAGGAGCTTGCTGTCTACAAACTGGCAACAACATTCCCAACATTAAAACAGTGACTAAATTTCAATAAGCATTTAAGTAGTTGTAAAGCACTTTGGGTTTTTGAAAGATGCTAAATATATTTGAGTTTTTCTTTAATTCATCTGTTTCCAAGTCTCAACAGTGCTGAGTTAAGCTTCATCTGAATCAGCAATGATGCAGTTGAACTGAAGCCAAGATTCCACACTCCCCCCCCACTTGTCTTTCCATGTAATTCTTACACTTCCACTACAAACCAACTCTGCACGAGTTGGAGAGTTGTCAGTTACACAGCCCGTTGGTGCAGATTAGATTGCTTAGCAATGCAGACAAGGAGGTTATAATCATTACCATCACTGGATGAAACTTCATTCTATATCTGAAAGTTTGGCAGGAACCCCAGACCAAAACGCCAGGCACACGAAGCCCAGACAGACAGGTGTGAGGCACGATTGTCTTATCATGCCCCACACACATTCAAAAAGGAATAATGATAAAACATCAAAGCAAAGTAAGAGATGAATAAGAAATACTGAAAGATAAGGTGCTACTGTGGACTTTATTCTTCATAAATTGCGGAAAAGCACTGGTTCTTTGAATGGAAAAAAGCCTCATATGAAATGAAGCTGTGGGATATACAGTCCGCAATTCCTCTCTTGCACCGTCAGTTTGCTTAAGATAGTGAATTAATGTCTCTGCAAAAATAAGTGAATTTTCAATTAAGATTTTAAATGCTTAGGCCCCATCGTATAAATGCAGTAGCCAGTGACATTTTAACTAGGCGGCATAGGGGTTCGCACTGCTGCTTCACAGCGCCAGGGACCTGGAGTTGATTCCAGGCTTGGGTCATTGTCTGTGTAGAGTCTGCACAATCTCCATGTATCTGTGAGGGTTTCTTTCGGATGCTCCAATTTCCTCCCACAGTCCAAAAGACATGCTGGTTAGGTTCATTGGTCATGTTAAATTCTTTTTCTGTACACTGCAGTGTGGTGACGAGGGCACTTTCACAGTAACTTCATTGCGGTGCAAATGTAAGCCTATTTGTGATACTAATAAATAAGCTTTATTCTAAAACTTCAGGGATTTCTAGGACGTGGTTAGCTGTATAAATGGAACCATCATCTTTTCCAGTTTTAGCCACGATTAATCCTCACATTTGGTTTTGTTATGTCTTTCCGTTAGCTTTCCCCATTACAACTCCCATGTCTTCATTTAGAATGGAGGTCACTGTGTAAACACACCATGCTGTGATTCCAACGTAGCAGCTCACCCTGTCGTAATTCCCCGTTTTATAATCTGTCCTGCATAAACTGCTGTGTCACAATCAATTTCACTTTCTTACTTCAGAAAGCTCAAAAGATTACACAGAAGCTGATGATCCTCTCTGGTCATTGTGTTGGCCGCACAGTTACTGCAGGCAGTCCATTCCACCATCATCTATCATGGACAACTCTCAACTAAGTTCTGAGGCATGAAAGAAGCTTTATAAATACATGTTGGTGGTGCCCTAACAAACCATGCAGTTGTTAACAAAACTGCTATATGCAAAGGGTGGGGGGAGAGTGGCATGGCAGCGCAGTGGTTAGCACTGCTGCCTCATGGTGCCAAGGGTGTGGGTTCGATTCCTGGCTTGGGTCACTGTTTATGCAGAGTCTGCACATTCTCTCTGTGTCTGCATGGGTTTCCTCTGGATGCTCTGTTTCTTCCCATAGTCTGAAGGACGTGCTGGTTAAGGTAGATTGGCCATGCTAAATTCTCCCTCAGTGTAACTGAACAGACACCAAAGTGTGGCGACTAGGGTACTTTCACATTGCAGTGTTGATGTAACTTACTGGTGACACTAATAAATAAACTTTAGAACTTTAAACATCACCAACTCCTGTGAGAAACTCCTAATGGATGCTGAACATCAGCCTTGCCAGCAAAACCACATTCAGAGAATGAATTTAAAAATGGAAAGGAATAAAGGCCAATCCAACAGTCCTTGCCTGATGTCTGATATGCACATTTCCAGAGGGGAAGAGAAGGTAGTGATCTGCAACGGGAATCCTGACTGATATATTCTTTTTCTCCACTCATTGAAGGATATTGAGGCCAAAACTCGAGTCTTCGCAGTTAACATACCCCATGTTTGGAAGGAAACCTGAGCATTCTCTATCTGGATGGTGTGTTTGCTGGTTTCAGTGGGGCTCAGGTATCACAAAACAGCAGGCACCAGTGAGCAGGACAATGGTCTTTTTACTGAGTGAATCCAGAAACACAAAACTGGGGGAAATACCTGAATCTTGGGTCTTGTGTTCTGCTGCACTCACTAGTCTTGCAGTGTACTGATGTTCATGTAGAACAGAACTCAACAGCAAATAAGGCAAGACGAAGCATTATTTGCCTCTACCCACTATAAAATTATCTTCAAACAGATTGAAGGATTGGTATATAACATACCGTACCATGATAGCTATGGTGCTTCAGTAGCAATATATAGGTCATGGGTTCAAATCCCAGCAAACTATGGAATTTGTGGGTTGCCACCGATTGTAGTTATAAACTCAACTGGTCACGGTTGCCAGTTTGATCACCACCAAAGGTCCCTGCTACATAGTACATTTGCACAGACGTGGAACAAGAATAAGATGGTATTTGTCTGTGATACCTTACCAGGGCCTAAGCACTTCCTATCTGGCCTCAAGCAGGGTGTCTGTTCCATAGGGAACTGCAGCCCAACAGGAAAACAGGACTTAGCAGCAGGAGTAGGCCATTCAGCCCTTTGAACAGGCTCCACCAATCAATGGACCATAAGACATAGCAGCAGAATTAGGGTACTTGGCCCATTGAGTCTGCTCTGTCATTCAACCATGGCTGATATTTTTCTAATCCCTATTCTCCTGCCTCTTCCTTACAGCCACCAATCCCCTTATTAATAAAGAACCTATCTATCTCTGTCTTAAAGACACTCAATGACCTGGCCTCCACAGCTCTCTGTGGTAAATAGTTCCACAGATTCACCATTCTCTGGTTGTTTTAAAGGGTCGTCCCTTTAGCATGAGGAATAAGTTCACCCCCCACCCCACCCACCTGTGGCTGAACCAGTTGTGAAAGATCTTGCTGGTTTTGTACGCCACTGTCCAAGGACTGGAGGAGATTATAAGATAGGAAGGAGCAGACCTACAAAAGAGTTTTGAACACGAGTATGAGAATATTAAAATTGTGTTGCCAGATCGGGACCCAATGTAGGACAATGAAGACGGAGCTGACGGATGAATGGGACTTGGCACGTGTTATAATGGCAGAATTTTAATGAGTTTGAGTGCATAGAGTGCACAGTTGCAGGTTGACCAGGAGAACATTGTGAAGGGACTATTACAAAAAGTGAAAGGGAGAGAAAATCCAAAAACTAAATGGCTGATGGAACTAAATATCAAAGTGAAACATTGCTTCATGGAACTCTGCAACTTGCAATGCAAGTGATTATTGGTTTAATCAGAGCCCTTGTTGGATTCCAAAACAGCTTATGAGACTCTAAACAGAGCTGATAAGAAACTATTTATACAGCCTCACACACTGCTAATTCATTCATCACCTTCTCCTCTTGCTGTCACTCTATAACCTGTTGCTGACTAATAGCGGTACGTACCTGTCAGATGTTATCAGATAAGTAGCACGAGGAAACAATCGGCTGGAAGTGGATGGCCAGACTACACAGTCACATAACACTCTTCCTGCTGTCACTTGGCCTGTCTGTCACCTCACTAGGCTTAAGTGAGTCTTCACCACGGTGATGGCATGACAATAAGCTGGCTAAATTAACTCATATAGAAGGTTAGGAATTCAAACTATGTGCATGGCAAGCTGATTTTCTGTTCACTGTCCTCGGTGCAGAGTGAGCTTCTGCATTGAATTACTGCTGACAGCGTCTGTTGCGGCAGGGATGGCAACTCGCTCATTAAGCTGGAGCACTAGAGTGCAGACCGGCAGTGGCACAGTTGAGAGCACGGCTACGTCCCTGTGTCAGGGATGTGGGTTTGATTCCTGGCTTGGATCACCGTCTGAGCGGAGTCTTCACATTTCCCCCCGGCCATGTCTGCCGTAGCAAGGTTGGCAACACTCTCTTTGAGCTGGAGCACAAGAGTACAGGTTGGCACACTTTATTCCAGCACTATTCGAGACGATCAGAGAAGCAATTCCTGGTATCTTGTCCCTCAACTTACATTTAAAAAAGCCAGATGATTTGCTAAATACATATTTGTGGGAGCTTGCAGTGCAAATAGAACATAGAACATTACAGCACAGAACAGGCCCTTCGGCCTTTGATGTTGCACCGACCAATTAAGAAAAAGCAATGACCCTCTAACCTAAACCATTCCCTTTTCGTCCATAAACCTATTCACTGACCTCTTAAACGCCCCTAAACTTGGTGCATCTACAACTGCAGCAGGCAGAGCATTCCATACCCTTACCACCCTTTGGGTAAAGAACCTACCTCTGACATCCGTCCTATAACTACCACCCCTTAATTTAAAGCTATAAATACCGTGACTGCATCTCAAAGGTGACTAATGGGAGAACAAAAAAGGCCATAAGCTTTCATGACCCACTGTGATCCCTGGTGGAAAGCAGACATATGCATATTAAACAATTGCTCAAGCTTATAGTCAGAATTTCATGCTTCCCCCATCATCTGACGGCAAGCAGCATGAAATTTAAACAGCAAGATTTTCTCTGGGTTTCTCCTCATCCTGAACTCGCAGAGAATTTGACTGGGGTGGGCAAGGCTTTGGATGAGAAGCCCTCCCTTGCCCTAATTGAGGTTCTGAAGCAGGCAGTTATTGACCATCTAAGGGATAGAATCACAGAATCCTACAGTACAGGAGGCCATTCAACCCATCGCGTCTGCACCTACAACAATTCCATCCAAACCCAATTCCTGTAACCCCACGTATTTATCCTGCTAATTTCCCCAAAACTAGGGTCAATTCAGCATGGTCAATTAACCTAACCCACACATCTTTGAACTGTTGGAGGAAATCAGAGCAAGTGGGAGGGGGTGTGGTTCAGAAATGGCACCTCCATTTGAAACTCACTTATGATCTGGTGCCTGTGGGCACCTTCCAGCCCCTACAACCCCAACATCACAATTGTCCCCTCTCAGGTTTTCACTATCCTCCACACTTTAATTCTCGTCAAACTTTCATTTACCTAAAAATTTAGGGCCCCTTAAATTTACCTTGGTTTCCACACTCCAAGATTCGGAACTTTCCTCTCCTATCCATGTAGCGTTGTCACTGCAGGGACAAATCAGCTGCCAGCCAATTGACTCTCTAGAGCGGGAATTCCTCCCGAGTACAGAGGTCCTGCCTGCAGCCAACCGATGCTCAGTCAAACAAGAAATGGCAGTGGGACACTGAGTTGGCAGCGAACGGTTCTGTGCCATCCAAAAAGTACACGCCTACGTCTGATCTGAATTATAGAATGGCTGCAATACTGGAGGAGGCCATTCAGCCCCATGCCAACATTCCACAGATCAATTTAGTTCACTTGTCCTTTCTCAATAACTCTGGAATTTCTCTCCCTCCAGATTTTGTTGCGAGGCCATTGCAGGGAGCAGTTAAGATTCTAACTTGCTGGGGGTCTGGAGCAGGCAAGGATGGCAGATTTTTTCCTGTAGAATGACCATGAGAGCAGGTACCTGCAACGTACCTCAATTCTTGACTACTCAAAGGCTGTACACCATCTACAAGTCAGGAACGTGCCTCATGAGTGCAGCACCAATAACACAAGAAGCTTGACAATATCCAGGCCAAAGCACCCTTCTTAACGGGAACTTCATCCACAACCTTAAACATTCACTCTCTCCAAGCCAACACACAATGGTAGCCGTGTGTACCATCTACAAAATGCACTGCAGCAACTCACCAAGGCTCCTTCAGAAGCACCTTCCAAACCCACGACCCCTAATACCTTGAAGGACAACGGCAGCCAATCCATGGAGACACCTTCACCTAGAAGCTCCCACAAATCACACACCATTCTAACTTGCAAATATATTATTATACTTTTGTTGGAACTCCCTTCCGAATAACACTCAAGATATAACTACATCACATGGATTGCAGCGGTACAAGAAAGCAGCTCACTATTGTCTCAAAGGCAATTAAGCATGGGCAATAAATGTTAGTCAATGACATCTACATCCTGCGGTAAGAGTGTGTGTGGTATTCGCTACCACAAAAAGCAGTTGAGGCCAAAACATTACATTCTTTCAAGGAGTTAGATGTAGCACTTGAGCAAAGGGGATCAAAGAACATAGAGGGAAAGTGGATCAGGCTATTGAATGGATGGTCAACTATGATCATAATGAATGATGGAGCAGGCTTGAAGGCCGGGACTACCTCCCACTGCTCCTATTTTCTATGTCAGTGAACCAGATCAGTTAACAATAATCAATGGTCATCATTACAGAGACTAGCTTTACATTTTAGATTTATTGAGTGAATTAAATATCACCAGCTGCCAAAGTGGGATTTGACCCATGCTCTAGCAACTTCAACCTGGGCCTCTGGATTACGGGGCAGCACGGTGGCACAGTGGTTAGCACCGCTGCCTTACAGCACCAGGGACCCGGGTTTGATTCCCAGCTTGAGTCACTGTCTGTGTGGAGTTTGCACATTCTCCTTGTGTCTGTGTGGATTTCCTCCGAGTACTCTGATTTCCTCCCACAATCCAAAGATGTGAGAGTTAAGTTGATTGACTGTAGTAAAAAAAAAAGTCCTTAGTGCCCTGAGATGTGTAGTTAGAGAGATTAGTGGGTAAAGTATTAAGGATGTGGGGATAAGGCCTGGGTGGGATTGTAGTCGGTGCGGACTCGATGAGCCGAATGGCCTCTTTCTGTACTGTAGGGTTTCTATGATTTCTATTTTTATGAAGACCAATATGTAGAAATAGAAAACTGACAGCAAAGAAGACAGGGATGTGTGTATGAGAGAGATATATCTATAGAATGCATATGATACATGAACATACAGATTTTAATTGATCATATATATCTGCTGCAAAGTGCAATATCCTTTCACAGGAGTTCAAACCTAGGTCAGAACAAGGAGATGGCTGTACGGATCCAATATGAAATTAATTCAGACAGACTCAATTCAATTCTTGTGTGTGTGTGTGTGTGAGGCTCTGACACAAATACCAACTGGCCATCGCCAATCTCATCGATAACAATACAGACAGGTATTTAAATTACCTTTTTCCTAGTCCATTCTGGGAGCAGTGGTCTTGCTGACAAGACTGCCATTTATTGTCCATCCTTAGGTGCCCTGACAAGGAGTAACTTACAAGACAAAGACAGGCCAAGAAAGGAAAGGACTGTCAATATCTTCCCCAAAAGGACAAGTGAAGCAGTTGTTTTTTATGGCTCTCCTGGCTGCTTTTACTGAAACCAACTTTTATTTCCAGATTTTTTTTAAATAACTAAATTCAGATGGAATGTGAAGGCATGTTCTTTGTGTGAATAGTAACATAACCACTACACTATTGTACTTTTTGCACAGCGTGGGACCACATCGTTGGCAGAGAGTAAAGTGAACCTCATTCTATTTCTAACAATTTATACCTCGGGGTGCCCAACACACAGAATCTTTTAACAGTGCAGAGCAAAGCCATTTAGCTCATCAAGACTGCACCAACTCTCCAACAGAGAATTGGGCCCTAGCACCACATATTTATTCCCCTAACCTACACATGTTGGAGCACGAAAGGGGCAATTTAGCATGACCAACTGGCCTAACCTCCACATCTTTGGAGTGTGGAAGGAAACTGGAGCACCTGGAGGAAACTCATGCAGACAGTGACCCAAGGCTGGAATCGAACACGAGAGAGAGGAGAGAAAGAGAGGGAACATCACATGATATCTTCAATCTTTTAAATTTTAAAGCTAAAAAGAGTCTTCAGAAGGGAAATGTGTGCTGCGGCACTAACCAAGCATGTGAGGACAGCTTCAAAGCCTGTTTAGAGTACTGATTCTTGGTGTGCTACCGGAGGCGATCTTTGGACAGACGGCCTACTAATCAATGTGTCAGATGGGGGTAGGCCTGGAGTCAAAATGAAAGAGGGATTCAACTCCAATTATTTCAAGGAGATGTCATTAGAGAACTTGCATTTTGATAGCAGTTTTCATCAACTCATGGCTTCAATGCCAATAAAATACTCAAAGTGTGTTAACTGAATGAATGTAGGAAATATGATAGCCAAGGTGGGCACAGGATATTTCCACAATTGGCAAAGAGAGAGAGCAAACAGAATTACCCACTCTTAGTGAGGGATAAGCAAGGCTGGAGATGTGGTGGGTTTTGTCATTTGGGGACAGAGGGACAGATGCTGAATTTTCAACATTGCACATTCCAAAAGAGATTGTCAAGCAGTCAAGTCCGAACTTTTCCTACTCCATCAAATGAAACAGAACTGGGTCAGCATGACATGTTCATCTCCACAACTAAACATAGTCAGGATGTTGGGAATTACAGTGCATTGAAATTTATATGCATAAGATTAAAAGGAGACTATATGCGGATCTTAAAATCAAGGCAACTATTACTTTTTTGTATTTTTATCTGGAAGTACTTGACTTCCTTATCGCGCAATAATTCCCTCTTAAAACAAAGGGCTTTGCCTTGTTCTCGGGTGCTTTCCCAGACTCTCCGAATTAACCATCTCAAGAGCAGGCTTTTTGATATGACCGAATGTTTTGAATTACTTTCTGAAACAGGATTACTCGATTAGGATTCACAGGGCAGAGGTTTGGAACCAATCCTGTGCCCTTCCTGTTGGAATCCTGACATACAAACCGTTTCAACACATGCACACACAGTCTCCTTTCAGGAGACGCCGTTTATTTATCTCAGAGTTATTGACATAGGATATCCTAGTTAAACCCTTTAAGTTTATTTGCAGTGGACTCCCGCCCAATAACTCACTAGAGACTGTATAAGCTTAATAAAAGTCAAGAGGGTAGAGTAGGAGACATTCCTCATAGTTCAATGCCGCAGGACAAGTGGTACTCACTGTGTTACATTTCTACTCAGACACAAATAAACATACACACATACACATGGGTACATGCTTACTCACATACTCTCTTGCACATTTTCCTTATGATTCCCTGGCTGCTTTTGTTTCCTCCTGGGAGGAGGTGGAACAATATGTGGTTTATTTTTTAAATTTAATTTTAAATTAAAGTTTAGCCATGTAGTAGCACACTTTCCTCAGACTCAGAAGACATGAGTTTAAATCCTATTGCAGGACTGCATGTGCACAAACTAGCTTGACATTTCAATGAAATGCTCTGAGAGTACTGAGTGGTTAAACTTGCTACCTTGGAGAGGGACACCTTTGGGAGGGTCAGAGTACTTCCGAGGTGTGTGTACTGGTATTAAAAGTCAGATGTACTAACATCACACACACACATCCAAACAATGGCATTTCTGAAACCAGCAGTCCTTCTTACAATATTCTTTCATTATCCTAACTTACATCACACCCAATTCATACATCACCCCTGTGACCAATGATCTATATTTGTTTGGTTCGATTTATTATTGTCACATGAATTAGCATACAGCAAAAAGTATTGTTTCTTGCACACTACAAAGCATACACAAAGCCACAAGATAAGGAAAAGGCATCACAGGGAGCAACAAGGATTGGATAATATATAAATGATTTGGAAGAAGATGTAGCTGGTGTGATCAGTAAGTTTGCGGACGATACGAAGATTGCTGGAATTGTGGATAGTGATGAACGTTGTCAGAGAATACAGCAGGCTGGAAAATTGGGTGGAAAAATGGTAGATGGAATTTAATCCAGATGAATAGGAAGTGATGCATTTTGGGAGCTATACAATAAATGGCAGAACTATCAGGATTATAGACACACAGAGAGACCTGGGTGTACAAGTCCACAGATCCTTAAAGGTGGCAGCACAGATGGAGATGGTGGTGAAGAAGGCAATATGGTATGCTTGCCTTTATTGGACAGGGCATAGAGTATAAAAGTTGGTATATGATGTTGCAGCTATATAGAGCATTGGTTAGGCTCTACCAGAAGGATGTGGAAGCTTTGGAGTGAGTACAGAAAAGATTTACCAGGATGTTGCCTAGTACGGAGGGTCTTAGCTGTGAGGAGAGATTGTGTAAACTGGGGTTGTTCTCCCTGGAAAAACAGAGGATAATAGAGGTGTATAAAATTATGAAGGTCACAGACAGGGTGAATAGTGGAAGTTTTCCCATGTTGGAGGTGACGAACACAAGGGGTCACAAGTTCAAGGTGAGAGGGGCAAGGGTCAACACAGATGTATTTTACACAGGGAATGGTGGAGGCGTGGAATACATTACCAAGCAAGGTGGTTGAGGCGGACACGCTAGGATCATTTAAGATTTATCTAGATAGCCACACGAACAGACTGGGAATAGAGGGATACAAACAAACGGTCTGGTTGAGCGCATGAGCAGTGGAGGCTTGGAGGGCCGAAGGGCCTGTTCCTGTGCTCTACTGTTCTTTGGACATGGGTTGAAAGAAAAGTAGCAGAGCACAAAAGAAAAAAAGGACATGTGCTCTCTCTGTCCAATCCCAAAAAATATCTCTGCTTTCAAGATCCTACTTAAAACCCACTTTTTCACAACTGAGTTTTTGGTCACATATGGATATTTTAATATCTCCTTGTGCTAAATCTCATCCGATAATGCTGCCTTGAGATATCTTGCAGTTGGTTGCTATGTTAAAGTTGCATATGTTAAAACAAGTTGCTGTTGTTGCAGGATCAGCTCGGATTATTTACTGAAGTGGGGTTTGAACCTGCGAACATGAATTAAAAACAAACACGATGGGTGGTGGAAAGTCTGAAATAAAAACGGAAAGTGTTGGAAATACTTGGCAGGCCTGGCAACACCCGTGGTGAGGGAAACAGAGTTAACTCCTCTTCAGAGCCCCTGAACCCCAGTTCCAAAGACTCACATTCGACTCAAGAAGGTAACTTCTTTTTCTCCAGAGATACTGTAGGTCTGCCAAGTAGGAATCATAGAATCTTACAGTGCAGAAGGAAACCACTCAGCCCACTGACTCTGCACCGATCACAATCCACCCAGGCCCTATCCCCATAACCCCATGCATTTACCCGAGTTAGTCCTCCTGACAGTAAGGGTCAATTTAGCATGGCCAATCCACCTAACCTGCACATCTTTTGAGTATTGAAGAGAACCCATGCAGACAAGGGAAGAACACGCAAACTCCATAAAGTGACCCAAGCCAGAAATTGAACCTGGGTCCCTGGCGCTGTCAGGCAGCAGTACTAATCACTATGCCGCCCTAAAGTAGCTCCAGTATTTTGTTATTTGACCCCGTGAACCTCTGACTCAGGGGCAAGTGCACTGTCAACAGAGCCAGGCTGTCAATTATCAGTAGATAAGCAACTGGAGTACAGTGAGATAAAGAGTTACGAGAAGAAAGTATGGAAAAGTAGAGCATGGTGGCTGATGTTGGATTGCTCTTGCATTTTGCTGGTGCAAATTGTCAAATGGGCTACAATGGTGCTTTGTGTTTCTGGACTCAAAGATCGGCTCATTTATCTCCTAAGGAGTCAGTTGAATTAGGAGCAGCTGTAATGGAAAATTATGCGGCTTAAAACAGAACAGGCTGACAAAGAGAGAAACCATACACAGTCACTCAGAGGATGAACTTAAATCATCTTGGACACCATTTGAAATAGAACTACACCTCCTGCAGGTGGTAGGAAACGTTAGTATGATCATTACAATGGATGGATTCTTGGCTTTGAGTCTAGGCATTAAACAGACACAAAATGAGAAAGTTACATTAAACCTTTATAAATTACTGATTGGACCTCAGTTGCAGTATTGAGTCCAACTCTGGACACCACACTATAAAAAGTACGCCAAAGTGAGGAGGCAATGGCCTGGTGACATTATTACTAGACTATTAATCCAGAAACTCAGCTAATGTTCTGGGGACCCAGGTTCGAAACCCACCACAGCAGATGGTGGAATTTGAATTCAATGAAAATATCTGGAATTAAGAGTCTACTGAAGACCATGAAATCACTGTCAGAAAAACTCACCTGGTTCATCAATGTTCTTTAGGGAAGGAAATCTGCCATCCTCACCCAGTCTGGCCCACATGTGACTCCAGAGCCACAGCAATGTGGTTGATTCTCAACTGCCTTCCAAGGCTAACTAGGGATGGGCAATAAATACTGGCCTGCCTGCGACACCCATATCCCAAGAATGAATAAAAAGGTATGCAGGCAGTATCCAAAAACGATGCCAGGAACAGACTTCAGTTCTAGTTCTATCCCAGGCAGCATCCTGGTGAATTTCCTCTGCACCCCCTCCAATGCAATCACATCCTTCCTATAATGTGGCAACCAGCGCTGCATACAGTTCTCCAGTTGTGGCCTCACCAAAGTTCTATACAACTCCAACATGACTTCCCTGCTTTTGAAATCTATGCCTCAATTGATAAAGGCAAGTGTCCCATGTGCCTTTTTCACCACACGACTAACACGCCATTCCACCTTCAGAGATCTATGGACAAACACACCAAGGTCCCTTTGTTCCACAGAAGTTCCTAGCGTCATGCCATTCATTGAGTACTTCCTTATCAAATTACTTCTTCCAAAATGCATCACCTCACACTTCTCAGGGTTAAATTCCATCTGTCACTTCCCATGTGCAACATTGTCAAAGGCTTTGATGAAATCCATATAAACTACATCAACTGCATTACCCTCGGCTACACACTTGGTCACCTCCTCAAAAGATTCAATCAAATTTGTAGGCTTGGCTTCCCTCTGATGAAGTCATGCTGACTATCCCTGATCAAACTTTGCCTCTCCAAGTGAAGATAGAAGCTCTCCTTCAGAAGTTTCTCTGATAGTTTCCCTACCATTACCGTTGAGATTCACTGGTCTGTAATTCCCTGGTTTACTTCTACAACCCTTTTTAAATATTGGAACCACATTAGCTGTTCTTCAGTCATTTGGCGTCTCCTCCACAGCCAGAGAGAAATTGAAAATGTTCAATCTCTTTCCTTGCCTCCCAAAGCAGCCGAGGTCACTATTCATCTGGACTGGAGATTTATCCACTTTTAAGACTGTCAATCTTGTCCTTTTCCATATTAATTTGCTTAAGGTCCTCACAGTCTCTCTTCCTGAATTCCACACCATTGTTTTCATTTTCTTGGGTGAAGACGGATGTCTAGCAATGTCCCCTTGGCCCCTAATGGGCCCTACTCTTCCTCTGGTTATCCTTGCCCCATAGATAATACTTACAGAATATCATGGGATTTTCTCTACTTTTACCAGCCATACTTTCTCATACCTCCTCTTTGCTTTCCTAGTTGTTTCCTTAAGCTCAACCCTGCACTTTCTACACCTCACTAATATCTCCATTGATTTAATCCCTTTGTACTTTTTAAAAGCTGTTTTTTTTCTTCTCATTGCATCTTGAATACTTTTGATCATCCGTGGTTCCCTGAGTTTGTTATTCCTACCTATCACCCTAGAGGGAACAGGCTGGGCTTCACCCTCTCCATTTTCTTTTTGAATGTCCCCCTACTCCTTTTCTGTAGATGTGTCCTTTAGTAGCTGTTACCAGTCTATCTTTGCCAGATCCTGTATTATGTTCTAAAATCCGCTTTCCCCCAATACAAATCTTTCTTTTTTTGCAGCTTACCTATCGATTTCCTTGCCCATAACAAGCTTAAATCTTCATTTTATTCCAGGCACAATCCACCAATACGTACCATGACCAATGGTGGGCAGTAAAAAGGCTCAAGTACTTTCGGAGCACTGCTCCTTCCTCAGGTGGATCACACTGAACTAATAAAGGAGCTGTGCTCCAAGAGCTTGTGATTGTTGGGCTTTAACTTGGTGCTGTGAGATTTCTTGCTGTGCCCACGCCAGTCCAACGCTGGCATCTCCACATCAAAGGATGGGGCAGGGACTGGAGGAACATGCATTACTCAAGAGTAAATCAGCTCTTTCACCATCAGTCTGATTCCTCTCTCACCCACTGAAGGTACAGTGTGAACTTTGTGGTTAAAATCTATCGTCAGACAGATTCACAACTGCATCATTTATCTCTCAGTTACGTTGGAACATTGAGGTTAACTGTGGTGACCCATCCCTGGCCCCCGCACTGCCATCGGAGCTGAACTCCATCCTTTCATGGAAAAGGAAACAACAAGATTCTGTTGTTCCATCTGGGAGTGTGGATTCAGTGAAGGATTTATTAGAATGTTTATCTGGAGCGAAATAAAGATTTAATTGGAACAATCTCCTCGGCAATTCAGCTTTTAAGTGCTTGGTAATTATTAACTGAAGGGTTTCCAGTGAGAAGAGGATTAAAATTCCTGGGCACCTGCAGAACGGCTCCTGATCTTTATGCTGGTTTGTGTTGGCTGAATTTGAGGAGGAAACAAGGGAGGGAAATGGTTGCGTGCTTTCCAATGTCGAGTGTTCTGGCCTTCCCTGTGAAGAATGTGACACCAATTACAGAGCTAACAGTTGCTTTTGTTCTTAATTGGGAAGAAAAAGACCACGTGAAGGACCAGGGTTGGTCATTTCCGGAAAAGCAATGAGAAACAATGAGGTAAATCAAAAAGTCGCAATCGATATTAATAACCTGATTAAGTATTATCAATTAGCATAAGGCCAAAACATTGAAAGTATTCAAGAAACAGTGAGATATAGCATTTGAGGTGAAGGGGATTAAAGATTATGGGAAGGATGGCAGGATCAGACTACTGAGTTGCACGATCGGTCATGATTATAATGAATGGTGGAACAGGCATGGAGAGCTTAATGGCCTCCTCCTATTCCTACTTTTTATATTTTTATGAACTTAGATTAGGAACAAAGGAGTACATCATTCAATCTGAGGCAGTACCCTTTTTAAGAAGTTGCTCCTTAATTTAGTTTATTTGGTTATTGTACAGTAATTATCACTGCTGCCTCACACTGCCAGGGACCTGGGTTCAATTCCTAACTTGGGTCTCTGTGTGGAGTTTGCACATTCCCCCAGTGTCTGCGTGGATTTCCTCTGGTTTCCTCCCACAGTCCGAAAGAAGTGCTGGTTAGGGTGCATTGGCCATGCTAAATTCCCCCTCAGTGTGCCCAAACAGGCGCCAGAGTGTGGCAACTAAGGGATTTTCACAGTAACTTCTGTCTTGTCGTTGTTCGAGATCCGACCCACTACAGTGGTGTCATCAGCAAACTTGAAAATCAAATTGGAGGGGAATTTGGCGATACAGTAATAGGTGTATAAGTAGTGCAAGGCTGAGAACATAACCTTGTGGGGCATCGGGGTTGAGGATGATCATGGAGAAGGTGTGTTGCTTATCTTTACTGATTGTGGTCTGTAAGTTAGGAAGTTCAGGACCCAGATGCAGAGGGAGGTGCCGAGGCCCAGGATTAACATAAGCCTACTTTTGACTAATTAATAAACTATTTTTCAAAAAAGGAGTAGACTATTTAGTCCCTCAAGTCTGTCCCACCATTCTGTGAGGTCAAGGTTGGTTGATGGCTTACTTCCATTGACCCACTTCTGTCCCACATCTCCTTAAGCCTTTGAGGAAAGTTCTGAACGTCTACCACCTTTTGTGTGCCACAGTTTGTCCTAATTTCATTTCTGAATGGACTGATTGTTCCTCTGCCCCCTTGTGCTAGGCTCCCCAAACAATGGAAAAAGTTCCTACCCATACACTTCATATCAAAATAGCAATCAAATCAGCCACGATCTCCTCAATTCCAGGGAATACCACCTTAGTTTGAGCAATCGCTCTTTGTAGGTGACTCAAGTCACCAAGATATTGATGAGGAGAAGGATAATCCAAAAATGCCTCAAGAGTTGGTGTTACTTCTCTGAAGAAATAGGATTAGTAAATTTGCAGATGACACTAAAGTCGGTGGAGTGGTAGATAGTGAAGAGGGGTGTTATAGTTTGCAGAGGGATTTGGACAAGTTGCAGAGCTGGGCCGAGAGGTGGCAAATGGAGTTTAATGTGGAAAAGTGTGAGGTAATGCACTATGGCAGAAATAATAAATGTGTAGAGTATAGGGCAAATGGTAGGATTCTTAGTAGTCTAGATGAACAGAGGGATCTTGGTGTGTATGTGCATAGATCCCTGAAAGTAGGCAGTCAGGTCGAGAAGGTTGTTAGGAAGGCATATGGAGTCTTGGCTTTTATTGGTAGAGGGATTGAATTTCGGAGCCGCAACGTCATGTTGCAACTGTACAAAACTCTAGTGCGGCCGCACTTGGAGTATTGTGTGCAGTTCTGGTCCCCTCATTATAAGAAAGATGTGGAGGCATTGGAGAGGGTACAGAGGAGGTTTACCAGGATGTTGCCTGGTATGGAGGGCAGGTCTTATGAGGAGAGGCTGAGGGATTTGAGGTTGTTTTCGTTAGAAAGGAGGCGGCTAAGAGGGGACCTGATCGAAACATATAAGATGATTAGAGGTTTAGATAGGGTGGACAGTGATAGCCTTTTTCCTAGGATGGAAAAAGCTAGCACGAGGGGACACAGCTTTAAATTAAGGGGTGATAGTTATAGGACGGATATCAGAGGTAGGTTCTTTACCCAAAGGGTGGTTCGGGAGTGGAATGCCCTGCCTGCAGCAGTTGTAGATGCGCCAAGTTTGGTGGCGTTTAAGAGGTTAGTTGATAAGTATATGGAAGAGAAGGGAATGGTTTAGTTTGGAGGGGCATTGCTTTTTATATTGGTCGGCGCAACATCGAAGGCCGAAGGGCCTGTTCTGTGCTGTAATGTTCTATGTTCTATGTGCCAAAGTTGGCTATTTGGTCCTTCTGCCATTCAGCAAATCTAGCTGATCTACCTCAACTTCACTGGAAGAGTCACCACCCTAAGTTTCTCAACAAATTTGACATTAATCTATGCAAGAAGTGTGTGGAAAATACATTTCTTTACATGCATCTTGAGGTCTTTTACACTTTCAGGTCGTGACAAATTCACTCAAACGAGGAAGGAATTTCACTCTGTAGTATTGTGAGATTCACTGACTTTGTCTAAAGACAAAAATGATGTGGAGATGCCAGCGTTGCGCTGGGATAGGCACAGTAAGAAGTCTCATAACACTAAGTTGAAGTCCAACAGATTTGCTTGGAATCACTGCTCCTTCATCAGGTGAGTGGAAGTTAGTTCACAAACACGGCATATACAGGCAAAGATATCATTCTTCACATTCAAATCTGTAATTGTCTTGCAATTATGTCTCTGATTATATATGCCTTGTTTGTGGACTAACCTCCATTCCTCTGATGAAGAGGCAGTGCTCCAAAAGCTCACGATTCCAAATAAACCTGTTAGACTTTAAGCTGGTGTTGAGAGACTTCTTACTGTAAAGACAAAAAGACTGTTCCTCTTGCCCTCCTCTTCCACAGGACTAATTGTTGGGAGTCTGAAGCTCAAACCCATTATCCTGACCAAGTCCCACCCTGGAAAACAGTGAGAAGCCACGATTTACAGCCATGTAGAAGAGAGGCATAATAGGAACAGTCCTTCTCTGTTTTTAAACAAAAGCCAATAGATCTCTCAATACTACAGAATGATATTCCTCCCTGGATATCACTTAAGTGAACGTTTCACCACCTGAAAACATAAAGGACTCTAAGATGCATGTAAGAAAATATATTTTCCATTAGCTTCTTTTATATGTAGGTTAATAGGCAAATTGCCAGATTTGTTGAGGAACCTAAGGTGGTACCAAGGCAATAAAGGAATACAGGGATAGTACAAGGTGGTGAAGCTGAGGCAGGGGTCAGCCAAATCTGCCGAATGGAAGAACAGGCTTGAAGGACCAGATGGTCTATTTCAGCTCCAATTTATTATATGGAGGGCAAGGTGCATAGGGCAAGGCATCACCTGAAGGTAGAAGAGATCTAGAAAGATGGTGCGAGTTACGTGGTAATGATTAGGTGCCACAGGATTTGGTTCTGTAAGCGCCAATAGCTTGAAGGAAGAAAGGAACCACTGTGGAAAGTAAAGAGATCTGCTGTTCAGAGCTGCTAACAGAGAAAAAGAGTTTAAAGAAATTAAATGAAGTGAGACAAAGTAGGACAAAATACTTGAAGACCAGAAAGAATGAGAAAAGCAAGCTTAATAACAAGTAATAAAATAGGAAAATAAAGATTACAAGGAATCAATGCATGTTGGAAAATAATTGATACTGGAAATGCGGCAAGTAAACTACTGAATCCTTTATGTGCACCCAAGAAGATGGGTAGGACCTTGATTTAGAACAGCAGAGCATAGAGCTATGTAGTGTTAATGTGGTGTGAGTTTAGATTATGTACTCAACTATTTGCAATGAGACTTCAAATCATAAAATCTTACAATGCAGAAGGAGGTCATCGAGTCCATCAAATCTGCACTGACCACAATCATATCCAGCCCTATCCCTGTGCATTTACCCAAGCTAGCCTTCTAAGAGGCAATTTAGCACAGCCAATCCACGCAGCCTGCGCATCTTTGGACTGCGGGAGGAAACTGGAGCACCCAAAGAAAACCCATGCAGACACAGGGAAAATGTGCAAACTCCACATAGATAGTGGCCCAAGCCAGGAATCGAACCTAGGACCCTACCACCAAGAGTCGGCAGTGCTAATCACTGTGTCACAATGTTAGCCCTCACAATTCTGGCTCAGAGCAGAGGATGATGCCCACTGAATCCAAAGAGGGTAGGGGTACAGTGCTAGAATTCAAGGAAGCTAAAGCAATGTGTCTAAACCACAGGAAAACAGTTCAAAATAGTAGAAATTAGACTATTCTCTTTTTGTGCTTCATTTTCCCTCCAAAATGTTATGGCATATAGAACATAGAATATATCTCTGAACAGTTTTTATTTTTGAACCTTCCTATTCCAATCTTACTAGAAGCCTGTCCAACTAAAATCAGTGGACACACACACACTGAAAAAAACCACAATGACCTCTTCTTCTGGTACGCCTGATGCCCAAGCTTTCAGCTACAGATTCTAATTGGACTTGATGCTAATATTTTTGATTACATCCTGTAGCGATTCCACAAGGTATTTTGCAATTCTTGGAACAATCGTCTTTTCATAAACAAAAAAAAAGTTGCCTGAATTCACTCCATTTTCATTTAATATTTTTCACTTCTCTCGATCATTTTAGGGGGAATTCTGAACTGGATTTGACAAAGGCCCTCATTTCCAATATCCCGTTGAAGATATTTGAGCATACAATCCAGGCTGACACTACATTGCACTATACCGACTCAAGAACAGTTTCTTCCCTATTGCTGTCAGGCCTTTGAATGGACCTACCTTGCATTAAGTTGATCTTTCTCTACACCCTGGCTATGACTGTAATACCACATTCTGCACTCTCTCCTCTCCTTCTCTATGAACGGTATGCTCTGTCTGTTTGGCATGCAAGAAACTATGCTTTTTACTGAATACAAATGTGACAATAATAAATCAACTCAGAGATCAGATCAGCCCTGCTCACAATTTTAGACTAAATGGGCATCCAAATAGCTGGTTCAGAAAGTATTCATTACCATAGCCTCCAAAACTTTTGCACCCAAACGAATTAAATGGAAGATCCAGTGACTATTATGTAGGCAGTTAATTTGTACAAAGCAGGATTCCACAACAGACGCTAATCCAGAATGGACATGCGACACATTTATCATGCTGTCACAGTTCAGTCTCCTCGCTTGGAGTCATCTGTAAATTAATAACTGACTCTGGGGTCTCAAACTCAAAGGGATTTTTCACCCACCTCTTCCCTTTGAGAGTATGAAACAGTTTTGACTTTTTACTCACACTTGCCAAACTTTCCATGACTTTTGGAAAGCACCTAATCGTTCCCAGTGCTGAAGACAATCATTATCGTTTCATTACAATTTTAGGTTTTCACTTAGAATTAAAAAGATATCTGAGAATGTCAAGCAGTACAGCATAGCCTCAAACAATTTATTGCGCCAACGTACCCAATGTAAACAAGCAAGGTTGCACATTCTGTGACATCAGCAGCAGGGTGGCACATAGGTTAACATGGCTGCCTCCCAATGCCAGGGACCCGGGTTCCATTCCTGGCTTCAGTTACTGTCTGTGTGGAGTTTGCGCATTCTTCCCATGTCTGAGTGGGTTTCCTTCCGGTGCTCTGGTTTTCTCCCATGCTCCAAAGATACGCAGGTTAGGTGGAT
This sequence comes from Sphyrna mokarran, assembly GCA_024679065.1. NCBI lineage: Eukaryota > Metazoa > Chordata > Chondrichthyes > Carcharhiniformes > Carcharhinidae > Sphyrna > Sphyrna mokarran. The sequence continues at coordinate 7,588,110 of JAGIQG010000017.1, read as the reverse complement.
TGGCTATGCTAAATTGACCCTAGCATCAAGGGGATTAGCTTGGGTAAATGCATGGGGGTTTTGGTGATAGGACCTGGGTGGGATTGTGGTTCATGGACTTGATGGGCCGAATGGTCTCCTTCTGCACTGTATGGTTCTAAAACAGAGTTAGTATTTAACATTCACCATCAAGCGAATCAGCCAGAGAGAACAATTTCTCAAGGACAAAGCATGGATTGCATACCTCAGTTCACCAACTCTGTCAAGCATCCAAGTCCATGACAAGCAACGTACATCTTAGTAGAATAATAAATGTATGAACTCAGCCCCTATTTCAGAACATAGAGACTTGTAAAGCCAGTACTGAGTGCACTGTGTTTAATGAAATTCACGACTTTCACAGTTCCTTCCAATACCATTTCAAGATTGGATGTAATTCCTTTGAATGCTAATACTTGCAGTGAATGCAACAATGATTCCAGATAATGTCCTGACCAGCTGCTTCCTTAATACTTATTGCAACTCCACTGCTTTTTCCCCAGTCATGTTGGCAGTCCCTTCGCTTATGATTCCTCTGCAAATAACCCAGTTGAGCTCATGCTTTTCAATCATGATGTGAAGAAAGCTGGCGTTGAACTGGGGTGGGCACAGTAAGAAGTCCAGTAGGTTTATTTGGTAGCACGAGCTTTCGGAGCATCAGGTGAATGCACCTTTCCAATCACGTAACTACTCCATGTTCCAAAGACCAGTGTGTCAGTAGTGTTGGCTAGTAATATCAAGCAGCACACACATCCTCAAACAATCCACTGTGCCAAACGTAACCAAGGTAAACGAGCAAAGTTGACATTCTGTGACATCTGTACTTTCATCCAGCTGTATTGAGAAATCCTGTGCTAACATGAAATGAGAGTTAAGCTAAATTCTCAGTAACATTACTAATTTGGCACACCACTGTGCTGTCACCATGTAGGGTGCATTTCAAGTTTTCAGCTGACCTTCTCATTTGGAACTGTGCGAGCCATGTCTAATGCTGCAGGGAGAATCAATCACCTTGCAACATTTCCTCTTTAGCAATGCGGTAAGCTGCCACGTAGGAGGCTAATTGCACGCTGTCATTCAATGCTGAATTTCTGCTAAGATTCTGAGCTGCTGATTTCACTTCTTGCTGCATCCTTTGAAAAACATCCAAAGGTTTTTTTTCTCCAGATCACCATTTGATGGCCTTTAGATATCTTTGCAGTTTTGAGGATTTTAAACTCTCATTCTCCAATAAACACACACGGGCTTTGCTTTGGTACAATTAGCAAAACCGTACCTCAAGAATCATCTTTATGCTGCTTTGTTCCTGATTTTAATTTTCCCTTTATAAGCTGTTCACTGGAGACCCTGGCGCTCTGTACAGAGGAAAGAGTACCACCACTCCACCCTACCGTAGACTTTCCAGGCAGCTCTCTCCAGCAGATTCCGATGGAAATCTGGCCAGAAGGTTTATTTATTTATTAATTAGTGTCACAAGTAGGCTCATATTAATACTGCAATGAACTTACCGTGAAAATACGCTGAAGATACACTGCCCATTAGTGTCTCTGACTCTTTCTTTTCTGTCACGATGCGATCCATGTTCACAGCTCTTCTACATAGCTCGCAATGGAAAGAAGTTCACCTCCAAGTGAATTCATGAACATACAAGATGCTTGGTGCCAAGTGTACATTCAGGGAGCATTGACCTGCTCATTGTTGCTTCTTATAATCGCAGACTGCTAACAGTGATGTTTATTTTAACTCTCAACGTACAGAAGTTGACTTCCCCAGCCAAGAGATGTTACAAAATGTCTTCTACCTCTGCTTGAGACCCAATGGTCTCAGTGCTTCATTCCTTGTACAGCTCATAAACAGAATTTCCAAAGGGGTCAAACACTGAGACAGCGGGGTTTGGCTGCGTTTAGAGGAGTGCGTAAATGAGGCAATCTTTGGGGGATACCACAACCCTTTTTACATGCACCCATGGGTCACAACCGCTCGCTTTGAAAAATCCGGCATTGGAATTGCTGGGCAGGGATGAGTGAGGGACCCACATCCTGACTTGTGGCAGAGCGCGTTGATGGAAAACAACACTATCATTGACGAAAGTGTCACTTGAGTCAAGAGTAATATGCAAGGACATAAATACAAAACTTTTATTGACTGAAACGACACTCAAGATACAGATTGAATCCTACTAAATAGTGCCACCTGTGCTGACTGTTCATGACATACAACACCCCCACCAGCCATCACCCACCTCAATCATCTTTCACCCACAACTCCTTAATCCTAGGAAACAAGAGTTTGAATTTAATGGTTTCCTGTCATTTACCGAAGATTGGAGACATTTGATGAAACAAAGGAAACACTAAGCTGTGGGAGACAGCTTGACAGTAACGTTTGTAATACAGAACATGATGCCTTCCCACCTTGCAATAAACTGGACACAAGCTTTAGCTGAATTGGAAACAGTGGACTATGGGGTTGGTTCATGTCAAACTACTTTTTCCTAATTCACCAGATTAAATGGTGGTGCCACATTCAATCAGGGTGCTGGCCGACTTGGCTCAAATGGTATACACCACTGTCGCATGCATTATAATTCTAAGTGCGCTTACCAAGTATGTCAGCTTGTTTAAAACATCTAACCTCTGTGATTCTTTAAGCAGTCGCTATCTGAAGGCTGCAATTCATTCAGAGTGGACTGCAGACAGAACAAAGAGCTCTCAGTCTTACATACGATGGTCTGGAGTGAGAAGTGAATAGCAGTCCCTCCTGCACTGTGACAGAGAAAAAGCATTGTCCTGGGATTCCTGCACAATTAGTTAAGCTGCACAGTCTTTGTATTACAACTAAGTATTTTTGAAATTGCATTTATATTGCATCTTTCAAACCCGATGATGATCCCAAGAGTTTCACAACTAAATATTTTTACTTTTGATTACCACTGCAGTTCAGGAAAGTGCCGCAATTTGTGCACAGGGTTAGACATAAAGCTCCATCCGCATTGTCCACATCAAACTGTCCCAGGACAGGTACAGCATGGGGTTAGATACAGAGTAAAGCTCCTTCCACACTACCCCATCAAACACTCCCAGGACAGATATAGCACGGGGTTAGATACAGGGCAAAGCTCCCTCTACACTGTCCCCATCAAACACTGCCAGGACAGGTGCAGCACGGGGTTAGACACAGAGTAAATCTACACTATTAGATCAAGCAGTCATAGCTCAAGCAAAGTGAAGTTCTTTTTATACTGTCCATTAAACACAATCAGATACCGAGGTGTTAAATGTAGATTGAAGTGCTCTCTGCCTGCATTAAGGATATGGCTCGACTCCAGCAGACCCCATGCACACAACCTCTTAGTAATTTTAAAAGGAGTCTGATGGTAAAGATTCCTCTTGAAATAGCATGCAATCTGAATATATTTTTCAGCTTAGTGCCAAGTAACAAGTCAGAACCCTCTATTAGAAAAATTGCTTCACAAAACTCTCAATAAAACTGGGAGTTGTAAAACAAAGAACAGAATGTGCAATGTGAAGAGGTTATCAAAACATTCAAGTTTATTTCACAGAACAGGTGCACTGTTGCTTTTCCACTCTCAGAACCCACAACACGAATTTAAATCAGCCACACACTCAAGAAAGTTCCAAAGCTATGAGAATGCAGCACAAAATGGTACTTGAGGAGATTTATGTACTAAATTTTGTATTATTTATCTCGTGTCCTCTGAAATGCAGAACCACAACAAGATGACAACAGGGCAGTATCTGGTATGAATAGCCATGCAGTAGGAACTGCTAATATGTGCTTTAGCAGTGATGGTGGAGAGCAGACATTCCTGGACAGGGTATAGGGGCAAGTGGCCCAGTATTTTAGTCAAACTCTGGTGTAGATGCAGAGGCTTGGCACCGAATGTGTCCACCTAGCAGAACATTGTGTGACAATATAGCAGTTTATTAGCAATATGAGATTGGCTATGCTGTTTGATAAATGATGTGGAACAGGTCCCAGGAATTTGACAGCTTTGAGAGGGTGGACCTGCATCTTGTTGTAATTGGAACCAGGCTGAGGGTTTGAAAAGACCAGCAGAGGTCCTTTAGATCGACACCAGTGCAGAGAGAGAACCTGGTCTTCTTCAGAACTGTCAACTGGAAAGTTAGGTTCAATTCACTGAGGAGTTCCCAGAATCTGGCAGGATCAGGAAAGCAAATCGATCCAAGACCAAAGCAATGCTAGCAGGAAACAAAGAGGAAAGGAGAGAAATCTAGAATTCTAGCACAGGCTGAATGCAACAAGTTGGAGGGATTTGTGAAACAAGATTGGGGCAGCCTTGATTTTCTGCCTCGTTCTCATTCTGAAATATGTCCAGAATACCCTTCCAGTGCTGCCGGGATATTAGACTCCCATCTTTAATGCTACCAGGCTTCAATATCATTGTGTGTTCTGAGGATTCGACGGTGAGCCAAACCTGGAATTCAAAGTGTAATCATTTCCGGAAGACCCCAGTAAAAAAACATCTAGATATAATGGAAGTATCAATTGTTAATCTCGTGATACTTTGTCTTTGAAGAAAAGAAAGACTTGTAATTGGTGCGGTGGCAGCTTCATCAATATTTTGGAATGTAACATAAAAAACGAGAGAAAGCAAGAAAAGAAACATTATAGAAAGACAGAATATACAATTTTACTTTACATTTCTGCAACCCATGTCACTGACAATCACTAATGCCTAATTTGTACAATATCATTTGTACAATTTCAGCTTAAATTCTCACTGTTTAAATTCTTAACCTGCATAGTTCATAAAATAGAGGAGCAGAATTAGGCCATTCGGCCCATCAAGTCTGCTCTGTCATTCGATCGTGGCTGATATGCTCCTCATCCCCATTTTTCTGCCTTCTCCCCATAACCCTCAATTTATTCCAACTAAAAATCTGTTCAACTCTTCCTTAAATTTGTTTACTGTCCCAGCATCCATCTCACTTTGGGGTAGCAAATTCCGCAGATTCACAACCCTTCAGGGAAAGTAGCTTCTCTTCAATTGTGTTTCAAATTTGCTGCCACTTATCCTCAGTCTGTGACCTCTTATCCTAGAACGTCCCACAAGAGGAAGCTCCACATCTACTTTATCCATACCTTTTATCATCTTGTATACCTCGATTTGATCTCTGCCCATTCTTTTAAATTCCAGGCAGTATAGGCCTAAACCGTTCAATCTCTCTTCATACGACAAACCTCTCATCTCTGGAATCATCCTAACAAATCTCCTCTGAACTGCCTCCAATAGCTCTACATCTTTCCTCAAACAAGAACACCAAAACTATGACAACACTCCAGGTACGACCTCATCAATACCTTGCATAGCGAACTCAAATCTGAGAAATGTGTTGCTACTTACCGTAATTGTTGGTGGGATAACGTTTGCGCAGTTTCTCAGTCAGCTTGGATACCTTGCTCCTGATGGGCTCGTTCTTGTTAAAAAATCCATTGTCCTGCATGGTCAGTTCGTAATCGCCGCCACATTGTGGACCATCGTCATCCTCCTAGACACAGGAGCACAAAACAAGATCATCAGATCAGAGATCCCCAGGAGTTTTCATTCAATCCAATCCAAATGATTTGGAGAGAAAAAGCCAGAAGCCTTCATAATTGTTATCAAGCTTTTTGTCCAATGTCAGAACTGCCATGCAGCCACATATAATTAAGCACATATCCCCATTAATTTGCACTTAAGTCACTGAAAAAAATGAGTACAAGATCCAAGGAAAGGAAGGGTTGAATTTGTCATTGTTCAAGGAGCAGGGTACTCAGACTCGCACGGATTATGGCTAGTTCAGCCAACCTGCAGTAAGCAATAGCAGCTGTTGGGTCACAGAACACAAGACGACCAGTCTTAGGTAGACGCACACCCAGTCCAGGATTCCAATACAACCCAAGGCTCTATTGAGGCCTCTAGACAGGAAAACATTTCCTCTCTTTAACGGAAGCACTTGTCCAAACATACAATATGACAAAAGGGTAACATTCTGTGCATGGTGGCGTGTTTGCAAACTACTAACTGGAAGATTAGATTTTTTTCTGGCCTGAGAAGTGGTATAAAAATGCTTCTTGTTGATGAAAGGAAGGTTTCTGTGTACAACACACAAGTCTATGTTCACTAATGATTTAAATTGTTTCACTTGCAATTCTGAAGTGAAAAATAACTGATTTTTTAAATTCGTGCATGGGATGTGATCATCGCCGGTTGGTCAAGCATTTATTGCCCAACCCTAACCACATTCCATTTCTGAGGGCATTTAAGAGTTAAGCACGCTACTGTGGCTCTGAAATCACATGTAGGCCAGACTGGCTAAGGACAGCAGATTTCTTTCCCTAAAGGACACTAGTGAACCAGATGGGTTTTTACACCAATCAACAATGATTTCATGGTTATCGTTAGGCTTTTAATTCCAGATGTTTTATTGCTGTAGATAAATGTGGCTGTTACTTGGCTTGAAACAGGATCACACAAACAGCAGAACCAAATGAGCAATTCATTGATCTAATGCGACTTTATCTCAGGGAGGAATGTTGTCCAGGACACAGAGAGCTCGTTTTCAAACTGCGACATGTAATCTTTTGTAGAGTCATAGATGTTTACAGCATGGAAACAGGCCCTTCGACTCAATTTGTCCATGCCATCCAGTTTTTACCATTAAGTTTACTTATGGTCACAAGTAGGCTTACATTAACAGCGCAATGACGTTACTGTGAAAATCTCCCAGTCACCATATACTGGCACTCTTTCAGTTAACTGAGGGAGAATTTAGCCAATGCACCTAACCAATACATCTTTTGGACCCATGCAGACACGAGGAGAATGTGCAGACAGTGACCTAAGCCAGGAATCAAAATCAGGTCCTTGATGCTGGGAGACAGCAGGTCTAACCACTGTGCCACCAGTCCACCCTAGTCCTATTCCCAATTGCCTGCCGTTGTCTCTCTACACCCATCATATCCATGTAACTGTCTAAACACTTTTTAAAAGACAAAATTGTACCTGCTTCTGGCAGCTTACTCCAGGCACTCTCTACCCTCTATGAAAAAATTGCCCCTCTTGATCTTCTGGTGTCTCCTCTCTCACCTCAAACTTATGCCCTCTAGTTTTAGATTCCTCTACCTTGGGGAAAAGATGTTGATGATCTAGCTGATCTATGTCCCTCTTTATTTTAAGACCTCTATAAGATCATCCCGAAGCTTCCTGCGCTCCAGAGAAAAAAGTCCTGGTCTAAACAGCTTCTCCTTATAACCCAAACCATCAAATCCCATAGCATCCTAATAAATCTTTTCTGAACTCTTTCTAATTTAATAATATCCTTTACATAACAGGTTGACCACAACGATACACAGTATTCCAAGCGCTACCTTGCCAACGTCTTGTACAACTTCAACAAGATGTCCCAACTCCTGTATTTAATGTTCTGACCAATGAAATCAAGCATGCTGAATGTTTTCTTCACCACTCTGTCCACCTGCGATTCCATTTCAAGGAGCTCTGAACCTGTACCCCTCGACCTCATTGTTCTATAGCTTTCCCCAAGTTATACCATTAACTGATTAAGTCCTGCTCTGGTTCAATCGACCAAAATGCATCATCTCACACCTATTTAAATTAAACACCATCTACCATTCGTTAACCCATTGGCAATACTAGATAACCTTCTTCACTGTCCACTATGCCACTCATCTTGGCATCTTCCACAAACTTACTAACGATGCCTCCAAAATTCTCATCCAAATCATCAATATAAATGACAACTTACAGTGGACCCCGCACACCCCTGGTCACAGGCTCCAGTTTGAGAAAAAACACAACCCTCTAACAACACCTTCTGTCTTCTGTCATCAAGTCAATTTTGTCTCCAATTGGCTACCTCACTAAATATCCCATGTGATTCAACTTTATGCAACAACCAACTATGCAGTACCTTATGCCCTCTAGTATAGCCAGACAGCACCTTTGACAATGCAGCACTCTCTCAGTATAGCATTACGAGTATCAGTCTGGGCTATGTGTCTGAGTTCTGAAGTGGAATTCAAATCAATATAGGAAGTTTCCAGTTACTGTTGAAAGGTTATTTAATGGGAATCGATTGTACATTTAGCTGCAGAGGAGCTAAACATGGAGTTACCAGGTTACTGCTATAGAAAATCAATACTTAATGCCTCCAGGGCTAATCAATAAATTCTGCCTTCCCAGCAAAGTCCACAACTTAAAACCACATTTTTAGTGCAGCAACATCATTTTTATTTCTATAGCCTTTGGCCAGGGGTGTGTCAGCAGGATCCTTCAATTACAATCAATCCTTGTGAAGATATATTCACATATGAAGTATTCAGAAGATCAGATATGCTGGACGAATGGCACTTATTCACAATCAACACAATGAAAGCCACAAATGGGTTATCGGATTTGATTTCTCTAATCTTGCTTTTCTGAACATACAGCAAAACTCTGTGTGGCCATTATAAAGAATCATCAAATCCCTACAGCACAGAAGCAGGCCATTTGGCCCTTCGAGTCTGTTCCAACCACAATCCAGGCCCTATTCCGGCAACCCTCGTTTGCCCTGCTAATCCCCCTGTTACTAGGGGCAATGTAGTACGACCAACCTACCTAATCTGTACATCTTTGAACTTTGGGAAGAAACAGAAGGACCCAGAGAAAATGCACGCAGACATGGGGAGAACAAGCAAACTGCACACAGACTTGGAATTGAACCTAGATTCCTGGCACTGTGAGGCAGCTGTGCTAACCACTGTGCCACAATATTGAAACACAGTTGATCTTTCTGCACCTTGAGCCTACACTAGCCCTCAATTAGATCATGGTTGATCTGTACCTCAATTCCATCTAGCCACCTTGGATCTGGAATTATATTCGCTCACACTCCATATTTGAATTCCTTACTGAGCCCATCTTCACAGCTAATCCTCCCAGGTCCTCAACTTCTGCTAGTACCATTGGGTAACATTTGCAAGATGAAACACTCACAAGAACAACCAGCTTTTATACTGTACTTCTAGTGTGGGTAAACTGTCCCAAGAAGATCCACTGGAACATTAGCAAACAAAACTTGACATTATGCCAATTAAGGGTACAGATGACCAGAAGCTTAGCGTTAAGGAAAGTTTTAAAGGAGGAAAAAGGAATAGACAGGGAAGAGGTGTAGAGAGGGGATGCTAGAGCTTACAGCCTGGGTAGCTGAAAGAAGGCAAACGGTACAGCCAATGGCTAGAATCAGGGAAGTGGAGAGATTTGTCGGGTTGTGGGGTTACAGGAGATTTTGGAGATAGGGAGAAATGTGCCACACAAGGTTTGAAATCAATTATAGGGATTTTTAAATCAAGGCATTGCTTAGTCAGAACCAATACGGGACCATGAGCACTGGGGTGAGTTAGGATATAGGCAGCAGAGTATTGGATGAGTTCAAGACTGGGAGATAGGACACTGGTTAGGACTGCACTGAAACAGTTAGGTGGTGACAAAGCATGAATGAGGATGTCAATAGACGAGTTTAGACAAGGCAGAGTCAGGTGACGTTGAAGGTGAAATAAGCAGTGATGGTGCAGAAGCTCATCTCAGAGTCAACAACGACCAGACTGATTCAACCAACAGCAGAGATAAATCACTGCTGTACTAACAAATCCATTGTAAACAGTATTGTGTGAATTGCTGTTTATAGCAAGGGCAATTCAATACAAACATTTAGATTGTAAATGGGCTTAATTTGGCTCCCAGCAAATTGATACAGCCCTGTAAATTGAGCTTAGGAAATATCTCCACGGTCTGTAAAACCTAATGTACAATCATGCGAATAATACAGAATTCCAGGCATGTGGCTGAAGTAAGTGTTTGCATATGTTTATCAGACTAACAAGAGCACCATTTCTTCTTTTGTTGCTGGAGGTTACTGGGAACCCCTTGGTCACTTCTGAGCACAACACAAGGAGGAGAAATCCCTCTCCTTCCACTTGTTTAATGATGCTTCATTACAACCAAGGCTAGTGAGCAGATTTCATCATCAGCTTGCGAAGGTGCCTTGGGATATCAGTATTGGGTTAAACCCATTTATATCTCTAGCCATGGCTCAGTCAGAAACACGCTCTCTTCTGAGTCAGTAGTAGGTCAAGACCTGAGTTGCACTCCGAGTAGCACGATAGCAGAGAGGTTGGCACTCCTGCCTCGCAGCACCAGGGACCTGGGTTCAACTCCAGCTTGGGTCACCATCTGTACAGAATCTGCACGTTTTCTGTGTCTGAGTGGGTTTCTTCCAGGTACTCTATTTCCTCCCAGAGTATGGAGAACGTGTTGGTTAGGGTGCGTTGGCCACGTTAAATTCTCCTCAGTGTACCTAAACAGGCACCTGAACATGGAAACTAGGACATTTTTACAATAACTTCATTGCAGTGTTAATGTAAGCTTGCTTGGGACACTAATAAATGAATTAAAATTAAATTAATTAGAAACTGAATTGAGACTGACACTCATATTGCAGTACTGAAGGAGTGTTGCACAACCAAAGGTGCTATTTTTCAGAAATGTTAAAATGTGGTCTTATCTGCCCTCTTTGGTGGACATAATAGATCCCACGGCATTATTTGAGAGGTGATCACCGGATTTCTCCTCAGTCTCCTGCAGGCGATATTTAACCTTCATTAAATTCCTGAAAATAGTTGGCTTGGTTTGTGGAAAATTGCATAAATTGGCTGCTTTCGATCCTGACAATAAAATGTTTCAAAATACGTCACTGGTTGCAAAATGTTTCAAGATGTCCTGAGATCTTGAAAGGCGATATATCAATGCAAGTTATTCTTTATGTACCAACAGCCCAACCCGCCACTAATGCAATCTGGACACAAGTTAAATGTTCAGCATCTCAGCTGTGAATCTATTGGTGAGATGATAGATGATCTTGCTCATCCCAATGAGGAGAAACGGTGCTATCCAACTGCTTTCCATGTCTACTTCAATATGTGTGTTCTACAAGTTAATTTCCATGTGTTTCTTTGATTTTCTGCAAAGCACAACAGTACATTCTACAAGAACTGTTTTCAGCAATATTCCGTGGTGCATTTTCAACCTCCATTAACAAGACCTTAAATTATTTGCAAAGATTCACCCCCATTCCAAAAAGAATTGTTTTTGATTCTGCGTTCAGTCAACAACTTGTATTTATGAGGTTGTAAGGGTAGGGTGGGATTGGTGTACTCTTTGGAGTGGTTCATCCTGTACAGGTCCTCATCTTTACCCAGCCCTCAACTGTGGCTCCAAGCATGACAGTGGCCACATCTGAGTAAACTGCTTTAACAAGTGGGCCAAACCAGGTAAGGTAGCCAACTGGTCTCCTCTCCTCAGGAGCTTAGAGATTTGTCCAGCCTAGCATACAAAGACTGATTCTGGTCAATTGGTGCGTTGATGAGACTAATCATAGGGTCAAGTGTCTCAAAGGTGGGTCAGCATCATGTTGTGAAACGTGTAGAGCTCGACATGACATTGAAGTTGTCCTGGTCACCCTATGCATCTGATCCACCTCCAGCTGTTTAGACTTGTCTAGCCACTGGACCGAGATAGGTCAGGCTGAGAGAGAGAGACTGATGATGCACAACTTTCACTCACTGTAATGCAAGTTGCAAACACCTACTGTCAGGAAACAGAGGTAGCTTTTAAGTTGTATTTGTGGGTGTTAGGAACAATGTATGGCTTTAAGTTTAAGCTTAACTTATACTGTATTATGCAAGCTTCAGTTTTATTTTCACTTTAAAAGATGCCAGTATTTTAATGAAGTTTTATTACTCTAAAGCAAACAAAAGGTATAAAAAACTGGGCTGTTGTCCAGCAATAGACAGGCCACAGGGAGACAAAAGCAGTTTGGTGATTACACTCTGAGGTACAGGAATTAGTTCATGGTTCTCTCTAGCAGGACATGAAGGGTGACTATATAGAGCAGGTCCCAAACTAAAGAGAAGAAAGATCCCAAAACCAACGAGTGGCACCAAAGATAGTTCCAAGGTAGATAAAGAGGGATATGGGCCAAACATAGGCAATTGGGACTAGCTTAGTGGACAAGTTGCATCGAAGGGCCTGGTTCCCATGCTGTAAACCTCTATAACACAAAGCATCAAGTCCTGGTAGCATACCATTAATCTTTTCCGCATTCTTTCGAGTTTAATAATATCCTTTCTATAATTGGGACATAGATAAGTTGCAGAGCTTGGCTGAGAAGTGGCAAATGGAGTTTAATGTGGAAAAGTGTGAGGTGATTCACTTTGGTAAGAGTAATATATGTGCAGAATATAGGGCTAATGGTGTAGATGTGCAGAGAGATCTCAGTGTACAGGTGCATAGGTCTCTGAAAGTTGATACTCAAGTTGATAAGATTGTTAAGAAGGTGTATAGTGTGTTAGCATTTATTGGTAGAGGGATTGAATTTAGGAGCCGAGATGTTGTAACTGTACAAAACTCTGGTGCGACTGCACTTGGAGTATTGTGTACAGTTTTGGTCACCACATTATAAGAAAGATGTGGAGGCATTGGAAAGGGTGCAGAGGAGGTTTACCAGGATGTTGCCTGGTATGATGGGTAGGTCTTCTGAGGAAAGGCTAAAGGACTTGAAGTTATTTTCATTAGAGAGAAGAAGGCTAAGAGGTGACTTAATTAAGACATATAAGATTATCAGAGGGTCAGATAGAGTGGATAGTGAGAGCCTTTTTCCTTGGATAGAGATGGATAACATGAGGGGACATAGCTTTAAATTAAGGGGTGGTAGTTACAGGACAGATGCTGGAGGTGGATTCTTTACTCAGAGTAGTAAGGGCGTGGAGTGCCCTGCCTGCCCAAGTTTAAGGGCGTTCAAATGGTCAGTGGATAGGCATATAGATAGCATTGGAATAGTTTAGGATAGAGGGTCATAAAATTGGTTACATTGGTCGGCACAACATTGAGGGCCGAAGGGCCTGTACTGCACTGTAATGTTTTATATTCTATAATAGGGTGATTAGAACTGTACACAGCATTCTAAGTGTGGCCTTACTAACGTCTTGTACGACTTCAACAGGATGTCCCAACTCTTGTATTCAATGTTCTGATGAATGAAAACAAGCATGCCAAATGCCTTTTTATCACCCTGTCCACTTACGATTCCACTTTCAAGAAGCTATGAACCTGTACTCCTGGATCGTTTTGTTCTATAATTCTTCCCAACACCTTGCCATTAACTGAGTAGGTCCTGCCCTGATTCGATCTACCAAAATGCATGGCCCTCAGAAGGCTAACTTCTACTGGAGTAGTACATTCTGCAAGATGCGGGAGAGCTGGGCATTATTCAAGAGAGATCAATTAAAAAGTACACAGACTCAGCACAAAGGAAATAGCTTCACTGGTCTGTCAAACCACCATGTCCCATAGGGGAGCTTCTTTCACCATACATTTGTCACAGCGTATTGGGATGTAACTGGTGAAAGGAGACTAACCCACTAAAAGATCTCCTCTTTTGGGCAATGTAGGAGAACTCTGAAACAAAAATCAATTTGGGTGATCCAACCCAGAAGTAGGCATGGTGCCATGACACCAAACCACCAGACTTGGCATCAGGTCAAATTTCAGTCTGGGAAAATCAGTCACGTTTGTGCTGTCATGAGTATGGATAGATTAGACTAGCATGGGTAGGATTCTAATATATTTATTAAGTTTAACATTAACTCAACCCAGGCAGCCCACATTTCGTTTTGGAATGTTTAGTAACATTCCGAGGATGGCAGGGTGAGGAGGTAAGGCATTCTAGCTATGAAGACTTTATTGGAGATTTTAGAAGAATGAGTTATAACAGGAGGCCTTGTAAGGAGTTCTGATTCAGAACAGCAAAAGGAACAGCATTTGTATAGACAAGTTTTTCTTTGACATTCTTCTGATGCCTAACATTTCCCTACCCTGCTTCACACGAGGTCTTCCACACCTGCATTTACACTGGAGAGATAAAAACCCAATATTATATTATACAGGTGGAGAGTAATGATGAAGACCAAATGTGCATGATTCTCAAGCCAAGAAGCAAAACACTAGTGCAGTTAGAAAATAACGACAAGAAATGTCACTGGGAGATAATAGGAAGTCAAGCTGTAAGGACTCTGCAATCTAACCAGAATGATCATGGCTATTTTGATGTGGAAGAAGATCATAAGGCAAACCAACAAGCTACTATATCCACTATGTTGAGTTTGCATATTCTCTCTGTATTCGTATGGGTTTCCTACGGGTGCTCCAGTTTCCTCCCACATTCTGAAAGATGTGGGGGTTAGGTGCATTGGCCTGAACAGATGCCAGACTGTGGTGACTAGAGGAATTTCAAGTAATTTCACTGCAGTATTAATGTAAGCCTTACTTGAGATTAATAAATAAACTTTAACTTTATATCCATTACTTTCAACAGAACTGCACCTACTCCTGCAAACATAGAAGCAATTTATAACAGCAACTAATCAGCAGACCCGGTCAGTCTTTGGCATTCTGTATTGAGTAACTCACCCCCTGAGTTCCCAAAGACTATCCACCATCAACAAGGTACAAATCAGGAATGAGGTGGAATATTTTCTACTTGCCTGGATGAATTCAGTTTTAACAAAATTCAAGAAGGTTGACATCATCCAGGACAAAGATCCTGCTTGCTCAACACCACTTCCACCACTTTAAACATTCACTGGGTAGTATTTTCTATCTTTTCTGCCAGCAAGATCTTCCAGTTCCGCTGATGGTGACCTGCCCAACTACAGATACCTTGGTGGCAGGACAGATCAGCCTTGCAAAGTGCCATTGAGATTAGCCGAACCAAAAGATCCTGCTGGTCAATGTCAAGCTGCCTCCTCTGCTGGAAAACATGCTGTGGGGGTTTGGAAGAACCTGCCCATATCCTCCACCACCTGGTGCACCATATTTAAAATGTGTATCGTCAGCAAGTTGTACTGCTACACTGTGAAGGCTTCTTTGACTGAAACCTCTACCTTCTCAAAGAACAAAGGCAGCAGTCACACGGGCACACCATTTGCAAATTTCTCTCCAAGTTACACACATTCTGACTTGGAACTGTGAGCTGGATTTTCACTGAATTAGGAAGACTTCATGAACAACATTCAGGCAGCACAGCGACACTGTTGCTTCACAGAGTCAGAGACAGGTTTCAATTTCAGCATCGGGTTACAGTCTGTGTGGAGTTTCTACATTCTCCCCATGTCTACTATTGGACAAAATTGTATGGGTTTAGAAAATGCAAGGCTGGTTTAATTTACAACCTGTTAAGAAAGTGCATTCATTGAATGCTTACACTGCAGAAGGAAGCCATTCAGCCCATCCAGTCTGCACCCACTTTCCAACAGAGCATTTTACTCAGGCCCACCCCCAAACTATCCCATGCATTCACCTCACTAATCCCCCTGATTTACACACCTTCGAACATGAAAGGGCAATTTAGCATGGCCCATCCACCTAACCTTGGACTCTGGGAGGAAACTGAAGCACTAAGAGGAAAGCCACGCAGACAAGGGGGGAAACATGCAAACTTCACACAGACAGACGATCACTCAAGGCCAGAATCAAACCCAGGTCCCTAAAGCCGTGGGGCAGCAGTGCTAACCATTGTGCCACCATGCCACCCTTCCCTGAAGGGAACATTGCCATCAATTATCTTGAGGAAAACAAGAACTCCTACCCTGTAAACAGTTTAAAAGCTAACGCTAACACATTGAAAGAGAGTTTTCCTTTGAACATGCACGTGCTACTCACCACAACCAGCAGCTGATGCTCCTTTTGGAATAAGCCGCAAAAAGAGAGAGAGGGAACAATTTGAAATATTGAATACGGGTTTTAAAAAAAAATGCATTTTGACAAGATGTCGAAACAAAGCTCTGCGACCCTAAATGTTAACCTTGTTTTCAACTCCTTCCATGGCCTTAATTATCTCTGCTTCCCTGCTCCACAGGGTTTCCAGATGTCAGTACACCACAAATATTGGCCACCTTGATTTTAACTGTTCCAGCACTGGTTCCTTGTCTCTAAGATCTGTAATTCCCTTCCTGGGTTTCTCTATCTCTCTCTCTCCTCTTATTAAGACTATTTGGAACCTACTATAGGGTCCATCTATTCCTTTGAATAGACGGAGATAACATTGGTGCAATGAATTTCTTTTAGAATCTTTGTAGTATTAATGCAAGCCTTACTTGAAACTAAAACATAAACTTTAATTTTATACCATTACTTTCAATAGAACTGCATCTGTACAGTGCAGAAGGAGGCCATTCAGCTCATCGCGTTTGCACTGACCATAATTTAAACCAGGTCCTATTCCTGTAAGTCCACATATTTGCCCTGCTAATTCCCTGACACTAGAGTTAATTAATCATGGCCAATCAACCTAAACTTGTACATCTTTGGAGTGCGGAGGAAACCGGAGCATCCGGAGACACGGAGAACATGCAAACTCCACACAAACTGTTACCAGAGGCCAGAATTGGGTCCCTAGGACTTTGCGGCAGCATGCCACAGTTCTTAATTAAATAAAACTTAAAATTAACATTACAGAAACAAAAAAATCCTGTAACTGAGGCACAGTGAACACAAAAACAAAAACAGCCAGGTGAACACACAGTTCCTAACTATATCTTAATTCTTATCTCATTATTGTGTGTTCTTCGCAGTCTGGCTCTGACTACAGAAAACAAATTTTACAGCTGTATTCTCAAGCTTTGCTTTGCTTGCAGTGAATTTTCTGCTAATCCAGCATGCCTTCTGAGTTTTAAAATGTAGTCAGGTGTTAGTTAACCCTTACAATCTAGTATTTAAATATAATCGCATAGGCAAAGATATCTTAAAATGAAGTCTTTGCATAGACTGAAGCAAACAGAACTAAGCATATGGAGGATCTCTCACCTATTTTTCCTGAAGAGTCATACAGACTCAAAAGGTTAACTTTATACTTTCTCTCCACAGATGCTGCCAGACTTGCTGCATTTTTTCAGCATTCTCAGTTTTTGTTATAACCTACCCTATCGGTTCATCTCCTCTAATTTCTTTTGTGACTTGCTGTCAAAATTTGTTTATTCTCTCCTCTCTGAACCCTCTTGGAACATTTTATTGCTTTAAGGGCATTATGTAAATGCATGTCATTGCTGTTGTTAATCATAGAATCATACAACCCTGAAGTGAAAGAGGCCCTGCAGCCCATCGAGTCTGCACTGAACATAATCCCAACCCAGGCCCTACCCCCATATCTCTATATATACCCACTAATCCCTCTAACCAATGCATCCCTGGACACTAAGGGGCAATTTCTTAGCATAGCCAATCAACCTAATCTGCACATTTTTGGTCTGGGGGAGGAAACCAGAGAACCCAGAGGAAACCCATGCAGACACGAGAGGAACGTGCAAACTCCACACAGATAGTGACCCGAGCTGCGAATCGAACACAGGATCCTGGAGCTGTGAAGCAGCAGTGTTAACCACTGTGCTACCATGCCACCTCTTAACTTTGATATTGATTGATCTGCCACGTATTTCCAACAAAATAAGCTAACTGCATTTGTTGGGTTCAGAATCACAGAATCCCTACAGTGCAAAGGAGGTTATTTGGCCCATTGAACCTGCACTAACTCTCCAACACAGCATCTTACCCAACAACCCCCCACCCTGCACATTTACCCCGCTAATCCTCCTAACCTACATATCTCTGGGCACCAAGGAGCTGTTTAGCATGGCCAATCCATCTAACCTAAACATCTTTGGACAATTTCTGAATTATTTCTTGTCCCAAGGCTGGAATTCTTCTTTGTCTGAAGATAATATTCTTGTTTTTTGTTTTAATTTCATCAGGGAGAATTCTGTATTCAACAAGATATGGAATATCATTAAAAAATTGAAACTTGTTCAATTAACAATGTCAGGACTGGCCTCTACATCGTTCCCATCAAACACTCCCAGGACATGGACAGCATGGGGTTAGATACAGAGTAAAGCTCTCTCTATACTGCATCTATCAAATACTTTCAGGACAGGTACAGCATGGAGTTAGCTCCCTTACCCTGTCATAAATTTCCAAAGCAGTTAGAAAGAGTTCAGCATTCAATTGTATACTTTTGCCCAAACCTTCAAAGATACAATCTCTGCTATTGTATTTGCATCCTCCCACCACCACCCCTGACCATCAGATGCCGAATGCTTAATTTCTCTGTGAAAATCCCCTGCAAATTACTGAATTGCTTTTAACTCCCTTTGCTCCTGAAGGATTTGTTGAGGGATTGTGCCGGGGGAAAAATAACTTGCCCAAGTATCCATTCCTCCAGTGAGTGCTGGCAGTCAGTTTTGGCATGCTACGTGCATTCCTGCAGTGCATTTTCCTACCCTTACTCAATGTTGACACACATGCTCTTTCCAGCCAGGGTTGCTGGTTAGGCACCAGCAGTAGGAATCCCAGTCGGTTTTCATTTCCTAAGCAAGCTGCAGCTTTCTTAATGCCGCCCTGGGATAAGATAACTCTCACAATGAGTTCACTGACATCAGCTCATTACTTTATCCTGATCAGCCAGCCAAGGGACAACTAATCTTAATCTTTGTCGGTTTTATCACATTAGGTTTGTAAATCTCTGATTCAATGGGGCTGCGATAACAGGATTGTCAGGAAAAGCCACATCCCAATTCTGCCTCCTTCCAGTCTCCAAGCAGAAGCATTTCAGAGGCAAGACAATCGTAGAACACAACACCTGCCAACTGAGCTGAGATCAAATAACTGGCAAATCAGGATCTGCATTTATATAGCCCCTTTCAAGATCACATCATTGTAAAATACTTTACAGCCAACAAAGTATCTTTGAATGTGGAAATGTGGCAGTCAATCTACACACAGCAAGCTTCCACAAACAGCAGTATTTTGATACCGTACAAATTTATTTTAGGCATGTTAATTAAAGGGCCAACATTGGCCAATACCCAGGGGAGACTTCCCCTGTTCTTCTTCAAAATAACATATACAGTAAGGCTCTGTGGGATCTTTGGCTTTCAACTTGAGATAGAGCCTCAAGTTAACAGCTTATTGGAAAAGCATCTTTAGCAGTGCAGTGCTCCCACAGAACTGATTTTGTGTTCGAGTCTTTTGAATAGGACATGAATACAAACTCTCAGGACTCAGAGGATAGGATGTTGCCAGTTGAACCTCAGCTGACACAGTGGGTCAGCAAGGAACAGAGCTGGGGTCTGGATGATCTGTATGGACTACACTGGATAATGCCAGTTCACTGTGTCTGAGGTCTGGATGAATTACATTGGATAATGATTGTTCACTGAGCCTTGGATCTGGATGGACTACACTGAATAACAGATGTTCGCTATATAGAAAACATAAATTTCCAAGAACCATGATTATGTTTTCCTGTTTGCCATGTGATCAATAACCAACACCAGTATTCTGCATTTTCAATGCTCTGCTTTTTTGTTTTATTCTTTCATGGCATGAGGATCTCATTGGCAAGATCAACATTTGGTGTCCAGCCCTAGTTGCCCTTGAAATGATTGGTTTGCTCGGCCATTTCAGCGGGCAGTTGAGAGTCAACCACATTGCTGTGGATCTGGAGTCACATGCAGATCAGGCCAGTAAGAATGGCAGATTTCCTTCCCTAAAGGACATTAATGAATCAGATGGGTTTTTATAATAACCAATGAGTGTTTCAGGGCACCATTGCTGAAACTAGTTTTTAATTCCAGATTTTTATTAACCAACCAAATTGTTTTAATTGATTGAAGTTAAATTCCATCAGTTGCCATTTTGGGATTTGAACACATGCTCCCAGAGTCTCTGGAATATTAGTCCAGTGACATTATCATTGTGCCTTCATCTCCCCAATAACATAAAATTTACATCCCTATTCCATCTTGGAAGTATGAGAATTGGAATTCAGCTTTAGCAGTCTGGAAATAAAAATTTGGAGTGAGCATGAAGATGTTGCATTGTCAAAAAAATCCTAACTAAATCACTGACCTAAATCTTCTGGTCCCATCGCGGTGGGAATCCTCACAAGTGGGTCAGAGAATCCCTATATTGCAGAAGGCAGCCATTCGGCCCATTGAGTCTGCACTGGTCACAATGCCATCCAGGCCCTAATCCCTTAACCTCACATATTTACTCTGCTAATTCCCTGACAATAGGGTCAATTTAGCACGGTCAATCAACCTAACTCGTACATTTTTGGACTGTGGAAAGAAATCGGAACATGCAGAAGAAAGACACGGGGAGAACTTGCAAATTTTACACAGACAGTGACCCAAGGCAAGCATCAAACCTGGGCCCCTGGCACTGTGAGACAGCAATGCTAACCACTGTGCCATCATGCCACCCATAATGACTCATATCTTTTGAAATAAGTCCCTGCAGCAAAATGGTTTAAACTTCAGTGGGCCTCCTTTCACATGATGGAACAGAGGAGGTTAAGTACAAATTATTAGGAGTCAGATGCATAAACCCCAACTCTATAGCACCACAAAAGCATGCAAACTCTTACACATTACGCATGTACAGAGCAATGCCCAGCTGTTTGCTTTTCATGCATGTTGCTTCCCCAATGACAAAAAGTTTCTTGACTTTGAATTTAACTGCACATGAAGAGTGGCTAATTACACATCATTTGCTCAGTTTGTTCTCCCAGGTGTGAACTCTGCAATATTTCCATGGTACATAATAAAAATAGACCACAAGAAGTCCACATCTAGTTACATAAAGCAATAGCAAATCAAAAAACGAATTCCGGAAATTGTACATAAATGATTGTAAAGGACACTGTGCCAAATAAAACCAGACATGACATGCATACTTGGCGTAAAATTGGGCCTGAAGATTTTATGGACTGAAATTGTGGTGTGTGAAATTAGTAACAAATGTGTTGATGTGAAATTCTTTTGTCCACTATTTTAAAGAAAGGTCATCAGCCCATTTGTCTGATATATCTTTGATTTAATAATGTCTTGGAAATACAACAAAACAATGATTTTATCATAAAATATTCCCAATGTATTTTAGAAGGAGGAAATATCTGAGCATGAGCAACAATGGGAAAAGGTTAGGAGATGACTGTGGGATTACAATAGTGAGTACACTTCAAAAGTACTGAAGTGATTGTAAATACTTGGGACATCCTGTGGTCACGAAAGACAACCGCAAATTTAAAAAAGAGGCAACAAGATGGGGGGGTTGGGTTGCTGTTGGTGGGAGGAGATAGGTTCACAATGTGCAACTTAGTTAGATGGAGGATCATTAGGAAGGGGTTCACAAAGCAGTCCAGTGAAAAGGGTAGGAGACAGACCATCAAGGGCTGAAGGATGGTGTTGTGGCAGAGAGGAAGAGGGGCTTGCAAAAGAGGACACAAAGTCAAAACAAAGATGATCAATAATAAATTCCGTAAGGGAATGTGGGGAAGGGGACGGCCTAGTGGTATTAGCGCTGAACTATTAATTCAGAAATTCAGTTAATGTTCTGGGTTCAAATCCCGTCACAGCAGATGATAGGATTTGAAATCAAATTTCAAAAATCTGGGAATGTAGAGTCTACTGATGACCATGAAACCATTGTCAATTGTCACAAAAACTCATCTGGTGCACTAATGTCCTTTAGGAAAGGAAATCTGCCAACCTTAACTCAGTCTAGCCTACATATGACCACAGAGCCATAGCAATGCAGTTGACTCTCAACTGCTTATCCAGGGCAACTAGGGATGGGCAATAAATGCTGCTGTGGAGATGCCAGCGTTCGACTGGGGTAAATACAATAAGAATCTCACAGGTTAATCATTAGCTATGAAGACTTGCATTCTAATCAGTATTCTGCAAAATGAGTACCTGCCTTTATATGCCTGTTTATGATCAGAACTCCCCATTCACCTGATGGAAGGGCAGAGCCCCAAAAGCTAGTGGCGTTTGCTACCAAATAAATCTGTTGGACCTTAATCTGGTGTTGTGAGACTTGTTATAATAAATTCTGGCCAGCCAACAGCGCCCATGTCCCACGAATGAATAAAATAAATATCTTTATAGAGAGAGCAGTGAGAATGGCAAACTCACTGAGGCCAACAGCTTAGATACATTTAACTAAAAGCTAGAAAAGTGCATCAGGGAGAAAGGAATCAGTACGGTTACACGGAGGAGGATTGGAGCGGTTGGGGGGGGGCGGGGGGGAGGCAAGGACCATTTGGAATATAAAAACAGCATTGATCTATTTGCTGAACGGTCTGCTTGAGCTGTAAACACAATGTAATTTCACATGAACATATTAACCTATCAGTTACCAATACCATGTTTTCCAACTTCTATCCATTCTTGGCCTCCCCCCACCCTGGTCATTTGACATCTATCAAAATACTGCAAAATCCCCTCCACTTTATCAGAATGATAGGATAAACCAGAGTCAGAATGGGATGTTAATACTTGCTTCAGTTTCAATCTCTTCTCTGTGTGCAGTCCTGAAGGTTCAATATTCTATACAAGAGCAAGTACAAAGGCCAATTGTGTGGAGGAAGAGTTAGCAATGTGTCTTCAGGTGGCGGATTAATCCCGGGTGCAGGGGCCACTTATCTCAATTGGAAACATGTGGCGGGAGAAATCTGGATTTAAAACACGATAAACTCTTTCTTCTTTATCTGATTAATACCGCAGACAAATTCCCCCCAGTTCTCATGCCTCCCCCCCAAACCTTATCCATTCTTTTCTGAACGCCAAGGTAATAAATCATTAAATCAACAATCACAACTCAGCCTTGACTATTCACACAGTGCTATCCAGATGTATGTTCTAACAGGGAGCAGCGGCTACCTGAATGACTAAGCAAGTCCCTTGCCTACAAGTTCAGTTAGGAGACAGATTGAATCATCTCCATCCGTCACCCCAAGTGGGATCATTCCCAACACAAGATAAACTATTGGTCGTGAAGAGGCTTCATAGGGAAAATATTCATCCATCCTTGCTGGGGATCTAGAACACAGGAGCACAGCCTCAAGATATGGGGTTGATCATTTAAGGCTGAGACAGGTGGAATATATCTACTCAAGTAGTTGTGACTCTTTAGAATTCTCTACTGTAGGGGAAATGGATATTCCGTTATTGAATATATTTAAAGGCTGAGATAGATTTTTAACCTGTTAAGCCATTGGTGCACCCAGACCTAGAGTAAAACATACAGTTTTGTTTTCCTTATTCATGGAGGGAAACGCTTGCACTGGAGGTAATTCCGAGAAGGTTCACTAGGTTGATTCATGCGAGGAGGGTGTTGCTTTGTAAGCAAAGGTTGAACAGGTTAGCCCTGTAGCATCGGCATTAAGAAAAACGAGAGGTGATCTCATTGAGTCATATAAGTTTTTGGGGTTAGATGCTGAGAGGAAATTTCTCCTTCTGGGAAAATCTAGAATGAGAGGACAGAGTTTCAAAAGAAGGGGTTTCCCATTCAGGGTGGAGTAGGGGGTCATTAATATTTGGAATTTTCTACTCCAAAGAGCAGATTAGGCTCAGTCATTCAATATATGCAAAGCTGAGTTAAACAGGATTTTGATTGACAACAAGGACTATAGGAAACTGAGAGGTAAGTGGAGCTGAAACCGTAATCAGATCAGTCTTAAGCTTAAAATCATGGAATCTTTATAGAGCAGAAGCGACCATTCAGCCCGTTGAGTCTCTACTGACTCCCTGATGGAATATCTAACCTAGGCCCCTGCCCCACCCTATCCCCATAACTCACACATTTCCCATACCTTTGGCAATTTGGGGGAAGAAACACATGCGTCAGGGAAAAAAACCTGCAAACTCCACAGACATTGACCCAAGCTGGGAATCGAATCCAGGTTCCTGGAGCTGTGAGGCAGCAATGCTGACCACTGTTCTACCATCTTATTGAATGGTGAGGCAGGCGCAATGGACCACAAGGCCCACTTCTTAACATTTATGTTCCTGTTGTCATGTAAAGCTATTTTCTAGGAGTTGCCAAACCTCCAGGAGTTGGAGATGAATCTCCAAGACACTGCTGCCAGGAAGAATATACATAATGGCATTAAAAAAAAAGTGCATTTCCTTCTCCATATTTTCTTGGGGCACTTTCTCTTACCAGTCATCAAAACATCACTGATTGGGGCAAAAAATGTTGTCAGACAAAGTCAAGAACATCTTACAGATGAGGCTATTCAAAGAGGAGTGGGCAGATCTCAGTTCTGAGGGAGGATGGTTGGTGACAGGAAGTCATGTGATAGAACTTCCAGTAACCGGTCACCAGTGGAGTGCCTCAAGGACCTGTTCTGGGACCCTTGCCGTTTGTAATTTTCATAAGTGACCTGGATGAGGAAGTGGAGGGATGGGTTGGTAAGTTGGCTGATGACACAAAGGTTGGTGCTGTTGTAGATAGTCTGGTGGGATGTCAGAAGTTGCAGCGTGACATAGGTATAATGCAGGACTGGGCGGAGAAGTGGCAGATGGACTTCAACCCAAATAAATGTGTAGTGGTCCATTTTGGCAGGTCAAATGGGATGAAATATAATATCAAGGATAAGACTCTTAGCAGTGTAGAGGATCAGAAGGACCTTGGGGTCCGGGTCCATAGGACTCTTAAATCAGCCTTGCAAGTGGAGGATGTGATCAAGAAGGCATATGGTGTACTAGTCTTCATCAATCAAGGGATTGAGTTTAGGAGTAGGGAGAAAACACTGCAGCTTTACAAGACTCTAGTCAGACTTCAGAGTACCGTGCGCAATTCTGGTCGCCCAATTACAAGAAAGGAGTGGAAGCTATTGAAAGAGTGCAGAGGAGATTTATAAGGAAGTTGCCTGAATGGGGAGGCATGCCTTATGAGGATAGGTTGAGGGAGCTAGGTCTTTTCTCCCTGGAGAGACGAAGGATGAGAGGTGACCTGATAGAGGTTTATAAGGTGTTAAGAGGTATAGATCAGGTGGATTCTCAGAGGCTATTTCCCAGGGCTGAAATCGTCGCTACGAGAGGACACAGGTTTAAGGTGCTGAGGAGTAGGTACAGAGGAGATGTTAGAGGTAAGTTTTTCACTCAGAGGGTGGTGGGTGAGTGGAATCGGTTGCCGTCAGTGGTGGTAGACGCAAACTTGTTGGGGTTTTTTCGTAAGAGACTTTGGATAAGTACATGGGATTTAATGGGATTGAGGGTTATAGGTAGGCCTAGTAGGTAGGGATATGATCAGCACAACTTGTGGGCTGAAGGGCCTCTTTGTGCTGTAGTTTTCTAAGTTCTATGTTTCCTATGATCTAATGACCCGATCCTGCGTTGGCAAACCAACACCGTTCTTGCTTGGCTCGACCCAATTCTGCTAAGAGGCAGCTCATTGAGTTAACGAGGAAAACTATGCTTTGGCCAGTTTATTGTGTATGTGTGTGTCTGTGAGAGAGAGAGAGAGGGGAAAACAATGGTATGTGTATCTGTCTGGGTGTGTGTGTGCATGTGAAAAATTATGCTATGTGTCTGCATGCGCTCATTGCCTTCCAGAATGTTTCCTTTTTTTTAAACATGCAGAACAAAAGATGACAGCAGGGTAAGTCCATTCACAATGCAGACAGGCAAATTTATTTAGCAGCCCTACCACACTGCAGGCAGAAGCAGCACTGCAATTAGAAAAGCTGCTTTTATATCTAGTTGCTGAAGTGGCAGTGCCAATGGAAGGGACAGGTTTCTGCGATTTAATTACAAAGGGCTAGACCACTGGATTTAGCGAATCCTGCAGGTTTACTATTGGAGGGGAGAGTGGGAGGGTATGATGTTGGCTGAATATAGTGCACAATATGGATCCAACACGAGAAGCAGCTTTAAAAAAGGCATTAAACACCTAATGAAAGATGCACTTCCACGGCACTTTTCACATTGTTGCACCTGAATTCCCCATAGTGTATGGAGGAGTAATATAAAAGAAACAGCAAGGGAAAGCACTGTGCAGAGTTAAAGGGGGGAGGAGGAAACAAGAACATTTGCTGCAAGTTGGCAGTGCGATCCATTTAAAAATTAACAAGCAATGTATTCAGATAAGCTGCTCTTTCGTGAAGCATTGGACCACACAGCAAATTAAAATCGACTCTTAACAGCAGGCACAACGTGGAAACGAAAGGCAGAGGCTTATATTTGTGCAAGACTCATTACAGCTCTCAGAAATTCTCATATACAGAGAGTCATCCTGAAGTGTCAAAGCAGCAACTAATTTGCATTCAGCAAGGTCCCTTAAACACAAGAATGGGACTGTTTGTCTTACTTTCTTTTAAGGTGATGATGGTTGAAGGAAGAATGTTGACGAGGGCAACTCTTTGCTCTTTCTAATGTGGCATCATGAGATTTTTTTTCTTACATTCATCTACTGTGGGCAGCACAGTGGTTAGTACTACTGCTTCAGAGCACCAGGGACCTGGGTTCAAGTCACTGGATCACTGTCTGTACGTTTTCCCAGTGTGTGTGGATTTCCCTTGGGTGCTCTGGTTTCCTCGCACAGTCCAAAGATGCGCAGATTAGGTGGATTGGCCGTTCTAAATTGCTTCTTAATGTCAGGAAGATTAGCTAGGATAAATGCATGGAGTTATGGAGATAGGGCCTGGGTGGGATTGTCATCAATACAGATTCAATGAGCCAAATGGCCTTCTTCTGCACTGTAAGATTCTACGAATCTATCTCAACAGACAGATGGGACCACAGTTTAACACCTCTATCAGGCTGAGATAGCACTTTAGCCAGCACTTTGATCTGAAAATAGTGGCCAGGTGACCTCTGACCATAAGACAATGCATTTTTTAGGTGTTCGGATCACCAACAACCTGTCCTGGTCTCCTCCCCCTGCCAACACTACAGTCAAAAAAGCCCAGCAATGACTTTACTTTCTCAGAAGACTAAAGAAATTTGGCACGTCAGCTACTATTTTCACCAACTTTCACAGATGCACCATAGAAAGCATTCTTTCTAGTTGAAACATTTTGACAAAAGGTCATCTGAACTCGAAATGTCAGCTCTCTTCTCATTACATAGAACAATACAGCATAGAACAGGCCCTTCGGCCCTCGATGTTGCGCCGACCAATATAAAAAGCAATGCCCCTCCAAACTAAACCATTCCCTTCTCTTCCATATACTTATCATCAACTAACCTCTTAAACGCCACCAAACTTGGCGCATCTACAACTGCTGCAGGCAGGGCATTCCACTCCCGAACCACCCTTTGGGTAAAGAACCTACCTCTGATATCCGTCCTATAACTATCACCCCTTAATTTAAAGCTGTGTCCCCTCGTGCTAGCTTTCTCCATCCTAGGAAAAAGGCTATCACTGTCCACCCTATCTAAACCTCTAATCATCTTATATGTTTCAATAAGGTCCCCTCTTAGCCGCCTCCTTTCTAACGAAAACAACCTCAAATCCCTCAGCCTCTCTTCATAAGACCTGCCCTCCATACCAGGCAACATCCTGGTAAACCTCCTCTGTACCCTCTCCAATGCCTCCACATCTTTCTTATAATGTGGGGACCAGAACTGCACACAATACTCCAAGTGCGGCCGCACTAGAGTTTTGTACAGTTGCAACATGACGTTGCGGCTCCGAAATTCAATCCCCCTACCAATAAAAGCCAAGACCCCATATGCCTTCTTAACAACCTTCTCGACCTGACTGCCTACTTTCAGGGATCTATGCACATACACACCAAGATCCCTCTGTTCATCTAGACTACTAAGAATCCTACCATTTGCCCTATACTCTACACATTTATTATTTCTGCCATAGTGCATTACCTCACACTTTTCCACATTAAACTCCATTTGCCACCTCTCGGCCCAGCTCTGCAACTTGTCCAAGTCCCTCTGCAAACTATAACACCCCTCTTCACTATCTACCACTCCACCGACTTTAGTGTCATCTGCAAATTTACTAATCCATCCTTCAATACCCTCATCCAGATCATTTATAAAAATTACAAACAGCAGGGGCCCCAAAACAGACCCCTGAGGTACACCACTTGTCACCGAACTCCACGATGAATATCTCCCATCAACCACCACCCTCTGTCTTCTATCTGCTAGCCAGTTCCTAACCCAATTAGCTAAATCACCCTCTATCCCATACATCTGCATTTTCTGCAGAAGTCTTCCATGGGCCACCTTATCAAACGCCTTACTAAAGTCCATATATACCACATCAACCGCCTTACCCCCATCCACCTCCTTAGTCACTTTTTCAAAAAACTCAATGAAGTTAGTAAGTCACGACCTACCCTGATGCTGCCAAACCTGAGATTTCCCAGCGTTTCCTCTTTTAGATTCTATCTGGTTGTATCACAGCTTAGTATAGCTTCTGCTCTGCCCAAGATCACAAAGAACTACAAAAAGTTGTGAATGTAGCCCAATCCATTACGCAAACCAGCCTCCCATCCATTGATACTTCTGCTGCCTCGGCAAAGCAGCCAATATAACTAAGGGCCCCCACAAACCCTAGACATTCTCTCTTCCACCTTCCTCTTTCAGAAAGATGAGGTCACGTACGAACTGACTCGAGAACAGCTTCTTCTCTACTGCTGTCAGACTTTTGAATGGACTTACTTTGCATTAAGCTGATCAATCTCTACACCCTAGCTACAGCTGTAACACGACATTCTGCACTCTCTCCTTTCCTTCTCTACGAATGGTATGTCTGTAAAGCACACAAGGAACAATACTTTTCACTATGCTAATACACGTGACAATACTAAATCAAATTAACTCAAAATGTGGCCATTCCTGAGTACTGCATTGTGTCAGCGTACACCTCAGATTGAATGTTCACATTTGAAAGATCATTTGCCACAGTCTTGGCAGAATAATTGCAGAAAACCCAGGAAACAAACCATTTGAAATATTTTCCCTGATTTTCTGATGACTTTATACTGATCTTGCAGAGAATGATAAAAGCAAGTTACTGCAGATGCTGCAATCTGCCTTTTAGCTTTGACAAAGGGTCACCTGGACTCGAAACATCAGCTCTTTTCCTTTCTTACAGATGCTGCCAGACCTGCTGAGATTTTCCAGCATTTTCTCTTTTGGTTACAGAGAATGAACCCCAATAGAAATTCACCCCTCGTGATTAGAGCCGAAGTCAGCGTTGAACTCATAACCTTCTGACTTCAAAAGGCAGGAGTAACAGACTTGACCCGGCTGACAAAACATGAAGACAGTCCCTAACATACGCAACCGGGAACTCAGGTGAATTTTCATACCCAAGCTGTGGTGAGAATTTGGAATTCTCTACTCACAGGTGAATCGCCAGATGCATTTAGAGGAAAGCTAGATAAATACACGAAGGAGAAAGGGCGGAGGGACATGAAGCAAAAGCAGGGGACTCCAATGGAGCATAAACAAAGGAGTGATGGGTGAACGGCCTGTGCATTTCATCTTATTCTGATTTTAGTGATTGGTCATCACAGCAAGATCGAATCCATATTACAATGCATCTGTTTAAAATTTAGTCATTTATCAGTGTCACAAGTTCAGAACTAGGGGGTCACAGTCTGAGGATTCAGGGTAGACAATTTAGGATGGAGATGAGCAGACATTTCTTCACCCAGAAAGTGGTGAGCCTGTGGAATTTATTACCACAGGAAGTAGCTGATACCAAAACACTGAATGTATTCAAGAGGCGGCTGGATATAGCACTTGGGGTGAATGGGATCAAAGGTTATGGGGAAAATGCAGGATTAGGCTACTGAGTTGGACGATCAGCCGTGATCGTAATGAATGGCAGAGTAGGCTCAAAGGCCAAATGGCCTCCTCCTATCTTCTATATTCCTAAGTAGGCTTACATTAACACTGCAATGAAGTTACTGTGAAAATCTCCTAGTCATCACACTGGTGCCTGTTCAGGTACATTGAGGGAGAATCTAGCATGGCCAATGCACCTAACCAACACATCTTTCAGACTGTGGGAGGAAACCAGAGCACCAGCAGCAAACCCACACAGACATGGGGAGAATGTGCAGACTCCACATAGACAGTGACCCAAGCTGGGAATGGAAAGTAGGTCACAGGTGCTGTGAGGCAGAACAGCAAACCACTGTGTTATACTGTGCCACCTCATCAATAACCTATGAAAAGCTGCATGATTGAGGGAATTTTTGTTTAAACTTGTTTCTTGGGGCGATTGCACTTTCCTGATTCTGACCTTCACCAGCATCCCATTCCCCTGATTTACTTATCTGATTTATTAAGCAAAGAAGTCTCTCAAGATGTTGGCATCAAAATTCAAGCCAAAAGCTTGCAATTGTAAATGAGAGCAGACAAACTCTCCACCAGTGATGTCCCACTCACCTCTATTGCATCTTTGAATTCATCTTCTACCTCCTGTTCCTCAGGCTCCTCAAGGTTCCCTGGAGTTACTTCCTGCAGAGAAAGATCAAAGATGATTTTATTTCCAATGAATCATTGATGAAAGAAATTAGGGAAAATTCGGTTCTCATTACAGATGGAAAGCAAGATACAATTGCCTAGTTTAGTGTGTAAGTGGTGGAATCCAAGTGATATTCTCAGACAAATCTGAAATTCCTCATTCTGGTGCTTTCAAGTAAGCAATTTTTTTTCATGTTCATTCATGGATTGTGTGGATCATTATCAAGACCAACACTTATTGCCTGTTCCTAAGTGGTGTTGAGTTACCACCTTGAGCCACTGCAGTCCATGTGGTGTAGGTACACCCACAACGCTGTTAGGGAGTTAGTTCCAGGATTTTGATTGAGCAACTTTGAATGAGGATATATCTTTAAGTCAGGGTGGTGAGTAACTCCAAAGGAAAGTTTTCAAAATGTTGGATAACATTATTGTACAGGCTGTTTTCAGTCTTTGGTTGCAACCAACATTTTATAAGCAGCATCTGAGTCAACAATTTGTTCAAACACGGAGAAGGCACTCCTAAACTTGAATTTTGGGGCAGTGGTACATTGCCCAACACAATTTTGAGCCAAGGCTCGATTCTCCCTCAAAATCATCACCACTCCCATTCTATGACTTTCCACCTTATTCAAAACCATGTCAGCCTTACTCAAAGATGTGGCTTTGACCAGACACACACACATGCATCCACATGGGGCAGGGGTCAAGGGAGATAGATAGGGTAATAAACCTGGGAAGGGGGACGGGGGTGTCGGGCTGGAGAGTGACAAGTAGGTGGGAAGCACAGGTAACAGGCATAGGAAGGAAGCACAAAGGAGAGCGGGTGAGGGAGCACAAGAGAAAGGGGACGAGGGAGCACAAGGAGGAAAGGAAGGAGAGTGAGCAGGTGCAAGCAGAAAAGGGTGAAATGAAGAGACTAGAGAGAGAACAACTGAATGGGACAAAGAGAGGGAGAAACATCTCATGAGTATGTGAGAATGAAAAAAAAGAGAGCACACGTTAGCTCTGAATTCTAACCTGTAAATTCTCAGTTCATAATTTTCCTTTATTCAGAATGAGCTTGTGGAAGTCTGGCACCTATTTACGGTTTTGCACCTCTTACATTGGGACTCCAGCTGTTTCTAACACACAGCATGCCAAGACCCATATCCTTATTTAATGTACAATTGCCAAGATCTATATCCTCAAGTAATATGCCACATGCCTAGACTTCTAACCCTTATTTAACATGCAACATACCGCATTATGGTACAAATGTGCCATGGCACATACGCTCATTTAATAGAAAATAGGCCACAAGTTGAATCTTTATTTAATACACAATGAGTTAGATTTTGATTAATGCAATGCCAATTGGCTTTTCAGATCAAATAAATTATACTTTGAAGTGTGTCCAGTTGTTGTTGTACAGATACACTGACCAATTGTAAACAGCAAAGTCTAGTAAACAAGCATGTCATAACATCTTTCAGTTCATCTCTCAAGGCACTATTGGTGAAAGGCCAAGACTCAGGAGAAATCTCCTGCACTATTTCACTTTGTCCAACTCAACCTGTCATCTACGGCTTGCTTCAACATATCACATGCTGTTCACTCTGGGCTAAATTCAAAACGGCCAGATAAAGTAGAAATGGCCAAAAATTTCAAATTTTTAGATGTTCAGATTACGAACAACCTGTCCTGGTCCCCCCGTACCGACACCATCATTAAGAATGCTCACCAACGCCTCAACTTTCTCAGAAGACTAAGGAAATTTGGTATGTCAATTACAACTCTCACCAGCTTTTACAGAAAGCATTCTTTCTGATTGTATCAAAGCTTGGTATGGCTCCTGCTCTGCCCAAGGCCGCAAGGAACTACAAAGGGTCGTGAGCAAAGCCCAGTCCATCACACAAACCAGCCTCCTACCTATTGACACTGTCTACACTTTCCTGCCGCTTAAGAGCAGCCAGTATATAAAAGATCCACACATCCAAGACATACTCTCTTCCACCTTCTTCCATCAGGAAAAAGACCAAAAATCTGAGGAAATGTACCAACCAACTCCAAAACAGCTTCTTCCCTGCTTACCTCACACTAAGTTGCTCTTTCTCTACATCCTAGCTATGAACGTAACATTAAATTCTGCATTCTTTCCTTCTGTTATGGATATGCTTTGTACAGCGCGCAATAGAGACAATACTTTTCACTGTACATTAATGCATATAATAATAAATCAAATCAAAGATAAAATAAATAAAATGAAAACCTTCATAAAAGATTTCATTTTTAATTTCAAAATTATGTCAAAGATATTTGAGTTTGACACGATACCTAAATGCCTCAACACTGAATCCTCACAGGGACTATGCCTAATTTCCTGGAATTTCTCAAGTTAACGGTCACTTACCAATACAGAACTTGAATGTTGCTGAAAAGAGGCTTGTTATTCAAGCTTTTCATCTCACACTTATCAGGACAAACTCAAGAATACCAAACTTCAAATGTTCACATCAATTCTGAACTTGTTTAAAATCTGGTATTCTTGTCCTGATGAATGCAATATGAAAAACTTCAATAGCAAAACTTCCTTTTTGGCAATATTCAAGTTAACAAACACTAGTTTCACCTCATTCTTTTCTCTACTCCCAAAAAATGTATTTCAAAGTTATTCTTTCAAAGACTGAATACACAGCAGTGTTTCAACAGGGGAAAAAGTGAGCGAAAGAGAGAAAAGAAAAAGAAGAAAAAAATAGAGGAAGATTTTTTTTCAAACTAGAATCTAACTGAAGGGCTCAGATAGTTTATATATAGAAATATTAATACCCATGAGTGTCTTACACATCGGAATCCAGCTG
Source organism: Sphyrna mokarran (assembly GCA_024679065.1). Lineage (NCBI taxonomy): Eukaryota > Metazoa > Chordata > Chondrichthyes > Carcharhiniformes > Carcharhinidae > Sphyrna > Sphyrna mokarran. The sequence continues at coordinate 7,554,817 of JAGIQG010000017.1, read as the reverse complement.
CAATGAAATTCAAACCACAACAGCGGCTACCAGATGAATCTCCAAAAACCTACGGTGAAGTTAACATTCTTTTTTTCAGCCTTGCAGACACTACTCATTTCTGCTCAAAATATTCATAAATGTGCTTGAGGGAAGGAAATCTGCTAAACTGGCCTCCATGTGACTCCAGAGCCACAGCAATGTGGTTGACTCTCAACTGCCCTCTGAACAAGGGCAAATAGGGATGAGCAATAAATGCTGGCTAGCCAGTGACACCCACGAATGAACAAAAAAATTAAGGCAATACTTGCCTAATGTCTGTCTACACTGACAATTTGGTGCCGTAGAGACAAAGGAAAACCTGAATTAATCAATTAAGATCAAAAGAGTAAAGACGTGGGCATATCCTTCAAGCACTCATGTGCACAATAGGAAAATGGACCCCGGAATAAGAAAATAGTAGCGTCAATCCTGTCTCAGAAGAAAGCCCCTCACATCTCTGCGTTAGGAAGTTATGGGTTTAAATCCCACGCTAGAATCATTTTTTGTCATATCAGTTGACAGTCCAATACTAAAGGGGTGCTACATCATCCATGATATTGTCTCTCAAGACAACAGATCGAATCAAGGCTATAAGTGTCCTTTCTGTTGGCCATAAAAGATCTCATAGCCACTATGTGAGTAAGAGTGGGGTAATTTTCTCCTATGTCTTGGGTTCCAAAACTTACCCTCAATTAATATCACTAAAACAGACTTTCTGATCAGAATCTGATTTGTGGGTAATGAAAGGCATTATATATATCCAAGTTTTTCATTGCTTGCTTCCTAACAGCAGTATTTATATCCACCAGTATATAAAATCTAAGTAGGTTTTTTACCTCCGGTGTGCTTGCAGTTGGAGTTATGTCCTGGTTCAAACCTCCTTCCGATTCTGGCACTGGAACCACCTCTGCTTCAATCTCAGGGTTTGATCCAAAATTCTGTAGCAAAGCTCCCTTACAATCGGTTATAACTGCAGAAACAAAAAAAAACAACAAGAGAAAACATAATGAAATGATCATTGGGAAACACAGCATTTCTTTACCTCTTGCCCTCACCCAAAAAGCTACATAAACCAATACACTAAGCTGAAAAGTGGAGCTGCTCGAATGGCCCAGTAAACAAATGCATTGGCCTTGTTTCAAGCTACATACAGGCCAAGGACAGAATCACAATTTTATACTGGGATATGAGGTAGGGAGAAGAGATCCAGGCAGAGCGATGACAGGGGTTCTGGATTCGAAACAGAACATGCTGGAAACACTCAGCAATTCAAGCAGCATGTGGGGAAAAAAAAAATAACATTTCAAGTCTGTGATCTTTCATCAGAGCTGTGAAGAGTTTTTTTTAGTTCATTCATGGGACATGGGCGTCGCTGGCTGGCCGGCATTTATTGCCCATCGCTAGTTACCCTTAGAGGGCAGTTGAGAGTCAACCACTCTCTGGAGACATGTGGCTCTGGAGTCACATGTAGACTAGACTGAGTAAGGATGGCAGATTTTCCTCCCTCAAGGACATTAGTAAACCGGATGGGTTTTTTCCAACAATTGACAGTGGTTTCATGGTCATCAGTAGATTCTTAATTCCAGATATTTTTTATTGAATTCAAATTCCACCATCTGGGATTTGGATTCAACCCAGATCCCAAGAATATTAACAGAGTTTCTGGACCAATAGGCTAGCCTTAATACCATGAGGCCGTCACCTCTCCCAATGAAATGAAATAGGTTTTGAACAAAGAATAAGGGCAAAAGGAAGATTTGTGATAGGGTAGAAGACAAGAGAGTTGAATGGCAGAAGAGTTAAGTTTTCCAGGAATGACACATTGTTGTATTATCTGTAAATGTCTGTAAAGAGCTAAGAACTAATTAGCTAGGAGCTAACAATTAATTATGTGCAAATGTTCCAGGAGCCACATTTCAGTTGCACCAGAGACTGATTTGATGTGTAACTGAACCAGTTCAAATTAACTGTTCAAGTAAGTTAGCATGGCAAGCTAAAGGTAAAGAATTCTGATCTTTTCAAGCTTAAAATGTTAAGATAACCAACATCAGAGATCCAAATGGCAATAGCAGCACATTCGCTGGGGATGGTGATGGGAGAGGGAAGACACGATAGATGTGCCCAAAGCAGGTGTGCTGCTTCCTACAAACAAAAACAAGAGAAGAAACAAAAAAATGCAGAGAAAATGGGGCAGAGATCCTGGGCTAAAGTTGGAATTCAATGTAAAGACCAGGAGAGTGTAAAGATGAGGTGCTGTTCCACCTCACTGGAACAGTCAGAATGTCGAGGACAGAGACATGAGCATGGGAGCAAAGTGGAGGATTAAGATGGCCGGTCACCAGGAGGTCAAACTGAATTGGAGCTGCTCCACAAAGTGGTCACTTAATCTGCATTTGGTCTTCCCACCGTCAAGGATGGGGACTCACTTGATGAAGGAGCAGCGCTCCAAAAACTCATGATTCCAGATAAACCTGCTGGACTTTAACCTATTGTTGTGAGACTTCTTACATTGTAAAAGAGACCACGTGGTGTGCAGACAAACATCTCACCAAAGCCATCGTAACATCCCCATTTCTTGCCTTCAATCAACCGCACAACTTCAAACAGACCATTGTCTGCAGCAAACTACCCAGCCTTCAGGGGAACAGTAACCCAACACCATACAGCCCTGTCAGAGCAACCTCTGCAAGATGTGCCAGATCATCGACATGGATGCCATCATCTCACGTGAGAATACCATCCACCAGGTACACCGTACATACACTCGTAACGCGGCCAATGTTGTCTACCTGATAGCTGTAGAAAAGGATGTCCCAAGGCATGGTACATTGGGCAGACCATGCAGACACTACAACGGATGGATGAACACTGCTTGACAATCACAGGCAAGACTGTTCTCTTCCTGTTGGGAAACACTAGTGAACATAGGCATTCGGCCTCTGACCTTCTAGAAAGTGCTCTCCAAGGCGGCCTTCACGACATAAGACAACACAGAGTCACTGAGCAGAGACTGATAGCCAAGTTCCGCACACGAGGACAGCCTCAACTAGGATCTTGGGCTCGTGTCACACTATCTGTAACCCCCACGACTTGTCTGGGCTTGCAAAATCTCACTAACTGTCCTGTTTGGAGACAATTCACATCTCTCTAACCTGTGAGAAGAGAAGTGTGGAAATGTGATAGATACGGTAGAGGGCTTTGTCAACCAGGTGAGGGGATGGCAATTGAGGAAGGTTGCATCAGCAGAAACAGATGCACCAGAGATGGAGGAAGTTAGGAGAATGAAATCCTCCCAGGTTTTGGCCTCAATGCCTTTGGGCCAGAGAAGGGGACAAAGAATTCAAGTTCCCGTGCTTGATTAACAGCCCTGCTTAATGTATTCACACAGGGGTACCTACGGTAACAACAACCTGCATTTATACAATCTCTTTACCATAGAATCATTATCGCACAGATGACATTCAGCCCATTGCATCTGTGCCTGCCCTCTGAAGGAGCAATTTACCTGGCGTCACACTGTCTTTTCTGCGTAACAACACAGATTTTTTCCTTTTCAAGTATCAATCCAATTCTCTTTGAAAGGTTCCTCAATTTACCCTACCTCCATAACATTCAGCAAGTGCATTCCAGATCCTAATCACTCACTACATTGAAAAGATCTTCTTCATGTTGTTTTGCTAAGTGCCTTAAATCAATGCCCTCCAATAAGGGGGACAGTTTCTCCTTGTTTACCCTGTCTATTTGCCTTATGACTTTGAATGCTTTTTATCAGGTCTCTTGTCAATGTTCTCTTCACCAAAGAAAATGCTGTCTCAACTGTTCTCTTGTCTCTACTTAATCGAAATTCCTCACGAATTTTCTCTTTTTTATGCACCCTCTCACATCATTTTTAAAGTATGGTGTCCAGAAGTGGATACAATACTCCATTTGAGACCAAACCTGTGCTTTATACAGGTTTAACACATCTTCCTTGCTTTTGTACTCAATGTCTCTATTAATAAAGTCCAGAATGCTGAATGTTTTATAAACCACACGCTCAACCCTTCTCACTGCCTTCAATGATTGATGCATGGTTACACCCAGGTCTCTCAGCTCCTACACCAACTTTTGAATTGGGTCCTTTATTTAATATCTCTCTGTGCTCTTCCCACCAAAATGAATCACTGCACACTTCTTTGCATTAAACTTTATCTACACCTGTCTGCCCATTCCACCAACCTGTCCGTGTACTTTTGAATTTCTACACTATCTTCCTTATCACAGAAAAAGCCAACTGTCTTTCCAACGCTTCCTTTACCTGCAAGTGGAGAGAGAATGGAAAAGTGTGGCCCGGCAGAAAGCCACGTGAGGAATAGAAAAATGCAGTGTTTGCATTTGCCAAGTGATACTGTTGGCACACACAATTCCTTTTGGAATATAGCGCACAGGCAGATGCAAAAGTACAAATATAACTTTTCCATTCAGATGGAAACATTTATGTAGAGAGAGGAAGGAGATCGCAGCCTGCACCAAAAGCACGTTTTAAAAAAAACCACAATCGGAATATATAATCTAGAAAGTATAGTAATAAGGAGCATTAACAATTGTAGGTCCTCAGTCAGTCACGTTCACATGATTACACTCAAATCGTCTCTAAAGACTCACCAATAACCAAATGTTTACATAATTTCCACAGAGGGTTCTACAACCAAAGTCATGGAGGATGGAATATTCACTGCATAGCCATTCTAGGTTTTTTTTTTAAATTGATACTTTACGGTATCCTAATAGAACAATGCAGGATAAAAGGCCATTTGACTCATCACACCGGTGCTAGCTGCGTGAAAGAGAGTTAGGGATGGCACAGTGGATTAGCACTGCTGCCTCACAGCACCGGGGACCCGGGTTTGATTCCAGCCTTGGTGACAGTGTGGAATTTGCACGTTCTTCCTGAGTCTGCATGAGTTTCCTCCGGGTGCTCTGGTTTTCTCCCACAGTCCAAAGAAGGTTAAGCATTAGGTTGAGTAGCCATGCTAAATTGCCCTCAGTGTCAACAGGATTAGCAGGGTAAATGTGCAAGCTTACAGGAATAGGACCGAGGTGGAACTGTTCTCGGTACAGACTTGATGGGCCGAATGGCCTCGTTGTCTACTGTAGGGATTCTATAATTCAATTAACCTGCTGTTTTACCCTTCCCTTTTATTAATTATGTATTTAATTGTATTCAAATTGTGGGCATCAATTGAAGATTCACTTATGCTTCTATTGAGAAGCAGGCTGATACAGTGGTTTTGTAATATGTCTCCATAAACTAAAGCTGATGAATGTGCCATAGTAAGGTTCCAGCTCCAACTTGGCCATCTAGAACACACATACCTCTGAGATCTGAGCGCACTCCCTCCCCCTCGGCCCTCCAGGTTACTTATTCAGTTCCCTTATAACATTATGATAGAAATTGGTTCCGCAACCCCTTCAGGCTACGCATTCCAGATTTATAAGAACTCATCATGTTTAAAAAGAATGTTTTCCTCTTGTTGTCTCTGATTCAAGGTAACTGGTAACAGAATCAATCTGCTTTTCAGTGGCTTTTCCTAGGCTGAGTGATACAGTGCAAGATGCCCAGCTCACCTTTATGGAAGAGACCCTCAAGTGGACAATGGAAATCAGTGTATATTCAACCCCCCAAGCTTTGGGTTTGTATATGTCACGAACCAATTATGTCGACAAAGGAGTGAAATCATGTGGCGTACAAGCAGTAAGGGACCTGGTTAACCAGGATAAAGTATAAATAAGAAATCTGATGGGCTTTGCAGTGAGGCAACATTTTGCATTGTCCTGCAAATAACTCAATGGATTATTACGACTGAATGATTAGCAGAAGGATGATCACTGCAGGTTTCTCATATATTCCAGATTCATTCTGCAATAACTAAACTCTTCTACAACTGCAACCTATCTGTTGCAGAGTTACAGATCATTTTTATGCAGCACTTTGACAGTGAGAACCCATTTCCTCTGGCTGTGTAATATAGCCACATAGGGAGAATAGAAAGCATTTTGTGTTCATTTTTAAAAACTTGTTCTTCGGATGTGTGCACCATGAGCAAGGCCAACATTTATTGCCCATCCCTAATTGTCCTGGAGACGGTAGTGAGGAGCCATCTTCTGCAGTAGCTGCAGTGCATTCTGTAGGCTTGATACAATCAAGTAGCTATTGCGCTGTTTCAGAGGGCAGTTAGTTAAGTGTCAACAACATTGTTGACCTGGAGTCACATGTTGGCCAGAATGGGCAAGGATGGCAAATCTCCTTCCCAAAATAACATTAGTGAACCTGAAGGGGTGCCATAATGGCACAGTGGTTAGCACTGCTGCCTCACAGTGCCAGGGATCTGGATTCGATTCCCAGCTTGAGTCACTGTCTATGTGGAGTTTGCACATTCCCCCCTAATCTGCATAGGTTTCCTCTGGGTTAGTCACAGAGTCATAAAGGCTTATAGCATGGAAACAGGTCCTTAGGGTTTAAAAAAAAGGGACAGCATGGACGAATTGGGTTTAAGCTAATCGCAATTGCTGGCATTTGGCCCATGTCCCCCTATACCCATTTTACCCATATAACTGTCTAACTGCTTTTTAAAAATACCAGGTTCTCTGGTTTTCTCCCACAGTCTGAAAGACATGCTGGTTCAGCGCACTGGCCATGCTAAATTCTCCCTCAGTGTACCTGGAATGGAGCCGGAATGTGGGGACTAGGGGATTTTCACAGTAACTTCATTGCAGTGTTAATGCAAACCTACTTGTGACTCTAATAAATAAACTTTTTAAAAAACCTTCAAACTTTAAGGGAGTTAACAACAATCCTATAGTCTCGTGATCATTTTTAACGTGACAAACATTTTATTCCAGATCTATTGATTAATTTATTTTTAATCCTCCTAGCTGTCATGGGAAGAATTTGAACGTGTCATTCTGGAGCAGGGTTATTAGTCCAGTAACAGGATCACTATTCTACCATCCCCTCACTGCGGGGGTTGTTAGTCCGTTAATGGTTTACCATTATGGGAGGTGGCTGAAAATACAAAATGCACCTTTTTAGAAAACAGACCAATATTTGAGTGAGAAGGAAATACGGAGCTACTCGCTCCTAGTAAATTGATAACACAACTGGCCAAATGGTCACATTGCACGTTGATCAACTTCCTGGCATGTATGACAGAGTTGTACACCGGCTTTACTATCTGAGCCCTCAGTAAACATTATTCAATCCAGCAAAAGGTATCTGGAAGCAATTTCAAAGCTGCAATCTAATGCAGGGATTCAGATACGAGGGTTATAAATAGTTGAATTCATTCAAGTGGTTTACAACATCTGAAACACTTGATTAGATTATGCCATGTAATCATTTGTGTATATATCCATTATGAGCCAACAAACCTCTCAATTTGATCAGTCTTGCAAACATTTTCAAATATTCATTATGCTGTAAAGTATCTGAAGTTAGAAACATGAGTAACAGAGGCAGGGGTAGGCCACAGAACAGATGCAAGTGTTCTGTGCAAGCTATTCATGAAGGCTCTTGCCTTCTCAACCTTTCCCCCAGGTGAGGTGTGGTGACCCTCAACTGAAGTCGCCTCCAGTCAACTTTCTCTTAAAGGGGAGAGCAGCCTATGGTCCTCTGTGAGCAAAAGAGAAAATGCTGGAAAATCTCAGCCAGTCTGGTTGCATCTGTAAGGAGAGAAAAGAGCTGACGTCTCGAGTCCAGATGATTCTTTGTCAAAGCAGTACGGTCCTCTGAGACTGTGGCAACTTTTCATTTCATTTTCAAAAATTAAGGCTGATCTTCTCCAACTTTCCTGCACTGTCCCTCAGTCCTTTAGTATCTGTTGTTCCCAATCTTAAGGTTGGGGTAGCACGGTGGCACAATGTTTAGCACTGCTGCCTCACAGCACCTGGGACCCAGGTTTGATTTCTGGCTTGGGTCACTGTCTGTGTAGAGTCTGCACATTCTCCCCGTGTCTGCATGGTTTTCCTCCAGGTGCTCCTGTTTCCTCCCACAGTCCAAAAGATGTGCTAGTTAAGTGCACTGGCCATGCTAAATTCTCCCTCAGTGTATCCAAACAGGTGCCAGAATGTGTCAACTGGAGGATTTTCACAGTAACTTCATTGTAGTGCAAACGTAAGGCTATTTGTGACTAATAAACTTTACAATGTCAGCCCCTCGCCTGCTCCAATTCCCGAGGCAGGCAAGACAGCAGAATTCCAGTGATTATCTTGTCTAAACTGGCACCTGAATGGGCGTCAATGTGTGGCAACTAGGGGAATTCCACAGTAACTTCATTGCAGTGTTAATGTAAACCTCACTTGTGACAAAGAAATAAACTTTTTTAAAAAAAGCATACCCAATGATGGAACATTTCTCTGGGGTAGACAGTTTGAAAGATTCACAACAGTCAGAAAAAAAACAAAATCACCTCAAGTCAGTCCCTGATGGTATCCTTTCTCCTCACACTATAACCCACAGTTATAGATGCTCAGACAGAGGAAACAGATCAAGCTCGGTAAGAATTCTAAAGACATCATTGTGATCTCTCATTCCTCCAAACTTGAGCTGTTCACTTGTCTGAGGCAACCAACTCTTCCAAGGAATTAATCTAAATAAGCCTTTATAGAATCATAGAAACACTATGATTATTAAACACCTTATTGAAACATAAGATGATTAGAGGTTTAGATAGGGTGGACAGTGATAGCCTTTTTCCTAGGATGGAGAAAGCTAGCACGAGGGGACATAGCTTTAAATTAAGGGGTGGTAGTTATAGGACGGATGTCAGAGGTAGGTTCTTTACCCAGAGGGTGGTAAGGGTATGGAATGCCCTGCCTGCTGCAGTTGTAGATGCGCCAAGTTTGGTGGCGTTTAAGAGGTTAGTAGATAAGTTTATGGACGAAAAGGGAATGGTTTAGGTTAGAGGGTCATTGCTTTTTCCTAATTGGTCGGCGCAACATCGAAGGCCAAAGGGCTGTTCTGTGCTGTAATGTTCTATGTTCTATGTGCTACTACAGTGCAGAAGGAGGCCATTTGACTCTGCACTGACCACAATGTCACCCCAAGCCCTATCCTCACAACTCCACATATTTACTCTAACCCTTCTGACCTATACATCCCAGGACTCTAATGGGCAATTTAGCATGGCCAGGCAACCTAACTCGCACATCCTTGAGGAAACCGGAGCACCCGCAGCTACCCACACAGACATGGGGAAATGTGCAAACTCCACACAGACAGTGACCCAAGCCAGGAATTAAACACGGGTCCTTGGAGCTGTGAGGCAGCAATGCTCACTACTGTGTCATCGTGCCACCTAACCTTGGTCAAGAAGTACTTGATTAGATTACAATCTTACAGCATTTCTGACTTTGTACCGATTCATGAGGCTCAGATCAGATTAAAATCCTATTACTCTCAAGTGTCCATTATTCTGTGCTAAGCAGCTCAAGTAAAACTTTGCTACAAAATGCTCTGGTAAAACTGCTTTACCCAAACTAATATCAATCTAGAGGTTTTGAAAGTTTACCATACAACACCATTCCTATGTCAAAAAGCACAAATCGCACGTCACAAACTGGATACGTCCACAATACCAGATCAATTATTGTGATGTCAGACTCAAGCATTGACCCAGGTCACTATACCTGGGTTGTGGAATGAATCTTATCACTTCCCCTTACAATTGTATTGAGTACAGGCAGGGAGTACAATAAAATGTTCAAAACATGGCTTAGACGATAAACTACCAGACTGATTAACAGTAAATAAACAGCGGTGAAAACAAACACTTGATTTACTGCATTGTACACAAACCAGCTATCCTTTCTTTTAATTACTGTGCCTACAATCAAAAGGCACTGGGCCCAAAACCAACTCTTTGTACAGTTATCAAAAAAGCCCTCCTGCCTATTGACCAATTTCTGAATTCAGGAAGCTAGTTCAATATCTTGACCCAAAGAGATCAGATATCTCCATCGACTCATGGGAGACCTGGGCTTGCGGCCAGCCACAAAGGACAGGATTCATTCAGAAAGGCACTGAGCGCATCAAGAGACTTCATCATGAACGCACAGTAGCGAAATGCAATCTTAAGTACTGAATCCTTCAGGCACTACCTGCTCTGCATGTGGCAGAGTCTGGAGGTCGTACACTGGGCTTGTCAGCCAGCTCAGAACACATCAAGCCAGCGAAGCAAGTCACCCTTGATCCCGAGGAAATAGCCTAGGAGAAGAGCAGCTCAATACACACTTTCTAACCCTCATGTTCTACAGAGAACAAAGGAACTCCTTCATTAATTATTATTTCCCACTAGCACGCTTTATTTTAGGATTGTCTCACTCGGCATTTTTGAATGCTGTCCGTGGCAGACAGCAGACCGCTTGCACTTCACTAACCCCCACAACTTGCCTGAGTTTGCAAAATCTAACTAACTGTCCCGACTGGAGAAATTCACACCTCTAACTTGTGCTTAACCCTCTCTCCACTCGCGTTGTCTATAAAGACTCGATTATCTGTTAAGACGCGCATTCCAACCGTCATCTTGTAATTCAGTTTGTGTCTATATATGCCCTGATTGTGAACTGAACTCTTCACTCACCTGAAAAAGAAGCAATGCTCTGAAAGCCCGTGCTACCAAATAAACCTGTTGGATTTTAACCTGGTATTATGAGACTACCTTACTTCACTAAGGGCCATTCCTTATTTGTCAGCCTAGCTGGTCTATGTGGGCAGCTGCTCATCAGGGCTGACATCCAGAGTTGAGCGGCAATCTCCCCCACCACCACATTGCCCCTGCTCCTACCCTTGCTCCGCCTGCTCTTTGTTGCCCACGTGTGCACACTCTTCGAGCAGAAGTCAATGGATAGCAGGGAACAATCTGTAGCTTGTTATTCTGTGGTTAGACTAAATTTGCTTTGAGCTGTTGCAATCCAGAGTGAGTGATCATCAGGCAACAGGATATTTTTCATTGTATTAATATATTTCTAATACTGCATGCTCCACACAGACTCCCCTCAAGGGCAAACCCAAACTGCACCAAACAAATTCCAGATGAGCAGTCCTTTCTACATTCTGAAGGCACGGAGAAAGTATGAACTTGCAAGCAGACACACAAATCCGCAGACCAAATGACAATCCATCAAATTGGCCAGGTCACCAATAGTCAAATTTCTCCCACTGTCAACCAATAGACCTCCTAAAGACAGCACTCTGCAATGGTCAGAGAGGGAAAGGGGTGGGCAAGGGCTAAAGGGGCAAGATTCAACCACAAGCTCTGATTCTTCCACACTTTCTCCAACGCAGATCACAAAAGTCTGAAGTCACATACCAATTGACTCAAGTCCAAAGATAGGTCGATTGGCCATGCTAAATTGACCCGACATCAGGGGGATTAGCAGGATAAATAGGTGGGGTTACAGAAGTAGGGCCTGGGTGAGATGGTGTTTGCTGCAGACTTGATGGGCCAAATGGCCTCCTCCTGCACTGTAGGGATTCGATGAACAAATTCTTCCCTGCTGCCATCTGACTTTTGAATGGACCTATCTCCCACTAAGTTGATCTTTCTCTACACTCTAGCTATGACTGTAACACGTCATTCTGAAATCTCTCCTTTCCTTCTCTATGAATAGTATGCATTGTCTGTATAGTGCGCAATAAACAATACTTTTCACTCTATACTAATACATGCAACAATAATAAATCAAATTAAATCAGATGGGCAGAATGCTCTTAAATCAACACGAGCTAGTCTTCTCATTCAAAGATATTGGGAAAAGAAAGAGTAGATCTCACAAAACAAAGGAGTGAATTCAGGGGCAGTCAAAGTTATGCTCAATCAGGAATTGCTCGGTATGCACACGTTCTCAGTTTCGCTGGTACAAAATGAAATATTTTTGCTTACTCAAAAAATGAACAAGCACGGTTTCTTTCCAAGCCCCCACAAGTTTCTTTTATTAAGTTGCACACGAATTTCAAATTGAGGAAGAATGCAAAATAAATAGTTCTTTGTAAGTCATTCTGCACTTGCTGATGGATACAACAAGACCTACTCGCATTTAAACATGGCGATTAGAGAACAGGGTAAGGGCCTCTCAGTGCCGTTGCCATTAAACAGCTGAGTTGTAGAATCTTACAGCACACAGGAAAGCCATTCGATCCATCATGCCTGTGCTGGCTCCTTGAAAAGGATTATGGGTTAAAAAATCCAAATATTTTCTCACACCCAAATCCAACACAGGTGGAAATACCTCTGTGCTAGGTTTTAAATTAACACAGCAACAGGTATAAGCATTTCAAATCTCAACTTCCATAAAGCTCACTTAGTGAATGTAAATTTAAAAAAAAATCATTCAACAAAAGTATAAACACTCTATTGCCCATTTGGGGAGGCCAGTGAAAAGTTTATCAATAGGAGTTATGTTATAGAAATAGCAGAGATTGATGCGTGGAGCCTGCTATCTTAAAGATGAAGGTATTGATGTCAAAAATAAAGGGAACTTAGTTCCTTGAATTTTGTTGGTGCTGGCTTCAATCTTTCGGACATATGTCATGAAAATGTCATGCCAGGCAGGTAACAGTCCCAAATTCTCACTGGAAATAAAACAAAAAGTCTCACAGGCTGCCTCGTATCGCCAAGGACACAGGTTCAATTCCTCTGTCTGTGTGGAGCTTGCACGTTCGTCCCAGGTTTGCATGGATTTCCTCTAGTTTCTTCCCACAGTTCAGAGATGTGCAGGTTAGATGGTTTGGCCATACTAAGTTGTCCCTTAGTGTTTCAGGTGGGTAGGCCAGATAGATTAGCCACAGTAAATGTGTGGCATTAACGGGACAGAGCTGGGGAGAGGACCTGTAAGAAACTCTGTCAGCGAAGCAGTGCACACCCGATAAGCCAAATGGTCTCCTTCTACATTGTGGGATTCCATGAATAGGTGTTATTTGCACAATGCTCTTATTAAATTAATTGAGAGTACAAAAACAAGGTGGTTATGCTAAACTTGTACACGTCACTGGTTGGACACCTCAGCTGGAATACTGTGTACAGTTCTAAGCATCACATGTGAAAGCACTAGAGAGAGTGCAGAAGACATTCACAAGAATGGTGAGAAACTTCTATTATGAGGATAAATTGGAGAGATTGAGCCTGTTCTCCTTAGAGAGAAGAAAGCAGAGAGGAAATTTGATACAGATGTTCAAAATCATGAGGGGACTGGACAAAGTAGAGGAGGAACTATTCCCACTCGTAAAGGGATCAAGAGTGAAACGGAACGGCAGAGATTTAAAGTGATTTGCAAAAGAAGCAAATGTGATGTGAGAAAAAAAACTTTTTCACACAGCGAGTAGTTTGGGTTTGGAATGCACTGCCTGGGAAACGTGGTGGAGATAGGTTCAATTGAGGCATTCAAGGGGACATTCGATGACTATTTGAATAGAAACAACGTGCAGGGGTTACGGGGAAAAGACAGGGGAACGGCAGTAAGTCACGATGCTTGCTTGGAGAGCTGGTGCAGACTCAACGGGCTAACTAGCCTCCTCCTGCACCATAACAATTCTGCCATTGCTTCAAACTGATTCCACTGCTGACACCATTAGTACTTGGCACGAGTGTTAATGGAAATATCAATTGTGCTGATGAGCATTTTTTTTCTTTTACACAGTCCAGTGGACAGTTATGAAAATTTTCTCACACTCACTGCTAGTCATCATTCACATCGCAATGAACACCCAGCTTGAAGCTTCACCAAAAAGTGATTTTTCATTTTCTTAAATCTGCAACAGCAAAACAAAGTATCTAGTTTAATAGATTTTTTCCTTTTCATGCCACACAACCTTGAGCTGAAAGATAATTCCACATAGTCGAGACATCAAAAGGACAATCAGCAGGAAAGAAATGTATAAATTTAGCAAATTAGGAATCTTGCACCATGGGGTCTGATTAGAGAAGCAAATCATTAATCTTTGTGTAGTTAGTGTGATGCGCAGGTAGGTATATATTAGATTGGTTTTACTTGCAATTCAGGAAAGGGTAGATATTGCCCCCAAATGGCTTTAAAGTGTTATGACTGAAAAGAATAGCAGCTAGTTTTAAATAAATCCAATGCTCTCCACTCACTCTCTTTTAATTTGATTTACAGAGAAAGAAACAAGAAGTGCAGAATGTAGTGTTACAGTCATAGCTAGGGTGTAGAGAAAGATCAACTTAACGCAAGGTAGGTCCATTCAAAAGTCTGATGACAGCAGGGAAGAAGCTGTTCTTCAGTCAGTTGGTATGTGACCTCAGACTTTTGTACGTCTTTCCCAAAGGAAGGAGGAGGAAGAGAGAACATCCAGGGTGCATGAGGTCCCTAATTATGCTAGCAGCTTTGCCGAGACAACGGAAAGTGTGGACAATGGATGGCAGACAGGTTTACGTGATGGATTGGGCTATATTCATGACCTTCTGTAGAGTTCCTTGTTGTCTTGGACAGAGCAGGAACTATACCAAGCTATGATACAACCAGAAAGAATGCTTTCTACAGTGCATTTGTAAAAGTTGGTGAGAGTCCTAACTGATATGCCAAATTTCCTTAGTCTTCTGAGAAAGTCAAGGCATTGGTGGGCTTTCTTAACTATGGCATTGGTATGGGGGGGAGCAAGACAGGTTGTCGGTGATCTGGACACGTAAAAACTTGAGGCTCTCAACAGTTTCTACTTTGTCCCTGTTGATGTAGACAGGGGCATGTTCTCCTTTACGCTGCTGTCTGCTTTGTTGTAAGGCTTCTTTTAAAAAGGCAGCAACCTTCCCCACTTGCTCACTTTGTGTACAGTTGCCCTTTCCCAATTGTTATTCTGCATCTGAGCTGAGGTAATGAGTACTCACCATCAGCAGTTACTGTACCATGACATGGAGTAGGAACTCTTGCTGTTACATTCATCCTCCCATTTCCTAATTCATTAAGAACAGAGCCTCCCAAACTGACATCAGACAACTTGACAAAGGCCAGGACTACATTGGAAACTCTCGCAATGGCTGTGCCTCTGTCCTACTTCAATAGTAGACCATCTGTTTTTGGCTTTCCCATTTCACTGTGGTTCACAGTAATGTTGAATGATTTCCCCTTCTTCATCTCTTCCAGTCTGTTTCTCATTCCCCTTCCAATTCCATCACATTTATTCCTATTCAATCTAAGTCCAAGTCTTCCTCTTCTCCTTCTTCCTGATAGTCCCATTTCCATCCCTTGCATCACCGCATTTACTCTCTCTTTGCAACATGTCATTTCAATCTCTTCTAGTTACTTGCTTCAATGTTTCCAGTCTTCAGTTTATTTATTAGTGGCACAAGTTGGCTTACATTAACACTGCAGTGAAGTTACCGTGAAAATCCTCGAGTCACCACACTCCGGCGCCTGTTCAGGTCCAGTGAGAGAGAATTTAGTATGGCCATTTCATCTAACCAGACTTCTTTCGGACATAGGAGGAAACCAGAGCACCCGGAGGAAACCCACATAATCATAAGGAGAACAAGAAGACTCTGCAGAGACAGTGACCCAATCCAGGAATCAAACCTGGGTCCCTGGCACTGAGGCAATAGAGCTAACTACTGTGCCATCCATTCTTCACTGATCCCCCGGTGTGCTGGTTCCAGACTTTGTCCTCTCATCACTCGATACATCTATCTCAACATCCGCATCTCATTCGTATCCAGTTTTTGATCCTCAGGAATAAGTGGGTGGCACAGTGGCAGAGTGGTTAGCACTGCTGCTTCACAGTGCTAGGGACTCGGGTTTGATTCCTGGCTTGAGTCACTGTCTATGTGGAGTTGCACATTCTTTCCGTGCCTGTGTGGGTTTCCTCCAGGTACTGCAATTTCCTCCCACGGTCCAAAGATGTGCAGGTTTCAGTTGATTGACCATGCTAAAGCTGACTGTAACGTCAGGGGGATTAGCAGGGTAAATACATGGGGTTACAGGAATAGGGCCTGGGAGGGATTATGGGTGATGCAGACTTGATGGATCAAATGGCCTATTTCTGCACTGAAGGATTATTTGATTCTGTCTTCTCAATATGACCCATATTTCTACACAATACAAGATGACCAGTCTTGCAACTGTCTTGTAGATTCTTCCTATTGGTTATACTAGCACAATGCAGGTCATATTTAAAGAGAAAAATGAAGTGTGAAGACACTTTCTATCAATTTCTAGAACAGACTTTTAAACAAGATTGATCATTCAGCCCCTTTCCCCTCATCCATCCAGAGTGGGACTGCAGATCCATTGTACAAGGTTACAAGTTCCTTTTAAAATGTTGTTGTGCACTGCCAGTTTTCTCAATGTGCAGTCCCACACACAGGCACATATTAACACTGAACTAGGCCTCCACTACATTTTCCAGACTACTGGGCGGCCGTGCATGTCTGCTGCTTAATAGGAGTATTGATTATATGATAGATTTTTGTTTATCAAAAGTATACAGGTTTTAGAATCGCTACAATCCCATTAAAGATTGTTAACATTTGAAGGGAAAGCTGAAGTTCCTGTTATCTACTGAAAGAATAAAGCCACAAGATTCCATGGTTTAAACAAATGATTTTTCTATGCAAGAGTCAAACAAAGCAAACACAACTAACTAAACACCACCTCAGGTTATCAATTATTCTTGACATGCAAAGAAAACAATGCATGCAGTCACCCTTACTTTAAAACTGAACTCCTTAACTGAACCTTTCCCTTTTCCACTTTGACCCGCAAGTTCTTGACAATTTCTATCAGCTCTTGAAGACTCCTTCGCTTCCCGGGACTAAACCAAAATTTGGGGTCTACATCTATTCTCCTCAACGCTCCTGCCATCCTCCAAAATATGATCTTCTTTGGGATCCTTCCACTTGCCTCCAGCCAAGTCAATCTCCACTGCTTCTCCAAGCGCCTCACAATGGTGGACACTCCAGTTTTAATACCAGGCTTTCACTAAACTCTGGTCAAGTATCTCCTTTCTCCTCAGAATCTTTCGCTTCTGATTTATAACTGCTTTTCAGCTCTTCACAGTCTCTCTTTTGCCGCATGCTGAACTTCCGGCTTTAACTCAACAACTTCAGTGCTTTCATCTCCTACCCCAAAGATCTTCTAAAAAAAAATCCCACAACTTTTGAGAATTGCATCCAAGGCTCCACCCTGAATCAGCATACCTTACTGCAATGGAGGTTAGTTGAGATGTTTTGGGAATATGGGAGGAAACCGGAACACCTGGAAGAAACCCACGCCGGCATGGGGAGAAGGTGCAAACTCAGAATTGAAGCTGTGTCCCTAGCATTGTGAGGCTGCAGTGCCAACCATCGTGCTGCCCCCTTCTCCATTATCGACAGCCGAGGCCAGCATAGCTGTAACTCCAGCCTAACGATTCCCCTCACCTACTGAAACCCATCAACTAAACGGACGCAATAAACCTTCAATCCCTGCCACAAGTCTGAAAGTTGGAATAGGAGTTAAAAGTTGACACAGCCCACTTTACAATCGCTCCGTGCATTTGCGCATTGTGAGGGGCTGCTTTTTTGAAAATTGATTCAATACTGTCACATGTATTAGTATAGTGAAAAGTACTGTTTCTTGCATTTTATACAGACAAGGCATACTGTTCATACAGAAGGAGACAGTGCAGATTGTTACAGTCATAGCTGGGGTGTAGAGAAGTAGGTCCATTCAGAGGTCTGATGAACAGGATGGAAAGATCTGCCGACTAATGCTTCTCTGCTTCAGTTTGGAAATCAGGCAAATGAATGGTTAAGTGCGGGGTTCACGGATCTCTGAACCACCGACTGATAAATTGCAAGTCACATGCAAGTGGTTCCTTAAAGCAAAATGGGAAAGTTATAGGACTCCAGGCTAGACAGGATGTCATTTTACAGAATTACACAGTCTTTAAAATTAGTTCCTGTTGTAGTGACTCTCCCTTCCAAATGTGGGTTCTCACTACAAACATGCAACCCTGCTGCAAGCCCTGTTTCCTATCACTCATTCTCTCTCCCAGAGACTCTGACCCATTTGTTACTCTTACAACAGACATGGGTCCGTGGCTATTTATTTTTTCTGAAATATGATTATGCATATTGTAAGCAGGGCTCTGGATCAAGATTTCCTGTAGTTAAGGAGGAAACCTCGACAGGCATGTTTACTTTACTGTGACCCAGTTAACAGCACAAACTGCTGGACACAGTCCGACAATCAACTTGAAGCAGTGGTCCACAGTTGCCCGTTATTAAAAGTAGCGATGCAGGTTAAAGGGGCCATTAAAAAATACAAACAAAGCATTGGGGTTTATTTCTAAAGTTGGATAAGATTTGAAAAGCAGGCAAGTTATGTTAAACTTGCACAGAATCTTGGCTACAACACAGTTAAGGGCACTGTGCACAGCTGTAATCTCCTGTGTACAAAAAAGGATATCAAAGCTCTGGTTAAGGCTCAAAAATGATTTACCAGAATAATAAGGTCACAAGATCAGAAGAAATAGAAACAGGAGTAAGCCATTCGGCCCGCTGACTCTGCTCCACCATTCAATAAGATCATGGTTGATCTGAGTCTAGCTTTGACTCCGCTTTCATGCCTGTCTCCCAGAAATTTCACCTTGCCTATCGATCAAAAGTCTATCCCAGCCTTGAATATATCCAATCTCTCAGCCATCACTGCTTTCTGTGGCAGAGAATGGCACAGACTCTGACCCTTCAAAAGAATACATTTTTCATCCCCATTTTAAATAGAACACCCTTTACTTTTAAACTCTGTCCTTTAATTCTGGATTCCCCCACAAGAGGAATCTTCTTCTCAGCATTTTGCCTGCCAAGCCCATTAGGATCTGATATACATTTCAATAAGATCACCTCTTAACACCTGTCAAACATAATTTCACTTTCACATTGCCCAATTATATTATGATTTTCTAAACATCCAGCCACTGCTCCTTTCAGTAATGGATTTAGTGATGGATTTTCCCACTGATAGATGCTAAACTAACCAGCTTATAGTTTCCGACTTTCTGTCTCCCTCTTTTCTTGAGTAGTGGTATTAACATTGGTGGTGTTCCAATCTGCTGGAAATTTAAGAATGTAGGGAATTTGGGAAGATTGCAAACAATGCAATCCCTTTCTCTGCAAACATTTTCACTGCAATCCTCAACTCCAAGAAGCTTGGCAATCTTTAGTCTCATTAGTGTGGCCAAACGGACCATCTAAGATGGCAATTTACAAAGCATGCTGGGAGAGTAGGCCAAGCGGAGAAACGGACAGGCTGCAGCCTTGAATAAATATTGGGCAGAGAGGAACAGGCTGCAGCTCCAGCCTACTGATTACACAAAAAACAGACCATCTTGAAGACAATAGACACTTTCTGGTCGAACTGGTTTGTTTACCAGACAAAGAGCCTTAATCAGTGTTGAGGAGCAGAAGGATCTTGTTGTCCAGGTCCATAGGACTCTTAAATCTGCCCCGCAGGTGGAGGATGTGGTCAAGAAGGTGTATGGCGTACTGGCCTTCATTAATAGAGGGAAGGAGTTTAGGAGTCAGGAGATAATGCTGCAACTTTATAAGACCCTTGTCAGACCCCACTTGGAGTATTGTGTGCAATTCTGGTTGCCTCACTATAGGAAGGATGTGGAAGCTGTTGAGAGGGTGCAGAGGAGATTTACAAGGATGTTGCCTGGATTGGGGGGCATGCTTTAGGAAGATAGGTTGAGAGAGCTGGTCTCTTCTCCTTGGGAGACGAAGGTTGAGAGACGACCTGACAGAGGTTTATAAACGTTGAGAGGAATAGATAGAGTGGATTCTCGGAGGCTATTTCCCAGAGCTGAAATGGTCGCTACGAGAGGACACAGGTTTAAGGTTCTGGGGGGCAATTACAGAGGAGATGTTAGAGGTAAGATTTTCACTCAGAAAGTGGTGAGTGAATGGAATTGGTTGCCGTCAGTGGTGGTAGAGGCGAACTCGCTGGGGTCTTTTAAGAGACTTCTGGATGAGTACATGGGATTTAATGAGATTGGGAGTTACAGATAGTTCTATGGCCTGATAAGTATAGATATGATCGGCACAACTCGTGGACCGAAGGGCCTGTTTGTGCTGTAGTGTTCTATGTTTTTAATCCCTTCCTTGGGAGGGTGGGATGTGACCTACGTGCCTCCAGCACCTACAGGCATGGCCATTGGGTACACGCCCAGAGATCAGGGTGGCAGCACCTAATTGGACTCTATTGATGAGGGTGATTGAACCCTGACTGATTGATTGGTAATAATCAAGAACTACCAAGAAGGACGTGAAATCAATGAGAGATAAAAGGTGCTGCACAATCGAAGGAAGGAAGAGCTCATGCAACAGGAACAGAACAAGGGTGACCACCACCGTCACCACGCCAATAATGGAAGGAAGACAGAGCATCAGACCAGACCGAAGGACCAGACTATACTGAGGTCTACGCAGACCAATAGGCAGATAAAGGCCAATATCTGCCTGGGTATTTGCCAGTCATGCAAAAGTCAAGTCAAGGTCTAGTCTTGAACTTGAACTCTGGTATTCTGTAAAATAATTTAGTATTGATTGTATGGTGATTAATATTAAATGTGTCCATGAATAAATATTACGGTAATAACGAGAAGTGGACTTGCAGTTCTTTGTCCACCGTATAAGGGTTAAAAACAGATTGTGAGGCAGGCACATTAGCTTTACCAAGTAATTTTTTCCTCGAGGGATCACAATTGTTTAACTTGATAAACCGGGCTTGCTGACCCCAGCTTGACTGACCCACCGACAGGTGGATCTACAAAATGGATTTGTGCAGGAACGGGTTCTGGGGAAAGCTGAGCCAAAAACCAGCTACAGGGTGGAAACAGCTCACGTTTTCAGATGCTTGCAGGAAAATAAAAAAAGCACAGCTGTGAATCCATCCTCATCCCCTCACTGGAATGAATTTCATGCTGTAATACAGTACAAATGATTCCATTTGATTCGGATATTAAGCGTGAATCCAGTTTAAGCCCCTTTCCGGCCATTTACATACAAACAACAAGCATAACGGGAGCAGGTGCTGGTAGGAGTGTTGGAATGGGAAGGGAGGAGGAAGCCCTTCCCTGACCTTGAAGAGGAATGCTCAACAAGATTTGAGCAGAGGTTTAGAATAAGAAGCTTGGGTAAAATGGTGTGTAATTCAATCGGATTGGCAGCAGCAACTCACCCGAGGCACTGGCCTGTCAAAGTAACGACTGAGCATTACAAACAAAAAATTCCACCCAAAACTCAACCTTCCATCTGGCTGCATTCCGTCTTCTTATTTTCACTCAAAACAGTGAACGTTAACCTCAACCTCTCCTCGCCATTCTCCCTTTGCCAAGTCACATGTGAATCACACACCAGGGCTCGTGTTGGTTGATGAGGTTTAAGCACTGAAACTTGACTGATACTTGTTGGGCAGGAATATTTGCCTGTTATGGATCCAAGCACAGTGGCACAATGGTTAGCACCGTTGCCTCTCAGTTTCAGGGACCCGGGTTCGAGTCTGGCCTGGGGTCATTGTCTGTCTGTGTGGAGTTGCATGTTCTCCCTATGTCTGCGTGGGTTTCCTCCGGGTGCTCCAGTTTCCTCCCGCAGTCTGAAAGATGTGCTGGTTAAGTGCACTGATCATGCTAAATTCTCTCTGTGTATCCGAACAGGTGCCGGAATGTGGCAACTAAGGGATTTTCACAGAAACTTCATTGTAGTGTTAATGTAAGCCTGCTTGTGACTAATAAATAAACTTTAAAGACAAAGATTCAGATGAGCCATAATCTGAATGAAAAGAACAGGCTTGATTTGATTTGATTTATTATTGTCACATGTATTAGAATACAGTGAAAAGTATTGTTTCTTGTGCGCTGTACAGACAAAGCATACCGTTCATAGAAAAGGAAAGGAGAGAGTAGTGTTATGGTGTTATAGTCATAGCTAGGGTGTAGAGAAAGATTAACTTAATGTGAATTAAATCCATTCAAAAGTCTGACAGCAGCAGGAAGTAGCTGTTTTTGAGTTAGTTGGCATGTGACCTCAGAGTTTTGTATCTTTTTCCCAATGGAAGAAGGTGGAAGAGAGAATGTGAAATGCAGGAGATTGTCATCGACTTCAGGAAACGCAAAGGAGAACATGTCCCTGTATACATCAATAGGGACAAAGTAGAAAGGGTCAAAAGCTTCATGTTTTTAGGTGTCCAGATCACCAACAACCTGCCCTGTTCTCCCCTGCTGACACTATAGCTAAGAAAGCCCACTCACGCCTCTACTCTCTCAGAAAACCAAGGAAATTTGGCATGTCAGCTACAACTCTCACCAACTTTTACAGACGCACCATAGAAAGCATTCTTTCTGGTTGTATCACAGTTTGGTATGGCTCCTGCTCTGCCCAAGACTGCCAGGAACTACAAAAGGTCGCCAGTGTAGCCCAATACATCACACAAATTAGTCTCCCATCCACTGACATTGTCTATACTTCCCGCTGTCTTGGCAAAGCAGCCATCATAATCAAGGGCCCCATACACTCAGTCATTCTCTTTTCCACTTTTTTCCATCAGGAAAAAGATACAAAAATCTGAGGTTATGCACCAACTGACTTAAGAACAGCTTCTTCCCTGCTGCCATCAGACTTTTAAAATGGACCTACCTCGCATTAAATTGGGGTTACTCTACACCCTAGCTATGACTGTAACACTACACTCTTTCCTCTCCTTCTCTATGAATAGTATGCTTTGTCTGTACAGCGCGCAAGAAACAATATTTTTCACTGCTAATACATATGACAATAATAAATCAAATCAAAAGCATCCACAGAAGATCATTTCTCCCAGTTCGTTGTCCCTCGTTCCAGCTGGTGTACGCCATCAAAACAAATCTCACTTATCCTCACAGCTCAGTCCTCTGAAAATAAGTAGTACAGATTTTAATAAAACACAGCTATTGATATTGGCTTCCTCTCATTACTTGGAGCTTTTCATAAACTAAAGAGTAGATGTTAAGAGTTTCTGTAAAATAAACGGTTGTGAGTGGAGACAGAGACAGAGACAGAAAAGTTACTAGCAGGGAAAGGATAATTAACTGGAATTGGAAAGGGGGGCCCCAAGAAAATCAGAGAAACAGACAACTGGAAAATAAATAGACACAAGTACATCAAAGAGTAAACAGGATCAAGCAGAAGTGAAATAAAACTTTGGGATGGAGTTGTAAAATAAACAGTTGGTAAAGACTGCTTGCTACTTAAGCCAAATAGGCCAGGAAAGCCCAGGATAAATCTCTGTTCTGTGCAAAATAAGTGAACTCAGCCAAGAATGGAGAACAGTCCCTGCTAAGCTGGTCTCAGTGCTCCCAGGCAAGAGAAAGACAAAGAAATCCACCAACTTTTACAGGTGCACCATAGAAAACATCTGGTTGTACCACAGCTTGGTATGGCTTCTGCTCGGCCCAAGACCGCAAGGAATTAGGTCATGAACGTAGCCTAGTCCATCAAACAAACCAGCCTCCCATTCAATTGTAGACTCTGTCTACAATTCCCGCTGCCTCGGCAAAGCAGCCAGCTTAATTAAGGACCCCATGCACCCCGGACATTCTCTCTTCCATCTTCTTCTGTCAGGAAAAAGATACAAAAGTCTGAGGTCACAAAACAACTGACTCAAGAATAGTTTCTTCCCTGCTGCCATCAGACTTTTGAATAACTAAATTGATTTTTCTCTGTACCCTAGCTATGACTGTAACACTACATTCTGCACACTTTTGTTTCCTTCTCTACGATCGGAATGCTTTGTCTGTATAGCATGCAAGAAACAATACTTTTCAAAGTACATTAATACACGTGACAATAATAAATCAAATCAAACCAAAACAGTCAGAGCTTTCACTGATTGCAACCCAACTGACTCTAGGTGGAATGTGCTCACACAAGGCAGAGACAAGGTTAGTTCCACTACGATCCTTCTGTCCTCATGCACACATTAGTTAAAGAACCTGTCAACACTAGCAGCCTAGACTTGCACATGAATGTTAGCAATATGGTAGCAAATGAACACAGGAACAGGAAGCAACCATTTGGCCTCTTGAGTCAATAAGGTCATGGCTGATCTGCAACACATGGAGCTGTTGTTCAATGTCCCTAAATGCTCCTAACTAACAAATATCAAGCAATCTCAAATTTTAAATGAATTAATCTAACAGGAATTTGTGTTGCCAGAGTGGCACAATGTTTACCACTGCTGACTCAGTGTGCCAGGGACCCAGGTTCAATTCCCGGCTTGGGTCACCATCTGTGCAGAGTCTGCATGTTCTCCCCGTGTCCTCTGGGTGCTCCAGTTTCCTCTCGCACTCCAAAGATGTGCAGGTTGGATGGATTGGTCATGCTGAATTGCCCCTTGAGCGTCAGGAGGACTAGCTAGGGGTTATGGTGATAGGGCCTGGGGTGGGATTGTGGTCAGTGCAGACCCGATGGGCTGAATAGCCTCCTTCTGCACTGTAGAGATTCTATGAATTGTCATTTGCGTGAGAAGATTTCAAATTTCTATCATCTGTTTAGAAGTGTTAATTTCATCTCTAACTGTCTGGCTCGAATTTTTAAATTGTATCCCCAGTCCCATACTTCTAAATTAGGGGAAATAACTAAAATAAGCAAATTGGGGCAGGCAAGGCACATTGGAATGTCAGTCTTGACCATGTGTTCTGTATGACTTGAGCCAACAACTTACAGACACAGAGGCGAGTGAGAGAGCCACTACTATCACTGAGCTTGTTGAATATCTCTCCTCTCCTGGTGGAGAGGGCAGGAAACTACTGTTCCTTGTCTATAAGATCACAAAAGAAGCTTTTACTGCCCAATATCAAAGCCACCAGCATCCAGGTCAAATTTAGCACATGGGATTCCAGGATTTTTATGTAGCATTTTGACGAATTGAGCTTCCGGATTCTATCCTGAAAACAAGCATTATTACAAACTGATACCCAGCAAAATCATCCCCAGGAATCGGGACTCTGACTCTGATTCAAGTAGCTTTCTCTGAATTAGAAGTGGGTCTGCAGAGTGACTTAGTATCTGCTCAGAGCACTGTTGAGAAAATTAACTAGTGAAAGCTCAGTGCTACCACCATCAGGCACTAAGCAGAATTGCAGCAGTGCGAAATGTACTCCCAAAAAAAATGCACCCATAAACGGATTTCTGCTCTTTTCAACAGCACACATGAATTTGTTTTTCATTCATTCATGGGCCTTAAAAATTGCTGTATGGCCTGGTTCATACCCATGGGTTCATACCCATTGCTCATTCCCAGATGCCCTTGCTATGGCATTTCAGAGGGCTGTTGAGAGTCATCACATTGCTGTGGCTCTGGAGTCACATTTTGATTTGTCACATATTTTGGGGCACATTGAAAAGTATAATTTCTTGTGTGTTACACAGACACAGCATACTGTACATAGAGGAAAGGAAAGGAGAGGGCCCAGAATATAGTATTACAGTCATAGCTAAGGTTTAGAGAAAGGTAAACTTAATGTGAGGTGGTCCATTCAAAAGTCTGAGAGTAGCAGGGAAGAAGCTGTTCAAGTGGGTTGGTATGTGTCCTCAGAATTTTGTGTCTTTTTCCCAATGGAAGAAAATGGAAAGGAGAATGTCCGGGCTGTGTGGTGTCCTTAAATATGCTGGCTGCTTTGCTAAGGTAGCAGTAAGTGCAGACAGAGTCAATGGAAGGGAGGCTGGTTTGAGTGATGGACTGCTCTTCATTCACGTTTTGTAGATTCTTGCAGTTCTCTGTGGTCAGAGCAGGAGCCATACCAGGCTGTGACGCAACCAGAAAGAATACTTTCAATGCTGCATCTGTACAAGTTGTCAAGAATCATAGTGGACATGCCAAATTTCCTTAATCTTCTGAGAAGGTAGAGGTGTTGATGGGCTTTCTTAACTATAGTGCTAACATGGGAGGACAAGGACAGGTTATTGATGATCTGAATACCTAAAAACATGAAGCCCTCGACCATTTCTACTTCGTCCCTATTGACGTAGACAAGGGTACATTTTCTTCTATGCTTTCTGAAGTCAGTGACTATCTCCTTCATTTTGTCAACACCGGGGGAGATATTGTCATTGCACCAGTTCACCAGATTCTCTGACTTGTTCCTGTACTCTGTCACATCATATATAGGCCAGACTGGGTAAGGATGGCAGATTTCCTTTCCTAAAGGGCATTAGTGAAACAGATGGGTCTTTCCAATAATTGACAGTGGTTTCATGGTCATCAGTAAATCCTTAATTCCAGATATTTTTTATTGAATTCAAATTCCACCATCTGCCGTGACGGGATATGATCCTGGATCTCCAGAACATTAGCTGAGTTTCTGAATTAAAAGTCTAGCGATAATACCATTAGGTCATCGCCTCCCCTATAATTAAGCTTCAGGATGTCACAAATCAGTTCCACAATGCAAGTCTATCTCTTATTTAACATTAAATTGGAGATTTCATTCAAAGGCCACTGTATGGTTACAATAATAAAACCACAAAATAGTACAATTCAGCAGCATTTGACTCATCCAAACCAGACAGGCTGTTCTGAAGAGCAATCCAGTTCATCAATGGCACAAGCTACATTTACATAGCATCATTACAGCAGTAAAACATTTCAAGATACTTCACAGCAGCAACTTTCATAATGAGTTTGTCATCAAGCCATGCAAGGAGGACTCAGGGCAGATGAGTGACACACACACACGTGCGCACGCATGCATAATGAATCAATGTTCTGGAGCAACTGTGGTGCTCATAATTAACACTTTCTGTCAGCATGGGTTTCCTCTGGGTGCTCTAGTTTCCTCCTGCAGTACAAGGCTATGCAGGGTATTTGGATAAGCCATGATAAATGTGTGGGGTTACAGGGATAGGACAGGAGTTGAGCTTGAATAAGACGCTCTTTCAGAAAGATGATGCAGACCCGATGGGCCTAATGGTCTCTTTCTGCATCATAGGGATTGTATGGTTCTAATTATTCTGAATTGGAAACATGAGGCAAAGGGGAGTGAGATACAATACTATACAACTGCTGCTGGAGCACTTGGAACAACTGTCTTAATTTTCCCTTTTTTCAGCATCATTTCACGGGTTGTCCGATCACATCAACATTTCCAATCACTTACCCCTGTAAAAATCAGCATTCCCCAGAAATAACACACTGTTCAGGAGAACCATTACCCAGCAGAGTGGAAGCAGGTAAAAGACAGAGAGCATTCCCAGCAGGCTTCCATAAAACCTGAACAAGACAGAAAGCGAGGCAAAATGTCAAGCATTAGCACTGCAGAATTTCAGACAACTTTTACAGATGCACCACAGAAAGCATTTCTGGTTGTATCACAGCTTGGCATGGGCTCCTGCTCTGCTCAAGACCGCAAGAAACTACAGAAGGTCATGAATGCAGCCCAATCCATCACGCAAACCAGCTTCCCATCCATTGACTCTGTCTACACTTCTCGCTGCCTCAATAAAGCAGCCAGCATAATTAAGGGCCCCATGCATTCTCTCTTCCACGTCCTTCTATTGGAAAAAAATCTGAGATCACTTACCAATCCACTCAAGAACAGTTTCATCCTCACTGTCATCAGGCTTTTGAATGGTCTTACTTCTCACTAAGTTGATCTTTCTCCACCCCCTAACTGTGACTGTAACACTACATCCAGCACCTTTTTTTCTCTACGTGCAGTATGCTTTGTCTGTATTGCATGCGAGAAACAATATTTTTCACTGAACACATATGACAATAACAAATCAAAATCAAATATAAATACAAATACAATGCAAGTAGTCACCAGGAGGTTAAGAACAGGAGGAGACTGTTCACTCCCTCAAACCTGTTCTGTCATTGACAGAGATCCTGAATTTAGACCATAAGATATAGGAGCAGAATTAGGCCACTGGGCCATAAAGTCTCTTGCATCACTCAATCATGGCTGATTTTTTTTTTTAACTCATCCCCATTCTCTGGTCTTTTCACCATAACTCCTGATCCCTTTATTAATCAAGAACCTATCTATCTCTGTCTAAAGACAGTCAATGACCTGGCCTCCACAGCTTCCCTGCTCTCTGGCTGAAGAAATTCCTCCTCATCTCTGTTTTAAAGGATCTTTAAACCATTAGCCTGAAGTTGTGTCCCCTGGTTTTACTTTTACCTACTAGTGGAAATATCTTCTCCATGTCCACTCTTTCCAGGCCTCGCAATATCCTTAGGTTTCAATAAGATCCTTCAACCTTCTAAACTCCAACAGGTACAGACCAAGAGTCCTCAACCATTTCTCATATGAAAAGCTTTAATTCCAGGGATCATTCTTGTGAACATCCTCTGGGCCCTTTCCAAGACCAACACATCCTTCCTTAGATAAGGGGCCCAAAACTGCTCATAATACTCCGCACAGCCTCAGCAGTACATCCCTTGCTCTTGTATTTTAACCCTCTCAGCATGAATGTTAACATTGCATTTGCCTTCCTAACTGAAGACTGAACCTGCATGTTAATCTTAAGAGAATCTTGAACGATGACTCCCAAGTCCCTTCGTATTTCTGATTTCCTAAGCATTTTCCCATTTAGAAAATAGTCTCCGCCTCCATTTCTCCTTCCAAAGTGCAATAACTTCACACATTGAGGTTATTCCCACATTGTATTCTATCAGCCACTTCTTTACCCAATCTCCTAACCTGTCCAAGTCGTTCTGCAGTCCCCCTGCTTCCTCAATACTACCAGCTCCTCTACATATTTGTATCATCTGAAAACTTAGCAATAGTGCCTTCAGTTCCTTCCTCCAAATCGTTAATACATATTGTGAAAAGTTGTGGTCCCAGCACTAACCCTGGAGACACACCACTAGTCACTGGCTGTCATCCTAAAAAAGACCCTTTTATCCCCACTCTCTGCTTCTGTCAGTCAGCCAATCCTCTATCCATGCCAAGATCTTATCCTTAACACCATGGGTTCTTAATTAACAGTCTCCTATGCAGCACCGTGTCAAAGGCCTTCTGGAAATCTAAATAAATAACACCCACTGGTTCTCTTTTATCTAACTTCCTTGTTATCTCTTCAAAGAACTCTAACAGATTTGTCAGACATGACCTCCTCTTGAGAAAGCCATGCTGACTCAGTCCTACTTTATCACGCACTTCTAAGTACTCTGCGATCTCATCTTTAATTGATCTATATCTTAACCCCAACCACCTGTCTTGGCTCCAAATCCTGCTTTTTTTTAAAACATTGCATAGCAAAAAAACTGTAAACATCTCTTAAGATTAATTGAGTTAGTATTTACTACTTTCAATGGGAGAGTGTTGCACAACCTGACCACCTATTGTGTGAAGGAGCAAAAGGTGGTAACTTGTGTGAACTTCTGCCCTGAACAACTGGCTAGAATTCAGGTTATCTTCACCATATCCAAGATTTCCTTCCAGCAGCAGAAAATGCTTCTGTGGTGATTGATCCTTACTCTGTTGTGTTACCTTTAAAGGAACAGTTTCTCTATCTATAAACTCCTTCCAAAATACTAAAAATCTCAAACAAATCATCCCTTAACTTTCTACACGAACAGAAGTAGGCTATTCGGCCCCTCAAGCCTGAATATTAGAACAAAGTTTTTTTTATCTCAACACCAATTTCTCGCACTATCCCCATATCCCCTGATGTCTTTAGAATAAAAAACCTATTCATCTCGGTCTTGAACATATTCAATGATTGAACCTCAACAGATTCCTGGAATAGAGAATTCTAAAGATCCATAACCTTTGGAGTGAAGAAATTCCACCATACCTCAGCCCTAAGTGACCTATCTCTTACTCTTCGCGACAGCCTGAACAGGACATCCTTTCTGCATCTTCCATGTCTAGTCCCTTAAGAACTTTTTAAATGAGAACCCCATTCACATTCTTTTAAACTGTAGTGGATACAGGCCCAGTCTCCTCAATCTCTCCTCATTGGACAGTCCTGCCATCCCAAGGATTAGTCTTGGGAAAGATCCTCTGTTGCATTCCCTCCATGACAAGGATGTCCTTCCTTAGAAACCACTGATGTCCAAACCAGAAGCCCAGTTAGTGAGCAACACAGATTCAGGGGTTGCCTGCACAAGTGACTGCACACTTACCTGTCTTGAAATTCATCTGACTCACAGTTTTGGCTGTTAAGTTAATCTATCCTTGTCCTTTTACAGTATTATGCTCCCACCTATAATATTCACAAAGCCACCAATCACTGTGGCTGCCAGCCACAGGCATGGCTCCTTTTTTAACATTAATTAATGATTGAAGTAATCAAGTGAATAGTCACTGCAGGCTCAAAAGATCAAACAGCCTCTCTCTGTACCGCAGGGATCCTATGAGTGTAATAAAATTCCCTGTAATTAAATGACACTGAACAGCACAGGAGATATTAGAGCAAATGATCAAAAGCTTGGTCAAACAGATGAGGTTTAAAAAGTACCTTAAAGGAGGAATGAAAAGTGAGAGAAAAAAAAGATTTAGGAAGGGAACCCCATAACCTGGGGTGTAGGCAGCTGAAGGCATGGCCGCAATGGACAAGTGATTAAAATCAGAGGAGTTCAGAGGGCCAGAGTTACAAAGACAGAGGTCTTGGACAGTCGTGGGGCTGGGGAAGATGACAGAGATAGGAAGGGAAAGATGTGTGGGAGCTTGCTATGTGTAAATTGGCTGCCGCATTTCCTACAATATGGTAACTATATTTCAAAAAGAACTACAATGGCTGGAGAATACTTTGGAATAGCCTGAAATCACTAAAGGTGCTATGCAAATTCAGATTCTCTCTTTCTTCTGTTCCACTACCAGACAGCCTATGGAAGCCAGTTGGGGGAGGGGGCACAGTGCCAAGGACCTGGGTTCGATTCCAGCCTTGGGTTACTGTCCGTGTGAAGTTTGCACATTCTCCCCATGTTTGTGTGGATTTTCTCTGGGTACTCCGCTTCCCTCCCATAGTCCAAAGATGTGCAGGTTAGGTGGACTGACCATGCTGAATTGCCCCTTAGTGTTAGGGGGACTAGCTAGGGTAAATACATGAAGTTATGGGATAGGGCCTGAGTGGGATTGTGCACACTCGATGGGCTGAATGGTTTCCTTCTGCACAGTAGGATTCTATGATTCTAAGTTCCTTTATATTTGCCATTTCTATTTTAATTATTATATTTGTCAGGGCTGGAAAATTCATAGCTAATTTACTTCCCCAAATCACATCATCCTCCCGTCGCACTATCAGCTTCCAACATAACCATTCACTTACAGAACAGACATCGAATGATCCTCCCAGTATAGGACTCGATACACAGCTTCACAACTACTGCACGTCTTATTCAACACATCATCCAGATGAATTAAACTATGGAGAGAAAAAAATCCCACATCAAAATGGAAGCATTAGCATCAAAGTAATAACCGTCAAGCATTTTAATGCAAAATTGTCAACTCTCATGATGTCATCATGGAATGGGGAAGGACTTGAGAGGCTCACTCCAAATATTTTACAATTAGCAAGAGGTATGATGTGAAGATGCTGGTGTTGGACTAGGGTGGGCATAGTAAGAAATCTCACAACACCAGGTTAAAGTCCAACAGGTTTATTTGGAATCACAAGCTTTCAGAGTGTTGCCCCTTCATCAAGTGAATGGAGAGGTAGGTTTCACAAACCCGGCATATATAGACAAGGACACAATTGCAAGATTCACATTCCAACCATCACCTTACAGTTGTGTCTTTGTTTATATATGGGTTTGTGGAACTTATCTCTCCACTCACCTGATGAAGAAGCAGTGCTCTGAAAGCTCATGATTCCAAATGGGATTTTAACCTGGTGTTGTGAGACTTCTTACTGAACATGAAGTAGTCATTTCTATTAAAAATCAGGGGAAACAGAACACTCAATAACTGATTGGCAAGACAAGTGTAATTTGAGTACAGGAAAGTTGAGGTTTTTTAAAAACATGGACATATTTTGTTGTTATATAGAATATAAAGCACAAGAGGCCATTCTGTCCAACTGGTTTACAATCCACAAGTCTATTTTCAGGGGACTCACTGATCCACATTTATGTGCACATCCTTCTATCTCTTCTTTCGAGCCTTGGCTCATTTGGTAGCATTCTTGCATCCGAGTCATGAGATTAAGAGTTCAAGTCCCACCCCAAGACAGGAGAAAATCAAAGCTGACACTCCAATGCAGTGCTGAGGTAGACCTGCACTGTGGGAGGTGCCATTTTTCAGGCAAGGTGTTAAACAGAGGACCCATCTACACTCTACAGCACAGAGACACGCCCTCTGGCCTAAACTGGCCCAAGCCAACTAAAAAGCCCATTTAAGTTAACCCCATATCCCAGGAACTATTTCGAAGAAGAACAGGAAAGCTACCTCTTGGTGCCCTGGTCAGTAACGATGCCTCAATAAACATAAATTAAAACTGATGATCACACTGCTGTTTGTGGAAGCTTGCTGTGTACAAATCAGCGACCTCATATTACATTAAAAGTGACGAGGTTTCAGAAATACTTCATTGGCTGCAAAGCACTTTGGCCTATAAAAGGCGTTATATAAACACAAGTTGTTTTCCCCTTAAAAGATTCAAAGCTAATCGCCTCTACAATTCCTTGTGAAAACAAGCCCCACATTCCAACCACCCTCTGGGTAAAGAAGAATCTGCCGAATTCCTCATCCCCATATCATAAATGACTTGTGTTCTTTTTTGAAAGTTATATCTAGCAAACCCAAAGGAATACTGGCTCAACGTCCCCTGAACTAAACAGTCTACCGAGAATGCAAATACTTTTCCAGAAAGACATGGACAAGCTCCTGTCCTGACACGGGGGGGGTTTATGCAACTGACTCCTGTAATTAAAAAGATATCAGACAATCCTCAAAACTGTCTAACTCAATTCATGCATGGAATTGGCTGTGCACACAAACCTAAAAAACTATTTATTTTGTTAGATTCCTCCCAGATTGACTGGAGTTACAGAATCGTGGCAAATTTTGGAACACAGATAGTCAGCAGGATCACAGGACAGCGTTGTTCTCTATGTCAAAGCTTGCAGATTTTTCATCTGGAGGAACAGGAACTCCCCAATTTGTTAACTGCAGCTCTCATCAAGCAGCCGCAGTTCACACAAGAATGTCTTGATCAAAAGCTGCATGAAGGAGGATGCACATGGGTCACCTTGCTCCAGCCAAGATGCATTCTTTCCATATTATTGTACTCACATGGAATCATTTCCACCTCAGCTGTTTGAGACAATTGATGAAGATCAGATGGTGAGACTGGACCATATACACTGACATCTGACAGGATGAGCACAGCTAATGGCATTCTGATCATGAACAAACAGTTCTGGTGATCAGGCCACAAGCTACATAGAATCATAGAGATTTACAGCATGAAAACACATTAT
Organism: Sphyrna mokarran; assembly: GCA_024679065.1. Lineage (NCBI taxonomy): Eukaryota > Metazoa > Chordata > Chondrichthyes > Carcharhiniformes > Carcharhinidae > Sphyrna > Sphyrna mokarran. The sequence continues at coordinate 7,521,361 of JAGIQG010000017.1, read as the reverse complement.
TCAGCCCAACATGTTCATTGCCATTTTTTTAAGCACCCCAAAGCTCATCCTAATTGCCCGCATTTGGCCCATATTCCTCTACACACATCTTACCCAAGTAACTGTCTAAATGCTTTTTACGACAAAATTCTACCCGCCTCTATTACTACCTCTGGCAGCTTGTTCCAGACACTCACGACTCTGTGGAAAAAAACTGCCCTTCTGTATCTCTCCCCTCCCACATTAAATCTATGCCCCCTGGTTCACTCAGTTGACAAAGGAACAGAGCTCTGAAAGCTAGTGGCGTTTGCTACCAAATAAACCTGCTGGACTTGAATCTGGTGTTGTGAGACATCTTACTGTGTTTACCCAAGTCCAACACTGGCATCTCCATATGCTGTCATCAAGCCAATTTTGTATCCATTTAATTACCTCACCATGGATCCCGTGAGATTTAACCTAATGCAACAACCCACCATGCGGTACCTTATCAAAGGTCTTGCTGAAGTCCATATGGACAACATCAACTGCACTGCCCTCATCTACCTTCTTGGTTACCCTTTCAAAAGGCTCAAGATTTGTGAGACATGATTTTCCACTCACAAAGCCATGCTGACTGTCCCTAATCAGTCCTTGCATCTCTAAATGTTTGTAGATCCTGTCGCTCAAAACACTTTCCAACAACTTATCCACCACAGATGTGAAGCTCACTGGCCTGTAGTCCCAGGCTCTTCCCTGCAGCCCTTTTTAAACAAAGGCACAACATTTGCCTTCAAACATGTCACCGGTGACTACCAATGATTCAAATTATGATGGGGTGAATGGCCTCCTTCTGTACCTCCTCATTTTCTGATGAATGACTCCAACAAAGATCTTTAGTGACACAATGACCAACTAAGATGTGACTTTCATAGTGAGCAAGAGAGACATAGAGGGCGGAATTCTCCAGCTGCACTGATCTGAAAGCCGGAAACTCCCACCCGATTGTCAATGGACCTTCACAGGCCACAAACCACCTGCTACAATTGCAGCGGCGGGGTAGGTAAGAGAATTCTGGCCAAAGACTGCTTCAAAATGACTGAGTAAGAAATCTCACAACACCAGATTAAAGTCCAACCAGTTTATTTGATAGTAATCTTAGTAAGATTACTAAGTAAGATTTGATCTTAGTAAGATCAAAATGACTGAAACAGAGAGAAAAACAGATGTCCATAACTTGCTCATGATAAGAGATTCCGGCGAAAATCCAATCTTGGGTGCATCTCCCACTGGTGTCAACAAAGTTGCTGGGGGTGTTGGAGGCACAGGCAAGCTAGAATAGGTAGGGACAATAGACTTCCCTCTCTAAAGTGAACCAGATGGGTTTTTACAAAATCAACGATGGTTCCATGGCACCATTACTGAGAGTAGCTTCCAAGTTCAGATTATTTTATTATTCAAATCAACACATTAGTTGAATTCAAATTCTACCAGCTGCCCATGGTGGGATTCAAACCCACATCTCCAGACTATTTGTCTGGGGTTCTGGATTTGTCCAGTGACAATACAATCACACCACTATTTCCCTCTGAGAAACCATAGATGAGCACCTCTCTTCTCAATACGCTCCTCAAGGTATTAAATCTGCCCAATTTCAAATCATCAATTTTCTTTTAAATTCTTATCAAATAAAATCAGTCCAGTTTGAGAAATAAAAGACATCAGTAAATTCATGGCATGGTTTGTTCTCTAGTTTTGAGTTCATTGATCTGAGTGGAGCAGTGCTGCAGCAACTATAAAAAGTGACGGGGAGCAAGAAAGCAAGTGCACGCAATGCTTCATGTCCTAGCAAGGTAACAGAGGGCTGTTAATATTCATAGAACCACATCCAGCTGATTTAATAATGTTGAGAACAGGAGGAGATAAGAAAAAAAATGAATATTGGAACTTAAAAGTTACACAATGGTGGACACTAGGAAAATAAGCCTTTACCCAATATGTGTGTGTCCTGAGTTAATGCTGAGGATGCCATTTGCTTTATGAACACAAGTAGAGATTTTCCATTATTTATGGAAACTAATGAATCTTTACAGCCTCACACTCCAAACACAAGGTGGAAAAAAAAAGAAAATCTACAAATGCTACAAATCTAAAAGAAAAACAAACTGGTGGAAATGTGCTAATGTTCTTGGACAAAAAATTATGTAGATTATTTTCTAAAATACAGTAATTTGGAGAAATACTTCAACTGACTTTAGTTCTGCAAATGTAATTAATGGCCATTTAAAGCCTGTTTTTGGTGATTATGGTCCAGCAAAAATATTGGTTTGGATGCCTAGAAAAAACTGTTACTTGCTTTTTCTCTCCAAATACAACCAAAATGAGCAAACGCCACCTTATAACATCCTGAAATAAAGGATGGGTGCTCCAACAGTGAACGCTCCCTCAGCACCACAATCGTGTATCATCTAATTCACATACTCAAGTCCCAGCAGTGGGAGGAGTTCAAAGTCGACAAATTTCTGATTCAAAAAGCAAGAATGCTCCTGATGGGAGTCACTCGGCAGAAGCAGGATGTTTCTTACCAAAGGTCACACACAAAAATTACTCAAACTTTCCCTTCCAGATTCGTGACCCACTTTTCCAACATGTTCATTTCCACAGCACACAGATTATAGAGTCATAGAGTTTATAGCATGGAAATAGGCCCTTTGGCCCAACTTATCCATGCTGCCTTTTTTTAAAACCTCAAAGCTAGTCCCAATTGCTTGGATTTGGCCCATATTCCTCTATACTGATCATACTAATGTAACTGTCCAAATGCTTTTTAAAGGACAAAGTTGTACCTTCCTCTACTACTACCTCAGAGTTGGTTCCAGACACTCATCACCCTCTGTGCAAAAATTTGCCCTTCTGGACACTTTCATATCTTTCCCCTCTCACCTCAAATATATGCCCTCAGGTTTCAGACTCCCCTACCTTTGGGGAAAAAATGTTGACTATCTAGCTGATCAATGCTCTTCATTATTTTGTACACTTCTATAAGATCATCCCTCAGCCTCCTATGCTCCAGAGAAAAAAGTCCCAATCTATTCAGTCTCTCCTTATAATTCAAACCATCAAGTCCCAGTAGCATCCGAGTAAATATTTCCTGCACTTCTTCTAGTTTAATAATATCCTTTCTATAGAAGGGTGATCAGAACTGTGCACTGTATTCCAAATGTGGCCTTATCAATGTCTTGTATAACTTCAACAAGATGTTCCATCACTTGTACTCAATGTTCTGACCAATGAAATCAAGCATGCTGAATGCCTTCTTCACTGCTCTGTCCACCTGTGATTTCACTTTCAAGCAGCTATGAACCTGTACCCTCGATCTTTTTGCTCTGTAACTTTCCCCAACACCCTACCATTAACTGAGTAAGTCCTGTCTTGGTTCAACTACCAAAATGCGTCACTTTGCATTTATCTAAATTAAACTCCATTTGCATTCGTCAGCCAACTGGCCCAATTGATCAAGATCCCGTTGCAATCCAAGATAACATTCTTCACTGTCCACTATGCCACCAATCTTAATGTCACGTGCAAACTTACTAACCATTCTTCCTAAATTCTCATCCTAATCATGAATAAGAATATAGAGGCATGGTTACCAAATTGACTGAAGCATTCGCCGAAGTATTATTGGCCATTATTCTTCCCCTCTTACAAAGAAATTAAATGAAAACGTGAACAAATACCAAGGATACTTTCTCTCTGGTATGTTCTTCATGTAAGACACCAAATTAATAGCAGAAATATTAGATTACATGACATTCACATGCACGCACATCCTGTGAAGCTTCAAAAGATGCAGTGGAATGTACTCAAAAATGACACCAGACTCAAATTTAAATTTCGTCCTTCATCACCTGATGAAGGAGCGGCACTCCGAAAGCTCCTGATTACAAATAAGCCTGTTGAACTTTAATCTGGTGTTGTGAGACTGGATGTTGTGCCCACTCAGTGCAACACCGGAGCCTCCTCATCAAATTTAAATTATAAGAGACTGGCTTTCAAGATCACAATAAGTAAAATAAAAGGGCACATTAGTGTCAGGAAAGAGGCTTATGACTTTTTCAGTGGATTTCAATCCCCCAATATTTTCATGAAAGATCCAAAGTAACTAGATTTGAAGCACAGATCTTCAGCACTGTGATCACGATGTCATCAGGACTCATGGCATTTGCTGTATCTCATGCATTCAGCAATTGGTTCAAGATATTGGTGATGATGGAAACTTCATGAAGAAGCCAGGAAGATGTATCAACTCTGTACTTCTGGCTGAAGATGGGTACATGGTTAAGAAGGCCTCAGTCTTGCCTTCTGCACCAGTGCAATGTTAGGCTCCACCCTCACTGAAGATGAGGATGTACGTGGAACAGCCTAAACACATAATAATAAAATACATATTAATAATGCATTTTAAAATCTTCTCATTTTTTGAATGGTTGTCCTCCACCATTTGTGACCAGACATGGTACAGCTTTGACCTGATCCAATTGTGTGGCATTGCCTAGCTGACTATAATATTCTAGAACATAGAACATTACAGCACAGAACAGGCCCTTCAGCCTTCGATGTTGTGCCGACCAAAATAAAAAGCAATGCCCCTCCAAACTAAACCATTTCCTTCTCTTCCGTATACTTATCAACTAACCTCTTAAACGCCACCAAACTTGGCGCATCTACAACAGCTGCAGGCAGGGCATTCCACTCCCTAATCACTCTTTGAGTAAAGAACCTACCTCTGATATCCGTCCTATAACTCATACCCCTTAATTTAAAGCTGTGTCCCCTCGTGCTAGCTTTCTCCATCCTAGGAAAAAGGCTATCACTGTCCACCCTATCTAAACCTCTAATCATCTTATATGTTTCAATAAGATCCCCTCTTAGCCGCCTCCTTTCTAACGAAAACAACCTCAAATCCTTCAACCTCTCTTCATAGGACCTGCCCTCCATACCAGGCAACATCCTGGTAAACCTCCTCTGTACCCTCTCCAATGCCTCCACATCTTTCTTATAATGTGGGGACCAGAACTGCACACAATACTCCAAGTGCGGCCGCACTAGAGTTTTGTACAGTTGCAACATGATGCTGCGGCTCCTAAATTCAATCCCCCTACCAATAAAAGCTAAGACTCCATATGCCTTCTTAACAACTTTATCCACTTGACTGCCTACTTTCAGGGATCTATTGACACATACACCAAGATCCTTCTGTTCCTCAACACTATTAAGAGCCCTACCATTAGCCCTATACTCTACACATTTATTGTTCCTGCCAAAGTGCATTACCTCACACTTTTACCTCACACTATTCTGCTTATATAAAATAAGGCGATTGATCAGTGAACCTTGTTCCCTGGTTGTTCTGAAAGTATCTTTCATGGTTTGGAAGAACCGTTCTGCTGGTCTATTAGGAGCAGTTTGGACCTAACACGTGGAATACCATTCTCTTGTAAAAAAAAACTTTCCAATTCTTGTGAGACATATTGAGGTCCACTGTCACTTACCAATTGGTCAGGGAATCCAAAATGACCAAATACTTATTCGAGCTTCTCGATGGCCTTTTCAGATGAGGTAGATGTCACCACAGCAACCTCTGGCCATTTAGTGTGACCATCAACCATTACTAAGAACACATATCCTTTGAAAGGTCCTGCAAAATCCACACTGACTCATTGCCAAGCTACTTCAGGCCATTCCCATAGGTACAGCAGTGCTAAAGGTGGTAGGTTTCTTACCTTTGCATAAAGAACATGCTTTGGCTCTCTCCTCAAATTTCAGCATCCAGTCTTGGCCACCAGAACTAACTTGGCCATTTCCTCCATGTGCATGATTCCACAATAGCCCAAAAGTAACTTTTCTAACACCCACTTTCTCAATGGTGGTGGAATGGTCACTCTGAGCCCCCAAAGATTTCCTGACTACCGACAGCTCTAATTTCCTGGGGTAGTCGGGTTTCAGATTAGGTGTCAGTTCTGAAGTCTTTCCTTGTAAAATCAGATCCATTACTTCTGAGAGCACAGGATCACTCTGTGTGTGTTTTCTCACTTGTCTAGAAGTGACAAGTATGTTGTCTAGTTATTGAAAGTAGAAGATATTCCCACTTGAGCCGTCTGAAGAACTCCCTGGTAGTGACAATTTTGAAAGTCCATCTGCATTGCATATAGACTTAATTATCAATAGTTAAAGGTCTAAGAATATACAGACAATAGCAATGCCTATATTTGCATTCTACTTGCTGCTAATGACGGAATCACTGCAAGCCGTCCAGAAATGGTAGTTAGCAAACGACGATCCATCAACAATGTAAATTCTCTTCTGTACAGAAACTGAAGGAGTTTCTTCACTCCAAAGATGATCCCGAACACTTCCCTTTCAATCTGTGCATAGTTACCTTCAGCCTTGCTCAAGGCTTAGAACACAAAAGCAATGGCTCTTTCTTTAATTGATGGCATAATGTGGGAGACCACCGGTTCTTCATCACAAGGGGATGCTTCACACGCCAACTATGAGGGTAGAGTAGGATCGAAACGCATAAGAGCTCAGACTTAAATAATGCTTCTTTGGCTTGCATGAAGACATTATTGCATTGATCTGAGCAATTCTACATCTTGATTAAAATACAAGGGATTATGTAATGATTTTAGAATGGTTGCCAAGTTTGATACAAATCTTCCATAATAGTTCAACAATCCCAGGAAGGAATATAACTGGTTAATATTCTAAGACGCATGCACCTCTGAAATGACCATAACCCTAGAAGAGAATTGTGCAGACTGGTGGCATCATTTACATGTCCCAAATAATCAGCGGAGGATTGGAAGACATCGCACTTGTCCTTGCGGACTCTCAGGTCACAGTCTTCCAATCTCTGGAGAGTAGCATCTAACTTTTGAAGCAGTTCCTCTTCACCTCCTCCAGTGACTACAGTATCATCCAGATAAGACTGGGCCTGCTCAGTCCACTCAGGATGTGATTCATTGCTCTTTGAAACAAACAGAAGCTGATGTGATTCTAAACAGCAATCTTCTGTACCAGAACAAGCCTTTCTGTGCCACAATCATGAGAGGCTCCTGTGACTTCTTGTCTACATTCGTCTGCAAGTAGGCCTGGCTCAGATCAATTTTGCTGAAATATTGGTCCTCTGCCTATCCCGCAAACAGCTCTCCAATGTGCGTTATTCTGCATAGAACACACGATTAATGATAATCTTGAAGTCTCTGCAAAGCCTTAAGGATCTATCCTTATTGATGACTATTGATGCAGCCCCATCCTTCACTAGTCAGAGTCAGCTTCCACCTTCGGCCTAATCATGTATGGCACAAGGATTTTATTTCACTTCCTTCTTTTATTTTCAGTTTAACTGTATTATCTTTCATGCTCCCTAAATTCTGTGTCAAAACAACAGTGCGTTTCTTCAAAATGTTTGTGGGGCCCAATTCTCCATTGGTCATCATGGCGACTTCTGTCTAGTTCAGCCGAATCTTCTCAAACCACGTTTGACCCATCAATGCGGATAGTTGTCCTTCACTACGTACAGCCATAGATCATTACAGCACAGAAACAGGCCTTTCAGTCCTTTTTGGTTGTGTCAAACCATTTTTCTGCCTAATCCCACTGACCTGCACCCGTGCCATATCACTCCACATCCCTCTCATCCATGTACCTGTCCAAGTTTTTCTTTCTTAAATATGAAAAATGAGCCTGCATTTACCACTTCACACAGAGAGTGGTGGGACTGTGGAATGAACTGCCAGATGAAGAACCCCAGCCCCCCCAATATTCCCTTTAAACTTTTCCCCCTTCACCCTTAACCCCTGTCCTTTAGTTTTGTTCTTTCCTAGCCTCAGTGGAAAAAGCCTGCTTGCATTCACTCTACTCATCATAATTTTATATCCCTCTATCAAATCTCCCCTCATTTTTCTATACTCCAGGGAATAAAATCCTAAGCTATTCAACCTTTCTCTATAACTCAGTTTCTCACCTCCCGACAACATCCTTGTAAACCTTCTCTGCACTCTGTCAACATTATTAATATCCTTCTTGTAATTAGATAACCAAAACTGCACACAATACTCTAAACTCGGCCTCACCAATGTTATATACAACCTCGCCATAACATTCCAATTCTTATACTCAATACTTTGATTTATAAAGGCCAATGTTAAAAAAGCACTCTTTATGACCCTATCCACCTGCGATGCCACTTTTAAGGAATTATGTATCAGTGTTCCCGGACCCCTCTGTTCTTCTACACTCTTCAGTGTCATACTGACAAACCTGCATGTAGAGACAAACATGCCCACTAAGTTGTACAGTTACTTCAAGGTGGCTGTTTAGTGGAACCACTGTGTATGTTGTCAGCACTCTTCCTGATGGCCTTAAGGAAACTTTTTAAAATTTCTCCTTGTAAGTGATCTCTGGCATCAGCGAGACTGCTGCCCCAGTGACAACTTCCATCCTTACTCACAGTGGAGTGACCCAGTATCGGTGTGTAGCAGCAGCAGTGGCTTGTACATTCAGTGATAATTCCTGCTTAGACTGAAATTGGCTTCATTTTTCTCAACTCTTTAGTACAGTATTTCTAACTTGTTCCAATGCTGCTTTGATTTTTTTTTCTTATCTTTATTTAGACCTTGCTTTTATTTCCAGCACGCATACTGTATGTGTCCTTTGTCACAGCTTCGATATATATATATATATAATGTCTTTACTCCAGCATTCAGCTGCAGAATGGCCTGGCTTTGTACACTGGTCTCAACAGCTTTGGGTGTTGATTCAGCTGACATGATATGTATTCGAGTACACAAACTCAATTGCAAAGCATCCTTTGCAGCCAGTTATACACTAACAACAATTTCCATGGTCTCTTTCAGAGTAAGGTTACCCTTGGTTTCAGTTACACTAATCTATAGAGGAGATTTAACCTTTCCCAGCTCCTCTCATCTCAATCATTCTCAGGAAAGTGGGCACCCGAAAATTTTGCTATGTTGGGTAGAGCAATTATAGACTGGGAGGTTGGAAGTTAGAATTTGGTGTTTGTAAGAATGATGAAATAAAATGCTGGGGACTTGGGTATAGCATTTATCTGTTCTTTTAAAATGTGATGCTTTTTCTGTGCTTAGAGAGTTAAAAAAGTACACAGAGAGCCAAAATGAAACATTTATATCAAAAGACGAAGCAGCAGTGTTACCAAGACAACGGTTTTTGAATTTAGCCAATTTGAATTAAGGATTTAGATACCAAGAACATATTAAATTTAAATCTGATGACTTTGACAACCTAGGACCACAGAGTCATAGGGGTTTACAGCATGGAAACAGGTCCTTCAGCCCAACTTATCCATACCATCCTTTCTGTTTGGAAACCTCTAAGCTAATCACAATCCTATTGTGGGAAATACTGATACGTCATCACAGGTATAAAGGAGGCGGGCAGTAGAACAGAGGAAAAAAAAAGAGGGAGAATCCCTAACTCTCATAGCTTCATCTATGTCTTTGAGAAAGCACCATGTAAATAGCAAAGGTACCAAAGAAGAAAGAAGTTTCAGACAGAAGAAACAACAAAGAAAATTGAGAATATTCTGGAAGACTCTAAATCTGGTTGTAATTTAGAGAATGATGAAATTCCAGTTTGTCAATGAGTGGGAATTGCATTTGTTTGAACAGCAATCCATTAGAATCTTGTTTTATTTGGGAATAGTTAATAGAAAGGATTTATTCAGTTTGTTAATAGTTCAGTTAATTTGTTCACTGGTAATTAGATATATAAATTGTTATGTGTTAATTTTAAAGTGCATGTCATGGATTTGTATCTAACCACTAGGAGTTGCTGCAGAGTTATCACACCACTTCACACACATTTTTTACAAACTATAAGGCGAGTACTCTTCTTTGGGTGCTTTGATGTTAGTCCTCGTTGGGGGGCGGGAAGGGGAAGGGGAGGAATCAACCTCAGCTTTATAACAATATCTTCAGCTATTTTGTTTGCCTGTGTAAAATAGTCAAAACGCCTAGTATAGGAGCTCCATCATTCCCATTTTCGTCAAAGGGTTCCAAATGCCAAGAATTCCGGCCATTCTTCTACTAATGGAGGTTGCCCTGTGCACACTTCACAACGCGTTTCCAGCGATTACGTTGAGTTTCCTTTCATACGAGGCAACACCCCAAGGAGTTTTACACATTCAACTCTAACTGCCACAGACTATCGTTACTCACATCCATCAAGCCTGTCAAGTCATAAGAAAAGCTTCATTTCTAACTTTTCTGATCCCAATTTTTCCCTCGGTGAATTTGTCTCCCTGGGTGGCTTACAAGTGCTGTTCATCATCCCCATCATTAGTGTTTATGTTGTATATTGGAGGATGATGTTATGGAGCAGGGAGGGTTTAAAATAACGAAGCTTTATTTACAATGTGTATATCCTTTCACATTGCTGTTTCTTCTCTGCCTGCTTCCCACGCTAGGGACTGATGATATCACGTCCATTATGTTGCTCTCTTAAAGCAACACTGTTTTATAAAGCACCTCTAGCATTGTAAAATATCAAAAGACCCTTCACAGGGGCATTATCAAATACAATTCAACACTAAGCTACCCGAACAAGTATTCCTAAAACATTGATTCTGCTTCTCTCAGGCGCTGCCAGTCCGAGAAGGATAAGGACGGCCAGTAGCTGGCTACTCCAGGACTTCCAAAAAAGGCAACAAGATCCTCTTCAAATCACACAAGCATCATTACCCACACCCTTTAAAAGCCTGGTCACATTTCAGTTTCTTCATCAGTACAGTGTCAAATTTCTGCAACTCCCGATCCAACGGCATTGGTACGAGCAGTTTCACCTTTAGAATGCATCAATCCAAATGGAAAATCACCGTCACCTTCCAAAAAGAAAACTAGAAATGGACAAATAGGAAGCTGATGGAAGATTCTAAAAGAGAGATGGCATGAAGAAGAGAGAAAGAGAGAGAAAAGAGAGAGAGAGAGAGAGAAGCATTTAGCAAAAAAATTTTTTTAGTGGCTACCGGTCCTCTCAAATACGACCCTCTCTCCAATTGACAGGACACAGCAATGCAAAGAGAAATAACTCATGTCAGCAATAATTGGGCCTGTCCATCTATAGAGACCTTCGAGACTCTGAATTCATCATATGGCTATATGATATCTCCCTTGGACACAAGTTAAATATCTCCAACTCCATTACAGTGATGAAACCTGGAGGACAGTTTTGGCAGCAAACACTCTCTCAAACAAACACACTGCCTCAAACCCAACACTTCAACAACCATGCTCCAATATCACCCCCTCCACCCTGGAGCACGTAGGTAACCTTCAATACCATTGGATATGGCAGGTATGGCTACCTGTAGCACCTCAAGACCCCGCTGGGATGCAACTGCAGAAACACTGACCAAACCATGGAGCACAATAACACCTCGCACCCTGCCCCAGTCACGTTTGAGGCTGAAGTGCTGGAGTTGCATGTGTTCTCTGATGGTTCCCTCACTGTGACGGCAGTTTCTGCTGTGGAGAAAGTTTGTTTTTACAGAGGGTGGTGGGGCCTGGAATGCACTGCCAGCTGAGATAGTTGAGGTGGATACATTAATGACGTTATCTGGATAGACACATGTACAGGGAATAGGGGGATAACAGGCTGCTGGTCTAGATAGGACAACATGATCAGCGCAGATTTGGAGAGCCAAAGAGCCTGATAAATGATAGAAACCCTACAGTACAAAAGAAGGGCATTTGGCCCATTGAGTCTGCACTGACAACAATCCCACTGAGACCTTATCTAGGTATTTGCACATATTTATCCCACTAATCCCTCTCTCTCTGCATCCCAGGATGCTAAGGGACAATTTATGATGGCCAATGCATCTAACCCGCACATCTTTGGCATGAGGGGGGAAACCGGAGCACCCAGAGGAACTCGCGCAGACACAGGGAGAATGTGCAAACTCCTCACAGGCAGTGATCCAAGCTGGGAGTCGAATGTAGGCCTCTGGAGCTGTGAGACAGTAGTGCTAACTACTGTGTTGCCCATTCCTTTACTGTACTATTATCTTATACCAGCTTGTTCTTGTGCTGTATTGTTCCTTTGCTCCTCAAACCATACAAAACAAAGGAAGAAATTTCAAAGATGGAACCTCAGAAGTGACAGGCACAACTCCACCAACAGTGGGAGAAGAGGATGTAATAAGAGGCTGGAATTGCTGGAACCAAGTTAGAGGATAGCTGTAGGAGGGAAAACAATGAAATAATTTAAACAACAACGATAAGAATGAGATGTTGAGATAGTGGAAGCTGTCAGGGAGAGCAGGGATGGTGGGTGACTGGAACGTAGCACGGGATAGAATACAGCCTATAGAATTCTGGATAAGGTGAAATTTATGTAAGCTAAATGTAAGCTGGGAGGTTCAACAGGGGCAGCACAGTGGCTAGAACTGCTACCTGACAGCACCAGGCACACAGGTTCACCTCCTAGCTTGGGTCACAGTGTATGGAGTTTGCATGTACTCCCCCTGTGTCAGCGTAGGTTTCCTTTGGGTGCTCCAGTTTCCTCTACAGACCAAAAGTTGGTGAATTAGCCATGCTAAATTCTCCCACAGTGTATCCAAACAGCTGCCAGAGTGAGTGACTCTGGGATTTTCAGACTAACTTCATTACAGTGTTAATGTAAGCCTACTCATGATCAATAAATAAATTTTAACTTTAGGAGAGCACTGCAATAGTCAAATCTGGAGCTAATATCACAAAGCTGTTTAAATATATATACACAAACAATAACAAACAGAAAAAAGCTCTGGTCCACCCAGGTTAGCATGACACAGCGGTTAGTGCTGCTGCCTCATAGCGCCAGGGACCCGGGTTCGATCCCAGCTTGGGTCACTGTATGTGTGGAGTTTGCATGTTATCCCCGTGGATTTCCACCGGTTTCCTCCCACAGTCTGAAAGACGAGCTGCGTGGGTGCATTGATTCAAATAGGCGCTGGATGGTGACAACTAGGGGAATTTCACAATAACTTCATTGCAGTGTTAATGTAAGCCTCATTTGTGACTAATAAATAAACTTTTGACTTTAAAAAAGCCTGTCACAATACATAAACTCTAATCTTTTTGTCAATGTTTCTGGAGTGTAGTCCCAAGCTCTTTCAGCCTGCCCTATATACATAACTATAATGCTTTAAACTGGGAATGAATGAGACTTTGGGAAAAGAGAATCACAATTTTACAAATTACTTTGCAACATTGTTATGTAGGAAACAAGTTGTATTCATGTAGTGTCATTGATGTGGTAATTGTCCCAAGTCAGTCTTTGCTGTAAGAGTTCAAAGAAGTATTGTTTCTTCTTTCGTGTTGACTTTACATTTATCTGCAGTTTCCATTATGGAGCAACAGACAGACAAAATCAATAGAGCGGGGACAAAGGTAGAATTGGAGAAGGATGAAACAGGCAGTCAAAGTAAGCACTCTGTGGCTCACATGGTTTGGAAACAAAAGACGCAATGAACAAACAGGAGTAATCTCTCCTCCCCCTACCACAGCTCTGAAGAATATGCCAACGCAATGTCGCGTTGAGAGGAAACGGCTGGGAGGAGTTGGGAACAAAAGATCATTAAACATTCATTTCCTCAACTAGCTGAAATTAAGATGCAATGTGAACAGTTCACTACTGGCTGACAGCAACCTTTATACACTAGTAATGTTCCACAGTACAAATACCAATATCATCTCCTCCTCTTAATTTGAATTCTCTGTATGACTGATTTTGGCATTGCACTCTTAGCCAGCTGTGTTAACTACACTACTTAATTCCAATTACTGGAATAGCAAAACTTTTGTAAAAAAAATTAAATTAGAGCATTACACAAGTACAATTTGCATAAAAAGGGTGACTATTCGAAAATTGCTGCTCTTCTGGCACAGAAATCCTCAAAACAAACAAGTATCGTGTCTTTATAGCTGCCAAGGCAAATAGTTAGAAGCTTCTCAAGCTACTTGAGGAGATTACAGTCAATATTCATTATTTTGCAGATACTTCAAGCCTTGGATACTTTCCGTCATTTGCCTGCATGAGTATAGCTCCAAAACACTCAAAGCTTATCCATCCAGGACAAGGCAGCCCAACTGATTGGCACCATATCTACATTCACTCCCTTCACAACTGACAGAGTAGCAGCAGAGTGTATCATCTTCAAGATACATCCACCTCAGACAGCACCTTCCACACCCAAACCATCTAGAAACACTCTGCATGGAAATTCCCTCCAAGCCATTCACCATCCTGATTTGGAAACGTATCACTGTCCTTTTGCTGTCACTGGAATCCTGGAACTTACTTCCTAACAGCACTGTGGGTGTAGCTACATCTCAGGGACTGCAGCAGTTTAAGAAGGCAGTTCATCACCACCTTTTCAAAAGCAATTAAGGACAGACAATAAATGCTGGCCTAGCCAATGATGCCCATAGTCCAAGAGTAAAAAAAAAGCTAACAAAACTATGGTATTTCTATTGATCCACCAAAGAGGCAGCAGCCTCAAGAATAACCATTTTTAAGACCGCATAAATCAAAAGAAAAACGCAACCACAAAATATCTCTAGCTTTTGATCCATGGTACACAGTTTGAGTGCCTCTAACATAACAAGTGAAGACAGAGTGCATTCGCACTCGGTCAAACATTGTGGGTTCAAACCTCATCTGCAAAGATCTAAACACAAGCATAGTTTAGGCCTATACTCTCTAGGATTTAGAAAAATGAGGGGAAATCAAATTGAAATATGCAAGATGATAAAAGGTATGGATAAAGCAGACACGGAAATGATGCTTCCTCTTGTGGGGCATTCTAGGACAAGAGGTCATAGTCTTAGGATAAGGGGTGGCAAATTTAAAACAGAGTTGAGGAGAAACTACTTCTCCCAAAGGTTTGTGAATCTGTGGAATTCGCCACCCCAAAGTGTGGTGGATGCTGGGAGACAGAATAAATTTGAGGAGATAGATTTTTAATTGGTAATAGATTGAAGGGTATGGAGAGAAGGCAGGAAAATGGGGATGAGGAGCATATCAGCCATAATCAAATGGCAGAACGGACTCAATGAGCCGAACAGCTTAATCCTGCTCCTACATCTTACGAACTTATAAGATTCAGGCCGATTACCCTCCTAGGACAATACAGCAGGAATGCTGCACTGTTGGACATGCTGTCAAACCACCCTCTCAGGTGGATGTGAAACATGTAAAAGGCACTACTGTGAAAAAGGAAGAGCTCTCTCTTTTGCCCTGACCAAAATTCACTGTACAGCCAGCACCACCAAAACAGCCGACCTAATTATTGTCTTATTGCTGTGAGACCTTGCTGCGTGTCTATTGGCTGGCCAGTACTTTTTTTAATTCTTTCCTGGAGTATACTTCGTCACCAGCAAGACCAGCATTTACACCCATCCCATCCCTCCTCAAAAAAGGTAACGGTGAACTGCTTTCTCGAATGCAACTGAGTGATTTGCTAGGCTCTTTCAGTGAAACTTTAAGCTGCAACCACGTTGCTGTGGATCTGATATCAGAGTTAGGTACAGAGCAGGCAAAGATAGCAGGATTTCTTCCCTGAAGCTCATTTACAGACCAGATGGGCCTGTAAGACAAACTGATAAATTCTCGCTCGCCATTATTGATATTAGCTTTCTATTTTAATTTATTTAATTAATTGAATTTAAACTTTCCAGCTCCCCTGGTGGGATTTGAATTCATGTCTTCAGATTACTGGCCATGATGTGCAGATGCTGACATTAGACTGGGGTAAGTACAGTATGAAGATTATTAGCCCAGGCTTCTGGATTACTAGCCCAGTAACATAACTCTCCACAGCGCTTCCACTTATCAGTGGAAGCAATGCACTGCACTGCACTGCAATGCTGACTATACTTGCCAAGTACATTATTGGCTATAAATTGCTTTGGGACTGAGAATCATCATAGGATCCCTACAGTGAAGAAAAAGCATTTAAATCCAGCGAGTCTGCACCTGTCTGACACAGAATCTATCCCACCCTACCCCTGTATGTTTACCATGGCTAATCCATCTAATTCACACATCTTGGGACACTACAGGGAAATTTAGCCTAAATAACCCACCCAAACTGCACATCTTTGGTCTATGGGAGGAACACAGTAAGAAGTCTGACAACACCAGTTTTAAATCCAACCAATTTATTTGATAGTAAACTCGTAAGCTTTTGGCTTTATGGCCTTCGTCAGGCCTCTCTATATCATGACTACTGTGGGAGGAAACCAGACCACCTGGGGAAAACTCATACAGATGCAGGAAGAACACTCACAATTCCACATAGTCACCATGGCCAGAATTGGACCTGTTGAGAGGCAATGATGCTAACCATACTGCCACCTCCAGACATCCCAAGGTCCAGGATAAATACCATCATTGCAAGTGCTATCACCAAACTGAGACAAACTCACAAAGTTTTGATTTCTACCAGAGCTTCCTGCCTGGTGACTTTGACTTTCTGAAGATCCTCTCTCCGGACACTGTGACTTTTCCGTCTGGCAATGGCCTGCTCAGTCAGCTGCTCTTGGCAGCAAGCCTGCAAATATCCAAGTACAGCAGGGGTGGAGATAAACACTGCAAACAGGATAAACCAGCCAGCTGTAGAGAAAAAAAAAAGACAATAAATGACCACTGAGTACAAACTGCAAAGAAAAAATTGCAAGGATGTTTACTGGTGGGATAGGGGACATTTCCAGACAACCTGTGTCAGCACCAAGTAGATAAGTTAGATGAGGAGCCAAGCTTCCTCTTGTGCCCCATTCAAGCATTCACAAATAGGATGGAGCACAAGTTACACGCACATGGCCCAATAAATGAGTAGAACTTCTCCTGATCGTACACCCTGAACATTGGAGAAAAGTCAAAAGAAGCTTCTTCAGAGATTGTTCTGGAACAGTGATGTGTAACCTAGGGTAGTGAGTGGGTCACGTGTGTAGTTTGCCTTCATCTGAGTGGGCTGAAAGGTTAAAATCAAGCTTGTTCACTAACCATGAATAAGATTGAATACATTTAACATATGCTGAATATTTCATAACAAGTTATGGAAAATGCTTCATCATTCATATCTTAATAAAACCCCAAGTGGTAAAAGCAAATAAATATTGAAGCACGATTGGATGCAGAGGGAGTGCAGGGTTCTCATATTCAACCAGCGCCCATCTCTGCTTCAGTTATACTGGTCGGAAAAATGGATGGAAACCAGCGGAACTCTAAATCCTATGGGCACATATGGGCCTGGGGTTGCAGTTCGCCCACTACTGCTCTAGAGTTTAGACTTTTGATTGATCTTCCATCAAAGCCACAGCAGGAGATTCCAATGTTCCTCTGCATGGAATAGCATCCTCTATTGCACCATTTTGATATTTTCAATTAACTAGAACAGATTGGGGTACTAACCAACTAAAAACCATAATAGCAACACAAGAGATAGAAGCAGGAGTAGGCCCTTGAGTCTAGTCTACCATTAACTAAGATCTGATTGTGGTTTCAACTTCTACTTTTCTCTAGACTTTGTAGATTGAACATCTGTCCAACTCAACCTTAAATATTCTGAAATGACCTAGTTTCTACTGCTCTCTGCAGTTTAGAGAAATCCAAATATTAATGATCTTCTAAAAGAAGAAATTTCTCATCTCCATCTTAAACAGAAAACCCCTTTGGTACAATGGGCTGACTGGCCTTCTTGTCCATTGTAAAATTCTACAATTATGACATTATCAATTTAATGCCATGTTACTAAACATTCACGTTCATTCATATTGGAATCTTATAGCCAATACAGCAGACCCAGGGCCAATTCATCTGGGCAGGATTAGGACGCCAGTCTAACTGCATCCATCTGTAGAGAAAGTGGTGCAGTGGACTAGTAATCCAGAGGCTCAGCAAACGTTCTGGCAAATATGGGTTCAAATCCCATATTTTGGAATTAAAAAAGTTAGTCTCGGTATTGGTGACCATTGTTGATTGCTACAAAAACCATCTAAAGGAAATCTTCCCTCCTTGTCTGATCTGGTCTACATGTGACTCCAGATTCACAACAGCAGGTTAACTCTTAAAACTGTCTTGGAAATGGCTTAGAAAACCACTCAGCTCAAGAGCAATTAGAGACAGGCAATAAATGTTGGCCAGCAAGTGAATGATAGGAAAATTACTGAAAAGAGGAAAAAACCACTCTTTTAAACTTTAGTATTAATGATTCCAATCTTACCTTCAGTAAGCATCAGGAATAAAACGTCGAGTGTGACACAACACAACATGGAGCATTTGGGTGCCTTCCATCTGCAAAACAGTAAGCTCGATTTAATAATTCTGGCACTATGCAGCTAAAATCCTTAGTAGCATGCTAACTTCAGAGTTCATGTAGACTGTAGTTGCCTGCTTGAGAATGGGAATGCAGTTTCATTGAAGCAAAGTTGGAAACATATAGCTTATCAAATCGTAGATACAAACAGCATAGGAGGAGGCTATTTGGCCCATTTTCCTGCGACAGCTCGCTGAATTAGCTAACCGATTGATCCCACTCTCCTTCTTTTTCCCCGTAATTTGGCAAATTTCTCCTTGGAGCACCTATCCAAATTTTTTTTGAAACTTACTAACGAATCTTTAGTAAGTTTCACCATCTTTTCAAGCAGTGTGTTCCAGATCAAAGCTCACCGCATAAAATAAAAATCATCTCCCACCTCGAGTTCTTTTGTTAATTATCTTAAATCTTTGCAAGTGGCATGATGGTACAGTGGTTAGTATAGCACCAGGGACCCAGACGTGATTCCCAGCTTGGGTCATTGTCTGTGTGAAGTTTCTCCCCGTGTCTGCATGGGTTTCCTCCGGGTGCTCCGGTTTCCTCCCACAGTCTGAAAGGTGTGCTGGTTAGATGCATTGACCCAAACAGGCGCCAGAATGTGAAATTTCACAGTAACTTCATTGCAGCGTGAACGTAAGCTTTATTTGTGACCAATAAATAAACTATTAAAAAAAGTAATGCCCTCTGGTTACCAGCCTTCCTGCTGCTGGAAGCCGTTTCCCCATATTTAAACTCGAATAGAACCCTTTCATAACTTTAAACACTTTTCTCAACATTCACTGCCCCCAAAAAGATATGGGATCAGTTAAGATTCCAGATCGTTATCCTGTGATTCCACAGTAGAAACTACATTGATTGGGGTATCTGGCTGGAAGATGGAAGAAAATTTGCAGCAGATATGCCACTTTCAACTTAAATAAACTTTTAAAATAGAAAAAGATTTGAATTATCCAGTGCCTTGTTCTGGTCACACTATCTTAACAGTCTCTGGATTTTTTTTCCCCCACACGATATTGGCCTTCAAAATTTGAATATCATAAAATACTATAAATCTAAAATTATTTGAGGAAACACTGGGGAGGAAATGTATTTCTATTTATTACAGCTGAATATTAAAATTAGACTCTTCTTGTAAAAAAACATATTTACTAATGATATCTCTGGAATGTACTTTAATCACACAAACCATTCAGTTTATGTTCCTCCTCTCCCTGAATTAGAGTATAATACACTTATGGACAGGACTTTGAGTCTCACTCAACCAGAAACCACAAAATCCCACCCAAGGTCAATGGACCTTCCCTGAGGTGACACAGTGATTAACACTGCTGCCTCACAATGCCAAGGACCCAGGTTCAATTCCTGGCTTGGGTCACTATTTGTGTGGAGTTTGTACTTTCTCCCTGTATGTGTGGATTTCCTCTGGGTGCTCCGGTTTCCTTCAACAGTCCAAAAATGTGCGGATTAGGTGTATTGGCCATGCTGTATTTTCTCTCTCAGTGTACCCGAACAAGCACCAGAGAATGGTGACTAGGGGATTTGCTGTGTGAATATAAATTTACTTGTGACAAATAAATAAACTTTACACTGCCCCGCCCTCACTCGAATTCCTGTGGTGGGCGGGGCATTGGAATTCCATGATTATCTTGTCCATCAATCTAACAATCCTAACAGTGCTGGATCAGGTTATATCAGTAAATGTGCATTCATTCTGTAAATATTGTGTCAGCAGAAAGTGGCAAAGGGTAAATGAAGAGATTCCTAATCATGCAGCAAGTTATGATTTGGAATATGCTGCCTGAAAGGATGGTGAAAGCATATTCAGTAGTAATTTCCTAAAGAGGATTGTATATAATTGAAAAAAATGTGCAAGGCTACGGGGAAAGAACAAGGAAGTGAGACTATTTGGATAGGTCTATCAAAGAGCCAGCACAGATATGATGGATCAAATGGTCTCCTTCTGTGCTGTATGATATACTATATAGTATATTTATACCATACTATACATAGTATATATTTATACTATACACTACATAGTATAAATGCAGTGTTAATCTGGAATCTGATCTAATCTAAACCTGCAAAGTGAAGATGGATTATCTGGTCAAACTCCTTTCAAGTTAGTTTGGACTGTGATACCGGACTAACATTCTGCAAGTTTCGCCTCAACATTTCAAGGTCTAAAACAAAATGAGTTCAAGGCAATCCAAAATTCATTCAAGCTAAGGAGAAAGATACAAAACAAATTTACTGGTAATTCTGAAATAACTAATTCTCATGGGAAGGGCAGCATTGGACAAATCCTTTCAAGTTGAGTGGCAGGCCTCACCTTGCGAACTCAAAGGTTTTGTGTTACTATCAATAAATGGGAAATAGAGAAGCAATTCAAGCAAGTGAAGCCATTTAAAATGTATGGCCCAGATCTGGTCAGCAGAAAAATTCTTAAGGAATGTGCTCATCAGGTGGTAGTTCTTGTCCCTCCTGTCTTTGTTTGGCATGCATACTGCTCCTTGTTGTTGGAAATCAGCCATCATCATCCCAATTGCCAAGAAATCACATCCTGTTGAGCTGAATGAAGTTCTTTTTTAAAGTTATTCTCTCATGGGATGGTACTTCGTTGCCAAGGTCAACCGTATTGCTGTGGTTCTGGAGTCACATGTAGGACAGATCAGATAAAGATGACAAACTTCCTTCCCTAAAGAACATTATTTTAAGCACATCGTGTCAGTGTTTTTTTTAAATCCTTCTGTTCCACATATTGATCAGTTTGAATTTGCTTATCAACCTCATAAGTTAGTGGATGATGCTGTTGTGGTCTTGGTCCATCAACGACACACAGGAAAATTAGGCAATAATGCTCACAAAATCTTTGTTGATACATCTTTAGCTTTTAATACCGTGCAACTACTCAAGTTTATTGAAGAATGCAAAAACCTTGACATCAATCCTACTCTCAGACTAAGGATTGGTAATGTCCTTCATAAAGGATGCAACTGGTGTTAGTCTCCAGGATTTACTCGGAGTCCAAGTTAACAATACTGGGTCTCTTCAGAAGGGGTTGTGTACTGTCAACTTTACCTTTTAATCCCCTGTTCAAATGGCTGTTGGTCAGAATGCATAACAATCCTGAAATATGCTGATGATATGGTACATAAGAATCTCATAAGAAATAATAAAATAAACAACAGGAACTCGATGGAGAAGTCGGCAATACGGTGTGATAACAATTCTCATAAACTGAACGAGAAAAGAGAAAAGAACCAGTTACGAATTTTAAGAAAAAGCCAGTTAATGATATTGTTCCTGTGAAGATTCATTATGTGGATATTATTAGCTAGAAGCATCTAGGTGTCAAAGTAGATGATAAATTGAATTGGAGGGAACAGTGTACAAATGTGGTGCTAAAAAAACAATTATACTACTTCAGCAAATTAAAGTCCTCCAGTAGATCCTATAATCGTGAAACTCTTTCAGTTGGATTTCTCGCTTGGTACTGATGTCTTAAAAAAGCAAGCTCTTTAAGGGTACAGAGGTTATTGATTGCTTGATCAGCAGATCTTTCTGGATCAAACGAGATCTCAAAAGAACTTTGATTGAAGTAAATGTAGTCATGAACAATGGGGCATTGAATACAAGGGTTGGGAAATCATGTTGCAGCTACGTAAAACCTTTGTTAGCCACGTTAGGAATATTGTGTGCCGTTCCAGTTACGAGAAGGGTGTGGAAGGTTTGGAGAGAGTGCAAGGAAGACTCACCAGGATGTCATAGTCATAGAGGTTTACAGCATGGAAACAGGCCCCTTCGGCCCAACTTGTACATGCCGCCCTTTTGTTTTTTTAAAACCCCTAACTAATCCCAATTATCCGCATTTGGCCCATATCTCTCTATATTCATTGTACCCTTGTAACTATGTTTTTTAAAAGACAAAAAAATTGTACCTGCCTCTACTACTACCTGTAGCAGCTTATTCCAGAGGCTCGTCACCTTCTGTGTGAAATAATTGCCCCTCTGGACATTTTTGTATCTCTCCCTTCTTACTTTAAGTCTAGCCCTCTAGTTTTAGAATCCCCTATCTTTGGGAAAATATATCGACCATCTAGTTGATCTCTGCCTCTCATTATTTTATAGACTTCTTTAAGATCACACCCTCAGCCTCCTATGCTCCAAAGAAAAAAGTCCCCATCTATCCAACCTCTCCTTATAACTTAATCCATCAAGTCCTGGTAGCATCCTTGTAAATCTTTTCTGCATTCTTTCTAGTTTAATAATATCCTTTCTATAATAGGATGACCAGAATTGCACACAGTATTCCAAGTGTGGCCTTACCAATGTGTTGTACAACTTCAACAAGACATTCCAACTCCTGCATTCAGTATTCTGACTGATGAAACCAAGCATGCCGAATGTTTTCTTCACTACTCTGTCCACCTGTGATTCCACTTTCAAGGAGCTATGAACATATACCCCTAGATCTCTTTATTCTGTAACTTTCCCCAGCGCACTACCATTAACTGAGTAAGTCCTGCCCTGGTTCAAACTACCAAAATGCATTATGTCACATTTGTCTAAATTAAACTCCATCTGCCTTTTGTCAACCTACTGGCCCAAACGATGAAGATCCGATTGCAATTGGAGATAACTTTCTTCACTGTCCACTATGCCACCAATCTTGGTGTCATCTGCAAAATTACTAACCATGCCTCCTATATCCTCATCCAAATCATTAATATGAATGACAAACAACAGTGGACTCAGCACTGATCCCTGAGGCACACCGCTGGTCACAGGCCTCCAGTTTGAAAAACAATTCTCTACAAGCACCCTCTGGCTCCTGTCAAGAAGCCAATTTTGTATCCATTTAGATACCTCACTCTAGATCCCGTGAGATTTAACTTTATGCAACAACCTACCATGCAGTACTCTGTCAAAGACCTTGCTAGAGTTCATGAAGATAACATCAATTACACTGCCTTCATCTACCTTCTTGACTACCCCTTCAAAAAAACTCAATCAGATTTGAGAGATACAAATTTTCCATTCACAAAACCATGCTAACTGTCACTAATCAAACCTTGAGTCTCTAAATACCTGTAGATCCTGCCTCTCAAAATACTTTCCAACAATTTACCCACCACAGATGTGAGGCTCATTAACCCAGGCTTTTCCCTGCAGCCCTTTTTAAATAAGGGCACAACATTTGCCACTCTCCAATCTTCAGACACCTCACCCATGATTAATGATGATTGAAATATCTCCGCCAGGGGACCCACAATTTCCTCCATAGCCTCCTACAATATCCTGAGATACACTTCATCAGATTCCAGGAATTTATCTATCTTGATGCATTTTAAGACTTCCAGCACCTCCTTCTCTATAATATGTACACTCCTCAGGCCATCAGTATTTATTTCTCCAAGTTCCCTAACATCCACACTTTTCTCAACTGTAAACACTGATGAGAAAATTTAGGATGTTGCACATTTCTTGCAGTTCATTCAAAAGTCTGACAGTAGCAGGGAAGAAGCTGTTCTTGAGTTGGATGATATGTGACGTCAGACTTTTTCTTTTTCCTGATGGAAGGAAGTGGAAGAGAGAATGTCTGGGATGTGTGGGGTCCTTAATTGTGCTGGCAGCTTTGCCAAGGCAGCAGGAAGTGTAGATAGAGTCAATGGATGGGAGGCTGGTTTGTGTGATAGATTGAGCTACATTCATAGAACAGTTCAGCACAATACAGGCCCTTGACATTGTGCCGAGCAATGTCTGAACCCAAGATCAAGCTATCCCACTCCCTATCATTCTGACGTGCTCCATGTGCCAATTCAGTAACCACTTGAAAGTTCCTAAAGTATCTGATTCCACTATCATAGCAGGCAGTGCATTCCACACCCCAACCACTCTCTGAATGAAGATTCTATCTCGGACATGCCTCCTATATCTCCCACCACGAACCTTATAGTTATGCCCCCTAGTAACAGCTACATGCACCGAAGGAAATAGTCTCTGAATGTCCACTCTATTTATCTCCCTCATCATCTTATAAACCTCTATTAAGTTGTTTCTCATACTCCTCCACTCTAAAGAGAAAAGCCCTAGCTCCTTCAACCTTTCCTCACGAGACCTACCTCCAAACCAGGCAGCATCCTGGTAAATCTCCTCTGCATTCTCTCCAATGCTTCCACATCCTTCTTGTAGTAGTGACCAGAACAGAACACAATATTCCAAATGCGATCTCACTAAGGTCGTGTACAGTTGCAGCATAACCCCATGGTTCTTAAACTCATACCCCTGTTAATAAACGCTAACACACTATAGGGCTTCTTCACAGCTCTACCCACTTGAGCGGCAACTTTCAGAGATCTGAGGATATGAACTCCAAGATTCCTCAGAACGCTGCCGTGGACCTTGTAATCCACATTCAAATTTGCCCTACCGAAATGAACACTTTGCACTTATCATGGTTAAAGTTCATCTGCCATTTTTCGGCCCAGCTCTGCATCCTGTCAATGTCTCTTTGCAGCCTTCAAAGGCCCTCCACCTCATCCACTACTCCACCAATCTTGATATCATCAGCAAATTTACTGACCCACCTCTTCAGCCCCCTTCTCCAAGTCATTAATAAAAATCACAAATAGCAGAGGACCCAGCACTGATCTCTGTGGTACACCGCTAGTAACCGGTCTCCAGTCTGAAAATTTTCCATCAACCACCTCTGTCTTCCATGAAATAGCCAAATATATATCCAATGGACCAACGTTTCCCTCTATCCCACATCTCCTTCCTTTCTTCATGATCGTACCATGGGAAACCTTATCAAACTCCTCACTAAAATCCATTTATACGACATCAATTGCTCTATCTTCATCTAAACACTTAGTTACCTCCTCAAAGAATTCAATCAAATTTGTGAGGCAAGATTTACCCTTCACAAATTCATGCTGACTATCCCGGATTTAGCTGCATCATTCCAAATGGTCATAAATCCTATCCCTCAGAACTTTTTCCATCAACTTACCAACCAAAGTAAGACTAACTGGCCTATAATTACCAGACACCTTTTATAGTTTTTTGCTGTCTTGGACAGAGTATGGGCTATACCCAGCTGTGATACAACCAGAAAGAATGCCTTTTATGCAGCATCTGTAGAAGTTGGTGAGATTCAGAGCTGACATGCAAAATTTCCTTAGTCTTCTGAGAAAGTAGAGGTGTTTTTAACTGCAGTGTTAGGAATGTTTCTGTTCTGCAAACATCAGTTGATGCTAAGTCAATTAGTAATTTTAAAAACAAGATTGATTAATTTTTGTGGGCCAAATTCTTTGAGGAGTTATGGGACAATGGCAGAGATAAGCTGGGGAATTTCCAAGTAGCTCTGCCTTAGTGCCCCACTGACAACCAAGCCAGGAGTCCACAGCGTTACATTGAAGAAAAGTGGCACTCCAGGGATTTCATAGAATCCCTACAATACATAAGGCAGCCATTTGGTCCATTGAGTCTTGTACCAACCACAATCCCACCCAAGCTCTATTCCTGTAAATCCACATATTTATCTTGCAAACCCCCTGACACTAGTGTCCATTTTGCATGACCGATCAACGTAACCCGCACATCTTTGAACTGTGGGTGGAAACCAGAGCACCCAGAGGAAACCCACGCAGAGCTGGTGAGAATGTCTGTGTGGAGTCTGCACAATCACTCAAGGCTGGAGTTGAACCCAAATCCCTGACACTGTGAGACAGCAGTGTTAACCACTGTGCCGACTAAAATTTAAAGAAGACTCTTAAACAAGATGATAACAGATAAAAAGATTATTCAGCCCATCTTAACTCATTCAACCAACTGCAGATTGCCCCATAAAACTGATAAGATTCTTGTTTGTCAAGGTATTCTGGGTTACAGAATGGTGTAAGGATACAGATCAATTATGGTCTAGGGGTCTAGCAGAAGAGTTTTGAAAGGGCTAAACGACCTGCTACACTTGTGCTGCTACACTTCCTCAATCACTCTCCCACCCATTGATATTATCCAACTGAATGACATGCCCTTGTACTTTATTTCAAAACTTGCCTGTGACTAAAAACTTTCTGCCCAACTTCCCTTGTAACTCCTGACTTCCTAATTTTTAAAACTTCTCAGCCCTAGAATTTAAAAGCTGACCTACTTATTTGCAAGTGCGGCCAGCCCCACCAACAGAAATTTGGCTCAACTGTGCTTCCCCTAATGGCCAACTGATTCTGCCACTGAGTCACTGAATGCTGCTTATGTACCCAGCACAGTTCCTGATTCTCTCCCCAATCTTAAGCAACATTTTTTTTTAATGTTTTACACCAGTCTTAAAGTTCCTAAGCCAATACTCAGAGTGGACTGGGCAAACCCAAATCCGTTTCTTGCTTGCTCCAAAAACCAAATCCAAAATCCAATTCAAGGGCCCCATAAGAGAGACAAACAACGTCTAGAAAATAACAAGGGGTATAGATCAGCTAGACAGTCAACAGCTTTTCCTAAAGGTAGGGGAGACTAAAGCTAGTGGGCATAGATTTAAGGTGAGAGGAGAGAGATACAAAAGGGTTCAGAGGGACAATTTTTTCACACAGAGAGTAATGTGCGTCCAAAACAAGCTGCCAGAAATAAGATGGGCGTAGAAAGATATGGGCCAAATGCAGGCAATTGAAACAAGCTTAGTGGTTAAAAAAAGGACGGCATGGACATGTTAGGCTGAAGGGCCTATTTCCCTGCTGTAAACCTTTATGACTCTATCCAAGCTGACAAGATAAGGCACTGCACCCATCTTGGGCTTGATCTTAATCCAAAGGCTGAAGCAACATGGGTGAGCAGTGATGGGCCATGGGGATATCGCAATGGAAATAACAGGCTGTTAAATCAAGTGCGGCAAAGGACTTTCATTACTAAACTGAGGCTAACTGTAACTGGCCTATTTAAAAAGACAGAGGAACAACTGAGTACACAAACATCGATTAGAACAAAGAACAATACAGCACAGGAACAACCTTTTGGCCCTCCAAGCCTATACTGATCATGTGTTCCTAACTAGACCATCCATTTGTATCTCTCTGTTCCCAGTTTGTTCATGTGGCTATCTAGATAAGTCTTAAATGATCCTAGTGTGTCTGCCTCAACCACCATGCTTGGTAGTGCATTCTAGGTCTCCACCACCCTCTCTGTAAAATACTTGTATTGAACCTTGCCCTCCTTACGTTGAAGTTGTGATCCTTGTGTTTGTCATTTCTGACCTGGGAAAAATCTTCCAATCGTTTATCCAATCTGTGCCCTTCGTAATTTTATAAACTTCTATTAAGTCACCCCTCAACCTCTGTCTTTCCAGGGAGAAAAACCCTAGTTTATTCAATGTCACCCCAAAGATAATATCCTCCATACCAGGCAACATCCTGGTAAACCTTTTCTGCACTCTCTCCAAAATCTCAACGTCCTTTTGCTAGTGTGGTAACCAGAATTAGACAGTACTCCAAACATGGCCTAACCAACATTCTATATAACCGCAACATCAAATGCCAGCTTTTACATTCTTATGTTCCATTGAATAAAGGCAAACATATTATGTTTGCTTATGTCAGGATGAGGCTTGAAGGCTCGGTTAGTGCAATGGATAGCTATAGATTAGCCAGGAGGAAGCTAAAGAGTGAATTGAGGAGAGCTAAGAGAGGACACGAGAAGACTTTGGCTGATAGGATTAGGGAGAATCCTAAAGCTTTCTTTAGATATGTTAAGAATAGAAGATTGGTAGGACAAGACTAGGGCCAGTCATAGACAGCAGTGGGAAGTTGTGCGTGGAGCCTGAAGAGATTGGAGAGGTACTGAATAAATATTTATCTTCAGTATTCACGCAGGGTGATGTAAATGTAGTTATGGAGAACACTGAGGTACAGGGTAGCAAACTGGAAAGTATTGAAGTAGATAGGGAGGATGTGCTAGATATTCTCGAGGGTTTGAAGTTGGATAAGTCCCCTGGGCCGGACGGGATTTACCCTAGGATTCTCTGGGAGGCAAGAGAGGAGACTGCAGAGCCTCTGGCTCTGATCTTCAGGTCGTCGTTGGTTACGGGTGTGGTTCCGGAGGACTGGAGGATAGCGAATGTGGTCCCGTTGTTCAAGAAGGGGGAGAGAGACCTTCCAGGGAATTATAGGCCAGTGAGTCTTACTTCTGTTGTGGGCAAAGTATTGGAGAGAATAATTAGGGATCGGATTTATAGTTAGTTAGAGAGAAATGAATTGATTGGGGATAGTCAGCATGGTTTTGTGAAGGGTAGGTCGTGCCTTACTAACCTCATTGAGTTTTTTGAAAAAGTGACTAAGGAGGTGGATGGGGGTAAGGCGGTTGATGTGGTATATAGGGACTTTAGTAAGGCGTTTGATAAGGTGGCCCATGGAAGACTTCTGCAGAAAATGCAGATGTATGGGATAGAGGGTGATTTAGATAATTGGGTTAGGAATTGGCTAGCAGATAGAAGACAGAGGGTGGTGGTTGATGGGAGATATTCATCTTGGAGTTCGGTGACAAGTGGTATACCTCAGGGGTCTGTTTTGGGGCCCCTGCTGTTTGTAATTTTTATAAATGATCGGGATGAGGGTATTGAGGGATGGATCAGTAAATTTGCAGATGACACTAAAGTCGGTGGAGTGGTAGATAGTGAAGAGGGGTTTATAGTTTACAGAGTGACTTGGACAAGTTGCAGAGCTGGGCCGAGAGGTGGCAAATGGAGTTTAATGTGGAAAAGTGTGAGGTAATGCACTATGGTAGAAATAATAAATGTGTAGAGTATAGGGCTAATGGTAGGATTCTTAGTAGTCTAGATGAACAGAGGGATCTTGGTGTGTATGTGCATAGATCCTGAAAGTAGGCAGTCAGGTCGAGAAGGTTGTTAGGAAGGCATATGGAGTCTTGGCTTTTATTGGTAGAGGGATTGAATTTCGGAGCCGCAACGTCATGTTGCAACTGTACAAAATTCTAGTGCAGCCGCACTTGGAGTATTGTGTGCAGTTCCGGTCCCCACATTATAAGAAAGATGTGGAGGCATTGGAGAGGGTACAGAGGAGGTCTACCAGGATGTTGCCTGGTATGGAGGGCAGGTCTTATGAAGAGAGGCTGAGGGATTTGAGGTTGTTTTCGTTAGAAAGAAGGCGGCTAAGAGGAGACCTTATTGAAACATATAAGATGATTAGAGGTTAGATAGGGTGGACAGTGATAGCCTTTTTCCTAGGATGGAGAAAGCTAGCACGAGGGGACACAGCTTTAAATTAAGGGGTGATATTTATAGGATGGATATCAGAGGTAGGTTCTTCACCCAAAGGGTGGTTCGGGAGTGGAATGCCCTGCCTGCAGCAGTTGTGGATGCGCCAAGTTTGGTGGCGTTTAAGAGGTTAGTTGATAAGTATACGGAAGGGAAGGGAATGGTTTAGTTTGGAGTGGCGTTGCTTTTTATATTGGTCGGCGCAACATCGAAGGCCGAAGGGCCTGTTCTGTGCTGTAGTGTTCTATGTTCTATGTCATATGCCAACTTCACCACTTTTTTCACCTGTGCTGCCACTTTCAAGGGTCTGTGGACTTGCACAGATTACATGGAATTTGCAAGGCAGAAAAGTGAAGGTGAATCTGCTCCTGTTGGAGATAAAGGGAAAAGAATTGACTTTCAAGAACACATTTCATAACCATAAGCAGTGGAGGCTCAGTCATTGAGTATGGTCAAGGCAGAGATTAATAGATTTCTACATCTTAAAGATGTCAAGCGATTTGGGGATAGTGTGGAAAAATTGTGTTCTGGTAAAAAATTAGCTACTTTCTAGTTGAATAGCACAGCAGGCCAACTCTTACTTTATCTGTTTCCAAGGACAGATGTTGAGCAGGACACCAGTATACATTCTTCAGAAATTTGCAAATGTTAATGTCTCCTTAAGCAGGTGAATGAGGCATTGGTTCAAGGTTTCATTTAGAGGCCAGCACCAGTGCACTGCCATGGTAAACCAGAGCGTTGTCTCAAACTTCATAACCTCTGACAAAGCCAAGGAGTACACAAACACTAGACAAGTTTAAGTTTATATATTAGAGTCACAAGTAGGCTTACATTAACACTGCAATGAAGTTCCTGTGAAAGTCTCCTAGTTGCCACAGGCTGGTGCCTGTTAGGATACACTTAGGGAGAATTTAGCATGGCCAATGCACCTAACTAGTATTTCTTTCAGACTGTGGGAGGAAATCACAGCACCTGGAGGAAACCCATGCAGACACAGGGAGAACGTGCAAACTCCGTTCAGTGACCCAAACTGGGAATCAAACTTGGATCCCTGGCACTGTGAGGCAGTAGTGCTAACCACTGTGCCACTATGATGTGAAACTTTGCTCTTTTGATTACTATCCACTTACAGGAATGGACCCATTGTACAGTCAACAACAGATGGCCCTGTCAGCAACATTCAAGTGCGCACAACCTGACCAGTTTGGAGTCAATAGCATCTAATGTTAGATTAATGCCTAGAGATACCCAGCCAATAAAACTAAACATGAAATTTTGGAATACCAACTTTCTTGGATATCCAATACTCTCAGCATCACTCTCTAACATGCCATGTCACTATCCTGTGAATCAAAAAGTACAATGCTCCCTCTCAGCTGAGCAAGCATGAATCAGGAAGGCACCATGCAGGAAACAAATAGGTTAGACCTCACACCAGCAATAAGCACTTTTATGATATACACATGAATAGCTGCACAGTGCAACAAGTCAGCCCTATCAATCAAATAAATTACAATAAATTTCATTTCTATAGAACCTTTAATGTCATAAAACATCCCAAGGCCCTTCACAGAGGCATTATAAAACAAAATTAGACAGCAAGTTACAAAAGCACAGTGGCACAGTCGTTAGAATTGCTGCCTCTCAGCGCCAGTTCAATTCCTGGCTTGGGTCACTCTGTGTGCAGAGTCCGCAAGTTTTCTCCACGTCTACGTAGGTTTCCTCCGGGTGCTCCGGTTTCCTCCCACAGTCCAAAAGATGTGCTAGTCAGGTGCACTGCCCACACTAAATTCTCCCTCGGTCTACCCGAACAGGCGAAGTGTGGCAATTAGCGGATTTTCACAGTAATTTCATTACAGTGTCGATGTAAACCTACTTTGACATTAATAAACTTTAAACTATATTAGGTCAATTGACCAAAGCCTCATTGAAAGAGATATGCCTCAAAGAGTGCCTTGAAGAAAGAAAGTGAGATAGAGAGGTAGAGATGTCTACAAAGGATATTTCACAGCTTATGGCCTAAGAAACTATAAGTGCGGCACGATTAAGATTGGGGTTGCTCAAGAGACCAGCACTGGATAAGAAACAGATTAGAGAGAGAGAAGGATTTGAAAACAAAGATGAGAATTATAAAATCATGATGTCGCTCAACGAAGGCCAACATAGGTCAACGTGCAGGAAGATTTTAGGCGAACAGGACTTGCTGAGTTAGGACAGAGAAGTTCAAGGGAACATCACTATCGAGGTCACTCTGTGAAAATGCTTTTTACAAAACTCTGAGGTTACATATCAACCGACTCAAGAACAGCTTCTTCCCTGCTGCCATCAGACTTTTGAATGGACTTACCTCGTGTTAAGCTGATCTTTCTCTACACCTGAGCTATGACTGTAACACTACATTCTGCACGCTATCCTTTCTTTCTTTATGAACGGTATGTTTTGTTTGTATAGCGCACAAGAAACAATACTTTTCACTGTATACTAATATACATAACAATAATAAATCAAATTTTTCTGACGCTTTTAGAGGGAAAGGGAAGGACAGGAACAGAAATAGTTCTATTCTTTTGTGACCAGCCACACACACAAAGGTTGTGGAACAGACCAAACTTCATCAGCATGACTGACAACATAGTCCTGACCAGGTTATAATTTATCCACCAAAACTGAACTATGGAAAAACTCTCCAACTGGGTGTTCACCGGACAATCACAAACTATATTGCAAGCAGCACAATTCATTTCAGGAAATGCCTTTTGTAAATTCTTACCAGAACATTGAATTATTTGTGAGCATTGAACAAACGTCATTAATTATTTTACCATAAGTTTCAGAAGGACGAAACAATGAGAAATAGGAGGAGTGTGCCTCTTGTCCTCTCGAGCCTGCTCAAACATTCAACAAGATTTTTCTTTCTCAATTCCATCTTTCTAGAGCATTACTATATCCCCTAATTCTCTTTATACCCCTAAAATCTATTGATCTCAACCCTTAAATGTTCGGAAGGGCTGCAAATCCACAGCTCCCTGGATACAGAATTCCACAGATGTACAACCCTTTGGGTGAAGAAACTTTTCCTCATCTCAGTCTTAAATCATAGAAATCACAGAATCCTACAAGGCAGAAGGAGGCCATTCAGTTCATTGAATCTGCACCGACCACAATCCCATCCAGGCCCTCTCCCCATAACCCTATGCATTTATACTAACTAGCCCCCTGACACCAAGGACAATTTAGCATGGTCAATCAACCTAACCAAACATCTTTGGACTGTGGTAGGAAACTGGAGCATCCGGGGGAAATTCACACAGAAACGGAAGAAGTGCAAATTCCACACTGGTGACCCAAGCCTGGAATCGAACATGGTCCCTGGCGCTGTAGGGCAGCAAGGCTAACCAGTGTGCCGTCCTTAAGGGTTACCCCCTTCTTCTGAAACTGTGATCATGTGTTCTACATTCCCCAGCTATCAGATAACTTTTATTCTAACACTGTAGTATTTTTCTGCAATTGAATCACCAGTATAAAATATACCAAGACCTGGATACAGGTGTTCCCACCTAATTTAACACATTAATTTATTGTCCACTGTCCTTCTGCAGCTTCTGGTGACTTTGAATATTTGCTTATCTAGCATGTTTCACATCTTCAAGAAAATTTAACGTGCTTTAAGCTCATGCTGCTTCCCAGTACACTGTACACCTTTGGAATCCACAATGATGACCAGACTGCACGTGCTAGCTAGCACATTTGGTTCAAATGCCTCATGCAACACCACCTCGCACTCTCAGCAGCTAAATCCTCTTACTACTTCAGAATCCAAATCCTCTTACTGTCCCAGGACAAGGACAAGTAAGTGGCTTATAAATCACACTGAACAAATTTAATCATGCAATTCTGACATCACAAACAAGCAGAGTTCTGTTCAGACCAACAGCACCCTGAGGTTACATGGAAGCCCTAGAGATACACTCATGCAAATAGACACTAAATATTTGCAATATACAGAGCAATATTGTGATCCATTTTGCAGTTAGCTGTACATGGCAATGAGATTAAAACAGGCAAGGCTGCTGTGACTCTCAACAAGAAAACCTTTAACCCATTTCATCCAGCCTTCCAAAGTAACAAATCCACCATCACCTATTGGACAAGTTGCAGAGCTGGGCCGAGAGGTGGTAAATGGAGTTTAATGCAGAAAAGTGTGAGGTAATTCACTTTGGCAGGAATAACAAACGTGTAGAGTATAGGGCTAATGGTAGAACTCTTAATAGTGTTGATGAACAGAGGGATCTTGTGTATAAGTGCATAGATTCCTGAAAGTTGGCAATCAAGTCGAGAAGGTTGTTAAGAAGGCATACGGAGTCTTAGCTTTTATTGGTAAGGGGATTGAATTTCGGAGCCGCAACATCGTGTTGCAACTGTACAAAACTCTAGTGCGGCCACACTTGGGAGTATTGTGTACAGTTCTGGTCCCCGCATTATAAGAAAGATGTGGAGGCATTGGAGAGGGTACAGAGGAGGTTTACCAGGATGTTGCCTGGTATGGAGGGCAGGTCTTATGAAGAGAGGCTGAGGGGATTTGAGGTTGTTTTCGTTAGAAGGGAGGCGGCTAAGAGGAGACCTTATTGAAACATATAAGATGATTAGAGGTTTAGATAGGGTGGACAGTGATAGCCTTTTTCCTAGGATGGAGAAAGCTAGCACGAGGGACATAGCTTTAAATTAAGGGGTGGTAGTTATAGGACGGATGTCAGAGGTAGGTTCTTTGCCCAGAGGGTGGTAAGGGTATGGAATGCCCTGCCTGCTGCAGTTGTAGATGCGCCAAGTTTGGTGGCGTTTAAGACATTAATAGATAAGTTTATGGATGAAAAGGGAATGGTTTAGGTTAGAGGATCATTGCTTTTTCTTAATTGGTCGGCGCAACATCGAAGGCCGAAGGGCTTCTGTTCTGTGCTGTAATGTTCTATTACATACATAAGTATCATGTAAATGCATCAAGCATTGGGATGCCAGCCTGAACTTGATGGGTAATACTCCCACCTTTAATGCAAGTGACCAAGCACATGGTCAAGTCACACTTGGAAGATATGGGAAACACAAACTCCAGACTCAGACTCCAGGGCAATACTGAAGGAATGTTGCGCCGAGTGAGGCACCATCTTTCAGACATGGTGTTAAACCAAGGTCCCATCTGCCCTCTCAGATGGACGTAGGAGATCCCATTGCATTTTTCAAAGAAGAGCATTCTTCAGTGTCCTGGGTCAATATTTATTTCACAGCCAACATCAGTGAAAATTATTCAGCATATTATTGTTTGTGGAACCTCATTATGCCCAAATTGGCTGCAATATCATTACAGGAAATTTAAATCAAAAGTACATCACTGGCTGTAAAATAATCTTCACTGTTTCTGAATACAAGCTCTTTCCATCCTAAAAACCAGTTCTAAATGTTGACATCCTTTTCTTCTCAAAAACAAAGGGCACTTCCACATCAAACATGCTTCCAGTCACCTCTTATACTTTATAATCCTTGAACAAATTCAAAAACTAAGTGGCTTGCCAAAGACACCAATTTAAAGAATCTGTAGAGATGAATGATACAGAAGTCATGGACATATGCAGCACAAACAAGTGAAAGATGATAAAAAACATTACCAGTCATTAAGCTATACAACTTACTCTGGAATATACTATCATACAATAACAAAATGCTTCTAAATTTGATTCTCGTGATGACAAATCAGACTCACAACTCCCAAGTCAAACTGATTAACAATCAAGTGTGCTTCTCAAAGTTAGCAGAAATTTTAACTGGGTTCAAGGTGCTCGACAAACTGTTTTCTGCTAGCTAACAAAACAGATTGTTGAAAAATGTCAACAAACAACTCACGGTCATGTCTAGCCTTTTCCCCTAATCCTACACACACAAGAAACCATGCCCTTTAATAAACTGATAAAAAAAGTCACTATACAGCAAACAACAAAAAAGCTGTCATATTAAAAACAGGTTAAATATGTAATTTTTTTAGAAAAACCATAAACAAACACACCTGATTAAGTATTTCACCATCTCCCAGAAGTCGTACAGCGGCTCTGCGAAAAGCTCCAGCCTCTTGAAGGCCACCACCAGGCTCAGGAGATCAAAGGTCTGGGGGGGTTTGGCTTTGGGCCTGAGCTCCAGCGTGGGGTTGGTCTCTGTGTCGGGGAGGGGGCTGCTGGCACTGAGGGGGGAGCTGCTGGTGCAGGTGGCAGTGGTGGTGGTGGTGGTGGTGCTGGTGAGGGTGATGGGGGGGCTGCCAGCAGAGTTCCTCCTCTCCCCCCCACCCTCTGCTGCTCCTGCAGCCTCCCAGGGAGGAGTGGTGACCGCCAGACCCGGCTGCATAGCTCCAAATAAAATTAAATTAATATCCAACCTCTAGATTCCAGAGCCAGGGTTTAAATAATATCAGGGCAGGGGGCAATGGGCGTGTGTGTGGTTGAAATGGGACTGAGCTGTTGAGGATGCTCTTGTGAAGACAATACTGGGAGGGGTCGGGGGAGGGGGTCACGGCGTTGCTAGGAGACGGGCTCGGGGGGCCGCCATGCTGCTTGTCGGACGCTCCGGTAAGTGCCGGCCTCCGCCTCCCGGTGGCGGCTGTCCCTCCGGGCGCTGCTCCTCGCTGTCCCGGCCCTCCTCCTCACTCTCCCCGGCCCTCCTTCTCCTCCTCCTCCTCCCTCTTCCTCTCTCTCACCGGTAACGGCCACCCCCGAACCACAGGCCAGGCTAATCGAGCTCCGATCCTTTTTCCCCCGCCTTCTTTCAGGGTCGATCTCCGGCGGCTCGATACGCGCAGGCGCAGACACTCGGCCCCGCTCCGTCGCACTCAGCGGCCGGGCAGTTGCCAACTCTGCCTGGCTGCATCCTGGGGGCTGTGGTCCCTGCACATCTCTAGAATCACCATCACATCTCTGGAATCACCATCACATCTCTGGAATCACCAGTACATCTCTGGAATCACCATCACATCTCTGGAATCACCATCACATCTCTGGAATCACCATTACATCTCTAGAATCACCATTACATCTCTGGAATCACCATCACATCTCTGGAATCACCATCACATCTCTGGAATCACCAGTACATCTCTGGAATCACCATTACATCTCTAGAATCACCATTACATCTCTAGAATCACCATTACATCTCTAGAATCACCATCACATCTCTAGAATCACCATTACATCTCTGGAATCACCATCACATCTCTGGAATCACCATTACATCTCTAGAATCACCATTACATCTCTGGAATCACCATTACATCTCTGGAATCACCATTACATTTCTGGAATCACCATTACATCTCTGGAATCACCATCACAGCTCTAGAATCACCATTACATCTCTGGAATCACCATCACATCTCTAGAATCACCATCACATCTCTAGAATCACCATCACATCTCTAGAATCACCATTACATCTCTGGAATCACCATTACATCTCTGGAATCACCATCACAGCTCTAGAATCACCATTACATCTCTGGAATCACCATTACATCTCTGGAATCACCATCACATCTCTGGAATCACCATCACATCTCTAGAATCACCATCACATCTCTAGAGTCACCATCACAGCTCTAAAATCACCATCACATCTCTAGAATCACCATTACATCTTTAAAGTCACTATTACATCTCTAGAATTACCATCACATCTCTAGAATCACCAGTACATCTCTAGAATCACCATCATAGCTCTAGAATCACCGTTACATCTCTAGAATCACCATCACATCTCTAGAATCACCATCACATCTCTGGAATCACCATCACATCTCTGGAATCACCATCACATCTCTGGAATCACCAGTACATCTCTGGAATCACCATTACATCTCTAGAATCACCATTACATCTCTAGAATCACCATTACATCTCTAGAATCACCATCACATCTCTAGAATCACCATCACAGCTCTAAAATCACCATCACATCTCTAGAATCACCATTACATCTTTAAAGTCACCATTACATCTCTAGAATCACCATCACATCTCTAGAATCACCATTACATCTCTAGAATCACCATCACATCTCTAGAATCACCATTACATCTCTAGAATCACCATCACATCTTTAGAATCACCATCACATCTCTAGAATCACCATCACATCTTTAAAGTCACTATTACATCTTTAGAAACACCATCACATCTCTAGAATCACCATCACATCTCTAGAATCATCATTACATCTCTAGAATCACCATCACATCTTTAGAATCACCATCACATCTCTAGAATCACCATCACATCTTTAAAGTCACTATTACATCTTTAGAAACACCATCACATCTCTAGAATCACCATCACATCTCTAGAATCATCATTACATCTCTAGAATCACCATCACATCTCTAGAATCACCATTACATCTCTAGAATCACCATCACATCTTTAGAATCACCATCACATCTCTAGAATCACCATCACATCTTTAAAGTCACTATTACATCTTTAGAAACACCATCACATCTCTAGAATCACCATCACATCTCTAGAATCACCATCACATCTCTAGAATCATCATTACATCTCTAGAATCACCATCACATCTCTAGAATCACCATCACATCTCTAGAATCACCATCACATCTCTGGGAATATTACACACCATTTACAAATGTCTTCCAATAATTTTTTAAAGAAAATATTTAATCATAGAATAGAATCCCTGCAGTGCAGAAGGAGTCATGAGGTAGAGTTGCCTGAGTTGGATTGGGGTAAACTTACACAGTAAGAAGTCTCACAACACCAGGTTAAAGTCCAACCGGTTTATTTGATAATAAACTCACGAGCTTTCAGAAACGGCGTTCCGTCGTCAGGTGTGAACACCATTTCCAAAAGCTTGTGAGATTACTATCAAATAAACTGGTTGGACTCTAACCTGGTGTTGTTGTGAGACTTCTTACTGTGCAGTAGGAGGCCATTCAGCCCATCAAACCGGCACAGATAACAATCCTGCCCTACCCCTGTGACCATACATACTGGCATATGGGCGGCATGCTGGTACAGCGGTTAGCACTGCTGCTTCACAGCTCCAGGGATCCAGGTTAAATTCCAGCCTTAGGTCACAGTCTATGTGAATATTGCACATTCTTCCCAAGTCTGATGGGTTTCCTCCAAGTGCTCCAGTTCCTCCCACAGTCCAAAGACGTCCAGATTAGTTTGATTAGTCATGAAGGTGTCAGTGAATGTGTGAGCTTACAAATATAGGCTGTAGGTGAGATTGATGTCACATTTGAATTATCTGCATCATCTTTACTTCGCATTTCAAGCCTGTGACCAACAGTTCACATTTTGATAAAGGATCATCCTGACTCAAAACGTTGACTCTATTCTCCCTCCACAGACGCTGTCAGATCTGCTGAGATTCTTCAGTATTGTCTGTTTTTCTTTCCAATTCCAGCATCTATAGTATTTTACTTTAATTTGAAGAAACCACCTCTTTTTGCCTTAAAAATATTTAAGGATTCTGTTTTCGCCGCCTTTTGTGAAAGAATTCCATACATTCACAACCCCCTGAGAGAAAAAAAACTCTCTTCATGTCAGTTCTAAAGGCCCTACTTCTAGATTCTCCCACAAGAGGAAGCATCTGCCTCACAACCACCCTGTCAAGATCTCACAGGATCTTAAATATCTTGAGCAAGTCGCCTCTTATTCTTCTAAACTCCGGTGGATACAAGCCTAGTCTGTCCAATCTTTCCCATTAAGACAACCCACCCATTCCAGATAACAGTCTCACAAGCCTTCACTCAACAGTTTCCAATACATTTACCTGTTTCTTTCAGGTTGCTCAAAGCCATGTCCAGGAGATTAATCTTCAAATTCCTGGAGGCAGTCCTAGAGGATTGGCAACCCTAGATAGCAACCTTCCAAGGGTGAGGAACTGCTATGAAATAAGATATGGGACAGTTTGACTGAGGCCTGAGGGTCATTGGTGACTCTTGGAGGGGCGGTGGTGGGGAAAATGTCTTGAGATCACAACAAGAAAAAGGACCATTCAGCCCCTTGAGCCTGTTCTGCCATTCAGCTAGATCATGACTGATATTTACCTCAACATCATTTCCTTGCACTATTCCCATATCCTTTGATATATTTAATATCTGTATATATATCAACTTCTGTCTTAAATATATTCCTGAATATTTGAGATATAGCCCTCTGGCCTAAATCCGTTAAAACTTACAGCTTATCTTTGAACAACAACATTGGGTGGCACAGCGGTCAGCACTGCTATCTCATAGCTCCAGGACCTGGGCTTGATTCCCTGCTTGTGTCACTGTCTGTGTGGAGTTTGCAAGTTCTCCCCTTGTCTCAGTGGGTTTCCTCCAGGTACTCTAGTTTCCTCGCACAGTCCAAAGATGTACAGATTAGGTTGATTTGGCCTTGCTAAATTATCCCTTCTATGCATTGGTTAGAGCATTAGCGGGGTAAATATGTGGAGTTATGGGCATAGGGCCTGGATGGAATTGTTGTCGGTGCAGACTCGATGGGTCGAAGTGTAAGGATTTTATAATTTTCATCCCTGCTGGGCAACTCACGGTCTTGCAGTCCCGCTCGAATCACTCTGGAGTCCTGCAGAATCTGTCTACCATAGGCTGTTGCAACATGAAGGATAAAAAAGTGCCCCTAAAGAGATACGTGTCAAACAAAACAAGGGACTATCCCTTAAAGTACTGGACAGTTGGTCACCCTGATTCTACCACACGCTGCAAACAATTCCTTTAGTGTTTTCATTTGCTGCAATTTTTCTAATGGCTGAGAGACCCATGCTTTGAGAGGCAGGTTCAGACACAAGCATTGCCAACAAAGTTGCCCAAATAGCAATATTGTGTGTTGTTATTTTTGGCATTGGCCTCTTTTACCAAGCTGGTGTTATTGGCTGTCATGGTAGTGCACACTAGCCCACGTGCTACCATTGAAATTAGTTTGACAAACACGGCACTTTGATATTGTAAACAGGTTATCAGGAGATGTCCAGAAAATAATTAAAGCTAAAGCATATAGGACAATGGATCCATATAATGTGATCAAAAACAGAATTGTAATCAATTCAAATTAATATTCAGATGACCTAGTCAAAATGTAACACTTAGTATCACAAAACATGTAAGAATATGTGAGAACTGATGATGAGCAGAATAGCTCAGGAACAAGCTGGAATTACAGCTCCGAGTTCTGTTCTCCCTTATGCATGTTGAATAAAGCCATTTTTGTTGAAGCTCTGTATGGTTTCAGAAGACTCTGTTCATTCATTCCTCCAATACAGTAGGATTTGAACCCATATATCCAACTCATTGCATACAGGAAGTTTCCACTTTCGCCAACTTGAGCATGGGACATTACAGAAGTCCTGGTGCATGCTCATGTGAACTGAAAGAGTGCCAAATTTGCACCTCTGATCGAGGTTCTAAAAGTTGCCAACATTATAGGGCTGAGTTGCAATTG
The DNA here is from genome assembly GCA_024679065.1 of Sphyrna mokarran. Classification (NCBI taxonomy): domain Eukaryota; kingdom Metazoa; phylum Chordata; class Chondrichthyes; order Carcharhiniformes; family Carcharhinidae; genus Sphyrna; species Sphyrna mokarran. The sequence goes on along the minus strand of JAGIQG010000017.1, from coordinate 7,480,233 downwards.
TATCAAAATCTCCATACTTACGCTGTTAGGTGAGTTCTTGTCCTTATTTATTTGTGCTTCTGTTTTTTGGTCTCGATGCAGTGAGCCAAGGCAGTAGACATTCTTTGGGTGGGCATTTTTTTTGTACAAGTTTTAAAAAGATGTTTAACATATAGGTAAAGCTCAGTGAATGAAATAATTATTTATTTATTTTTTTAACAACTCTGTCATGACAGCTAATTCCAGTAAAAACGTTTATTCCTATATAACAAAGCAGATTGTCAGCATCTGGAAGGAATTGCCGCGTTTGGATTTAGCAATATATTTAAAACAGTTTTTGATGCTATTTTAAGAATCTCCCTGATACAACCTTGATCGTTGAGTAACTCAGCTGCTTCAAATGCTTCCAGAAAGTGTGCCGCTTAAGGTGATATATGCAAGTATCCTGTGAGCTGATGTGAATTATTTCTATGAGAGGTTTTTCACAATCCAGTGCAGATTGAAAACCAGGAACTGTGTTCTATCACCACTGGATAATTGCATTTTTTGCTTGATTCTTAACTAAGTTCTTTAATGTAGGCATGGAAGAGTTAGACAACATGTAAAATTCAAACCCTTCTCTCTTCCTTCTTTCCCTTCCCCTTTCTTCCCCCCTCATTTTTCCCTCTCCCTGCTTTTTCCCTCCCCCTCCCTACTCCTCCTCATATTTCTCCCTCATTTCCTTGTTCAGAGACAGCAGAATTGGTGTGTTAATGAATAAGTATTTTGTTGATTATTGTTGGAGGAATATATTTTTGGTAAGAAACTTGAAAAGAGGCAATTAAACATATCAATGCAACTACTAAAGCAAAATGTTAACACGGTATCAAAGTTTTGTATTTATCACATTATTTTTGTTAGTAAATATTTTCCATTAAACTACAAAATTCTAGCAATGCTTTATTGAAACAAAACCAAATATTTAAATATGAAATTATACAAATGCTTTACTGAAACATACAGTTAAATATGAGAATGATAAATGAAGTAAGCACAGCAGAAGAATACTAATGATGAACACATTCAGATTTTCTATGGCCCAAAACGTGAACTTTCCTTTGCTCAATCTTGTGCAGGAATCCAAATCATAGTTCAAGAAGTTCTGACCTTGCATCTTCCCAATTAAATTTCCAGTTTACATCGTCTAAATTAAGACACACAAAAATTTATAAATTGTGTTATAAAGTGGAGGTTAATCCCCCATTTGGGAATTAACACCCAAACACCCCAAGAGGAATACCTCACCTTATAATCTGTAAAAAGTGTGCGTGAAGTGGTGTGATCCGCTCTTCAGCAACTCCTAGTGGTTAAATACAAAATAAATCCCTTACCCTCTCTAAAATCAACACAACTATTTATTTATCTAATTAACTGAACAAATTCAACTATTAACAAACTGAATAAATCCCTTCTAACTATTAACCATTCCCAAATAAAACAAAATTCTGATGGAATGCTGTTCCAATAAATACAATTCCCACTCATTAACAAAAATAGAATTTACTCACTCCCTACATTACAACTAGGTTTTGTGTCTTCCGGAATATTCTGGGTCTTCTCTGTCGATTCTTCTATCTGGAAATTTTTCTTCTTTGGTACCTAGGTGGTGTTTTCTCTAAGACACAGACAAAGACATGAGAGCCAGTGATTTAAGAGAGAGAGAGCTGTGAGCTCTGGCAAGTGGCGGTTGCTCTCTCTTTTTGTCCCACTGCCCCCTCCTTTTATATACCCATGATGACACATCAATATTTCCTACAATAAGATGAGTCTTAGCTTGTCAAAACCATCAGATTTAAATTTATTAGATTTTTGATATCTAAGTGATTCAAATTGACTGGCTAAATTCAAAAGTCTGTTGTCTTAGTAAAAACTGCTACTCGGCCTTTTGATACAAATGTTTCAGTTTGGGCTCTCTGTATACTTTTTTTTAAACTCTAAGCACAGAAATAGCACCACCTTTGAAAGGGACCAGGCAATGTTTTCCCATTTTGCATTTTACAATTTTCCCATTTTGCATTTGACAAATTTACAATTCATACACCAAATGCTAACTTCCTACCTCCCAATTTACAATTATTCTATCCAACTTCACAACAATTATAATAATAGAATGCAGATTTACACCTATGCTGCACTTTTCTTTGTAATTACTGCACTAACCTACATCTTGGAACGCTAAAGGAGCAATTTAGCATGGCCAATCTACCTAACTTGCGCATCTGTGGAGTGCATGAGGAACACCTCAGAGTACCCAGAGGAAACCCACAAAAACATAAGGAGAATGTGCAAACTCCACACAGATAGTCATCCAAAGTCAAAATTGAACCCAGGTCCCTGGTGCATTGTAATTTTTCAGAGAATAAGTATTGAGCTTAACCTTAGCCAATACAAAGACTCATGATAACACTACCCTGGTGAAAGAGGCTTCTTTATTGATCAATGTACACTAGGAAGGAAGGGCTGGGCAATCCAACACTTCTCTGAAGTTGCATCACATTGGCATTACAATGCACCAGGGACCTGGGTTCAATTTTGACTTTAGGTGACTATCTGTGTGCAGTTTGCACATTCTCTCCATGTTTTTGTGGGTTTCCTCTGGGTGCTCTGAGATGTTCCTCATGCACTCCACGGATGTGCAAGTTAGGTAGATTGGCCATGCTAAATTGTTTCTTAGTGTCCCAAGATGTAGGTTAGTGCAGTAATTACAAAGAAAAGTACAGCACAGGGATGGGTCCTTAGCCATATTAACTTCCATTCTTCCATTCCCATTGTATTTATGTATTTGTTTAGTTCCTCCTTAAATGCCGCTATCGCACCTGCTCCCACCACTTCCCCAGGCAGTGGATTCCAGACATTCACCACCCTCTGTGTAAAAAAAAACTTGCCTTGCACATTTCCTCTATTCTTTTCCCCATGTGCCTTATATCTATGTCCCCTAGGAAAGAGCATCTGACTATCTACTCTGTCCATGCCGCTCATAATCTTGTAAACCTCTATCAGATCACCCTTCAACCTCCATCATTCCAATGAGAACAAACCAAGTTTATCCAACCTCTTCTCATAGTTAATACCCTCTAGACCAGGCAACATCCTGGTAAATCTCTTCTGTATCTTGTCAAACCATCCACATCTTTCTGGATGGTGTAGCAACTAGAATTGTACACAATATTCCAAATGAGGCCAAACTAAGATGCTGTACAGCTACAGCATGACCTGCTAATTTTTATACTCAATACGTTGGATTACAGGAATAGGCCTTGGGTATGATGTTCTTTGTGAGAGTTGGTGCTGGCTCGATGGGCTGAGTGGCCTCCCTTCCACAGTAGGGAGTCTATACCTTTCTGCAAAACCAAATGATCCCGGTAAGCAGATGGGGCTGGAAAATCCCAACCTATATGTTTTCTCCTAAATGTGAAATGAAGAAAACACTTTTGCTAAGTTGGATTTGGCTTATAGATTTACCATTGAGAATTTTGTTTTAACTGAACACTTCAAGAGATTGATACCCCAAAAGGAGTTTATAGTTACGACTCTGCTTAGTCTTCCCCTCCTCCAATCCCCCAACTCCCCCTATCTCCTCCCAGCCCAGGAAGGGTCGCTGACCATCCAGGATCATCTTGGAGTCTCCAGGAAGTGAAAGATTAATTTCTGGAGCCCTACTGCAAGCAACTTGGGAGATATACGTCAGGGCATTAAAAAAATGAAATAATTTTAATTCTTAATTTTCTTTGAAATCATTTTATTTGTCTATAAATATTTGGAGATGGTGGGAGAGGTAATATTTTACTGACAATAAACAATCATCTAATTGGGCCGTGTTTTTACAGAGTCGGGAGGACTCAACGGATCCTTAAAAATGGTGACTGGACCTTCAGAAGCCCCATCCCAAGTCCAACAGATCCAACTGGGAGAAGATATCAGGTAGGATTCACTCATAGGGGAATGTGAACTCAGAAGGGCAATTGGAACTTCGGCTGTGGAAAGGGCCTTAACTACAGTATGAAGGTTGCAATTTGATGGAGTAGAAATGAATATTCTTGAAGGGCGAATGAGGTCTGCTTAACTGTCATGATCTGAAGTTTTTTAAATCCCTCACTCACTGTATAAAAACTGATTTCAGCTGTCAGTGACAAAGAAACTTTTTGCCAAACTGCTTTGAGTGACAGGCCAGCTGGTTCAAGCAATTTAATTTGTTATTTGTTGACATTTCCCTAAGGCTATTCATTATGAATATTTGGCTGAGTTTCAAAACCAGCCAGATTCAAAATTCAAAAATTATCTTAAAAAGAGTTTCTGAGTTCACTGTTTGATTAACAGCTTGAAGAGGCTGTTAATGGATTGAGGGTATGAACAGAAGTTTGTTTGTATAAGAGATTAACAACTGCAGGACATTTGTAAGCTTTGTTGCTTCCATGAATAAGCGTTATTTTTATAATCATGTTAGTATAGTGAGATCTATTTTAGATTTTTTAGAAGTTATTGTCACCTGCAGAGGGCTCCTGATGGCCTATGGGATGGGGCTGGCAGGGAAGGGATGTGGGAGCATTGGGGATGAGGGGTGAGGGAATCTTCAAAAGCAACTACCACCAAGTCTCAAAAAAAATGGTGAGCCTTCTAATCAGCCCACTTCGCCAGTCACTTTTTAAGAATTTATTCTTAATCACAAACAGGCTTACATTAACAATGCAATGAAGTTACTGTGAAAATCCCCAAATCGCCACACTCTGGCACCTGTTGGGTACACGAAGGGAGAATTTAGGTGGCCAATGCACCTAACCAGCACGTCTTTCAGACTGTGAGAGGAAACCAGAACAGCTGGGGGAAACCCACCCAGACATGGGGAGAATATGCACTGATAGTGACCCAAGCTGGGAATCGAACGCAGGTCCCTGGAGCTCTGAGGCAGCAGTGCTAACCACTGTGCCTCCGTGCCGCCCCATGCTTGCCCTCACGTCCTCTTGGCATCTGGTTGTGCATTCAGCAGTTCCGGTTTCATCCGTATCCGAGAACCTGGAGCAAATGTCTTATCTTAAGTGGAGCACTTTTTACTCAGGTGGATCCAGCAAATTGGGGACGGACTTCACTTCCCGACCCAGCTAAAATCCAGTCCAATCATTTCTAGTTGCAGATTTCCCGGTAAAGGGAAAGAACACCTCAAGGACTAAAACGGAATAAATATTTGATAGCACCGCAAGGCAATGGCTGATCATCAGAACTCTGCTTCAATAAACCATCTGTTCTGTTTCTGATACTTTTATTGTTCCATTACTGTTTAGATAAATTTGTTTGGTGAATTGTTATTCAGCTGCCTTCCAAATTCAAGGAAGACCTCCGAACGCACACAGCAGCTCAAATCATTAAGAAATCGGTTTGTTTTCCCTGCACGGTAAACCCCCTCCGAGATATGGAAATGTAGTGCTCCATTAAAAGGATAGTTTTCAACTTGGGCAATCAAAGCCATCGACTGAGTAAGAGGGATACAGATATCCAAAAACCAAACACTTCCAACTCACTCATTTAAAGTGAGATTCACTCAGTTTTGTTTCTGCTAAAAATATTCAGGCCTTTGTGATATTGTAACAATTTTAATAAAGTTGGCTTGCCTGAATATGAACCCCCTGATTGAGGTCCTAATTGATGGTCCAATCAGGGAGCCCCAGGCTCTGTACTTACACAGGAGTGTCAGTTCCTCTGGCACCCCGGATGTAGACTGTAGAGTATTTGGGCCAACCATTTAAATATTGTGGCTGTAAGAGCAAGCCAGAGGCTCAGAATCATTCATGGAACATGGATATTGCTGGCTGTCAGTCATTTATCGCCCAACCCTAGTTGCCCTCAGAGGGCTTTTGAGAGTCAACCACATTGCAGTGGCTCTGGAATTACATGTAGGCCAGACCATGTAAGGATGGCAGATTTCCTTCCCTAAAGGACATTAGTGACCCAGATGAGTTTTTCTGACAATCAACAGTGGTTTAATGGTCATCAGTAGACTCTTAATTCCAGATTTTTTTTATTGAATTCAAATTCTATTATCTGCTGTGGCAGGATATGAACCCGGATCTCCAGCACATTGAGTTTCTGGATTAATAATCTAATGATAATATGACAAGGCCATCGCTTCCTCTAACTCCCCAAACCCTGTCCACCATCTGCAAGGCACAAGTCAGGAGTGTGATGGAATACTCCCTACTTGCCCTGGATGGTTCACCACCTGGAAAAAGCAGCTGGCTTAAGTCATTAAGGCACCCTGCTTGGTTTTTCTTAGGTACCAGGATGATGGTCGTCTTCTTGAAGCAGATAGAGACCTCAGATTGTTGTAAAGAGAGGTTGAAGATGTCTGTGAATACCCCCTCCAGCTGATCCATGCAGGATCTGAGTGCACATCTGGGTACCCCATACGGCCCAGTTGCTTCCCATGGATTGACCTTCAAGAAAGCTGCTCTGAGATCTGCAATGGTAATCCCAGATTCACATCCTCCACTACCAATGTACAGTGGCAATCTTTTGTACCATCTCCAAGATGCACTGCAGCAACTCACCAATGTTCCTTAAGCAGCACTTTCCAAACACACGACCTCCACCATAGAGAAGGACAAGGGCAGCAGATACCTCGGAACACCGCCATCTGGAGGTTCCCCTCAAAGCCACTCACTATCCTGACTTGGAAATATATTGCCGTTCCTTCACTGTCGCTGGGTCAATCTCTTGGAATTCCCTCCCTGACAGCACTGTGGGTGTACCTACTCCTCAGGGTTTGCAACGGTTCAAGAAGGCAGCTCACCACCACCTTCTCAAGAGGTGACTCGGGATGGACAATAAGTGCTGACCTAGCCAATGAAGCCAACATCCCAATGGAAAAGCATGGAGAACAAGAGCAGGGATGACTAATGGAGTGGTACTGCAGAGCTGCTACTCTGTCCTAAAGGGACAATCAGACTTCCAAAGAGTGAAATCATAGAATCCCTACAATGCAGAAGAAACCATTTGGCCCATTGAGTCTGCACCAACTCTTACTCAGCCAGGCCCTCTCCCTATCCCTGTAACCCTTACACATTTCCCATGACCAATCTATCTCATCAACACATCATTCAAACTATGGGAGGAAACCAGAGCACCTGGAGCAAATCCATTCAAGCATGAGGAGAATGTCTGTGTGGAGTTTGCACAGTCACCCAAGCCGGAAATCGAACCTGAGTCCCTGGTACTGTGACACAACAGTGCTAACCCACTGTGCCACCAGAAAGTGGCATCTGTAGAATCTGCTTTGAACTGGAAGAATGGATACTGTTGGGTCCATGGGGTATGGGAATGTTGAGAAAGAAAGGAAGGGGTTGAGACTGCGAGGATGCCTCAGTATTCCCCTGTAGGCATCAGTAGTTTGCCATTGCAATGCAAGTCTTGGACACAGTGGGGTCCTGCTCCATCGTTTTCAGAGCATGGCCCCAAGAAATTTGGGCTTAAATTCTAAAGAGTGGAAACTAAGTTAGCAATAGCATCTGTTTTTATGCAGAAAAAAGAGGAATTCCATTCTCTGAGGAGCAACCCATCACTTAACGCGGCAAAGCAGATCAATCCCCTCATTTTTGTATAGTCATGGATGAGCATCCAGCATTGTAGAACTGGAAAATAACATGCAACTAAGCATAAGTCCCCCCACAACTCCCCCCCCCCACCAACCACCACACCTCACTTTCCCCCTTCCCACCCACCTCTGCCATGTTTAGATGTCCATCAGAATGAAAGTTGAGTTGTTAATGCAATAAGGGGTGCCAACTGCAAGAAATCAAAAATAAATTATTGCAGATGCTGAAATTTGAAACCAAAAGAGCGAATGCTGGAAAATCTCAGCAGGTCTGGCAACATCTGTAAGGAGAGAAAAGAGCTGACGTTTTGAGTCCAGGTGACCTTTTGACTTTGACAAAGGATAGGGACGGCATGGTAGCACAGCGCCAGGGACCTGGGTTCAATTCCCAGCTTAGGTCACTGTCTATTTGCGCATTCTCCCTGTGTCTGCGTGGGGTTTCCTCCCACATTCTGAAAGACATGCTGGTTAGGTGCATTGTGTTGAACAGTCGCCAGAGTGTGGCGACTAGGAGAATTTCACAGTAACTTCATTGCAGTGTTAATGTAAGCCGACTTGTGACTAATAAATAAACTTTACTGCCAGACCTGCTGAGATTTTCCAACTGTAAGTAAATTATTTTGTTTGACATTCTTTCAAAACAACAGCAGGTGGCAGCAAATAACCAGTTTTTGGTGACAACCTGCCCACTAACCTTGTAGTTATCACCCTGCCTTTTATAACCTTAGGACATCCCAAAAAGGTTTTCTTTGTGGCCAATAAAGTACTTTTGAAGTGCAGTCAAAGTTGCAAAGGAGCTAATTTGTACACAGCAAGCTCCCACATGCAACAAAGCGCAATGACCAAATAACCTCCTTTTATGTTGACTAAGGGATATATATTGGCTGGGACAAAATAGTATTGTGGGATCTTTTATATCCATGCAAGAGGAAAGATGGGACACAGTCATCTCATTGCAAAGCAGCAATTCCACTAATGCAGCGCTCCCTCAGTACTGCACTGGAGCGTCCGTCAATCTCGATTTTTATACTTGAGTCCCAGAATAGGATTTGAACATAGAACATTACAGCGCAGAACAGGCCCTTCGGCCCTCGATGTTGCGCCGACCAATTTGAATCCACAAATGTCCAAGTTTTTTTTACTCAGAGGGTGGTGGGTGCTTGGAACTCACTGCAGGGGGAGGTAACGGAAGCAGATACAATAGTGAGGTGTCTGGACAAATACAGGAACTGGATGGGAATAAAAGGTTATGATTCTCGGAAGGGTAGGGGCTTTAGTTAAATTGGGCAGCACGGTCAGTGCAGGCTTGGAGGGCCTGTTCCTGTGCTGTAATTTTTTTTTGTTCCTTGTTCTTTTCTGACTCAGAGACAATGAAGTATAACAGCACCAAAGCAAAATTTAAAGTATAAAATGTATCAACAACTTACATTTAGAGAGCACCTTTTAACTTAGTAATGTTCCAAAGCACTTCAGCTAAGTGTAGATTAGAGTGGACAGACTATGTTTAAAGTTTTTTTTATGTATTAGTATCAAAAGTAGGCTGCGATGAAGTTATATGAAAATCCTCTAGTTGCCACATTCCCGTTTGAGTACACTGAGAGAAAATTTAGCATGGTCAATGTACCAAACCAGCACGTTTTTCAGACTCTGGGAGGAAACTGGAGCACCTGGATTTTGATTTGATTTATTATTGTCACCAGTATTAACATACAGTGAAAGGTATTGTTTCTTGTGCACTATGCAGACAAAACATACCAATCATAGAGAAGGAAATGAGAGAGTGCATAATGTAGTGTTACAGTCATAGCTAGAATATAGAGAAAGATCAATTTAACATGAGGTAGGTCCATTCAAAAGTCTAACAGCAGCAGGGAAGAAGCTGTTCTTGAGTCGGTTGGTACGTGACCTCAGATTTTTGTATCTTTCTCTCAAAGGAAGAAAGTGGAAGAGAGAATGTCTGGGATGTGTGGGGTTCTTGATTATACTGGCTGCTTTGCCGAGATAGCGGGAAGTGTAGACAATGGATGGGAGGTTGGTTTGCATGTTGGATTGGGCTACATTCATGGCCTTTTATAGCTCTTGCACTCTTGGGCAGAGCAGGAGCCATACCAAGCTGAGATACAACCAGAAAGAATGCTTTCTGTGATGCATCTGTAAAAGTTGATGAGAGTCATAGCTGACATGCCAAATTTCCTTAGAGAAAGTAGAGGCATTGGTGGGCTTCTTAACTGTAGTGTTGGCATGGGGGGAAACCAGGCCAGGTTTTTGGAGATCTGGACACCTAAAAACTTGAAGCTCTCGACGCTTTCTGCTTTGTCCCCATTGATGTAGACAGGGAGATGTTCTCCTTTAAGCTTCCTGAAGTCGATGACTATCTCCTTCGTTTTGTTGACATTGAGGAAGTGATTTTTGTTGCCGCACCGGTTCACCAGATTCTCTGTCTCTTTCCTGTACTCTGTCTCATCATTGTTTGAGATCACCAGCAAACTTGAAAATCGAATTGGAAGGGAATTTGGCCGCTCAGTCACATGTGTTGGAGTATAAGCTGTGAACACAGCCTTGTGGGGCACCAGTACTGAGGTCTGAGAATCAGGAAGTTCAGGATCCAGTCACAGAGGGAGGTGCTGGAGATTGGAGAATCCAACACAAATGCAGGTGAATGCACAGATTCTGCACAGACAGTGATCCAAACCTGACATCGAACGCAGATCCTTAATGCTATGAGGCAGCGGTGCTAACTGCTTTGCTATATTGGTAAGTTTAGTGCGAGTGAGGGTGGTGGGGGGTGGCTGTGAGCAGCAGCATGTTGCAAAGAGGTTTTGAAAGGGATTTTGGGAGCACTTGGCCAATAGGCAGGACCACAATGGTGGGGAGAATGGACCAGGGGATCTCCCTCAGATCAGAATTGGAATAATACAGCATGGGGAGGCACAAGGACTCAGAATCCCTACAGTGCAGAGAGAGGCCATTTGGCCCATCAAGTCTGCACTTGATTCTCTGTCAGTGAATCTGTGCAATTTACACAGAATGTAGTTGAGGCTAAAATATTGTGTGATTTCAAGAAGAAATTAGATATAGCTTTTGGGGTCAAGCAATATCGAAGGAAGGGGGAAATCAGGATATTGAATATCAGGCTCAAAGGGCTTACTCCTGCGTCTAGTTTCTATCTTACACAAGCCCACCCCTTGCTCTATCCCAGTAACCCCATACTAATCCGAATAGTCCGCAGATTTTTGGACTGTGGGAGGAAACCGGAGCAGCGGGAGGAAGCCCACAGAGATACGGGGAGAATGTGCAAATTCCATACAGACAGTAACCCAAGCCAGGAATTAAATCTGGGTCCCTGATGCTGTGAGGCAGTAGTGCCTCTCTGTGAATGGACAAGAGTGTGAGAATTGTAAAATCAGTGCATTGCTGGGTCAATGCTGATCACTGCACAGAGGGACAGAGGAAAGTTATAAATATGTGCTGGAATTGGGGCCCTGAGGGAGAACAACCTGATATAAAATCTCAACCCAAAATGTTTACTTCTCTGGTCTTCTGGATATTTGTTGTTATTATTCCCCAGAATGAATGAATGTAGCCCAAACCATCACCCAAACCAGCCTCCCGTGCATTGACTCTGTCCAAGCTTCCCACTGTCTCGGCAAAGCAACCAGCAAAATTAAGGACCCCACACACCCTGAACATTCTCTCTTCCATCTTCTTCCGTCAGGAAAAGAATACAGAAGTTTGAGATCGTGTACCAACTGACTCAAGAACAGCTTCTTCCCTGCTGCCATCAGACTTTTGAATGGACTTACCTTGCACTAAGTTTAAGTTTGTTAAGTTTATTTATCTATTAGTCACATTCATACGGAGATGAAGGTACTGTGAAAATGATCTTTTTCTACACCCTAGCTATGACTGTAACACTACATCCTGCATTCTCTCTTTTCCTTCTCTATGAACAGTATGCTTTATCTGTATAGCACGCCAGAAACAATAGTTGTGAAAATAATGAATCAAATCAAATCAGGATGAACTGAAGTGCAGTTACTTACAGCTTGATGCAGGAGTTTAGCACAGAATACCATCAACAAGGTATCTGTAATAACTCCATGGAGGTGAAAGTCCCGTCACCAAGTTACTTTATTTACATCATACATCTGTACACAGCCAGTTCTCCAGTTGTTCCCTGCTGAGTGCAAGCTGGGAGTCTGACACACCTGCTCTAAATAGGGAGCACGAGACTCCCCGATTTAACCATCAACTCATCCTAATACATTAACAAACCAACCTCATTAGCCTGGCTAACATCATCACAGTATCACACTTTGCAGAAACAGTGGGGGGGAACCTTTATCAAAGAGGATTTAAAAAGAGACAACACAGACCCATTCTGCACTGGATCTGATCCCCATACCCCCAGGCAGACACCAGTTGCACTGCTAATCTTGTGGGAATGTTTCTCCCTTTGGACGGATGCCCAAAGCTGGTGTTAACCCCTTTAAATATGCAATTAAGAACCTAAACAGCAACTTGTTTTGGGAAGACCAGCACTCACTGACAAAGTTTATTTATTAGTCACAAGTAAGGGTTACATTAAATCTGCAATGGGGTTACTGTGAAATTCTGCGCCTGTTCGGGTCAATGTACCTAACCAGCATGTGTTTCAAAATGTCAGAGGAAACCAGAACCCCCGGAAGCAACCCACGGAGACATGGGGAGAATGTGCAAATTCTACACAGACAGTGACAAAAGCTGGGAATCAAACCCGGGTCCCTGGTGCTGTGAAGCAGCATTGCTAACCACTGTGCCACCGTGCCATCCCTCGCAGGATTGGAAACCTCTTTGCTCTCTTCCTCGCCTGTCAGTTCAGATGTTTAATCCATAAATCAACGACCTGAATCTTCTCTGAAATATATTCATGCTGCACATTGTAAAACCGCTCAGAAAAATCCCCGAGCGTTCCCTCTACAACAAACTGATTCCAAATCACTGTAATCATCATTGTCATGTCATGTGACAACCACAACAACTGGTACTTTAAACAGTGCCTCTAATGTGGCAAAGTGTTCAAGGTGTTTCATAGGAGCGTGATCAGAATAAAATTGGACACTGTGCCATTGGGAGAGGAGCCATATAGACTGGCCAGTCACATGGGGCGGGTTTTCACCCCCACGTTGGCATGTTTTGTGACGACAAAGGAGCTCTTTCCATCCATTTGATTTGACTTGATTCATTATTGTCACATGTATTAACATACAGTGAAAAGTATTTTGTCTTGTGCATTATATAGACAAAACATACCATTCATCGAGAAGGCGAGAGTGCAGAATGTAATGTTACAATCATAGCTAGAGTGTAGAAAAAGATCAATTTAATGCGTGGTAGGTCCATTCAAAAGTCTGATGGCAGTAGGGAAGAAGCTGTTCTTGAGTCATCTCAGACTTTTGTATCTTTCCCCTGACGGAAGACGATGGAAGAGAGAATGTCCAGGATGGGTGAAGTCCTTAATTATACTGACTGCTTTGCTGAGGCAGCGGGAAGTGTAGACAGAGTCAATGGATGGGAGGCTGGTTTGCATGATGGATTGGGTTTCATTCACAACTCTTTGAAGATTCACATCTCTCCAAGTCGGAGGGGTTGGCAGGAAGAAAAGGTCCAGCCCCAGGGATGCAGGTATGGTCACTGGAGGCCATCAGAGTGAAGATCTTAATGGAGTTTCTCATTGTTTGTACCCTCTCCACTGCCAGGAAACTCTCATAAGGAGGAGCCCCCCCCTTGCCATTTACAGGACTGGAGGATTCCACCAGCAGGAAGAGCTGGATAATCCTGTTTCTAGACCATAAGACCAAAAGACATTGGAGCAGAATTAGGCCACTTGGTTCATCGAGTCTGCTCCGCCATTTGATTGTGGTTAATATTTTTCTCATCCCCATACTCCTGCCTTTTCCCCATAAACCCTGATCCCCTTCTTAATCAAGAAGGCTTTGAGCAATGTCTGACAGGGAAGAGACAGTCTGAGAGACTTGGGGAAGATAACTCCCGAGGTTCCAGCCCAGGCAATGATGGCACTGCCTCCAATAACCGTGATGGAAATCAGAAATGCTCAAGTGACCAGGATTGGAGGAAGCCAGAGGTTTCAGAGAGTTTGTCTCGCAGGTTGAAGTTGGAGACCTCATCAAAATTTGTTGACTTCATAAGTGGCCGCCAATGGCAAGAAAACAAATCTTAAAAACAAACATTCTGATGGTGCCAAGAGAAGCTAAATCATATTGAGGGAGCCAGAGGGTCACGGAGACCAGACGGAGGGGTAGAGTAGAGACAACAATCAGATTAGCTTCTCTTCAGCCATATCTCCTACCTTGTGTTAGCCTAAATGTTGACCAATAACTGGTTAATATAGCAGTCTGTCACCTTGAATAGGACCCTTCAGTCAAGGGTAATGAAAAGGGGAGGAGCACGATGGCACAGTGGTTAGCACTGCTGCCTCCAGCTCCAGCTAACCGGGTTCAATTCCCGGCTCAGGTCATTGTCTATATGGAGTTTGCACATTCTCCCTGTGTCTGCGTGGGTTTTCTCCAGGTGCTCTGGTTTCCTCCCATAGCCCAATGTTAAGTGGATTGAACATACTAAATTGCCCTTAGTGTTAGGAGGATTAGCAGGGTAAATGTGTGGGATTGCAGAAAGAGGGCCTGGATGGGATTGTGGGCAGTACAGACTCAATGGGCCGAATGCCCTCCTTCTGCACTGTATGGATTCTATGGAAAGTTCATGTTATCTTTTCCTTTGGCCTGTATTAATAATGAAGAGTTAACTGTATAATATATTTGTAATTATAAACCCTGTAAAGTTTTTGTGTTACAGATTACATTACCATGCCAGCCTCACTAACACACCTATCAATAAACATATCTATTTAATTGTCTCACAAATAGAGGTTTACAGCATGGAAACAGGCGTTTTGGTCCAACTGGTCCATGCCATTTTTTTAAACCCTTAAGCTAATCCCAATTGCCAGCATTTGGCCCATATCCCTCTATATTCATCTTACCCATGTGACTGTCTAAATGCTTTTTAAAAGACAAAATTGTACTATACTGCTACCTCTGACAGCTCGTTCCAAACACTCACCACCTCTGTGTGAAAAAATTGCCCTCTCTCCCCTCTCACCATAAACCTATGTCCCCTAGTTTTAGACTCCTCTACCTTTGGGAAGAGATATTGACTATCCAGCTGACCTATACTCTTCATTATTTTATAGAGCTCTACAAGATCATCCCTTGGCCTTCTATGCTCCAGAGAAAAAGTTCCAATCTATCCAGCCTCCCCTTATAGCTCAAACCATCAAGTCCTGATAGCATCCTAGTAAATCTTTTCTGCAGTCTTTCTAGTTTAATAATATTCTTTCTATAATAGGGTGACCAGAACTGTATACAGTATTCCACGTGTGGCTTTACCAATGTTTCCTACAACTTGATGTAGAGATGCTGGTGTTGGATTGGGATAAGCACAGTAAGAAGTCTCACAATACCAGGTTAAAGTCCAACAGGTTTATTTGGTAGCACAAGTTTTTGGAGCGTCGCTTCTTCTTCAGATGAGGGAGAGTTGTGTTCACAAACAGGGCATACATAAACATCATCTCAATTTACAAGATAATAGTTGGAATGCGAGTATTTACAGGTAATCAATTCTTTACAGGTCTTGTACAACTTCAACAAGACATTTCAATTCCTGTATTCAATACTCTGACCAATGAAACCAAGCATGCTGATTGCCTTCTTAACCACCCTATCCACCTGTGACTCCACTTTCAAGGAGTTATGAACATGTACCCCTAGATCTCTTTGTTCTGTAACACTCCCCAACCATTAACTACCATTAACTGAGTAAGTCCTGCCCTAGTTCAATCTACCAAAAAGCATCACCTCACATTTATCAACATTAAACTCCATCTGCCATTTGTCAGCCCACTGGCTCAATTGATCAAGATCCCATTGCAATCATAGATAACTTTCTTCACTGTCCACTATGCCACCAACCTTGGTGTCATCTGCAAACTTTCTAACCATGCCTCCTGTATTCTCATCCAAAGCATGAATATAAATGACAAATAACAGTGGACCCAGCACTGATCCCTGAGGCACACTGCTGGTCACAGGCCTCCAGTCTGAAAAACAATTCTCTATAACCACCCTCTGGCTTCTTCAAGAAGTTGATTTTGTATTCATTTAGATACCTCACCCTGGATCCCGTGAAATTTAATCTTATGCAACAACCTACCATGTGGTACCTTATCAAAGGCCTTGCCAAAGTCCATTTAGACAACATCAACTGCACTGCCCTCATCTACCTTAAAACTAACTAATCTGGCTGCTTTCCAATAATGCAGACTTAGTTAACTTGTGGAATGGCTTTTGTCAATTAAGCACAAAATGCTAAATAATCTATTAATTCAGATGGCAGAAAGTTAGACCAAAGCCATTGATTTTGAAACTACCAACAGGAGATTAGGTGAGATTTGGGAATCAAGGTGGAGTTGTCAATCATCAGAAGGTCCATGACTTTGATTTGGACTGAAAGGATGGGTTTCCCCAAATGTGCAAAGTAGAAGATCGTAGAATTATAGAATCTCTATAGTGCAGAAAGAGCTCATTCAGCTTATTGTGTCTGCACTGCCTCTCTGAGAGAGCATCTCACCAGGTCCTATCCCTGTAATCCCAGTATTTATCCCACTAATCCTCCTAACTACATATATTGGGATACTACGGGGCAATTTAGTATGGCCAATCCATATAACCTGCACACCTTTGGTTACTAAAGGACAATTCTGCATGGCAATCTTTAGATTGGATGTCTTTATGAGCAGTGTTCTCATGGCTAGCTGGCAAGGGCAGCCTTGAAATACCACTCTCACTGCCATGCAAGTTAGGCATCACTGCCCGACAGTGCTTCTTGCTTGCAACTAGAAGAGATACCTGCCTGTGGACTGAATATTGAGGCAAGAGGGTGGTGAATTTCTGTCCAAACCTAGGGAAATCCCTGGATTTCGGCAATGATTCTGAGTGCTCCCAATCCGATATGAGCACATTAGCTCTTTGCCTCCGTGAAGTGAATGCTCAGGGTCTTTCTGCACCAGATGGTATTATCTGTGCCACAGCAGCCTCAACTCCACAACGCCATACATTCCACACAAGTTGTTCCGAGCTCTGCAGCTCTCTGTATTTATCTATCGGACTGAGTCTACCAAACAAAAGAAATCCAACATGCCGCCGAGTTGAAAATAATTTTTTTTTTACTTTAGCTTCACTTTTGGAGTGTCATCACTCCAGAGGTTCATTGTCCTTGACACCAGTTTGTTATGTTTTTGGCCCTGGTACCTTTTAAGGATGAATCAATTCCCATATAGACGCAGGATGTGATTAACATTACAACCGTCCTATATTACGGCAGCAATCAAACTAGACACAAATAATGCACTCACAATCATAAACCAGACTAGACATATAACACACAACCCTAGGATCCTATCAAATGGCCCGAGTATCCAATGGCCTTCTTCTGCTCCTAATTCAATTTGCATGTTACATGTTTGTACATTTTGTCACTACCTCTGCAGGAATGACAATCACACCTCACTGTCTGCATTTTCCGCTGCCTCAGCAAAGCAGCCAGCATAATCAAGGATTCCATGTGCCGCGGACATTCTCTCTTCCACCTTCTTCTGTCGGGAAAAATAGGATAAAAAATCTGAGATCGCGTAGCAATCAATTCAAGAACAGCTTCTTCCCTACTGCCATCAAATTTTTGAATGGACCTATCTCATATGAAGTTGATCTTTCTCTACACCCTTAGCTATGACCGTAACACTACATTCTGCACTCTCTCCTTTCCTTCTCTATGAATGGCATGATTCGTCTGTATGGCGCACAAGAAACAATACTTTTCACTGTATACTAATACGTGTGACCATAATAAATCAAATCAAATCAAATCAGATCCCTCCCTCTGAACAAACCAATTCCATTCCAAACTCCCTGAGAAACTCCTGTCGTGAGGCACAGCAAACGAGGTGAAGATTTTGAGATGCCTCAGTTGGAGAACGATGATCTGTGTGTGTGACAATGCTCCTCTTATTTCTTCTCCCACAACTGACTGTGTACCCTGCAATAACTGTGATGAATATTATTGAAGAAAATCTGTCTCCTGCTTGTAGTTCCATACTTTACCAAGTGCCCTAAAGGATTTACCTGTGGTAAGGAAGCTCTGTAGAAAAAGAGATAATCAGCCATGGATATTTAAGGAAATAAAGGAGGGTATAAAATTGAAAGAAAATGCGTACAAAGTGGCAATGATTAATGGAAAAGTAGAGGATTTGGAAATCTTTAAAGGTCAACAGAAAGCCAGGAGAAAAGCGATAAAGGGAAGAAAGATAGATTATGAGAGAAAACTAGCTCAGAATATAAAAACAGATAGCAAAAGTTTCTATAAATATACAAAAAGAAAAAGAGTGGCTAAACATTGATCCTTTAGAGGCTGAGAAGGGAGACGTAATAACTGGAAATGAGAAAATGGTTGAGGCATTAAACAGGTATTTTGTGTCGGTTTTCACAGTAGAAGACATAAATAATATGCCAAAAATTGATGACAGGAAGGCTTTGGCAGGTGAGGGCTTAGAAACTATCATTATCATGAAAGAGGTAATGTTGGGCAAGTTAATGGGGCTAAAGGTAGACAAGTCTCCTGGCCCTGATGGAATGCACCCCAGGGTATTAAAATAGATGGCGGGGGAAATAACAAATGTACTGGTGGTAATTTACCAAAATACACTGGACTCTGGGGTAGTCCCTGCAGATTCGAAAACAGCAAATGTGACACCACTGTTTAACAAAGGAGATAGAGAAAAGGCAGGTAACTATAGGCTTAACTTCTGTAGTAGGAAAAATGCTTGAATCTATCATCAAGGAAGAAATAGCAAGATATCTGGAAATAAATTGTCTCATTGGAAAGGCACAGAATGTGTTCATGAAGGGCAGGTCATCTTTGACTAATTTGGTGAAATTCTTTGAGAATGTTACATGCGCAGTGGACAATGGGGAACCTGTGGATGTGATGTATCTGGATTTCCGGATTAGTCTGGATTTAGGCTCAACCTAAACTCACATCACAAAACAAATGCAAGTTTAGTAAGGACATAAGAACTATAAGCAAGAGTAGGCCATTCAGCCCCTCGAGCCTGCTCCATGGCTGATCTTTTTGTGGACTCAGCTCCATTTACCCGCCTGCTCACCATAACTCTTAGTTCCATTACTGTTCAAAAGTCATCTATCTTTATGTTAAAAATATTTAATGAGGGAGCCTCAACTACTTCACTAGGCAGGGAATTCCACAGATTCATAACCCTTTGTTTGAAGTTCTTCCTCTGCTCAGTCCTGAATCTGTTTCCCTTTATTTTGAAGCCATGCCCCTTTTTTCTGGTTCCACTCACCAGTGGAAACAACCTCCCTTCTTCTATCTTCTCTACTCCCTTCATAATTTTATATGTTTTTATAAGATCCCCATTCACCCCTCCCCCATTCTTCTAAATTCCAACAAATATTGTTCCTATCTACTTAATCTTTCCTCATAAGCGAACTCTCTCAAATCCAGAATCTCTCTGCACTCTCTTCAGTGCCTGTATATCCTTTCTCAAGTAAGGAGATCAAAACTGTACACAGTAACTCCAGGTGTGGACTCATCAGCACCTTATACAGCTGCAACATAACCTCCCTCTTTTTAAACTCCATCCTTCTAGCAATGAAGGACAAAATTTTATTTGCCTTCTTAATTATCTGCTGCACCTGCAAACCAACTTTCTGTGATTCATGCACTAGGACACCCAGGTCCCTCTGCACAGCACTATACTGCAATTATTAACATATAACATTTGACAAGATGCCGCACCAAAGACTGCTACATAAGATAAAGGTGCACAGTGTTACTGATAATGTATTACCATGGATAGAAGATTGGTTAACTAATAGAAAGCAAAGAATGGGGATAAATAGGTATTTTTCTAGTTGACAGTCGGTGACTAGTGTTGTGCCTCAGGAATCAGTGTTGGGGCCGCAATTATTTACAATTTATATATATAGATGATTTGGAATTGGGGACCAAGTGTAGTGTGTCAAAATTCTCAGATGACACTAAGATGAGTAGTAGAAGCAAAGTGTGCATGGGATTGAAAGTCTGCAAAGAGATATAGATAATCTAAGTGAGTGAGAAGGGTCTGGCAGATGGAGTACAATGTTGGTAAATATGAAGTCATCCATTTTGATAGGAATAACAACAAAATGGACTATTATTTAAATGTTAATAATTGCAGTATAGTGCTGTGCAGAGGGACCTGGGTGTCCTAGTGCATGAATCACAGAAAGTTGGTTTGCAGGTGCAGCAGATAATTAAGAAGGCAAATAAAATTTTGTCCTTCATTGCTAGAAGGATGGAATTTAAAAAGAGGGAGGTTATGTTGCAGCTGTATAAGGTGCTGATGAGTCCACACCTGGAGTTACTGTGTACAGTTTTGATCTCCTTACTTGAGAAAGGATATACAGGCACTGAAGGGAGTGCAGAGAGATTCTGGATTTGAGAGAGTTCGCTTATGAGGAAAGATTAAGTAAATAGGAACAATATTTGTTGGAATTTAGAAGAATGGGGGAGGGGTGAATGGGGATCTTATAAAAACATATAAAATTATGAAGGGAGTAGAGAAGATAGAAGAAGGGAGGTTGTTTCCACTGGTGAGTGGAACCAGAAAAAAGGGGCATGGCTTCAAAATAAAGGGAAACAGATTCAGGACTGAGCAGAGGAAGAACTTCAAACAAAGGGTTATGAATCTGTGGAATTCCCTGCCTAGTGAATTAGTTGAGGCTCCCTCATTAAATATTTTTAACATAAAGATAGATGACTTTTGAACAGTAATGGAACTAAGAGTTATGGTGAGCAGGCGGGTAAATGGAGCTGAGTCCACAAAAAGATCAGCCATGGAGCAGGCTCGAGGGGCTGAATGGCCTACTCTTGCTTATAGTTCTTATGTCCTTACTAAACTTGCATTTGTTTTGTGATGTGAGTTTAGGTTGAGCCTAAATCCAGATTAATAATTACCCTGTTTTCCTTTGACATGTGAGGCATAGCTAGAATCCATTGTGTTTTATTTGTGCAGAGGGCAGTCTGGACACTGGGTTATGGATCCAGAATTAACACTTTCAGCAGGAAAAGAAAGGCAAGGAAGAACATTGTTTCAAAGGTTCCACAGTGGCTGGACCAACATTCAGTCTGTGCACAAAGCACAGAAACAAATCTACCAAAGTCCTGGTTGACATGTCAATGGTACAAAGAACAACAAAAAGCAAAGAACAAAGAGAAGTACAGCACAGGCCCTTCAGTCTTCCAAACCCGTGCCAATCATAAAGTTTATTTATTAGAGTGAAAAGTTTATTCATTAGTCACAAGTAGACTTACATTAATATTGCAATGAAGTTACTGTGAAAATCCCCTCATTGCCACCCTCCAGCACCTGTTTGGGTACACTGAGGGAGAATTTACCATGGCCAATCCAACTAACCAGTGCATCTTTGAACTGTAGGAGGAAACCAGAGCACTCAGAAGGAACCCATGCAGAAATGGGGAGACTGAGCAAACATCACACAGACAGAGACCCAAAGCAGCACAAAGAACAAAAAGGACAAAGAACAGTACAACATGGGAACAGGCCCTTCGGCCCTTTAAGCCTGTACTGGTCATGATGCCCTAACTAAACTAGAAAATAAACCTTCTGCCCTTACTCAGTCCGTATCCCTCCATTCCCTCCCTATTCGTGAACCCATCCAGATACCTCTTAAATATTACTAAGCACAATTTGAATTTGTATTGACTCAGTTTCTTAACACTAATTCCATTGCTCTGGAGCAATAATTCCATTCCTCACAGATAATAAATAGTCTATTCCTCAATTAAACTCTAATGTATCAGTTACTGCTGCAGAATATACAGTAAACTGGAGCCTGATGGGCAGCATTTTACTCAACTCTAATAACGTCTCTCTCCATCACAGAAATTGATGTATCCAGTTTATCAATATTTCCAAGGTCAATATTTCTTTGGACTTTATCTCACTTGTTACTTCTCAGCTGCAAATATCACATCCCTCAGGATATTTTCCATCAATTTATATCCTTGTTATGTTATGGTGAAGAATCCTCACTGTCTTTTCATCCAAGAATTGTAACTTGCATTTATAAGGGGAGGAAATTTTCCCATCCTGCCCGCTATGGGAATCGTAGAGGATTTGAGGGGGGGGGGGGGGGGGGGTGCGGTTTGGACCGCGCAAAGGTCCATTGACCTTAGATAGGATTCTGGTAAGTGCAGCCAGAGAATTCCACCTATAGCGTCTTCAGTGTAGTAAAACTGGGGCGGCACAGTGGTTAGTACTACTGTCTCATAGCAACAGGGACCCAGGTTCAATTCCAGCCTCAAGTCACTCTCTGTGTGAAGTTTGCACATTCTCCCCATCTCTGTGTGGGTTTCCTCCGGGTACTCCAGTTTCCTCCCAAGGTGCAATGATGTGTAGTTTAGGTGGATTGGCCATGATAAATTGCCCCTTAACGTCAGAGAGATTAGCAGGATAAATATGTACAGAAAGGGCCTGGGTGGGATTGTTGTTGGGGCAGACTTGATGGGCTGAATGGCCCCCTTCTGTACTATAGGGATTCTATGAAAACATCCTAAGCTGCTTCTCAGGACAGTAATAAAAGAAAAATTGTCACCCAGCTGAAGAAACATTACTTCTCAGCTGCAAATATCACATCCCTCAGGACATTTTCCCATCAATTTGCATCCTTGTTATGTTGTGCTGAAGAATCCTCACTGCCTCCTCATACAAAAATTATAACTTGCATTTATATAGAGAGGAAATTCTCTCGTCCCACTCACCATGGGAATCGTAGAGGATGGGAGGAGGTTGGACTGCGCAAAGATCCATTGACCTTGGATGGGGGGATGTTGGGAGGTTGATCAGATGTTTGACCAAATTGGTAGGTTTTTAAGGAATATCTTAAAGGGGAAGAGAGAGATGGAGTAGTTTGTGAGGTAGAGAGGAGGTTACAGAGATGGGGAAGGGCGAAACAAGCCCCATTTCATCCAGTTTCGACTAAAATAAAATCAAGGCTGGCACTTCAGTGAGGGGAAGGTGGTGGTGATGTAACATCACTGATCTAGTAATCCAGAGGCCTACATTTATGCGCGGTGAGTACTGTTCAAATCCTACCACAACAACTGATGGAACTTAAATTGAATGAATAATCTGGGAATTAGGCTCTTTAATGGTGATTATGAAACAATAATTAATTAATGCAAAAACCCATCTAGTTTGCTTATGTCCTTTAGGGAAGGAAATCTGTCATCCTTACCTGGTTTGGTCTACTGGTGACTCCAGAGTCACAAACAAATACGGTTGACTCTTAACTGCCCTCAGTTCAAGGGCAATCAGAGATTGGCAACAAAAGTTGGCCCTGCCAGTGACACCCACACATCATAAAAGAATAAAGGGGGATTGAAATACAATACTGAGAGAGTGCCGCACTTTCAGAGAGTCAGTGCTGAGGGAGTGCTGCACTGTCACAGGGTCAGTGCTGAGGGAGTGCTGCACTGTCAGAGGGTCAGTGCTGAGGGAGTGCCGCACTGTCAAAGGGTCAGTGCTGAGGGAGTGCTGCACTGTCAGAGGGTCAGTACTGGGGGAGTGCCGCACTGTCAGAGGGTCAGTGCTGAGGGAGTGCTGCACTGTCAGAGGGTCAGTGCTGAGGGAGTGCTGCACTGTCAGAGGGTCAGTGCTGAGGGAGTGCTGCACTGTCAGAGGGTCAGTACTGAGGGAGTGCTGCACTGTCAGAGGGTCAGTGCTGAGGGAGTGCTACACTGTCAGAGAGTCAGTACTGAGGGAGTGCCGCACTGTCAGAGGATCAGTACTGAGGGAGTGCTGCAACGTCAGAGGGTCAGTGCTGAGAGTGCCACACTGTCAGAGGTGCCATCTTTCGAATAAGTTATTAAAGTGAAAACCTGAAGAAGGTTAGAGAAGTTATCTCCAGTGTCTTGGCCTACATTTATCCTCCAATCAACATCAGAAAATCCGATTATCTGGTCATCATCACCTCCCTGTTTGTGGCAATTTGCTGTGCACAAACTCGCTGTCCCGCACCCTTCAGTACAACAGGAACTGGATGTCATTGGCTGTAAAGCACTTAAGAAGTTTGCTAACCTTGGAAAACATTATAAAAATGCATGTCTTCCTTTTAATTCATAGAGGGCCATGCACACAAAGATCACAATTTTAAATTTCTAACTCGTTCATTTTCGAGGTCTTAAGTCTCCCCCTGCCCCCCAGTCCCTGCTTCTGAAAGCTTTCAACTCCCCGCACAATGTACTAGAATGAAAAAGGCATCAATATTCAGTTACATGACTTGGTTTATTCTGTTCAGTCTCTGCTGCTCTTTGTTTCATGTTGAAGTCCCACACTTTTAACTGGACCTCTTGACAAACTGTACGGATGTACAAATTAGAAGCAGGAACAGACAACTCTGGGACACTGGGACTGAACGATTGGACTCTTATCTGTAAAAACAAGCAGTTTGTGAATATTGCACAAACCCCTACATAATTAATTATAGCAATTCAATTAGCCAAACGCTGACTGCAAAATGCATAAACTCTGTCAATAGCCATCCTGACTGTAATCATCAGGAATTATCCAGCGGAGGTTGCCAATGGTAACCATGTGGAGTAACTGATGATAATGGTCCATAAGTTGCCATGGCAGGGCAGTTTGTAGGGTGACACGGTGATTCAGTAGTTAGCACTGCTGCCACACAGCGTCAGGGTTCAATCCCAGCCTCGGGTCGGTGTGGAGTTTGTACATTTTCCCCATGTCTGCGTGGAGTTTCCTCCGGGTGCTCCAGTTTCCTCCCACAGTCCGAAAGACGTGTTGCGTTGGTGCATTAGCCATGCTAAATTCTCCCTCAGTGTACCCGAACAGACGCCTGAGTGTGACATACAGAGGTTCGAGCCCATCAGAATGCAGAAATGTATGGACAGCAGTGGTGGAGAGGAGAAAGTACAGGATGTGCGAGTTAGGTTAGGTGGATTGGCTGTCCTAAATTGCCCCTTAGTGTCAGGAGGTCGAGCAGGGTAAATATGTACAGTTATGGGGCTAAGATGTGATTGCTGTGGGTGCAGGCTCAATAGACCAAATGGCCACTTTCTGAACTGTAGGGATTCTGTGATTCCTATCCCCGTAATCCCAAGTATTTAACCTGCTAACCTCACTGCACTAAGGAGCAACTTAGCATGGCCAATCTACCTAACCTGCACATCTCTGGACTGTGGGAGGAAACCAGAGCACTGAGAGGAAACCCACACAGACATGGGGAGAACGTGCAAACTTCACAAAGTTAGTGACCCAAGCTGGGAATCGAACCCAGGTCCCTGCAGCCAGGAGGCAACAGTGCTAACCATTTTTAATACCAGATTTTATTGTGCCAGTTGCCATGATGAGATTTGAACTCATGTCTCCAGAGCACTAGCTTGGCTCTTCAGAGATCTAGTCTGATGACCTTATCACAAAACAATCAGCTCCACTCACATGAGACTCTACACTTTTAAAAAGTTAATTGCCAGTGCCAGAGAGGTTGTCTGGCAGTAGTTTGTATTGATCGCACTACGAAAGGGGATGTCTCATAGAATCATAGAATCCTACCATGCAGAAAGAGGCCCTTCGGCCCATCGAGTCTGCACCGACCACAATCCCACGCTACCCCCATATTTTAACTGCTAATCTAAGCATCTCAGGACATTAAGGTGCAATTTAGCATGGCCAATCAACCTAACCCGCACACTGTGGGAAGAAACCAGAGCACCCGGAGGAAACCCACGCAGACGCAAGGAGAATGTGCAACTCCACACCGAAATATGGTCAGACTGATTTATATAAACAGTGCGAATACAGGGGCTGACAATGGAACCAGGCAACCCTGCCAGCAACTTTTCAATTTTTAATTCAATTCAGCATCAACCCTTCATCTGAATTTCTGTGCTATTTACCCATTAATAAAAGCCTTTAACTTAATATTGCTTCAGCAGCCAATATTTGCCCAGTATTATTAGATCTGGAATACTCCAGTTAATCTGCAAAAACAACAATGACACAATGTCAGACTTTGAAGAAAGCGCCAAGTATGTTTCAATGAGGCATACAGCACATAAGGAGACCCTTTGTAAGAGCTATTTAATTAGTCACATCCCCCCTGCCACTCTTTGCCCATAGACCTGTAAATATTTCCAATTCAAGTATATCCTTTTAGTTCTCCCTGTGATGTGAATCCTGTGCATGTTATTCAATAAGAATTTAGCAACACCAATTTTTAATCCAACCGATTTATTTGATAGTAAAAAAGCGATCTTTCGACACTGTGTCTTCCTCAGGCAAATGCCTGAGTGGGGTAAGTATGTGGGATTATGGACCTAGGTGGGATTGTTGTTGGGGTACATTCAAATGCCTGAGGAAGACACAGTGTCGAAAGCTCGCTTTTTTACTATCAAATAAATCGGTTGGATTAAAAATTGGTGTTGCTAAATTCTTACTGAGTTCTTACCACCCCAATCAAACGCCGGCATCTTTACATCATGTTATTCAAAACAACTCATTGTGTGAATAATATTTCTCCCCATCATCCATCGGATGTTTTTTTACACAAAGAACCGGAGAAAAGTTACAGCGCAGAAGGAGACCATTTGGCCCACGTTGTCCATGCCAGCCCGGGGACACCAAGGCGCCCTTTCTAATCCCACATGGCATGGTGGCACAATGGTTAGCACTGCTTCCTCACAGCTTCAGGGGACCCGGATTCAATTCCCAGCTTGGGTCACTGTGGAGTTTGCACGTTCTCCTCGTATCTGCATGGGTTTCCTCCGGGTGCTCCAGTTTCCTCCCACAGTCCAAAGATGCGAAGGTTAGGTGCATTGGCTGTGCTAAATTGCCCTTTCATGTCCCAGGATGCATAGGTTAGAGTGGGGTAAGTATGTGGGGTTATGGACCTAGGTGGGATTGTTGTTGGGGTACATTCAATGGGCTGAATGGCCTCCTTTTGCACTGTAGGAATTCTGTGCTTCACCTTCCTGTACCCGGCCTAAATCCCTGTCGTTTACAATACTTAAGGTGCAGATCCAGGTGCTTTTTAAAAGAGTTCAGAATCTTTGCCTCCACCACCAACTTGGTCAGCGAATTCCCAACACCCGCACCCTCTGTGTAAAAAAGTTCTTCCTCATGCCCACTCTACATCCTCTGCCACTTAAATCTACGTCCCCTGGTTCTAGAGTTCTCCACCAAAAGAAACTATTTTATTCTGTCCACTCTATCTCCTCATCATTTTGTCCACCTCTATCAAGTTACCCCTCAGCCTTCTTGGTTTCAAAGAAAGTAATCCCAATTTATCCAATCTCTCTTCACAGAAACACATTCCTAATGCTAGCAACATTCTTGTGAACCTCCCCTGCACTCTCTCCCCACAGCAATTATGTCCTTTCTATAATGTGGTGACCAGAACTGAGCACAATACTCCAGCTGTGGCCTCAACGATGTTTTATGTTAAATTGTAAATGTTAATCAGAATACAATATTGATTGGACAACATATACAGTAAAGAATTGGAAATTATTCAATCTATCTGATTACAGTATCTGACACAGATGGACACATGGGACACTGAGCAATTGGGCCCTTTCCCAATGGTGCCAGCCTCACTGGCAATATTAAACAGGTTGGTAGACATGTGAGCACAATACCTACCCATTAATTCTAGAATGATAGAATCTTACAGTGCAGAAGGAGGCCATTTAGCCCATTGAGTCTGCACTGATCGCAATCCCATCCAGGCCTTATCCCCTTAACCCAATACATTTACCTAGCTAATCCCCCTGACACTAAGGGGCAATTTAACGTGGCCAATCCACTTAACGCGCACATCTTTGGACTGTGGGAGCAAACTGGAGCACTCGGAGGAAACCCAAGCAAACATGGGGAAATATGCTAACTCCGCACAGACAGTGACCCAAGCCGGGAATCGAACCCAGGTTCCTGGCGCCGTGAGGCAGCACTGCTAACCACTGTGCCACTGCGCCGCCAGGCAAAAGCGGTCAAAATAGACCCCAATATTTTCAGAAGAGGAAGAGGAGGAAAGCAGGATGTGTACAAATTGGAACATGACGTATTCTGGATTTGATCAGAAAAAGAGGAAAGTTTTCCTGGGCACGCTCCTACAGCAGTGTAAGAAGAGAAAAAGGATCAAGACGGGGAGCAGGGGGTGGCAAAGGATATGATCTGGAGCTCTGCAAACTAGTCGGCACAGGAGATACATAATTCATTGGAAACCCTTCAATAATAGATTGCAAATTCACATTCAAATGCAGGAGGAATTTGAGGAAGAGATATATAAATAGTATTAAATTAGTTAATATGTTAATTCGAAACTTCAAACACTGCTTATCTGCATAGTATATCAATTTGAGATAAGCTTGAAGCCACAGTTTACAAAGCGGCTTAAACCACATCAAATATTTTAATGGATTACACACAAAATGCCAGAAATCTTGCCCTCTGTACTTTGTATCAATCGTTTTTTTTTATTCACTCACAGGATGTGAGCAAGCAAGGCCAGCATTTATTGCTCGACCCAGATTGCTTGAGAGAAGGTGATGATGAGCCATTTCCTCGAATATAACTGAGTGCCTCGCTGGGCCATTTCCCAGGGCAGTTAAGATTTAACCGCTTGTCTGTGACTTTGGAGTAACACGAGACCAGTCCCGGTCAGGGTGGCAGATTTTTTCCGCAGAGGACATTGTTGAAGCAGATGAGTTTTTAACAGCAGTCCAGTCACCTCTTGAGAAGAGCTATGTAATTATGGATTTAATTTTATGAATTGAATTTAAGTTTCCCAGGTGCCCTGTTGAGGTTTGAACACATGGACCAAGAATTATTAATCCAGGCATTTGGATTATTAGCCCAGTGCCAATCCACTATTAGTCTGGTGTATTTGACTTAAGACCATAAGATATAGGAGCAGAATTAGGCCATTTGGCCCATCAAGTCTGCTTCACCATTCAATTGTGGCTGATATGATTCTCATCCCCATTCTCCTGCTTTCTTCCCATAACCCTTGATCCCCTTATTGATTAAGAACCTATCTCTCCCTGTCTTAAAGACATTCAATGACCTGGCCTTCACAGCCCTCTTTGGAATGAGTTCGGCAGATTCACCACCCTCTGGCTAGACATTCCGCCTCATCCCTGTTTTAAAGGAGTATCCCTTCACTCCGAGGTTGTCCCCTCCAGTTCTAGTCTCTCCCACTAGTGGAAAAATCCTCTCTATGTCCACTCTATCTGGGCCTCTCAGTATTCAGTATGTTTGATTTGATTTGATAAAATAGTAACTTAATTGCAGTATTAATGTAGTCCTACTCGTAACAATAATAAACAAACTTATAAAAATATATTGGTATACAGTGAAAATCATTGTTTCTTTCGACAAAACATACTATTCATAGAAGGGAAGGAGAGAGTGCAGAATGTAGTGTTATAGTCATAGTTAGCTGAAGAGAAAGATCAACTTAACTCCATTCAAAAGTCTGACAGCAGCAGGGAAGAAACTGTTCTTGAATCGGTTGGTATGTGATCTCAGACTTTTGTATCTTTTTATCCATAATGTTACCATAGCCCCCAATCTGTTATCATCTTGAATTACAACAGTTGTCTTGATTTCCTTAACCGTGTCTGATGAAGCATCTCCTTGCTGAATATTAATCTGTCCCTTAAGCAGCTTTATTCAGATGGAAAGTCAGAGAGATCCTAACAGCAGCCCTGAATTATGTATTTCGGATGATGGAAGGGAAGTGGATGAATTTCCGCTGCTGGTTGGGAGTGGGGACAGTAGCGCGGTCTCTCCTGATCTTGTGTTATTTCTCAGGGGTCCATCCAGCAAAGTTACAGCCAATGTAAGGATGAGTGAACACTACCAGCCTCCTCCCTACCCCTTCCCCTCAACACCAACCTTAAGAGAATTTACCCCATGAACACTTCCTGATGTGGGAAAATTAAAGGGTCAGATTTTACAGCTTCACTGATCCCAAAACCGTAAAAAAGATTATATTTGTCCATGGGATGAGGGTGTCGAGGCTGGCCCAGCATTTATTGTTCATCTTTGAGGGTATTTAGAGTTAATCACTTTGCTGTGGGTCTGGAGTTACATGTAGGTCAGACTGGGTAAGGATGGCAGATTTCCTTCCCTAAAGGACATTGGTGAACCAGATGGGTTTTTATGGCAATCTACAATGCTTTCATGGTCATCATTGGACTTTGCATCCCAGATTTGTTTTTAATGAATTCCAATTTTACCATCTACCATGGTGGGATTTGAACCCAAGTCCCCAGAACATTACCCTGGCTCTCGGGATTACTAGTCCAGCAATAATACCATTACGCTACTGCCTCCCCAACCTGCCTGAGGCCAACAGACCTTTCCATTCTCCACCTCTCGCTCAGTCCGATCCCCATGGTGGATGGAAGGTGAAACTCTGGCCACAGATCCTGAAGAATTATCATACACGGGTTCTGATTTGAACAGGTTTGCTACGCTCTGGATAGGCCAGGCCTGATGGACAGTTGACCGTTCAGACGCCCACGGGTCTTGAGGATTCCAAGAGGTTTCTGATTTACTTTCCAAACGTTGGATTTTTGTTCTGCAATTTCCTATTACAATCCGGTTGGATGGTTCCGGGTTTTAAGAACAAAGAACAAAACAGCACGGGAAACAGGCCCTTCAGCCCAATGAGCCCGCGCCGCCACCCCGATGTTCCCACCTCTACCCGTGATCCCTGTCTATGTTTATAGATCTATGGATTAAAAACCAAATTTGAGACAATTTAGGGAGAATTTGTTTTGCCAATTAGCCTAAGAGCACATCTTTGGGATGTGGGAGGAAACCGGAGCACCCGGAGAAAACCCACGCAAGCACGGGGAGAATGCGCAAACTCCCACAGACACAGGCCCAAATCCATGTATCTGCACAGCACAGCGATAGTCACTGAGCTGTCGTGTTGCCCATCAAATGGTCCAGGTCAAGCGTACACTAACGACGTGAAGCACTAGGATACTCTCGAAAAAAAAAATCCAAGAGCAGCCCTCTCACGACCCATCGCGTGTATGCCCCTCGTTAGACAACAAGGTGGACCAAAGCACCTGTAGGATAAAAACAAGTACATCAATATCATCATCTATTTACACACTTCCCAGGGACTCCCAAGGCTCATGATCCCTATTTTAAATCAGTTTTCTATACCCCTCCATTCCCATTCTGTTCATGTGCCCATCTAAGTATTTCTTAAATAACTCCAGAGTGCCTGCCTCCACCACTTTACTTGGCAGCGCATTCCATAGTTTTGTCTCTACCAATAAAAGGACGAGGAAATAGCTATTTAAATACCCTGTTCCTGACCTGAGGAGTGTGTGACACTCAATAAAGTTTCCTTTAAGTGTCATCATTGTTTCACTCCTTCTGTTCCCCATTTCATTCCACACATTGACCTCCCCCTCGGTTTCCCTATTCCTAAGCTCTAACTGGTTCTCTGGCTCGATGCTTCCCTTCCACAGACGGATGAGGATGGGATCTCAGTGATGGTGGAGCACCAGTTCATTGAATCCTATGATGCAGAAGGAGGCTATTTGGCTCATCGAGTCTGCACTGACCACAGTCCCACACAGGCCCTATCCCTGTAACCCCATGCCTTTGCCCTAGCTAGTCCTCCTAACACTAAAGGGCAATTTAGCACAGCCAATCCACCTAACCCACACATCTTGAGAGTGTGAGAGGAAATCGGTGCACCTGGAGGAAACCCACGCAGACACAGGAAGAACATGCAGACTCCACACAGACAGTGATCAAGCCGGGAATGGAACCCAGGTCCTTGGCACTGTGAGGCAATAATGCTGCTCATAGTCAAAGGGCAGGAGCAATAATTATTGATGGAGAAAGTGAGGCCGCAAACCTCTTTGACATCCATTGTGTTGTCCTTGGCTGGATGATCAGAAGAGGGGTTGGAAAACGTATGCATAATGAATGATAGAAAATGTCAAGAAAGCCTGAACGGAACATCGGGGCACAATCTCAGGATCAGGTTACTTTGGGTCGCGGTAAGAAGGGATTTCTTCACTCAGACAGTTGAGAAACTTTGAAATGCTCTACCCCAGAGGGCCGTAGGCACTCTATCACTCAGCGTATTCGAGGCAGAGATTGATGGATTTTTAGATTCAAAGGGAATCGTGGGACATGGAAACAGAGTGAGACTGTGGAAATAGATTAGATCAGCCACAATCTTATTGAATTGCAGAGCAGAATCAAGGAGCAGGACAGTCAACTCCTTCTTCGACTTATGAAGTACATTCTCAGAACTTGGAAGAAGATGAATATTGAATGTTTCTGCAGTGACCGAATGAGTCCCCAGGTAGAGAAGGTGAAAGTGACTCTGCTCTCCCTCTGTGGCAGGATATTTAACGTACCGTTGATCAAAATCACACCCAATCCCCACTCACACACATACCCAAACACACACACACACATTTATACTCACACACACACACGCACACACAGACACACACACTTACACATACACACTTACATTCATACACACACATATGCACATACACGCACACACCCAGACACACATACACATACTCATACGCACTCACACAAACACCCTCACATACACACTCACACACGCACACACACACTCATACACACACACATATATTCCCACACAGACACTCACTCACTTACACGCACACATACACTCATACACACACACACATACACCCACACACATGTATACATACACACACACACTCACTCATGCACACACACACACTCACATACACACACACATGTATACATACACACACACACTCACTCATGCACACACACACACTCACACACACACATATATTCCCACACAGACACTCACTCACTTACACGCACACATACACTCATACACACACACACATACACCCACACACATGTATACATACACACACACACTCACTCATGCACACACACACACTCACATACACACACACATATGCACACACACTCACACATACATATGCACACACACATACAAACACACACACATGCACACACACACAACCTCACACAAACACAAACAGACATACACACACACATTCACACACAAACACACTCCACACAAACACATATTTACATACAAACACACACAGACACTTACATACACACTCACACACACATACACATGCACTCACACACACACTCACATACACATACATACACATGCACACACACACACAAATGCACATACATACACACACACGTCGACATGCACACACTCACACAGACACACACACACACTCATATATACTCAGACACGCTTTTGCACAATAATCTGAAATGTCAGTGTTGGTCACACTCAGGAAACTAATCCAACACTCTTCTGTTGTGACACTGAGTATAAAAGGTTAAAATCAGAGGCGTACATGATGCTGATGTCATAATAATAATGAAAAGTAGAGAAGGTTTGGAAGGAGGAGAAGCTCCGACCTCAGTCCAAATATGTAAATACTTACTGCACCAAAGGAGTGATGGTTTTGACAACCTACAGACTAAAGCAGCACAGAGAGTCCCCAAAACTCCATGGACGGGATGCTCTTGCTGCGCTCACCCCAAAAACCAGAAAATCCTGCCGCGGTCGAGGGAGCTTTGCACGGTCTGCCCGCAGCCCCCCACCCTCCCCTCCTCTCCTGCCCACTACGATTGCTGTGCTGGGTAGGACAAGGTAAGATACTGATCCAGAATGTCATGGGGTTCTGGTGATTTCTGCTGAGGGGAATTGTAGACAGGAGGTCGGATCATTCCCAGGAAAACTGATCTGGAAGCACAGTCAATGAGCAGCTGTTCCCGGGAACTCGTCACACCCGGAAAAGGACAAGATGCTGGAGTGAGAAATAAAGAATAAAAAATAAATGATTAGCTTGCCTTTCTATAGTTGCCTTGCATTGCTTCAAGACATCCTGAGGCATCTTACAGGCAATACCATTCTTAGTGGATGCACTAAACGTACGGTCACTGACGAGGAACGAGATTCCCACTTGGTACACCGTTTCACATTGTTACAGTTATAGAGTTTAACAGCACAGAGAGAGAGGCCTTTGGCCCATCATGACTACCCTGGCCTAGCTTTAGAACTTTCAATGAAGGGGAAAAATTCCTTCCTATCTATGCCCTTTATCATTTTGTAAAACCTCAATCAGACGACTCCCTCAGACTTCTCTGGTCTAGAAAGAACAACCCTAACATAACCAGCCTCTTTTCATCCTTTAGACAACATCCTGGTGAATCTCCTCCACACCCTCTCTCATAAAATCAGACCCTTCCTACAGTGTGGTGACCAGAACTGTACACAGTAGTCCAGCCTAACGAGAATTTCCGATAGCTCCATCATAACCTCCTTGCTCTTATATTCTATGCCCCGGCTAATAAAGGCAAGTACCCCTTATGCCTTATTAACCACCTTATCTACCTCTCGTGTACCTCCAGGGATCTTTGGACATGCACCCCAAGATCCGTCTAGCTCTTTTATATCTTGGCATCCTGCCTTTTTTTCTGTATTCCCCTTTCCCTTTTACTCATCCCAAAATGCACCACCTGACACTTTTCAGGGT
Source organism: Sphyrna mokarran (assembly GCA_024679065.1). Classification (NCBI taxonomy): domain Eukaryota; kingdom Metazoa; phylum Chordata; class Chondrichthyes; order Carcharhiniformes; family Carcharhinidae; genus Sphyrna; species Sphyrna mokarran. The sequence goes on along the minus strand of JAGIQG010000017.1, from coordinate 7,445,828 downwards.
TAAATTCCTTGTGCCAATGTTCTGTCCATCTGATGAGCCCGCCAGTTTCATTCTGTAACCCAAGGCCCTTCCACTAACCACATCACCAATTTCTGTGTCATCTGCAAACTTACTGATCATAGCTCCCACATTCACATCCAGATCATTGATGTGCACTACAAATGGCAAGGGGCCCAGCAACAATCCCTGTGGTACACCACTGGCTTCCAGTCACAAAAATAACCTTTGACCATCACCCTCTGCCTCCTGCCTGGATCCCATGGGCTCTTACCTTCTTGGTCAGTCTTCCACGCGGAACCTTGTCAAAAACCTTACTGAGATTTATGTAGACTACTTTCCTTACCTTTTCTTTCTCTTTGCTTCTCCTTTCCCCTTTATTCCCAATGCTACCTCTCTCCCAGCCATCTCCCCCCTCTCCCCACATCTCCATCTGTTTACCCTCTGATTTCAGTTTCTCTGCTGTTTGGCCATTCACACCTTCTTTTCTCTCTGCGGACAGCCATTAGCAGCCTTTCCCCTGGTTTCTGTGGCTATGACTCATCTTTCATTCCCTCTCCCTGCAGTATAAATATCGCCCATTTTCTCTGCCTTTCAGCTTTGACGAAGGGTCATCTGGACTCAAAACGTCAGCTCTTTTCTCTCCTTACAGACGCTGCCAGACTTCCTTCCGTCGAGAAAAAGATATAAGGTCTAAGGTCACGTTCCATCTGACTCAAGAACAGCTTCTTCTCTACTGCTGTCAGATTTTTAAATGGTCTTATCTCGCACTAGGTTGATCTTTCTCTACACCCTAGCTATGACTGTAATGTTACATTCTGCACTCTTTTGTTTCCTTCTTTATGAATGGTATGTTTTGTCTGTCTAGCGCTCAAGAAACAATACTTTTCATTGTATGTTAATACATGTGACAATAATAAATCAAATCAAAACTTTGAGATTTCTCTTTATTTTACCCAGCAGTATATTTTTCATATCCCCTCTTTTCTCCCCTAATTTATTATTTAAGTACCCCCTGCACTTTCGATAATCCTCCAGAGCTCCACCACTCCGAGCCCCTTGTATCTGCCATAATCCTCCCTTATATTCCTTATCCAATCTTGTGTATCCTTTGACATGCTGGGTTCTCTGAACTTGTTGGACCCACCCTTTAACTTCACAGGAACATGTTGGCTCTGTACCCGCACCCACTTCCTGAAGCCCCCTTCCCCCCCAACTCTCCATCGCTACCCACTTCACTGCAGCATTAACAAAGGCAATGAAACAGAGCATCCAATTTTCACACAGCAAGATCCCACCAACAACAATATGATACTGACCAGCTAATCTGTTCCTTTTTAAAGATTTTGATTGAGGGATAAGTATTGGCCGCCAGGGCACTGGGGAGAAGGCTCCTGCTTCTCTTTTATTTTAAGTTCATCTATTTATTATTGTCACAAGTAGGCTTATATTCACACTGCAATGAAGTTACTGTGAAAATCCCCTAGTCACCACACTTCGGGTCCACTGAGGGAGAATTTAGCATGGCCAATGCACCTAACAACTCATTCTTTGGACTGTGGGAGGAAACCAGGGGACCTAGAAGAAACCCACGCAGACATGGGGAGAATGTGCAGACTCCACACAAACAATGACCCAAGCCAGGAATCGAACCAGGGTCCCTGGTGCTGTGAGGTAGCAGTGCTAACCACTGTGCCACCCTATGTCATGAGGCCTCTTACATCCACCTGAGAGGATTGATGGAGGAATGGGGGTAGGGAGGAAGACTCAGTTGGATGCAGTTTAACATCTCATCTGAGTGCTGACAGTGTAGCACTCTCTCGATACTGCACTGGGAGTCAGCTCAACTTTCACGTCCAAATCTTCTGAATGGCATTTGGATTCATGACCTTCTAAGACAAATGTGTGACTCACTGTGCCAGTGACATACTACAGGGAGGGGATTTGACTTTAGCTGCAAAGGAAGGTCTTGCTGCAGCTTTCTAGCTGATTATATTTTCTAATGATTTTATAATAATATTAAGTTGCTGCCAGAAGCTTAGATATATGAGTATAATAAAGCTCCTTCTACAACATTTTATTTACAAGTCAAGATCAGAACAAAACATTGGAAATCATTTTTTGTTATACCCTGACTTTTTAATGCGAGCTTTTTCCCCCTTTATTTTCCTTCCTGAGTCTAAACCCATTAGAATGGCACAGTGGTTAGCACTGCTCCCTTGCAGGACCAGGGACCCGGGTTCAATTTCAACCTTGGGTCACAGTCTATGGAGTTTGCACATTTTCCCCGTGTCTGCCTGGGTTTCCTCTGGGTACTCTGGTTTCCTCCCATAGGCTAAAGATGTGCTGATTAGGTTGATTGGCCACGCTAAATTGACCCTTAGTGTCAGGGGAATTAGCAGGGTAAATGTGTGGGGTTAAGTGGACAGGGTGAGATTGTTCTCAGTGCAGGCCTGATGGGCTGAATGGCCTCTTCTTGTAATTTAGAGATTCTATGACAGGTCTGGCACCTTGTTTGACCCCCTCACACTTGAGGAGGGGGGAGGAATGCAAAATTCTGCCTCAGGGGCAAGCAGGAGGACAGAATTGGAGAAACATAGAACATAGAACACTACAGCACAAACAGGCCCTTCGGCCCACAAGTTGTGCCGAACACATCAAAACCTACCCAGCCATAGACCTATCTATAACCCCCAATCCCATTGGATCCCATATACTCATCCAGAAGTCTTTTAAAAGACCCGAGCAAGTTCGCCTCGACCACCACCGACGGCAGCCGATTCCATTCACTCACCACCCTCTGAGTGAAAAACTTTCCCCTAGCATCCCCTCTGTACTTGCTCCCCTGCACCTTAAATCTGTGCCCTCTCGTCGCGACCATTTCAGCCCTGGGAAATAGTCTCTGAGAGTCCACCCTATCTATTCCTCTCAACATCTTGTACACCTCTATCAGGTCGCCTCTCAACCTTCGTCTCTCCAGGGAGAACAGTCCCAGCTCCCTCAACCTGTCTTCATAAGGCATGCCTCCCAATCCAGCAACATCCTTGTAAATCTCCTCTGCACCCTTTCAATAGCTTCCACGTCCTTCCTATAGTGAGGCGACCAGAACTGCGCACAGTACTCCAAGTGTGGTCTGACAAGGGTCCTATAAAGCTGCAGCATTACCTCCTGACTCTTGAACTCAATCCCTCGATGAATGAAGGCCAGTACACCGTAAGCTTTCTTAACCACAGCCTCCACCTGGGAGGCCGATTTGAGAGTCTTATGGACCCGGACCCCAAGATCCCTCTGCTCTTCCACACAGCTAAGACTCCTACCTTTGATAGTGTACTCATTCATCCCGTTGTATCTGCCAAAATGGACCATAACACATTTATCCGCGTTGAAGTCCATCTGCCACTTCTCCGCCCAGTCTTGCATCCTGTCGATGTCATGCTGCAACTTTTGACATCCCTCCAGACCATTCACAACACCACCGACCTTCATGTCATCGGCAAACTTACTCACCCATCCCTCCACTTCCTCATCCAGGTCATTTATGAAAATGACAAACAGCGAGGGTCCTAGAACAGATCCCTGGGGCACTCCACTGGTGACCGACCTCCATGCAGAAAAAGAGCCATCCACAACCACCCTCTGCCTTCTGCATGCAAGCCAGTTCTGGATCCACAAGGCCAAAGCCCTTTGGATCCCATGCCCTCTCACCTTCTCAAGAAGTCTTGCATGTGGGACCTTGTCAAATGCCTTGCTGAAGTCCATGTACACCACGTCCACTGCTTTTCCTTCGTCAATGTGTTCAGTCACATTTTCGAAGAACTCAATTAAGCTCATAAGGCACGACCTGCCTTTTACAAAACCAGGTTTTGGTTTTACAAAACACAGAAATTCTGGACATTTATAGGGCTGGAGAAGGTCTGATCCCAAATGCAGCAGTCTGAGCGAGATCCCCAGTGAGGAAATCTCCGCTCAATACACCCTCTCACCTCCCAACATCTGCAGCTCTGGGGGCTGAGGTTTGTATCCTCACAAAATCCGGCTGGAAAATTTGAAAATCTCGGAGACTGGGGAATGTTGACACAATCCTGTTCCTGCTGTCTCCCAGGGTTACGGTGGTGGCTTAGCAGAACTCTTAAGGAGACTCTGATGAAGAAATCCTTGAAGAGAGTAGCCCTTTAATAAATAATCTCATTAAAGCAATTCCAGTCTTCCTCTGGTATTGAGCTCAAAGCTAATTTGAAGAATTCTTTGAGAAAACACGAGAGAGTCTCCTCACAACAAGAACTCTCACTTTATTAGTCCTGCCAACAGATCACTTGAGCTTTTGTAGATCTAATTTAATGTTGAATAAGTCAATTGTGCAGCCAATTCTCAGTTATTGCACAGGGGTCCAATTTACACCTTTAACTCTGTTTAATTGCTTTGTTAAATTTCTGAGGAAGGTCGGCAGATTATTTGCAGCACCAGAGTTATTCCTTTTGCTTCCCGCTGTTTCGTTTTCTTTTCTGTTTGTGCAAAAGGTCCGTTTATAGTAAAATTCTGAGTTCAATCGGTAGTCAGCTGATATCAACTGGGGTAATGAAGCAAGGGGGAGCAACTGCAACAGTTGGCCAATAGTGGGGGAGGAAGGGTCAATAATTAACCTATGACCTTCAATATTAAAAGCCCCCAAATGTAGACATTGACAGAATTGACAGAGACAAGGTCACTGTGGACTGCCAAATGAATGATTGTTTGGACCATAGCTGGTTTGTAACAAAGATAAGTATTCTCAATGACAAGATATACGATTGTTTGAAAAATAGAATCTTTTGTACCTGGGAGTAACAGATTAATATACCAGAGGGAGATTCAGAGATATTGTTCTCAATGGCAGAAGGGTCAAGAACAAGAGGACACCCCCATTTAAAGTGTTTGATAAGAGGACTGAAGGCAACATAAGAAGAGAGCTTTTTACACAGTGAGCTATCAAGATGGGCATTGCACTGCTGGAGAGTGTGGTGTACACAATCAATTGTTACTTTCAAAAGGGAATTGGAAAAGAATAGTACAGCCCAGGAACAGGCTCTTTGACCCATCTACCAATACATTGTTTCTATCTCTCTGTTCACTTTCTGTTCATGTGCCTATCAACTTACACCTTGTGTTAGAACATAACCAATGATAACAGTGGATCTGTTGTAACGTGACCAATGGTAGCAAGATGTAAGGGTCGGCTGACCCAGTAAACTATGTAACCAATGACAAAATGATGTGGTGGTCAGCTGACCTGCTGACTCAGTGTAAATAAGAACCTGTTGGGCAGTTTGGAATGGCGCAGGGTGAGGCCTCAAGTGTAGGAGTAATGAAGTTTCTTTATTAAATCTTTTTCTTTGATTTATTGGTTGGAGTAAGTTTTATGTTTCATTTTATTACCTGTAACTAAAGACTACCTTCTGCTGGATGAACACCTTGAGTGTTTTCACCACCAGTGTCTTCCAGATACTCACCACCCTCTGTGTGAAAAGTTTTCCCGGCACATCTCCCCTAAACTTACCACCTTTCACCTTAAACCTGTGTCCTCTTGACACTTCCAACCTAGGAAAAAGCCTCTGACTAGCCACACTGTCTATGCCTCTCATTATTTTATAGACTTCTATCGGGTCGCCCCACAGTGTCTGTCTTTCTGATTTTATTCAGCCTCTCTTCATACCTAAAACCTTCAAGACCAGGCAACATCCTGGCGAACCTACTTTGCACTCTCTCCAAAGCATCCACATCCTTCTGGTGACAGTGACCAGAACTACATGCAATATTCCAAATGTGCCGAATGAAGTTTTATGCAGAACTTGTCATAACAAGAAGAGAAGCCTTACAGGAAAAGAAGAGAATGATTAAGTGAGTAGCTCTTTCAGAGAACCAGCACAGGTATGATGGGCCAAATTTCCTGTGTTATAACCCATCTATGATTCTATATTGTTCAGTTCTTACCTTTACTCAATCCTTGAGGTATCCCACACAATATACCAGGGCATTTCTCTCCTGTTGCTTTAAGCCATTGTATTTCATGAGACAGTAGGAGTGGTATGAAGCTAACTAAACTACATTTCAGGTTATCTCTTTATGGATGACCTTCTCACTTCACCCTTCAGCAATGAGACCAGCCTGAAGGGGGATAAAAAAGGAAAACAAGGCAAGAGAAATAAGGTCTGAACTGGTTTTCCTTTTGGGTTTCCCACCTAATATATCTAATATATAATAGATTAAGCACATGCATCAATGGGACTGAGTAGAAAGAATCGAGAGCTTTAAGTTTGTACGTGTGTGGATCATCTGTCCTGGTCCCTCCCATGCCCGCACTATAGATAAAAAAGAAAAATTTGGCATGTCGGCTATATGGCTATCACCAACTTTTACAGATGCACCATAGAAAGCATTCTTTCTGGTTGTATCACAGCTTGGTATGGCTCCTGCTCCACCCAAGACCACAAGGAACTACAAAAGATCACGAATGTAGTCCAATCCATCACGCAAACCAGCCTCCCATCCATCGATTCTGTCTACACTTCCCACTGCCTCGGAAAAGCAGCCAGCATAATTAAAGACCCCACGCACCCTGAACATTCTCTCTCTGCTTCTTCCCTACTGCTGTGAGACTTTTGAATGGCTTACCTTGCATTAAGTTGATCTAGTCAGAAGGTTTTTCCTGGGGCGGAAGAGTCAATTACTAGAGGGGCACAGGCTAAAGGTGCAAAAGGCTTGGTTTAAAGGGATGTATAAGGCAAGTTTTTTACACAGAGGGTGCCTGGAACTCACTGCAGGGGGAGATAGTGAAAGCAAATATGATAGTGACTTTTAAGGGTCATCTTGACAAATACACGAATAGGATGGGAATGGAAAGGTAGGGGGTTTTAGTTCAGTCGGGCAGCATGGTCAGTACAGGCTTGGAGGGTCAAATGGCCTGTTCCTGTGCCGTAATTTTCTTTGTTCTTTGTACATCCCACATGCATTATACCATGAACGCAGTGCTCCTTGATTCAGAGCAGGAGCAGAGGAGAAATACCTTTATCAATTCTTTACCAAGGATAGCTGTAGGAGGAATAAAGTCTGTTCGTCTGAGTGTAAAGTCCATCAAACCGCTTTTGCAAATGTGCCATTCAAAATTAAATCAACGTGAAACTGTGTTCAGCACGGCAGAGGAACAAAGTGGCTAATAATGATTTACAAATTGACCCTGTCTATCCCTGTCAGTACGAGAGGGAGAATTAAGTTGGGCCTGAAGTCAACGTAGGATAGCTCCTTATGAACCATACAGCTGAAAAAATTAAAGTTCTACCTTAAAGCCAACCTATTTGAGTGTGTGTTTAGCCATTCTTCATAGCAATTCGAAGCTCCGCGTGCTCTCGAGGTGTCTCTGCTTTGACAGGATACACTCCCATTTAAAATTCCCATCTGCTGCATTTCCAGAAAGGGTGACATGAGTAAATTTAGCAGAGCCAGGCTCCCTGTCAGCTTGGAAACAGCTTTGGCAATAGTCAGTTGCTAATCCGTAACTTTCATGTTGTTTCAGATATAGATCTTCTTGGATTGGGATTGATAAAGAATTAAGAGTGTCGGTCCAAAGATAGATCAAGAGAGAAGGCACTGTAAGCAGTCTCACAACACAAGGTTAAAGTCCAGTAAGTTTATTTAGTAGCACAGGTTTTTGGAGCATTGTTCCTTCAGCAAGTACTGACCCGATGAAGGGATAACAGTCTGAAAGCTCCACGCTACCAAATAAACCTGTTGGACTTCAACTTGGTGTTGTGAGACTACTTACTGTGCCCACCCCAGTCCAACGCTGGCATCTCCGCATCAAGAGAGAAGGCTGAGCTTGTGGCCTTGCCAGTGACTGGGGGAGGGGAGCAAAAGGGGGGAAGGGGAGTGGAGGGGGAAGGGAGTGGAGGAGGAGTGGAGGGGGAAGGGAGTGGAGGGGGGGGGGAGGGGAGAGGAAAGGGGAGTGGAGGGAGGAGGGTAGTTTAAGTCACGGATAGATAGGTTTCTGATAGGCAAGGGAATTAAGAGTTATGAGGAGAAAAGCGGGAAGGTGGAACTGATTCACTTCAGATCAGCCATGATCTTATTGAATGGCGGGGCAGGCTCGAGGGGCTGGATGGCCTACTCCTGCTCCTATTTCTTATGAGTGGAGGGGGGAAAGGGGAGGGGAGTGGAAGGAGAGGGGGGAAGGAGAGGGGGAGATGAGTGGGGGGAATGGAAGTGGAGGGAAAAGGGGGAGGGGAATGGAGGGTGAGGTATAGGGGGAGTGCAGAGTGTTTCAATGTGGAACTAAACTGTCTGCATCTTCCTGCTTTGAGGGCACCTTGCGTAGAGATTATACACGAGACATTATCCTCTCTGTGGGAGCACCAGTTCTGATTGAAGGAAGTGTTTGCCCTTTCCGTTGACCATTCCTTATATCCTGGCTGCCTTTTCACAGAAGCAGGTTTATGGAGATGGATTTTCACTTTGGGCCATGGGAAGAGGATCTGCAATCATTTCCTAATCACGTCCCTCCTGACCCCACCCATTGCCCCCACACTTCCTCCACCCCATCACACCCAACCCACTGCCACCCCCTCAATTCCTCCACCACCAACCCCTTTGCCGTCACACCTCCCCCTACCCCACCATCACACATCTGACCCTCTGACAGTGCGGCACTCCCTCAGCACTGACCCTCTGACAGTGCGGCACTCCCTCAGCACTGACCCTCTGACAGTGCAGCACTCCCTCAGCACTGACCCGCTGACAGTGCGGCACTCCCTCAGCACTGACCCTCTGACAGTGCGGCACTCCCTCAGCACTGACCCTCTGACAGTGCGGCACTCCCTCAGCACTGACCCTCTGACAGTGCGGCACTCCCTCAGCACTAGGCTATCTCTGGAGTGAAACAGATACCTTCTGATACAGAGAGGGTTGTGATTTTTTGAGGAACAACTGGTTTCCCTCAGGAAGGAGAAAAACTATCCTTCTCAAACTGCGTAATAAAGATCGTAACAATAAACCAAGACATACAGTTAGAAAAAGACATACTTATAGAAGAAAGTTGAAACTCAGTGGTATTCAGTGAAAATGAGGTCAGGAAGAACAGATGAAGGTAAAATGACAGCATAGTCTCGCAGTTACTGCAGTGGGATGACTCATATTTAAATTGAATAAATTAGCTGAAGACAATGCTGAAGGCTGCAAAGAGAAGAGGGAAAATAAGGAAGATAAGAGTCAGATACAGAGTAAAGCTCCCCCTACACTGCCCCCATCAAACACTCCCAGGACAGGTACAGCACAGGGTTAGATACAGAGTAAAGCTCCCTTTACACTGTCCCCATCAAACACTCCCAGGACAGGTACAGCATGGGGTTAGATACAGAGTAAAGCTCCCTCTACACTGTCCCCATCAAACACTCCCAGGACAGGTACAGCACGGGGTTAGATACAGAGTAAAGCTCCCTTTACACTGTCCCCATCAAACACTCCCAGGACAGGTACAGCATGGGGTTAGATACAGAGTAAAGCTCCCTTTACACTGTCCCCATCAAACACTCCCAGGACAGGTACAGCATGGGGTTAGATACAGAGTAAAGCTCCCTCTACACTGTCCCATCAGACACTCCCAGGACAGGTACAGACAGGGTTAAATACAGAGTAAAGCTTCCTCTACACTGCCCCCATCAAACACTCCCAGGACAGGTACAACATAGGGTTAGATACAGAGTAAAGCTCCCTTTACACTGTCCCCATCAAACATTCCCAGGACAGGTACAACATAGGGTTAGATACAGAGTAAAGCTCCCTTTACACTGTCCCCATCAAACACTCCCAGGGCAGGTACAGCACGGGATTAGATACAGAGTAAAGATCCCTTTACACTGTCCCCATCAAACACTCCCAGGACAGGTACAGCACGGGGTTATATACAGAGTAAAGCTCCCTCTACACTGTCCCCATCAAACACTCCCAGGACAGGTACTGCACGGGGTTATATACAGAGTAAAGCTCCCTCTACACTGTCCCATCAGACACTCCCAGGGCAGGTACAGCACAAGTTTCTTCCATGGCTTATGTATGTAGCAGACAGACAGTATGTGTATTGCCCTCTGCTGATATATAGTTTTGGAAGACAGCTCCTCACACGGGAAAGATTTGACTCTTTCAGTGGGGGGGAGTCAATTATTTTGCTTCCTGGGGTGACAAGTCACGTCCCTCCCAAATGTCCAAGGCAACTCTGTAAAGCTACAGTTTTATTACTTCTGGCTACACAAGAACCAGCCTACAACATAGCAAAGGTACCATTAAACTGAGCGTATTTAATTTTGACATATCGGAAATAAACTCTGAACACATTACAAAGAGCTCGTAGATATTATTTATGTCCCATTTGTGACTCTGGTCATTACTTTACATTTGTGAAGGCAAATCGAAACGCAGGGTAGAAATCGCATCGCACAAACCTCCCGAGTGCGTCCTGTGTTTCTCTGACTTTCCAAGTGCTCGAAGATCACAGTTTGTTACTGCCCCCGAGGGGTATTTGCAGTTCCCATTCCAATTCCCTTGTCATCACTCAAAGTGAGATGGCTAATTAATAATGAGTCCAGGCTCCATGAAGACTATAAGACCACATTGCCCCTGGGTCAGTTTCACTCACAGCTGTCAGGAGTGTGGGGTGGGGTGGGAGAGGGGATAGATTGTTCACCGCATCCATCTGATCTGGATTCGAAACAGGTGTTGGGAGGTTTGTTATGAAGAGACATTATCCATCCATCTCCCGTCAATGGAAAGGAGCGCTTAGTGCGCTGATTAGCAAAGAACATCTCCTGTGATTTTAACTCTTCCATCTCCTCTTCATTTCCCCTTTTTCTTCACATCTTCTCATTTTTCTCATTGTGTCTTTTCTCATTTTTGCCATTGTTCTTGGATTTTTTTTCTCCTCCAATTTGCTGTGTGGAGGGTGACAGTCCCCACAATGCCAGGCAGATCCCAGCAGAGTCTTCCCATCGCTCCCCAATCCCCCAACCAGTTATCCTCATATTTGGCCATTTTTGGCTTTCTTCCACTGTAAGTGTGGCTTCTGTGCTCTCTCGCCTACGCAAGGTTGCCCAGAGCTGGGAAACTATGGACTTGATATAGGCGGCACGGTGGCACAATGGTTAGCACTGCTGCCTCGCAGTGCCAAAGACCTGGGTTCAATTCCCAGCTTGGATCTGTGTGGAGTTTGCACATTCTCCCTGTGTTTGCATGGGTTTCCTCCGGGTGCTCCAGTTTCTTCCCACAGTCTAAAAGACGTGCTGATTATGTGCCTCGGCCATGCTAAATTCTCCCTCGGTGCACCTGAACAGGCGCCAGAGTGTGGCAACTAGGAGATCTTCACAATAACTTAATTGCAGTGTTAATATAGGCTTACAAGTGACACTAATGAATAAACTTAAACCTAGACCTTTCCTATTTTCCTCCTGGCCCCACCTCTGCATCCCATAATGTTCTGGTCTTTGACAGGGCAAGCTGGCAATATCCAGGGCAGCTACTCAGAGCTTCATTGTCCAACTGAGATATCCTGCCATGGTTCCATTGAATGTTGGAACAGGAGGAGGCCATTCAGCCCCTCTGGCCAACTTACTATTCAGTTAGATCTTTACTTCAACTTCATCGACCCGCCTTGATTTCCAATCCCTTGGTACTGTTATCCTCTGTTACGTGTTATTTCATCGAACATAGAACCCTGCAGTGCAGAAAGAGGCCCTTCGGCCCATCGAGTCTGCACCAAACACAATCCCTACCCAGGCCCTACCCCCATATCCCAACACATTACACCCACTAATCCCTCTAACCATGCATCCCCGGGCAGTTCCTTAGCATGGCCAATCAACCTAACCTGCACATCTTTGGACTGTGGGAGGAAACCGGAGCACCTGGAGGAAGCCCATGCAGACATGAGGAGAATGTGCAAACTCCACACAGACAGTGACCTGGGCAGAGAATCAAACCCAGGTGGCATGGACAAATTGGGCCGTAGGGCCTGTTTCTATGCTGTAAACCTCTGTGACTCTAATAAAATAAATAAATAGAGATACATTCTTATTTTGGAGTGGTAAGATTGCACAGAAAACTGGGGCAGGTCAAAAATGAAAACATAGAAGGAAGAAAAAAGGACAAATCAGCACAGGAACAGGCCGTTCAGCCCACCAAGCCTGTGTTGACACAGATACCTCTCTAATCTAATATTTTCTTGCCTCTATATGATCTATATCCCTTTATTCCCTGCCTATTCATGTGTCTATCCAGGTGCCTGTTGGACGTTATTATAGAATCTGCTTCTACCACCTCCTCCTGCAGCATGTTCCTGGAATTTGCCACCCTCTGTGTGGAAAAACTTGCCCATTACATCTCTTTTAAACTTTCTCCCTCTCACTCTGAACCTATGCCAAGTAATTGAACCTTTGACCCTGAGAAAAAGACTCTGCTTCTCCACTCTATCCAAGCCTATCATAATCTTGTAAACCTCTAGCAAGTTCCCGTTAACGATACCTGATTTATATGGCATTGTTTTACAATTTTAGGATATCCCAAAGCACTTCCAAGCCAATTAAATACTTTCTCAAAGCACGGTCACTATTGTAATGTAGGAGATGCCAATTTCTGCTCAGCAAGATCCCATGAATGTGATAATGATGAGATTAATTATTTTCCATGATGTGGATTGAGGGATATATATTGACCAGAATACCCAGAAGAACTTCATTGCCCTTCTTCAAAGTAATGCCTTGAGATTCAAATGAGAAGATAAATGGATCATCACCTTGTTTGAAAGACAGCGCCTCCAACACTGCTGTTTTCCCTCAGCACTGCCTCCAACTCACAGGGCAGAACTCATTTTGGGTGATAGAGGTCTCGACCACCAGTTAGAAAGGCAGTGAGAGGATCACAATGCTTGTCCTGGGGAAAGTCTGCTACATTAAGAACCAATCAGACAAATTCCACACCCTCACCTCCCAAGAGCTGCCAGCAATCAGAGGCCAACAGTAAGCTGCCAGGGGCACCACTGTGATCAATGAGGGACCCAGGGCACAGCGGGGAGAGGGCTCGTGATAGGAGTCATGGGTTAAGGGAGGTAGGGGATTGGAAGCAAAAGCAGGCAGGAGATGGGGGGAGGGCTCTCAGCAGTAGCCCCCTCTCTCCCCCACTTTAACAATGCTAGGTCTCCTGATCAAGCACCCAGTTCTTGTCAACAAGGAAAAGCGATTCCCGAAAGGATGAGGCCCTCAATCATCAATTGTCTACCCAAGGATTTCAATTGGCATCAGGGTGGCAAGACTGTCGAGAGCCTTCACTCCTCAAATGCGATAGAGATGGGAAAATACTGAGTCCCCCACCCCAGTGGGGTCACCATCCATGGGGTTACCATTGAACAGAAACTCAGCTGGACAAACGCAGTGACTACAAGAGCAGGTCAGAGGCTGGGAATATTGTGGTGAATAACTCACGTCCTGCCTCCCCAAAGCCTGTCCACCATCTACAAGGCACAAGTCAGGAGAGTGATGGAATACTCCCCACTTGTCTGGATGGCTGTAGCTTCAGCAGCACTTAAGTAGTTTGACATCATCCAGGACAAAGCAGCCCACTCGATTGGCATCACATCTACAAACATTCAATCCCTCTACCACTGATGCTCAGTAGCAGCAGTGTGTACTGTCTACAAGATGCACTGCAGCAATTCACCAAAGATCCTTAGACAGCACCTTTCTAAGCTCATGGTCAGTTCCATCTCGAAGCACAAGGTTAGCAGATATATGGGAACACCACCATTTGCAGGTTCCCCTCATCATCCTGATTTGGAATTGTATTGGCCATTCCTTCATAGTCGCTGGGTCAGAATCCTGGAATTTCCTCTCTAACGGCATTGCGGGTCAACCCACAGCACATGGACTGTAGCGATTCAAGAAGGCAGCTCATCACCACCTTCTCAAGGGGCAACGAGGGAATGAGCAATAAATAAAGTTTATTTAATAGTGGTGCAAGTAGGTTTACATTAACACTGCAATGAGGTTACTGTGAATACCTCCTAGTCGCCACACTCTGACATCTCTTCGGATACACTGAGAGAGAATTTAGCACGGCCAATGCACCTAACAAGCACGTCTTTCGGACTGTGGGAGGAAACCGGAGCATTTGGGTGAAACCCATGCAGACGCGGGGAGAACATGCAAACCGTACACAGACGGTGACCTGAGGCTAGAATTGAACCAGGGTTCCTGATGCTGTGAGGCATCAGTGCTAACCACTGTGCTACCCTGTTGTGAAGAAGGAGCAGCACTCTAACTCCGATAGCTTGTGCTACCAAATAAACCTGTTGGACTTTAACCTGATGTTATGAGACTTCATACAATGCCCACCCCAGTCCAACGCCAGGATCTCCACATCAGGCTGTTTGACCCCAGCGTTGTTCCTCTCTTGGTGCAGGATGTGCTAGAATCTGCACCGTCAGGGTTAATAAAGAAAATCTCTTAAAGCAATTTCTCACCAGCTCTGAAGCAGCAGGGGTAGATTGCAGCAAGGCTGGTGGTGGTTGTTGGATGTGGGATTTGATTCATCCAGCCTCTGTGTCCCATTTCTTGCCTAAATAAATCATTTATTTGTAGAGAGGAGGGTTCTCCCCCCCCCGCCTCTCTCTCTCCCTCTCTGTCAATTCGCGAAACTGAGTGTTGGAGGCGCTGTGTGTTTGATAGCAGGGAGGTTGTCACGCCGAGTGCATCATCTATCCCAGCTTACTGGCAAATCATCACATCTACTACACACACATACACACACACAGTGTCCCTTTACAGACAGCATCTCAAGGAGATAGGGGGGGGGGGGAGAAAAGAAGACAGGAAGGGAAAAACGCGAATGAAAAGAAACCAAAGGCGAAACATCTCTTAATTAAGGAGCATTGCAACGAGTTGAGGGGTAAGTGGAATTCACTGTTTAAAAATGTGATGTTACAATCTAACATTCCCACTCCCATCAAACTCAACTCACCATAGGGTCCGCATCTTATTTTAACACGCTTTTAATCCAGGACTTTAACTACAGATTCGAAATCAGCCTGTTTTTTTTCTATGAGCAAGGGCTTTTTTTATATATAAGTATGTTAATTGTGGAGTAGTTTGGGAGACCGCGTTGAATGAAATTGAGAGCCACAGCGTTCGGGAGAGAGACTGGACTAATCTTGATGAAATGGGCAAATAATTATATATTTCCAGACAAAAGCCATTCCCTGCAAACGAGGGACATGTTGAAGTGATGTGACTGGGAGCAACTGGGAGGGGAGTAAGCATTTATACAGATTTTTTTAAAATATAAAAATTAAAGAAAAGTTCACACTAGATTCAGGGAGAGGAGGCAGTTGGCTGTCCTTTCACAAAGTCCTAACTACATCAGGGGAAATTGTCATCCAGTGTTGTTGCTTTTATTGTATCTGCTTAAGGGGAAATCTGTCATTTAAGACTGAGATACAAAGTGCAAGATTGTAGAACTTGGCGAAGAGGGTGAAGAGGGTTGGGGGTGGTTGGCAGGGGAAATATTATTTCTTCCAGAGAGACACAGGATTGTCTTCCCTATCCCACGGAAACTAACCCTTCGCACCCTCTTGCTGCGGGTTCCTCTTCCAAATCTGTATAAACACAGTGGCTCATCCCAAAATCAGGATTTATTATTGCCACATGTGTTAGCATACAGTCAAAAGCATTGTTTCTTGCATGTTATACAGTCAAAGCATACCATTCATAGCGAAGGAAAGGAGGGAGTGCAGAATGTAGTCATAGCTTGGGGGTAGAGAAAGATCAGCTTAATGCGAGGTAGGTCCATTCAAAAGTCTGACCACAGCAGGGAAGAAGTTGCTCTTGAGTCGGTTGGTCTGTGTTCTTAGACTTTTGTAACGTTTTCCCGATGGAAGAAGGTGGAAGAGAGAATTTCTGGGGTGCGTGAGGTCCTTAGTTATGCCGGCTGCTTTTCCGAGGCAGCAGGAAGTATAGATAGAGTCAATGGGTAGGAGGCTTGTTTGTGTGATGGATTGGGCTACATTCATGACCTTTTATAGTTCCTTGCAGTCTTGTTTGCAGGATGGTTTTTAATTTGCAAAGAATTATTCAACAGTTGGCAGGGAGAAAGGTGTCAGAAGTAAGTCTGTATCAAGGTCATTTTAATGCTGGGGAGCTTCACGTTACAGAACTTCATGTTACATTATGAACTTTGTATTTATATTTTTTCCCGAGAATGTTTTAAATTACATACGATTTACAGCATAGAAAGAGGTCATTTGGCCCAGTTGGTTTATGCCTGGAATTCACACAAACATCCACCCGCCTTATTTCATTTCTCCCTATCAGCAAAACCATACAAGCCTACAGTGTCTAAAGAGGACATTCAGCCTATCAAGTCTGCATTGACTATCCAAGAGAGTACCTTACCCAGACCCATACATCCCATCCAATTTCTGTAATTACACACATTTCCCCATGGCCAATCCACCTAACCGTACATGCCTTTGGAAACTAAGGGGCAATTTAGCATGGCCAATACACCCAAACTTTGGACCGTGCGAGGAAACCGGGGCAACCAGGAAGAAACCCATGCAGACATGTGGAGAATGTGCAAACTCTCCATAGACGGACAGTGATCCAAGCTGGGAATTGAACCTGGGTCCCTGGTGCTGTGAGGCAGCAGTGCTAACCACTGTACCACCATGCCACCTGCCTTCTGCTCTTGTCTCCTTCAATTGTTTCTCTGCCTTTGCCTAATGTGTCTGAGTGCAGTTCACCTCAGCTACACCACGTGGTGGTTAAATCCTCATTCTACAGCCTGTCTGGCTGAAGACACTTCTCCTGAGTTCCCTGACAGATGTATAGAGACTATTCTGTAAAAGTGGACACGTCCTTATTGTTATAAAGAATATTGATTGGATTGTGGTGGTTGTCATGTCATTTAAGGCCTCAAAAAGCAAAAACATTGCAAAAATCCCAACAATTCAGATATCTGTTTTCATTGATTTCCATATTTCTTTGCTGTAGAAACAGGTGGTTAGTCTTTGTGTTTAGAGGTCAGATACTCACGATAACCCGAACTCCACTCAAACTGCTCAAATAGAACAAGAAAAGAGCACTTTCTCCAGCATGAAACTTCACTGTCCTCTTTGTCGCTCAGAAGTGTTTGTTGATTGCTGGATAATTCAGACAATTTTAAATTTCTAACACCCAGAGTTCACACCGAGCATTCCCAGTCAGAATGAGATCCCTGGCCTCTCCTGCAGCAACATAATTCCACCCAAGCTCTGAGAAGTAATCTGACATAGTTTTTATCCAATTCCCCCACTGACAAGTTGAAAATGTGTGTTTGTGAATCACCTTGTTCTATCCCCCCCACATCCTCCTCCCCTGTCCATCTCATTCACTCACAGGAGTGGGACAGCATAGTGGTACATTGATTAGCACTGCTGCCTCATAACATCAGGAAGCTGGGTTCAATTCCCAGCTTGGGTCACTGTCTGTCTGAAGTTTGCACATTCTCCCCGTGTCTGCATGGGTTTCCTTCGGGTGCTCCGGTTTCCTCCCACAGTTCAATAGGCATGCTGCATAGGTACTAAATTGTCCCTCAATGTTGCTCAAATAGGTGCCGGAGTGTGGTGACTAGGAGATTTTTTTTACAATAACTTCATAGCAATGTCAATGTAGGCCTACGTGTGACACTCATAAATCAATAAACTTTAAACCTGTCTGACCTTTGCTAGGAATCCCTGGAATTCCACCTCCCATTGCCATAAAAGTTTACAAGTGATTGAATTAAAGGGAAAAGTCTCCATTTCACAAGGAAAGTGTAAGGTGAATAAACAGAGATGGCCCAACTTTCTAAAGCTCATAAATTTTTATGTAATGAATTCGACTTGACAGTAAAAGATGTGTCGAACTTAACACAAAATGTCGAGTCTAGTAGGCCTTTCATTTTTATTTGTAAGTTAAGGAGACCTGCATTTATTTGTATATTGAGATGTTCCTAACTGTGCACTCTTAGTATTTCACATTTTATTTTTATGATTGTTGATAACTGTTATAAATTACCATTACATGTTTAATTTGTGTAATCATCATCAAATTCATTCTTCCTGCTTTGATCTTCCAATAAACCAGTTGTCTGTCTCTCTACATACATTCTTCTGTGTGTGTGTCTGTCTATGTATCTGTCTGTACGTCTGTTTGTCTACCTTTCTATCTATCTATCTATCTTTCTCTCTTTCAATTTTTACAATCTCTTTCAGTGTTCATTTCTCTCTCAATTATATTATGTTTGTCCTCTCTGTCCCTCATCCCTTCTCTTTTTTTTTAACTCTTCCTTGTTTTCTTTACAATTTCTCATTCTGCATCTCACTTCAGTCCCTTTTAATCCCTTATTTGCTCTCTCTCTCTCTCTCTCTCTCCCATATATATATATTTATATATATATATATATATATATATATATATATGGTGGCACAGCTGTCTCATGGTACCAGGGACCCGGATTTGATTCCCGACTTGGGTCCCTGTCTGTGTAGCATTGGCACATTCTCCCCGCATCTGAATGGGTTTTCTCAGGTGCTCCGGTTTCCTCCCACAGTCCAAGGATGTATGGGTTGAGTGGATTGACCATGTTATATTGTCCCTTAGTATCAGGGAGACTAGTTAAGTAAATGCATGAGGTTATGGGGATAGGGCCTAGGTGGGATTGTGTTTGGTGCAGACTCGATGGATCGAATGGCCTCCTTCTGCACTGTATGGATTCTATAATTGTATATTACCTGGCATCTAAGATCCTTCTTTTCATTTTGATGACTCACTCATCATCATTTCAATCTCCTCATCTTAAAAAAAAGACTGGTATTAAATATTTGGGTGCTGAGGAATTTCTTTTAGTTTCCCTCCAATACATGCTGACCATTTGAGAAAGAGTTTTACTAACGCTATATTGATCCATTATCCCTATTTAACCTTCCTTTAAAGCCAGTAGCCCAGTTGACCCAGTGGCCGAGTGTAATTTAACATTCAAATCTACAATCAGATCACTTCAGCCTGTGAGGAGACTGAGTGAGAGTAATGCTGGTTTTATTAAGACTTTCAGCAGGGCCACTCCATGTGTATACAAAATGTGCATACAGGATAATATTTCTGGGTTTGTGCATGTGGGGTTAACAATTTTTCTCAGCAGATAAATTTTCAGTTAAATGTATGTAACAGGAGTGATTCTGGTGACAAGTGATGTGAACCACACATCAGGGAAATCCCAGAATTTATACCCAATCTTTGCAGAGTTAACTCATCTCAGCAAAGGTGACTGCAAGACAGCAAACAATTGACCACGGGGCTGCGAGAATTGGAGTGGTGAAAATTATATTAACCAGGGTCAAGATTCCAGTCACTATTCTCTGCCTTCTGCTGCAGTCTGTGAGTGGGTGTGAATGTCAGGGCAAGACACGGTTTGATTGTGTGGCTGTGGTCGACAGTACTGTCGTGACTCAATCTGCAGGCTTGTATGTGAAGATTGCACATTTGGCAAAAACATTGGGTCAGTCGGTACAGCGGGGATAGAACCCAAGCCAGAGTCAGCATACTGGGGATAGCAGAGAGGGAGGGAGAAAATAATTGTCCTGCAACATTTGACCTCATAATTGATAATAAATGGCATTTCAATATCCAGCAGAAGGGAGGTGGTGGCCTCGTAATATTGTCATTGGACCAGTGACCTAGAGATCCAAGGGATGTATTGCTGTCCCTGTCTGTATAGACACACACACACACACACACACACACACACATCCCTGCCTGTATTGATAGATAGATAGATATATACACACATATATATATATATATACAGAGAGAAAGCAAATAAGGGATTAGAAAAGAGACTAGCAGCAGGGGAGTGAAATGAAACACAGAATGAGAAATTGTAAAGAAAAATGAGGAAAGGTTAAAAAGAGTGAGAAGGAATGAGGGACAGAGAGAACAAATGTTGAGAGAGAAATGAACAGTGAAAGAATTAGGAAAACTGAAAAAGAGAAAGATAGATAGACAGAAAGACAGACAGACAGATAGATAGATAAGTAGATTCTTAGATAGACAGACAGACAGACAGATAACTGGACAGATAGATAGATTTAAAAAAGCAGGAATTAAGATTCTACTGATGATCGTAAAAACATTGTTAATTGCAGAGAATATTTAGAAGGATGTTGCCTGGATTGGGAGGCATGCCTTATGAACACAGGTTGAAGGTCTCTTCTCCTTGGAAGATGAAGGTTGAGAGGCGACCTGATAGAGGTTTATAAGATGTTGAGAGGAATAGATAGGGTGGATTCTCGGAGGCTATTTCCCAGTACTGAAATGGTCGCTACGAGAGGACACAGGTTTAAGGTGCTGGGGAGTAAGTACAGAGGAGATGTTAGAGGTAAGTTTTTCACTCAGAGGGTGGTGAGTGAATGGAATCGGCTGCCGTCGGTGGTGGTGGAGGCGAACTCGCTGGGGTCTTTTAAGAGACTTCTGGATGAGTACATAGGATGTAATGGGATTGGGAGTTTCAGATAGTCGTATGGCCTGGTAGGTACTGATATGATCGGCACAACTTGTGGGCCGAAGGGCCTGTTTGTGCTGTAGGGTTCTATGTTCTATGTTCTAATTGTCAAAAAACTCATTTGCTTTACTAATGTCCTTTATGGAAGGAAATCTGCTGTCCTTACCTGGTCTGGCCTACATGTGTCTCCAGAGCCACAGCAACATAGTTGATTTTTAAATGGCTGAGCAAGACATTTAATTCAAGGGCAATTAGGGATGGGCAATAAATGCTGGCCCTGCCAGCGACATTCACATCCCATGAATGAATAAGAAATATACAATTTATATCAAAAAAAGACCTCAATCTAATTAGCATTTTAATTACTTACTTAATATTTTAGGTGAGGAATCATGTGAACCATTTCTGTCCATAACTGATGAAGTACAATTCACTCTGACTTTCTTCCTAATTGTGACTTCCTTTCTCATTGCGGAGATAATTGGACGTAAAAGCAGCCAGTGTTCAGCATACCTGATTGCCTGCAGCCCACCGGCAATGTTCAATCGGGAAGAATGGAGGGAATTAAAATAGAGGGAAAAGCAAATGTTTTAAAAGGAGATGCACACTGTAAAATAGAACATAGAGCAGTACAGCGTGGGAACAGACCATCATGTTGTGCCAAATGTGAGACCAAATTAAACTGATCCCTTCTGTCTCCCCTTAGCCCATATCCCTCTGTTCTTTGCATATTCAAATGCTTATCTATAAACCCCTTCAATGCCCTTGTATCTGCCTGCACCACCTCCATTTAATATCTAAGTGTTATTCTCTGAAATTTGTTAAAGTCTTGATAACTCGAATGACTTGCGAGAGTGTTGGAACTTGCGCTAAAAGCAATATGACCTCATCAGCTGTTTTGCAACCGACTAGACAGTTGCCTCTTGGTGCATATGTTGCAGAATTGCTCCTCCCTGCCAGGCAACAGCTCCCAAAAGTCTTTGGCTAAATTCGATGTCGGAGGCTTGATGATGAGTGCTGGCAGATTACTTATGACAGCTGGGAAACCATAGATTGCTCCCATTTCTGTCATAGGCTCCGAGTGAGAACCTCCAAGTTACAATCCCTAATTGGGTCAATCCTATACGGATTGCTGATCTGATGGACCCATCAGGATAACTTTTGGTTAATCCCCAGGTCAGAATTTGCATAGCAAATAGGATGGCACGCCAGTTAGCACTGCTGCTTCACAGCGCTATCAATCCGGTTGGATCCCCGGCTTGGGTCACCGTGTGGAGTTTGCGCGTTCTCCCCGTATCTGTGTGGGTTTCCTCCAGGTGCTCCAGTTTCCTCCCACATTCTGGAAGAAGTGAAAGAAAGGGATGTATTGACCCCAACAGATGCCAGACTGTGGCTACTAAGGGAATTTCACAGTAACTTGATCGCAGTAACTTAATGTAAGCCTTACTTGTGACTGATAAATAAACTTTAAACTTTAGCAATCATCTCTTTGAGGGTACCACTAGTGCAGGAATTATATGTACACTGTTAAATAACATTTACTGCACAGAGATGTCCCATTCATCTCAACTGGTCGATGTCACAAGCCTCTTCCTACTTTTCTCCATCAAATGTTAAGCCTATGGATGGCACAGTGACACAGCAGTCAGCATGGTTATCTCACAGTGCCAGGGACCTGGTTCAATTCCGGCCTTGGGTGACTGTGCAGAGTTTGCACATCCTGCCCGTGTCTGCGTGGGTTTCCTCAGGAGGCTCCGGTTTCCTCCAAAAACCTACAGGTCAGGTGGATTGGCCATGCTAAATTGTTCCTTAGAGTCTCAAGAGTGTAGGTTAGGGGAATTAGCTATGGTAAGTGCATACAGGGATAGAGCCTGGGCAGGGATGGTTTTCCGGAGAGCCGTTGCAGACTCAATGGGCTGAATAACCTCCTTCTTCTCTGTAGGAATTCTGTGATTTAACATATCTTATTTTATGTTCATTTATTGGATGTGAGCACACTGACAAGGCCAGCACTTATTGCACATCCTTAATTTGCCCTTGAGATTCCTTTATTTCCCTCGCGTACTTACCCGCCATCCCCTTAAATGAATCTTTGCTATCTTCTTCAACTACTCCCAGTGACAGCCAGTTTGAGATTCTCCCAGTAAAGAAGCTTTCTCCTGAATTCCCGAATGGATTTATCAGTAATAGTGAGCTTTATTTCTCCTTACTCAAAAGATATTGGAGCCAGCGGGCACACATTGGAATGGTTAGTGTAGCTCGCTTCAAGTGACAATTTGGAATCCTAGAATCCTACAGGAGGCCATTCGACCCATCATGTCTACACCGACCACAATCCCACCCAGGCCCTATCCCCATTACCCCATGTATGCACCCTAGCTAGTCCCCTGACACTAAGGAGTAATTTAACATGGCCAATCCACCTAACCCGCACATCTTTGACGTGTGGGAGGAAACCAGAGCACCCGGAGGAAACCCATGCAGACACGGGGAGAACGTGCAGACTCCCCACAGAGAGTGACAGCAGCCAGGAATCGAGCCCGGGTCCCTGGCGCTGTGGGGTAGCAGTGGGCCACTGTGCTGCAGTATGGGAATTCCAGCAGACGCAAAGTATAAAATTTGTCTGTAAAAGTGAACTTTATTTGTTCTTGCGCAAAAGGTATCGGGGTCAGCAAAGAGCGATTAGGATGGATAGTATAACTAGATTCAAGTGGCAATTAATTTGTCCCTGCAAACAATAGGAGAACGGGGTTACGGAACAGGTTTTGTTTGGATTTATGGGCCTCTTTGAACAATCTTCTGATTTTTCTGCATGTAATGCAAAATCTCACTGAGTTCCGTTCATTTAGCCTAAACACATTCTGTTTCTTTGCCTCCAGCTTCCACTGCCATTCTAGACATCTCATGCCTGTCTCTGTGTTTTTTTTCCCTTCTCTCTTACAGATGAAATCTGCAGGGACAGGTGAGAGTGAGTTGTTCACAGACAGCTACTGTAACATCTGCAATGCACAGTTAATCTCCGAGTCTCAGAGAGTAGCACACTATGAGGTAAGGAATGTTTCTACTCTCACCTCCCCACCCCTGCCCGATCCTGCCTACCCCACTCGCCCTCAAAAGGTAAAATCCTTTAATCAGGTGGAGCCATAGAGGTTTACAGCATGGAAACAGGCCCTTCAGCCCAACTTGTCCTTACCGCCCCTTTGCTGTTTGTCATTTTCATAAATGACCGGATGAGGAAGTGGAGGGATAGGTTAGTAAGTTCACCGACATTACAATTGTGTTGTGGATAGTCTGGAGGGATGTCTGAAATTGCAGCGAGACATAGATAGGATGCAAGACTGGGCGGAGAAGTGGCAGATGAACTATAACGCGGATAAATGTGTGGTGGTCCACTTTGGCAGGACCAATGGGATGAAGAAGTATAATATCAAAGGTAGGAGTCTTGGCAGTGTTGAGGAGCAGAAGGATCTTGGGGTCCGGGTCCATAGGACTCTTAAATCTGCCCCACAAGTGGAGGATGTGGTCAAGAAGGCATATGGTGTACTGGCCTTCATTAATAGAGGGATCGAGTTTAAGAGTCGGTAGGTAATGCTGCAACTTTATGAGACCCTTGTCAGACCACACTTGGAGTACTGTGCGCAGTTCTGGTCGCCTCACTATAGGAAGGATGTGGAAGCTGTTGAGAGGGTGCAGAGGAGATTTACAAGGATGTTGCCTGGATTGGGGGCCATGCTTTATGAAGATAGGTTGAGAGAGCTGGGTCTCTTCTCCCTGGAGAGATGAAGGTTGAGAGGTGACCTGATAGAGGTTTATAAGATGTTGAGAGGAATAGATAGAGTGGATTCTCAGAGGCTATTTCCCAGGGTGAAATGGTCGCTACGTGAGGACACAGGTTTAAGGTACTGGGGAGTAGGTACAGAGGAGATGTTAGAGGTAAGTTTTTCACTCAGAGGGTGGTGAGTGAATGGAATCGGTTGCCGTCAGTGGTGGTAGAGGCGAACTTGCTGGGGTCTTTTAAGAGACTTCTGGATGAGTACATGGGAGTTAATGGGATTGGGAGTTACAGATAGTTCTATGGCCTGGTAGGTACTGATATGATCGGCACAACTTGTGGGCTGAAGGGCCTGTTTGTGCTGTAGTGTTCTATGTTCTATGTTTATTTTAACCACTAAGCTAGTCCCAGTTGTCTATGTTTGGCCCATATCACTCTATACCCATCTTAGACATGTAACTGTCTAAATGCTTTTTAAAAGACACAATTGTACCCGCCTCCACTACTGCCTCTGGCAGCTCATTCTAAGCACTCACAACCTTCTGTGTGAAAAATTTGCCCCTCTGTATCTCTCCCCTCTCACCTTAAACCTATGCCCTCTGGTTTTAGACTCCCCTGCCTTTGAGAAAAGATATTGACTATTTAGCTGATCTGAGCCCCTCATTATTTTATAGACCTCTATAAGGTCATGCCTCAGTCTTCTACGCTGCAGATATAATCATCCCAGTCTATCCAGCCTCTCCTTATAACCTCCTTTATAATTAATATCATACATTTCACTCAGCAGGAGAGTATTGTCAATCTCTTCTCAGTGGCTTCAAACATCCAAAAAAAAAAGAAATTCCTTACCAAGGCAGGGCAGAAGAAATGAAAGAATAAAATTGTGTTGTTATTGTCACAGTAGACTTAGATTCACACTGCAGTGAAGTTACTGTGAAAATCCTCTAGTCACCACACTCCAGTACCTGCTAGGCTACACTAAGAGAGAATTTAGCATGGTCAATACGCCTAACCAGCATGTCATTCAGATTATGGGAGGAAACCGGTGCACCAGGAGGAAACCCACGCAGACAAGGGCAGAACATGCAAACTGTACATAGACAGTGATCCAAGCCAGGAACCGAACCGGGTCCCTGCCACTATGAGGCAGCAGTTCTAACCAGTTTGTCACCAGGCCAATTGGTCAGTTTAGTATTTCATCCAAAAGATAGGGCAGCACTCCTTCAGCACTGACTCTCTGACAGTGCAGCACTCCCTCAGCACTGACCCTCTGACAGTGCAGCACTCCCTCAGCACTGACCCTCTGACAGTGTGGCGCTCCCTCAGCCTGACCCCCTGACAGGCCTCCTCAGACTGACCTTCTGACAGTGCAGCACTCCCTCAGTACTGACCCTCTGGCAGTGCAGCACTCCCTCAGCACTGACCCCCTGACAATGCAGCACTCACTCAGTACTGACCCTCTGACAGTGCAGCCCTCCCTCAGTACTGACCCCCTCACAGTGCGGCACTCCCTCAGTACTGACCCTCTGACAGTGCGGCACTCCCTCAGCACTGAGCCTCTGACAGTGTGGCACTCTCCCAGCACTGACCCTCTGACTATGCAGCTCCTGTGTTGGAATGTCAGGCTGAATCTTATGCTTTGTTCTTTCAACCTTTTATGTCTTTGGAGGGAGCCCAGAAGTTTCAGACTCAGGGGTGGCAGTGCCACTGAGCCCTGGTGGACTTGCCTGGAATCAATGGCTTTTCCATGGGCTAAGAATTCATGTCAATAACTGGTGCAGAAAGCTGATAGCCATGTGAGCTGATGGCTGTTGATCAAAGTTAGAACTGTCAATGCTGGAGAGATGTCTTGAGGGAGGGATCTGATCAATAAGTAATGAGATAGATAACAAGCCCTTGGAAAGATACGGAGGAGTTGTCTTATTGTCAAGAGGGCAGCTTTTTACACGAGCGTTAGGAGGTCCAACTGGAGGTAATCTCAAGGGGTCTTGTGACTCCAACAGATCTCTGCCCACTCATCATTTCCCTTTCTCTGTAACTCAATGTGATGAGAATATCTTTGGCAGTCACTCTGAGGAGTTGAAATGAGCTTTCCAGAATTAGGATGGAGGCACAAGGAGTGTCTCATTCAACTCAAGGATCTGCCACTCAGAAATGTAAAGCTACTAATCAAGATATTAAAATGGTTCATTAAAAACCTCCGTTACCAATTCCCAATTATCCACCTACTTTCACGTAGGTCGTCATCATTGGTCCGACCCCCAGGTTTTTGGTAAGAATCGGTTAGCGACAAGTAATGTTTTCTTACTGACAAAGTTCAGATGAAATTTGATTTGATTCATTATGCCTTAATATATAGTGAAAAGTATTGTCCCTTGTACACTATACAGACCAAGCATACCATTCATAGAGAAGGAAAGGAGATAGTGCAGAATGTAGTGTTACAGTCATAGCTAGGCTACAGAGAAAGATCAGTTTAATGCAGGATAAGTCCATTCAAAAATCTGATAGCAGCAGGGAAGAAGCTGTTCTTGAGTTGGTTAGTATCTCAGACCTTTGTATTTTTTTCCCCACAGAAGGACGTAGAACATTCCAGTGCAGTACAGGCCCTTTGGCCTTTGATTTGCACCAACCAATGGAACAAATCTAATGACCTTCTAACCTAAACCATTCCAATGTTATCCATGTGCCTACCCACTAACCATTTGAATGCCCTTAAAGTTGGCAAGTCCACAACTGCTGCAGGTAGGGCATTCCATGCCCTTACTACTCTCTGAGTAAAGACCTACCTCTGACATCAGTCCTATAATTATCACCCCACAATCTAAAGCTGTGTCCCCTTGTGTTAGCCATCACCATCCAAGAAAAAGGGCTCTCACTGTCCACCCTATTTCACCCTCTGATCATCTTGTATGCCTCAACTAGGTCACCTCTTAACTTTCTTCTCTCTAATGAAAACAACCTCAAAGTCTCTTAGTCTTTCCTCATAAGACCTTCCCATCATACCAGGCAACACCCTGGTAAACCTCCTCTGCATCCTTTCCACTGCTTCCACATCTTTTCTACAATGCAGCGACCAGATCTGTACACAATACTCCAAGTGCGACCGCACCAGACTTTTGTACAGTTGCAACATGATCTCACAGCTCTGAAATTCAATCCCTCTACCAATAAAAGCTAACACACCATATGCCTTCTTAATAACCTTATCAACCTGGGTGCCAACTTTCAATGATCTATGCACATGTACACCGAGACCTCTCTGCTCGTCCACACTACCAAGAGTTCTTCTATTAGCCCTATATTCTGTACTCCTGTTACTCTTTCCAAAGTGAATCACCTTACACTTTTCCGCATTAAACTCCATTTGCTACCTCTCAGCCCAGCTCTGCAGAGCTGCAGAAGGTGGAAGAGAGATTGTCCAGGGTGTGTGAGGTCCTTAATTATACTGGCTGCTTTGCTGAGGCAACAGGAAGGGTAGACAGAGTCAATGGAAGGGAGGCTGGTTTTTGGATTGATGGATTGGGCTATATTCACAACTCTTTGTAGTTTTTTGTGGTGTTGGGCAGAGCTGGAGCCATACCAAGCTGTGACACAACAAGAAAGAATACTTTCTATGATGTATCTGTAAAAGTTGGTGAGAGTCATAGCTGACATGCTAAATTTCTTTAGTTTCTGAGAAAGTAGAGGCATTGGTGGACTTTCTCAGGATGGAGGGACCAGGACAGTTTTTGGTGATCTGAACATCTAAAAACTTGAAGCTTTTGACCATTTCTACTTTATTTCATTTGATGTTGACAGGGGCATGTTCTCCTTTACACTTCCTGAAATCAATGACAATCTCCTATGTTTTATTGACATTGAGGGACAGATTATTGTCTCAAAACACTTGCTCAGTGAAGAAAGCTATAACATCTGTAGATTTTGAAACTAAAATAAACTTTGCAAAATCAGTAAGTTTGAAACGATTTACAATATCCAACCTATACTCTACTATGAAAGGTAAATATTAGGTACATTTAAATTAACAAATGGACATTGGGCAAACACACCACTCTATACAATAAATGGCAGACTCAACCAAGACAGAGTCCGTGGATTTCACAACATCTCACCCATTCATCAGTAAACACGGGAATTAACCAATCCCACTGAATCTCTCATCACGAGGAATTCCAGTTTTCACCTTTGAAGATCTAACCTGGAAATTCCCTCTAAACAATTTCCCAACTCGGAAAGCATGAACAGCTAACCTCACAGAGTTTCAATTGCATCTCCCATGGAGCCGTTCCCGAGCTTCCTGAATCTGCATTCAAACACAAACTCACAAACACAACTTCAGCACTTTGGCCACACCAAGCTGGACATTACAACTCCAAAGGAGCATATTTGCCCCAATGTCCCACAGCATGGTTTCATGAAACTTTGGTAGACTTTCTCAAATTATCAGGCGCTGAGTTTTCTTCAGTTAAAGTTTGCTGTTTACAACCATTTCTCAAAATGGAGCCATTTCTCTACTGTTCTCTTTCTCCTTAAGGTAACAGGAACTGTCAGGTAAGAAGCCCCCTACCTGCGGCTTCTTTTTAGGATCTTCCCTGTCCCCATTCTCTGAGGGACCCCTGCTGAGGACATTTGTTTTCAATTGCACTCCTGGTCACAGAATCCAGCTTAGATACAGAGTAAAGCTCCCTTTACACTGTCTCGCATCAAACACTCCCAGGACAGGTACAGTATGGGGTTAGAAACAGAGTAAAGCTCCCTCTACACTGTCCCCATCAAACATTCCCAGGACAGGTACAGCATGGGGTTAGATACAGAGTAAATCTTTTTTTGACAGTATCTTATTCAGTGGGTCATATAGATTTGTGTAAAGTGCAGGATTAGATCTAAGACTTTGTATTTACATTGTGTATTGAGAAATGCTGTATGTCTGAGTAGGAAGCTTCACTCCTGATGATGATTCTATTTGATAAATTTCTTGTTTCTGAAAGTTTAACTTTTATATTTCAAGGGGGTGTGCACATTCCCGAAACCACTTGCCATTCACATCAGTGAATTACTACTGAAGTGTTTTGTTTTATGAGAGGAGTTTCCAAATAGTGCTGAAAATTCTGGGAAAGTGAATGAAAGAGAGAACAAACTTGCATTTCTAAAGCACCTTTTCACCGACATTCCAAAGCATTTCCCAGCCAATGAAATAATTCTCAGAGTGAACAAAGAACAAAGAAAATTACAGCATAGGAACGGGCCCTTCAGCCCTCTAATCCTGACCGACCATGCTACCCGATTGGATTAAACCCCCGAGAATGCAGATAGATCTTAACTTAAAACATAGAAACTAGAAGCAGGAGTTTCTGCTTTGGCCCTTCGAGCCTGCTCCGCCATTCATCAAATTCAGTACCCTGATCCCCCCCTTCCCCCATATCCCTCAATCCCTTTAGCCCCAAGAGCGATATCTAATTTCTTCTTGAAACCAGAGAATTGTTTGGCCTCAATTACTTTCTGTGGTAGTGAATTCCATGCGTTCACCACCCTCACAACGCCAGGAACCTGGGTTCAATTCCCGGCTTGGGTCGCTGTCTGTGTGGAGTTTGCACATTCTCCCTGCATCTGCGTGGGTTTCCTCCGGGTGCTCCGGTTTCCTCCCACAGTCCAATGATGTGTCGGTTAGGTGGATTGGCCACGCTAAGTTGCTCCTTAGTGTGCTGGGATGTCTAGGTCAGAAGGATTAGTGGGATAAACATGTGGCGTTACAGGGATAGTCCTGGGTAGGATTGTTTTTGGTGGAGTCTGTATGGGCCAAATGGCCTCCTTCTCCATTGTAGGGATTCTGTGATCCTATTCTGTGACTTGATGGGGCTGAATGGTCCTCCATCTGCACTGTAGGGTTTCTATGATCTTATGAAGTTTTACAGCAGCTTGCAAATGAGGTCCAGAATTCTGAAGCTAATGCTCCAAAGATGGAGAGGCAACGAAACTGAATGAGAACAGAAATATCGGGACAGAGACTCGAACACATAGCCAAATTCGAGCGCAGTGCGGGGGGCTCTGGGGGCCTTTCGGATGAGATGTTCTATCAGGATCTCATCAGCCCTCTTGGTTGGATATGAAGAACCTCATGGCACAATCTAAAAGGAGAGAAGTTTGGGCGGGGGCAGGTGGCGGGGAGGAACCTCTCTTTGTCCAATATTCATCCCTTAATCAACAATACTAATTCACAGATACATTTCTGGTCTTTATCAAATTAGTGTTTGTGGGAGCTTGCTGTGTACAAATTGGTATTCGTGGAGCTGAAGTTGCAGACTCAGGGACAGATTAATATCTCAATTAGCTGGAGACGAAGGCCCAGCGAGGGCAGGGTGAGAGTGATCCGTAGATCATAGACCTGTCTTATCTTTTAAATAGCTGGAGTGTGTCTCAGACATGTAGCTGTTCCCAAACTGTCAGCATGTTAGCAACATGAGAGGCACAGATGGATAGTGATGGGCTAAGGCAAGTCCCTACTGATCCAAAATCAACACAACTTCTCATTCCATTAACCCTTTTCCACTGTGTGTGTCAGTATGTGTGTGTGCCTCTGTGTGTATATGTATGTGTTTATGTATGTGTGTGTATCTGAGTGTTTGTGTGTGCATATGAGTGAAGTCTGTATATCTGAGTGAATATGTGTGTATGTATGAGTGTGTGTGCATGAGTGTGTGTGAGTGCATATATGAGTGTCTGTGTGTGTGTGTGTGTGTGTGTTATATGAGTTTGTATGCGAATGAATGAATGTGTATATGAGTGAGTGGGTATATGGGTGTGTGGGTGTATGTCTGAGTGTGCTTCTGGGTGTGTGTGTGGGTGTTTGTGTGGGCTGTGTGTGTGTGTGTGTGTGTGTGCGTGAGTGTGTGTGGGTGTTTGTGTGGGCTGTGTGTGTGTGTGGGCTGTGTGTGTGTGTGTGTGTGTGTATGTGGAATTGTGTGAGTGGATGTTTGTCTGGGTTGTGCGTGAGTGTGTGTGGGTGTGTGTGTG
Organism: Sphyrna mokarran; assembly: GCA_024679065.1. Lineage (NCBI taxonomy): Eukaryota > Metazoa > Chordata > Chondrichthyes > Carcharhiniformes > Carcharhinidae > Sphyrna > Sphyrna mokarran. The sequence goes on along the minus strand of JAGIQG010000017.1, from coordinate 7,414,465 downwards.
GCTGTGTATGTGTGTGGGCTGTGTTGTGTGTGTGTGTGTGTATGTGGAATTGTGTGAGGGATGTTTGTGTCTGGGTTTGCGTGAGTGTGTGTTGTGTGTGTGTGTGGGCTGTGTGTGTGTGTGTGTGTGTGTATGTGGAATTGTGTGAGTGGATGTTTGTCTGGGTTGTGCGTGAGTGTGTGTGGGTGTGTGTGTGGCTGTGTATGTGTGAGGTGTCTGTCTCTTTGTCACACTGCAGACACATTTAAAGGGAAACTAGATAAATATGTGTGGCAGAAAGGAATGGAAAGTGATTCTGATTGGGTGAGATGCTGGGAATGAGGCTCTTATGGGACAGATTGGGTTAGCTGGCCTGTTCCTGGATTGTGAATTCAATGTGATTCTCTGTCCCTTCTGTCTCTCAATGTTCCAGCATCTGTGTTTCTCTCACTGGCTTTCTCTCTCCTATCTATCCATCTCTGTCTGTTTTCCTACGATCTTTGTCTCTCTCCAACTTCTGTCCGTCCCTTTCGCTCACTCCCTGCTGTTCCCTTGCTCTTACCATATGTCTGTTGTCTTCATGGTTCAGTGGGTAACACACTTTCCCTCAGAATCAGCAGGCTCTGTGTATAAGACCTGTTCTAGATTCTTACACACAGAAGCCAAAGTGGACTCTCCAGAAGGGTGTGCTGGACTATCGGGGGAGCTTTGTTTTGAATGAGATGTTAAAGAAACATCTCATCATCCCTCTCAAACAGATGTGAAAGATTCCATGGTATTATCTTGAGGAAGAGTAGGGGCTGCTGTCTCCGATATTCTGCCCATTATTTAACCCTCAGTCATGGGATCACGGTGGCACAGTGGTTAACTGTCATTGTCTCGGGTCACTGTCTGTGTGGAGTTTGCACATTCTCCCCGTGTCTGCATGGGTTTTCTCCAGCTGCTCCAGTTTCCCCCCACACTCCAAAGATGTGCAGGTTAGGTTGATTGGCCATGCTAAATTGTGACTAGTGACAGGGGGATTAGCAGGGTAAATATGTGGGGTTATGGGGATAGGGTCTGAGTGGGATTGTTATTGGTGCATACTTGATGGGCCAATTGGCCTCCTTCTGCACTATAGGGATTCAATGAACATCGTAGAAAGCAGATTATTGGGGCCATTATCATATTGCCATTTGTGGGATCTTGCTGTGCACAACAGTGACTGCATTTCATTGGCTGTAAATTGCTTTGGAGCATCTGTTGGATGTGAGAGGTTTTGAGTCTTTTCTTTTGCATCTATTTCAGTCTCTGTCTCTCACTTTGACTTTTTGTCTCTCGCTGTCTCTGACCTGTCCTGCTCTCCCATATTCTGATCTGTTATCCCTGATATATCCTTTCATTTCTGTCTCAGTTTCCAATCCTGTATTCCACTAGGTGCATCCATAGAAGAATTGGCAAATATAATTCTTGGGCTGTTTTGCTAAATTCGCCCTTTCATTTCTGTTTTGGCTACTGGGGTGGCACAGTGATTAGCACTGCTGCCTCACAGCGCCAGGGACCTAGGTTCAATTCCAGCTTGAGTCACAGCCTATGTGGAGTTTGCACATTCTTCCTGTGTCTGCGTGGGTTCCTCCTGCCTCCTTCTGGCCTCCTTCTGCCCTGTGCGGGTTTCTATGATTGCAAATGATTCAGTTAATATCAAATTGGTTATAAAAAATAAGTAATTACTATATAAGCTTCCAATTAAAAAAAGTTCTTTGAGAATGTGTGACGATTAGAAAGTGTTTTAACACATTAATACTATACATTCACACACTCTAATGATAAAAAATGGGATTAAAAATATAACAGTCTAGATGTTCTGATTGGCACTGCCTTGGGTAGCCCTGATTTTTAATGGGGTCACATTAAATGTTATAATCTGACAGTGACTGTGCAGACAGGCAGGAGAGGAAAAGGTAGTAACTTTCCAATGTGCCTTAGTCAGAAACTCAACAATTCTGGGTTCACATCCCTGTCCCCAGTGGGAGGAGTGTGTGTGATGCAGCTGAACAAGTAGATTATTCATTTTAATGAACAGTCTGTTCATTTTACCTGCGTTTTCCCACAGACCCCAATGAGGGTGTGGGGAGGGAGGCCAGTATGGTGGGATGAAAGGGTGAATTACAATGTAAATCCCTGCAATTAGACTGAAGTTCTTTGGCTCCCCCATAAGCAGCAGCCCAAAGGCAGAAGAATCTTCCTTTAGACAATATCACAAGGGTTTACTTTTACGTACATTCGTAGACTGGACATGGGCATCACCAGGTTGGCATTTATTGGCCCTTAAGAAGATAGCGGTGAGCTGCCTTCTTGAATCACTGCAGTCCGCGCGGTGTAGGTACACCCACAGTGCTGTTAGGGAGGGAATTCCAGGATTTTGACCCAGCTACAGTGAAGGAACACTGATGTATTTCCAAATCAGGACGGTGAGTGGTTTGGAGGGGAACTTGCAAGTGGTGGTGTTCCCATGTATCCTCTGTCCTTGTCCTTCCAGATAGAAATAGTTGTGGGTTTGGAACTTTAGTGAGTTCCTGCAGTGCATCTTGTAGAAGGTACACACCACTGTGAGTTGGTGATGGACAGAGTGGATGTGGTGCCAATTAAGCTGCTTTGTCCTGGATGGGGTCGAGCTTCTTGAGTGTTGTTGATCTTTTATCGCAGAGATGGTATTGAGATACACAGACGGATAGATCCAGCCTGTCTCCACTCTTGTGCTCTGTGCGCGAGAGACATCGAAACAATGCCTTTTACGACCTCCAGATGTTCCAAAGCACTTTGATTTGGAAGCATAGCCGTAGCTATAATACTGATAATGTGTGCACAGCAAGATCCCACAAACAGCTGTGTCATGGTTTCTAGCGCGGTTGGTTGGAGGGAAAGGGCACAGAGGAGGTTCACCAGGGTGTTAACTGGATCGGAGTGTTTCAGTTATGAAGAGAGGCTGGTTAGGCTAAGGTTGGTTTCCTCAGAGCAGAGGAGGACCTGATGGAGCAATGTACAAACGGTATATAGGAAAGAATCTTTCCCCTTAGTACAGGGGTCAATAGATTAAAGGACAGGGGCAGGAGATTTAGAGGGGATTTGAGGAAAACTTTTTCACCCAGACAGTGATGGGAATCCGGAACTCGCTGCCTGAAAGATTGGTAGAGGCGGGAATCTTCACAACTTTTATAAGAAACATTGAGATGAACACTTGAAACCCCGTAACATACAGGGGCTACAGCTGGAAAATGAGATTAGAACAGATAGCTGCTTGACTCGATGGGCTGAAGGGCCTCTTCATGTGCAGGAAAACTCCATGGGTGGGATTTTCCAAACTAGAGTGGAGCACAGCCGGAGGTCAACAGGATTTTGCGTGGTCCATGTCCTGCTTGCTATGATTCCCATGGCTGGCGGGATGAGAAAATTCCATCCTATGACTCTCCAATAAAGTAAGAAGTCTCACAACACCAGGTGAAAGTCCAACCAATTTATTTGAGCAAATAAATTGGTTGGACTTTAACCTGATGTTATGAGACTTCTCACTATGTTTACCAGCATCTCCACATCATGTCTCACATCATAAAGGCCATGGAACCCAGTCCCAGTCAAAACCACAGCTCCGAGAGAGGAAATTTTGGGATGTGCCCGGGGAGGAAAGGGGCAACAACATCAGGGGACACTAGGGTGGAGGCAGGGGGAAATGTAGGCCTGACTCTGGCTTCTGATCATCCCAGATTTAATTTCTCTGCTATTTTCCCTGTGCCTTCAGGTGCCCAGCTTTGTCGCTCTGGAATTCCTCCCTCAAACCTCTTCACCTCTCACCCTCCCTCTCCTCCTGTGGGAAGTTTCTCAAAACGCGCCTGTTTGGTCAAGCTTCTGACCATCTACCCGAATGTGATTAAGTGTCAGATGTTGTTTTACAGTGCTCCTGCGGAGTGCCTTGGGGATTTTACCCTGTTAAAGATGCTCTTGTTGTGGGTTGGCTTCAGTGGTCATTCAATTGATTCGCTCACCCCTGCTGTAATACTGTCAGTCGACCAGCAGGTGGCAGTAATTTAGCAAAGGGGGAATTTTCTTTTGTCAAATTCAGTGGATGGTTGCATTGCCAATCCTTCTGGAATGTTCTGGAGTCTCCCGGAATGGAGCCTGAGCCTCCTTGGGTTTTGCTGCCCACAATCAAGGAGATTATTGCAATTTAAACTTTTCACCTCAAGCCCATTGGTATCACCCACTCCATTTAGGTGGCACAGTGGTTAGCGCTGATGTCTCATAGTGCCTGGGATCCAGGTTCAATTCCTGGCTTTGGGTGAATGTCTGTGTGGACTTTGCACCTTGTAGGGTCCTTCAGAGTAGTGTCCAAGTAATCTCCAGCTACTTCAACCCATGACTTTCCCTCCATCAGAATTGGGTTTCTTTGCCACAATATTCAGCACCATTCGCGATTCCTCAGATTCTGAAGCAGTCCATGTTCCAATGCAACAAGATCCGGACAATATCCAGGGTTGGGCTGACAAGTGGCAAGTAACATTCACACCACACAAATGCCAGGCAATGACCATCACCAATAATGGGGTGGCACAGTAGCACAGTGGTTAGCACTGCTGCTTCACAGCTCCAGGATCCTGAGTTCGATTCCTGGCTTGGGTCATTGTTTGTGTGGAGTTTGCACAGCCTCCTTGTGTCTGCATGGGATTTCCTCCGGGTACTCCAGTTTCCTCCCACAGTCCAAAGATGTGCGGGTTAGGTTGATTGGCCATGCTAAGAAATTCCCCCTTAGTGTCCAGGGATGCACAGGTTAGAAGGATTAGTGCGTATAATATGTAGAGATATGGAGATAGGGCCTGTGTTTGGTTCAGACTCGATGGGCCAAAGGGCCTCTTTCTGCACTGTAGGGTTCGATGATTCTATAATAGACAATCTAATCACTGCCTCTTTACATTCAATGGTGTAAACATCACATGTGTAACCATAGAATCTGTGGGTGTAGAAGTAGGCCATTTGGCCCATTGAGTCTCCATCAACCTCAATCCCAACCATGGGGACTTATCCCCATGCATTTACCCAAGCTAGTCCTCCTGACCTTATGTGCCACCATACCACCGTAAGGGTAAAGGGGAATTGACTCCCTTGTGACTGACCAGACCACCAGAGTGGAACAACAACTTTAGTTTTTTTTCACTATTCTGCCCAAATACTCGAATAACCTGAGGTAAATAATCATCCGTCGCACCACTAGGCAACTGAGACAGGCCATTCCTCGTGCTTTGTTTCACGTCCTTGGCGGTGAGGTCAATACACCTTGCCGTTTCCACAGTAACATGAAAGAATTTACTCCCTTATAGATTTCCGCTGAGAATACTGTACAAAAGGATCGTTCTTGTTAAAATTCTGGACACACAAAAAGTGTCCTTTTGTGTGCTTAAAGGAATGATCAACTTAATCATTTCTCTTGACATTCTCCACTGACTGTCGGAAGGTTCTAGAACCCACATCCATCTCTCGCTCTCAGGCAGTTATTAAACCGGCTGAACCGAGTTGCAATACTCCATTTAAAGATTTACGGTGAAATCCTGTAGTTGGTCAGGAATTTAACGGACCACAGGAGATTGGGTGACTGTCAGTCACAGCGAGCCACGTTGGATTGGATCCCCAATGCTGGAGCTGACCAATGACGTGTGTGGGTGTGCGGGGGACCTCCGCCCTCTTCCCCATGGAGGCGGGCAGCTTATTTACATATGTGGAAGCCCAATCAGGGGCCATTTTACATTGCTGTCAATGTCACTCCGTAGGGCAGCACGGTGGCACGATGCCATGCATTTCTGTCCCACAGTGCCAGGGACCCCGGTTCAATTCCCAGCTCGGGTCACCGCCTGTGCGGAGTTGCATGTTCCCCCTGTGTCTGCGTGGGTTTCCTCTGGATGTTCCGGTTTCCTTCCATAGTCCAAAAGACGTGCTGGTCAGGTGCATTGGCCATGCTAAATTCTCCTTCAATGTAACTGAACTGGTGCCGGAGTGTGGCGACTAGAGGATTTTCATAGTAACTTCATTGCAGTGTTAATGTAAGCCTACTTGCGACATTAATAAATAAACATTAAACTTGAAGATTTTGGCTGCGGGGTGGAGGGGGGAAGCCGCAAGCTAAATTTTATTTTTATTCATTCTTGGGATGTGGGCATTGCCTGCCTGGGGCCACTATTGATGCCCATCTCTAATTATCTGGAAGGAATGGCTTACTTGACATTTTGCAGTCAACCACATTGAGTAACATGTAGGATAGAACGGATAAGGAAGATTTCCTTCTTTAAAGGACATTAGTGAACAAGATGGATTTTTCTAATGTTTCATGGTCATCAATCGATTCTTAATTCCAGATTTGTACTGAATGCTGATTTCACCATCTGCTGTGGTGAGATTCATAGAATCATAGAATCCAAAAATGCAGAAGGAGGCCATTTGGCCCATTGGTTCTGCATAAACCACAATCCCACCCAGGCTCTGTCCCCATAACCCCATGCATTTACCCTAGCTAGTACCCCTGACACTAAGGAACAATTTAGCATGGGCAATACGCCTAAACTTTGGACTGTGGGAGGAAACCGAAGCACCCGGAGGAAACCCACACAGACATGGGGAGAACGTGCAGACTGGACACAGACAGTGATCCAAACCAGGAATCGAACCCAGGTCCCCGGCGCAGTGAGCCAGCAGTGCTAGGCATTGATTGGAATCAGTATGGCCCCAATGCATTGCTTTTGGCCTCTGGGTTAACATTTCAGTACCAATATCACCCCAGAGAGAGCCTGGGCTGGAGTTTACGGGCTCACTCCAGAGCGAGACACTGGAAAGGTTTTTGTTCCATCTTTGCCCTAGCTTTCCCTCCATTTCTGGCAGCTACCAAAAATAAATATCAAACTTAAAAGATAAGAATCTGCTGTGCTGCCCTATTCTATCAAATCCTTTCATAATTCTAAATGCATTTATTAAATCTCCCTTTAACCTTTCCTGTTCCAAGGGAACAATCCTAGATCCTCAATGTAATGGAAGCCCCTTATTGCTTTGCCTTGCTTTTGTGTTTTGTTCCTCTATTAGTAAAACCAAGGACACCGTACACTCTTCGAGCAACCTTCTTAGTTTTCCCTGCCAACTTTAGACTTGTGTTTGTCAAGCTGAATGTCTGCTCTTGGCACCTTTACAATTGTACCATTCAGTTTATATTGCCAATCTCTGTTCATCCTTTAGAATTACATCTCTGCACTCTCCTCTGCATTCAATTAAACTTTTACAGAGCATCTTAAAATGCAGCATCTGAAAACGGAACAAGTTAGAGAGATGGAGAGATTTTGAGAGGGAATTCTTGAGGCTGGGACACTGAAAGCGTGGCTACCAGGGATGGGGTGACTAGAATCAGTGATGCAAAAGAAGCCAGAATTAGATGAACACAGATACCTTAGAGGGTTGTGGGGCTGGAGGAGATTACTCAGGACAGGGATGAGAGACAGCTGAAATCCTCGCTCACTTCCCATATTGCTGTCATCAGTGTGTTTTTGAGAAGGAAGAGAGTGTGTGTTATTAAACCCCTGACTTGTGTGCGCATGGGTTTAAATAAAGAAGATTATTTGCTCATGAATTCACCCCAAAAATTGAACACTCACCCTCTCTCTTTTTTCTCTCTGACACACACACGCACACACAAACTTACATAGACACACACACACACAAACTTACATAGACACACACACACACACACACACAAACTTACATAGACACACACACACACAAACATACATAGACACACACATACACAAACATACATAGACACACATACATACATAGACACACACATACACAAACATACATAGACACACATACATACATAGACACACACATACACAAACATACATAGACACACATACATACATAGACACACACATACACAAACATACATAGACACACACACATACACAAACATACATAGACACACATACATACACACAAACATACATAGACACACACACACACACACACACAAACATACATAGACACACATAATACATAGACAACACATACACAAACATACATAGACACACATACATACATAGACACACACATACACAAACATACATAGACAACACAATACACAAACATACATAGACACACATACATACACACAAACATACATAGACACACCACACACACACACACAAACATACATAGACACACATACATACACAAACATACATAGAGACACACACACACACACAAACATACATAGACACACACACACACACACACACAAACATACATAGACACACATACAACACAAACTACATAGACACACACATACACAAACATACATAGACACACATACACACACAACACAAACATACATAGACACCATACATACACAAACATACATAGACACACATACATACACAAACATACATAGACACACACACACACAAACATACATAGACACACCACACACACACCAAAATACATAGACAACTACATACACAAACATACATAGACACACAACATACACAAACTACATAGACACACACACACAAAACATACATAGACACACACACACACACAAACTTACATAGACACACACATCA